>CM062819.1:550680681-551938097 GCA_031772625.1 Pinus tabuliformis
GGTTCATCTTGAAGGAAGGTTGCTACTCCTCCATTGAAGGTTTTTATCTTGAAGAAGAATATTGATCTCTCTCTCTTGGAAGGCTATCATTTTGAAGGATCTTTGGAAGACATCTTTGTAGGAAGCTATCATACAAGGATAAGGAAGATAAGGAAACGTCAAGATTCTTGGGAAACATCATCTACACTCTTTGGAGCAACTTGAAGACACTATTGTTGGAGGCATCCTAGAAGTCATCACTCTAGGGCATCTTTGAAGTCTCTTGAAAGTCTTGGGAATATAAGGGTATTTTAAGATATCATTATCAAGTACTACATTAATCTCTATGGCTCAATCTTCAAATCAAATGACTTCATTTTGTAAGGAAGGCAATAAGCTTGATGGGTCAACAAACTTTCAAGCATGGAAGAAAAGAGATTTGATACTTGTAGAGAATGAAGTCATGGACTATGTTCAAGGCAAAGTTGTAGAACTAAAGAAGGATAAGACTCAAGAATTGGCAAAGTACATGAAAGGAGAAGTGAGGGCTCAAAGGATCCTTATTGAATCCATTAAGGATCATCTCATTCCTTTTGTTGCAGATTTGGGCACATCTAAAGCAATATATGATAAGTTGGTGAAATTATAAGCACTACAGGTCAAAATATATCTCTAAGGAATAATCTTTACAAGACAAGGTTATCAAAGGATGAAGAATTGACCTCATACCTCTTGAAGGTCTCACAATTAAGGGATCAATTACAAGGGCTTGGAGAGGTTGTGATTGATTTTGAACTAATAACTTGTATACTCAATGCATTACCTCCTGAATGGAGTAGCTTTGTGACAAACATTTACTCAAGGGAGGACACTCCAAACTTTGATGAAATATGGTCTCTATGTATGATATAAGCAACAAGAATAAAGACAAAATATGACATCGAACCAAATGAAAGGTTCCAAGCTTTTGCTGCTAAAGTAAAGAAGAAGAAACGAAATTTTGGTAAGTGTGGGCCTCATCAAAGGAACACCAATCAGCCACAAAGGAATTTAGACATGTCCAAAGTACAATGTTTTGGATGTAATGAATATGGAATTTTAAGAGAGATTGTCCCAAAGACCCACAAAACAAGAAGAACAATAAGAGGAAGGAAGAAGTGGAGCACATATAGTTGAAGAAAATGAAGAAACCGAAGAATGAAGACACCAAAGATTTATATTATTGAAGGACTCCTCCACTATAAGGTTTGTTTAAATTACGTTTTTTCCTTTTCATTAGAAGATGGAAGTTACTGTAGAATGTATAGTTTACATTTGGAGAAGAAGTTTGGTATTTGAGCATGACATCATGGAAAGAAGCATATAGCATTGGAAGGATTATAGTCTACATCATCAGTTGCATCTCATTGGTAGCAGTCATCAAGTAAAAGGTAGAAGAAGATAGAAGATTTTGGACCATCCAACACTCCACCATTCATGTAGTTACTATTTGGCATTCACATAATCATAGAAGAATTCTACTAACTAGAGAGTTCACAAGGATCCTTGATAGTGATTATAAAGGTTCTTCACTATGTGAAAGAATATTTGTAATATGACACAGGAATATTTATACTAAAATTATGGAAGCTAGCATCAAAGAAGCTCACAAAAAAAGAAGATAATCAAGTTGCGAGATGAAGATATAATTGAGAATTTCTCACCTTAGAGAAGGAATCTCATTTTGAACACTGTTTTATACATCATCCTCAAGAAGAAATGCAACTCGAAAGAAACACTAGATGGCAAGCATAAAGGAAGAGGTATGTATATTTTTAAGAAACTTCTCTATAAGAAGTAGAATTTATGTCTTCAGTATTGCAGGAAGATATTATAGAAGAAATATGCTTCAAACACTAGCACGATATGTTTTGAATAAGATTGGACATAAGCCTTTTGTTTGATTGCACAAAGAAGTATGATGAATATGAAAGATCTCTTCCATATTCATAAAAAGCATCATAGATAAATTATGGTATGTTTTTATTGGATAATAAATAACTCTTCCTTTGGAAAGCATGAGCAAAACTTATAAAGCTAGACAACATCTGATATGGTATCCTAAAGCAAGCCATTCATCTACATCTTATTTGGTCTTTTGAAGATTGTAAGAAAAACAACTTCAGAGGGAGTTGCATAAATGATTTTGAAGCTTGTCAATTAGTTCACTCCACAAACACATTGACTAATATTTGAAAGATAGAAAGCATGAAGAAGGATTCAAGTATGAATGTTGATCTCAGAGGGAGCTACTAGAAAAACATGACATCTTGAAGGCTATCACAATTGGGTAAATATGATTTTGATGATTTGGTATTGAGGATTCGTTTGAGATATGACTTGGCTACCTTGAAAGATATATTGCAAACTATGGATTGAAAAACAATTGAGATAGTATATCTAATTTGTTTGGTTTAACCTCAATTCTAATCACATATATTGAATGGACAACATTGACTTTTCGCTTAATAGTATTGAAGACCAAAATTTGCACACCATGAATGACAAAAAAGGTATTAAGTCACTAGATAGCATGATAGTCATGTTGGATTCGATGATATTCACTTTCCGCTAGACAAGAGGTAGTAATTCTACATTGATTGGTTTCGTAGCACCATTTATGATGAAAAATTTGATTGATGGAAACTGATGTAAAAAGTTGATGGCATGAACCTTGTTGCGAAGGAAGATCAAGAAAGAGTTTGGCTCCAAAAACATCTAGGAAGATCGAAGCTCATATATGATACACTAATGCAAGAAGAGGAGCCTTTGTAGCTACTATTATGATCTCCACAAAATAACAAGTAGCCGATAAAAGAAAGAATGAAGCATATGGGTGTGATAAAGTCTCCTTGATTGAGAAGGAGCAATAAATATTCTTTATATTTGTTAAGGAGTAAGCACCTCCTTCTAAGTTGAGAAGGAGTGATGTTGGACATTTGTGTTTTCTTCTTCATGTGTCATGCACTAGGCCAGGACTAATAGTCTTACGTCTAGCGAAGGCCATGGAGGGAGAATGGTGAATGAAGGATTGGATAAGCATATGAGACTGTTACTCCTTGAGGATTGGGAATCCAAGATAGGAAGTAGTCTCGTGGATTGACACTCTTTGAGGATCCAACAGGGTATCCAAGATAAGAAGTGGTAGAAGAGGACAAATATTCTTTGAGGATTGGGAATCCAAGATAAGAATAAGTCCTATAAGGACATGCCTTGTAAACATCTGGATGGGGTGTGTGCCTTAAGAGGTTGAGGTTTTCATATGTGTGTGTCTCCCATCATTATGCTCTAATCTTGTGGAGAGTTAGAGCCTGATAGTCAAAAGACCTAATTATGTTGGTAGTTGACAATGTTGGTCATGATGTTGATGCTTAAAAGATGGATTACCAATCTAACTCTCCTTATGAGAACATTTCAGTTTGAGTATATCCATGTACCTATTATGTGATTATGAATACCTCCCTAGTTAAGAGGGAGTGTTTGAAAATGTAACTAGGTTCAGTCTTCAAAATTGATATTGTTCTTATGTCATTATACATTTTATGTAAAAGATCAAAAAGAAGAAAAAAAGAAATATTATTTTCAAGCATGGGTTTCATGCTCAAATTATTTGGTAATCTAGGTCAAGCATGTTCTTCATGTTTTTGGGTTTTATTGAGTCAAAATAATATTTGCCATAAGTCAAATTATAGTCCTTGAATCAAGTCCCATTTGGAATTTGAAAATAAAGTGGAAAAATAACATTTTTTGTGTCAAAAATGTACCTTTTTTAATTACAAGACCAAGTCAACCTTGCCTCATCAAGTTGGCCCTAGAAGGGGTAATTTGACCTCCTCGATATGTATAAATGGAGATAGATTGACCTCATTTACCACACCATTAAAGCAATTTCAATCTCCAAGAGAAGAAGTGTGAAATTCAAGATAAGGGGGAGCTAGAAGCAAGAGAGGGAAAGAAGAAAGAAAAATTGAGTTTTCTGCCCTAATTCCCCCCCACATGCAAAATGTTTGAAGTTGTTGCAAGGTCAAAGTTGCAAATCTCCTACAGTTCTGAGATTATGTTGCTGGGGGTCGAAATTTTGAAATTGCAGGCTATAGATGGAGTTGTTTTGGAAGGATTTTAATTGAGTTGACTTTGACTTCTTGGAAGAGATTGGTAGGAGGGATGACTTGGGTTTGGTTGTTTGGGTCTTAGAATCCTCATTTGATCTGATTCTATAAGAAGAGAAGATTTTTTTAGGTTTTCCCCTTGGAGGGGTTTTACCCTTGCTTGGAGCCTACATCCTGTATTCATTGTTTATTTATGATCTTCATTGTTTATGGTTTTGGTAATTGTTTGATGAACATAACACAATAAAGTAATAATAAGTCAACATAATGTTGGAAATAATACTCAGAGGGGGGGTGAATCAGTTTTATCAAATCAATAACTTTTTCATTTCATACTCAGATTTATATACGCTACTTCAATGAAGGTAACTCGCGTGTACACGTAATTGTCTTTAAAGCAACCAACATATATCTAGCAAACTTATGATTCAGTTAATTCATCATATGTTGATATTTAATCAATGCATCAGTACTTCATTAACCATATAAACAGTAACCATGTGCAGTAATAATAGAATAAACCATCACACATAAGCAACACACATGAACACCAAGATTTAAGGTGGAAACCCAATGCGGGACAAAAACCACCTGTTGTTGTCTTCTTTTAATATAAGAAAAATATGTTTACAATCTTGTACTAGTGCAAACTCATACTAGTACGCAGGCACCCACTTGCAAAAGGCTACAATCTTCTTTCATTCTCCAACTTCTACTAGAAGGAAGATACAATCCCCTAGCTCTTGTACTAGTCGATCTGTTTACTAGTACGTAGGCACTAGCCTACAGAAGGCTCCAACCTTCACTTGTTTTCTAGCCACTATTGGAATAGATCTCCAAGCCCCTAGCTCTTGTACTGGCTGATATGTTTACCAGTACGTAGGTGCCAGCCTACAGAAGGCTACAACCTTCTCTCTTCCTCCAGGGACCATGTTTCATAAATTTTCAAACTGGATACTCCTGGAACACAACACCACAATCTGAAGGCCTCGTTTCATCAAATTTTCATACTGGACCCATCAGCAACATTGAAGCTCAAAATCAATCACCACTGCAATACAACCAATCACTGAAAACCCATCATCACTGAAGAAAATCACAATCAATCAATCTGAACATTCAGAACATTGTCACCAAAACACAAAGTAGAACCCAGAACTTTGCATCAACAACCAAAACCAACTGCAACTTCAAACATCATATTTCATAATGTATACACTACTTCGATGTGCCAAACTAGCATGTATACGTGCTTTTATCAAAGTGAACCAGCGTACAGATCTGAAAATACTAACTTAAAACTTCACAACTATTCCAGACTTCTGTCATACCCAGATCATAACATTTACATAATAAAACATGCATTAGTATTCATATCTAGCCCAATCAACATCAAATCATGCAATGATAAGTCATTTCAGTTCTTATGATCCTGATCTAACATTGTATCCAAGGTGCAAAAAATATTTCAGATCATCTCATAATCATAGCCCCTGCAACATAACATATACTTCAGATAGAAGTATTCCTCATAAACCCATTCACTTTCACACTCTGGCCTAATGATCTTCTCCTCCTTATATAGTTTTAGGCCTTTCCCAATACCTTGGACCAAAACCACTTAGGACCAATACCTCGGACCAAATATCTTGGACTAATACCTCGAACCAAATACCTCTGACCACTACCTTAGACCAAATACCTTGGACCAATACCTTGGACCAAAACCTTGATTTTCCATCCCATACGCGCTTTTCCTTCTGTGACAGTGCATGTATATGTATACGCTCCTTTTGTTTTGTTAACCTGTGTGTATACACTACTTGGATAAAATGAACCAAGGTATACTTCTTAAACCATTTCTCGAGTCTGGTCTGTAATCATTTGTTGTTAACCTGTTGCACTGTGAACTATCGTTTATGTGAGTTGCCATCAAGGACAACACTTGTATCATAATGCTAATAATATCCCCCTTTGGACTTGATGGCAACCACAACACCAAGATACTCTCCCCCTTTGACATCAAGGGCAAAGGGCGGACCAAGATATTCTCCTCTTTTGATATACATTATGTTGTCCATGCTCCCCCTAAGTACATGTAGAGTCTGCAAAGATATTTTTCAAAAGAATAACATGAATCTATAACTCAGCTAAGTGAGTATGACCTCCCTAAGACCAATGACTCATACATACATCAATCACCCAACCAAGTGGGGATACACCAAATTTGACTCATCCACCCAACCAAGTGGGGATATACCAAATGTTTATACATGACTGAAATAGCAATTATTACATCATCCTTCCCATGCATAGTGGAGTTACAAATTAGGTCTTTTTGTGACCTTTACATAAAATGATATACATGACATTTATAACAAGGACCAACAATCATGTACCAAGGTATTCTAATATAATGCCAACAATGCATTATTAGAAACATATGCTCCCCTGAACTTGTGCCAACTGTTTACTATCAGATCTGATCATTGCATTTGTTAGTAAGAATCATCAAGGCATCATCATCAACCAGTTATTCATCAACTTATTAACAACTTATGAGGGCCAAAAACACTTCCACATATCATCAACAGACTGTAACCATCATCAATCAGAACATAATAGATAATTGATAATTGACTGAACCATATCAGACCCCTTTTCCTGAGTCTATCCCACTGCTTTTTCTTCAAAACACCATATATGCGATTGTGCAGCTTCTAACTCACGTATATACACGACTTCTATTTATAATAATTGCATATGAGAATTGGAATACTGAATTTTTACACTTTCAGCTTCCCCTGGGTCTGTTATGTCTGTAAACTGAGCTATGCCACATCTTTCTGACAACAATTCCTTCTTCTTCAATACCTTGGATTGTGATGATGTTTGCTCCTTTTGGTATGGTGGCCAAAATTTGCTCCTGCATTCCTTTGCTTTATGTCCAAACTTGTTACACACATAGCATCTTACATGTTTCATATTCCTTCTATCGTAATCAATAGATTTGTGACCAAACATATTGCAAGCAAAACAATATCCCTTAACGTACCTGGAAATTGATGATCCTTCTGTGTGACATATTGAGCCATTCTACTTCTGCATCTGGCTACAACATGTCCAAAATTATGACATTTAAAACATTCAACATTATTTTTCAGAGAAAAGAAACAATTATCCCTTCCATAGTTAGGTGGAAATGTTTTTCTTTGAAGTCTTTCTTTCCTTGGTTGTTGATGGGATTTACCTTTTATCTCCTTGTTGAGAATTTCAGATTTTGCATTGGAGTTCCTTACCTCATCTTGTGAGTTAGATTCACCTTCATGAAAACCAAGACCAATCTTTATAATAGGCGAACACTGAACTTTGATGATTTCATCTAATGTTTCTGATCCTTTAGAAAATCTAAGATTTAGAGTCTTTGTCTTTTCAAGTTCTTTTCTTAGACTTACTACTTCACATTCTAACACTTCATTATGTTTGTCCTTTTTAGTGAGTTGATGTGTCACTGTGTTTATGATTGTATCCTTTTCTGCCAAATTGATTTTGAGTTGACCGATTTCTTTAAGGAAATCTTCCTTTTCTAAGGCATCATTTTCATACGCCATGAGTAGTTTAATTTCTTGATCATCTTCGTCACTATTGGACAAGCCATCACTATCATCATGAGTATAATAACTTCTATTACCTTCTGCATACATCTTTCCTTTGACATGAGGGCATTTAACAACGTAATGACCAACTCTACCACAAGCAAAGCATCTGAATGGTAGCTTACCTTTGAATCTTCTGAAACCCCGTTGAAGCTTCTTGACAAAATTTACCTCATCTTCTTCTTCTAAAATGTGTCCTGATTCATTATGCTCTTCCTTTTCTTTTCCCTTTGCTGATGCTTTAAAAATGGCTTCTCTCATATCTGATGGAGCTCCTTTTCTCATTTCAAATGCAGCTAGGATTCCATGGAGTTGAGTCACAGTAATAGTTTGAAGATCCTATTTTTCTTCTATGGCAAACACTTTTGACTCAAATTTAGAAGACAAAGATCTCAAAATTTTCTCAACTAAAGTAGCTTCCTTTATCTCTTCACCCAGATTTCTCATATGATTTACAATCCCATCTACTCGCAAGAAATAACTAGAAATGCTTTCATCACTATGCATCTTGAGAGTTTCATACTGGATTCTGAGAGTTTGTAGTTTAGCATGTTTTACCTGGGAGTCACCTTCATAGCTCTGAATGATTCTGTCCCATATTTCCTTGGTTGTGTTGAGCTGCATGACTTTGATGAATTCTGATTCTGATAGACTTCCCAATAAGGCGTTGACAGCTTTGGCATTGATTTCATATGTTTTCCTTTCTGTTGGATCCATGGGGACTACTGCTAAATATTGATATCCTTTCTCCACAATTGCCAAAACATTAGCTCCAAGTGACTGAAGATATGCTCTAGTTCATGTTTTCCAATATACCAAGTTGTTCCCATTGAAGATTGGTGGTCTGATAGATCCCATGCCTTCATGATTGTTCATTTTGAAAGATCTCCCTTCAAGCGATCAAGCTTCTTCTGAAGGACCTGCTTTGATACCAATTGTTGGAAATAATACTGAGAGGGGGGGTGAATCAGTATTATCAAATCAATAAATTTTTCATTTCATACTCAGATTTATATACACTCGAAACCAAGGAAGGTAGAACTATTGAAGGATCAAAATCTCAAGACGTTGGAAGGTCAGAATATTGGAGCTTAGAAATTTTGAAACCTCGGAACCTTGTAACTTCTTATTAGTGAATTCTTTTAAAAGTGTTGAGGGTTACAGGGAGCAGGGATTTACAAAGGAAATTGTTTGCAAAACCAAGGATCGAGGTACCCTTTCTCTCTCCTTAGACGGGACACATGGCAGTAGTTGATTGGCCCTCAAGAGCTAATGGTGGTAGATGACATCAACATGACATGCCTGTACATAGGACACGTGGCAGTTAGATTCAACATTATTGAGTGGCCTAATGGGGCAAAACCTAGTGGCACGTGTCACCACTAAGGAGACGCCACTTGGGGTTGATGACAAGAGCATGATGTCACCCTGGAAGTATATTTCAAAGGTCAGAGATCTCATAAATCCTTTATAATTGCACTTTGAGAAAGTTCTAAAATGAGGGAGCTTATGATGTTGTTGGTATTTTATCGTGGAGCCCAAAGAACCAAGGGTGTAGAGAAAGAATACAAGGAGATAGGCTCCCAGAAGGATCCTGAAGGGCTTAGCACCTAAGTGTTATGATATCGATCACAGCACCCGTTCCTGTGATGGAAAAACAATAAGAGGTGAAGCAAAAGGGGCTAAAGGCCAGGCTTAGAATCTCGCAATCTCGTAATATCCTGGAACATACTCACCTTAATAAAGTTACAATATGTGGGGCTCTGGGATTGCAACATAGAGGTGTATGAAGGATGAATGAGTCGGCAACAAATAGTAACTGCGCACAAAAGAGTTGGTCGCTGGAATAAATAGTAACTGTCAAGATCGTTCAGTCAAGGATGACGAGGACCATGATCTTTAGATAAGAGTGTTGGGCATGTCTTGAGTTGAAATAAGCTAACTATGATCTCTTATTCATGCTTCATTGAATTAAATGAAGAACATAGCCTCGTGGACTGGACGTCTGATCATAGTTTAGAGAAGTCACGCTCAAGTACATTTCAAGCTCTATGAGCAATTAATAAGCATGGAAGAACCTCCTGGGAGTACAGACTGGCTAAGATTTAATTCTCAGCATGGAGAATCACATAGTTACCCATTCTTTGAATTGATTATGTTGCAACTACAGTTGTTGAGTAGTTGAGTAGGAGAAAATGCTCAAAAGCTCATGCTTCGCATTTAATATGATTGCGGTAGTAAGAAGTCAAACGCTACAGCAGTATGGAGAGCCATTCATAGAATACACACTCAGGTTGCGTGTATAGCAGGTTGATGGTTTTCAGGGACTGCATCATTCACTGTAAGACAGAGGAACAAAACCTGTGACTACAGAAGAGAAAATTGGGGGAATATAGTATTGGTGTGTGAGCTGAAGAGTGTGGAGTGGAGTATGCGAAAGTTGTGCAAATGGCCCAAGTGTAAAATTGAGACATAGTGTTGCAGAGGGTTGTGATTAGAGCTTAAGGAGTAGCAAGGAGCACAGTTCATAGGAGATATACAATGTTAAAGGGAAGAGGGTGGTACTGTAGTGAATCACATTTGTATTTCTCTGTATATTTATTTTCCCTTGTTTTCATTTTGAAAATTGTATGTGATCTGATACAAGATCTAAGACAATTAATAAGGTATTACAGACTTATGTGCATGGATTAGTCTATGTCATTATATGCAATGGATCGATAAGATTTCGAAATGCACAGACAATGAAGCAATAAACAAACATAATAGATAACACATGACATAGCAAATTTAACAAGGAGTTCACCCAATACTCCTGGGCTACATCTCCTGGTCCAGCCTTTAGTGGTGGCCTCTCTATTATGTCGTCAGACAAAGTTTTGCTTACAATAGTGAGCTCAATTTGAGCCTCACACACAACAGAATACAGCAATAAGAGTTTACTTGAACCTCTCAAGTTCCCTATGAGTACACAAACTCCCCTAATGCTCTTTGTTCCATCTCTGTCTCGGCATTTGCCTGAATACTGTTGTCCCCCCATTATGCTCTCTGTCTGTGGCTTTTAAAGCCAACCACGCTGCTTGTTCGTTTCACATCCTCGACTCTCAATCTCCCTGGCTTCTAAATGCTTAGAATCCCTCTACCATTGTTATTAAATCATTATTTAACGCTTAGAGAGGAGGTGGCCACCATTCTATAACGCCATAGTGCCACAAGCCTCTGAAACTCCTGAAACGGCCGTGCTCTTTCAAACACAGGGCAAATGTGTTTTAACAGAGAAAGTCCACCAAAAACTCATATATCGGACTTTAAAAGTCCTTAAATATGCTTCATTCCCCTATCGGGTCCGTTCATAAGTCGCCATCGCATCTCTGAAGGGCTTCGTCTCTATGGATTTCGTTTAATACATTAAAACACTGTAAATCCTTGCATTCCAGACTTGAAATATTGTTTAATATTATTGATAAAACCTTTCGGGTCCGCAACATCGCATCATCGCTTTTCCCTTTAGTTTCTCGTTTATTCGCGAAAATGTGTTTTACAAAGGAAAACTCAGTTTTCTGGACTTCAAAATACATGCAATGTCGTCTATTTTATGATCGGGTCCGTAATATCGCTGCCTTTATGGTTATCGGCCCCGCTCCACTGCATAGTTCTGATGTGATGCGGTGATGCGATATATCGCAATCGCTCATCGCAATAACCCTCGGGCCGTTGTAAAGTGCTCCGCTGCATTCTCCGATAGCGATCCCGCGATGTGATATGGGTCGTCGATCTGCGCGCTTGATCGACGGTCCATATTAACTCCGCCAATTCGTCGTCACCATATATGTGTTTTGAGCGCCGATATCCCTGTTCTGCGAGTCCCGATTGTGATTGTCGATCCGATCTGGACCGTTGATCGGCCAGATCGGACGGCTACTGTGCATCACTCTATTCTGCCTCTGATAGCTCCATTTTCTCTGTTTTCACGGGTTTTGGGCTGCCCGATAGTGTTTTTCCACCCGGCTAAGGGTGTCCCTCTTTCAATATTTTCGATCTTTTAAGGGATTTTTGGCTTTGGCATGATTTTTAATAGTTTTATGAAGACTTAGAGGGCATTCTTGGATCCATTTGGATCAGTATGAAAGGTAGAACAGTAGCTAGAGGAGGTCATGAAATGCATTCATAAGAGGTTGGTGCCTCTTGAAAAGTAGGGGTTTGGTATCTTAAGGGGGTCGGTGCCTCCTATGAGTGGGTGCTCACAAACAAATTGATGTAATTAAGTAGGTGCTTAATTCACATCATAACAACAAACAAATTGGTGGTTTTTTCCCTTTGGGTTTCCACGGAAAAAATACTTGTGTCAATATGTGTATGATGCTCTTATGATGGATTGTATGTACATGTGAATGCCTTGTCTTGCTGTTCATTTGTATTGTGTATGAATGCTCTCACAAGTAACTAACAATAGAGGAAATAATTAAAGACTTATTCATAAAAGTTTTAAGAACCTCACTATTACTGATTCACCCCCCCCCTCAGTAATTCCTTATTCCAACAATTGGTATCAATGTGGGTTCCTTTAGGAATAGTCTAACCACTGGAAGGTATATCCATAAGGAATTATGTCTAGGCAAGAGAGTCAATAGCCTTACTCAAGCAGAATACCAATCTTTGATGGGACAAATTATGCCTTTTGGAAAGTAAGGGTGGAAGCTTATCTTATGTCCCTAAAAGGAGATGTTTGGAGCTTCATACTAGTAGATTATGATGTCCCTGATGTTCCTCCCACTAATGCAGAAGGTAAAAACTTGTGTGGAAATAATTCTAAAGCTAAGAATGCCATTCTCTTTGGCCTTAGTCAATCCGAACTTGTAAAGGTTATGCACTGCAAGTCTGCCAAGGAAGTGTGGGTGAATTTCAATCAAATTCATGAAGGAGATGATAAAGTCAAGCATACCAAACTTCAAAATAAGGTTTGAAAGCTTAAAAATGAGTGAAGAAGAAAGCATAGCATAATGCTTCCTCAAAGTTGATGAAGTAACCAATATGATTAGAGGACTCAGTGAAGAGGTCAAAGAAGATATAATTGTTCAAAAGGTATTAAGATATCTACCCATGATATTTAATGCCAAAATCTTTTCCATTGAAGAGATGGTTGACTTAAAGAATCTCAAGATGGATCAGTTGCTTGGTACTCTCACAGCCTATGAGATGAGAGTAGGAAAAGAGAATTATGAACCCAAGGAGGCAATGTTCAAAGTGTCCAAGAAGGCCAAGGAGCACAAAGATCATCAAGATTTCTCCAGCTGTGAATTTGATCAAGAGTTGGCTCAATTTTCCAGGAAACTAAAGCATGGCTCAGGAAAGTATAAAGGGAAGCTTCTCTTTAAATGCTTTGACTGTGGAAGAGTTGGACATTTTTTGTCCAAATTCCCTTACAAGGAAAGGACATAAAAGGAATATGATAAAAAAAATTAGAAACAAATCTCAAAAACATCAGAAGCAGAAGTTCTTTAAGAAAAAGGGGCTCTACTCCAAAGAGGATAGCTCGACACTAAAATCAGACAGCGAGAACTCTTCAGAAAACAATTCAAATCAGTATTTACTCATGGAATTTGGAGTAGACTCCAAGAAACAAAATATTACTAACTCTGAAGAGGAAGAAAAAGAAGTAGGAGTAGTGGATTTTGAAGGGGAACTCATTAATGCTCTTGATGAGTTAAAGAAGGACAGGAAAAATAACATGCAGCTAAAATAACAACTACAACATGCTAAAGAAGGTATGTATAACTCAGACAATGAGGAGTTTGTTTATCAAAAAGAAAAACTTGAAGAAGCCATTAAAAGCAAAGACCGTTTATCCCTTCTACTAGAATAAAAACAGGGAACATATGAGAAACTAGAAGAAGAGAACAAGCATTTAAAACAAGAGTTGTTCAAGGTAAAGAAGGAAACAATCTCAAAATCATGCAAAGATGAAATTATGTCCTTGAAAGTCAAATTAGAATAAGCTAAGTGAAAGGAAAAATTTATTCATGATTTGATCCATGAATGGGAAGAAAATTGTCAAAGTCTTGAGGCAAAGGTTGTCTCCTTGAGAATGGATCTTGAGAGAGTGGAGATCGAGAAAGGTATAAACAAAAAAATTGTAGAAGGGACAAGAAAGCTAGATCATATTCTAAATAGTCAAAGGTCTTCAGGAAACAAAACATGCCTGGGATACTCTAGACCACAAGAATATTCTATGGGAAAGATAAACTTCAATTCCGCAGGATTTGAGGAACCGCGGAGCTATGCAAAGATGTATCAAGAAAAAACCAATGAAGATAAAAGGGTATCAAGGAAAAGAGGAGATTATCACTGGAATAAAACTCCATCCACCCCAAGGAGCCACACCAATGGAGAATGAATCAATCATCCAAACAACAGATGTACCTTCATGCACAAACTCATGAACCTTCCAACAATAGGTACACTTATTTATTTTATGGTTATTGTTATAAATGTCACATCTTTGGACATAATGTTGTTGATTGTATAAGGATCAAAGTTGAAAGATATGAAAATCCTAGATACAATAAGTATCAAAATTTTAGATCTCAAAACTCTCCTCTGAGAGATCGAAATGCCTTCTCTCCCCTAATAAGTGATGTTGAATGTTTCAAATGTAATAATTTTGGGCACAAGGAAAGTGAGTGTAGAAGCAGGTTTGAGTACCCATCTAAGTCCCATAACACTTGGCAACCAACTTTTCAAAAGGATAAGGAGAATTGGAAATGAAAAACTGAAAAGAGCATGAAATGTGGACTTTCTCTATCAGCACATAATGAAGAGAACATATGGTATGTGGATAGTGGTTGGTCCAAGCATATGACTGGGCATAAGAGCAGTTTTTTGTTGCTAAAAGAAAAAGACTAAGGGAACAATATCACTTTCGCCAACAATGCCCCAACAAGAATTAAGGGTAAGGGCATAGTCAGTCTTGATCAAAAGATGAAAGCCCAAAATGTGTTGTATGTGGAAGGTCTCAAGCACAACTTGCTTAGTGTAAGCCAGATGTGTGATAATGGCTATAATGTGACCTTTTGATCCAAGGATTGTGAGATCCGAAATGAGAAAAATGGAAAGTTGGTGGGAAAAGCAGTCAGAACTCACAATAATGTATATGTGTTTGATGACTCCAGAGTAAACTGTTATTTGAGCAAGACGAATGAAGCATGGTTATGGCACATGAGACTTGGTCATATGAATTTTGACAATCTGATAAGAGTCAACAAGTTGGGAGTCGTGAGATATTTGCTAAGACTGTCAACGCTTGATAATTCAATCTGCAAGTCATGTCAATTTGGTAAGCAGACTAGGACTCATTTCAAGACAAAAGAGTTCTCTTCATCTAGACCACTAGAGCTAATTCACACAGATATTTGCGGCCCAACTAGAGCAAGAAGCCCAAGAGGAGAAAGGTATTTTATGTTGCTCATTGATGATTTTACCAGGGCCACTTGGATCATGCTCTTAAAAGAAAAATCAAAAGCATTTAAACATTTAAAAAAAAATAGCTCAAGTAGAAAATGAGAAATATCTAAAGATCAAATGCTTAAGATCAAATAGAGGAGGAGAATACACTTCAAGAGAGTTTGAAGAATTATGTGAAGAGCATGGCATCAGGAAGCAGTATTCTGTGGCTAGAACTCCACAACAAAATGGAGTAGTTGAGAGAAAGAACAGAACAATCCAGGAAATGGCCAAAGCTATGATGCATGAAGCATATGTCCTCACATCTTCTGGGGAGAAGCATCACAAGCAGCAGTGTACCTATCAAATAGAACATAACTCAGGCCTAATAGTGATAAAACTCCCTATGATTTGTGGAAAGGAAGATCTGCATAAGTGAAACATTACAAGGTGTTAGGGAGAAAAATCTTTATAAAAAGGAATGATAAAAATCCTATAAAGTTTGATTCATGCATTGACGAGGATATGTTGCTCGAAAACTCTGCTCGAAGTAAAGGATAAAAGTGTTACAACAAAAGGACAAAGAGGGTTGAGGATTGCGTTAATGTAGTAGTAGATCAAATAGCTTCACAACCCGAGATCTCCGAAGGAAACATGAACTTGGATAGAGAAGAGAGTTCAGCCATCAGGTCCTCATATCATGAAGAAACAAAGTCTGATAATGAAGACGTATAAACGAGCACAAATCCAAGGCCAAAAACACCTTCAAGGTATGTACAAAAAGAACATCCTCAGAGTCAAATTCTTGGAGATCAAAAACTTGGTGTTCATATGTCAAATAATGACACTCGGGAGCTTGTTCTAAAACCTAAAGAAAAAAATGTCATAGGAACAAAATGGGTCTTCAAAAACAAGATAAATGAGTAGGGTCAAATAATTAGGAACAAGGCTTGTTTGGTCTACAAAGGGTATGTCGAGATAGAGAGGGTAGATTTTGATGAAACCTTTGCACTAGTAGTTGTATAAATTCCTTGTAGATTAAAACTATTAATTGTAATTTACTAAAACAATAAACTTGAATCTACTCTACTCATCAGCGAAAACAATTAAACGATCAATAAATCACGAAGCATACAAGAGAAAGAATTCAATCAACACATTACACGATGATTTCCTGGGGAAAGCCACAGCTAAAATCCCTTGCTATCTGTATATTGCATTAGTCAAAAAATATGAGAAGATTAAAATGCTTTTCTCAAGCCCAAGCAACCTCTGCACTATCTTTATCTGTCTCACTGCTTCTTAGACAATCTCAGGCCAATACTTAACCAATTTTTTATCGCCCAAGTCCATATTTCCTTGATTTGTTTCCTTGGGCATTATCCCCTATTAATTAGGGAAATCCCTCAATTGGAATTGCGCAATCCTCATAGGCCTTCCTTTGGCTGCATGCACCACATGTACAATTCAAATGATTATACAACTGATAGTAGATTGTCCCTGAACTCCAATCTCAACTGGGTAACTCTCAAATCTGGCATGCATTATTTATTTATGAGTGAATCATCAGTTAATGGGTTGAACACATGAAGCAACACCCCACTCTCTGACCTCCTACTAGTTCCTCCATTAGCTAGAACTAGTTTAACTGACTTTAACTCATTTAAAATGAATTAATTAATTACAACTCAAAACAAACTCAACCAGGGATCCTATAATCTAGGAGACACTCTACATGACTCTAGTTATACCCTCAACTCGAATTAACTGAACCAACTAATCAAATTAATTTAGTTAACTCGTACAAGTTGTCTTGTGATGTGGAATTACAATTTTATTCCTAATTTAATTCAAGGAAAAAATTAAATCATGATTTTCTTATTGCATTTACAAAACTCCCTCTCAAAAAGAAAGGGATTATCTGCTACCTTGATCCATCCCCAATGGAACTCGAATTTGCCTCTTGAAAGTGCCTTAGTCAATATGTATGCATAATGTTCCTATGTAGCAATGTACTCCAGCAACATGATTATCCTCTGCACACAATCTCGTAGATGGTGATACTAGATGTCGATATGCTTGGACCAATCATGAAAAACTGGATTCTTAGAGAGTTTGATACAACTTTGATTGTCACAGTAAATCATTGTAGGATCCATTGTTGACCAAATAACCCAACAAGGATCTTCCTCATCCAGATAGCCTCACAAACTGCATGACTGGCAACCATGTACTTTGCTTATGCTGAACTGAGTGCAATTGATCTCTACTTCTTGTTGTACCAAGAAATTGTTGTTGGCCCAATAATGAATATTTCTCTTGATGTTCTCTTCCTATTTGATGGACCCCCTGCCCAATCTTCATCTATGAAGCCTTGCAGCTTCACTCCCTCTATCTGTTTGTACCAAAGACAAAATTGAGTGGTGCCTCTGAGGTATCTCAACACATGTTTAGTTGTCTTCCAATAGAGTTTGGTTGGCTTAACCATTGCTTGACTAAGTTGGTTAACTGCAAACCACATGTCTAGTCGTGTGTTCACCAAGTACATAAGTGAACCCACATGTTGCCTGTAAATAACAGCCTCCACTACTTCACCTAAAGTAGCATCTTCCTTCCTCCAATTTCCCACTAGAGGGGTCTCCATGGGTTTGCTGCTCTCCATGTGGAACTTCTTTATTATCTTGTTGGCATACTTTCCCTGAGAGACGAGCAGTTCATCATCTCCTTGCCATACTTCCATACCAAGGAAATAATGCATGGGCCCTAGGTCCTTCATCTTGAATTCTCTTTCAACATCCTCTTTGCAAGATTTTACCAGCTTCTTATCACTTGTTAGAATCATCGACATATAATACTATAATCAATAATTTACCTTCAACCATAATATGGTAAAGGTTTGCATCTACTTCACTTTCGGTGAAGCCCAACCTGGTGAAATAATTGTCAATCCTAGGGTACCAAGCACGGGGTGCTTGTTCCAATCCATACAATGCTCACTTGAGTCAACACATATGTGACTCTCTATTGAAGGTCTCAAATCCTTATGGTTGCTCAATGTGCACCTCTTCCTTGATCACTCTATTGAGGAATGTTGTCTTCACATCCATCTGATGTATCTTCCATCCTATCTGCTCTGAAAGTGCTAGAATAAATCTAATTGAAGAGTACCTTTCTACTAGAGCAAAGGTCTCCTCGTAATTAATTACCACCACATGGGAGAACCCTTTAGCCACAAATATGGCCTTTTATTTCTCCAAAATCCCATCTGTTACTTTCTTTACCTTGTAAATCAATCTGGAACTCACCACTGACTTGTTTGCTAGTCTTGGGACCACTTCCTAAACATTATTTCTAATAATGGAGTCATACTCCTCTACCATTGCATCAACACATACTAGTTTATGCACTTCTTCCTCAAATGAGGATGGTTCAATCTCTAGACTCTACCTCATTAGAGCCACATAGCTAGTGTATTGATCTGGTGACCTCCTCTGCCTGCGCTGTGATGTGGGTGCTCCCACATTCTCTCTAACATCATGCATCAATCTGTCAGCTTCTCTGGTGTGCTTCCTTCCATCTCTGGAAGTCTTTGCATGAGTGGGTGCTTCCACTCTATGCTCCTCTCATTGTGGTTGCTCCACAACATCCTAAGCTTCTTCCTTTGGAGCTAAAAGCTCCTCATCTGCATGTAATTGAAGCTCCCTCTCAAGGGAACATATCATGGCTTTCTCTTCATCAAACTTCACATCTCTACGAACCATTTTCATCCTATGAGATGGTAGGTACACCCAACGGTTGTGAGGTGTATAAATGTACCCCATAAATATGCCAAACTCAGTTGTCGGTTCTAGCTTTTTCCTTACATACTTGGAAACATGACAGTAAATTGATGAACCAAATATCCTGAAATGTGCCACATCTGATTTCTTACCTGAAAAAAACTTCTTCTGGTGTACTCATCCCGAGAATTCAATGAGGACTCCTGTTATGCACGTATACAGTTGTGTTGCATGCTTCAGCCCACAAGTACAACGGTAGGCCCTGATCATGTAGCATCACCCATGCATTTCCCACAATAATTTTATTCTTCCTTTCATCCACCCCATTATGTTGTGGGTTATAGGGTGTCATTAACTCTCATCGAATTCCTTCTAATGCACAAAATTTCTTGAATTCATTCAACACATATTCTCCATCGTTGTCGCTCTTGAGAGCCTTCACTTTCCTGCTAGTGTCTTTCTCAACAAGTGCTTTAAATTCACAAAATTAGAGAACGTTTGATCTTTCTTCTACATGAAGAAAATTCAACACTTACGTGAGAAATAATCTACAAATATTACATAATACTTGTGCTCGGTTGTGGTGGCTATTGAGAACGGTCCACATACATCTAAGTGAACTCTTTCAATGATCGCTTGTGCTCGAATGTCCTTATCATGAAAGGTGGCTTTGGTGTACTTCCCCAGTGTACACCCTTTGCATGTGTTTATCTACTCTAGTGCACCATTGGGAAGTCTTGAAGAAATCTGATGCATGATCTTCAAAGCTCTGTGGTGTAAGTGACCCAATATTCTATGCCACAACTCACCAATGTGTCGATTCTGTTCCTTCTCTGCTTTTGTGCTCAAGGCAGCACAATCTTCTACATCTAATTTGTAGACGTTCTTCACCCAAACCTCGATCTGCTTCACATGTCTTGAGGCTATGTGACAGAGGAAATCCTTTCCTTTGCTAAATATCACATTGTAGCCACGGTCCTCCAACATAGCAACTGAAACTAAATTATTCTTCATAACTGGAACATACATGACATCTTTTAATGTGATAGGAGAACAAAAATACCTCTCAAAAGTAATACTACCAATGTCGGGCACGTTACAACTTGCATCATCTCCCATTTTGATGTGCATCTGGAGGTCCTTCTCCTCCAAGTCACTAAAAAATTCTTTTTCATTAGTCGTATGGAATGAGGCTCCACTATCCAGATACCACACACTACCCATCACCGATGACACCATGCATGCAATGAGGGTGAAATCCAACTCGAATTGTGAAGCAAGAGCTTCACCTATTGCTCCTCCTGAGGGGTCCTTGTCGTCCTTCTTGTGCAGACACTTCATGGCATAGTGTCCCATCTCATGATAGTGGAAACATTTAATCTTCAACAAGTACTTATTCTTGCAGCCCTCACTGGAATCTGATTTGGAATGGGATGACTTCCCTTTCCCTTTATTTGGATTTCCAACTAAGGCACAGTTCTCCTCGTCATCAAGCTTGGATGAGGATCCATCTCTGGTGTTCCACCAAATCTCTTCTTGCACCAAGTCAGACCATAAATGCTCCCACTATAGTAGCTTCTCCCTCCCATTTACTGAATCTTGATAGTTGTGACAGCTCTTGGGAAGGCCTAGAAGTGCTAAGCTAACCAGATCATCTTCCAAAACTGTAACACCAACACTTCCAAACTCATCTCGACATTGGGTGAACTTGGTCAAGTACTTTGGTATTGTGTCACCCTTCACCATCTTGATTTTCCTAAGCTTCCTTTAGTGCCAGCTTCCTATGGTCACTGTTGTTCTAAAATAAGTCTATCAAGGCCTTCCACATTGCATATGAAGTATCCTTCCCATGGAGGTTCGAGACAATATGATCTCGAACTCCTTCCAATAGGATCCTTCTCGCCTTAGCTACATTCTTCTTCCACTCTGCTCGGTTTTGTGCATCTACAGTTGTTGGTTTTGGAACATTGATATCAATGTATTCCTTCAGTCCATTATCTTCCATGATTTCTTCCATTTGGTCCTTCCAAGTAATGTAGTTTGAGATACCCTCAAGTGCATACTCAAGCCTCAGACCAAAGAACGCCATCCTGATCCTGCTATTAGCTTTGGAGAATAGATCTGCAAAACTCATTCTTCTTGCAAAGACAAACTCGTATTCTTCTCTTCTATAGTAATTTTAGCTCTGATACCATGTAGAAATTCCTTGTAGATTCAAACTGCTAATTGTAATTTACTAAAACAATAGACTTGAATCTACTCTATTCATCAGTGAAACAATTAAATGATCGATAAATCACGAAGCATACAAGAGAAAGAATTCAATCAACAAATTACACAATGATTTCCTAGGGAAAGCCACAGTTAAAAATCCCTGCTATCTATTACATTAATAAGAAAGTATGAGAATATTACAATGCTTTGCTCAAGCTCGAGCAAACTCTGCACTATCTCTATCTGTCTCTCTGCTTCCTAGACAAGCTCAAGCCAATACCCTTGCCTTTCCCAAGTTGTTATTTCCTTGCATTGTTTCCTTGGGAATTATCCCCTATTAATTGAGGAGATACCTCAATTGGAATTGCGCAATCCTCATAGGCCTTCCTCTGATTGGATGCACCACTTGTACAGTTCAGATGATTACACAATTGATAGTACATTGTCCCTGAACTCCAATCTCAACTGGGTAACTCTCAGATCTGACACGCATGAGTTATTTATTAGTGAATCATCAATTAACTGGTTGAACACATGAAGTAGCACCCCATTGTTTGACCTCCTACTAGTTCTTCCATCAGTTGGAACTAATTTAATTGACTTTAGCTTAGTTAAACTGAATTAATTAATTACAACTCAAAATAAACTCAACTAGAGTTCTATAATGTAGGAGACACTTTACATGACTCTAATTAGACCCTCAACTCGAATTAATTGAACCAACTAAGTCAAATTAACTTAGTTAAGTCATACAAGTTGTCTTGTGATGTGGAATTGCAATTTTATTCCTAGTTTAATTCAAGGACATAATTAAATTAGGATTTTCTTGTTGCATTTTCAACAGTAGCTAAACTAGAAGCTATCAGAATGTTTCTTGCCTTTTCCAGTCATAAAAAAATTAAGGTATATCAGATGGATTTGAATATTGCATTTCTCAATGGAGATCTGGAAGAAGAGGTTTATATTGAGCAGCTAGAAGGATTCACGCTCACCGAAAATGAAGGGTTTGTGTGCAAACTGAAAAAGGCCTTATATGGACTCAAACAGGCTCCCAAAGCCTAGTATGCAAGATTGGATCGATACCTTCAGCAATAAGGCTTTAAGAAAGGTATTGTAGACAACAATCTATACATAAAGTCTGAAGATGATCATCTACTAATTGTAGTAGTGTATGTGGACGACATAATCTTTGGCAGCGACCTGGAACAATTGGGACATCAATTTGCAAACTATATGTAGACAAAGTTCAAGATGTCCATGATCAGAGAATTGTCCTTCTTCTTAGGATTGCAAATTTCTCAGTCAAAAAATGGGGTATTTATCTCCCAATCCAAGTACCTACGAGAAACTTTGAAGAAGTTTGGGCTGGAAGATTGCAATCCAGTTAGCACACCTATGGTTACAGGTTGCAAATTGTGCAAAGAACATGAGACACCAATGGTAAATCAGACTAAGTACAGATCAATGATAGGAATCTTATGTATCTCACAGCTTCGAGACCAGACATCATGCAAGCAGTGGGTCTTGTGGCCAGATTTCAAGCTTTCCCTCATGAAATTCATGTCATCGTTGTCAAAAGGATTTTCAAATATCTTCAAGGAATAGTTGATTATGGACTATGGTATGCTAAAAGAAGAGAGTTTAAGTTGAAGGCTTATATTGATGTTTATTGGGAAGACAATATTGATGATACAAAGAGAACCTCTGGTGCAGCATTCTTTTTGGGAAACTGCTTAGTGTTCAGGGTCAGCAAGAAACAATACTCCATTTCTTTATCACGTGTTGAATCAGAGTATATTGCAGTTGCCACTTGTTGCTCCTAAATTCTATGGTTGAAGAAGACCTTGACGGACATTAAGGTAGAGTTGATTGATCCCATTCCAATCATGTCTGATAATACTAGTGCAATCACTATCTCTAAGAATCTTGTCATGCACTCAAAGACGATTTCCATTTCTGAAGAGAGCAGCTTGCAGCTAGCGTTGTTTGACTTGAATATGTGGCCACTAAAGACCAACTTGCAAACATCTTTTCTAAGCCACTAGCAAGAGAACCCTTTGGATTGTGACTCCTCCTCCCAAATGACTCAATTATAATGTGTGTTGGTAGCTACTCAGCTGATCCAAACTTAAATAGGAACGCAACAACTTACAGATATACTCATAAACACATAGATGCAGCAGAAAAACACTTCATTTCATTAATAGAAAAATATTGAACTATGCTTCCAAACAGAATGGAAATAAGATAGCTCGGGCGTTGGTAGCTTATCTATGAGAAGAGATGTGGCAGCTACATGCCTCTGAACTGAGTTGAAATGAGGCTCAAGGACCTTTTTTATTATTGGACAATAAGAGAAAACCCTAAACAACCAAAACCCTAACCCGAGGAGATGTAACACCAAGAGTTTATGGGCCCCATTGGGGTTAGTTGGGCATCCAACTTCCCAGGGTCGTAACTTAGTCATATTATCTTCGTTTGACGCATATGATACCTCGTTGGAAAGATCCCTCCGAGGACTACAACTGTTGATGCAATTACTTTTGTAATCATTGGAGGAATTTTGCCAAAAAAACGTCATTTAGGGCCTCAAAACGGCTCCGGAAGTTTAGGACTCGAAAAAACTGCCAAAAATAGTAAAGTGTGCTACAGTTAAGGAAACTAAAAAACTCAAAGAAACAATGGTGAGGGTCCAAGTGGAATTGGTGGGTGGCCACCAATATCCACCTGGATCAATCCTCTCCCCTTAGGAAGCAATGGTCCCCATTGCGTTGAGTTCCTCCATGAGATGAGGAAACTTCTGTTGAACTTGGTCCCTGGTGAGCCATTTGCCTTGGTGAAGGAGTTGGCCTACTTTGACAACTCGATATAGATTTATCCTCTGTTGTCGATTGTTCTTGATCTATGTGTCCATGATCTAATCAGTGGTTGCATGTTCCATGCAATCTAGGTTTAGCTCTATTGGTGTGAATTGTTCTGCAATGTCATATGTGTCCAACAATGGTGGAAAGTATGGCCGAAGGCAATCTACATTGAATATTGGGTGCAGAACAAGGAATGGTGGGATGCTGAGCTTGAAGGCATTGTCCCCGACGGCCTTGGTGACGATGTATGGCCCATATCGGAGCAGGCGAAGCTTGTAGTGGGGTCCAGCAAGGCGCTTCTTTTGCAAATGTAGCCAAACTTTGTCGCCCACCTGGAATTTGTGCGACACTCGATGTTGATCATGGCGCTACTTGTTCTCAGTATTGGATATGTCCAATATATCATGGACTTGTTGGCGGATGTGTTGAATGCGCTCAATGAAGCCGATAGCCCTTTCAGCTTCGGCCTGCACGTGAGTCGAATCTACCTGAGTGGCTGCAAATGGTATGGCCACATCAATGGGGCATAATGGCTGAAAGCCCAGCCCTACCTGAAAGGGGTTCTGGCCTATTGAGCTGTGGAGAGCTTTGTTGTAGTTGTGTTGGACATAGGGGATACTTTCATCCCATGTGCATGGATGCGTTGAGTTGTACATGCGCAGAATGTGTACGATCATCCTGTTGACAACCTCTATTTGGACATCAGTTTGGGGATGGAAAGCCATGGACTTAGTGAGTTTTGTATCTAGCGTCGACCAGAGACTTGACCAAAATGCACTTAGGAATCTGTGGTCCCGATCTAAAAAAATGGATTGTGGGATTCCAAAGTATACCCACACTCGCTCAAAGAAGAGCTTAGTAGTGGCCTCTGCTATGATGCTTTTCTTATAGGTCGCCATGATGGCCATCTTAGAGAATATGTCGACGACCACGAAAATGCAATCGTTGTCGTGCTTAGTAGAAGGAAGGCCCGACATATAATCCATGGAGACAGATTCCTAAGGCCGACTAGGAGTAGGTAGAGGAGTATACAGGCCTTGCTTCTTGATGGTTGGTTTGGCAATGGCGCAAGCAGTGCAGGATCTAATGTACTTCCCAACATCCTGACGAAGTTTCGGCTAATAAAAATACTTTTGCAATACCGCCATGGTTTTCTCTACTCCGAAATTCCCAGCAACCCGTCTGTAGTGCGCCTCCCAAATCATCTTGGCACTCTTACTTGAAGGAACACATATGTGTCCCAAGTGGCATAAGAGTGCATCCTGAAGGTGAAAATTTGGAACTTTCTTCCCTTCTAAGAGTGTTTGGTATATGCTGCCGAATTCTGGATCGCTCTAGTAAAGATGTGGCCACTCCAATGTCTCGTGCCCACAGGAGTCGAGCACAATGATTAGTGCCATGACCGATGGTTGGCTGAGGAAATCAACGACATTATTGGTGTTGCCCTTCTTATACTTAATGTTAAAATGGAATTGTTGCAGATAGGTGGACCATTTCTAATGTCGATCATTCTGCAACTTCCCTTGTGTCTGTATGAACTGTAGAGGCCGATGGTTTGTGAGGATGACCGTTTCCTTCCCCAGAATGTAATGCCTCAATTGACGGCAAGCCTGCAAAATGGAATACATTTCTTTGTCATAAGTGGGGTACTTTTGGACTGTGTCTGAAATTTTCTCATTGTGGTAAGCCATTGGATGTCCATGTTGAGTAAGAACTGCACCAATAGCATAGTCGGAGGCATATGTCTCGATCTCAAATGGTTGTTGCAGGTCTGGTAATGTGAGCACCAGTGCAGAACAGAGGCAATTCTTCAACTCGAAGAATGCCCACTGCTGGGTTTCCGACCAAAATAACTTGGCTTTCGCTCCACCCTTGGTGACTTGACTTAAAGGCCAAGCGATATGAGAGAACCCCAACACGAACCTATGGTAGAAATTGGCAAGACCCAAAAAGCTGTGAAGCTCTGTTAGAGTGGTTGGGGCTAGCTAATCCCGAATGACTTGTATCTTAGATGGGTCCACATGTACACCCTGATCATCAATGATGTACCCGAGATATTGAACCTGGGTCAGGCCAAAGGTACATTTCTCCAAGTTAGCACACAACTTGTGTTGTCAAAGGGTTTGAAGGACTTGTCGAATATGGTGGAGGTGCTCTTCCCAACTTTGGATGAAGATCAAGATGTCATATAAATACACCACCACGAATGCATTGGTGAAGGGCCGCAAGATGTCATCCATCAGTCTCATGAAGGTTGCAGGGGCGTTCGTCAATCCAAACGGCATGACCAACCATTCAAAAAGGCTCTCCTTGGATTTGAAGGTAGTCTTCCACACATCAGAGGGTTCGATAGGCACCTGGTGATAACTTGATTTCAAGTCAATCTTGCTGAAATATTTGGCCCCCTTGAGTTGGTCCAGAAGGTCATCAATCCGCGGGATTGGATACCTATTCCAGACAGTGATCTTGTTCAACGTCTGATAGTCAATACAGAGCCTCTTGGATAATAATCCAGATCAAAAGCCTGATCTGCTCATAAATTTCTTTTGGGTTCATTTCTTCAGTGGAGTCTTTATTATGAGGATGATGTGGAGTCGCCAGGTGGATACATTAACTTTGAGTGTCTGATCTCTGTCCACCATCAAAGATCAGAGCTAGACTTGAAAAAAGGTTGTGAAGGTTTGGGTCTTCCCAGTGGAGCTTTCCAACTTTCTTTGTGAAAACTATCTGAGGAAGATTCCCCAGTGGAGTCGCCATTATGTTATCACTCAGGTTGTCCTTAAGCTCCGGAAAAGGATACGGCCGAGGTAACCACAGACCAACTTTGGACTGCAGGTTCTAGCCAACCTGCAATCAGAGAGGGCTCTCTCTTTTAGGTTTAGCTTTGTTTAAAATGATTTTAGGCTAGTTATTGAGTTCAGGGGTTTTTGTTTTGTTTTTGGTGGGAAGGAAGATGTCTCAAGTAGAGAGGCAAAACATAGTCTGGTAAGTTTCAAACCATTGGGCGTGGAGTCAAGGAGTGGGACTGCTGGTGCGTTTTCTTGGTCACAAGAGAAATAAGGAGCAAGGTAGCTGCTCATGAAACAACACTTAAAGCTTAAAAGGATGGAATGAGAGATAAGGAATGAGAGGCAATAAAGAATCTCTCACTCAGCTTAAAAGGGGGAAAGGTGAATGAGCTCTGTCTAGGAGCAATTAAGAATTCCTAGACAACTGTCAAAGATGAAGGGATTAGGGGAAACATGAGCCATATGGAATTCATATTCATTACTAACCCAGATGAAAACATAAAGAAATAGCAGAAAATGAGCATAGAGGGCGTTTAAACCAATTCTAGACTATTCTTTCTTTCTACTATTTTAGACGGTATACCAATGGAAAAACAGAGGTAGGAAAACTTATTGAGTCATGTTGCAGCACAAGAATTCCAAATTCACTTCTTCAAAACCATTAGACACAGAGCAGACAGTCTTTCCTCCAAGCCTTTCAGCAGTCTTTGATTACAGAAAACATATCAGGTATACAGTGCGAGTCTCCCCTGAAGACTATCAACCAACCGACCCTTAAAATAATACAGAGGGTGGTCTATATAGGGAAGATTTATCCAAAATTTATCTATTGCAGCCGACCTAACAGGTCTGACAGAAAACTGATTGCTTTAACCTAATCTTATCCAGAAATAAATGCCAGAAAATATCTTTGAGCTATGCTGGGGGCAGCTGTAACAAGATGAGTTAATGTCTGTCCTGGTGGCTGTGTGCTGTTCATCTCTCATAACTGTGCATTGGTCTTTGCACCCTTGCTGTTCGGCGGCATTGAATGCTTCTGACTGTGATTTGAGAGCTAGGACAGGCTTACTCTTCTTGTTTTTGACTTTCTGGGGGGCTCATCAATGTTCAGGTGCTTCGAGCCCTTAAAAATCTTCGGCTGATACTCTTTGGCTCTCCTCCTTCCTCTGATACTCTTTGGCAATAACTTGATGTTGTTCTGGCGTGCTGTGGGTCTTTTTCACAAATTAATGGTCACTGTTCGGCCTCTGTTTCTTTCAAAACTGTCTTCTGCTCCTTCTGGCAAGCTTCGCGAAGAAAAATGGGTCATTCGGCGCCTTTCGGGCTTGCTGGGAGCCGCAGAATGAAAAGATTCCCCATTTGGGCCCAAAAAATCTAGCGATGAGCGATTTGCGCAAATCGCTCATCAAAAACTGCCTCAGAATCTGATTCCGGGGCTCCGAAGTGCGATTTTTGCCCTTCGCGCCAAAAAAGTGCTGATGACGTCAGCATGATGTGACGTTGTACGGCGGGTGACGTCAGCATGATGACGTGGCGGGATGATGTCAGCATGACATCATCATGTACGGACGGTGACGTGGCATGACACGTGGCAAGGGGCCACGCAGGCAGATGACTGGACATGTGACTAGGCAGAGGGGGGTGACGTAAGCGGTGACTGTGCAGGGGGTGACGTATGCGGTGACGTCACCGGGCAAGAGGCGGTAAGCGGTATTGTGGCGCACCACCTTTGGGGGAGAGCAGTTTCGTGAGGGGGGCCTCCGCCACAGCCCAGGAGCTGACGCGTGGCGGGAGTATGGCGGCAATACCGCCCATCTCCCGGACGCTAAAGCTCGGGCGGTTCGGGGATGGGGCGGCCCGCCCACCGTTGATCTGTGGGGCGGGCGATCCAACGGTTGGCGGTAGGCGCGAGGCGATGGCGGGATAAAAGACGGGGAATATGCGAAGAATATACCATTTTTAATATGCGCGCAGGTGGGTTATGACTTAGGGAAAAGTGGGTTATAGGTTTAATAAGCGGCGGGGTTGATGTTTTATGCGAAAAACTTTGGGTTAGGGGCGGAAAAAAGGGGGTTATTTGCGCGCGGAGTATGATATTTATATTTAAGACCTAAGGAAAAAGGGGTAAAACATGGTTTTTAGAGGATTTTTTTTTTTTTTTTTTTGGAGGGATTTTTTGGGCTAGGGGGGAGGTTATTAATCTGGCCAAGTGTCAGATTAATCCCTGCTATGACTCGGATCGGCTAAAAACAGCCCCAGATGGACCATTTTTTCCCGGACTTATAAAAATATGTCTATATTTCCAGGGAGGGGATATTTACATAGGGGGGTTATATGTACATAGCTTTAGTAGGGGAATGGGAAAACCGATAGGGAGTTATATAATACTGTTAGTAGTTAATATGAAGGTGACTAGCAAGCGCTAAGGTCAGGGACCTTAGGCTAATTTTGGGGAAAAGAACTTGTAGAGAAATGAACTCCTTGAGTGAAGCAGATCTTTGCCAAGGCAACTGATGATGAAACTAAGAGGAATCAAGCAGATCTTGACCTCTTTGGGGAGTTAATAAGTGACTTTTTTAGAAGAAGGGGGAGTTAGTTATATCTGCCTTTGAGCTCCTTTGCATGAAAACTGCCTGCACTGTGATCTAAAAAAGATAAAACACTTTGTACCACAAAATTGATCACAATTTATCATTCTGCAACCACACAGCTACCTACCCAGCCTATTTTTCTAACATTTTTTCTTCTTTTTAATTGGGTGCACTTAGGCTTGCAAACCCAGATTTACAATTTTCTTTTGAACATTTCCTATCTAAATCTACACTTATTTCTGCCAGGGCCCAGATTAAACAGTTGGGTCCCTTCGATTCTCTACCTATCTACAAATCTGCCAAGATTGAACTGTTTGGACAGATATCATTCTCTATATTCTAAAACAAGAAATTGAAACCTAGGGAGGCCAGGATTTAGCTGTTTGGCCTTCCCTTAACTGAAAAACTCATCAAAAATGGAATACAGCAGTGGCATTTGGACCAGCACACTTTCATTGCTTCTTGTGGAAATATGGAACACTGCAGCTTGCAAAGTATGAAAGATGAATACCTGCTGCAGCAGGAGGCTAACAGACCCTTCTGGCGAGGATTCTTCTTCTATAGTTGAGTCCATTGATTTCACAAGGATACATTTGAGGAGCATGAGCAGTCATGTGGAGATGTTGACAAAAACCATGATATGCATCCATGCTTAATGGATTAGTATGATGAGCGAAAAATTGTCCCCATGACTGAAGAAGACCGAGGAGGAGACATTCAGGGTGATGAGCTATCGATGATGATCCAACAGGGAGAGCATATACAGGAGCATAAGTCAAATGAGGAGGATGACATGCACTATGTGCATGATGAGCCATATTTAAAAAGTTATTTGAAAGCTCAAGTTAGGGACATGCTAGGGGTGGTTGATCATCCATCTTTGTGTCGACCCATTAATGAAGTGAAAATAGATGCAAAAGTATCCAATGAGGCTACAACACTTTTAGATGGTAGCCACCAGGAGAAGATTAACCACTTCAAAATTGATCTTATGGCATTGAAGCAGAAGATCCAAATAGTCCAAGGCACCATCTTGTAGTAGAATAATAAAATTGATGGGCTTAGAGTGGTGTGTGTCGAGTCAACATATAATTTTACTAGCATTGAGGGACAACTAAGGTTCCTAGTGAGGCAACAAGAGGAGTATATTTTGGAGATAGAGAGCAACTCTCTTCAGGAGTACATAGATAGGGATTGCAACATTACTAGGTCACCTTTATACATTCGAGGGAGAAGGGAAAAGTCTTCTAGATGGATTTTATTAGTTGACTCGATGGAGCGATAGGAGTTTAGCATGGAGCAATGTTAGTGTAGTGGATTTGTTCCATGTACAAGCATTCAAGCATTTGATCCTTCCCACCGGGATGGATTGGAGAGATATTATGAGTTGGTATACTATTGATGGAGGGATACTTGAGATAATATGTTTTGCCAAGGGCATAGTGCAACAATTGCCCTTAGTCATGAGCGATGATGATTGGAATGTGAATTTTTTCTTGAAATGCAACAACTAGAATTAATTCTTCTAATCTGATTAATTATGCAATTTATTTTGTTATGGAAACAATAACGAATTAATCACATTGTAATTTCTTCAAAATAAAAATGTTGTGGAAAATAAAATGTTGGAAACTGAGAAATATAGAGCACACACACAAAAAAAAATATGACACTGTTATTTTTGGACAATTTTCCCCCAAAAAACCCAATGTGGGAAAATTGGTGCAACAGATAAGGGTTTTATTATTATACAACAACACAAATTCAATTTAGATGCTTAATCCAACAATCCAATATGAGAGAAATACTGGAAAAATATTTGCGAGGCTAATACCTCAACACCATAATTGATTCTGCTCTGAAATCTGGACAATATAGGCTACACGAAATGCTCTACGCAGGCTACTTTGCACTGCCTTTGGAACTTGTTGAATCCTACAACTTTTCCTATTTCTACCCCTGTAAGTGACTCACCTGGCCTTGTGGAAGTTATCCTGACCCCCAACAACTAAATTGACTCCTCCTCTAGTTAAATCGAACTCTCCCTTGAATCCCTCCTGCGTAGGCCTCGCGCAAATTCCTCAGGAAAACTCATCCCTCTCTTAATCGACTCTTTCTAATCTGGAATCCTCCTCCAAAAATTTTCTAATCACCTCTCTCTCTTGCTCTTGCTTCCTTTTGGCTCGAATTCTTCTAAATTAATGATGTTCTCTGGAAAATCGATCTGCCAAGGAAACTCACTCTTCTTTTGTGTATTGCTCCAACCCCATTGACCTCCTCTTATAATCTCTCATTGGCTCACCAATGACCATGATTAAATCCTCATAAATGATTGATATCGTCTTTAAGTCGATCCATGTGATTTTATAGAGAAATATCACCTTTCTCAATTAATTCTTGTTAAGTAATCATTTTTCATAAGTTAGGAAAAATTAATTATCAACTAATTAACTTAATTTAGGCGTCTCTAGGTGTTTTCTCCTAAAACTTTTTATGGGTTTTGGAGTCATTGTGCATCTAAGATTCTCTGACCAAATTGAGAGTAGAACACATATCTGATACTCCCCAACCATCAAAAACTAACACTCCCTCTTAGCGAGGAAGGTGTTCTAGACGATCTCATAACATCCTCCCATACACGTTGTTAATGTCTAACAACTGTAGCAAACTACCACGACTCACCAAGCCACTATGTAACTCTGATTCATCTACTACTCTGAGTTGAACCACCTTGCATCTACGTTGCTACTAACACTGCATTATACATCCTTTATTGTTGTCAACTCTGCACTGTGCAGCAATTGGTCTCATGGTGTTGTTGTTGCTACAACTACTGCAACTAAGAACAAATATTTGAATCAAATGTGCCACTGAAGTGGCTCTATAACTCCTTCCTGAGTCTTTGACTGCTACTAGCCTCTACACTATCCACTGAGTAATTGTTTGTGTTGTAATTGCTCTGCGGCCCATAGCTTCTGACTACAACTGTCCCTCAAGATTCCACTATGCAATCCTCAACATTGATCTAGCTGCTACTCAATAGTGTGGTCCTTTGTAGCAAGGGTATTGATCCAAGAGGAAACATCAGTTTGATGCTCACCTCGAAGGATCTTGCCCGACCCTGCTCAACTCTGGAGTCTAGAGCTCAATGTCTCCCCACCTCTCTCTTGGAGGTATAGTTGCATACAAAGTGAAGTCTTACTTCAACCTGGAAGGAAATTGATTAATCTTTGTCTAAGTTGTTGCCTGCTCCTTCTTCTTCTTCTTTCCTTATTCTTTTGAGGACATGGTGTATTGTACTAACAAAACTCACCACACATGAAGCATTTTATCTTCAACATATCCTTCTTCTTCTTTTCTCCTGCTTGTGAGCCTTGTCCCTGACTGGGACCTTTCTTTGCCTTTCCATTTAATGCGACGGCTATGTTCTCCTCCTCCTTCACACACTTTGATCCTCTGTTTCTGCCACCAAGACTACTCTTAACTAGAGAAAATCACATCTCCTCTTGCGTGAAATCTACCCACATACGATCCCAACCAGGTAGTTGATCTCATCCAGTAATATCTTGGACAAAAGTAGCCCACTCCTCGCTAAAATTGTTGATAGATACACACACCAATTCAACTTCCTGTGGCGTCTCTCCAACTGCGGAGAGCTCATTCTGGATATCCTTAATTCTTATGAGGTAGCGGGTAACTCCTTCTCCCTTATGCACCTTAGTGTTCCTCAGCTTCTCCTTTAAGAACATCTTTTGATTCTTAGAAGGATTTTGTAATAGTGCTATGAGAGCATCCCACATCTCTTCGGTCGTATTCTTGGCTGCAATCTGTGAGACTACATGATGTTGAACACGATATAGATTCAACCACTTCGCCTCGACCATCTCAGTATTGTAGTTCTCTAGCTGTTGTGGGTTTTTCAATGTTGCAACAACTCTCTCTGCATATGTCCTCAGACCATGCTCGTCTACTAAGAAAGTGATTATGGCTTTCCAAATATGATAATTTGAGGCTCCATATAGCCTATATTGATCTTGAAGTCTTGCTAAGCCCATTTTTTCCAAAACTCACAATTAGGAAATTAATAGGAATATCCTCCTCTCCTGCTTTGCTACTTTCTCTGTAATTTGCACTCCTTTATGGGATGTGTATTCCTTCCTACTGGTTTTGCCTCTGCAACTGGAAATTATGAATTTCCTTCAAGACTGAAACTAGAAACCCTCTAAGGAAAATCCCTTAGTCTGTGCAATTTCTCTTCCACCTGACGTTGATTATGCAACTGCAAAACTATTGCAAAATTAAATGCGCCCAAATCTGCTTTGTGAATTCACTAATTTTCTTCACCGAAACTACTTCCCAGCTTCGCCACTGCCTACTGGAACTACTACTGGGCTCTATGAATTTTCCTGCCACCTATACTGGAAAATTGATCCCTCTACCTAGTAGTTCGAACAACATGTCTAGATCTACGCAAATCTAGAGAAATTGTGTTGCAGCTCTCTCTGAACTGCGAATTTCTCCCTCTTTGTCTCTGAGCCTCTGATCTATCAAACTAGCTCTGATACCATGTGAAATTTTCCTTGAAATGCAACAACTGGAATTAATTCTTCTACCTAAATTAATTATGTAGTTTATTTTGTTAATGGCAAAATAATGAATTAATCACAATAAAAACGTTGCAAAAAATAAAATGTTGGAAACTGAGAAAGATAAATCACTCAAAAAACAAATATGACACCGTTATTTTTGAACAATTGTCCCCAAAAAAACTAATGTGGGAAAACCGGTGCAACAGATGAGGGTTTTATTATTATGCAACAGCAGAAATTCTAAGTACTATTTGGATGCTTAATCTAGCAATCCAATCTGAGAGAAATATTGGCAAAATATTTGTGAGGCCAATATCTTGGCACCACAACTAATTTTGCTCTAAAATCTTACCGATCTGGGATACATGAAATTCCCTTGCATGAGCCTATGCGTAGCCTACTTCGCACTGCCTTCGAAAAATGTTGAATCATACAACTCTTCCTATCTCTTCCCCTAAAAGTGACTCGCTTGGCCTCCTGGAATTTATCTCATCCCCCAGCAACTGAATCGACTACTCCTCTAGCTGAATCGAACTCTCTTATGAAGCCCTCTTGTGCAGGCTTTGCGCAGCTTCTTGAGGAAAACTCGTCCCTATCTCAATTGACTCTTCTAGATCTGGAACAGTCCTCCAAAAATCTGCTACTGATCTCCCTCTTCCTCTTGCATCCTTTTGGCTCAAATTCTTTTGGTTGAATGTTTCACTCTGGAGAATTGATTTACCAAGGAAACTCACTCTTTTTGTGTGTATTGCTCCAATCTCTTCGACCTCCTCTTACAATCTCTCATTGGATCACCGACAATAAGGATTAAATCCTCATCAACAACTAAGATCATCTCTAAGTCGATCCATGCGATTTTCTTGAGAAATCTCACTTTTCTCAATTAATTCATGTTAATTAATCATTTTTCCTAATTTAGACTTAGGAAAAATTTAATTACTAACTAATTAACTTAATTGAGGCATCTTTAGGTGTTTTCTCCTTAAACATTTTTTGGTTTTTGGAGTCCTTGTGTTTCTAAGCCTCTATAACCAAAGTTGAGACTAGAACACTTGTCTAATGCTACCCAACCATCAAAAAATAACATGGACATGGTGGCTTTGGGATCCAGGTGGATCCGTTGATCACAGATTGAGTCAACGACTTGTTTAGGATCCAAGTATCAAGGGATCCATTCATGTTTGTTAACACGGAGGCATGATGTGAACTAGTGGTTCATATGGGATCCTAGTATCAATGTGTAAATGCATATGTTATGAATAGATACAAATTTCTTGAGGGTAAGAAATATTGGAGTGGGAGGACTTGTAATGTCCTCATTTTCAGTTTCCACTATAGTACAACCAGGATGGGTTTCTAGGGGAAGTGATGTCCAAGTAACAGGAGAAAGATTAAATCATCAAAGGTCCTGGAGGGGTTTTGAGGCATTCTATGGGGTCCAACGATGTTCGCTTAGCATATTCCAACATTAGGGTCAGTTCCACACAACTTGCTTTTGGTTCCATTGCATTCTAATAATTCCTGTAAAACAGAGTTATTATTGAGCCTAACCTAATTAATTACGCTTAAGGTGGCATTCAAAGAGGAATATTTGATGGAACACCTTAGTGTAACAGCTTGTTGGGACTAGAATGAAAATATATAAAAGAGAGGATGATGAGAAGTGACTTCCAGCGGCCAAAGAAAGTATGGTGGGTGATTTGCCATTTTCTTGGATTAAGAGTGACTTCAATTAGTCACTTAATTAAATAAAAGAGGGAGAAAATGAATAATTGAAGGAAAAGGCCAAAAGTGGCTTGAATAAAAATAAAATTTAATTAAAAGTCACTTACATAAAGTCAAGCGGGAAAACTTCTAGAATAATATTAAAATAATAAAAAATAAAATACTTCTAAAAGATTGGATGTCTATCTATCCAGCCTTTAAAAGGAGGAGGATGACATCATTTGAGACATCTTGGATTTGTGTATTATCTTTGTGGTGAGGTTTGGAGAACTAGGTTTTTAGCTTCATTAGCCTTAGAATGAAAACCTTTAGGAGATTTGGTGAAATCAAACAAAAAATTTTCTCATCCCTTGGTGAATTCAACCATAATTCACAGGTGTGTTATCAGATCCAATTTCAGTGTAGAAGCCAGATTCAATTTGCAATAATTTGGAGGGCTTCATCTTAGCTATTCTTCGTCTATTCTATATTAGCATGTAATTTCATATTTCATAGTAATATAATAGGGCTAAGGCTTGTTGCATGTGTTTCATGTCCATATTAAATTGCAGCTTTATGTTTCTTAGTTTTACTGATAATTTCATGGTGAATTTGTGTAATTTGATTGAAGATAATTACAACATAATTGAAATCTTGAATAGTTAACAAGAATATTAAACAAAATATTATAGAGCTCCATATTTGTTTAAATTTTTCTTATTCGGGACACTACATCAACGTTGGCAGAGGGAGAGAATAGACGATCAATGCTCTATTTTGTGTGTGAGAGTGCACGATTTGTGGTTTTTCTTATTCTTGTTAGCATTGTATTGCTCGCAGAGGTCATACATTGGTTTTTCTTTGTAGGAGAGGGATACTCATAGTCAAATTCTAAATCAACTATGCCTCATTTGTATTTGCAGTTTTTTTGTTCTCTTTCTTGTGGAATCCAGTTGGCGTCAGAGACTTGGACATTTCAATTTATCCATTTATAGGCCTTCTGAATATATCTGAGAGGGCATGGGATTGACTCAGGTACTCAACCACCTCTTCTTCCTGCAACTTAGAATGTCCCTACTTAGGGATAACGTTAATAAAGTGAAATTAGGGTTAATTAAGCAAAATTAACTATGTTTTTTTATTGTTTGTTAGTCCTAAGGGTTAGCTCAAGTGGTATAGAGTCAGACGTGAAGATCTTTTATATTTTTGTTACTTGTTGTTGATCATGCTTTGACTCTCTTCTATGATTCCCTTAGTGTAAGGTTCGTAATCAAGGCCAGACAATTTACCTGGTTTACCATCCATGAAATGTGAGGAAGTGCTCCAAAGTTTCTTCTGCTTTCATTCCAAGTAAAAAAAAAATATGAAAAAGAAAGAAGGAAACTTCTATGTTTGTCCCCATGTTTGTGATCCTTTATTTTTTGAATGATATTGATTGATAGATGGATTGATTGGGAAAAGAGATAAAAGGTCCACATATTTTCAATTCAACTCTTTCACCACGGGCACGATGGTAGGATGCGACACACTAGATCCCATTCATTCTAATCGACCTTGATATGTTGAACAACTAGCTAGTAGTTACTCACGGATTTTGGCATAAAAGAAAAAGAAGTATTACTAAAATCCGGTGTTATTCATCCATCAATCGCATGTGAAACAGTAAAAAAGCAAGGAGTTTTGAAAGCTTCTTCTCTATTTTTCTCTCCTTTAATTGTTGTTAGAAGTAACTCAGAACTAGAAGTAGAAGCAAGAATGTTGAAATTCCTTGACCACAAAATTATGTACATTAATAATGATGGGAAAGGCACTATGTAAAAACATGGTACATGGGAGCAAAGATTCTTGTTGCTCAATTAAGAACTAACTCGAACTTAGATTCATATTACTTAATTAAAAACTAACTCACATCAACTTTGGTGTGAAATGAGACAGTGGAAAAGACCTAAAGAAGATTGGGAAGAATGGGTGTGTATTGCACTTATGGGGCAATGGAATAAAAAAAAAACATTTCATTTAGGAATGTGATGCTTTCAAGGACATCAAGGATAGTCATGAAAATATGTTAGAAACGGTTTCTTGGCATTGTCTTTTGAGCAAGGGGACTGTTAGAAGGATGGACCAACTCATCATCAATTTGAATAAATGAAATGAAATGATATTTTAATGTCCACGAGGGTAAAAATAGTCTATGGGACCACTACTCTCCCTGCTTTTCGCCTTTTGCAATTCAATCCTTTTCTTATTCAAATTGATGATGAGTTGGTCCAACCTTCTAACAGTCCCCTCGTTGAAAAGACAATTCCAAGGAATCGATGCTAACATATTCCCATGATTGTCCATGATGTAAAGTATCACATTCCAAAATGAAATGAAAAGGATTGAATTGCAAAAAGTGAAGACTAGAAACTATTTTTAGTCTTGTGAATGTAAAAATATCATTCATTCATTAATAATGATGGCAAAGTTACTCATATGTCACATTGGAGGATTCTATGGGTGATAAACAACAAGGGTATTCTCCCTCTACCCTATTATTATTCTCTCTTTAGAGAATCCTCTCATCAGGTCTTGTGCCTCTAGACGAGATCATTCAAGTCCAAGCCCCAATGATGCATTACATTAATCCTAGGATTAAGGATTTAGATTCCAATATTATGATTGTCGAGTTCGAATCGTATTTTTAGCAAAGTATCACCTCTGGTTTTACCCCCAAAGGAGTGGTTCAAAGATCGATTCGACCTAATGTTTCAATATTGCCCAGGCACATTCAATGATGTAACAATTCTACCATTCTAGGATTTGATGCAGAAGTTTTCCACTAGCCCAATAAATGCTTTATTTGTAATTCCTTTTCAATGCAATAATGTCGACCATCTGATTGGGTCTTCTTTGAGTTTTTTCGTCTTTAGGCCATTCATGATTACATGTAAGTCGTTTTTTATTAAATGTAGTGTAGAAATTTTGAATAATATGACACTTATTCATAGAGCTTATCCTGATTATACACTATTGCGGAATGCATGCATAATACATAACCTCCTCTACGTTGATCAACAATTTTGCGGAATTAAAAACAATGAAACATCAATCGCATGCGCACATTAACACAGTATGTAACCCGAGGAAAGCATACAGCTGAAAACCCCACACTATCTGTATATTATATTGATTGAGAACATGTAACAATACTCCTCACAAGTACTCAGCACTATCTCCACCTGTTACACACAAACTAGCTCAGATTTGAATGAATCACAGGTTCAAATCTCCTCTATTGTCTGCCTGCCTCTACTGCGCAATCCAAAGTGAGTATGATTACCTTCCAAGCTCGTTTTTACTTGGCTTGTACTGCGCAATCCTCATTGGCAATCTCCATCAATGCATGTGCAAATCTCATGCACAACTATAGTCACAACTGATAGCAATCTCAACCTCTAACACCTATCTCCACTGAACTGTCCATGCACTGAGTTAACTGATGTATTCTTTAGTTGCTTTATGAGTTAATAACTAGTGAATTAATTAACAATTAATTCACATCACTCATCACTAGTGTATTTGTAGTTAAACTAAATACAACTAGTTCAACCAAGTCAAACTGAACACAACTCCATCAACTCCTCAATCAACTCCACCAAACTCAATCACTTGAGTTCTAACTGAAGTCCACCATGCAATAGCTCAACTGACCCATAAGAAAAGCGTATTTCCTTCTGACAGTTGCATGTGCCACATCCGTAGCTCGAACTGAAGTGCTCCAAGAGGATAAGTTAATGTTTATAGTCCAAATATTATTATGAGCTAATAATATTTGACTGTTCTATTTTTAGCCTGGTAGTCTAAAAATAGACTCCGCCCATATGTATAAAAATAGAAGTCCATCTATTTTTACCAACATGACCAATCATCCACAAATAGCATCCTGCAACTCATAGACCATGATCCATATGTCTAAAAATAGACTTTGCGCCAAAAATAGCCTGCGGGCCCACTTAGTGAAGATGACTCCTTTCCACTAAGCTCCATCATCTTGTTGCATTCTCAACACTCCCTCTCAACAAGATATGGATTATCTGCAACCCCTATCCTGCCTCGGTCGTATTCGAATTTGCTCCTGGTGAGCGCCTTCGTCAAGATATCAGCATCCTGATCCTCCATTGGAATGTATGAAAGTAACATGACTCTCCGCTACACACAATCTCTGATATGATGGTACCTGATGTCAATGTGCTTGGATCTATCATGAAATACTAGATTAGCCGAGAGTTTATTGCAACTCTGGTTATCACAATAAATCACTGTAGGCTCCAAGTGAGAACCGAACAATCCGACCAGGATCTTCCTCATCCATATAGCCTTGCATGCAGCCAAACTTGCTGCCATATACTCGGCCTCTGTTGAACTGAGTGCCATGGATCTCTGCTTCTTGCTGTACCAAGAAACTGTTGTCGACCCAATATTGAAGATCCCTCCAGATGTGCTCTTTCTGTCTGTTGGGCTCCCTGCCCAATCTGCATCCGTCAAGCCACATAGCTTCACCTCATCTTCCTGTCTGTACCACAATCCATATCCTAATGTGCCTCTGAGATAACGCAATACATGCTTGCCTGCCTTCCAGAAGAGCTTGGTTGGCTTAACCATAGCTTGTAAAAGTTGGTTAACAGCATAGCACATATCGGGTCATGTATTGACCAGATACATAAGCGACCCCACCAACTGTCGATAAACAGTGGCATCCACTACTTCTGCTGAAGTAGCATCCTCCTTCCTCCAACCTCCAGGAAGAGGAGTATCAACAGGCTTGCAGCCATGCATGTTGAACTTCTCCAGGATCTCCCAAGCATACTTACCCTGAGAAACAAATAGTCCATCACTGCGCTGCCAAATTTCCAATCCCAAGAAATAATGAAGGAGGCCCAAGTCCTTCATCTCAAACTCCTTAGCAAGATCATCCTTGCATGAAAGTATCAACAACTCATCACCTGTCAGAATCAAATCATCTACATAAAGTACAATGATAAGAAACTTACCCTCCACCACAATCTGGTATAGGTTAGGATCCGCCTCACTCTTGGAGAATCCAAGTCTGGTGAAATAACTGTCTATCCGTGTGTACCAAGCACGTGGTGCTTGTTTCAACCCATACAACGCTCTCTTGAGACTGCACACATGCGACTCGCTGCTGAAGATCTCGAAACCTTCGGGCTGCTCTATGTACACCTCCTCCTCAATGACTCCATTAAGGAATGCAGTCTTCACATCCATCTGATGAATGTGCCACCCCATCTGCGCTGAGAGAGCAAGAATCATCCGTATGGAAGAATACCTTGCGACAGGTGCAAAGGTCTCCTCATAATCAATCCCCTCTATCTATGAAAAGCCTTAGGCAACAAATCTTTCCTTGTACTTCTCCACACTCCCATCAGCTGCCTGCTTCACTTTGTAGATCCATCTCGAACCCACCACTGATTTCCATTACGATCTTGGGACAATCTCCCATTCATTGTTCCTGATAATCGAATCATACTCTTCCACCATGGCATCTACCCATGCGGGATCCTCCACAGCTTCCTCGAAAAAGGATGGCTCAGTCACAAAAAATTTGCTCACAAGAGCCATGTATCCAGTATACCGATCACGTGACTGTCTCTGTCTGTGTTGGCCTGTAGGTGGTCCTACAACCTTCTCTGCATCTTGAGCCAGTAGCTCAGCTTCTGTAATGCGCTTTCGCCCTCTGATGGTTGGCACTGCATGAGTGGTCTCTTCCACTCCATGAACTTCATCTTGTGGCCGATCCACGTCCTTAAGCTCATCCTTAGGAACTAATAGCTCCTCATCTGCATGCAAGTGTGGCTCCCTCTCAAGCGAACACTTCATGGCTTTCTCCTCCTGAAATTTTATATCCCGTCGCACAATAGTCTTGTGACTGTCTGGCAAATACACACGATAGTTGTGGGGCATATCAGTGTACCCCACAAATATCCCAACTTTTGCGATCAGCTCCAGCTTCTTCCTGGCATCCTTCGTCACATGCATGTAAACGTTAGAACCAAAAATCCTCAAATGAGAAATATCAGGTCTCTTACCAGAATAAACCTCCTCGGGTGTACTCATGCCAAGTATCCTGTGAGGACAACGATTTTGCACATATACTGCAGTATTGCATGCCTCTGCCCACAAGTGAAGGGGTAGGCCCTGATCATGCAACATCGCCCGTGCAGCTCCCACGATTGTTCTGTTCTTCCGCTCAGCAACCCCGTTCTGATGTGGGTTATGGGGAGCTATGAGCTCTCTTCAAATCCCTTCTGCGCTGCAGAAGTCCTTGAACTCGCCAGAGATGAATTCACCACCATTGTCGCTCCTAAGAGCCTTCACCTTCTTCCTCGACTCCTTCTCAACCAGTGCTTTGAACTCACAGAACTTTGAGTGCAGAAGAAGATCCAGCACTTTCGAGAGAAATCATCAACAAAGATCACGTAGTACCTATGCTTTACTGTCGAAGCTACTGAGAAAGGTCCACACACGTCTGTGTGAAGTCTCTCAAGGATCGTCGTGGCGCGACTATCCTTCTCGTGAAAGGTGGCTTTCACAAATTTTCCCAAAGTACACCCCTTGCACTGATCTGACTGCGCAAGAGTGCCTTTAGGAAGCCCAGTAGTAATCTGTTGCAGTATCTTCAAGGCTCCATGGTAAAGGTGGCCCAATATCCTATGCCACAGCTCGCCATCATCCCGGCTCACCAATCCTTCTGCCTTGCATGCCATTGCTGCGCAGCCATCTACATGCAACTGATAAAGGTTCCTGACTCGAACCCCTATCTTTCGGGTTTCTCCAGTTGTCTTACTGCGTAGGAAAGCCTTTCCCTCGCTGAAAACAACATCATATCCCTTGTCTTCTAACATCGCCACAGAGATAAGATTCTTCTTCAATCCTGGAACATGCATCACTTCCTTCAATACGAAGGGTTTACTAGACTCCCTCTCAAAGTAGATGGTACGGATACTGGTCGCACTGTATCTACCATCATCGCCCATCTCGATGTGCACTCCAAGATCTTTCTCCTCCAAATCAGAAAACAAATCTTGATCTCCTGTCATGTGAAAAGATGCACCACTGTCCAAGAACCATATCGATCCCATCACACTTGATACCAAGCATGCGATCAATGAAAAATCAAGCTCAAACTGCGAGGCTAAGGCCTCTCTTGCTGCAGATCCAGCAGCTTGCTTATTTTTCTTCTTCTGCAGACAATTTGTGGCATAATGTCCGTGTTGGTGACAGTGAAAGCACTTCACCTTGGACATGTCCTGCTTCTTGCCTTTCACACCGGAATGAGAAGCTTTCTTGTTCTTCCCCTTCTTTGCTTTGGCAGCCAAAGTGCAATTTTCTTCATCAGGTGCCTTTGATAAAGATCCGTCCCTGGTATTCCACTTGATCTCCTCCTGCACAAGATTTAACCAAAGTCTCTCCCATCCTGGCAATTTCTCTCGACCATTGACAGAGTCTTGATAGGAATTCCAACTGTTTGGAAGACCAAGGAGAGCCAAGCTCACCAAGTCCTCATCATCGACAGTCACCCCCACACTTCCCAGCTCATCCCGGCATTGAGTGAACTTCGTGAGATACTTGGGCATATTGTCTCCTTTCTCACACTTAATATTTCTGAGTTTATCCTTGAGCACCAACTTCCTCTGGTCGCTCTTGCTTTGGAATAGATCTATCAACGCTTTCCACATCAAGTATGGAGAAGCCTTTCCATGCAGGCTGGACACAATGTGATCCTTCACGCCCTCCAACAGAATCCTTCGACACTTTGATGTCTTCTTTTGCCAAACCTCAACGTGAGCAGCATCAGTAGGCTTTGGGACCTCAGCCTCTATGAACTCCTTCAGCCCATTGTCATCTAACACTGCCTCCATCCTGTCTTTCCATGCAATATAATTTGAGCTTCCCTCAAGAGCATACTCCAATCGCAATCCGTTGAAAGACATTTCAACTTTGACACCAAGAAAACATTGCTGCATATTCGAATTCCACCAGCTCAAAACTCAACCGCTTCTGATCTAAAATTCGTGAGAAAAAAGTATTTCTCATACAGAGATTGACTATATGGGCATTCACCGGATATCTCACCTTCCAAAAGAAGGATGAATCCAGAGGCTACCTGGCCCAATTACAGACTCTGCCTGAAGAAATAAAATGTAATCACTTTCTGAATAATAGATCTGATGATCAACTCTGCTCTGATACCATGTAGAAATTTTGAATAATATGACACTTATTCACAGAGATTATCCTGATTATACACTATTGCGGAATGCATGCATAATACATAACCTCCTCTACGTTGATCATCAATTTTGCGGAATTAAAAACAATGAAACATCAATCGCATGCGCACATTAACACAATATGTAACCCGGGGAAAGCATACAGCTGAAAACCCCACACTATCTGTATATTATATTGATTGAGAACATGTAACAATACATAGTACAATACTCCTCACAAGTACTCAGCACTATCTCCACCTGTTACACACAAACTAGCTCAGATCTGAATCAATCACAGGTTCAAATCTCCTCTGCTGTCTGCCTGCCTCTACTGCGCAATCCAAAGTGAGTATGATTACTTTCCAAGCTCATTTTTACTTGGCTTGTACTGCGCAATCCTCATTGGCAATCTCCATCAATGCATGTGCAAATCTCATGCACAACTATAGTCACAACTGATAGCAATCTCAACCTCTAACACCTGTCTCCACTGAACTGTCCATGCACTAAGTTAACTGATGTATTCTTTAGTTGCTTTATGAGTTAATAATTAGTGAATTAATTAACAATTAATTCACATCACTCATCACTAGTGTATTTGTAGTTAAACTAAATACAACTAGTTCAACCAAGTCAAACTGAACACAACTCCATCAACTCCTCAATCAACTCCACCAAACTCAATCACTTGAGTTCTAACTGAAGTCCACCATGCAATAGCTCAACTGACCCATAAGAAAAGCATATTTCCTTCTGACAGCTGCATGTGCCACATTCGTAGCTCAAACTGAAGTGCTCTAAGAGGATAAGGTAATGTTTATAGTCCAAATATTATTATGAGCTAATAATATTCGACTGTTCTATTTTTAGCCTGCAGTCTAAAAATAGACTCCTCCCATATGTCTAAAAATAGAAGTCCATCTATTTTTACCAACATGACCAATCATCCACAAATAGCATCCTGCAACTCATAGACCATGATCCATATGTCTAAAAATAGACATAGTCTAAAAATAGACTTTGCGCCAAAAATAGCCTGCGGGCCCACTTAGTGAAGGCGACTCCTTTCCACTAAGCTCCATCATCTTGTTGCATTCTCAACATGTAGGTTCCTTATATGTCCTAGAAAAGTCTTTTGATTACATGCCCCCAAATTTATTTTTTTATTAATTATTATTATTATTTTAACTTTTAAATTTATGGAATTTGCAAGTTTTAGCTTATTTTCACTTTTAGTTTTATGGAATTTGTAAGTTTCATTTTACTAAAATAGTCTTTCTTGTTGGGTGTGGAGCCTGATTATCTTCTGTATTCAAAGGTATCGCCACATTGGACCCCAGTTCGAAATGGGGCGGCAACGCCGCCCGTAAAATATTCGTTGCGGGGGAGGTCCAAGGGGGGCCACTGTGACCTTTGGGGAGCCCCCCCTGGCGGGGGGTTTCAAGGGCAGCGCCCCCGAAGCTAAAAACAGATGTAAAATTGCCTTGTAAACGTATAATAATTTCTAGTCAATCTAGGCCGTTCATTAGGCGAATGATCTGATGGTAGAACTTATGTTTAGTTTAGGGTTTTTTGCCCTAGAAGGCGACCCCTCTCTTTGTATGAGGGCATTGTATTGAGTCTGTGTAATATACGTGTATTCTCCGAGCGAGAAGCAGAGAGGTGAGACTGTGAGAGAAAACAGAGCATATTACAGCGGATCTGCTATAGGTTGTGTCTCTCCATTTTGTTGGATAATAGAAAGGAAGGATTGGCTGTTCGGGTTGGATGTAGCCCAAATTGGGTGAACCATGTATATCTGTGTCTCTCTTGTTTTATGCGTTTTCTGTGTTTATATTTTTGCAATATTTTATGTGTTCCATTGCTCCGTAATATATAATTTTCTAACATTTCTTTTCTTTAGCTATGAATAAGAAGAAAAAATAAATTATTTTAATGTCCATGAGGCCAAAGATAGTCTATGGGTCAAATTGCTTCACCATCTAATTCTTGTATTCAACCCTTTTCCTGTGAAGCCTCACAATAATTGCTCCCATCTTCTCAACAAACCCCTCGCTAAATAAATTATCCCAAGAGCTAGCTGCCAAAATATCTGCATAACTTTCCCTGCTGACTTTGAAGGCCTCGCATTCTGAAATGAAATGTTTTTTTGTTTTCACTTTTCCAGAAGAGAAAAAAATACATATTCTTTCTTCCCACAATTATTTTGGTCTTTTCCAGCACCTTGTTTCACAACGAAGTTTATGAGAATTAGTCCTTAATTTAGCAATAATAATTTTGTCTTTCCAAGAAATATTGGCCCCTATGTATGTTTTTTGTTGATAATTATGAATGGGATTAAACTCTTCAATATAGTACTTTTTCTTTCTCTCTAGCTCTTCATCCCAAGTACGCTTGTGGAACTTATCCATGACAAAATATTTTATCTATTTATTGTTTGTGGGACACATTTTCAAGCAAATACCCCATTTACTAAACCATTTGTTATTTTGCGGCCTCCAGGTCTTCTTTCTTTTGCACAATATGTCATTAAAGACAACCTTATGCCATCTTCCCTCTTTCATTTGCTCATTTTTTTTATACCTTATGACTCACACAATAGCAATTACTTCAATAGGAGAAGCCCCTGTTTCCTTTAATAAGATAGCATAAGGAACTGCACTTTTAATTTTGATTTTTTTGTAATCAAGCACTTTTGGATTTTCACAATTTGTTTCCATTGCATCTTGGACGTACTGCTGGCCCATAGTTCACAACTGTAGAGAATCACCAGAATCACCAAAAGCCCAAAAAGAGTTTGAGTGGTTTTCCAATCCCATAACTCTACCTCTCTACAGTGGTTTTCCAATCCCATATGTGAAATGTATCAATATGTCAATAAAATGTATCCTATAAATAAGATGAAACTTGTGGCAAATTGAAGATGAAAAGGTTTAGGCAATCTCATGGTTGTTATGGGGCATCAAACAAGGACTAAGCTAAGCTCTTGTTTAAATTTCAAATAACCACCTCAATATTTATTATTATACCCAAAAATGTTCAAGGAGAGAGAAAATCACATGTTACATGACTGCCAAAATCACACAATGTTGTCATTATGGTGGATGTGCAGATACCCTAAATCCAAATTATTTAAAAAGGGGAAAAAACCTCAAGAAAAATGAGTGTTTCACGATCAGTTTTCAAATGAGGGTAGGTTCGATCAGAGTTCCTTCAAGTTTAATCAGTCCATTGAACTAATCAACGCCAACATATTTCATCCTTTGTTTTTATATGCATCCTCTAGTATCAAATTTGTATGCAGCAAATATAAAGTTTTTGGTAGAATAGCATGTTAGTTTCCTTAAAAATATTATTTAAGTTGAAATTTTATTTTGGTCTTGTTTAAGTTGAAACCATATTTTGGTCTTGTAATTACACTCTACTAAAACTTCTGCATCAAACCTATCAAACACTAGAATGGTAGCATTATTCCATCATCAAACCTCCCCTTCCTGGGGCGATCCTGAAAAATTAGATCGAATCCATCTTTGAATCATTCCTTTCGGTGTAAAACCAAAGGTAAAACACTTGGAAAATATAATTCCTACTTGTCTTAGTTGTGATGGATTCTAAGTAAAGGAGCTTGTTCCTATTCTTTAGGAGTTGTTTAGATGATTCCCAGATTAGTGCTTAGATGAGTGATTAACTCAACTAAGTGATTGTGTCTTTAAGAGATAATTTCTATCTTCAACTAATGATTGATGTATTTATATCTATGATTAATCTAATGTAATGTGAGTTTTGGTGTGCAATTGGTTTTCTCAAATTGTTATCAGAGCTCGTATGGGCCTAGGCCTTGGCCCATCCCAGACTAGGGAAATAAGAGAGTATAGTAGTGTGTGTCGGGTGATTTATTTGTTTAAATCATGTGACTATGTGTATTAAGTAGTCAACATGCTTGATGTGGTGAGCCCAACATTGGTGTTGGCGTAGGAATTTCCCCCACATATTCATATGAACTAGTCGACGAGAGTCGGGCTATATGTGTTCCTGCACATTGACTGGGACTGTTGCTGCTCAGATCAAAAATTTTTGACAACCATTGTGGAATTGGTGCGTGAAGGTTGAGTTCGTGTAGCATTTCTGTTGTGTTCGCTTTGTGCATAGAAGAGAGCACATGTGTGTGAATTGCGGTAGGGATGGTTGTCGAGTTAGTTTGACAGTTGTGGATCTAGGGAAGTATCCCCCATTTGTTGAAGACATGAGAGTGGTCTTCTGGAACTTGGGAATCCAACTTGTTGGCTACACCTTTACGAGGGTTATAAGACAACTTGATGGAGTTAGAAGCCTATAAGGTTTTGAATTGATAATGATAGAGAAGTATGCAATTATAATGGTTGACATATCCATGTATGCGAAGGACATCCTGGTAGACTGGCGGTTGCAGCGGTTGGGCACCCATGCATTCTGATGGATGGTTGTTCCTTTATATGGATGTTGACATATTCTTCTTTATGTTTGTAAACACCATGACCACAACTAGACTTGTTGATTGAGATTGAGATTGAGACAAGTAGTCATTAAGGGGGGAACTTGGAAAATATAATTCATACTTGTCTTAGTTGTGATGGTTTCTAAGTAAAGGAGCTTGTTCCTATTCTTTAGGAGTTGTTTAGATGATTCCTAGATTAGTGTTTGGTTGAAAGATTAACTCAACTAAGTGATTGTGTGGTTAAGATAGAATTTCTATCTTCAACCAATGATTGATGTATTTATATCTATGATCAATCCAATGTAATGTGAATTTTGGTGTACAATTGGTTTTCTCAATTAAAACTCTGCCATAAATACAATTTGAACCCAACAATTAGTGTATTGATCATTCAAAAGAGAAAGGACCACAAACTGAGTGACAAATCATAGAAGCTATGGTCAATTTCACTTGATTAACCTTATCCCTAAGTAGGGACATTCTGAGCTATAGGAAGAAGAGGTGGTTGAGTACTTGAGTCAATTCCATGCTCTCTTAGATACATTCTCGAGGCCTATAGATATAGATAATGAAATGCCCAAATCCCTGAGGCCTACTAGATTCCATAAGAGAGAATGATAAATTGCAGATATAGGCGAAACACAACTGATTCAGAATTTGAGTACAAAGAAGCACTCTCACAGAGAAACCAATTCCCTCTCCTAGAAAAAAGAGCATTAGATTACCTCTGCCAACAATACAATTGGAACAATAATTCAAGAATCCAAACATCATGCACTCTCCCAGAAAAAAACAGAACATCAATCGTACACTTTGTGCCTCTTCCAATGTTGCACAGATGGATGGCTCCTTTGAATACAATACCCTGGTGGGCAAGTGAGCATCAATCATGACGGAATTTTCATTGTGTTCATATATTTCACTTCTCTTTGCATCTGTGACACTGATTTGAAAACGCTTACTCTAACCAAGCCACGTTTTCACCTAAAAAATAATAGAAATTTAGCTTGATTTTTAGAAAATTTGGAGGAAAATTTGAAAATCCCAGTTACAGTTGTTAAGTTTTAGGATTTTGGGTAAAGAGGTTCTTGATGGTGTTGAATCCATTTCACCAAAAAAAAATGATTTAAACACTACCCTAATCTTTTTCTTGAAAAAAAAAATAGCCCAATTCCCGTTGAAAATTGGTTATCCAAACAAAAAATTGTATCCTCGTTAGAGAACTCCATTTCAAAATATGTTTTCCACTTCTTTGGCGTATATGTGAAATGGTTATATCTCCCACCAAGGTAACCATTACTCACATTTGAATATGCCCTTCACATATACGCACGTCTAAATGTGCTATAATATTTGTAAATTACATATAAACATGTTTAAATGTGCTAAAGAGGAGTTCATAAAAATAAATTTAAAATTATATATCCAATGGTTATATCTCCCACCAAGGTAATCGTTACTCACGTTTGAATGCAATATTTGTAAATTACATATAAACACGTTTAAATGTGCTGCAATATTTGTAAATTACATATAAACACGTTTAAATGTGTTGTAGAGTTTTTCCACTTCTTTGGCGTATATGTGCAATGGTTAGATCTCCTACCAAGGTAACCATTACTCACGTTTGAATGTGCTCTTTACATTTATGCACGTCTAAATGTGCTGCAATATTTGTAAATTACATATAAACACGTTTAAATGTGTTAAAGAGGAATTCATAAAAATAATTTTAAAATTATATATCCAATGGTTATATCTCCTACCAAGGTAATCGTTACTCACGTTTGAATTTTCATCTAAAGAAATTATGCTTGGAACAACTCTCAGACATACATAGTCTTGCTCAGGATTGGACCACAAGACTTGTGAGGACCAAACCTCCCCACTTAACCATTGCACCACATCCTTGAGACTTACTCACGTTTGAATTTACCCTTTATTATACGCACGTTTAGATGTGTTGAAGAGGAATTCATAAAAATATATTTAAAATTATATATATGTGATTAGATTTCCTAGAATAAATATGAAAAAAGATTTATGATACATTGATTTTATTTAATATTTAATATTATCGTTTTATCATTGTTTTTATTTATAATTCAAACGAATAACTTAAAATAAATAGTATAAAATCTATCTTGATTAGTATTCACTGAGGTTCACTAACTAATTAATGTTGAATAAACCTAATGGTTCTCATTACTTATCATAAGATTTTCGTACCTAGCAATTTTGGTTGCTAGCTATAGATAAATGTGGAGTTTATGTATTCGAGGTTAGATCATTGGGAAGACACCCTATTTTGACAGGTGAAAAAAAATACTAGAATCTTTCTTTAGAAGGACCATTTTAAATTGTTGTCTGATTTTAAGGGTATTTTGATAAATCAAGTGTTAGCATTTCTAAACATATTTGTTTATGATTCATTTAAATGGTAAAGGATCATAACAATGTTTGGTCTTGAATCATTTTTCCTTATGTTCTAAGAATCCGAGCTCTTAGCCAATCAAAAATAGTTTTAGGTCATTACTAAGAGTACTTAAATGCGAGCTAGTCACTTAAATGTAGATTTGGTCTTCTTTGAGTTTCTCAATCCATTTATTCCTTTTCAATGGTCATCCTTGATTAAATGTAGGATTCTTATATGCCTGAGAAAAGTATTTTAATTTAGCATTTCCATTTAAATTTTATGAAATTTTTAAGTTTCATTGCTTGAAATCATGTTTTTAATTATCTATGTCAAATGTATTTGTATGTCAATAACTAGTCTTGAGGATGCAGAAATAGACTTTTGAATATGTGATATTGTAGTAGAAGAAAAGTTCAAAACTGAAATTATAACTAACATTTGCGTGGATAGATTACTTATGGTTGAGCTATCATAAAATATGGAAAGCGTAGAGAAGATGGGCATTAACCCATCGGTTACAATGTAGATATTAAGCTTATGAAACTTATGCCTACTTGTTTATTAAGTCTATTGATTAGAGACCACCTAAACTTGAGAATTGTATTTGTAGTGTGCAACAGTTGAAAATATAACATCTTGAGAAATGAGCTCATTGCTCTACAATATTTCATACATATTTCAATACTATCATAAATATCTTATTCTAGTTCGTGTGGCATACCCTTGTAATGGGTTAATCTTGTTTACAATCCAATTAGACATTATAGTGTGCTGCAAATGAGATTTTATTGATTGATATAATTTTGCAAGTTCCTTTTGAATATTTGTTTCAAAGATATATTACTCAGCTATTAGATCCAAGCATTTAGTGTGCATGCTTTATATATGATGAGTTACTTAAGGTATTGGGACACTCTATTTACTTATGCATTTCCTCTTTGTTTTTGTCAAATATATATAGGAAAATATAATTGTATATTGTCATGCATATAATATCTTTGAAGGATGATTGTATTATATAAATAATTATTTGTTGCACCTTGTTGCAGATTGCCGATAAATGTAAGGTACCTAAGCTAGAAAGATTTTCGGTATTCTTGAGGTGTCTCGGTTAAGTTGTAGGAAAATTTTTATGTGAAGGCTTAGCTCTAACAGAGACAATGATTGGGCATTTTATTGAAATGGACGTATTTTGTCAACATGAACATAATTTTCATTATAATTTTTGTAATGCTCTATTTTCATTGCATTTTAGATGCATAGGAGGGAATAAATTTAGAGGAAAGGAAAAAAAGGAGTCATAAAAGTTAGATTCATAGTTACTACATTAGGTGATTTTATTTAAAATTTCAGAATTGTTGAATATCAAACATTTGGCAAGTTTAATGGTAATTTAATAATGTATTTAATGACCATGCTTTTTTTTTAATTCGTAAAGAAGTCATCAAGGAAGGTGAGAAGTACTAGCATATCCACCTTGGCCCTAATCTTGATATTTTAGTATCGTTATGGAAAATGCCAATTCTGCTCTAAATATTTGTCTCACCCAAGTGAAAAATAGGAGGTGTAGCCATTGAATGTACATGGAAAACTCCTTTTCCCACATAAAAGAGATTGTTATCAACCTTAAGGTATTCCATTTAAAAAGGGGGAAACTATTTTTTTAGAATTCCCTCGTAATTTTAGATCTCAAGAAATCATAAAGTTGAAAAACAACATCTGCGTATATTTTATTTATTATTTTTAAACTGCTTCCTTTAACCTTAGATGGGGTGACTAGCAGCAAAAGGAAGGGGGACAGGTTGGCACCACCCCACATGACCAATAGGCAAGGGACGTGGCAACACGTCCCTGCCAAATGTAATGAACTTGTAAACAACATTAACTCTTCCAACCTTGGGCCAGATGAAGGGATGTCGAGGTAATGAGGGGAGCGACTCTACACGTGCAAGGAGGATGACAATAAATATGAACATGCCTGTAATAATTCGTATGTGAAATGTCATAACCCAAAGAGCATTCAAGATAATTTGGTTTAAAGGCCAAAGTAAGGTTGCAAGGAGGATTTGTGAGGAAGGGGGACAAACAAACCCTGAGAAAATTGCAAAGTGCGGCGACACTCCCCACTTGAGACTATTGGGCCAAGGAAGAATGGTATCTGCAGTCATCGTGGCGCTTTATTTTCTAGTCCCAATGAGTAAGCGACTTACCTGGAACATGAACCATCTAGTCATCAGTCGAGGAAATGGAACACCAAATGGAAATATATTATGCAACTCAAATAATTGAGGCAAAGTTTCCTTTTGTTTCATTCAAGTAATTACTCTTTGGAGTTGGGCACCTTTTTGTTATGTTTGTTCTTTCTCCAATCCCTTCGGGGGATGCCCTCACTCCTTGTCAGGTTTTTAGGGGAAGCTAAATTTTTCCATTTTTTTATATCTTCTTTAGTAAGTTGGAAGTGGAGCAGGGTATGGGGTTTGAAGAAAGTTTGGCTTGGAATTTCTTTGGTGGGAAATAGTTGCATTCAAATTAGGCTTTGTTATGTTTTTTTTTTATAGTTTCTTAGCTGCATGTTGTTCTTGGTTACTAGTGTGGTTCGTCTAGTGCTAATATCTTTACCAGGTATTGGTGGAGTTGGGTTTGGTTTGGGAGCTTGTTGGGCAAAAGTTGGTGCGTATTTCTATGGGATTCCCTAAGTTTTGACCAATATAGTGATTATCATCCTTTAGCTTGGGTTGGGAGGAGGCTATGGCCTTGTCCTCTTGAAGTTTTGTGGGGTGACTGAAGGCTTCATAGTCTTTCTTCGAACCATGGTATGAATCTAGGTCGGTGCAGTTGTTGGGTGAACAAAGCAATGGATAAATTGGTGTTTGGAAGCTGGTAGAGGATTTTTTTTTGAAAGTGGTCTCAGTCGATACTTTCCTTGTTGCCACAAAATCTAGCAAGCCTTGTAAAGGGACACTCTACAAGGAAATCACTAGACCGAGTGATAACAATGACATATTAGCCCATTGTTACCATAACTACCTACCTCCTGCTCTTTATTGATTTTCACCAATGGGAAGAGTCTTGGTATAAGGTCACCTAAGATAGATATTCGAGGCTTGAGGATTATGGTGACATGAGAGGCTTCAAAGGGAAGGCTCAACTTAGGCACACGACTTAAGCAATTAAGAAAGATAATTCACTTCCCTTAGAGATACCAAACTAGGGCATGCTTAACCTAGGGTTTGATTGGTAGGTTGTGAAATTGAGTGACCTAAGGTCAAAGTACAAAGAAAATGTTTCCCACAATGTATTTCAACATAAATATGGCACATGAAACCTTCAACTATTCCTCAAGTTGAAGCTTTACCAACTAGGGTTTCTCTTAGGGTAAACAACTAGGGCAAGAGAAATTATGGACAAAATTAGAAAGAATAGCCACCAAGGGGAATGATCTTGAGGCAATCACTACAATCATTGATGTTGAGACCTTCCAAGACCAAAAATTCCTCTTCCAAACTAATTCGCACTAAGCCCTAACTGGGATGATTTTCCTTAAGAGGGTCGAAATAGATAAAGAGATAAAAATTTAATTTGTGGATAAAATATGACTTTATCACCAACAAGACATGGCTAGTGCCTAGTCCTTGGGTTGATGGAGTCTATGGAGGTGATAATTTAGCCAATTCTTCCAAAGGTGTAAGGATGTTTGATGCCCTAGCAAAAACCCTAACTATTGCCTTTGTGAGGGATTAAAGTCACTTGGGAGATCTATAATCAAGAATCACCAAGGGGCATGTCATTCACATTTCATACAATGAATAATGCATATAGTTATGATATCTAGATTCTATAAAATTGATTTTCAATAAATTAGGGCATAATATAAATCCCTGGATTATCAATCTTAGACATAGGCACAAAGATTCAAAGATAGGCACACTTAGAATATGGAAATGCATGAACATTCCATTATCAATCCAAGATGACTTCTCCAAAGTCAAGAACAAGCCCCAATATCCAAATATACTTCATAGGTCACATCTTGCCAAAGATAAAAGAGGTTGAAATTATCTTAAGAGAGGTTGAATTGTCTAAGTGATGATGGTGAAAATGTAATGATCTTCTCTATTTATATGATGAGGACGAGGTCTAATTTTAGCCTAAAGCCCTTACTAACAAGTAAAATTATAATCAAACCCTTGGGTTACAAGCCAACCCAACTAGCTTTTTCTCAAATGCTAGATAAAAGCCACATGTGCTTGTCGTTAGCCTTTTAGGGATGATGTCATGCATGAAAGAATCTCCAAATGCCAAGTGTTGAGGCTTTTGAGTGCTAAAGGTGATGTAGAAACCTCTAATTTGAGGGTTGGCCCTCAAATTTCCATTAATAGCTCTCTCTAGTCCCAAGATCCAGTTGGGGCATGGAAAGAGGGTCCCATGGGTCTCAAATTACTCATAATGTCCATCTTTGCTCCAATGTTGAGGGATTTCTAGGTGGTGTTAGCCCTCCCAAGTCTCAAAAGGTGAGACAATCCTCATATTGGCCTTGGATCAGTTGCCACCCTCATATGGTACTAAGGTTGTCTTGGGGGCAATGTTGGGTCCAAGTACATCATCCTGAAGAATCATCAAATGTAGCGCAAAGTGGTTAAATGTTTTAGGTGCAAGAGGTGACCAGGGTTGTGCATGGTGTGATGTTGCTCCTCGAAGGCCCATGGATCTCAATGCTTCACTTGTTACTGCCAATATATTTCTTTGGTGGCCTAGGTACCTGTGGGTAAGGTGCCCAGGACATGGGTTGTTGAACCACCTGAAAATCACATCATAGATTCTATTGAAACCAACTGGTCATCAGGGACAATAATCATTATTGCATCTAAGTGAACTAAACTTTAATATAATGGGGTATTAAATACTTCAAACAAGGATTCTCGTCCAAAATTAGGGCCTTGAACTCACAATGGTGTTTTTCCCCTAGGCCGGAGTGGCTAAAGGACAACCCTATAAGGTGTTTCCAACCCCTACGGGGAATTAACATTTCCTCAGCCCACCCTTCATTTGATAGGTGTTAGTGAATAGTAATGATGCTATGGAGGGGAGAAGACTTCATGGTTAAGTGCCATGGTCAAAGGGACTAGCATGATGGGGATTCACATCTTGAGTGTACATATGTGAGGAGGGAGCAAATGTGGATGCATGAGTTACCAACTCGATCTTTGTTTTTCCACCCATGTTGTGCACCTTTTACTTTCTCTTGGTTTTTCCTTGTATTATTGCTCATAACTCAAGGGTTAGAGATTGCTTTAAATGATATATAACAATTATTTTACCCTTAATGATGAGGTAGTTTATTGCTCGTTGGGGTTGGGACATGCAAGCATTCCCTCTTTTGATGTAATGGGGAAAACATTTGGCTAGGAACCAGGTGATGGCCATATGAGTGAGGTAGATCTCACACTAAGCTTTTGCCCACGTGCTAATTTATATGTCCCAACCATTTTTTTCCATTTTGATATTCTTTCTTTTGTTTTGTTTTATGGCCATGATATGCTCTTTCTTTTTCTTTTAATTGCATCAACCTCCTAGTGCAAAGTTTCGGCCCCTACCCAGGTATGCAAATGTATGGGTGCCAAATCCAAAGGAACCAACGGTAAGTCGAAATCGAAGAATGGAGATGAAATCAGGCTTGTAATGTATGATGGAAGGTGGTAAGTATGACATAGGGATATATGAAACTATGTTATCTCAATCGAGGCTTCCCAAGTAGTGCCCTTCCTATACCCTCTTAAATTTCCTTGAAATTATGCTTGCTGCTTGAATAAAAAATTTGAAACTACTTTACTTTTCACCAAGACACAAAACCTCTTAATAATAAAAGCGATAGAATTAAACAGAGAAATAAAGACACAATTAGACAAGAGACATAATAATTTTTTAGGGAACCCAACTAGGAAAAACCCTCTGCTTTGTTGTATAATTTTATTAACAGAAATTTGAGCAATTGATCTCTTTACAAGGCAACACTATTTCACTAGAGAATAATCTTTTTCTCACTGCTAACACTTACCATGCAATCTCCTTGTAGAAAACCCGACCCAACTCCTCAATCCTTGCACAGTCTCTACCCCTATTTTCTAGCAATGGAAATATCCTATTTCCTAGCGTAATAGTGCCCCCTTCTCTTTAGGAATTCCTAACATAGACTTGCACAAAGAATGTCTTCCTGGCACAACGTATGGATCCTCCAAGGTATACTCTATCCACACCAAGCTCTCATACACACAACCTCGTGCATACAAGAATGATTAAAGATGTGCCTTCGTCCTCCTTTTATGCTATTCGATCATGCTATATTTGGCAAGTTATAATCTTAGAACACGAGTGAAGTTTGACTTGTTAACTAAGTCGAACTGCTAGTTAACAAGTCCTTGCTTCAATCAAGACTTGAAGCTCATCAACTCGTTCCCTTCTAAATATGAACTCGCACTTGGACAACCACATAACTGAGCTTCCATCTCTATGCATGAACAAACTAACTTGTCCATCTCATGAACTCATACTTGACAAAAGGAAAACAAATCAAAGTCTTTCTTGACTAAGGCACAAGTCAAGAAGGACCTTCTCTCGCTACTATTTTTAACACTCCCTCTTAGCGAGGAAGGTGTTTCTGGAAGAACCTCATCCATCTGGATTTGTCTCTAACACTACCACGTTTTCTGCTACTGCAACTGCTCCCTCTGAACTAGAAGACTTACTTTCTTTCTTCTACGAAATCTAATTTGAAGACTTGTTCTTTCCAACTATACTCTATGAGTCTATCACCTTAGTCATAAGTGCCATGTACCTTATGTACCTTTGTGGCTGCTTACTTTGATTGAAGGTGGTACTGGAAGACCCAACTCTCTCTTAATCTCCATTAAATAAAAATTTTGTCATTTGGATTGAACTCTCCCTACGTTGGCGGTCACAAAATTAGTGACTACCTCCATTCCCCCTGGGCTATGGTCCTCATCATCTTGTTGGTCAACCCAACTACCAACTAGCCGATACTTAAAACGAGATACAGGCTAAGGCTCCATCTGGAGGGCTCTATCTTGCTCTTGCTTAACCATCACTTCTTTATTTTGTACACTTCATGCCTTATTACTCAAGACTGTACATATCTCTACCTGGAACTCATGGAGACTCTTCTTCCTTACACCTATCTACTTTTTACATCTAGAAGCCATATGTTAAAGGTAAGTTTTACCTCTGTTGAAGATGACATCCCTTGTCCTCAAGGGTAGTTATCAAAACAAGATTCTACTTTAATCCTAGAACATATAGGACATCTCTGAGATTAAAAGGATTACCTTAATCCCTCTGAAAACTAACTATACCAACTCCTCTATCTACATACATTCCATCATATCCTATCTCAATTTGATATTGCATGTCCTTCTCCTTCAGGTGGCTGAAATTCTTCTTGTTCCCAGTCATCTGGAAGGATGGTCTTGAATCAATATACCACAAAATGTTGTTTTTTAAGCTTGACATGCAAGCTATCAACAATAAATATTCTCAAATTGGGCAAAAAACACATCTACCTCAGTTGATGCAACTACATGATCCTTATGGGACTTCTTCTTCCGCTTAGGACACTTAGTTGTATAGTTTCCAAACTCATGGAAATGGAGGCACTTTATCTTGCTTAGATCCTTCTTCTTGCCCTTCTAACTGGACTTAGCCTCTTCTTGACCCTTCTTTCCCTTGCCTTTGCATGCCAAAGCAAAGTTCTCCTTGTCCTTTTTCTTTGTTGATCTACTATCTTTGGTCCCTCTCTGGATCTCTTCCTAAAAACATCCATTCCATAACTTTTCCCAACTAGGAAAGTTTCCTTTGCCACTCACTGCATCTTGGAAACCATACCAAGACCTATGAAGTCTTAGCAATGCAAAAATCACCAGGTCATTCTCTAGTACAGTCACACCCACACCACCTAGCTCATCTCGAACCTGAGTGAACTTTGGAAGATATGTGACGATGGGCTCATATTTTCTCATCTGAATACTTCTTAGCTTCTCTTTGAGAGAAAACTTCCTAGCATCATTGGTACCCTGAAATAGATCTAAGATGGCTTTGAACATATCAGATGTTGTCTTCTTCTCGTAGAGATGAGGAATAATATGGTCTTTGACCCCTTCTAGAATGATCCTCTTTGCCTTAGTATCATTCTTAGCATGTTGGGCTAATTGTTGGGGATGTTATGGTGGAAATATAGCGTTCTTGATGAACTCTCCCACCCCATTATCTTCTAATATCGTTGTGACTCACTCCTTCCATGCATAGAAGTTAGAGACTCATTCTATGTGATATGACCTTAGTCCTAGGAGTGCCATACTATTATCCAAGTGACTGCTTTGCTATGCTCTTCAAAACTCATAAATTGATCTCTGTTCTTCACAAACTAATCTCTATGTGTTGGTCTTTATGCAGATCTCTGCTTTGATACCATGTTGAATTTCCTTGAAATTATTCTTACTGTTTGAATAAACAATTTGTAACTATTTTTATTTTTTCCATGACACAAAACTTCTCAACAATAAGAGCAACAAAATTAACCGCAAAGATAAAGACACAATTACACAAGAGACACAACAATTTTTTAGGGAACCCAACTCGGAAAAACGCTCTGCTTTGAGGTAGAATTTTATTAACAGGAAATTGAGCAATTGATCTCTTTACAAAGTACCATTATTTCACTAGAGAAAAAACTGTTCTCACTTCTAGCACTTAGCATGAAATCTCCCTATAGAAAACCCAACCCAACTCCTCAATCCTTGCACAGTCTCTACCCCTATTTTCTAGCACTAGAAATCTCCTATTTCCTAATAGTGATCCTTATTCTTTTGAAATTCCTCTAAATTCCCAGCGCATACATGCACAAATAATGTCTTCCTATCACAATGTATGGATCCTCCAAAGTACACTCTATCCACACCAAGCTCTCATACGCACAACCTCGTGCATACAAGAATGATCAAAGATGTGCCTTCATCCTTCTTTTATGCTATTTGATCATGTTATATATGGTAATTTACAATTTAGAACACAAGTAAAGTTTGACTTGTTAACTAAGCCAAACTGCTAGTTAACAATTCCTTGCTTCAATCAAGACTTGAAGCTCATCAAATCATTCCCTTCTAAATATTAAATCACTCTTGGACAACCACATAACTGAGATTCCATCTCTGCACATGAACAAACTAACTCGCCCATCTCATGAAATCATACTTGACAAAAGGAAAACAAATCAAAGTCTTTCTTTACTAAGGCATGAGTCAAGAAGGGCCTTCTCTCACTAACATTTTCAATATACCCTTTGGGTCATTAGGGGAGGTCCCACTGGACTAGGATCGAAGATTGATCCCCCATTTAAAGTAAAAAAACAAGGTCATGGTCAAAACCCCTTTTCCTTCTAGGTCACCCCGTAATTCATATCAAACGCTCACATATAAACAAGCCTAAACACTCGATTGCAAAATGAATAGAGTACATTTTGATTGAAAGCCCACCTTCCTCCAAGTGCTCTTTCCGTATGGGTGAGAAGCATACAATTGATGCAGGTGGTAGATATATAATGACACTTCATTAGCTAGTGGTGGTTGTCTAGTGCTGTTGTTTGGTTGGCTCAATACGAAGAAAATAGGAGATTTTTTTTCTCCTAATGGTTGCCCACTTTGGTGGGTAACACACCCTACTGGATAGGGTGCCCCTCTGGCCAACTTATGGACCACGTTTCGAGCGATCTATGGTCACGTACAAGTGAGGTGGATTGGAGTGAGAGAAGTCATTGTTGCATAAAATAGATCTTGTATTTTAGTCCATGTCCCTGGCAGGTATTCACAACGTGAAGACAGAGAGGTTGAGTGAAGAGAGGGGCTATCTAATATGAGGAACGAGCCTGCAGATGAAACTCTGGTTTACATAACAATGGAAGTTTTTGCAGCTATATACAGGGAGAAAATTCTTGTGCATGTGCAGGAATAATTGACCAGGTCTGAAGGGGAAGCCTCACCCCAAAGAACTTCCCTATTCAATTATGGAGTATTGGCGGAGTGGATAGGGCGGATCTTGAACATGGGAGATATATGAGGCAAAGCTAATTAGTACATGCATATAATATATTTGTATTGGTAGATGAAGTTCCTCTTCGAGCACCCTATATTGGACAACCAAGAATCTAAAAGGGACCTACTACAAACGTTGGATCATATGCATGGACATATAAAACGATATGATTACAGGTTGGAAATGAAATATCACAGGCTAGCGAGGATTAAAAAGCATCTTGACATTCCTCCAACAACTGCTAGACCTTTAGCAGACCCAACATACCCTATTCTAATAGTTGGCTTAGATTCTGAAGTGCTCCCCTAACAATATGATGGATCAAGTTTATGTATTTCTTTTTTATAGTTGACTATGCATATGGACAGATAGGCCAATGCCTAGCATAGGCTTGTTTAATGTTGGTTCTTTTAGTTTCCAATTGTCTCTTGTGTCCCTTCAAATGGTACAATTTTGGTTATGTTTTGGTCTCCCTTGCGACAAACCAGTATGACTTATGAAAATTTTTGATTCAATCTCCTGATTTTTAAGTTAATAGAACTCACTTTACAAAAAAAAGGTGCTTGCTTTATATTCAAGAGAAGCATTACAACTAGCACTAAGATGGTGGACATCAAAAAAGGCTTGTTCATGTGAGTGAAATGGGTCTCGAGGGGAGAATCGCCCAACATAAGAATTTTCATCGGGTTAAGTTTTTATGGTAGGGGGTGCTCTTCCATCAAAATGATCTAGGCTTGCACTTGACCCTAACTGCTTATTCATGACTCCAAGGGAATTGAATCCTAGTCAGAGACTTGACATTGACATGTGGTATCTTCACCACTCAACCATTACTCCACCATAATATATGCATCTAAATATTGAATAAAGCTATAAATGATATAATATAGATAATAAGATTTCTACATTATAAGAAAACTCACAGTTGCAAGACATGATTGGTTTCTTGTAGGTTTTCAAATATTTGCATGTCTCTTTATCTAGTACCTTGTTCATCAAAGATTTTGGCTACCCCAAAAGATTCTAGTTTGATCAAAAGTTAAACCAAGAGTTTACTTTTTATGAGTGGTATGGGCACCCCAAATACATGGTATTGTTATGAATTTTGTGACTTCTAAAATCTATTAAACTTTGAATTTCATATGTCTTTTATCTTAGTTTGTATTGAAATTCAATCTGAAGTGATTTAGCTTTGTTTAAAAATCTTTCATTATTATTTAAAATCATGTAACCTATTTGTACTATCCAATATAAAAACATTAGTATCTTTTTTCCTTATAATATTCAGGATATTGTATTTTGTACGACTCTCATACTGAAGAAACTTACCAACTTCCTAAAAAGGAGTAGACACAATAATTGTGTAACTTTTTCTGCCAAACCTCTTGATAGTGGGAGCATATCATTTATTTTTTGCAACTAATGTATGTTTGCGTTATACATCTCATACATTGGATCTATAAATAGTCTTGTTATTTTATAGCCTCTTTTAGGTTTTACATTATACAAAATTAATATATTTGTTGTTCTTGAATTTCTTGGCTTGTGTTGCATAAATGAACTTTGTAATTTTTTGGCAAAACATTGGCATTCTAATGTCATAGGAAGCCAAATTGGATGTCAAACTCAATACAATAGGAAAATATAAAGTCCAAGGTTAGTGTTATCCCTCAGTCTTGAGGATGCAAAATGCCCCCCTCTCCATCGGTACATGACTACAAAGCCCTACATAATAACTATTCACTCTGTGGAAAGTCATGTTGTTCCAAAGGCACTAGGAAGAAATTGTCATATTGTTATTGATCATGGAGGAAATGTTCCATGCTCAAAGGGATAAAGTTATGGGGTCACCCCTCCCATAATGACATAATTTTTTGTTTTCCCATTCATTTAACCTCACTATTTGTGGATATGAATACATTTTTGAAATTATATTATTATTGGTATCATCTCTCTCAATAGGGTGAGAAGCCAAAGAAAACCAGTGCACCCAATATTGTTCATCTTTACTCTACTTCAACAAGATATGGAGATTCATTTGATGGGAAAAAAACTTAGTGTGTTAGAAGAGCTATTCACTATGACTGAATAACAAGAAAGGACCCCTCCAATAATGGAATTTGCAGCAACTATTGTTGTGACAACAAGCCAAGACACAAGGTTCAAATTACAAGTAGATATCCTTATGAATTATGAGCTCTAAATTTTCAAGAGTTGAAAGAACATATAATCACATTATTAGTAGCATTTCATTGCAATTTTTGTTACCATATCTCTATAAACTAAGAGTAGACTGAAAAAATACAAGTGTGAGGACTATTTTGTTAGATTTTTTTTTGTAAGTCAACATATTTCTATTAATTTAGAGTAGGATTACACCATGAGGAGTTCTTCAAATGAGCAAAAATGGCCTCACTCCAACCGGATTTGTTGACCTCTAGATAAATACAAAATAAAGACGACAACAACTTCAAAAAGATGGATTTCTTGTGGTTCACTGCCCATCAAGCACATAATTTTCCAAAACACTTGACAAAGCCTACTTTCATTCTAGTGCATTTTCTGTAATGGGAAGAACTACCTCATTTTCTCGAGCCTTTGGCCTGTGGAACGCAACATTTATGTGGGATTCCATGTGTGCCATATGAGTCTCTAAATCGTCCATATGAGCTTGGAGATTCTGTTGGTGTCGTCTGAGAGAGGCCCGTCGATCCATGATGGGTCGTTGATTGTGTAGGATATTTGTGAATAAGCTAACATGGTCCGCATGGTCCAAATTATGAGCTTGAGAGAGCCGTCCTACAAAATGTTAAAAGAGCCAGAGTTGTGCCTCATTCGAGTCAAATGGAGTCAACAAGTAGACATTCCTTGTAGAGTCCCCTCTTGACGCCACTAGTTTTCCTTCCTCATTCGGATTGTTCCTCCTATGGTTGCCTCCCCCCTTTGTGGATGCCCGCAGAGTCGAAGCATCTTGCCAATGCCCGATAATCAGCCTCGTGCCCTTGTAGAGCTTACACCCAGGGGCCAACCATGAACCCACCACCATAAAGCCTCAAGATGATACTAGTTTTTACCATCCACGAAAATTGAAAAAACAACATTGCATCCCTATTATGCTTTTCCATGCCCACCAACATGCACCGACACATGCAACCCACTCTTCCAAAGATGGACAAAGCAGGGAGAGGAATCGATAGCATGCCAGAGAAGCCCACTTGGATTAATACACAGAAAGAGAGCAGTGTTCATTATCAACCACAAAACCTTCAACGACAACTTGACAGACCATTTTCCACCTTTCGTCTTGAGCATCCACCCCCAGTTATGCTATAGAGATTGTAAAAAGTTCAAGTTTGAAATCCTATTGCAGCAACTGAAAATTATTCTTCTAATTGTTAATTAATTTAGCAATTTATTTGCTATGGAAAATATCGAATAAATCACACTGCAACCCTCACAAATTAAAATGCGGAAAATAATAGCGCTGAAAACTAAGAAAAATCTAGCACAAAAAAATAACACGGTTATTTTTGGACAAATGTCCCCAGCAAAACCCAACTTGGGAAAACCAATGCAACAATTGAGGGTTTTTATTATTATGCAACAGTGATAAATTTTGAGTACAATCTGGATGCCGAAAACTGGCAATCCTGCAGAGAAAATACTGGCAAAAATCTAGTGAGTATTTTTCCTCACCCCACAGGAAAATCTAGGCTCTGATTGCAACTCCAAGTGAGTTGTTCAAATTGCTCTGCATAGGCTTGCGTCACCATAGCATAGTACATTCCACGCTTAGCCTGAATCAACTACTCCTCAAGCTACCTAGTCTACTGCTGACTCAGAAAACATCTCTCCTGGCATCTGGAACTGAAACTCGATTTTCCCCCAGCAAAATTGAACTGCCTTTAAAAGATTCTACACAACCTCTGCGTCAGCCTCACCATGGCTATCTCTATCTATCTGTAATGCACTCACTGGATCTGGAAAAAATTCCTTTGAACTCATTGTCTCTGCTTCCTTCTGAAGCTGGAACTCTTTCGGCTATTGCCTATGGAAAATAGAACTCTCCAAGGAAATTGAACTCCTCAAGTGTTTCTCACAACTGTGTTCTCCATATATCCATCAACTTCTTCTTATAATATTTTTGTGGACCTCTAACGACCAAGATTAAATCTTAATCAAGGGCCCAAATTATTTCCTTATCGATTTGTGTGAGTTTCTAGATGATTCACACCTTATCTCAATTAATTATGATTAATTAACCCCTTTTCTTAAGTTTAGACTTAGGAAATAATTAAAAATAGGCTAATAATCTAATTGAGACACTTCTAGGTGGAATTTCTATAAATGATCTATGGGTTATGGAGAGCCCGTGTGTTTTAGCCTCTCCACAAATTTTCGAGACTAGAACATCTTTGATGCTACAAAAATTAACACTCCCTCTTAATGAGGAAGGTGTTCTCTATAGTGTTGCACATACTGCCACAACACTGTACCACCCTTTGTCACGTTGTTGATGTCTGGTTACTGCCCACTAACCACTGCGCAACTTTGATGTTGCATCAGTGTTGATGTTGAAACTACCATACTGCTGCCAACTCTGCATCTACACTGCAACTCCCTCTCATCTATTGTTGTTGTAATTGCAACTACTACAACTGAGAAACATCCAAAATATTGAATCATTTTTGTCTGCTTCATCTGTCTCTGAAGTCCTCACTACTACTAGTCACTATATTGTCCATTGAGGAATCTGCGTTGCTGCTGACTTTGTAATGAGCCTCCTGCTCTACTGTCAACACTGCATTGCGCTCCTCAACACCTGAATGCTACTAGTCTGCAACTGTCACTCTAGAATCTGATCGAATCACTAACATTGATCCATCCTGCTACTAAATATTGTGGGCCCCCGTAGAAAGGTAATGATCCACAAGGAGGACACCTCAAGAACCCTACCCATGTCTGCACCTCTGGGACTACAACTCTAGATCGCCCAACCTCTCTCCTGGAGGTATAAATGCAAACATAGTGAATTCTTCCTCCAGCCTGGAGGACAACTTATCGATCTCATTAGACGTTGCTGCCCAATCCCGCTTCTCCTGCTTGTCCTTCTTCCTAAGAGTACACTGCGTACTGTAGTGACCAAACTCACCACATCTGAAGCACTTGACCTTTGATAGATCCTTCTTCTTGTTCTTTTCCCCTTGCCCCTAACTGGGACCCTTAGATGCTAGGGCCACATTTCCTTCTTCCTTCTCACCCTTCACACCCTTGCTCCTGCTGTCGTTGATGGTACTCTTTACTAGAGCCGCCTCAACTCCTCTCGTTGTAGATCATACCACATCCTATCCCATTTAGGCAAAGTGTTTATAACCAAGATACTTTGGAAAAACATTTACCAGTCATCTGAGACATTATTCAGTGCCAACCGTACAAGCTCTGTGGGTTGGGGTGCCTCCCCAACGGCTGATAGTTGATCTTGGACTTCCTAAATCCTGGTGAGGAAGCCATATATGCTCTTGCCCTTCTGCATCCTTATGCTCCTCAACTTCTCTTGGAGAAACATATTCTTCTACTCAGAAGAAATCTAAAATAGCTCAGAGAGATCATCCCACATCTCCTTGGTCATACCTTTGTTTGCCACATGTGAGACTAGATGATCTCAGACTCCATCCAAAATCATCTTCTTCACCTTTTCCATTTCCTTCTTGTATTCCTTTTGCTGATCTGGATCCTGGGGTACTGCTACTACATTTTCTGCATAGGTCTTCAAACCATGCTCATTAAGGAGAAAGGAGATCATGACCTTCCAAATAACATAGTTGGAGGCGTCATCCAATCTGTCTTGATCTCTGAGCCCAGTTGTGGCCATCTTGATTTTGTCGAAAACTCCCTCTTTCCTTCTACTTGGTTGTAGGATCTGCTACTCACACTCCCTTTAGTAGTGAGAAGATCTGCTCACAGCTACTGCCAATCTACAATTGAAAAATCAAACTTCTGAGACTTGAAGTCCCCTGAGAGAAATTTTCCCTTTGTGTATGCTTTTCTCTTCCACTTAGCGTTGATTCTGCTATTGCAAACTACCGCAAAACCCTCTGCTCCCAACCAAAGAACCTGCTCGATGAATATCTAAGCTGTTGCTGCTCCCTCTACCTGCTGAAATCATTATTATGGGCAAATCGAATTTTTTGTCACCCTGTAAATGAAAATTGAACCCTTGCCGAGCAATTCGTGCTGCCTGGTTAGGCACTGTGCAATGCCAGAAAATTTCGGCCTGCTGCTCCTTCTGAACAAATTTTTTTTCTTCTTCCACTTCTGACCTTCTCGGCTGATCAATCACGCTCTGATACCATGTGAAAATTTCAAGTTTGAAATCTTATTGCAGCAACTAGAAATTAGTCTTCCAAATATTTGGTGATTTTTTATTAGAATTCGTCACGTGTTCAATATATTAAACACTAGAATATAGAAACCCAACCTAATTTCGCCTCAACTCTTTTGCCAAAAAGTTCAAAAAGTTGAGGGTCCACACAAAGTACAAGCTAAACAGGGCCAACACAGAATCAGATCCACAGGTTGATTTACCTAACCTTGTATTTGTATTCTACCCATTTTAAGTATTTGGATTTTATTTTTATAGGTTTTTTGGTGGGCAGATATTTGTTAAAATTATTGAGTTATGTAATGTATATCATTTAAGTGTTTTAGGATTTTTTAGAGTGTTGAACGCATTTATGTGGTCAAACATTTATGTTAAATAACTAAAAATCACAATTTCACTTACAACTCACAATTATATTGTTAAAATAACAAAAAAGCCCAAAACTTAGAATAGTTAGATAATATTTTAACTTAATTATCAACTTAGAATAGTTAGATAATATCTTAACTTAATTATCAAGTGCTTGAAGTGAACATTTCCATGGGGAGGTAAGCGTGTATAGAAAATATAACAAAATTTGTTTAACGATGTGATTTATTGGTTTTTTTTTTTTTTTTTTTCAAAAATTAGATTACATAATTTTATTTTGTGAAATTTTAATGTTTTGTGGTTTAAATGGTACTTTAAATGTAAAAATAAATTCAATTTCATTAAAACTTTTGAAATAATACAATTTTCTCATTTTTAATTAAATTTAAAATAAAATGTACTCAAAATAAATAAGTAACTTTACTTAACTCAAAATAATTAATAAACAAACCATATCAATAAATATCTCAATTTATATCACCGTTACACAATACAAAGGAGACAAATTTGTCCAGATGGCCAAAAATGGTAGGAGGGTTTGAATCGTGTTTTTGATGGTAGAAATGGATTTAGCACTGTCACTGGATGGCCAATAATGGTAAGAGTGTTTGAATCATGTTTTTGATGGTAGAAATGGATTCAATAGCATCAAAAACCGGGAGTCATCTAAAATCTTGAAGTTTGACACTTGTAACCTAGATTTACAAAAAATTATATCAAAATCTTGCCAAAATTTCCATGATTTTCTTAGCAAATTTGAAGCCTAGTTAGACTACTTCTTATTTAGCTCATAATAAAGTGATTATTGACCCAATGAAAAGGTAATTACGAGGGCGCCAACGAGGAGGTACTTACTCTATATGGGCTAGAAGGGCAATAATTAAAGAGGCAAACACCAAAACTACTTCGTTCACTGAATCACATAGGCGAGCTCAATGTCGCCTTGGTTTGGCTTGGTAATGAGTCAGATGAATCACACTTCATATATATATCTATATATATCTATATATATATATATATATATATATATATATATATATATATATATATATATATATATATATATTAGAGTGTGTGTTTTTTTTTTTAACAAGAACGGTTATGGTGTTTCATTATCTGCTTGGCCAATGGCCACAAATTCGGTTACAAAATGAGGAGCACTTTCCAACATGTCGTTCTGCCAGGAGGGGATTGGCTTTTGCTCTTATCCTCTTCCTCTTTTTACAATTTTCAAAATGGTCTTTGAATGCTAATTGTCCTAGATGAAAAATGCAGACAAACTGATTTAATAGGAAACAATAAAACATATATTTTCATGGAATAGGAGTCCACAGAAATTCCTTGTTTCTGAGAACGGTTCCAGCTTCTAAATGGACTGCAATGTTTGCTTGGGCGTCTGCTGCTTTTTTATTTGCTCTGAGAACATGAAAATATGTCAAGCGAAGCGATTTTGAAATGCTTTTGATTCTGGAAAGAAGCCTGGCTAGGTGCAGATCAGAAGGCTTGGAGTTGGTCACTACAGCTCTTATAATAACTTGGGAGTCTCCGAGAATGTTTGCTTCTCGAATTCCCAGCTCCTTGAGGAAGATTACCCCTTGCAAGAGGGCGAGAGCCTCGGCTTGCATGCTTGATGTATGTCCAAGCCCCCAGGCAAAGCTATGAGAAGAAATGTTGTCTGGCATGATAATGTGACCACCTGCCCCAGCTTTCCCTGGATTCCCTTTAGCTACTCCGTCAAAAAAGAGAGATGGAATTAATTGCTTGGACAAACATTCCTGGAATTCGATCTCATTTTTCCTGATTTTCCAAACTTCAAGTTTTGGAGGTGGGCTTCTTGGTTTATGGAAGCTAATCTTGAGGGCCGTTCCCAGCTCTCTGTCATGTTGACTGAGGTTTGAATCGTCATCTATGCCTTCCAACCACTCACTTAATTGGCACTTCACTGAATTAGCTACTATTCTGTGATCATGAGCTTTGTCTCGAAAAATCCTCCTGTTCCTTTCTAACCAAACCTGCCAACTAGTGAATTTTGGAAAAGCACTCCATGCTGCTCTGATCTTTTTGTTCTTTGGTTGAACACCTGGGTATCTGGCCATCCAACCTGCAAACAACTCTTGAACTGAAGTGGGGAAATTGAGATCAAGATTCCAATTGTCCAGCAGAACCTGCCAGACAGATTTTGTGAAATTACATTCGATCATTATATGGAGAGCGGTTTCAGAATTTGACTTACAAAGAACACATCTGGATGGTCCCTTAAATCATGTGTTTTGAAGTCTGTCCTCGGTAAGAATTTTTTTATGGCTAAGAATCCAGCAAAAATGATCAATTTTTGGTATGGACGGGAAGTTCCATATCCCTGCCCAGGGAGCTGGGTTGGGAGGGACGTTTGGGCGCTCTAAGAACTTGAAGTAACCCTGTTTGACTGTGTAACCAGAGCGACTATTTTCCCAGCCTCTTGCGTCCTTTCTGTTGGCGTGGAGGGGAGCCAATCCATGGAGATGGGCTTTGAGAGCCGTCCATTCATTTTCCAGATCGGTGGGCACTGTTAACCGCTTCTAGCCCGTCCAGTAATTCTCTGTCCAATCCGACAGATCCCACAGAGTATGTATGTTCGCTGCCTCCAACCAATTCCTAAGCGCTGTAAAATTGCCAGCGTCTTCCAAGGGGGGTCGATTCATGATTTTGTCCTTCCAAACCTGAATTTTCTTACCGTTACCAGGAACCCAATGGGCATAACTGTTAATCGTCGGCGCGATTTTGTTAAGGAGAATGCTGAAGTGCGATCTGGGCGAGTTTTTGGGGTGATCTAAACACCGGAGCCTTGGGCCTCTAAAGTACTGCTTCCATAGCGCAATCTGAGCCCAGCTAGGATTAGGAGTGCTTATTTTCCATGCTAGTTTGGCTCCCATAGCAAGATTTTTGGCATTCAGATCTTTGAGATTTAATCCTCCCTCGAGATAAGGTTTTGTGACTATATCCCAACTGATTAGAGAGAATTTATTGTCATTGTGCTTGCCTCCTTTCCAAAAAAAGCCCCTGATTAATTCATCCATCTTTTTTATAGTTCCCATTGGTGCCAGAAGGACCGCAAATTTGAAGATCGGAAGACTGTTGAGAACTGCTTTGACGAGCACAGCTTTGCCAGTGATGTTAAGCCAAGAGGAACCCCAGGAATGCATCTTTGATTTGAATTTATCTATGAGAGAAGTCCAGTCTTTGCTTACCACTCTCTTGTTGAAGATTGGCAGCCCAAGATATTTGAAAGAGGACCAACTAATGGAGGTAGAAAATCCCAAGCATCTAGCTATGGAGGATGCAGTGGAAGCAGGAGTATTCCAACAAAAAATCTGACATTTCCCCTTGTTTAGCTCACTGCCTGAGATTTTGCAGAAGTCATCCAAAACTGCTTTGAAGTTCATAGTTGATTGAGGAGTTGCAGCTCCTAGAAGGAGGCTATCGTCAGCGAAAAGTGCATGATTGATGCGCTTCACCCCTCTTGCAATGCACAACCCGTTGATAGCATGATCTTGCTACTTTTTATTCAGATAGAAACTAAGAACAGAGGCTTGAATGACGAAAAGGAGAGGTGAAAGAGGGCACCCCTGCCTCAGTCCTCTAGAGGCTTTGAAAAATTCAGCAGCCCTTACATTCACTAGAGGAGCAATCCAGGGCTCCGTAATACAGGCTTTTATCCACTTTATAAAACCTTGCCCGAATCCCATTTTAAGCATTACATCAAACAAAAATTTATGATTAACACGATCAAAGGCATTCGAGAGGGCGAGTTTGATGACCATACCTCTTTCCTTACGATGCTGGCTGGAATGGATTGCCCCCTGGACCAGCACGAAATTGTCCACTAGCTGTCTGCCTTTGATGAAACCCCCTTGATTGTCCGGAATGATTTTGGGGAGGAATCTTTTCAGCCTGTTTGCTATCACTTTGGTGATCACTTTGTACCCGATGTTGCATAGTGAAATTGGGCGGAATCTGCTGAAGGTGTTTGCCCCTTTTTCCTTAGGGATAAGGGCTAGAAATGCCGAATTTGTGCAGCCTCCAATCTTCTGACAATTTTGTGATTTCTGGATCATTTTGAGGAAATCCTTCTCAATAATCTGCCAACAAGTTTGTAAGAATCTTGGGGTGAAACCGTCCGGGCCCGGGGCTTTATCTGGGTCCATGGCGAATAGAGCCTCCTTGACTTCTTTAAGCGTGATTATGTTTTCTAGAGCCTGATTGATTTTGGATGTGATGATCTTAGGAACAGCATCTAAGAGGCTGAAATTTTGATCTGCTCTGATGTCTTCTCTGTACAGATTCTCAAAATGCTCAGAGGCTGCTTTTTTTATGCTAGTAAAGTCCCTTAGAACACTGCTTTCTTCTTTTATTTCTTTAATAGAGTTCCTGCCTTTCCTAGCTTGAGCTTGCTTGTGAAAAAAGGAGGTATTCCTGTCTCCGGCTTTAAGCCAAAGACTTCTAGATTTGAGTCTCCAGTACTCTTCTTCGGCCATGCATGCTTTGTGGAAGTTTTGCTGAAGCTTGGCCTCCTTTTCCAGATCTTCATTTGAAATATCAGCTGTTTCAAATTGAAGGTGATGCCGTTCCAGTTCTGATTGAGTTTTTTTCCTTTCCTCAGCTAGGTTGGGCAAGGTCCTGGCCCATTTTTTTAGCATGGCTTTCACTCTTCTGAGTTTTTCTTCCCACACAAAGAAGGCAGAGCCCTTGACTGGGTTTTTCCAGCAGTCTCTAACCTTATCCATGAAGTCTGCCTCCTTGATCCAGAGAGAGCAGAATCTGAATGGAATAGGCCCCAGATCTTGGGAAGTCAGCAATTCCAGACTGATAGGCTTGTGGTCTGATGTACTACTGTGCAGAATGCGCGCTCTAGCTTCTAACCCAATGAGTAGGAAGGAACTTTGAACCAAGAAGCGGTCCAATCTTGCCGCTATATGTCCTGGCCCAGCCCTTTTGTTTGACCATGTGAACTTGCCTATGGTAGGCTTGATATCGATCAGATCCCAGTCTTGCATGAGATCCTCTACTGTTTCTCTTGCTAGGTCTCTGACAATATTGCCTCCTCTCTTTTCTGATGGCAGGAGGGTGAGGTTGAAATCTCCTACAATGATGATGTTCTCCAAGTCTTCCCGGTCTGCCAAATTGTTGATGGAGTCCCAACATAATTTCTTTTCACCTGCATTATTTGGAGCATATACATTGACTAGACTCATAATTTCTTTAGATTCTAAGTGTTGCAAATTTAACAATATCCAATGAGTATTTAGGATTTTAGAGATGAGGGAGAACTTATGTGGATTCCAGAGCGACCCAAGTCCTCCTGAAGCTCCCCGAGCCGAAGTTGCATGCGCACCGTCTTTTTTCCAAAACTTTCTACTTGCTTGGAGGAAGGATGATTCCTCCATCTTAGTCTCCTGGATGAGGAGGATGTCCGGGGTTTCCTGCCTTATCAGACTTCTCATCGCCTCTTCCTTGGCTTTGGATCCCATACCCCTACAGTTCCAGGAGACAATCTTCATTACTTACTTTTGTTGTGGAGAGCTCCTTTGGAGCTCTGGATTGGGGCCTTCTTCGTCTTCGGAGTTTTTGCTAGAAGTTTCTCTAGCGTAGGCTGGCTGCCCTGGAGCTTGTCTTTGTATGTTTCTTGTTCCCTTTTTTCTTTTGTTGACATTCGGCCTCTTGTAGATCTTCTGGGGGTGGATTGCGATTCCCCTATTTCCCCTTCTTCCTCCGACTCATCGGATTCTTGGGTTTCCTCCTCGTCTTCAGATATCTTTCCTTTGGGAATCTCTGGCTCACTTTTAGATTTAGTCGGGGAGACTTCTTTCGGGGTTTCTGTATCCTGGGAAATTATGGTTTCTGATCCCAGGATCTCATATCTGTTCCCTTGGCTTTCCATGGGCGGCTTCTGAGCAGGCGCTGTTTGGGGTGTTCTGGTGCTAGCATTTGCGGCCTTCCTGGAGGTAGTTCTGGATCTCTTCGCCTGATTCCATCCTTCCTCTTTCCCTTTATCTTCAGCCCCTTTGGACGGGCAGTCTCTAGCGAAATGTCCATAGACTTGGCACTTCCGACATTTGAACGGCAGCTGCTCATAGTCTAGTTTCTGAATATGTGTCCACGGGCCCACCCTTATTTTGACAGCTTCAGGAAGACCAACCTCCAGATCCACCTCCACGCAAATTCTGGCGCAGTCATACTGGTCTCTATTGTTGGCCCTGTCAATGAATTTCCCGAGGGTGTTCCCGATGTGCTTCAGGGAATCCCAGTTCCAGCAATGGACCGGAAGATTGGGGAGTCTTACCCATACTGGGACTGCTGAAGGTACATCCATTGCCGGGTCGAAATCTGGCATCCATTTGTTCAGGTACAGCCCTTGAGGCCCCATGAAATAGGGTCCATTTCTGAATATGAGATCCTTGTCTTCTTTTTCTGAGAATTCAAAAAGAAAGTATCCTCTTCCGAGAAAGTAAGATGTTACCTTGCCCTGGATCAACGGAGCCCAGTTTCTGGAGACCCAGTTCTCTGTTGATTTAGGAGAGGGCCAGAGACCTGTAAACTGACCCACTAGGGCACGTTCTGACAACGAAAGGGCTACTTGGATTGGACCTTCGGGAGGAAGGGCGATCTCAGGGATGTCATCGAGTCTTTTGACGAACTTAGCGGCTTCCACTGCTTTCTTCTTAGGGAGCGAGGCCAACAAGGATCTGAAGGCCTCAGCTGCAGAGGATGGAGGAGGGGAGGAAGATCCCGGGGGAGGGTCCGGATCTTCCATGAAGATCCAGCTCTAACCGCAGCTGGAAAAAGAGGGAGAAGGGCGGGCAAACGCAGGGCGAAAGGAGCACCCACGCTCAGCAACCAAGGAAGGAACGAGGCCACAGGGCGGATCCGCAGGAGCGGACCTCGCGGAACAGAGCCGAGCGCAACAGCTCAGGCTTCCCGTCGCGCAGCGTTCAGTTCAAGTTTAGAGTGTGTGTTAATAGAACACCCATATCACAATATATTCTATGTCCCTAGGCATAAATATTCTAATATATAAATCTAAGTCACAGGACACGTCCTCCAAGGTCCCGTGTCCCCTATTTTACATGTCAGACACGAAAACGGCCCTAAAACGTGTCGAAAACGTTTTTCATCGTGTCCTGTAAAATGTAAAACGTATTCGCCGGTTTTCGTCATGTCTTGCATCTGGAAAACGCGTATTCCATTGATAGAAAATGTTGCCTGCATAAGTTGCAATTTTTTTTTAAAGAAACAAATAATTTTTGAGTGTGGCAGCTTAATGATCAAGTCTAGGCCCTAGTATTGATATGCTATTCATGGTAATGTTAAATTCTTAAAGTAAAAGTGACGTTCTCCTTAATTTTCATTTTCATCCTTTTACTTAAATTTTTAACATTACCATGAAATGATTCAGGATGTTTGAGAGTGGTTCCGGCCTCATTGCATTTCATATGGAGAAAGTAGAATTTTAGATTTCATTCAAAATGCAGCAGACTTATCAGTTTTTCAGGATTTCAGGATTGGGAGATTGTAATGTTTCCAGGTGACACCACCTACCCGGGCTACCCCTGCCACCAGTAGAGGACATGGTCTAACTCCTGTAGCTCCTACTTCTAGTTCTTCAGCTTCTAGAGCATAGCGAACTCCACTACCAACTCCACCAGCACCAGCATCTACATCTAGAGGGAAAGGGAAAGCTGTGGCATTTTCTCGCAAGAGGGGCACAGGAAATCAATAGGATTAGACTTTAGTTATTTTCTTATGTGCTTGTAAGTTGTACATGAACAATGAACATTGAATATTCAAGAATCAAGACCAAGCATATCACATTCTAATTTCTAAATAGTAAATTTTGATTCTATTTATTTTTTTAAAGTGAACTATGAACTTTGAGAAGTAATTATATTTTAATTTGATTAGATAAGTTGCAACCTGCAATTTAATATGGATAAAAAACTATATTTCGGTATATATATATATATTATTAAATATATATAAAACGTGTCCCCCGTGTCGTATTTCCAGGTCGCTGCGTTTCGTATTGAATACTCCTACTTACGTGTCCTCCGTGTCTCGTGTCCTCGTGTCATGTGACTTAGATATAAATATATTCTAATATATAAAATAAAATATTTATAATGGTATACAAATTTATAGTTTATTACAAATTATTTAAAATTTAAAAAAATATTAATATTTTAATATTTTTTATATTATTAATTTGTAAAAATATATAAATAGTATAATATATTAAAATAAATATTTATTATAATTTATTTTATGTAATTAATTGTATATAAATTTATAACTTATTAAAAGTTATATATTTTATGTTTTTATATATAAAAGTTACATGGGTTAACGTGTCAATTTAATTTATTTTAAATTTTAATTTTATTGAAAATTAAAATTGATTTATAGAATTAAAATTAAATATAATTTTAAAAAATTACCATATATTTAAAAACTAAATTAAAATATTAATTTAATCAAATAAATAAAATAAATAAGTAAAAATTCTTAATTCATTAGAGAGTTTAGACTTCTGTGATCCATACTTGATTGTAAGAGATTTCAGCAAAATCACATAGAGAATCATTTGTCGACGCGTTTCGAACCAACTAGTGTGGTTCATTCTTAATTCATATCAACAAACCTGTTTTACAAAAGTATTGTAAATATTTATGATGAATTTGAGAGTATGATATGACTGAAATTTTAAAATTTTCTTATGCGTTGAATATTAAAATCTCATATGAATATTTTGTTTTTTTCCTTGTGAATGGATTATTATTGCTTTAAATAAAATATATCACATATGCATTTGAGAATTTAAGAAATATTATAAAATATTGATTTTGATAAATTCTTTCGGATTATTCACATCATGAATTGTTGGTCCACGTTTGGAACCATCTAATGTGGTTCATCCTTAGGACAAAGGTGAAAAAATCAATTAGTTACAATGTTTAAATAGCAAAGATGCATATGGTTCCAGAGTTAGCTGTTAGGAAATAACTATTAGGACTTAGCCGTTAAAAGTTAGTTCAATATATTTATTATTATTTTGTTATGTTTTATTTTATTTTATCAATATTTTTAATTAAATAATGTTGAATTCAAATTTGTTAGATTAATTTAATAATAATATAATAAGAATTGAATATTTGTGAATATATAATTAAAAATAATTTTAATATATTTAACAAATGGTTATTATTAAAAAATATATAATACTCAACAATTAGATTTAAATATTTAAAATATTGGATAATATTTTAATAGGGAGTTCAAAGAGGATATATATTGCAATATAAAAGTAAAAATAATAAATTAATTAATTAGTTATAATATATATATATATAATTGAAAAAAAAAACAACAATTTACGAAGAGAGGGTGGGGATCCAACTTCTACTTAACTTCCAACCATCGTCCCTATTAAGGTTAATGGAACACTTTTCAATTTCAATGGCTTCTCGAAGCTTCCTATGATGGAAGTAATCAACCATTGCGATGACTTCAGAGTCATTGATGCAGACATGGTGATTGGATTTCATTGTATGTTCAGCTAAAGCTGAGGAATGAGAGTGGTTGTGCTTAATATATGTTGCATGTTCTTGGATTCTCTGGTTAATGGAGAGACCCGTTTCCTTAATGTAGGGAATCCCACAAGAACATGGGATGGAGTAGACCCCTTTCACGTCTTTAGGGTTTACAAGGTCTTTGACGGATCTAAGAGAATTTCTAATGGTATTAAGGGGTTTGAAGGTAGCAAAAACTTTGTTCTTTTTGAGAATATGAGAAATCTTATCGGTGGTCCCCTATATAAAGGGAAGTTGAACACTGGAGATTGTATCGTCACGAGAAGGTTTAATCCTTGATTCTTTACTAGCCCTTCGAAAAGCCTTGAGGCCCTGTTGCCTGCCATCGCCGTTATTTTCAAAAAAAATTAGAAGATGAAATTTTTCCTTTTCTAAGTGATTCTCATCAGAAATTCTTAGAGCACGAGTTGCAAGGGTGTTGAGAACCCCGAGTTTTTGTGCTGGAAAATGATGAGAACTGGCATGAAGATATTGTTTCGAGTACGTTTTTTGGCGAAAAACCTGGTGAGAGATAGAACCATTATCCACTTTAGAGAGGAGAATATCAATAAAATGAAGGCATCCATCTACCTCAATTTCCATCGCAAATTTGATGGAGTCAGATTGGGAATTAAGATGGTTGAGAAACAAATTTAAATTTTCACGACCATGGGGCTAGACGACATAAGTCGTCAACAAACCTCTTCCATCGCTTGGGGCAGAGTTGAGCAGAGGCTAAAGCTTTGGTCTCAAAATCTTCCATGAATAAGTTGGCAACTATAGGGGAAAGAGGAGAACCCATCGCAACCCCACAAGTTTGTTCATAGAACTCACCCTGGAAGCTGAAAAAGGTAGAGGTAAGGCATAGACCAACCAATTTGGTTGTGTCATCATCAGTAATACGATTAATGACATCAATGGCTTCTTGAATAGGGATATTAGTATAAAGGGAAACAACGTCAAAGCTTACTAACAGATCCCCAGGCTCTAGCCTTATATCCTTCAACTCTTTAACAAAGGAAGCAGAGTCTTTAACAAAGGAATCAGTGCGACCAACAAGAGGTTTGAGCTTTTGAGCTAGGAATTTAGCAAGAAGATAAGTGGGCCCACCTATTGTGTTAACAATAGGTCTTAGGGGGATCCCATCCTTATGAATCTTCAGAAGGCCATAAATTATGGGGGTGAGAGGGTTGCTTTCGATAAGCTTTTTGCTAAGATGATTAAGAGAATTATTAGATTTTATGGCAAAAGCAACTTCTTTAGAAACTTTTTTAATAGGATTCTTATTAAGCTTAATGTAACTACCATTGTTATAGAGATGGTCATTCATTTTGTTAACATAATCGACTTTATCTAAAATAACAACAACCCCACCTTTATCCGCTCTTAGGATAACAATGTTGGGGTTATCTCTTAGAGCTTTAAGGGCAAGAAACTCATTTTTGCTAATGTTGCTTTTGTTGAAAATGCAACAAGATGATGGAGCTTAGTGAAAAGAAGTCGCCTTCACTAAGTGGGCCCGCAGGCTATTTTTGGCGCAAAGTCTATTTTTAGACATATGGATCATGGTCTATGAGTTGCAGGATGCTATTTGTGGATGATTGGTCATGTTGGTAAAAATAGATGGACTTCTATTTTTAGACATATGGGCGGAGTTTATTTTTAGACTGCCAGGCTAAAAATAGAACAGTAGAATATTATTAGCTCTTAATAATATTTGGACTATAAACATTATCTTATCCTCTTGGAGCACTTCAGTTCGAGCTACGAATGTGGCACATGCAACTGTCAGAAGGAAATACACTTTTCTTATGGGTCAGTTGAGCTATTGCATGATGGACTTCAGTTAGAACTCTAGTGGTTGAGTTTGGTGGAGTTGATTGAGGAGTTGATGGAATTGTGTTCAGTTTGACTTAGTTGAACTAGTTGTATTTAGTCTAACTGTAGAATACACTAGTGATGAGTGATGTGAATTAATTGTTAATTAATTCACTAATTATTAACTCATAAATCAACTAAAGAATACATCAGTTAACTCAGTGCATGGACAGTTCAGTGGAGACAAGTGTTAGAGGTGAGTGAAAGGGCAAGACAGCTGTCAGTTGTGACTATAGTTGTGCATGAGATTTGCACAATCAATGGATTGAGTATTGCCAATGAGGATTGCGTGGTTCAGCTAAGGGAAATACGAGTTTGGATCAGCCATTCTCATCTATTCTCATGCAGGATTGCGCAGTAGAGGCAAGCAAGCAGCGGAGGAGATTTGAACCTGTGATTGATTCAGATATGAGCTAGTTTGCGTGTAACAGGTGGAGATAGTACTGAGTACTTGTGAGGAGTATTGTACTATGTATTGTTACATGTTATCAATCAATATAATATACAGATAGTTGGGGGGTTTTCAGCTGTATGCTTTCCCCGTGATATACTGTGTTGATAAGTGTGATTGATGCTTCAATGTGCGCATGTGATTGTTTCTGAATTCTGCAAATTGATGATCAATAGTAGAGGAGGTTATGTATTATGCATGCATTCCGCAAATAGTGTATAATCAGGATAATCTCTGTGAATAAGTGTTATATTATTCAAAATTTCTACATGGTATCAGAGCGAAGTTGATCATCAGATCTATTATTCAGAAAGTGTTTACATTTTATTTCTTCAGGCAGAGTCTGTAATCGGGCCAGGTAGCCTCTGGATTCATCCTTCTTTTGGAAGGTGAGATATTTGATAAAATCCCATACAGTCAATCTCTGTACGAGAAATACTTTGTTCTCATGAATTTTAGATCAGAAGCGGTTGAGTTTTGAGCTGGTGGAATTCGAATTTGCAGCAGTGTTTTCTTGGTGTCAAAGTTGAAATGTCTTGCAACGGATTGCGATTGGAGTATGCCCTTGAAGGCAGCTCGAATTATATTGCATGGAAAGACAGGATGGAGGCGGTGTTAGATGACAATGGGTTGAAGGAGTTCATAGATGCTGAGGTCCCAAAGCCTACTGATGCTGCTCACGTTGAGGTTTGGCAAAAGAAGACAGCAAAGTGTCGAAGGATTCTGTTGGAGGGCGTGAAGGATCACATTGTATCCAGCCTGCATGGAAAGGCTTCTCCATACTTGATGTGGAAAGCATTGACATATTTATTCCAAAGCAAGAGCGACTAGAGGAAGTTGGCACTCAAGGATAAACTCAGAAACATTAAGTGTGAGAATGGAGACAGTATGCCCAAGTATCTCACAAGGTTCACCCAATGCAGGGATGAGCTGGGAAGTGTGGGGGTGACTGTCGATGATGAGGACTTGGTGAGCTTGGCTCTCCTTGGTCTTCCGAAGAGTTAGCATTCCTATCAGGACTCTGTCAATGGTCGGGAGAAATTGCCAGGATGGGAGAGACTTTGGTCTGATCTTGTGCAAGAGGAGATCAGGCGGAATACCAGGAACGGATCTTCATCAAAGGCATCTGATGAAGATAATTGTGCTTTGGCTGCCAAAGCAAAGAAGGGGAAGGAGAAGGTTTCTCTTTCCGAATCCAGTTCTTCCAATGATGGGAAGAAGGTTGACAAATCGAAAGTTTGATGCTTTCGTTGTCATGAGGTGGGCCATTATGCTGCAAATTGTCCACGGAGGAAATCTAAGAAGGGATCCCGGGAAGGATCTGAAGGTGAAGCACTTGCGTCACAGTTCGAGTTGGATTTCACACTCTTCACATGCATGGTTTCATCCATGATGGGAAGTGGTTGGTTTCTTGACAGTGGAGCTTCTTTCCACATGACCGGTGACAAGAGTTTGTTCAGTACTTTGGAGGAAAATGATCTCCAGATACTCATAGTGATGGGTAATGATGAGAAGTATAGTGTCTCAGGTATAGGCACGGTTATTTTTCAGAGGGAGAATGGAACTCGCCTTACCTTGACCGATGTCAAGTATGTACCAGGATTGAAGAGAAACTTGGTGTCGATTGCGATGTTGGAAGACAAGGGATATGATGTAGTCTTTAGTAAGGGAAAGGTTTTCCTTAGACACATCATCACTAGACAGGTGAAGAAGATTGGTTCACGGGTAAAGAACCTGTATGCTCTTGAGGTTCAAGATGCATGCAAAGCCTTGGGCAGCGAGGAAATTGATGGAGACTTGGTGGTTGAGAGGGAGCGTATATTACCTCTCAACATGCAGAGCCAGAAGAAGTCTCAAACGATTGTGGAGGAGCCACGATTGGTGCAACAGCTTCAGGAGGTTGTGGAGCAACCACAACAAGGGAAGCTGAGAGGAGATCGAGTAAAGACATCTACTCATGCAGAGACCTCCAGTAGGGGGAAACTTCGAGCCAAGTGGGCTGAGGGATCACATGCAGCCATACCTCCAGGTAGGAGGTGGGGCGATATAGAGTGATCGTCCTAAGGAGGAGGGGCAGGATCCTTGAGGTACCCAACCTCTTGGATGAGACCTTGCTACAGGAGCCCCGATGTGGAGTAGCAGGAACTGACTGATTGGGTAAGGACAAATGCGGATGGAGCGGCAGAGAGAGCGACAGTGCAGGGAATCCCAGGATAGCGCATAGCTAGCAGGCTGCAGCAATGAGAGAGGCACAAGTGTTTTGCACAATGCTAGGTGGCACAGAGAGATGTGCAATGGTGCGAGATGCATGGAGATGTTGCAGTAGCACATATGTCAAAGAGGGAGCACTTGTCAGCAGCAGGTAGAGCTTCAGCATCAGAGTATGTTCCTAGCCCAACAGAGTGGTCAGTTGGGAGTGTTTTTGTTCCAAGTGTTGTTGGAGCAAATGGACCGGGCAAATGTGTTGCATGCAGAACATTCCAGAGTTGCAGGATAGGGGTTGCAGATAATCCATATCTTGTTGAGAGGGAGTGTTGAAAATGCGACAAGATGATGGAGCTTAGTGAAAAGAAGTCGCCTTCACTAAGGGGGCCCGCAGGCTTTTTTTGGCGCAAAGTCTATTTTTAGACTATGTCTATTTTTAGACATATGGATCATGGTCTATGAGTTGCAGGATGCTATTTGTGGATGATTGGTCATGTTGGTAAAAATAGATGGACTTCTATTTTTAGACATATGGGCAGAGTCTGTTTTTAGACTGCCAGGCTAAAAATAGAACAGTCGAATATTATTAGTTCTTAATAATATTTGGACTATAAACATTATCTTGTCCTCTTGGAGCACTTCAGTTCGAGCTACGGATGTGGCACATGCAACTGTCAGAAGGAAATACACTTTTCTTATGGGTCAGTTGAGCTATTGCATGATGTACTTCAGTTAGAACTCAAGTGGTTGAGTTTGGTGGAGTTGATTGAGGAGTTGATGGAGTTGTGTTCAGTTTGACTTAGTTGAACTAGTTGTATTTAGTCTAACTGCAGAATACACTAGTGATGAGTGATGTGAATTAATTGTTAATTAATTCACTAATTATTAACTCATAAATCAACTAAAGAATACATCAGTTAACTCAGTGCATGGACAGTTCAGTGGAGACAAGTGTTAGAGGTGAGTGAAAGGGCAAGACAGCTGTCAGTTGTGACTATAGTTGTGCATGAGATTTGCACAATCAATGGATTGAGTATTGCCAATGAGGATTGCGTGGTTCAGCCAAGGGAAATACGAGTTTGGATCAGCCATTCTCATCTATTCTCATGCAGGATTGCGCAGTAGAGGCAAGCAAGCAGCGGAGGAGATTTGAACCTGTGATTGATTCAGATATGAGCTAGTTTGTGTGTAACAGGTGGAGATAGTACTGAGTACTTGTGAGGAGTATTGTACTATGTATTGTTACATGTTATCAATCAATATAATATACAGATAGTTGGGGGTTTTCAGCTGTATGCTTTCCCCGTGATATACTGTGTTGATATGTGTGATTGATGCTTCAATATGCGCATGTGATTGTTTCTGAATTCTGCAAATTGATGATCAATAGTAGAGGAGGTTATGTATTATGCATGATTCCGCAAATAGTGTATAATCAGGATAATCTCTGTGAATAAGTGTTATATTATTCAAAATTTCTACATGGTATCAGAGCGAAGTTGATCATCAGATCTATTATTCAGAAAGTGTTTACATTTTATTTCTTCAGGCAGAGTCTGTAATCGGGCCAGGTAGCCTCTGGATTCATCCTTCTTTTGGAAGGTGAGATATTTGATAAAATCCCATACAGTCAATCTCTGTACGAGAAATACTTTGTTCTCATGAATTTTAGATCAAAAGCGGTTGAGTTTTGAGCTGGTGGAATTCGAATTTGCAGCAGTGTTTTCTTGGTGTCAAAGTTGAAATGTCTTGCAACGGATTGCGATTGGAGTATGCCCTTGAAGGCAGCTCGAATTATATTGCATGGAAAGACAGGATGGAGGCGGTGTTAGATGACAATGGGTTGAAGGAGTTCATAGATGCTGAGGTCCCAAAGCCTACTGATGCTGCTCACGTTGAGGTTTGGCAAAAGAAGAAAGCAAAGTGTCGAAGGATTCTGTTGGAGGGCGTGAAGGATCACATTGTATCCAGCCTGCATGGAAAGGCTTCTCCATACTTGATGTGGAAAGCATTGACATATTTATTCCAAAGCAAGAGCGACTAGAGGAAGTTGGCACTCAAGGATAAACTCAGAAACATTAAGTGTGAGAATGGAGACAGTATGCCCAAGTATCTCACAAGGTTCACCCAATGCAGGGATGAGCTGGGAAGTGTGGGGGTGACTGTCGATGATGAGGACTTGGTGAGCTTGGCTCTCCTTGGTCTTCCGAAGAGTTAGCATTCCTATCAGGACTCTGTCAATGGTCGGGAGAAATTGCCAGGATGGGAGAGACTTTGGTCTGATCTTGTGCAAGAGGAGATCAGGCGGAATACCAGGAACGGATCTTCATCAAAGGCATCTGATGAAGAAAATTGTGCTTTGGCTGCCAAAGCAAAGAAGGGGAAGGAGAAGGTTTCTCTTTCCGAATCCAGTTCTTCCAATGATGGGAAGAAGGTTGACAAATCGAAAGTTTGATGCTTTCGTTGTCATGAGGTGGGCCATTATGCTGCAAATTGTCCACGGAGGAAATCTAAGAAGGGATCCCGGGAAGGATCTGAAGGTGAAGCACTTGCGTCACAGTTCGAGTTGGATTTCACACTCTTCACATGCATGGTTTCATCCATGATGGGAAGTGGTTGGTTTCTTGACAGTGGAGCTTCTTTCCACATGACCGGTGACAAGAGTTTGTTCAGTACTTTGGAGGAAAATGATCTCCAGATACTCATAGTGATGGGTAATGATGAGAAGTATAGTGTCTCAGGTATAGGCACGGTTATTTTTCAGAGGGAGAATGGAACTCGCCTTACCTTGACCGATGTCAAGTATGTACCAGGATTGAAGAGAAACTTGGTGTCGATTGCGATGTTGGAAGACAAGGGATATGATGTAGTCTTTAGTAAGGGAAAGGTTTTCCTTAGACACATCATCACTAGACAGGTGAAGAAGATTGGTTCACGGGTAAAGAACCTGTATGCTCTTGAGGTTCAAGATGCATGCAAAGCCTTGGGCAGCGAGGAAATTGATGGAGACTTGGTGGTTGAGAGGGAGCGTATATTACCTCTCAACATGCAGAGCCAGAAGAAGTCTCAAACGATTGTGGAGGAGCCACGATTGGTGCAACAGCTTCAGGAGGTTGTGGAGCAACCACAACAAGGGAAGCTGAGAGGAGATCGAGTAAAGACATCTACTCATGCAGAGACCTCCAGTAGGGGGAAACTTCGAGCCAAGTGGGCTGAGGGATCACATGCAGCCATACCTCCAGGTAGGAGGTGGGGCGATATAGAGTGATCGTCCTAAGGAGGAGGGGCAGGATCCTTGAGGTACCCAACCTCTTGGATGAGACCTTGCTACAGGAGCCCCGATGTGGAGTAGCAGGAACTGACTGATTGGGTAAGGACAAATGCGGATGGAGCGGCAGAGAGAGCGACAGTGCAGGGAATCCCAGGATAGCGCATAGCTAGCAGGCTGCAGCAATGAGAGAGGCACAAGTGTTTTGCACAATGCTAGGTGGCACAGAGAGATGTGCAATGGTGCGAGATGCATGGAGATGTTGCAGTAGCACATATGTCAAAGAGGGAGCACTTGTCAGCAGCAGGTAGAGCTTCAGCATCAGAGTATGTTCCTAGCCCAACAGAGTGGTCAGTTGGGAGTGTTTTTGTTCCAAGTGTTGTTGGAGCAAATGGACCGGGCAAATGTGTTGCATGCAGAACATTCCAGAGTTGCAGGATAGGGGTTGCAGATAATCCATATCTTGTTGAGAGGGAGTGTTGAAAATGCGACAAGATGATGGAGCTTAGTGAAAAGAAGTCGCCTTCACTAAGTGGGCCCGCAGGCTGTTTTTGGCGCAAAGTCTATTTTTAGACTATGTCTATTTTTAGACATATGGATCATGGTCTATGAGTTGCAGGATGCTATTTGTGGATGATTGGTCATGTTGGTAAAAATAGATGGACTTCTATTTTTAGACATATGGGCAGAGTCTATTTTTAGACTGCCAGGCTAAAAATAGAACAGTCGAATATTATTAGTTCTTAATAATATTTGGACTATAAACATTATCTTATCCTCTTGGAGCACTTCAGTTCGAGCTACGGATGTGGCACATGCAACTGTCAGAAGGAAATACACTTTTCTTATGGGTCAGTTGAGCTATTGCATGATGGACTTCAGTTAGAACTCAAGTGGTTGAGTTTGGTGGAGTTGATTGAGGAGTTGATGGAGTTGTGTTCAGTTTGACTTAGTTGAACTAGTTGTATTTAGTCTAACTGCAGAATACACTAGTGATGAGTGATGTGAATTAATTGTTAATTAATTCACTAATTATTAACTCATAAATCAACTAAAGAATACATCAGTTAACTCAGTGCATGGACAGTTCAGTGGAGACAAGTGTTAGAGGTGAGTGAAAGGGCAAGACAGCTGTCAGTTGTGACTATAGTTGTGCATGAGATTTGCACAATCAATGGATTGAGTATTGCCAATGAGGATTGCGTGGTTCAGCTAAGGGAAATACGAGTTTGGATCGGCCATTCTCATCTATTCTCATGCAGGATTGCGCAGTAGAGGCAAGCAAGCAGCGGAGGAGATTTGAACCTGTGATTGATTCAGATATGAGCTAGTTTGCGTGTAACAGGTGGAGATAGTACTGAGTACTTGTGAGGAGTATTGTACTATGTATTGTTACATGTTATCAATCAATATAATATACAGATAGTTGGGGGGTTTTCAGCTGTATGCTTTCCCCGTGATATACTGTGTTGATAAGTGTGATTGATGCTTCAATATGCGCATGTGATTGTTTCTGAATTCTGCAAATTGATGATCAATAGTAGAGGAGGTTATGTATTATGCATGATTCCGCAAATAGTGTATAATCAGGATAGTCTCTGTGAATAAGTGTTATATTATTCAAAATTTCTACATGGTATCAGAGCGAAGTTGATCATCAGATCTATTATTCAGAAAGTGTTTACATTTTATTTCTTCAGGCAGAGTCTGTAATCGGGCCAGGTAGCCTCTGGATTCATCCTTCTTTTGGAAGGTGAGATATTTGATAAAATCCCATACAGTCAATCTCTGTACGAGAAATACTTTGTTCTCATGAATTTTAGATCAAAAGCGGTTGAGTTTTGAGCTGGTGGAATTCGAATTTGCAGCAGTGTTTTCTTGGTGTCAAAGTTGAAATGTCTTTCAACGGATTGCGATTGGAGTATGCCCTTGAAGGCAGCTCGAATTATATTGCATGGAAAGACAGGATGGAGGCGGTGTTAGATGACAATGGGTTGAAGGAGTTCATAGATGCTGAGGTCCCAAAGCCTACTGATGCTGCTCACGTTGAGGTTTGGCAAAAGAAGACAGCAAAGTGTCGAAGGATTCTGTTGGAGGGCGTGAAGGATCACATTGTATCCAGCCTGCATGGAAAGGCTTCTCCATACTTGATGTGGAAAGCATTGACATATTTATTCCAAAGCAAGAGCGACTAGAGGAAGTTGGCACTCAAGGATAAACTCAGAAACATTAAGTGTGAGAATGGAGACAGTATGCCCAAGTATCTCACAAGGTTCACCCAATGCAGGGATGAGCTGGGAAGTGTGGGGGTGACTGTCGATGATGAGGACTTGGTGAGCTTGGCTCTCCTTGGTCTTCCGAAGAGTTAGCATTCCTATCAGGACTCTGTCAATGGTCGGGAGAAATTGCCAGGATGGGAGAGACTTTGGTCTGATCTTGTGCAAGAGGAGATCAGGCGGAATACCAGGGACGGATCTTCATCAAAGGCATCTGATGAAGAAAATTGTGCTTTGGCTGCCAAAGCAAAGAAGGGGAAGGAGAAGGTTTCTCTTTCCGAATCCAGTTCTTCCAATGATGGGAAGAAGGTTGACAAATCGAAAGTTTGATGCTTTCGTTGTCATGAGGTGGGCCATTATGCTGCAAATTGTCCACGGAGGAAATCTAAGAAGGGATCCCGGGAAGGATCTGAAGGTGAAGCACTTGCGTCACAGTTCGAGTTGGATTTCACACTCTTCACATGCATGGTTTCATCCATGATGGGAAGTGGTTGGTTTCTTGACAGTGGAGCTTCTTTCCACATGACCGGTGACAAGAGTTTGTTCAGTACTTTGGAGGAAAATGATCTCCAGATACTCATAGTGATGGGTAATGATGAGAAGTATAGTGTCTCAGGTATAGGCACGGTTATTTTTCAGAGGGAGAATGGAACTCGCCTTACCTTGACCGATGTCAAGTATGTACCAGGATTGAAGAGAAACTTGGTGTCGATTGCGATGTTGGAAGACAAGGGATATGATGTAGTCTTTAGTAAGGGAAAGGTTTTCCTTAGACACATCATCACTAGACAGGTGAAGAAGATTGGTTCACGGGTAAAGAACCTGTATGCTCTTGAGGTTCAAGATGCATGCAAAGCCTTGGGCAGCGAGGAAATTGATGGAGACTTGGTGGTTGAGAGGGAGCGTATATTACCTCTCAACATGCAGAGCCAGAAGAAGTCTCAAACGATTGTGGAGGAGCCACGATTGGTGCGACAGCTTCAGGAGGTTGTGGAGCAACCACAACAAGGGAAGCTGAGAGGAGATCGAGTAAAGACATCTACTCATGCAGAGACCTCCAGTAGGGGGAAACTTCGAGCCAAGTGGGCTGAGGGATCACATGCAGCCATACCTCCAGGTAGGAGGTGGGGCGATATAGAGTGATCGTCCTAAGGAGGAGGGGCAGGATCCTTGAGGTACCCAACCTCTTGGATGAGACCTTGCTACAGGAGCCCCGATGTGGAGTAGCAGGAACTGACTGATTGGGTAAGGACAAATGCGGATGGAGCGGCAGAGAGAGCGACAGTGCAGGGAATCCCAGGATAGCGCATAGCTAGCAGGCTGCAGCAATGAGAGAGGCACAAGTGTTTTGCACAATGCTAGGTGGCACAGAGAGATGTGCAATGGTGCGAGATGCATGGAGATGTTGCAGTAGCGCATATGTCAAAGAGGGAGCACTTGTCAGCAGCAGGTAGAGCTTCAGCATCAGAGTATGTTCCTAGCCCAACAGAGTGGTCAGTTGGGAGTGTTTTTGTTCCAAGTGTTGTTGGAGCAAATGGACCGGGCAAATGTGTTGCATGCAGAACATTCCAGAGTTGCAGGATAGGGGTTGCAGATAATCCATATCTTGTTGAGAGGGAGTGTTGAAAATGCGACAAGATGATGGAGCTTAGTGAAAAGAAGTCGCCTTCACTAAGGGGGCCCGCAGGCTTTTTTTGGCGCAAAGTCTATTTTTAGACTATGTCTATTTTTAGACATATGGATCATGGTCTATGAGTTGCAGGATGCTATTTGTGGATGATTGGTCATGTTGGTAAAAATAGATGGACTTCTATTTTTAGACATATGGGCAGAGTCTGTTTTTAGACTGCCAGGCTAAAAATAGAACAGTCGAATATTATTAGTTCTTAATAATATTTGGACTATAAACATTATCTTGTCCTCTTGGAGCACTTCAGTTCGAGCTACGGATGTGGCACATGCAACTGTCAGAAGGAAATACACTTTTCTTATGGGTCAGTTGAGCTATTGCATGATGTACTTCAGTTAGAACTCAAGTGGTTGAGTTTGGTGGAGTTGATTGAGGAGTTGATGGAGTTGTGTTCAGTTTGACTTAGTTGAACTAGTTGTATTTAGTCTAACTGCAGAATACACTAGTGGTGAGTGATGTGAATTAATTGTTAATTAATTCACTAATTATTAACTCATAAATCAACTAAAGAATACATCAATTAACTTAGTGCATGGACAGTTCAGTGGAGACAAGTGTTAGAGGTGAGTGAAAGGGCAATACAACTGTCAGTTGTGACTATAGTTGTGCATGAGATTTGCACAATCAATGGATTGAGTATTGCCAATGGGGATTGCGTGGTTCAGCGAAGGGAAATACGAGTTTGGATCAGCCATTCTCATCTATTCTCATGCAGGATTACGCAGTAGAGGCAGGCAAGCAGCAGAGGAGATTTGAACCTGTGATTGATTCAGATATGAGCTAGTTTATGTGTAACAGGTGGAGATAGTACTGAGTACTTGTGAGGAGTATTGTACTATGCATTGTTACATGTTCTCAATCAATATAATATACAGATAGTTTGGGGTTTTCAGCTGTATGCTTTCCCCGTGATATACTGTGTTGATATGTGTGATTGATGCTTCAATGTGCACATGTGATTGTTTCTGAATTCTGCAAATTGATGATCAATAGTAAAGGAGGATATGTATTATGCATGATTCCGCAAATAGTGTATAATCAGGATAATCTCTGTGAATAAGTGTTATGTTATTCAAAATTTCTACAACTTTTAGGAGGCTTAGCCTTCCTAAGCATTATAACACACTCTTCCCTAAAAAGCTCCTTAACATTGTTAGGAAGATCTCTAATTCCATATTCAATGTTACAGAGAATGTCCTCAACCGAAATTGAAATCTTTTTAGGGGCAAAAGCAAAATTAAGCCTTTTATTCAACAGGCAAAAAACAAATAAATAAAAAATTAGACTAGAAAAATTAGTAACATTCTTAAAAATACTCTACAAAGAATTATTATTATTAATACTTTTAATATTATTAAAAGGAGTAGATTAGTTTACCGGGAGACGGCGGGAGCTATGGCGGGGGCGACAGAACTCTGCACAGGTCTCCATGGTTCGCTACTTGGTGGTTGCTTTCTAGAGAAAGGAGCAGTGACGACGGGGTCAGGGTTCGATCAGCGGGCGTCCAGATCCAAGACCGTCCGCGTTGTCTTCTGTGGTAGCAATCCAGGCAAAGAGCTGAACTATCAGGCCGCAGCTGCTGCGCTTGGACTCGAACTGGGGCTTCGACCTCCACCCATGGCCACTCAAGTTATTGCAGCTATCCTTCACGCAAAGTTGCCCAGCATTCAGGGCAGCCGCAGCAAGTACAGTTCGAGGCCCTCTTGCCTTCACAGAAAATCTGCACTTGCCATTAGGGTCTCGGCCGGTCAGATAACTGCGTGCTTTTGCCACGAACCAGAGCGGTCGACCTCATCATTCGCATGGTCTCCATATGGCTCTGGGGCAAACAACTGTTCTCCGAAATGCAGTCGTAGCCTCAGATCTGACAACGATTGGCCAGAACCGGTCATCCAGCAGGCAGAACAACCCATGCTCTGGCCAGATCCAGAGATCTGTACTCATCTTGGCATGGGGTCAAGGCCTGTATCTGACTCCTTTCAGATTCAAATTTCTCAGCCTTCAGGCAGAACCATCATGCAATGGGTTAGCCCTTCAGATCTGGTGCAGGAACTCAAACTGAATCTAGAGCACAGATTGGGGATTCCATCAAGCCTTCTGCGACTTCTCTCTCAAGGTAAACAACTTGAAGACCCTCTTCCTCTCTCTGCTTACAGCATTTCCAGGAACAGCTTGGTGGTGGCGACCCTTCGTTTGAGAGGAGGTGCAGCGGGACAAACATCCTCTACCCGGCCTTTCTCATACAAAGATGCAGTTCACTTTGAGAACCCCAAACCTCTGGAAGCCCCTAAATCTAAGGTCTTCTTGGTTGACAAGATCGAAGAAGTTCCCTCTGTTGAACTCATACATGAAGATCTGGCTTCCCATCTGCAAGATTTTGCAGAAAGAGCCATCATTTGCAGATTTAATGGATTGTGGCCGCGTTCTCAGGATCTCTATGCATGGATCCATGCAAACTGGACCCATCACTGTAAGATCTTTTTCTGTTCGAAAGGCTATTTCATTGTTCTATTTGATAACAGTAAGCATTATGAAAAGGCCTTAGCAGAGGGCCCTTGGTTCATGGGAAATGCAAGGCTATTCTTGACTCCTTGGTTCCCAGATTTCGATCCAGCTACTGCAGTCATTACCAAGACTCCGGTATGGATTCGGCTTCCAAACTTACCTGCCCACCTATGGAGTACTCGTGTCTTCAGAGCTATAGGAGACACCTTGGGCAGCTTCCTCAGTGGAGATTTCTGGCGGGAAGCCAAAGGTCTCTACTCATATGCAAGAATATGCGCGGAGTTAGACCTGAGCAAAGGTCTTCCAGAACAAATCAACCTCAAGATAAACGACTTTGTCTGGACCCAGACACTGGACTACGAGAATACTGCTTTTCGGTGCCGCCATTGCCACCAATCTGGGCATTTGCAGAATACATGCCCATCTCGCCCGGCAAAAAAGAACAAAGCCAATGCCTCCAAGCCCAAGTCCAAACGATGGACTCCCTGCTCTCCTCCTCCAGCGGTGGATCCTGATTCCTCCAGCTCTGAAGATGAAGACAGCGATGAAGAATTGGAACAGGCCCCTCATTCCGTGGCCCCCTCCACCGATGGTCTGGCGCCTTCCTCTGACTCAGCCATTGCTCAGAAACGTGTCCATTTGTCCTCCTCCTCGGATTCAGAAAAGGAGGGCTCCCCCAAGGAGGGATCCCCGGTGGAGGATCCCAATCTTCAAGTTGTAATCGCTCATCCACCACAAAATGGTTGGGTTGAAGTCAAAAAACGAAAAGGGAAAAAGCTTCGTGTTGAAGCCTCTACCCTCTCAGGGTAGTATACTATGCTTCTTTCAGCTTCTAGTGACTTGTTGTAGCTCCTTGCTTGCTTAACTCCTTCTCCGGAACCGAGGTTGATAGTTCTATCATTTCCGGTTGCCGGTATCTTGCATCTTTGGGATGTATCCTCTTGTACAATATTTTTTGCTTAATAGATTTAGTCTTAATTCAGAAAAAAAAAAAAAAAATAAAAAAAAAAAAAAAAAAATAAAATAAAATATTATTAAAAGGAGTAGTATTATTATCGAGTTACAAACTTTGCTTTTATTATGGTTCTCATTCAAATTTTAATTTTCTTTTTTATTAGTGAAATTATTTTTATGAATATTATTTCCATTATTATAATGTTTATTTATGATATCATTTCTTTTAAAATAAAACTTATTATTCCCATTGCCAAGGAGGTCTTTAATAATTGAATTTTGACTCATTTTAATAGTATCACCACAAGGAACGTTTTTGATATTTAAATTTTGATTCATTTTAATGTCATCATCAAAACCTTTATTCCTATTTAAGTTTTGAATATCATTAACATCAAAATTATTATGTGAATTATTTACGTTGAAATTAGAGCTATTAATGGGGAAATGGGTGAATAGGAATGGGAGACAGGACGAGGAAGGATGGGTAAATGGGAATGAAGACGGTCGAATGGGAGAGACGGAGACGTCAATGGAAGCGTTAGGAGGAACCGATGAGGGGCTTGTTGGAAAAATCCGACAGAGAGCTCTCATCTTGATGACAACCTGGTTTCAGTAAGACCGGGGAAGCGGTTAAGTTATTCCTCGGTGACTTTATCTGTGATTGTAAGAGGCACAAGTTGTGGATATCCAAGTATTTAAAGAGCAGATATTACCATCGCATGAAATGGCACATGTATCTGGCGCGGCGAGAGCAGGCGCCATGATGTTTGGAAGCAATGCTCTTGTGTGTGCTAATAGATGGCTGCTGCTAAACCCTTCTCTAACTTTCAGACCGCCTCAAACGTGGTACCAATATCCCGCCAACACCAGTTTAATTATCAGAAGTCAGCGTTCTCCTCTACATTGGGGTCGTCGTTGTCTCTGCACATCTCAGGCGAATGAAGCTTCTTCTACTGGTACATACCCAATTCATCTCCTGTTATTATTTTCTATATGAAAGAATCCCCATATTATTATTTCAGTTTAATGGGAAGCATCCATTGGATATAGATCACAACAGGTTTCATTTCAACCTCCACTTTTCAATTGGAAATTAATTTTCAAATTCCTATTTAAGATAATGTGGATTTGAGTTTGGAATCCGAGCTTGCATGCAGAAACATGACGCCTGCGAATTTTTTGAACTGTTATACTGTGAATGATTGTGTTAAAACTGAGCTTCAGAACTCTTATTATTAGCTGTAACCAGTCCTAAATTGCACTTTCCATTGGTGGGGTTTGAAATATGTGTTCTCCCAAATACTTGGGTTCTGTTTCATCAACTACAGAGGAAAAAGCAAAACCTTCACCTCGAAAGTAGGGGCAGGGTAGTTTTTCCGAGCTCAATTTTGGTCCCCAGATTGTAGGAGGGGTTGTCATCTTTTTTTTTCAATGTTTAGGACAGCCATATAATTCTTGGATAAAATCAATTACATCGAAACAATTGAGTTCATATGTCAGTTTCCCGAAATTCTTGGACACAGGTTAAGTACAAAGCTATTCAAAACCGACACCAGACTCCACACCATTTTCAAGCCGGTAATAAAAGTTAGGTTACAGCAACGTCACTGATTGGATACGGGCCTTACATTATCGTTCAAGTTTAGCCTGGACCTTCCAACACAGCGTGATGTCAAATTTCAATAAGGTCAAATAACCTCAAATCTCAAACAGAGCCATCACATTTCGATGAGGAGGCCAACATCCATAAGGACAGTTTCGGGTGATAACAAGTACCATCAAAACAGTTTTATAGCAACCTTGGCATAAATGATGGAAATGTTTATGAAACACCGTGAATAATTGCCTAAAGAATCGGTGGAGCTTGTTGTGAAATTTATTAAAGGAATCCTTTGATACAATCAATTTGCAAGGTGAAAACAAATTCCTTCCTAGGGAAGTCAATTGTCTAAACTGAGAAGTACTAAACCGTCAGAGGATAAAAGAAGTTTGATAATATAATCAAAGATCTAGGGAATATTAATGAAGACCTTCAATATGAAGTGCATGATGTAAGTTTTAAACCTTTACAATATAATAATGCATAAAAATTATTGACAAGAAAGGGGAAAGAAAACAATAGCCAAACCTTAAAGCCATACCTCTAACTCTCATTGTATTAACTTCACCATTTACAATACAATATATAGGATTTCACGACATCCAAAACCCTAATTCGTTAACTCAAATTATATTATAACCCAAATTCTTTAACTGCATTTAGATTACAATTTGTCGAAACTATTTACCAAAAATTGTTGAAAATAGTAGCAAAGAAGGGTTCCTTGATTTGTGCCTTAATCAAAGGGAACACAACGAGTGCTTGAGTTTCCTAAAATTAGGACGAGTGATGAAGCAGTTAACTAATGTGCATAAGTGGAAGGCCAAGTTTATTGTCTTCTAGTGTGAGTTAATTTGGGAAAAGGACAAGTGACTGAGTCTCAAGTTCTAGAATTGAGATGAGATGAGTTGCATGAGTTAGTTCAACTCAATTAACTCATCAATCACAAAATCAATTTCCTAAAATATAATTTGCCAGATTTAGCCATTTGAATTGCTTAAAAGGAGGAGTGAAGGCACAATTTTGATCATTATTGTATGCACTAGTTTTGTGTGTGAGCTTGTGAGAGAGCTTGCCAAGTAGAAGGCTTGTGCGAGTTGAAAAAGGAAGTATTTTCCTTGGGAATGCGCTAGGAAATAGGAAGAATTTCCTAAGAAAGAGGAGCTCCTTGTGTGCTAGGAAATAGGAGGCTATTTCCATGATTTGTGCAAGGATTTCAGAGCTCATCCAGGCAAGGCAAAAAGGCATAGGGATCAAAGGTCTCGCATGTGAAAATCCCTAGACTCGAAGGAACCCCTACTGTAGCAAATCTGAATCTACTTCACCTACTTGATTTTTAAATTACAGTCATCAAGTTATTCTTCTGAATACTGAAGCAAATTACCTTTGTAGCCTACACTAATTAAATATTTTATCTCATGAAACAAAAAACTGAGCAAATAACAAGATACATGGGACACACTTATTTTTGGACACAATAGTCCCCAAAAAACCTAATGCGGGAAAATCGGTGCAGCAACTCTGAGGGTTTTATTATTATGCAGGAGAAATATCTGAATACAAATCTAGGATGCTCATCTAGCAATCCTTTACAGAGAAAATACTAGTAGAAAATCTGAGTGAGTTTTACCTCACTTCACCCAGCAGAATTCCGGCTGATCCGGCACAAGACTGGCTAACCTCAACTATTTCTGCGCTGGGTCTGCGTCAGCCCTGTGTCACCTTCTCTGTCCTCTGTGTTAGCTCTCCTGGCTGTTCCGGCAGTTCCCAACAGTTCTGGCAATTCCCGGAAGTTCTGGCAGTTCCCGACAGTTCCCAGTAGTTCCGGCAGTTTTGGATTCTGTGTGATAGGCAACTTTTCTACGTCAACTCTCCTGACTACTGCACTGCCTCTGCGTCAAGTCTCCTGGCTACCGCGCTGCCTCTCTGCAAGCTCTCTCTGCCTTTCTGTCAGTATTCTCCGAAAGGTCCTTCTCCCAGATACTCATTGCCCCTCAGCCGCAAGATCTCCCCAATCGATTTTCCTCTTGAGAACTTCTCACCTCATAAAATCGATTTTCTCAATCTGTGTGTGTGTGTGTTTCCAAATGAACCCCAAGCCTCCATTTTATACTTTTCCCGTTGAGTCTTCAAAGGCTGAGATTAAGTCTCTAATCAACGACTCAGATTGAAACATGACTTGATCCGCCTTCTAGATCATTCTCACCCATATTTTGATTAATACCCTTTAATATTTTAATTTTCCTAAGTTTAGACTTAGGGACCCCATTAAAAATATTAATTATTTTAATAAAATACAATTCAGGTGGAATTTCACCAAATGGTTTTTGGGTTCTTTAGAACTCATGTGCCTTAGTCTCTCCACCAATTTTCAAGGCCAGAGCACTTCCGATGCTACCAAAAACTAACACTCCCTCTTAGCGAGGAAAGTAATCTAGCAACAATGTCCACCTACATGCTGCTCTATTTCTGAAGCACCTCCTTTCTGCACTGCTATTGCCACCAACACTGTGCTGCTGCTGCTACTATACTGCTGCCCATGACACTGCCACTGCCACTGCCACTGTTGCATTTGTACTACAACTCGCTCTCAAACGCTGCATTTGCTATGCTGTTAGCACTGCCACTGTTAACACTGCATCCTTACTACAACTCAGTTGCTGAGAGAAGCAACTGAAAACCATCCAAAATTAGTTGAACTTAACTGTGTTCAGCATAATACAATGAATGTTCGAATTTGACTGCTAGTAGTCTTTGACCCTATGAATATTTTGCGATGTTGTTGATTCCTACACTGTGCCAACTGCACTGCTGCCAACCTTGCTCTGCACTGATCAGTCTCTGGTCTCAAGCTATTGCATCTGTCCTCCAAACAATCCATTGCATCATCTGACACTAAGTCCATCTCGCTATTGCTGAATCTTGGGCTCCTATAGCAAGGAATTGATCCAAGAAGTGGACTCCTCAAGGATCTTGCCCACATGTAGTCCTCCCGACTACAACTCAATATCGCCCCATCTCCCTCCTGGAGATGCGTGGGCACTCATGGCAAACTCATCCTCGTCAATCTTTGCTGAAGTAGCCTTAGGATCATGTTTCTCATCCTTATCCTTTTTCTTCAAAGGACACTGGGATGCATAGTAGCCCATCTCGCCACAACTGAAACATTTCACCTTCGAAATGTCCTTCTTCCGCTTCTGCTTTTGCTGTCCCTTCGATGCTAGAGTTGCGTTCTCCTCATCCTCCTTCGTCTTTGTGCCACTCCCACTGCTGCCATTGAGGTTGACCTTCACTAGGTCCCTCCTTAACTCTTCTTATTGAAGAGCCGCCCACATCTCCTCCCATGAAGGTAGTTTTTCCTTGCCTAATATGCTTTGGACAAAAACTTTCCATTCATCCGAGACTCCATTTAGGGCTATCCTCACCATCGCAGTTCGCTAAGGAGTGGACCCCACTGCAACAAGCTGGTCTCGAGTGTCTTGAAGACGTTGAAGGTAGAGGTTCACCCCTTCTCCTTTCTACATCAAAGTCCACTGCAACTTCTGCTCCAAATACACCTTCCGCTGTTCGGAAGAGCCTTCATACAGGGAAGACAAGGCTTTCCACATCTTCTGGGCTGTATCCTTTTCCTGCAAGTGTGAGACCACATGATCTCAAACTCCATCGAGAATGAGCCTCTTTGCCTTCCCTTGCTTGGCCTTGTATTTCTTCTTTTGATCGTTGTCAGCAGGAATAACTACAACACTATTGACGTAGGCCTCGAGATCATATCCCCCTACAACAACTAAGATTCTGTTCTTCCATATGATATAGTTGGAAGCACCTTCCAACCTGTCCTGATCTTTGAGCCCATGTGATGCCATCTCACCCAACTGTCGAACTGACTCCTCTAGTCACTGCTCAGCAAGTGAGAAATTCGAACTTTCTAGGGGAAAGTTCTCTGAGGAGAAAATTCCCCTTCTACGTGTTCGTTCTTTTCCAGCGGATTTCTGCCCCAGCATAAACTGCGCTCTTCAGGCACTGCACTGAGGCTCTGCGTCACTCCCTCTGCCTCTGCAAACTCTCGAACCAGAAATCGTACCGCTCTGTCGACTCTCTGAGAGAGAGATTTCCTCAGATCCGCTTCTCAGCAAGGATTGCGCAATCCCTTCAAGGGGATTCAAATTGTTGCCAAGTGCAGCTTTCGGCCTCACTGCTCAGCGCTGAATTTGCTCTTCCTGTTTCAAAATCAATGCTCTGATACCATGTGAAAATTCCTAGACTCGAAGGAAACCCTACTGAAGCAAATCTGAATCTACATCACCTACTTCATTTTAAAATTATCTCATCAAGTTATTCTTCTGAATACTGAAGCAAATTACTTCTGCAGCCTACACTAATTAAATATTTGATCTCATGAAACAGAAAACAAAGAAAAGAACATAATACATAGGACACACTTATTTTTAGACACAATAGTCCTCGGAAAAACCCAATGCGGGAAAACCCGTGCAACAACTCTAAGGGTTTTATTATTATGCAGGGGAAATATTTGAATACAAATCTAGGATGCTCATCTAGCAATCCTTTACAGAGAAAATATTGGCGGAAAATCTGAGTGAGTTTTACCTCACTTCTCCCGACAAAATTCCGGTTGATCCGACACAAGATTAGCTAACCTCGACTATTTTTGTGCTGGCTCTGTGTTAGCCATGTATCACCTTCTCTGCCCTCTGTGTCAGCTCTCCCGGTTGTTTTGGCAGTTCCCGACAGTTTCGGCAGTTCCGGCAATTCTCGGCAATTTCGGTTGCTTCGACAGTTTTGGATTTTGTGTGATAGGCAGCTTTTCCGCGTCAGCTCTCTTGGCTACTGCGCTGCCTCCACTTCAGCTCTCCCGACTACTGCGTTGCCTCTCTGCAAGCTCTCTCCGCCTCTTTGTCAGTATTCTCCGGAAGGTCCTTCTCCCGGACTCTCACTGCCTCTCAGCTACAAGATCTCCCCAATCGATTTTTCTCCCAAGAACTTCTCACCTCATAAAATCAATTTCCTCAATCTCTGTGTGTTTCCAAATGAACCCCAAGCTTCCATTTTATACTTTTCTTGTTGAGTCTTCAACAACTGAGATTAAGTCTCTAATCAACGACTAAGATTAAAACATGACTTGATTCGCCTTCTAGATCATTCTCACCCATACTTTGATTAATACCCATTAATATTTTAATTTTCCTAAGTTTAGACTTAGGGACCCCATTAAAAATATTAATTATTTTAATAAAATACAATCTAGGTGGAATTTCACCAAACGGTTTCACGGTTCTTTAGAACTCATGTGCTTTAGCTTCTCCACCAATTTTCAAGGCTAGAGCACTTCCGATGCTACCAAAAAACTAAGAGATCCATTGCTTATTCTTCTATCAATAAAATTCTAAAGCAAACAGAGGGTTTTCCTAGTTGGGTTCCCTAGAAAAATTGTGTTGTTGAATTGATTGTGTATTTAGTTTTGTTCCTATTCCACTGCAAATTAAGTAGAGAAATTCTGTGATTGTGCAGCTTTCAGATTGTTCATTAGAACATTTGCAAATTTTCAAGGAAATTCTACATGGGATTAAAGCAATGAACAAAATCGACCAGCACATAGACCTCAGATTTGGGAGAAAGCCAAATAGGAGAAGAAGATTTCCAGTTTTTTAGTTTTCATTGAGATGGCCACAGTAGGTCTCAGAGATCAGGATAGACTTGACAGAGCTTCTAACTTTGGTGTCTGGAAGGCCAGGATGCTCTTTCTATTGGATGAGCTTGGTTTGAAGGAGTTCATGATAGCTGGTATAGCTGTAGCAGCAGATCCTATCCATTTCCATGAGTACAAGAAGGATATGTCCAAGGCGAAGAGGATGATCCTCAATGGAGTTCGAGATCATATAGTTCCACAGAGTGTAGATGAGAATACCACAAAGGACATGTGGGATGTTGTTGAAGCTATACTAGGATCCATCTGAGAATCGTAAAATGATCCTCAAGGAGACGCTGAGGATCACGTAACTTCCAAAGAGGCTAAGTAACATGAGATCTCCAGAACCTAGAAAAGGTTTTGAGAGAAAACACTTAGAAGCCTCTCAATTATATTAATTAATCAATAAATAAAAAGTTCCTAAGTCTAACATAGGAAAACTAATTGATTAATTAGTATTAATTCAGGAAATCGACTTTTGCTCTAGAGACTCCTAGAAAGTGACTTGATGAAGTCTAAGATGATTTGAGCCATCGATCATGATTAGATCTTGGACGTTGATGCTCCAGCGAGAGATTATAAGAGCAAGTCGATGGGATGGAGATAGACACAATTGTGAGAGCAAGCAAGCAAGGCAGATCGAGCTACCCAATTCACAACTTCAGTGAAGGTGGAGTTTGAGCCAAAGGGAGAGCATCAGAGAGAGGGAGCAACAAAAGATTTGGGAGTAGGATTCCAAAGACTTTTCTAATGTTTCTCCAGTGCCGGAGTGGCAGGGGATAGGAGGCCGAATTATCTACAGAGAGGGCTGCAAAAGCCAGTTTGAATAGCCAGAAACCCTTGAGCGAGTTGCCGGAAGAGAGTGGATTCAGTTGCTAGAGGCTGGATTAGCTTCCAAGAGGCAGAGTGAGTCGCTTCTAGAAGCAAAGGGAGGCAGGATGGCCGACATGGAGTTAACTTCTAGGTATCGAGATTTATCCAAAGCCAACAATGTGAATTCTAGGATGCAGTGCGAGTAGCCAGTGTGATGTTCGAGTAGGCTAGAGGAGGCCGAGTTATTTAGTAGAGGAGATCCTTGATCTCTAGATTATTTTGACAGTATATTTGGCAAAGGACAACCAATTAGGCATCCAAATTATTGTACTCTCAAATTTACTGCATATTAATAAAATAAACCCTCATTTGCTGCACTGTTTTTCCCTTCGAGGTTTTTCCAAGGACTTTTCATTCCAAAATAATTGTGTCTATTTTTTATGTGTGTGCATGTATTTCTTAAATCTTGATTTAATATTCCGCAACTTATTTTATTTATGAAGAATGCATTCGTGAGTTATTTGCTATTTGCTGTAAACAAATAAATTGCTAATCAGTTAGGAGAATAATTTCCAGTTGGTGCATTCAAGGAAATTTCATAGTGAGTGAAGTATAGAGGGCCTCTAAAATCATGATGGAGGGGTTGGCCGCTCTAAATCCTCTTGTGGATCCCCAAATGTGTTTTGGGGTACAAATTGGGTATCATGGGCATCCATGTGGCTCAATCTCTATCTCTACTCCAATGTTGAGGGCACTGAAGATGGTGCATGCCCTCCCATGTGTCAATGAAAAAGACAAACCTCATCTGGGCCTTAGATCAGTTGCCACACCATGTACATGTGCTAAGCTGACTGGGGGCAAACTTGTCCAAGTGCATCATCTCATTAATAATATAGGGCAAAGTGCAGAAGCTGTGGGTGTTGAAGATGCCCATGAATGTAAGTGATGCTCTATGAATGTCCTGGGACCCATGGCTCTCAACCAATGTTACCAGACTCGGAATCGACAATAAATCGGCGAGGCAAAAGAGCGAAGAGTTTTAATCGGATCGGGAAAAAATCGGCAAAAAATCGTTGAATTCATTAAATAAAAATATACACATATATTGAATTAAAAAAACCATTTTTCATTAATATTGGGTAAAGGCATGTCCAAACAATGCATAATATCAATAGATGTCCAAAATATCATGAATAAATAAGTATCTCATATATGTTATGAGTCCAAACATGATCCAAAGCACCGAGTCTTGAGTCCTTAGAAGCATATGCTTCTAAAAGTTTACAAAAAAGTTAAAAACTGCATACTAATCAGAAAAAAATCAGCAACTAAGAGTCTAAGACTCTTAAGAGTGAGAACTAGAAGCGATTCCTTCCACTCCTTCGCTTGCTTGACTCTCAAAGTTCTCCAAGTCATGAAGGCTTAAAAGAGGAGGCTCATCTAATTGAACCCAATCTGCCGCATTTGTAGCTTGCAAATCTATCTCTTCAAGGTCGATTGATGAATGATCCATACCTGTCATTATCATGAGACATTGAAATCTGAATTAAAATTTCACTTTGAAGTTTAAAGTACGAACTAGATTATGAAACCTTCAAATTCAAGCTCTCGAATCTCACCTTGTATTTGTTTGTTGCGAAGTCGTAGATTGTAATGGACAAATACAAGGTCATTCAAGCGTTTTTGTGTCAATCAGTTGCGCTTCTTAGAATGTATTTTCTCAAACATGCTCCAATTGCGTTCACAACTTGAAGCATTGCATGCTTGGTTTAAGATTCGAATGGCAAATCTCTTCAAATCTGGCACATCACTACCAAAGTTTTGCCACCAAAGACCTAGCAAGTGGTAAGGGTTTGTGAATAGAAGACTAGAAGTACTAAATTAGTAAATAGTAAAAACTTAAAAAGAAAAGAAAATTTAATAAAACATTTAACATACAAAATAAAGTTTAAACAAATTTAATGAATTGATGAAGCCTTCATGGTGGGTACCTAGCAACATCTTAGACCTTTGTCTTATAGCACTGGTATAGGCAAACAATTTAGATGGTGCCCTATAATCTTGTAGTTGGGAAAAGACACGACTTTGTTGTTTTGGATCAAGGAAGCACCTTTCCATGCATGTCATAAGTCCTCTGCCAACCTCCCCATCCTCATTAAATTTGCTCTTGTCATAAAAATATTGTGGGTTTAAGAAGTACCCAGCAACATGTAAGGGGGAATGCAATTGCCTATCCCAACGTGCATCTATAATGTCCCAAAGAGGCATATACTTTGTCTCATCATCCCCATATCTTCTTTTGCGAGATCCATCGCCTCATAAATGTAACCCATATATTTTGATGGCCTCCTTTGCGAGATCCATCGCCTCATAAATGTAACCCATAGCGGGTTTGTCACCATCAACCATCCTGAAAGTTCAAGCATTCAAATTTAAAGAAATATGAAACATTGTAAATAAAAAGAAGCTTGAAATGAAATTTAAAAAATGAAAAAGTTAAAAGACTTGAAGTACCTGAGAACTCTAACAAGGGACTCCGTCACAGCAATAATCTCTTCGGCATCTTTCCAGAAGCCATCATTAAACACAAGTGCAGCAATTTCGATGCCTTCAGGGGTCTTGGAATGTTTAGATCCCATCCACTCAGGTCCCAAGAACATCCTCTTCAGATTTATCTTTTGCTCAACCACAGATTGCAAAGATATGAAATTTGTTGCAAATCTAGTCACTGCAGGTCGAACAATTTCTTTACCTTCAGTGTATATTCTCATAGTGTTTAGGACAATAGTGTGGTTGTATAGGTATTTGGTTATGGATTTTGCCTTCTCCACAACCTCATGTATCCAATGAAGCTTACCAATGTCCTCAAGCATTAAATCTATGCAATGGGCAGCACAAGAGGTCCAAAAAATAGTGGGGTGCCTAATCTCAAAAAGTCTACCAGCAGCCACATAATTAGCTACATTATCGGTGACAATTTGTACAACATGTTCTTCTCCCACTTCTTGAACGACTTCCTCCATCATTTCACAAATAAGTTGGGCAGTCTTAACCTTGTCTGAAGCATCCACTGATTTGAGAAACATTGTGCCTGTGGGACAAGATACAAGGAAATTTATTAAAGTTCTATTCCTCTGATCTGTCCATCCATCACTCATGATGGTTCACCCTGTTTCTACCCATGATGAACGAAACTCAGCTAGCACAAGCATGACATCTTCAACACTCTCTAACAACATATCTTTCTTAAGGCTCTCTGATGTAGGGGCTTTGAACCCTGGACCTGCAACAACAATTGCATCAATCATAGCTTGCCAATAAGGACTTCTGGCACAGTGGAAAGGTATGTCAGAATAGTACCAAAAGTTAGCAATGACATTCCTTGCCTGACTATAGATATTTTTTTTCCAACTAGTGCCATCCAAGGTAGGTTGGGAACCGGGTTTTGTGCGGGGAGCAAAAAAGGTGTTTATGTTTCCACCTCCAGTGTTGAAGGAAGGAGTTGAAGGACTCGCATGGCTTTGATTTTGACTTGGCCTTGGAGGCATGTGTGGAAAACTTGGGAATGGCATTGAGGATTCAACAGAGTGAGGTGACATGGGGCTAGCGGCAAAAAAAGTATCAACTCCAACAGTTCCTATTTCAGTATTTTGCTTTGCTTTCTTGGCATTATGCTGCTCTAACATCTCAAGGGCCAAGGCTGCTTGGTATTTGACATTATCGTCAACCTTGCCGCAAATACCTATATCATGGCCAGGTATTTGTGCAAGGTGGAACTTGAATCTATAAATGCCTCCACTACATTCCTTTTTGCAAAATTTACAAAGGAGCTTGGATTTTCCGGGAATCTTGTCACAATAAGCCCAAGCAAAGTCCATCTCTCTCGGCATTGTTGTTGCTTTGAACTTGTGTTTAATTTGTGGCTTCTGTTAAGATTTGGAGTCGTGGCTTCTATTTAATTTGTGGCTCTTGTGAAAGACAACAAAAAATCAAATTTAAAAATGATCCAAAAATTTAAAATATGCTAGAAATTTAAAAAATTAAATGAAGACAGATGTCAGTAAACATATAGAAATGTTGCCTTTCAATAAAACCAGAAAACATGCAGAACCCTGGTTTTATTCAATGGAGCACAACATAGCTCTAAAAATTGGCACAAAAGCACACCAAGAAAGTGCCATGTCATGCTGAAAGGCCAAAGTGCAGTACTGCCTTTTAAGTTTTGCTGGTTGAGAACAGTCATAACAGCGGCACAGATGACATGCGAAGCAGACCAAAAAATGGCACATTAACTGCTTGAAAATTCCTTAAGAAGTGCGTCTCCTTGAGTCCTTACCAAGCAAACATACTCAACAGTCAACACCCTATCTTATGCGAAAGAGATCCAAAAACTGTGCTCTCCATCACACCAACAGCAGTAACAGTAGCACCCTCCTCTAAGGTTGACTTATCTCTCATTAAATCTCGAAAAAGGTGCTTGGAAATTGGAATAAGTAATTTTCAAGCTTGTTTATTGATCATGCAAAAATTAAAATAACAGAAAGTCTTCACAGGTGAATTTGACTTAGCCTGAGGTGTGAGCAACCTCCATAATGATAATACATAACTTCAATGGTAGAGAAGAAAGTTGAGATCCATGATGATATGGTATCTGACTTGAGGATCAATGGCGATGGCTTGAATTTTAGTGGCACTATAGAAAAGGATAACTCAGTTCTTAAAAGTTTCTGGATGGAAATGGATCAGGCTTTCTATAAGTATATAGTATAGACTCAGCAGACCTTGAAATAGGGTGTTTATCATCCTTGAACAAACTATGAAAGTATATTTTCACTAAGCTCTAAAAACATTCAGTTCCTGTACAAACAAGACCTACGGTGACTCTACTGCAGTGGCAAGGTTAGTTTGGTGTCTTGTTCAAATTTGAAGCTGTTACATTTGTGAAGATTTTGACAAGGAAGAAACAGGGATGTTGGGTTAGGATGTCTTACTGAAAAAGTGTAGTGACACATAATTGTTTGTTTGTCCAGATTCATCTTGATGATTGTATGCAAAGCATCGAAAGTGTAGACAAGGATTTTGTGCACTAACAGAGGTTGAATTGTATATGATTTGAACCCGAGATCGATTGGAATGTTTGTGTAAGCACGAATGTGCCTTGTAGATGATTATGATAGTGATTAATTCCTAGAACAAAAGTTGTATAACCAGAACATATGCCTGTGCATGAGGATGGTAAAATATACATGAGACCCTGTCGTGATATGACAAGAAGACACTAAGACAGTGACCTGTGATAGTTGACTCTGCGTTATATATCAGGCAGATACATATATGGCAGGCATGCCGCATAACTGTTATATATATGGCATTGCCGCATTAGCATCTGTTCTTCTCTGCTGTATCGCGATTCGCATCACCTGATCACGCTGCACAGTATCACGATTCATCATTATATATATATTATATAGAGAGAGGAGTTACCTGAAGGCTCACGCAGGTATACGATATCTCGATTCTCAACAATGCGGCGTCGAATGCAGCTCCGAGGCTCTGCGGCGGTGTCGACTGTGCGGTGTCTGGACGCTGGACGCGGGACTATGGACGCGGGACGATGAATTATGAAACAACTCGATAAAGTGATAAACGCGACAAACAGAAACCCAAAACCCGATAAACCTAAACCCAAAAATTTTGGCGGGACTCGGAAAAAAAACGCAGAGTCGGAATAATCGCCATACTCGCGAGTCAAAATCGCGTTGACCACGAGTCAAACTCGGTCAACGCGATTTGACTCGGGAAGATTCGGTTCGGATCGTTTCGTGGCCGAGCAGAGTGGGAATCGCGATTAATCGGCAAAATCGCCGATTCCTGTTTCACTGCTCTCAACGCCTCACCTATGGGTGTGAACATGATCCTCTAGTGGACTTGGGCTCTAGTTAAGTTGCCCAACCCATACTGAAACACCTGCCATTCACACACAATAACCAATGCTGCAACTTATGACATCAGGTACATTTAATCATTTTTTGTTAATTTTAGGTATGTTCTATGCTTAGAGCAATTTATTCCAATTTTTACAGTTAGCTCAATATCTTTTTCAGATTAGCAATCACATCAGCATTAAAGTAAATTGTAGATAGAACATAAACATAGATCACAGAAGACAAGCCAAAACAAGAGGACACAAGATGTGGTGCTAGCTAGGGACAAACCCAAATGTGGGGAAACCCTTGATCAATTCTTTTTATATGTTCTTCAATAGTTCAACAGAGAGAGAGAGAGTACATTTACAACAGAAGTCAACACTTTGACTTATCTATATAAGAGCATAAATCATCTCTAAGAAGATGATACATGAGATAGTTGAACTCAGTTGAAGACATGCTGCTTCAACTGATTCTCCAAGGTGACCCTTCACCTATCATTGTGCTGCACCTCGTCATCATGCTGCACCATGCTGGACCTCATAACCATGCTGCACACATCATATTGCTGCACCTTATGCTGCCACTGCTGTCCCATGTGCCATTATTACACCATGCTAGCCACTGCTGTCCCACTGTTAGTGACATTGCTGTACCATGCCATCATTGCTATCATGCTGCCCATGCATCTTGTTGCACTATCATGCATTTAAACTTCATGTGTCACCTCGCTGTCACATTCCTAGCATTGCTGTCCCACTGTTAGTGACTGCTGCTCCTATGATTGCTTGCTGTCCTATTGTAGCCTTGCTGTACCTTGATGCTGCCCGATTGTGCCTTTGCTGACGCATGTCATTGCTGCTCTCCCAATTGTGCCTTTGCTGCCACATGTCATTGCTGCTGTCCCAATTATGCCTTTGCTGCCAAATGTCATTGCTGCTGTCCCAGTTGTGTTTGCTGTCCCAATCTTATTGTCGCTGTTCCAATGTGTTAGCAGGACCATCCTATTGCTGCTATCCCAATGAATATCACAACTCCCTTCCAACACTTTCGGACCCCTGTTTGCCCTTAAGATAGTCCTGAAATCCACACTGGAATTTCCTTTCTTTGCTGTGGCCTAATTCAGAAGATATCCTCCTCAACGAGCTCCTTTCTGATGTATTGTGTGTTGCACAATGGACTGCAGCTAGGGCATCTTTAGGACAGTGTCTAGGGCATCTTTAGGACAACGTCTAGGGCTTCTTCCTCCTAGATTTCTCTCACACTAAAACCCAAGACAGGTGGAGAGAAATCAAAACTGAAGTGTGTGTGAAATGACTCTCAAGTCATCTCCTTTTTATACTAAAACATTGAGCACATGTGGGTGTTATTTAGTCGCTAGCCGACCTTGACGAATTGTCTAATAACACAAATAAATTCATAACTCCATGAATACTTATCGGAATTGGATTATCTTTAGATCAATCCTACACCTCTCGATAAGAGGGATCTAAGAAAAATATCAGTTGCCCTAAATAAGATGACCCACATGGAGTTTGGTTCTAGTTGCCAATTTTAACATTCCCTCTCAACTAGGGAGAACTCCATCTGCTGATCCATTTGCCAGACTGTACTATCTCTGCCATCAGTGCCTTGCACTGCGCTGCTCTGTTGAACCATGAAGAAGAAGAATTGATCGAGAATTTCTCATACCATTCTCTACTGACCCGAAGTCAGTTCCATAAGAAGAGAGTGTGTCATACCAGTGTTACTGATCCCATATCAGTTCCAAGAGAGTGAGTCATGTCACTCTTACTGAACCGAAGTCATTTTCATTGATCCCAGATCAATATCACAAGAAAGTGTCTCAAACCACTCATACTGATCAAAGATCAGTTTCATTGATCCCAGATCAATGGAGGTCATCTTAGCATAGGGAGTACAGTAGATACAACGATGCGTCCATCGATAGTACTACTATGGTCCCTAACCCCATTTCCCTGCTCATTGGCCAAATGAGAGGTACTTCCCATGAGTCCCAGACTGCATGGGTAGGATGCCTCGACAGGAGAACCACTCACGCTGTCCATAAGTCGCCATGACGTATCACAAGAGAAGGCTGAACCATTCACCCTGTACACAATGCACCATTATGGGAGGGTGAGTCGCCTTAGGGTCGTTTGTTGCTCCAAGAAGTACCCCAAGCCCCCCGGAGCTCCCAGAGCTCAATGCATGCATCATGCAGGACCCTCATAAGAGGGTCTCTCAACGACTCCAAGTCGTTCGGGAAAGTCACAAATTTGACCTTTCCCCGGGGCTTTGACAGAATGTCTGCGACTTGTACATCAGTCTCAATGCGATGGAGCCTCCTCGCTCATCGACGTACCATATCCTAGATAAGGTAGTATTTGATGTCTATATGCTGGAGCAATCATAGAATACAGGATTCCTCAATAATTGAATCCCCCTCTGGTTGACACAGAAGATCATGGTGGTATCCATCATGTGTACAAACAACTCATTGAAGAGCTTCCGCAACCAGGCAGCTTCACACAAGGTCATACTCGTAGCTATGTATTCAATCTTAGCGGTGCTTATAGCAACCGACTTCTGCTTCTTGCTCATCCAGGATATCGAAGCAGAACCCAAAGAGAACCAACACGCAAAAGTGCTCTTGCGATCCTCCACACTGCCTACTCAGTCAACATTTGAATAATCATGCAACTTCATATTTCCGGCAGTGTATCTCAATCTATGAGAGATTGTGCCCCGAAGATATCTCAAAAGATCCTTGGCACCAATCTAGTGAGGCTCAACCATATATGAGCTCACCATGCTAATTGCAAAACATATATCTGGATGGGAGTTCACCAAGAATATCAATGCTAGTATGAGTTTGTGAAACTCAGAGGCATTTCCCAAATCAAGTCCGGTATCTGTTAGAGTCGGTTTAGTAGCCCTCCACCAGAGATCAAAGCTCTTTGCATTTCATGATTAGGTGTCCCATCAGTGTGATCATGTTGCATTCCGTTAGGCATGCCATAATCTTGGTGGAAGGAGTTTGTGTCGTTATTCCCCTCTTGTTTGGCACTGCTGGTTCAGGTTTGTTCAAGTAAATAAAGTCCTCAAAGGGTTCGTTCATCTTGCTTTAAGTTTTAAGGTCTTAGGTCTAGGGTTGAGTCTAATTTTGTCTTGAGAGGTCATCAAGGACCAGCAGGCCAGAGGGATGTCCTTCATTAAACATTTCTTATCATTGTACAGCTAAATTTTTACCTTGTTCTCAAAAACTCTGTTTTTGAAAACAAGGTCATTATCTCATTTTTGTAAAAATTCTCAAAATTTCAAATTCTTCAAATGTCGAAGTGCAGCCTTGGTCTCCTTTGCCAAAGCATCCCAGAAGCTATCCCTGCAAAAATTTTCAGAAGAAATCATCATTTCAACCATTTTTTTAAAGAAATGAAATTACAGGTCAGAGCCAATTAAATAAAAAAGTGTCAACATTCAAAACATTACAAAGTGGGTTTTGGGCAAGTAAAAATTAAAAGGAAGCCTATAAAAGCATGCCATTCCTCATTGGTAACTCATTTGCCTCTCAACACTTCAAGAGAATACTTGTCAAGTCGATTTCAAAGTTCATTGGGCGAATTGGGCAATTGCAGCGGCGCGCTACGCATCAGAGGAGGCGCGCTACGCGTTGGGGGCGCGCTACGCATCAGCGCGCATTTTCCAGTGCAAATTAACTCAGGCGCTACGCGTTGGAGGCGCGCTACGCATCAGGCTGGGTGCGCTACGCGTAGGGTTTCTTGCTCAGGAAATCGCCAGCAAGCCACCAAAACTACTTCTCTCTCAAAATCTTTTCAGGTAGGCCTCTAATCCATGGTGATTTTGGTTTGGCTAAGATGAATGAGCAATGAACATGCAAAAAATGCCATGCTAATATGGAGTAAAAACCCTACCTTGCTGTGTCAAAATTTAAAAATGTAAATGTGCTAGAGTTTCATTGAAATTTGCTGCCCAAGGTTACCCATTTTCCATTCCTCTTTCCCCATATTTTCATCACCATTTTCCTTAACATTTTTCCATGCAATCATATAATTTCCCTATTAAAAATCATTAAAATCCCTAAACCCTACTAATTCCTAAAACCCTATGTAAATTTCCTAAACCCTACTTCCCATTAAAATCCCACAAATTATGATTGTATATGTTCCATGTTCCTTTCCTAAAATTTCCTTTCACATTTGTTTTCCCTAATCCCCTCAATGTTCCCTTTTCCCTAACATTTCCCATGTGTGTTTGTCCCCTTGGTAACAGCGTTTAAGCAAGTCAAAACAGCAGTTCATTGGGTGCACAGTCAGCATTATTTTTCAGTCACTTGCCTCCAAAACCATGTCAGAAACCGAAACAGATTATGAGCAAAGTGATGACCGTGAATCAACACCAGAGGTAGAGGTGCCAAGGAGGCATCACAGGGGTGGTAAAGGTGGTCAGCATGTCAGGGAGGAGCCCACCTCTTTGGCTTATCTACAAGCTTGTCCACTTGCAGTGACATGTTTCCGATACCAATCATGTTATGAATATTGCGAGAGAATCTCCCAAATGCAACACCACAGGGAATTGGTCCGCTTGTTTGTCCTACATTTGCACAATGGGCATGTGAATCTTGCAGGAGTGGACTTCACATTGTCACCCGAGATTGTTGCTCAAGCAACAGGGATACCCAATATTGGAGAAGAGTGGAACAAGCGCCAGTAGTTGGACAGATTTCATTATGAGCCATATATCAAACCTGTATATATGAGACACCTAACTGCTGTTTTTCCCTTCAGATTCTTAAGAGACGAGTATGCACCTTTGATGAGGATCATCATTCGCTATTTCACTTGCGAGGGCAGATTTTCACGTTTATATTCGTACCATATCCGTTTGTTGATGCATTTCACACGGGTACGAATGATGAACATTCCTTTCTTCATGTGCCGAAATATAGAGAGGATGGTGCCCTTGGTGCAAAGAAAGAGCCCAGCACAGCAACACAAGAGCATCTATCATTATGCACTGATCAAGATTGTGGTCATGCATCAGTTGGCACAACAGGGTATTCCATGGGAGGATTTCATTTCCCGTGACTTGTTCACAGTGCCACAGCCACCTCCTGAGGTTGTCCGTGATGAGGGAGGGCCTTCACATCAGTTTGACATTCCAGAGCCCGAGCATGTCAGCTCCCCTCCATTTGTTACATATCAGAGAGGCCACAGGGCCTTATTTGCATCTGCACGGCGAGTATTATCTTCACACCAGGTGGAAGGGGTCTCGCCTTCTTCATCAGCACAGCGAGTGTTATCTCCACATCAGGTGGAAGGGGCCTCGCTTTCGACAGCAGCACAGGTACCAGAGAGAGGCAAGCAACCCAAGATTGATGAGGGGCCATCAGGTGTTCCAGGCATAGATGTTGTTGACCTTGATATCATTTCTCCTAGCCTAGAGTCAAAGGAGATCATCCAGCAACTAAGGGCTGAAAATGACTTGTTGCAGCAAAAGTTGGAGATGGCAAATTGGACAATTACTTATTTAGAGCAGCGCAACAAGCAATTAGAGGATGAACACTCTCTTGATGAGTTGCGGAGGATCCGAGAAGACCGGAACTTGGCTCGCAAGAGACCCGGTGATTTGACACCTAAGGAGCAAAGCTCTATGCTCATTCAGGTGAACACACATTTAGAGAGGTTGATAGCAAAGGCAAACAGGGAAAAGGACATGCTCCGACACATGAAGAATCACTATTGGGCTCGAATGCATGTGTGTAAAGCAAGAATGAAGGTACTCAAAGGACGGCTGGCCAAGGCACTAAAACGGAGAAAAAGGCCCGATCCCCTTCATATTTTGGCTGAGGCTTCCTTGAAGGAGCATGGCACTAAATGACACACCTTCAGCTCAAATTTCAGGAAATTTTGAGCAATTTTGGTCAATTTTGACTTTTTTGTGCCAAACACAGGTTTTTGCCCTCAACGCGTAGCGCGCCGCGCGCTACCCTGAAGATGGGCAAGTCCATTTCTCAAAAACTCAGCATTTTTGGATTTGTCATGACAAATTACACTTGCTCAGCAATTGCCAAGACATTTCATCAGGTTTTGAGCCCTCAGAAGGTCAAAAAACATGCAAAAAATGACTTTCTGCCACTTTTTGGACACACAGGAAGCAGTCTTGGGAGATTGCAATTTTGGAGGGGCAAATGACCACCAAATTGAGAAATTCCACTTGGGCTGGAAAGTAGACATCCAGACCTTTCCAACAAGCCTACTTTTGCCTCATTTGGATGTCGGGAAGTGCCTCAAAAGTTGGCTCAAAGGCGTGCTACGCGTAGAGAATTGGGGTGCCACGCATCAGAGAAATTTGCCAGATTTTCACCTACAGCTCAGCAAAACGCAGATTTGACTAGTTTTGACTTTTTGGAGTGATTTTTCATCCTCCTTGATGTAATTGATGTAATTTTATGATGTCATGGCACTTATTTATCTCTTCTAGAAGATTCATTCATAAAAAGTCAAAAATTTAATGAATGAATTGGTTTCCTAGCTTATAGAGGCAAGTTGTTTTGACTGCCTAGATTTTAGTGCTCAGTTTAGAATTGGTTGAAACAGCTCCTAGAAGGATGAGCTCGACCCCTAGAGGCAAGGAAAGGTGTTAGCTTGCCTATATTATGTATTTTCTTAGTCATTTTCATGGTTGGACTCTTGAGGGATAAGCTTAGACTGTATTACTCTTTGTATCTCTGCAATTTTGGCAAAGGAAAGACCAGGGTTTTGCAACACTATTTGGGATTCTTGTGGTTATTTGTGTTGATGGTGTGCTTCTCTCTTGTACTTGTAAGTGTGTTATGTGTATCATTTTCCAACTTCTCTTTTCTGCACATTAAGTAAATGAAGTGTTAAGGTAGAATTCATAATTTATATGCTCTGCCTTTAAGTTTGCTTAATATCTATGTTTTCCTCTGTCTAAAGAGAACTCTCGAAAGTTTCTTGCTCTCTTTAGCTCCTCACCGATCATTTCTATCCATTCACTTAATTCAAAGGCATCAAGACAATCTCCTACCTTGCCCCAAAAAGACCTCTGCAAAAATTGTGTCTCATCCCCGCAACCAAAATTGCTGTGGTCAGTTTTCCACCAAAACTCTAAAAATTTAAAATCAAACTTTCCCTATCAGTTTACTAGCCTAAAATCAGTGTTCTTAATTGGTCATCTCCGCCCTTTGAAGACCTTTCGCCGAGATAGACCCGGAGAGAGCCCTCTCCTGCCCCGTAGGGCTAGCTACGAGGCTAAGTGGTTTGATGTTGCATTGGATTTTGTCCTTTTCAGCCTGAGGCCAAATTCAAGCGCTAACAGTATCCATACCACTTAACTTCTGAAAATTAAGCTCCATCGAGGTAGTCGCAGGTTTGTAGTTCACCATTCCAAATCCGGAATCCAACTCCCTCTTCCTTTTGCAAATGAGAGGGTCTGCACCTGTCAGAAAGAGGTCGTCCTCAAAAATTGCCGGTATGAGAGGTATATCATCCACAACCTTCAAGCAATGGTTTGGATCGACTTCACTCCTAGTGAATCTCAGCTTCATCAGATAACTATCAATCCTCTCATATTAAGCCCGGGTGTTTGCTTCAAGCCATAGAGGGCTTTCTTCCACCTACATACATGAGATTCCCGATCATGAATCTCAAACCCCTCGGGTTGTTCCAAACCTGTGGACATGCTTCTTGAGGGGAATGGTCCCCTTGTAAGATTTTCCTTCAGTACATCTCAGACATGTACCTTCATGCTCTTTTTGAATTCAGGTATCCCTGTCACCATCTGACTCACATCGGGTAGGCCCCCATAATAAGTTGACCTCCGGTGCTATAGATGAGATGTGACAACTGACATGGTCCCCAATGGACTTCTTGCAACTTGATACAACCTTGAACTCAAAAGCATCTTTGAAAATTTCATTTTCAAACACGTACTTTTCCATCGATGAACATCGCCCTGAAACCTTTGACTTCCATCGCTAAAATGGACACCTGGTTCTTCTTGCGATAAGGTACATAAAAGAGATTCTTGTAAATGAATTGAGTTACCCTCATTCAATTGAGGGGTAACATTCCCTACACTCTTTCTGGGATAGGTGGCATTGACTCCAAGTATAGTCCCACGATTGTTTCCATCTCTACCAAATTAGAGAGAGCAACCTTCTATCTGATGAAGTGCCTTCAAGCACTACAATCAATAAGCCAGATTCCCAAAGAGTTTGAAGGAGAGGGCCAATATAAGATAATGCTTCTTTATCTTATTAGAAACAACATTTGATTCTTCATACCTGGGGTTCCTTGCTTTCTTTGAAGAGTCGGCTATTTCCTTGATGACCTGCATTACCTGTCATTCCTTCGATCATTGAAGATGTCCTTGGAATGATTGTTATCATCATCAAGTGACGTGTCCCTACCATTTGGACACTCTTTCGCATAATGGCCGAACTTATTACAAACAAGGCATCTGCCTTTCCTTCCACCCTTAGATTCAGACTTCCCATTGAAGTGATCTTTAGGTAGGCCATCAGAAGTTTCCGCTACGCCATTCTGATAATATTCTCTACTTTGACTTCACCCTTGGTGAATTTGAAGAGGGATGAGGAATCCATTGAGCCTTTTGTCCTTTCCCAACTGTCTTCGGTGATTGTTCTTTCACTCTTGCTTGGGCTTTGTCTTCACCTTAGCTCTGATACCATGTTAATTTTAGGTATGTTCTATGCTTAGAGCAATTTATTTCAATTTTCACAGTTAGCTCAATATCTTTTCTAGATTAGCAATCACATCAACATTAAAGTAAATTGCAGATAGAACATAAACATAGATCACAAAAGACAAGCCAAGACAAGAGGACACAAGATGTGGCGCTAGCCAGGGACAAACCCCAATGTGGGGAAACCAATGTTACCAGACTCGGAATCGGCAATAAATTAGCGAGGCAAAAGAGCGAAGAGTTTTAATCAGATTGGGAAAAAATCAGCAAAAAATCAGCAAAAAATCGCTGAATTCATTAAATAAAAATATACACATATATTGAATTAAAAAAAACATTTTTCATTAATATTCGGTAAAGACATGTCCAAACAGTGCATAATATCAATAGATGTCCAAAATATCATGAATGAATAAGTATCTCATATATGTTATGAGTCCAAACACGATCTGAAGCACTGAGTCTTGAGTCTTGACTCTTGAGTCCTAAGTTCTAACCAATGACTACATAGTACATAGAACCAGAACTTAGAAGCATATGCTTCTAAAAGTTTACAAAAAACTGCATACTAATCAGAAAAAAATCAGCAACTAAGAGTCTAAGACTCTTAAGAGTGAGAACTAGAAGCGATTCCTTCCACTCCTTCGCTTGCTTGACTCTCAAAGTTCTCCAAGTCATGAAGGCTTAAAAGAGGAGGCTCCTCTAATTGAACCCAGTCTGCCGCATTTGTAGTTTGCAAATCTATCTCTTCAAGGTCGATTGGTGAATGATCCATACCTGTCATTATCATGAGACATTGAAATGTGAATTAAAGTTTCACTTTGAAGTTTGAAGTTTGAACTTTAAAGTACGAACTAGATTATGAAACCTTCAAATTCAAGCTCTCGAGTCTCACCTAGTATTTGTTTGTTGCGAAGTCGTAGATTGTAATGGACAAATACAAGGTCATTCAAGCGTTTTTGTGTCAATCGGTTGCACTTCTTAGAATATATTTTCTCAAACATGCTCCAGTTGCGTTCACAACCTGAAGCACTGCATACTTGGTTTAAGATTCGAATGGAAAATCTCTTCAAATCTGGCGTATCACTACCAAAGTTTTGCCACCAAAGACCTAGCAAGTGGTAAGGGTTTGTGAGTAGAAGTACTAAATAGTAAAAACTTAAAAAGAAAAGAAAATTTAATAAAACATTTAACATACAAAATAAAGTTTAAACAAATTTAATGAATTGATGAAGCCTTCACGCTGGGTACTTGGCAACATCTTAGACCTTTCACTTATAGCATTGGTATAGGCAAACAATTTAGATAGCACCCTATAATCTTGTAGTTGGGAAAAGACATGACTTTGATGTTCTGGATCAGGGAAGCACCTTTCCATGCATGTCATAAGTCCTCTGCCAACCTCCCCATCCTCATTAAATTTGCTCTTATCATAAAAGTATTGTGGGTTTAAGAAGTACCCAGCAGCATGTAAGGGGGAATGCAATTGCCTATCCCAACGTGCATCTATAATGTCCCAAAGAGGCATATACTTTGTTTCATCATCCCCATATCTTCTTTTGATGGCCTCCTTTGCGAGATCCATCGCCTCATAAATGTAACCCATAGCGGGTTTGTCACCATTAATCATCCTGAAAGTTCAAGCATTCAAATTTAAAGAAATATGAAACATTGTAAATAAAAAGAAGCTTGAAATGAATTTTAAAAAATGAAAAAGTTAAAAGACTTGAAGTACCTAAGAACTCTAACAAGGGACTCCGTCACAGCAATAATCTCTTCGGCATCTTTCCAGAAACCATCAATAAACACAAGTGCAGCAGTTTTGATGCCTTCAAGGGTCTTGGAATGTTTAGATCCCATCCACTCAGGTCCCAAGAACATCCTCTTCAGATTTATCTTTTGCTCAACCACAGATTGCAAAGATATGAAATTTGTTGCAAATCTAGTCACTGTAGGTCGAACAATTTCTTTACCTTTAGTATATTTTCTCATAGTGTTTAGGACAATAGTGTGGTTGTATAGGTATTTGGTTATGGATTTTGCCTTCTCCACAACCTCATGTATCCAATGAAGCTTACCAATGTCCTCAAGCATTAAATCTATGCAATGGGCAGCACAAGAGGTCCAAAAAATAGTGGGGTGCCTAATCTCAAAAAGTCTACCAGCAGCCATATAATTAGCTACATTATCGGTGACAATTTGTACAACGTGTTCTCCCACTTCTTGAACGACTTCCTCCATCATTTCACAGATAAGTTGGGCAGTCTTAACCTTTTCTGAAGCATCCACTGATTTGAGAAACATTGTGCCTGCGGGACAAGATACAAGGAAATTTATTAAAGTTCTATTCCTCTGATCTGTCCATCCATAATTCATGATGGTGCACCCTGTTTCTACCCTTGACGCACGAAACTCAGCTAGCACAAGCATGACATCTTCAACACTCTCTAACAACATATCTGTCCTAAGGCTCTCTGATGTAGGGGCTTTGAACCCTGGACCTGCAATAGCAATTGCATCAATCATAGCTTGCCAATAAGGACTTCTGGCACAGTGGAAAGGTATGTCAGAATAGTACCAAAAGTTAGCAATGGCCTTCCTTGCCTGACTATGGATATTTTTTTTCCAACCAGTGGCATCCAAGGTAGGTTGGGAACCGGGTTTTGTGCGGGGAGCAAAAAAGGTGTTTATGTTTCCACCTCCAGTGTTGAAGGAAGGAGTCGAAGGACTCGTTTGGCCTTGAGTTTGACTTGGCCTTGGAGGCATGTGTGGGAAACTTGGGAACGACATTGAGGATTCAACAGAGTGAGGTGACATGGGGCTAGTGGTAGAAAAACCATCAACTCCAAGAGTTCCTATTTCAGTATTTTGCTTTGCTTTCTTGGCATTATGCTGACTCAACATATCAAGGGCCAAGGTTGCTTGGTGTTTGACATTATCGTCAACCTTGCTGCAAAGACCTATATCATGGCCAGGTATTTGTGCAAGGTGGAACTTGAATCTATAAATGCCTCCACTACATTTCGATTTGCAAAATTTACAAAGGAGCCTGGGGTCTCCGGGAATCTTGTCACAATAAGCCCAAGCAAAGTCCTTCTCCCTCGGCATTGTTGTTGCTTTGAACTTGTGTTTAATTTGTGGCTTTTGTTAAGATTTGGAGTCGTGGCTTCTATTTAATTTGTGGCTCCTGTGAAAGACAATAAAAAATCAAATTTAAAAATGATCCAAAAATTTAAAATATGCTAGAAATCTAAAAAATTAAATGAAGACAGATGTCAGTAAACAACTAAACATATATATTATAGAGACTATGCAAAAGGCGAGTGAGGATCACTGTTATGGAGCAGTATTCTAATGTACTAGGAGTCTAGGAGATAGATAGGTGTGACTCTGTGAGGATCACTGTTATAAAAACAGGGACAATTCTAAAAACAGGGATCACTGTTATCAAAAGGTGTCTAAAAACAGGGACAATTCTATAGAGAATGAAGATCAAAAAGCGATTTTCATGAATGGCACAAAGAAGTAAGAGAGGACTTGCAGAAGTACCCTATAGTAATCTTGTACAACTGTGTAGACAATTTTCTTCAGCAACATTTCCAGTCCAAAATAACACAGTTCTGTTCTTCAAAATTCTTACATTTATGCAAACTTGCTGAGTTCATGCAAGGGTAAAATTTTTCATCCTCTTTTATATCTTATTATATAGATTTACTACAAAAATAATGAGGTGCAAACTTCAATGCTTATTACGGAAAGGGAAATGAGAGAAGGCTGAAGATTGACGAGAACAAGACTGTCCAAGTAAGAACAGGTGGTATCTAAAGGCACTGGTTAAACAATGTATTTACCATTAAACCTATAGATGTAACATTCAAAAACATCACACTTATTGCCCATTTACAATTTATTGCATGTTATAGCTCATCCAAGAGTTAATCTATTTAAAGAGGATCTGCCAAATGGCCATTCGAGATATCTATATATGAATGTTCAACAGTTTATATTATAATTTGAGATATCGAGTTAGCAATCAGCAATCAGCGATCAACATTTGGGATATCGAGTCAGCGATCAACATTATCACGCTTTCTGTAGGAAACTGTCCAGTGTCACGCATTATCGAGTTAGCAATCAGCATTATCAAAGTTGTGAAAGACTGTGTTGTGGTCTGTGGAGTCGTGGACAATCGTTCCCTGAACGCTGAGGCTTCAGTGTGTTTGCGAGTCGTGGACGGTGGAAGCTCTGCGGCGTAGTGGAATGGGTCTGCGCGTCGACAGTGGTCCGATAAAAGTTAAAACGACAATCTGAACCCCGATAAACCCTAAACTGAAATCTGGCGGGACTCGGCAAAATCGGCAAACTCACGTAAATCAGAATAATCGGCAGACTCGCGAGTCAAACTCGCGTTGACCATGAGTCAAACTCGGTCAACGCGATTTGACTCAGAGTTTCGGATTAGAACTTTTCACTGGCGAGCAGAATATGAATCGCGATTAATCGACAAAATCGGCGATTCTTGTTTCACTGGGGGAAACCCTTGATCAATTCCTTTTATATGTTCTTCAATAGTTCAGCAGAGAGAGAGGGAGATAGAGAGAGAGAGAGTACATTTACAGTAGAAGTCAACACTTTGACTTATCTAAATAAGAGCATAGATCATCTCTGAGAAGATGATACATGAGATAGCTGAACCCAGTGGAAGACATGCTGCTTCAACTGATTCTCCAAGGTGACTTCTTCACATATCATTGTGCTGCACCTCATCATCATGCTGCACCTCACCGTGCTGCACCATGCTGGACCTCGTAACCATGCTGCATACATCATACTGCATACATCATACTGCTGCACCTTATGTTGCCACTGCTGTCCCATGTGCCATTGTTGCACCATGCTACCACTGCTGTCCGATGTGCCATAGCAGCACCATGCTGGCCACTACTGCCCCACTGTTAGTGACATTGCTGTACCATGCCATCATTGCTATCATGCTGTCATTGTAACATTGTTGTACCATGCCATCATTGCTATCATGCTGCCCATGCATCTTGCTGCACTATCATGCATTCAAACTTCATGTGTCACCTTGCTGTCACATTCGTAGCACTGCTGTCCCACTGTTAGTGACTGCTGCTCCTATGATTGCTTGCTGTCCTATTGTAGCCTTGCTGTACCTTGCTGCTGTCCCATTGTGCCTTTGCTGCCACATGTCATTGCTGCTGTCCCAATTGTGCCTTTGCTGCCACATGTCATTGCTGCTGTCCCAATTGTGCTTGCTGTTCCAATGTGTTTGCTGTCCCAATTTTATTGTCGCTGTTCCAATGTGTTAGCAGCACCATCCTATTGCTGCTATCCCAATGAATATCACAACTCCCTTCCAACACTTTCGGACCCCTGTTTGCCCTTAAGATAGTCCTGAAATCCACGCTGGAATTTCCTTTCTTTGCTGCGGCCTAACTCAGAAGTTATCCTCCTCAACGAGCTCCTTTCTGATGTATTGTGTGTTGCACAATGGACTGCGGCTAGGGCATCCTTAGGACTGTGGCTAGGGCTTCTTTAGGACAACGTCTAGGGCATCTTTAGGAGTGCGTCTAGGGCTTCTTTAGGACAACATCTAGGGCATCTTTAGGACAATATCTATGTTAATTTTAGGTATTATGTTCTATGCTTAGAGCAATTTATTTCAATTTTCATAGTTAGCTCAATATCTTTTCCAGGTTTGCAATCACATTAGCATTAAAGTAAATTGCAGATAGAACATAAACATAGATCGCAGAAGACAAGCCAATTAGCCAAGACAAGAGGACACAAGATGTGGCGCTAGCCAGGGACAAACCCCAATGTGGGGAAACCCTTGATCAATTCTTCTTATATGTTCTCCAATAGTTCAGCAGAGAGAGAGAGATAGTACATATACAACAGAAGTCAACACGTTGACTTATCTAAATAAGAGCATAGATCATCTCTAAGTAGATGATACATGAGGTAGCTAAACTCAGTTGAAGACATGCTGCTTCAACTGATTCTCCAAGGTGACTCCATCACCTATCATTGTGCTGCACCTCGTCATCACGCTCCACCTCACTGTGCTGCACCATGTTGCACCCATCATCACTATGCTGGACCTTATTACCATGCCGCACCTTCCTGTACTGCAACATCTTGTTGTACCTTATCATCTTACTGCACTCACTAGTGCTGCGTCATACTGTACCTCACTGTACTGTATCATGTACCATTGCTGTCCTTTGTACCATTGTTGCACCATGTTGCCACACTGCTGTCCCATGTGCTTGCAACATCATGCTTGCCACCATGTGCTTTCTACACCTTGCCCAATGTGCTTGCAGCACCATGCTTACCGTACTACTGTCCCAATTGGCTATTGCTCCACCATGTCATGCTGCTGTCCCATTTGTTAGCATGCCATTGCTGCGCTCCCAATTGTTAGCATACCATTGTTGCTGTGCCATCATTGTTGCTGTCCCATTATTGTTGCTGTCCCAATTGTTGGCATCGTTGTGACTGCACTTCTGGTTAGGGTATGTGCCACTGCCCTTAACCCAACACACAGCAAGACTCGCCCTCTAGTGTTGCGGACAGCCTTGAAGAGGCTCCTCCCATGCCACGTTATCCTCTCAATGCAACCATGAAATAACTCCAATAGCTTGCTATGGTCTGCCGCCTAGCTTGCTGTAGCTTTCAACCTCCTCAATGTGCCCAAACATCCACTCAAATTCTTGCGTTTAGCTTCCCTCTACTCGGCCTAGCAGCCTGCCTTCTCGGCCCTAGATCCTTGGCCCTCCATCCATCAATTCGGTCACTTGAAGTGGCCTGCGGCTAGGGCATCATGGACCTGCGGTTAGGGCATCATAGTAACCCTCCTTGACTGCGGCTAGGGCTTGTAGAGACCAGTGTATAGGGCAGCGTGTAGGCTTCCTTCTTGACTGCGTCTAGGGCTTGTAGAGACCAGCGTATAGGGCAACGTGTAGGCTTCCTTCTTGACTGTGTCTAGGGCTTGTAGAGACCAGCGTATAGGGCAGCGTGTAGCCCTCCTTCTTGACTGCGTCTAGGTCTCATACTAGGGCTCCTTACCTTCTGCGTTTAGGGCTTCCTCTCTTAGATTTCTCTTCCACTAAAACTCAGAACAAGTGGAGAGAAATCAAGAGTGAAGTGTGTGTGAAATGACTCTCAAGTCATCTCCTTTTATACTAAAACGTTGAGCACATGTGGGGGTAATTTGGTCGCTGGCCGACCTTGACGAATTATAAATTCATAACTCCATGAATACTTATCAGAATCGGATGATCTTTTGATCAATCCTACACCTCTCGATGAGAGGGATCCAAGAAAAATATCAGCGGCCATAAATAAGATGACCCACAGGGAGTTTGGCCCTAGTTGCCAATTCTAACACTCCCTCTAACTAGGGAGAACTCCATCCGCTGATCCATCTGCCAGACTGTACTATCTCTGCCATTAGTGCCCTGCACTACTCTGCTTTGTTGAACCATGAAGAAGAAGAATTGATTGAGAATGTCTCATACCATTCTCTACTCACTCGCAGTAAGTTCCATATGAAGAGAGTGTGTCATGCCACTCTTACTGATCCCAGATCAGTTCCAAAAGAGAGTGAGTCATATCACTCTTACTGACCCAAAGTCAGTTCCAATTGATCCCAGATCAATATCAAAAGAGAGTGTCTCAAACCACTCATACTGATCCCAGATCAGTTTCATTGATCCCAGATCAATGGAGGTCATCCTAGCATAGGGAGTACGGTAGAATCTAGATATAACGATGCGTTCATCGATAGTACTACTATGGTCCCTAACCCCATTTCCCTGCTCATTGGCCAGATGAGAGGTACTTCCCATGAGTCCTAGACTGCATGGGTAGGATGCCTCGACAGGAGAACCACTCATCCTGTCCATAAGTCGCCACGGGGTATCACAGGGGAAGGCTGAACCATTCACCTTGTACACAACACACCATTAGGGGAGGGTGAGTCACCCTATGGTCGCTTGTTGCTCCAAGAAGTACCCCAAGCCCCCGGAGCTCCCAGAGCTCAATGCATGCATCATGCAGGACCCTCATAAGAGGGTCTCTCAACGATTCCAAGTAGTTCGAGAAAGTCACAAATTTGACCTTTCCCCAGGGCTTTGATAGAATGTTTGCGACCTGTACATCAGTCTCAATGCAATGGAGCCTTCTCTCTCATCGATGTGCCATATCCTAGATAAGGTAGTATCTGATGTCTATATGTTGGAGCAATCAGAGAATACAGGATTCCTCAACAATCGAATCCCCCCCTGGTTGACACGGAAGATCACGGTGGTATCCATCATGTGTACAATAAGCTCACTGAAGAGCTTCCACAACCAGGGAACTTCACACGAGATCATACTCATAGCTATGTATTCAGTCTCTGTGGTGCTCAAAGCAATCGTCTTCTGATTCTTGCTCATCCAAGATATCGAGCAGAACCCAAAGGGAGTCAGCACCCAGAAGTGCTCTTGCGATCCTCCACACTGCCTGCCTAATCATCATCAGAATAATCATGCAACTTCATATTTGCGACAGTGTATCTCAATTCATGAGAGATTGTGCCCTGAAGATATCTCAAGTGATTCTTGGCAGCAATCCAATGAGGCTCAACCAAATATGAGTCCAACATGCTAACTCCAAAACATATATCTAGACGGGAGTTCACCAAGAACATCAATGCTAGTATGAGTTTGTGAAACTCAGAGGCATTTCCCAAAATAGGTTCGGTATCCTTACCACATAACTTCTAAAAGTTAAGATCCATCGAGGTAATTGTGGGTTTGTAGTTCACCATTCCAAATCCGGAATCCAACTCCCTCGTACTTCTGCAAATGAGAGGGTTTGCACCTGTCAGAAAGAGGTCATCCTCAGAAGGTGTCAGTATGAGAGGTCTATCATCCACAAGCTTCAAGCAATGGTTTGGATCGACTTCACTCCTAGTGAATCTCAGCTGCATCAGACAACTATCAATACTCTCATATTAAGCCCGGGGTGTTTGCTTCAAGCCATAGGGGGCTTTCTTCCACCTGCATACATGAGATTCCTGATCATGAATCAAACCCCTTGGGTTGTTCCAAACCTGTCAACCTGCTACATGAGGGGAATGGTTCTCTTGTAAGATTTTCCTTCGGTACATCTCAAACATGTACCTTCATGCTCTTCTTGAATTTAGGCATCCCTGTCACCATCTGACTCACATCGGGTAGGGCCCCATAATAAGTAGACCTCCAATGCTATATATGAGATGTGACAACTGACATGGTCCCCAATGGACCATTCTGCAACTTGATACAAGATGCTAACCCTGAACTCAAAGATAAAAGCATCTTTGAAAATTCTATTTTCAAACATGTACCTTTCCATCGATGAATGCCACCCTGTAACCTTTGACTTCCATTGCCGAAATGGACACCAGGTTCTTCTTGCGATCAGGTACATAAAAGAGATTCTGTAAATGAATCGAGTTACCCTCATTCAATTGAGGGGTAACATTCCCTACACCCTTTTCGGGATGGGTGGCATCGACTCCAAGTATAATCCCACGATTGTTTCCATCTCTATCAAATTAGAGAGAGCACCCTTCTATCCGTTGAAGTGGCTTGAAGCACTACAAAAAATAAGCCATATGCCCAAAGAGTTTGAAGGAGAGGGCCAATACAAGATAACACTTCTTTATCTTATCAGAAACAACATTTGATTCTTCATACCTGGGGTTCCTTGCTTTCTTTGAAGAGTCGGTCGTTTCCTTGAGGACCTGCATTACTTGTCATTCCTCTGATCATTGAAGATGTCCTTGGAATGGTTGTTATCATCATCAAGTGATGTGTCCCAACCATTCAGACACTCCTTCACATAATGGCTGAACTTATTACAAACAAGGCATTTGCCTTTCCTTCCATCCTTAGATCCGGACTTCCCATTGAAGTGATCTTTAGGTAGGCCATCAAAAGCTTCCGCTGTGCCATACTGATAATGTTCTTTGCTTCGACTTCGCCCTTGGTGAATTTGAAGAGGGATGAGGAACCCATTGAGCCTTTTGTCCTTTCCCAATTGTCTTCAGTGATTGCTCTTTCACTCTTGCTTGGGCTTTGTCTTCAGCTTAGCTCCGATACCGTGTTAATTTTAGGTATGTTCTATGCTTAGAGCAATTTATTTCAATTTTCATAGTTAGCTCAATATCTTTTCCAAATTGGCAATCACATCAGCATTAAATTAAATTGCAGATAGAACATAAACATAGATCTAAGAAGACAAGTCAAGACAAGAGGACACAAGATGTGGCGCTAGCCAGGGACAAACCCTAATGTGGGGAAACACTTGATCAATTCTTCTTATATGTTCTCCAATAGTTCAGCGGGGAGAGAGAGAGATAGTACATATACAATAGAAGTCAACATCTTGACTTATCTAAATAAGAGCATAGATCATCTCAAGTAGATGATACATGAGGTAGTTGAACTCAGTTGAAGACATGCTGCTTCAACTGATTCTCCAAGGTGACTCCATCACCTATCATTGGGCTGCACCTTGTCATCACGCTCCACCTCACTGTGCTGCACCATTCTACACCCATCATCACTATGCTGGACCTTATTACCATGCTGCACACATCATACTGCTGCACCTTATACTGCACCTTCTTGTACTGCAACATCTTGTTGTACCTTATCATCTTGCTGCACTCACCAGTGTTGCGTCATAATGTACCTCACTGTACTGTATCATGTACCATTGCTGTCTTATGTGTCATTGCTGCACCATGTTGCCACACTGCTGTCCCATGTGCTTGCAACATCATGCTTGCCACCATGTGCTTTTTGCACCTTGCCCAATGTGCTTGCAACACCATGCTTATCGTATTGCTGTCCCAATTGGCTATTGCTCCACCATGTCATGCTGCTGTCCCATTTGTTAGCATGCCATTGCTGCTGTCCCAATTGTTAGCATACCATTGCTGCTGTCCCATCATTGTTGCTGTCTCATTATTGCTGCTGTCCCAATTGTTGGCATTGCTGTGACTACACTTCTAGTTAGGGAATGTGCCACTGCCCTTAACCCAACACACAACAAGACTAGCCCTCTAGTGCTGCGGCCATCCTTGAAGAGGCTCCTCCCATGCCACGTTATCCTCTCAACGCAGCCATGAAATAACTCCAACAGCTTGCTATGGCCTGCGGCCTAGCTTGCTGTAGCTTTCAACCTCCTCAATGTGCCCAAACAACCACTCAAATTCTTACGTCTAGCTTCCCTCTACTCGGCCTAACAGCCTGCCTTCTCGGCCCTAGATCCTTGGCCCTCCATCCATCAATTCGGTCACTTGAAGTGGCCTGCGGCTAGGACATCATGGACCTGCGGTTAGGGCATAATAATAACCCTCCTTGACTGCGAGTCTGCGGCTAGGGCTTGTAGAGACCAACATATAGGGCAGCGTGTAGGCTTCCTTCTTGACTACGTTTAGGGCTTGTAGAGACCAACGTATAGGGCAACGTGTAGGTTTCCTTCTTGACTGCGTTTAGGGCTTGTAGAAACCACTGTATAGGGCAGCGTGTAGCCCTCCTTGACTGCGTCAGGTCTCATATTAGGGCTCCTTACCTTTTGCATTTAGGGCTTCCTCTCTTAGATTTCTCTTCCACTAAAACCCAAAACAAATGGAGAGAAATCAAGAGTGAAGTGTGTGTGAAATAACTCGCAAGTCATCTCCTTTTATACTAAAACGTTGAGCACATGTGGGGGTAATTTGGTCGCTGGCTGACGAATTGGATGGTGTTTAGATCAATCCTACACCTCTCGATGAGAGGGATCCAAGAAAAATATCAGCTGCGATAAATAAGATGACCCACATGGAGTTTGGCCCTAGTTGTCAATTTTAACAGTCTAGGGCTTCTTTAGGACAACATCTAGGGCATCTTTAGGACAACGTCTAGGGCTTCTTCCTCCTAGATTTCTCTCACACTAAAACCTAAGACAAGTGGAGAGAAATCAAGAGAGAAGTGTGTGTGAAATGACTCTCAAGTCATCTCCTTTTTATACTAAAACATTGAGCACATGTGGGTGTTATTTAGTTGCTGGCCGACCTTGACGAATTGTCTTATAACACAAATAAATTCATAACTCCATGAATACTTATCGGAATCGGATGATCTTTAGATCAATCCTACACCTTTCGATGAGAGGGATCCAAGAAAAATATTAGTTGCCCAAAATAAGATGACCCACATGGAGTTTGGCCCTAGTTGCCAATTTTAACATTTTTGCATCTAAGTGAACCAAGCTTGCAAGTAATAGGCAATGTGACACTTCATACAAGGTTTCTCTTCCAAAATTGGGGCCTTAGTCACATAAAAATGGTACCTCCCTAGGTAGGAGTGGCTAAAATACAACCCTATTAGGTGTTTCCAACCCCAAAAGAAAGTGACATGTCCTCAATCCTCCCTTCAATCAATAGGTGTCATGTGAATAATGATGGAATGGAAGGGGAGAAGGGGTCTCAAGGCTAAATGCCATGGTCAAATGGGTAGCAATAATGAGGAATTCCACATATTGGGCACACATATGTGAGGAGGGAACAATTGTGGATGCATGAGTTACCCCTACCTTTGTTTTTCCACCCTTGCTTTTTCTTGATTTTTCTTTATATTATTGCTCAAAGCTCTAGGAAATGAGAGCACACTGTGAATGATGTATAATAGTGGTTACCCCTTTGTGGTGGGGCAATTCATTGCTTGCCATGGGTTGGGACATGAAAGGGTTCCTTTTTTATGATATGACAGGGCAACATTGGTCCAAGGAACCGGGTGATGGCCATAATGATAAGGGGTAGAGCTTATGCTTGGCTTTTGCCCATGTTCTAATATTAATGTCTTGACCATCTTTTGCATTTTATAATTTTCTTTATTTTGTTTCTTGCTTGTGGACATTATATGCCTTTTCCTTTTCTTTTAGTTGCATCAACCTCTTGGGGCAACATTTCCAGGCCCAACCCAGATATGTGGAAAGGGGAATGGGGTGTGCTAGATCCTAGTGAAGTAATGGACAAGTGGACCCGGAGAAGGAAGATGAAACAAGGGCTTGTAATGCACAGAGGGGAGTGATAAGTATGGAAAAGGGATAGATAAGACATGCTATCTCAATCATGGATTCCCAAGTAGTGCTCCTTCCTAAAGCAATAAGCCATTAGGGGCTGTTTGCCTAGACTAGGGTAGAAAATTAACCCCCTATTTAAGGTGAGGGAACAAGACTACGACCAAGACCCTTCTTTCTTCCAAGTCACCCAATAATCCATGCCAAATAACCAAGATACAAACAAGCATAAGCGCCCAAATGAAAATTGAATAAGCACCTTTTGACCAGGGGCCCACCTGCCAACATGTGATCCTAACAAATGGGCGAGGGGACATATGATTGATGCAGGTGGTGGAGATATAAATGACACGTCACATCAACAACTAGGTGGCTCTCAAGGGCTACCGACTGGAAGAGATGACTAAGAGAAAAATTCTCCTATGGGGTCACCCACTTTTGGTGGGTAACATCTGACTCCAACTGGGACATGAGCTCGCCATAGAACGCATGATCCATGTACTCAGACGGGGAGGTCATGAGAACTCCAACTATCTCCTAGGACTACAAACCTGTAACTTGCACATTACAATACAATTGTTGGGAGTATATGCAATGGACATACTTTTATCGCCCTTGTTTTTCATCAAAAAAAATAATCCATAATTAAAAGTAAATCTATACTAACATGCAAGTGTATTCTAAATGCACCTATTCTAGCATGAGAGTGTAATATGATGATGTTAGCTATGCAAACATAACATGCATGACATGTAAGGTCAAATAACTAGGAAAGGGGTTATACGCTTGGTAGTTTTGGGTGCAGTTTCAGTCTAGGATTAGGAGCAGTCTCTTGGTTCAACAGGAAATTGAAGTTAGTTGCGCTGAGTTCTGTTGAGGCCATGTACATGGCTTCTAGTTTGGCAACCTTTGAGACCATTTGGCTTTGGAAACTTCTTGTTGGGCTTTTTGATTAGGAATTAGAGCAGACTATCATTCACTATGACAATCAGAGCTGCATCAAGCTCTCTGAGAATTTGATGTTTCGTGACAAGTTGAAGCACATTCGGACCAGGTACTGCTTCATTAGAGATTGTGTGCAGAAGGGAACAATGAAGCTGCAATACATCCCTACAGATGAGCAGGTAGTAGACATTTTGACCAAGGCCTTGATGAAGGCAACGTTATCAGAACCTTGTTGAAGAATGTAACTAGCTTCGTTCTTTGTAATTGTACTTGTCAAAAGAAAATTTATTATTAAAGCATGGGTTTCATGCTCGGGTCAAAGCTTTCTAGGTCAAAGCCTCCATTGAAGGCTTCTAGGTTTTGTCTCGAGTCATTAGAGTCATTGTCATTTTTATTAGATCTTTCTTGGGCTTTTGTATGTAAAAATAATGATTTTTGAGTCAAAAAGGTAATTTGTCACCTCCACACCAAGTCGGCCCTGTCCCCATGAAGTTGGCCTACATTAGGGCAATTCGACCTAGCAGAAAGGCTATATAAGGAGAGACAATTCGACCTATTTGTCACATTCACTCAACAAGTTCGATCTTCAAGCAAGAGAGGTAGAAAAAGAGTGCGAAGTAGCTAGAAGAGGACGAAGTTTGCTGGGAAGACCTAAATCGAGTTTTGGGCTATCTATCTCTCACATGTGCGAAGTTTTTGGGTAGTTGCTGGGGCGGAAAATCTGTGTCTATTGTAGGTCCGAAACTCTGTTGCTGGGGGGCGAAAATTTCTGGACTGAAGCTGCTGCTGGGAAGCTGTCACTTGGAGTATTTTGTCAAGATCATCTGTTGCAGGGAAGGGCTGACTTGGTGGTTGGAGGAGGTCTTTGTCTAGGTCTAAGAAGTCTAGAAGTGTCTCATCTTGATTTGAATCTATTGAAGGAAGAGTTTTTGACTAGGTTTTCCCCTTATAGGGGTTTTGCCCTGGCTGAGCGCCTACATCTTGTGTCTCTTGTTCTTGTGATCTTCATACACATATAATTTGGTAATTGCTTGATGAAAGATAAACTAATTAAGAAGTAAAATAGGCCAACATAATTCACAAGTAATTATCAAGAAAGAGGAATTAAACCCTAAATCCTACTAGCGTTGGTTTCTCAACAAACCGGACCAGTGATTGAACCGGTAAACCCCTCAGATTGGGAACCGGCCAAAATTAGACTGGAACTGGTAAAAAGCTGGACCAAAAAACCAGTGAACCAAAAACACAAAATATTCAAATTTTAAAGAAAACCGTATATATTTATGTGCATCCATTTGAATCGAAACCATTTATACACAAATAAGCGAAAGTTTTCATTTATAGAGCATGTAAGTGTGCACATAACCAAAATAACACGGAATGCAATCCATCTTTGAACCGAAAATACATCAAAAAACATGACCTGGATGGCCTCTAGCATTAAAAATAAAATAATGCTACAACAAATACCTACATATCGTCAAAATATTTACCTATATTGGAATCTTTGTCATCAATATCACCCTCAAAGCATTAAAATAAGGTAAAAAATGCTTAGCATGTCAATTCAATATTTTGTTTGAGTGATGGGTAAATTTTTAGTAGGATCATGATAGAGGAGTTCGGCAATCAATGCCACTAACATCAAGGTACATAGAAGGATTAGTGCTCTTGATTAAATGCTAGTTTGATACCATCATACATGATAAAATCGAATGGAAACATTGTAATCCCCCCTATCCCAAATTCCTGGAAAACTGTTAAGCCTGCTAGATTTTGAGTGAGATCTAAAATTCTACTTTTGCCATATGAAATCCAATGAGGTCGGAAACACTCTCAAACATCTTGAGTCATTTCATGCTAATGTTAAAAATTTAAGTAAAAGGATGAAAATGGAAGATAAAGGAGAATATCAATTTTTACTTTGAAAATTTAACATTACCATGAATTGCATAGCAATGGTAGGGCCATAGGCCTGAATATTGGGCACTTATTGTGGGCTGGTGCCCAGTTAAGACAAAAATTAAAAGAAAAAAGGCAAAACAGGCCCCACTTGCTACGTTGTGCACGACTTTACTGTACTGAACCAGCCAAAAAGGGTTCAAGTCACCGGTCCGAACCGGTTTTTGCCTCAAAATGGTTAGACCGGCCAGTTCAGACTGGTTTGGTCTGATCCCGATAAAACTGGATGAAGGGCAAAATTGTATTCTTCAGGGATAAGTTGGGTGTTGTGCAAAACACCTTCCTCACTAAGAGGTAATGTTGAATTTGTAGCTTGGAAGGTGGTTTTGCATAGGTCATGTGCCATGACATGCAACCAACCACCTCAAATAACTCCTACAATGATTATTTAATTAATTCCCTAAGTTAGGACTTTAGACAACAGTTTAATTTAATTATTTGACTTGCTGGCCACCTTTTTGGAAAAGGTAAAAGGGTCAATGACAGATTAAGTTGTAGCCCTTGATCTCAAGAGATAAGATGAAATCTCAGCCATCCATCTCTTTGGACATTAGGGTAATGCACTTTCTGAAGGGAGTTTGAGCTGTTGTAGAGATCATTCGATTGGCACGCTTGGGCATTCAGCTGGAAAACATGCGACCAGCTACCTCAGATAACTCCTACAGTGATTATTTAATTAATTCCCTAAGTTAGGACTTTAGACAACAGTTTAATTTAATTATTTGACTTGCTGGCCACCTTTTTGGAAAAGGTAAAAGGGTCAACGACAGATTAAGTTGTAGCCCTTGATCTCAAGAGATGAGATGAAATATCAGCCATCCATCTCTTTGGACATTAGGGTAATGCACTTTCTGAAGGGAGTTTGAGCTGTTGTGGAGATCATTCGATTGGCACGCTTGGGCATTCAGCTGGAAAGAATGTTTTGACAGTCAGAGCAACAAAGTGCAGGTCGAGACAATAGGACAGCATACAGGGCAAGATGATATCAGCTAGCAGGTCAAGCAAAGGGGGTCGTACAGCCACTAGTTTCTGGGCCGTACAGGCTGAAATTTGTTGGGTGCAAAGGCTGATTTGCTGGGCTGTAAGGCTGGGCCGTACAGTGCTGCGTAGGGGTTGATTTTACTTATATTTGCTGGGACAAATTGCTGTAGAAATTTTCTGTTGTAAAAATCTGCTGTAAACTAAATCGCTGAAGCTGAATTGAAGCCCACCGTTGCTGGTTTTCCCAACACTGGGGTTTCCAGGGTTATCTGTGTCATTCTTTTATGTGTGTTTGGCTTTGTGAGTTTTGCTTCTGCTGTTTATGCTAGTTAAGGACCCAGAGTATTTTCTATTACAAATCAATTTAGAAAGCATCTTTCATTTCTGTTCTGTGATTATTTGTTGAACATCAAATCTGTAGCTGGGTTTTCAAGAATTAACAAATATAGTCAGTCAACCCATTTCTGACAGAGTTTGTTACAACTAGTCAGCAGGCAGCAAGTAGTTTTATTCCCAACTAGACAAGGCCATTCTACAAACAGGAACCTAAATCTTCTCTAGGAGCCAATAAATCATAGTCTTTTCAGATTCCTTTCAAGGGGGCTTTAATGTTTGGAAATATAAATTTGGCTTAAGTGGATTACATGAATATTTTCCCATTTATTATTTTTGTCAATAATTATTTGACAATATTAAGTGGTTGATTTTTTACTTATAATCAAAGTGGGAATGAAATCCTGACAAGGTGGATTCTATCTTTTATGTGCATTAATAATCCTTCTGCTGGGTTGTTTCCTGAACTAGCTTTTGGTGCTTGATTTTTGGATTTTGTTCCTATATTAATATGATCGTAAGGCAAAAGGTTTCTCAGCTAGTGTTTTATAGTAGCTAGTTGTATAATATTTGCATGTTGTTAATTGCAGATTTGGCCCTTATTTTTGATGTTTTTGCAAATGATTCATTCGTGTCTAGTTTTTGGACCAAAGATTAGCAATTTATAAAAGCACGGTTTTTTGAAAACCTTTTTTGTTTCCGAAGCATAAGCATAGGGTTACTTTACATCACTGAATAATATATAAACTAACAGTTTTACCATAATATGGTCATCGTAGGTGCTACAGTCTCAACAAATACTTACATGGAGGAAGGAGAGGTCTCCATTATGGACAAGAAGTGTGGACGATCAACTGTTTCTGCTTCTCCTCTGAATCATGGGGAAGTTATCGATGTTAATCCTCCACGTGGAACTAGAGATTTTCTGCCAGAGGACATGCGGCTTCGCAAATGGCTTTTTCAAAAGTTTCGAGAAGTATATCTTGTTCCTATCTATGCAATTGCAGTATTCCTAGTTGTATCACTTGAAGTTAAACCTGCTATTTTTGTTGAAGGTTTCCAGATTATTTGCATTTGAAGAAGTTGATTTCCCAGTTCTCGAATCTGAAGCACTTTTTGTGAGAAAATCAGGGGAAGAGATAACAGAACAGGTAATGCTTATCAATGCCAATTTCAACCATGATTATGTTTTCAAATAAATCATGTATATTGAAAATAGTACTAATATCGTACAAAATTGGCATCACTTCACAGTGGGCTTGAAATTTCTACAAAATTAATACTTAACCGAATTCCAGATAGGAAGTGTCATAATTCCTTCTTATACAACTTCAAAATTTACTGCAACTATCTAGCAAGATTTTACAGACATAATATTTACAACATAGTCCTTTGGGAATTCCATCAGTCCAAAATGAAAGTAACCTTTAACTTCTGACCTGTAAAATACTAAAACGTCAAAACAGAAGTAATGTAGATACTAGAAACAAAATCCCCAATCTAATAGGATTTTATCTGATTCACCAGTTTCTGTGGACATCTTATTTTTTGTCAGATCTTGTCCTCCCTCAGAAATGCGAAGGATCCGAATCTTCATTCCTGAAGTTGCTAGTCAGAGTGTCAACCTCTGCAAGTTCATCCATCTCTGTGTTCTTGGGAAATTTTGTCCAATAACTGAAGTCCTTTTAGCATTAAATTCTAAGTTACCCAAATGATTAAAAGTAGAAAACTAAGCTAAAAGCATCAATTCACTTAGTTTGTCATCAATCAATAACGTGGGAAGGTTATCATAAACAAAAAACAAGGAATAGAACGAAAGGGATAGAGAGTTTCCCAGGATAAGAAATGTGAACCCACCCCTTCCCAGTGTATTTTATGCACATCAAATTGATTAATAATGCATTTACATAGTGTCTTTCACCCTGGTGGACAAGTGGAAGTATCCTCATCTTGGAGTCTTGGGCATGCAACAAATAGCCAAGCAGAGGCTTATGCCATCTTCCAGAGGCTTCTTCAGGTCTCTTTTCTAGATCTGAGTAGCATAATAATATTGGGAGACTCAAATTTTAATTTTCCATCTTCTCCTTCATTCCTCTCCTACGGAATTTTCAAGTCATATTCAAAATAATCCATTTCTTGTTGTCAAGAGTTAGGGACTACTGAAGATTCCATCTTTTATGAATTAATAACAAGGAGGCTGATCTCCCCGCAAACCAAAGTATCAACTGGGAAGTGATCAATGACAGGGTGGGTAACTTTCCTATCCATTAACAATGTGATTCGAGCCGAGTGGAAGGAGTGGAGGAAGTCACATCCAGCCCATGATTGGGGCTGGTACATGGATAGCTTCGGCGTTAGCTTGATATTATGCGGAGGTGGGTTCATGTATTACTCCTGGCACACTTGTAGGGGAGTAAACATGCACATTTTAAGGACACAGCAACAAAAACGAGTTTAATTGTTTTGATGGCTCAAATGGTTTAGGGGGATGGTGGAAATGGGAGATGTGCTTGTCACATACCTCCAATTCCCCTGGGAAGTAGATTGAGCACTCATCTAGTTAGATTGTGTTTAGGTGGGAGAAATTTGATGGGAGGCATTGCATTCCTATTCTAGAGAATTCTATGGCTTTTCTTTTCGCATTGTGGGAGATTGCTTGGTCACGTGAGGTAGAGCTCACTTTCCCAGTGGCAGATTACTCTGTCAGATTCAATGACAGGGGTGCGGGAGACTTCTATGGAGAAACATTGGCTGTGGGATTGGCAGAGGAGTTTGAGGTTGATGGTTGAGGCCAGAGTTTCCTTGTGTGCCCATTCAAGGTCGTCACTTGATTGAAATTCCTCCTTGGGTGCTGTTGCTTTGCTTTTTTGCATTGGCTCTCCCTCAGTAACCAGCTGTCAGTCCGCCAATTGGGTTTGTGGGAGCTTGCTTGCTTTATTAGCTGTTATCTTTGGACTACTGTTTGGAAAATTGACAATTAGGACAGCTAGAAGCAAGGTCAGCTGTGTGGGAAGCGTAACAGTTAATCCATGGTTTTGGTTGGACTTGGATGGGGAGTGTTCTAGCTCAGTTTTTGGTTTGCTCCGCCAATTAGCTATGTTGTGACCAAAATTTGGCGAGGTCTATGAGCATGAAGATGAATCTGGGAGGCCAAGTAGAGAAGAGGTGAGCTTGAAATACAAAGGTTGCAGGGAGAAATCCTTTAGCTCCATCTAAGATACAATCAACTGGCATCTGGCTTGGCCTTCATGATGAAAATTCTGGTAGACAAAAGGACACATCTCCAATAGTCGGAGGAGGAAATTGGTACCCCTTGGTTCCAAATTGGGGAGCTGCTTCAAAGCCTGGATCAAGCTTGGACGACCTCTCCTTCCTCTGACAGCTCTATGAGTTCTGTTTCTGCCAGGGTTCCTGATTTGAATGTTAGTGCTCTTCTTTAGGAGCCAGAGCAGTTACTCAGGCTTCCAGGTCTTCACTAGCTATATAGTTGTTATAGGGGTCAAATTTTGTTGTATATTGGGTGTGCTTTAGCATATATATGCTTGGAGAAGAAATCATTTAGAAGTCTTTTGCTATCACTTTTGGATAGATATTAGGCAGGTTGATGAGACTGTGTTGATAAGACTGAGCCATCATGTTTGTAATTTTACTGTACTGCTACGACCCCATGCACATATTTTAATCTAAAAATATTTCCAGTTCTGGTTAAAATAAAATAAAATAATGCACTCACATAGTGTCAAGATGGGAATGTAAACATGAATGCAAATCGATATTGAATGAGACACACCGTGGATCAACTCTTTGTCTATTACTTTGGGACAATACTCTATCATGAAATTCTTCCCTTTGGCCTTGGATCGCAGGAGAGACATATTTAGAGGTGGATGGCCCGCAGGAGTGTAGTGTTTCCTCATCTTCAATAGACAATTCTATTGAACTCTGAGGATGTTGATAAGAAGCGAAGTAATGGATTCCTTGATTTGTGCCTTAATTCAAGGAATCAAATTTTGTGATCTTCTTAGTCATGTACGAGTTCCAGTGATGTGGATGAGTTCAAGAAGCAGTTTGACTAGTGCGAGTTTGTGGAGGACTGAGTTATCTGTTCTCTAGTGTGAGTTAGTTTGGGAACTGAAAGAACAAGTGGAGTTAGCCTCCTAAATTTTAGGATGAACTAGTTAACAAGTTGTATTAACTGTTGTTAACTAGAAAAGTACTAGTTTGACTTCCCAAATATAGAATTCACTAACAATAGCCAAATCGAAGTGCTTATAAGGAGACCGAAGGCACACCTTATATAACTTGAGCACGAGTTTGTGAGCAAGTGAGCTTGTGGAGGAACAGGCCAAGAATTTTTCTCTTGTGCAAGTTGGAGAAGGAAGGCAGCCTTGAGAAGTGTGCTGAAAAATAGGAGAAATTCCTATTTTTTAGGAGCTGGGAATGCGCTAGGAAATAGGGGCCTATTTCCTAAGGAATGCACATAGATTTAGGAGCTCGGGTTTGCACAGTTTTCAAGGAGCAGATCAGCATTCTAGCAGGTGTTTCAAGCCTAGTTTAAGGCAGACAGAATATTGTATTTTCTGATTGAGACAAGCTGGTTGTAAGAGATCTGTAGCTTATTCTTCTTCAATAAAATTCTCAAGCAAGTGAGGGTTTTCCCAATTGGGTTCCCTAGAAAATTGTTGTGTTCTATTGTGTGAATTTGTGCAATTATTTCTGTTCCTATTCCGCTGCTTCTAGTAGAGAAATTCTGTGATTATATGAAAAGAAAATTGTTTTCAGATTGTTCATATTAGCAGATCAGAATTTCGTGGAAATTCTACATGGTATCAGAGCTGTGAACAGAAATTAATTAGAACATAGTCTTCAAGTTTGAAAGATGACAACTCACATAGGATTAGGATTGCGAGAGCAGGATAGATTGGATGGCTCTTCAAATTTTGGTGTTTGGAAGGTTTGGATATTGTTCCTGTTGGACAAGTTTGGACTGAAGGAATTCGCTGAGAAAGGTGTTGCAAAACCTTCAGATCCATATGAGTTGAGGCTCTTCCAAAGGCAGATGGCCAAGGCCAAGGCCAAGAGGATGATCATGGATGGACTCCGTAGTCCCTCATGTTGCAGGTAAAGATACAACTAAGGACATGTGGGATGCCTTAGTCAAGCTCTACTAGAATTCTTCCGAGAACCAGAAGATGGTTCTCAAAGAGAAGCCGAGGACAATCAAGATGTAGAAGGGTGAGTGTGTAACTGCCTATCTCACTAGAATTCAGGAAGTTCATGATGAGCTAGCAGCTGTTGGAGAGCAACCCATGGACACAAAGTTAGTGGGTGTGGCTTTCAATGGTTTACCAAAGATTGGCATACTTTTGGTCAAAGCATTACTGGACGAGATAAGTTGCCGGATTGGGAACGCTTAGGGAGTGACTTCATCTAGGAGGAGCTAAGGCTTAGATTAGTTGAGACTTCCAGCATCAGTGGCGAGGATTCCAAGGTTAGGAAGGAGGAGGAAAATCTTGCTCTTGTAGGTAAAGTCAAAGGCAAGAAAGGCAAAGGGAAGAGCGAGAATAGTTAAATGGGTGACAAGAAGAAGACAGATCTAAGTAAGATCAAATGCTTCCATTGCCATTTTTGGACACTATGCTTCTAAGTGTCCTAATTGGAAGAAGAAGGGGTTGAATAAGGAGCATGTAGCTGTATCAACTGAGGTAGATGATTTTGCTTCTCAGTTTGAGAAGGATTTCTTATTGATAGCTTGCATGGCAAGCTCAGTAGGGAGTAGTATGTGGTATATTGATTCAGGAGCCTCTTTCCATATGACTAGGAACAAGGAGTATTTCAGCTAGCTGGATGAGAAGGATATGCAGGTGAATATTGAGCTTGGAGATAATGGCAAGTATGCTACCAAGGGAGTTGGTACTGTCAGCTTTGAGAGGGAGTCAGGTAATCCTCTTCATCTCAAAGATGTTCTCCATGTTCTAGGGTTGAAGAAGAACTTGGTTTCAGTAGCTGTCCTTGAGGACAAAGGGTATGATGTCATCTTCGGCAGAGGTAAGGCTTACCTCAAGCATCTAGCTTCAGGAGCAGTGAAGTAGATAGGTGTGAGGATGAAGAATCTCTACAAGTTATAGGTAGAGACAGATGCAGCCTTGAGCAGTAAGGTAGGTTGTGCAGATGTTGGTGAACTTTGGCATAGGCGCATGGGACACTTACATCATGGGGTGCTGAAGATTCTTCAACAGATTTCCACAGGATTACTAGCATATGACTTTGACAAGAATGGAGTGTGCAAGGGGTGCACGCTTGGCAAGTATGCCAAGTCTTCTTTCCATGGTCAGGACAACAGAGGCAAAGGGATTTTGGAGTTGGTGCATTCAAATGTGTGCGGGCCCTTTTCTTCTCCATCACTGATGAGACACAAGTATTATGTTACTTTCATTGATGATTTTTCTCGGAAAACTTGGATTTATTTTATGAAAAAGAAAGATGAGGTCTTAGATAGGTTCATGGAGTTTAAGGCCTTGGTAGAGAAGTAGACCGAGAAGAAAATCAAGGCAGTGAGAAGTGACAATGGTGGAGAATATATCTCCAATGCCTTCAAGGAGTTTTGTGCAAAGGAAGGTATTAGGAGGGAGTTTATAGCACCTCATAACCCTCAACAAAATGGGGTGGCTAAGAGGAAGAACAAGAGTATTATTGGAGCAGCTAGAGCTATGTTGCATGATCAAGATCTGCCTATGTTCTTGTGGGTAGAAGCATGCAACACTGCAATATTTTTGCAGAACAGGAGTCCACACAGGGTGCTTGGACGAGTCACACCAGAGGAGGCTTTCACAAGCAAGAAGCTTGATGTTTCACACTTCCAGATCTTTGGCACAAAGGTCTACTATCATGTGTCCAAGGATAGTAGGAAGAAGCTGGATCCCACAACAGAAAAGGGAATTTTCGTGGGATATAGTGAGACATCTCAGACATACAGGGTGTATCTTCCAAGTCTCAGGAAGACAGTTCTCAGGCAAGATGTGAGATTCTAGGAGAATCAGGCTCTGAGAGTTTCCTTAGAATGTGAGCAACTTGCAGTACATGAGGAGGAGCTACTCGCTCCCAAACAGGAGTCACAACTAGCACCTTAGAGTCAGTGACAACCACAATCGAGTGGCAAGAGGGTAGCATAAGAGGATTTGCAGCATGATGAGTAGGAGAAACCAGGTCGAGAGCAGACAGATCAGATAGAGCCCCGCACCACAAGGAGGAAGAAGGCCAAGTGGGCCGAGAGGTTGATTTAGGAGGCTCAGGAACAAGTCGAGGCTCCTAGCACCATGTTTATGCAAAGTAAACAACCACAGAGGTACACAGGGTATATGGCACTGATGACAGAGTTGGTGGACACTAAGCCTTCTTCTTATAAGGAGGCAACTTCTTAACAGGTTTGGCAGGATGCCATGGTAGAGGAATCTTCCTCTATCATGAAGAATGATGTCTAGGAGATTGTTCCACGACCCGAGGGGAAATCGGTAGTTGGATCCAGATGGGTGTACAATTTGAAGCATGGAGCAGACGGGAGCATGGAGAAGTTCAAGGCCAGGTTTGTGTCCAAGGGCTTCTCACGGATTGAGGGCATATACTACGAGGAGACTTTTGCCCTAGTAGCACAATATTCATCCTGTTGATTTTGGGTAGCATCGAATGTGCTATAGCCTTGAAATTTGGTGGAGAGGCTAAGGTACATGAGATCTCTAAGACCCAGAAATTGTTTGGAGAAATTCCACCAGGATGAAGATATATTAAAATAATTAATATTTTTAATGGGTCCCTAAGTCTAAACATAGGAAAATAAAAATATTAACGTGTTTAATATAAATGGGTGAGAAAGTTCTAAGTGACGAGGATCAAGCCAGTTCTAATCTTAGCCGTTTATTAGGGACTTAATTTCGGCCGTTGAATCGTCAACAGGAAAAGTATAAGAGGAGGCTTGAGGGTCAGTTGGAGATACACCAAGAGAGATCAAGAATTCGATTTTTTGGGGCTGGGTTTGCTAAGGAAATTGAGTGAGTGATCAGTTGTAGTGAGGAGCAGTTTAGGAAGGGATTTCGATCCAAGGCTGAAGAATATATATCAGAGAGGCAACAAAGTGTTGGTAGAGGCAGCGCAGAGCCTAGGAGGGCTGATGCAGAGGCTAAGGAGGCCAGCACAGATGACGCAAAGGGTCGTAGAGGTTGACGCAAAAGTCGAAGAGGGATTTAGAGGCAACGCTGGGAGTGTCTGTGGGGTAGACTGGGCACTGATCAGCTGACACAGAGTCGAGGAAGCGTGACGCTATTCCTGAAGGGTGACGCAGTTTTATAGGAGTGCTTGGAGTAGCTTTCACTATCCAGCACAAGGAACAACCAAAGTCACTGTGGGATTGTTCATCCGGTTGCTGATTTGCTGGAATATCTATCTCTGGATAGAGGTACTACTACCGAGGATATTCCCTAAAGGGTGAGCCATTTCTGGCATCCTAGTTGTATTCAGAAATCTGCTTAATAATAAAACCCTCTATATGCTGCACCGGTTTTCCCAAATTGGGTTTTTGGGGGACAATTGTCCAAAAATAACAATGTCCCTTGTGTGATTGTCTCAGTTTATTTCAGTACATGATCTGTATATCTATGAAGGTTGCATTTGTGTTTACTTCGATGTTTATGCAACTAAATAACTTGTTAATGTAAAGAACAAGTAGGAGATAGTAAACCAGATATTGCAGTAGGGGTTTCTGATGTGTTAGATTCAGGAATTTTCACATGGTATCAAAGTGATTGTAGATCATAGGCCACTGAAGGCATCAACAGGGAAATCTAAGAGTTTGCAGCAGAGAAGCAGTTGTCCCGAGAGACAATGCTACTCTAGAGCCAGAGACGTAGAAGGAAGAGTGACGCAGTGCAGAGAAGGTGACGTAGAGGCTCATGCAGTGCCTCTGTCAACATTCTGAGCTAGGAGAGGGTGACGTAGTAGCTGCGTCAGCTGTCCAAGTCAGCGCAAAGACAGAGGGAGGACAGATCAGGCCTATGCAGTGCCTAATCATCTTTCTCAGCCAGGAAGGATTGCCGTTGTGGCCAGGAGGAGCTGATCCAGCTCTCACTGTGATTGCGCAGAGCCAAAAGGGCTTAGATTCTTCAGTTGCCGGGGCTAAGGGAGCTGTGCAGATTTTGATTTGAGGAGCTGGTGGGACATTGTTTCTGTCAGTGTAGAACAGTGTCTAAGGAGATTGAACCAAGGTAGAGGGAAGCACTACCTCGACAGATTTCTAGCCAAGAAATCCAGATCTGAGTTGCAACAACAAAGGGGGATTGGAGAGGAGTGATTCGACAGTTGGCAAGAGGATTTCCAGGAGGGAAGTCGAGATTCAGAGGGAGTCTAGAAGAGGAGCAAAGATGGCAGTGAACGGATTGAGGGATTAAGATAGATTGGACGGAGCTTCCAATTTTGTCATCTGGAAGGCCAGGATCCTGGTAATCCTGGATAAACATCGCATCAAGTACTATGCCTTGAGAACCGTCGCTATCCCAGTTGACCCTGATGCAAATGAGAAGTATGAGGAGGTCCAGGCGAAGGTGAAATACTGTTAATTTTAGGTATGTTCTATGCTAGAGCAATTTATTTAAATTTTCACAGTTAGCAATCACATCAACATTAAGATAAGCTGCAGATAGAACATAAATATAAATCGCAGAAGACATGCCAAAACAAGAGGACACAAGATGTGGCACTAGCCAGGGACAAACCCCACAATGTGTGGGGAAACCCTTGATCAATTCTTCTTTTATGTTCTTCAAAGTTCAACAGAGAAAGTGAGAGAGATAGTACATTTACATCAGAAGTCAATACTTTGACTTATCTAGATTTGAGCATAGATCATCTCCTATAACGATGATACATGAGATCAGTTGAAGACATTATTCTTCAACTGATTCTCCTAGGTGACGGCTTCACCTATCCATTTTGTTCATCTTCTGCACCTTACTGTGCAACACCATCATGCTGCATCATGCATCATCATGCTGTTCATGATTGCTGTGCTGCCCATACATCAAGTTGTCCATGACATCATACTTCATTCTACTCGTGTCGTGCTGCTTGATGATTTCATCATACTGCCCATACTTATGATTACATTTATCATGATACTATCCATGCTCCATGTATCATACATCATGCTGCTCATAAGGTTGCCCATAATGCTGCTCATAATGTTGCCCATGCTATCCTTCTGTTCCTTCATTATGGAGTTCATACAATTATCAGCCTTCGCTGCTTGCTATGGCTTGCAACCTAGCAAAGCAGCTAGGTTGTCCTCCACATAGTCCCATTATTTGCTTATCACTGTCAATATGACCAGTGTTCTTCATAACCATGTTGGATCCCATGATGCTGCGTTCTATATATCATGAAGCATATATATATATATATATATGATTGAGTCTAGTTGATTGTGTTCCATACAGCGTAGCGTCCCATGATTGCTGCATTCCATATATCAGAATGCCCAACGTATCATGACTGTCTAATGTTTCAACTGCGTGGTATATCTGCGTAGAGGTTTCATGACCCAATGTTCTGCCTGCGTGTTAATAAATGACTTGACTTCCCAGCGTATCATGATCTGTGTGGTATATTGCCCAGCGTATCATGATCTGCGTGGTATATCTGACTGCCCAGCATAGCGTGGTATATCTGCGTTGATCTGCGTGTATCACCATGACTTGACTTCCCAGCGTATCATGATCTGCGTGGTATATTGCCCAGCGTATCATGATCTGCGTGGAGGTTTCATGACCCAATGTTCTACCTGCGTGTTAGGTCTTTGATGATGCGTATATATATGTTGTTCCATATTCATATGACTGCGTATAACCATTCCTCTTATGACTGCGTATAACGTGGTTCCATATTGCGTATATATACGTGGTTCCATATAACATGAACAACGTTGGATATATAACATGAACAACGTATAGATATATAGCATTATGTCCCGCGTTTTCTTCATAACCACGCTTTATGTCCTGCGTTTACTTATATCCCTGTGCCTTTATTCGTAGATGAATACATCTCCATTGACTGCTGATTCATGACTGCATTCTCCATTAGGGCATCATAGATATTAGGGCACTCCTTTTAGATCTCTTCTCCATCAAACCCAAAACAGGATGAAGAGAGATCAAGAGAGAGTGAGTGTGTCAAATGACTTAAGGTCTTCTTCTATTTATACTAAAACGTATAGGTTGAATAGACATGACGTTTGGTCTTCTTGAGCCTACGCAAGAGCTGGTCGGCTTGATAATAATTTCATAATCAAAATAAATTCATATCTCCATAAATACTTATCGGAATCGTATGATCTTTAGATCAATCCTACACCTCTTGACAAGAGGGATCCAATAAAAATATCAGCTGCCATAAATAAGCTGATCCACATGGAGTTTGGCCCTAGTTGCCAATTTAACACTCCCTCTCAACTAGGGAGAACTCCATCTGGTGATCCATAAGTCCGACTGTACTATCTCTGCCATCAGTGCCCTGCACTGTTCTGCCCAACTCTGCTCAGTTTTGCTATCTCTGCTATGCTCTGCTCAGCTCTGTTGGCTCTGCTAGCTCTGCTCAGCTCAGCTTTGCTAGCTCTGCTCTGCTCTGCTCGGCTCAGCTCTGCTGGCTTTTCTTTGCTCTGCTCTGCTAGCTCAGCTCTGCTCGGCTCAGCTTTGCTGGCTTTTCTCTGCTCTGCTCAGCTCTGCTGGCTTTTCTCTGCTCTGCTGGCTCTGCTGTGCTCTGCTTAGCTCAGCTCTGCTAGCTCTACTCTGCTCTGCTTAGCTCTGCTGGCTCTGCTCAGCTCTGCTATGCTCAGCTCTGCTGGCTCTGCTCTGCTATGCTCAGTTCTGCTGAACTATGAAGAAGAAGAATTGATCAAGAATGTCTCATACCATTCTCCACTGACCCGAAGTCAGTCTCAGAGTGCATACCACTGGTCCTAGACCAGTCTCAACCGACCCAAAGTTAGCGTCATAGTGGGTACTACTCCTACCACTAGTCCCAGACTAGTATTGCAGGCTCAGAGAGTGTACCACTGGTCCCAGACCAGTCTCAACCAACCCAAAGTCAGCGTCATAGTGGGTACTACTACCACTGGTCCCAGAGCAGTATCGCAGGCTCAGAGAGTGTACCACTGGTCCCAGACCAGTCTCAACTGACCTGAAGTCAGGGTCATAGTATGTACCACTCTCACTGGTCCCAGACCAGTCCTACACTAACACGAAGTCAGTCTCAGAGTATGTACCGTTGGTCCCAGCCCAGTCTCAACCGACCCGAAGTCAGCATCATAGTATGGTACAACTCCTACCACTGGTCCCAGACCAGTATCGCAGGCTTAGAGAGTGTACCACTGGTCCCAGACCAGTCTCAACCGACCCGAAGTCAGTGTCATAGTATGTACCACTCTCACTGGTCCCAGACCAGTCCTACACTGACACGAAGTCAGTCTCAGAGTATGTACCACTGGTCCCAGACCAGTCTCAACCGACCCGAAGTCAGTGTCATAGTATGGTACAACTCCTACCACTAGTCCTAGACTAGTATCATTGATCCCAGATCAATGGAGGTCATCCTAGCGTAGGGAGTACGGTAGATACAACGATGCGTCCATCGGTACTACTATGGTCCCTAACTTCATTTCCCTGCTCATTGATTAGATGAGAGGTACTTCCCATGAGTCCCAGACTGCATGGGTAGGATGTCCTCACAGGAGAACACATCAATCCTGCTACAATCGCCATGGAGAACACATCGATCCAGGCCTCATAGGAGAACACATCAATCTTGCTACAATCGCCATGGAGAACACATCAATCCAGGCCTCATAGGAGAACACATCAATCCTGCTACAATCGCCATGGAGAACACATCAATCCAGGCCTCACAGGAGAACTAATCATCCTACTACACAGGAGAGCGAATCATCCTGTTCCACAAGAGAGCGAATCATCTTGTCCCACAAGAGAGCAAATCATCTTGTTCTAGTGCGCACCACCAGGGGAGGGTGAGTCACCCTGTGGTCGTATGTTGCTCCAGTAAGAACCACAAGCCCCCCAGAGCTCCTAGAGCCTAAGTTGCAGGAAACGTGGCCCTAGGGGTCGTTTCCTCCCGGGAAACGAAATGAAACCCGGAAACGCGTACCGTACGGCCTGGAAACGCGTTTCTGGCCGTATGAGCCACGTTTCCCCAAATTTATGTGTTGTTTTTAATTTTTTTTTTTTTTAATTTGTTTTTAATTTTTTTTTAGGTTTCCAGGATGTTCTAGAAACCTATTCTAAAGTTATAAAAGACTCAAAGAGCAGTTTGTCTCATTCTCTCATCACACTATTCAACAAGTCGTTTCTCTTGGAGACTGGCAGTTGTTTCAGCTAGGGTGTTTTGAGTAGTGAGCAAAGTAGATTTCAGCAGCAGGAGAAAGAGATTTCAGTAGCAAGAGAAAGAGATTTCAGCAGGAGATTTCAGTAGCAGACTTGTCTCTATAGTTCTTGCAGCCTTATAGTCTTTATTGTACTTGCAGCCTCATATACTAATATAAATAAACGCTGATTTTGGATTTTCGTATATTTTTATTTTCATTATCATGAGTAAATGTGATGTAAATTTAATCTTAATGTTTAAATGTAATAAATTATAATCATATAATGTAAATGTATCATTCATGCTTTATGATTGCACATATATATAATAATAATTTTTAAATATTTTTAATATATATATATTATTATATATATTCGCGTTTCCTCGTTTCCAAAATTTGGGGAGGTCGCGTTTCGTTTCACTTCCCGTTTCGGAAACTCGTTTCCGTTTCCCCGTTTCGTGCAACTTAGCCTAGAGCTCAATGTATGCAACATGCAGGACCCTTTTACAAAGGTCTCTCAACGACTCCAAGTCGTTCGGGAAAATCACAGATTTGATCTTTCCCCCAGGGCTTTAGCGACCTGTACATCCTCTCAGTGTGATGGAGCCTCCTTGCTCATCGACTTATCATATCCCAGATAAGGTAGTATCTGATGTCTATTTGCTGGAGCAATCGTCAAATACGAGATTCCTTAATAATCGAATCCCACCTCTGGTTGTCACAAAGAATCACAGTGGTATTCATCATGTGTACTCATTGAAGAGTTTCCACAACCAGGCAACTTCATACGAGGTCATACTCATAGATATGTATCCGGTCTCGGCGGTGCTTATAATAGTCGACTTCTGCTTCCCGCTTAGAAGCAGAATCCAAAGAGGAATGGCACTAAGAAGTGCTCTAGTGATCCTCCACACTGCCTGCCCAATCAACATTCGAATAATCATGCAGTTTCATATTTCCGGCAGTGTATCTCAATCCATGAGAGATTGTGCCCTTAAGACATCTCAGAAGATTCTTGGCACCAATCTAGTGAGGCTCAACCAAATATGAGCTCCCCGTGCTAATTGCAAAACATATGTCGGGAATCCAACTCCCTCTTACTTCTGCAAATGAGAGGGTCTGCAACTGTCAGAAATGGTTCGTTTGCATAAGGTGCCGGTATGAGAGGTCTATCATCCACAACCAACAGATAATGGTTTGGATCGGTTTCACTCCTTAGTGAATCTCAGCTTCATCAAACAACGATCTGTCCTCTCATACTACGCTCGGGGTGTTTTGCTTCAAGCCATAGAGGGCTTTCTTCCACCTGTATACATGAGATTCCCGTTCATGAATCTCAAACTCCATGGGTTGTTTCAAACCTGTGGACCAGCTACATGAGGGGAATGGTCCCCTTGTAAGATTTTCCTTCGGTTCATCTCAAACATGTACTTTTAGGCTCTTTTTGAATTTAGGCTTCCCTGTCACCATCTGACTCACAGACCTCCGATGCTATGTGTCAATGGTCCCCAGTGGACTTCCAGTAACTTAATACAAACCTGAACTCAAAAGCATCTTTAGAAAATTCTATTTTCAAACATGTACCTTTTCATCGACAAATGCCCCCATAAAACCTTTGACTTCCATTCCCTTTTCGGGATAGGTTGCATCGGCTCCAAGTGTAATCCCACGATTGTTTCCATCTCTACCAAATTAGAGAGTGCACCCTTCTATCCGATGAAGTGCCTTGAAGCACTACAATCAATATGCTAGATTCCCAAAGAATCTGAAGGAGAGGGCCAATACAAGATAACACTTCTTTATCAGAAAAATATTTGATTCTTCTTCCCTGGGGTTCCTTGCTTCCTTGAAGAGTCAGCTGTGTCTTTGATGACCTGCATCTCTGTCATTCAGACACTCCTTCGCATAAGGGCCGAACTCATAACCAAGACATCTACCTTTCCATCCACCCTTAGATCCGAACTTTCCAATGAAGTGATCTTTAGGTATGCCATCAGAAACTTCCGCTGCGTCATTCTGATAACATTCTCTGCTTCAACTTCACTTTAGGTGAATTATGAGGAACCCATTGATTCTTTTGTCTTGTCCCAACTGTCTTCGGTGATTGCTCTTTCACTCTTGCTTGGGCATTGTCTTCACCTCAGCTCTGATACCATGTTAATTCTAGGTATGTTCTATGCTAGAGCAATTTATTTAAATTTTCACAGTTAGCAATCACATCAACATTAAGATAAACTGCAGATAGAACATAAATATAAATCGCAGAAGACATGCCAAGACAAGAGGACACAAGATGTGGCGCTAGCCAGGGACAAACCCCACAATGTGTGGGGAAACCCTTGATCAATTCTTCTTTTATGTTCTTCAAAGTTCAATAGAGAAAGTGAGAGAGACAATACATTTACATCAGAAGTCAATACCTTGACTTATCTCGATCTGAGCATAGATCATCTCCTATAACATTGATACATGAGATCAGTTGAAGACATTTTGCTTCAATTGATTCTCCTAGGTGACGGCTTCACCTATCCATTTCGTTCATTTGCTGCACCTTACCGTGTAGCACCATCATGCTGCATCATGCATGATCATGCTGTTCATGATTGCTGTGCTGCCCATACATCAAGTTGTCCATGACCTCATACTTCATGCTGCCCATGTGTTGTGCTGCTTCATGATTTCATCATACTGCCCATACTTATGATTACATTTATCATGATACTGTCCATGCTCCATGTATCATACATCATGCTGCTCATAAGGCTGCCCATCATGCTGCTCATAATGTTGCCCATGCTATCCTTCTGTTCCTTCATTATGGAGTTCATACAATTATCAGCCTTAGCTGCTTGCTATGGCTTGCAGCCTAGCAAAGCAGCTAGGCTATCCTCCACGTAGTCCCATTATTTGCTTATCACTGTCAATATGACCAGTGTTCTTCATAACCATGCTGGATCCCATGATGCTGCGTTCCATATGTCATGAAGCGTATATATATATGACTGAGTCTAGTTGATTGTGCTCCATACAACGTAGCATCCCATGATTGCTGCATTCCATATATCAGAATGCCTAGCGTATCATGATTGTCCAGTGTTTCAACTGCATGGTATATCTGCGTTGATCTGCATAGAGGTTTCATGACCCAACGTTCTGCCTGCGTGTTAATAAATGACTTGACTTCCCAGTGTATCATGATCTGCGTGGTATTTTGCCCAGCGTATCATGATCTGCGTGGTATATTGCCCAGCATATCATGATCTGCGTGGAGGTTTCATGACCCAATGTTCTGCCTGCGTGTTAGGTCTTTGATGATGCGTATATATATGTGGTTCCATATAACGTGGTTCCATATTCATATGACTGCGTATAACCATTCCTCATATGACTGCATATAACGTGGTTCCATATTGCGTATATATACGTGGTTCCATATAACATGAACAACGTTGGATATATAACATTATGTCCTGCGTTTTCTTCATAACTGCGCTTTATGTCCTGCGATTACTTATATCCCTGCACCTTTATTCGTAGATGAATACATCTCCATTGACTGCTGATTCATGACTGCATTCTCCATTAGGGCACTCCTTTTAGATCTCTTCTCCATCAAACCCAAAATAGGATGAAGAGAGATCAAGAGAGAGTGAGTGTGTCAAATGACTTAAAGTCTTCTTCTATTTATACTAAAACGTATAGGTCGAATAGACATGACGTTTCGTCTTCTTGAGCCTACGCAAGCGCTGGTCGGCTTGATAATAATTTCATAATCAAAATAAATTCATATCTCCATAAATACTTATCGGAATCGGATGATATTTAGATTAATCCTACACCTCTTGACGACAGGGATCCAATAAAAATATTAGCTGCCATAAATAAGCTGACCCAAATGGAGTTTGGCCCTAGTTGCCAATTTAACAAATACATGATCCTAGACGGGGTTAAGGATCATGTTATACCACATATTGCTGAGAAGAGCAGAATAAGGGAGATGTGGCAGACCGTGACCACCTTATACCAGGGCTCTTCCGTGTAGCGGAAGATGTTATTGGAAAATCAGCTAAGGTCATATCAGATGTAGAAAGGAGAGGAGATAGATCCCTTACTTCTCAGGTTGCAAGGGATTCACGACTAGCTTACTTCCGTGGGGTCTACACCGGATCCGAAGTTCATGGTCAGGATTGCCTTGAATGCAGTGTCAAAGGAGTAGGAGACATTTGTCCAAAGCATCTTAGGCAGAGTGACTCTCCCCAGTTGGGAGGAGATGTGGGCAGCTCTTCGATAGGAAGAGCTCAAGAGAATGACTAAGGCGGGGAGTAGTGGGAAAGGAGTTCGAATCAAGGAGGGGGAGGATACAAATCTAGCATCTGCGGGATAGCAGGGGGTTCAAAAGAGGAAGAAGAAAGATATCTCCAAGGTCAAGTGCTTCAACTGTGGGGAGCTAGGACATTATGCCTCTCAGTGCCCCAGGAAGAAAGGCAAGGGAGAAGCTTTCGACTCAAAGCCTGCTCCAGTGAAGGCGCAGAAGGATGTCGAGACTAATGACGGTTGTGCCCTGAGTGCTCATGCGCCTCTAGAGAAGAGGTGGGGAGACATAGAGCTGTAGTCAAGAGGACTACAAGAAAGGGGCAGGATCCTTGAGGTGCCCAAACTCTTGGATCACATATGGCTACGGGAGCCCTTAAAGACAGTAGCATGATGACAGGTGTCGGGTGGAGCAAGGTGTGATGGAGCGACAAGGCAGGGCTAGAGTGCAGAACTCTGTAGCAACGCAGTAGAGGTTGCAACAGTGCAAGAGGCACATAGGTGTTTGCAGCAGTGCAGTGGCAGCAGAGGGAGCACAGGATAGCAGCAGAGGTAGCTTCAGCATCACGAGGCTTCCAAACTGACTAGGATGTTAGTGTTTGGGTGAAGTCAGTTACTTACTTCTCGGTAACTGAGTTGTAGTGCAACAGTTAGCAGTGGCAGTGCTATGGGCAGCATGATGCAACATGTTGAGAGGGAGCTGTAGTATAGATGTAGCAGTGGCAGTGGCAGTGTCATGGGCAACAGTATAGGAAGCAGCAAGTGCAGTGGATGTGGGGCAGCAGGCCAAGCATCAACACAAAGGACTGATGCGGAGGATCAGTGTGATGCTTCTATGGTGAAGCATTGCTAGAGCACATTCCTCGCTAAGAGGGAGTGTTGATTTTGGGTAGCATCAAATGTGCTCTAGCCTTGAAATTTGGTGGAGAGGCTAAGGCACATGAGATCTCCAAGACCCAGAAATCGTTTGGAGAAATTCCACCCAGATGAAGAGATATTAAAATAATTAATATTTTTAATGGGTTCTTAAGTCTAAACTTAGGAAAATAAAAATATTAATATGTATTAATATAAATGGGTGAGAAAGTTCTAAGTGACGAGGATCAAGCTAGTTCTAATCTTAGCCGTTGATTAGGGACTTAATCTCGGCCGTTGAATCGTCAACAGGAAAGGTATAAGAGGAGGCTTGAGGGTCAGTTGGAGATACATCAAGAGAGATAAAAAATTCGATTTTCTAGGGCTGGGTTTGCTGAGGAAATCGAGTGAGTGATTAGTTGCAGTGGGGTAGTTCAACAAGGGATTTCGATCCAAGGTTGAAGAATACATATTAGAGAGGCAACAAAGTGCCGGAAGAGGTAGCGCAGAGCCTAGGAGGGCTGACGCAGAGGCTAAGGAGGCTAGCGCAGAGGACGCAGAGGGCCGTAGAGGCTGACACAGAAGCCTTTGAGGGCTTTAGAGGCAGCGCTAGGAGTGTCTGTGGGACAGACTGGGAGCTGATCAGCTGACATAGAGCCGAGGAAGGGTGACACAGTTCTTGAAGGGTGACGCAGTTCTAGAGGAGTGCTTGGAGCAACTTTCACTGTCCAACACAAGGAACAACCAGAGTCATTGTGGGATTGTTCATCCGGTTGTTGGAATATCTGTATTCGGATAGAGGTACTACTGTCGAGGATATTCTTTGAAGGGTGAGCCATTTCTGGCACGCTAGTTGTATTAAGAAATATGCTTAATAATAAAATCTTCTATATGCTGCACCGATTTTCCCAAATTGGGTTTTTCTTGGGACAATTGTCCAAAAATAATGGTGTCCCTTGTGTGATTGTCTCAGTTTATTTCAGTACATGATTTGTATATCTGTGAAGGCTACATTTGTGTTTATTTCGATGTTTATGCAATTAAATAACTTGTTAATGTAAAGAACAAGTAAGAGATAATAAACTAGATATTGTAGTAGGGGTTTCTGATATGTTAGATTAAGGAATTTTCACACATCCATTAAGACTATTCTGGCACTTGCTGCATAGATGGGGTGGAAGATCCACCAGATGGACGTGAAGACAACATTCTTTAATGGAGTGGTTGAGGAGGAGATCTATATGGAGCAGCCAGAGGGGTTTGAGCAATTCAGCAAAGTCACACACGTGTGCAAGCTGAAGAGAGCCCTTTATGGGCTCGAGTAGGCTCCAAGAGCATGGTACACTCAGATTGACAACTAACTTCAAAGATTGGGCTTCACTTAGAGTGAGGCAAATGCCAACCTATATTACGTGACACGTCATGGTTGGAGGGCTTCCGCTCATTCTAGTTCTCTATGTCGACGATATTATACTGACTGGAGATGAGAGCTTGATCCAGGATTGCAAGGAGGACCTTGCAAGGGAGTTTAAGATGAAGGATATGGGGCTTATGCACTATTTCCTTGGCTTGGAGGCTTGACAGGGTGGTGGTGAGATCTTTGTGGCACAGGGCAAGTACACTACAAAGATTCTCTGAGGATTTCATATGCAGGATTGTAGGACCATGGCCATGCCTCTAATCTCTCTAATTGCAATCTCATTTGAAGTGCTCTCATTAATCAAAAGGAAGAGATAAATTTTGGGATTGTTTTGGCACATTTGGCATTAGTTAACCCACTGTTGTCATAACTTGTTTACTGCTATCATAAAATTTCATTTATTGCTCATTGAATGTGATTGGAATATAAGTGTGTTAAATTCCACCTTAGGACAACTCATTTGATGGAGATGATGATTGAATTAAATTCCTCTTTTCAAGAGGACCAAAATTGATATAAATATCATCTCATTTGGACAAGCAAAAGTGTGATTTTGAATTTATGCCCACACATGTGCAAATTGTCAAGGTTGGCCACATCATCATGTAGGCTCAGAAAGCCCAATGGATGTGTCACTTCACCCTCAATGACTTGTATAAATACAAGTGACCTTTCACCTCATTTGGCATCTTCTTCACTCACACATTCTCTCTCCTTCTCTCATTGGTTCGTACTACATTGGGCATTCTTCTCTCTCACACGTGTGGATCAAGAAGGACGAATTTCAGAAGCTGAATTACAGGGCCGAAATTACAGAGTTGACTGTAGTTTGACCAACGTTGACTAGCGTTGACCAACACCTTCTGGGCATCATTTGACTTTGATCTTTTGGGGATATTTCTATCTCAGTAGGCTGCAACTTTTGGCACAGAAACCGAGGTTTTCTGAGCACTTTGACCGCAAACCAAATTGCAGGTTGACCACAGATTTCATACAACAATTTGATCGAGTTTGACTGTTGACTTTGTCACTGTTTTGGGCTAACTTTGACCTCTGATCAGGCTGAGTTTGACTGGGGAAGACCGAGCTATTTTGAGGACATTCTATTGTTGCTTTGACCAGCGTTGACTTTCTGGTTAGGGCTGAAGTTTGACTACAATTGACTGTAGAAATTGACAGGGTTGTTTTGACTTTGAATTGGGCAAGTCAATTTGACTTTTGTACTCTCTCTCCGCTGAACATTTTGATATAATAATAAGAAGAATTGATCAAAGGGTTTTCCCCATCTTGGGGTTTTTCCCTGGCATCCGCCAAATTTGGTGTCCTCTTGTCTTGGCTTGTCGTCTGCATATTGTTTTATGTTCTATCTAATTTTTCTATCAATGTGATTAATGGTTAATGTGATTGCTACTGGAAATCTAAATTGGAAATTGCTAATGGGCTACTTAAGGAACATTGAAGTAATTGTGCTAAGCATAGAACATACCATTGTTAACTAAATTTAATATGGTTTCAGAGCCCAGGTGAAGACAAAGACCAAGCAAGCGAGAGAAAAGCAACCGCTAAGAAAAAAGTTGTTGGACAAGAATATTGGTCTAGCTTCAATGGCGACTACGTCATACTTCAAATCTGAGGACCCTCTCAAATTTTATTGAAAAGAAGACTAATTTGGAGATCATACTTGGAGACAATGCCACCTACCCCGTGAAAGGGATAGGGACTGTCACTCTTCACTTAAATCAAGGTCAAACCCTTCATCTACAAGAAGTATTGTATGTACATGATTTGAAGAAGAACCTGGTGTCTATTTTTGTGATGGAAGACAAAGGCTTCAAGGTAGCATTCATTGATGGAAAGGTACGCATTTGGCAAAGAAACCCTAAAGATGCATTTACACTTGGATTTAGGGTTGAAGGTCTCTATCAAGTTGGAGGAAGTCCTTTGGGAGCTATGACTTCTAATACTTCTCTTCAATTTGAATTATGGCACCGAAGATGTGCTCACCTTCATTACAAAGCCTTACCTGGGGCAAGGAAGATGGTCACAGGTATGCCCGAGTTTGACATAGATCATGAGAGTGTTTGTCAAGGTTGTGCAGCTGGAAGGCTTATAAGGGGACCATTCCTGTCAAGTGAAAGTCAAACCACTGACATTCTTCAATTGGTCCATTCTGATCTATCTGGTATGTTGCCCGTAACATCATTAGGAGGATACTTATACTATGCAATTTTTGTGGATGACTTCTCTCGCAAAACGTGGATCTATTTCTTGAAGAAGAAGGACGAAGTGTTCAAATGGTTCCGTTCTTTCAAAGCCTTGGTTGAAAATCAAACAGGGAAGAAGATCAAAATATTGAGGACTGATAATGGAACTGAATATGAATCAAATGAATTCAATGACTTTTGTAGAGAGGGAGACGACCACTCCATACACTCCTGAGCAAAATGGAGTTGCCGAAAGGAAGAATCGAATAATCATAGAAGCCACCTGTGCCATGCTTCATGACCAAGGCCTACTGAAGTTCTTATGGGGAGAAGCTGGCAACACTGTCGTATATGTTCAAAATAGGAGCCCACATCAAGCATTGGATTTCAAGACACCTGAAGAAGTCTTCTCTTGTAAGACACCTAATGTTTTTCATTTTAGAATATTTGGTTGTCTCGTATATTTTCATGTGCCTAAAGAGAAAAGAAACAAGTTAGAAGCATCTGGGAAGAAAGGAACATTTGTGGGCTACAATGAAACTTCAAAGGCATATAGAATCTATGTGCCTGGTCAAAGAGAAGTGGAAATAAGCCATGATGTCACTTTCGATGAAGATTCTGCCCTTGGGAAAGCCAGAGATCTCCCTATCCCAAGGAAGGACAATGATGATGTTGCAAGAAAGCAGGATGAATCTTTGACAAATGAACCGATGCCTGATGTTGAAGGCTTGATGGATCCCATTGATCCACCTCTTGGTGATCCCTCTACCTCAAGGAAAAGACCTTTGTGGCTCAAAGATACTCTCGAAGATGCTGAAAGACCTATTGCTCCAAGAGGGACATTTCGTGAAAGTAAGAAGCCGAAAAAGTATCAAGGGTACTTAGCTACTATGAGTACTATTGATCAATCCGAGCCATGCACATTTGAAGAAGCTGTGAAACACCAAGTATGGAAGGATGCGATGAATGAGGAGTACAAATCAATCATGAAGAATGATGTTTGGGATATGGTTCTTGTTACCACTCAAACCAGCAGGGGACCTAAAGGGGTTCCTAAGAGGGCAACTGTAGAGGCTTAGCGCATTGTCACCACAGCTAAGTCTCCCTGCTCTTTACGAACTTTCACTGATGGGAGGAGTCACGGTAGTGTAGGGATTCACTTGTAAAGTATATGTCAATGGATCGGTGAGAAGTGACCCTGAAAACCCTTTCCCAAGGATGGAGTGAAAAATGGAAGTTGCTTGCTCTTTAAGCAAGGGACTTGGTCCACCATGTTGAATTGTGTAGCTTGGGAGGTACTCCAAGCCCTAGGGTTTAGGGTTTGGAGGACAAAGCGCCACAAGGGCAGCTTGTGGGCTTGGAACCCAAGTGTGGGGTTTTGGCACCCATTGTGTTTTGGGGCAAAACCATGATGGATTCATGGCATGTGATGGATGAGGATGATAGTGCTCGGAAAGACGATTCCAACGCATTGAAAATCGTTCGAATTCGAGTTGTTGTTAGAGAGATATGAATTTTTGAAGTTGACATAATTAATTAATTGTCAAGTAGGCTGACTTGATAAGTGTCACTTCAAATGTGACGTTGAGCCTTCATATGTGTATAAATATGAAGCGTATTGAGTCATTTTAAGCATCCATTTGTGGCAATATATCTCTAAGAAGAGCTCTGAAATTTCATGGAGGAATATCTCTGTTTAGCTGCAACAAGAGGAGGTTAGAGACAACGTGAAAGAGGCTGAGTGACAGCAGGGGTACTTCTGTGTGAAGGCAGTTTATTGTAGGTGACAGCGAAGTGTGTAAAGGGTTGTTTGAAGGCATGTTTAAGGGCTGTTCTTAACTGTGGATGCTGGGCAGTGAAGGCCGCAGGGCTGTGGAGCAAAGCAGAGCTGTTTGGGTAGGATTTGAGGGAGGCCGTAAGCCTACAACAACTGCTGTGCTAGGCCGCAGGCCATAGCCAGCAACTGGGCTATCTCTAAGGGTTGCGTTGAAGTGTTAAGCCCAGATTTGGGGCAGCGTAGGTGTGGAGAGCCTTACCTTGGAGGACCGCAACCTTAGAAGGCTTGACTTGATGACTGCGTGGAGGATAGAGGGTTGTAGTTGATTCCCTAACCCGAATTGTAAAGTGTAGCAGTCAAGTGTGGTGAACAACATTGTTTTGGAGAGATGTATTGGGTCAAGGCTTGACTAGTTTGGATCAGATAATAGTACAGCATATTGGAGCCAATTAGAGGACATTCTAAGGTGGTGTAATATCTCCCTAGGTGCAGATTCGACAGTTAGTTGATAGGGTGTCATAGAGCTGATTGGAGGGTAGCGTGTTGGCTACCCAAAGTAGCCCTAGACGAGCTATCTTGAAGGACGAAGAGCAACTGAAGGTTGGGTGAAGGACAGTGCCGAAGTGCAACACTTTGATGGACTAAAGTTGTTGCTAGCATGGCAGATTGGAGCTCGGGATTTGGCCAACCCAAAGAGCAGTTTGATGAGCTCGTGTTCATTGTAGCAGATGTGACTTGTAGCAGTGATAGGAGGCAACCCTCTTGGAGTCTTGATGTGTAGATGCCTTGATGGACTAAGGCACTACTAGTGAGTAGTATGGGAGCGAAGGACCAACAGGACAAGATACGACATAGAAGTTGCGCAACGAAGATTGTCATTGTATCTTGTAAACCATAGACTGTTGTATTACTCAGTTTGTTTAATATAACGAAGATTGGGATTGTACATATTGTACAATTTTGTTTAAAACTGTGTATATTGTGCATATGTGATTTACTGCTTTATATTTCCGCTGTGCAAAGTAGTTTATGGTTGAGATTCTTGGTTTGGTAGCATCAGTGATTTTAAGACTCTAACCTAGACCCAAGGTCGTGGAAATTCAACACACCAGTGGTAAGGGGTGAGGATTGGCGGGTTGAGGGAGAAAGAATAGGCTTATAAAGGAGTTTCTCAATCCCTATAATCCTTGGAAACTTGGATTCCCAAGTGGTCTTTGACAAATAGTCTTTATTGAGAAGTGGGACCACACGGGGCCAAGTGGACCCAACCCAGGTTCGGGGATGGAATGTAGCAACCAATGATGTTCCTATCCTGGACAAGGTGAGGGGAAAGGACCAAACAAGAATATTCACTTCAAAAGGTTGAATTGATCCTATTAAGGTCTAGCCTTGGGGATACCTAGGCAAAATTCGGTCCTAGAGCTAGGGCTTGGGATTCCCAGAGATTCCACCGTCAGAATGGCCTCAAATTTGGAGGAGAGGGAGGGGACCCACCAGCACAATAGCCTAGAGGAGATCAAAATTTTTCCTTGGCCCAATTGCCGGGAAATTGATGCCCTAGGTGACCTAATGGGGCTAGACTCGAGAAAAGGGGGAAAAATGGTGAAAAGAAGGTTAATATGATCACCCTTTTTATGGAACCAGTGCCTAATTCACTTGGGGATATGGAGTCAAGGATGGTAATGAGTAAGAACTTGGATTCTTGATCAAGGAGGCCCAGAAAGTCAACTTCATCCAATGTAGATAATAAGAAAAGAAAAGCGACTTTCAAGCATTTATACTTTAAAGCAAATGATGCAAGCTTCTCGAGATAAATAATCTCTAGGACATTTCATTCATATAACATTGGCCCATACATTTAATAACTAAAACATTGCTCAATTCCACATTACAATAATGCAACAACTAGCCCTAATTTTAGTAGTATGTAGCAACAAGAATAACAACAATAAAAAGCACTTACAACGTTATAGAGTATATCCAACCAACAATTCGTTTGCATAACAAAGCTCCAAGATAAGAGAAATAACCCAAATCCATACATCAAAATTCATCCATCTCCAAAAATATCCTCCAAGGAAAAAGTGCGAAAATTCTCTGAGTAGAGAGATCCCAAGTTAAGTGATGATACAAATGAATGTATCTAACATCAATATATAGCCTCCTAAGGAGTTCGAATTAGCTTATGGGCTCCTAAAGATAAAATAATGTGCAAATAATAACTCCTAATGGTGACAAGCCCACCATACTAGCTCATAATGTAAAAACAAGCTTCGCAAGGGGCCAAATAATAATGTATGCATGTCGTAGGGCCCTCCAAAGACTCAAGAACATCTTGAAGTGCCATATTGAGGAATAAATACCTCAGAATATGATGGATAATGTTGATCAGTGGTTGTCATTGATGTTAACTCAAGCAGCACCAGGGGCTATCCCGATCTTGCATGGGCATTTTGACTTGACAACTTACTCTATTCCGAGTCAAGGATCTTCTAGATGGATTCTATTCATCGAGATGTTTCCGTTGATATATGGCACACCACGTAATTCTTCATGGTTTGAGATTTATTCGTGTTTGTAGTTAGTAACCCCAGTTAGTGGGCTAAAACCCTATGGGGTTGTGGCATGACACTCATAATTTATTGTGGTCATTGAATAGTCAATAATTAATAATGTTTTTTTGCTTCTAAAATCCCTCCAACGTTCACTTGTTGAGGACCATCTCAACTCAAGACATTCATATAAATAGTGACACCCATATCCTCCTCCTTTACCAGGGATTTTGTGGCTTCAAACAGGTCATTGTGGCATTTTCGCTATAAATTTTTTCCTGCAAAGCTTCAGAAGCTGAAATTAAAACCCATTTGAGCCGAAATCTTGATGAACCTCGTGACCAAATTTCAGATCTTGGTTCGCTATATTTTCGGAGATATGATCTGAGGAAGTTAGGGTTTTTGTAGGCTCCTGAATTCCATGTCAAACAGGTGACATTGGGAAAATCGTCATAACTTTCTCTTTGAGCATTGGATTTAAATTTCGTAAATAGTCACAGAAAGAGGACGGACTGTAGTTTGTTGAGTAGTGTTTTCAGGGTCAAAGGTCGCAATAGTGACATGTGGCACTTCGTACAAGTTCGCTCTATTGAACTAGTCTATAATCAGGTCATTGTGGGAGATCGGGCATAACTCTTTCTTGAAGAATCCAATCTTGATCAGAGCTGTGGGGTTGGAAAGAGGACTTACAGGGGTATGACAGGACAAAATTTGAGACCCTGGAGATCCGAAATTACATAGATACAACAGATGCAATATCGAGCTCCTAGAAGACAAGAAAAAGAATGCATTCAAGGATCATTGCAGTAAGGACCACACATCAACAATTAAGGGTAAGTCTCCTACAACAAGGTATGTATGATTAGTGTTTACATTTGAAATATGAGTATCATCTCTGACATATGTTTTTGCAGGACAACGTAAGTATATACAGGGTCTTGGTTATATCTCTATGTCTCTATATGTCACAGTTAGTTTTGATACCACATTTCGGATGTCCTATTCTTGATACTACACATTTGATGCTACATATTCTTGATGCTACACCAAGTCTGCTAAATCTATATGATGTTGTAAGTTCATGTTACTTGTCTTTTCATAGTTGATAGAATGGTCTTTGTTGTTGTACTTAGAACTTGGTCCATCACAAGTCTAGGGTTTGTCATCAGTTTTTATTGTATATATCTTTAGGTCAGTTTTGGATATAGTCTTGCATAGAGTCCAGGCCTATATCAAGAGTGGGAGTCTTTGTCTATTGCTGCAACAAGTCAACAACAAAAGTGACAAACACACTTTAGGTACACATTGTAATTTTAATTTGTATTTATTCATTATTATGCACTTACATGTGTTTTGCAGGTAGAGGTAAGTTGAAGGGTATTTTGTTTTGTTTTGGGATTGGTTTCGTCGGGCAAATTTTGCATGCAGGTAGAAGAAGATTCAAGTACAACTTCAAGCAAGAATTCAAGAACAAAAGTATCAAATCAAAGGAAGCATTGCAACGGGACATCCTTTGAAGACATGACAACCATCCCTCTATTGTGAAGTGTCAAGGCCAAGAGTCATCATTATAAAGTTGTAAAAGAGTCATTTGTAAAAGTGTCATCATTGGAAGACTCATTATTGTAAAAGAATCAATTAGCCTGGAGTCGAAGAGGCATTATTGGGAGGTATAAGAGTCTCTGTTGAGTTTATGTCATGGTTGGGTTGCGGGTCATAGAGTGATTGGGTATTTGGTCAAGTACATGAAAATCATTGTATATCTTATTGTATTGATTGTTGTCTATGGTTTGGGAATCCATAGTCTTGTGTTAGTTCAGTCATTATAGGGTGGCAGGGAGGTGCTAGGCTGGTGCATGAAGTCGCCTACAAGTTGGAGCCTGTGAACACTTTAGGGTGGTAGGTTGGTCTAGGATGTTGGGGCATCCATTTAGTTAACCACTGAAGAAACCAGGGCATTGGGGCGTCCTTCCAGTGGGAGCTGGAGAAGAATGCTTTTCTAGAATTCTAGGAAGTTGTTGCTTTCATTTTCAGTTGGGGTTGAAGATTAAAGAATTTATTAGAAAAGTGTTTGGTGGTTTTTGACCTGGAGGGGGTTTTCCACTTAAAATTCTTGTGTCTACTATGTTCTTTTATTTATTGTTATTACTGCATAAACATTAATAATAATTGAAGATTAACTAATGCTCTGAAAATATTTAAAAGTGCTAATTGCTAAGGAATACTGATTCACCCCCCTCTTAATATTTCCAACAATTGGTATCAGAGCTTGGTTCCTTCAATAGTAGTCTAACAACTGGAAGGAGATCATGGAGTATACTAAGAATAAAGTTCCTTTGTTCAATGGAAATAACTATGCACATGCACTTTGGAGTGGAAAAATGCAGGTTCATTTGCTGGCGCAATGATACGAAGTATGGGAAATCGTTGACAAAGGCTTCACATCGACCCAGGATGAACAAGGTAAGAAAAATATGGTATATGATGCAAAGGCTAAAGATCTTATTATCAGTGGGCTTATTGAATCTGTTTATCTTAAGGTATTGAGTTGCAAAACTGCTAAAGAGGTATGGGGCAAGCTTGAAAATATATATGCAGGTGACTGAAAGGTGAAAGAAGCAAAGCTTCAAATTTTCATGGCAAAATTTGAGCAACTCAAAATGAGGGAAGATGAAGATATTGCTGCACACTTTCAGCTTGTTGATGAAACAACAAATACATTGGAAGGTTTGGGAGAACCTGTTGAAACGAAATTGTTATCCGAAAGATCCTCATAACCTTGTCAACAAGTTTTAACCCTAAGGTATCTGTCTTGGAAGATAGATCTAATCTCACCAATCTCAGCATAGATGAATTGCATGGAATTCTTACGGCATATGAAATGAGGATTGAAGAAGAGGATGGCACATCTCACTTAGAAACAACATTTGCCGCATCCAAGAAGAATAGTAAGGACAATCAGACTTAGAAAGCAAAAACTTGTAGTTGTAAGGATGAAGAAAAGGAAGAAGAGGAAGAAGAATTCTCAAATAAAGAATTCGCCTACCTCATGCGGAAAATGAGAACAGGTACGGGAAAATTCAAAGGTAAACTTCCATTAATATGTTTTGATTGTGGTTAGGTTGGGCATTTTGTAGTCAAATGTCCTCACAAAAATGAGGTTGTTACGAAAGGAAAGAAAATTCCTAGGAAGTTCAACAAGCAAGGCAAGAAGAAATGGTTTAAGAAAAGTTTCTTCTCCAAAGAAGATAGCTCCTCATCCGAAGAAGACAATGATAACGAAGAAGAATTCAACGGAAGAGTATTGTTTATGGCCAAGCACAATAAGCAAGAGGCACCTGATGAAGAAGGAGACGAAGAAGAAGAAATGACTGAGGTTGAATTTCAAAACGAAGTAATCAGGGTTATCAAAGAGCTCAAGGCCGAGAAGAAGCACGTCAACACTCTTGAAGATGAATTAAAGACAGAAAGGGAACATGTCCTAAATCTTAAAATCAAGGTTGAAGAATACAAACGAATTGAAGAATCGCTCAGGAAATAATTAAAGGAAAGCAACAAGGAAAGAGAAGCATTGGAAGCTATAATCGTTTCTTGACAAAAGGAAGTAAAAAAATGGGAAAACTCTTCAAAACTATGCCGACAGCTCAAAGACTTTTGGTGAACTCATCAACAACCAACGATCATGCAGCGACAAGACTGGTCTTGGTTACAAAGAAAAATTCGAAAAGGAGTCAAGTCCTTCTATGACAACTAAAGAAGATGGATATGCAAAATCTACCAAGCAGGTAGATCTCCCAGCTAGATCAAGAGATCAAGATTCACAGGAAGCAAAAATTGAAAGGAAGGAATATGATCAAAGATACATATCCACTGTTGACCAAAAGCAAAAGGAATTAGAAACATCTTCAGTAGAAATAAGGAGGCTCAGGATTGAAAATGAGAAGCAGAAGGAACAAATACAGGTTCTCAACAGAGAAGTAAAGAAGCCACTCTTCTCAAGCTATAGGTAGAGGAGGCAGAAAAAAGGAGGAGGATCTTGAAAAGATGGTTTCAAGAAGATCTTACTCAAAAGCAAGAAGAACTTGATGCAACCTGTGATGAGATCAACAAACTCAAGGGATCGCAAAAAGAACACTTACAAGATAAGACAGATGAAGAAGCAAAAATGAAAGCAAGTAAAGATGGTAAAGCTCCAATTGATGAAGGTACAAGCTTCACATCTTCGCAAGATGATTCTAAGAAGGAAGTTGATCAAAGTGAAAAGCCAAAGAAGAATGTTGCAACTCCAAAGATCAAAGGACCACAACAAACTACAACACTGCCTCCAAAGAAAAATGAAAAATCTTCTTGGTATGTTTGTTTATTTAATGGTTATTGTTTTCCATGCGCTAACTATGGACATATAACCAAGGATTGTAAAGCTATTGACATGTACAACTATCAAGGACCATCACATCCGAATGAACCATTCAGTTACGCACATTTATTTAATGGTTATTGCTTTTTATGTGCTAACTATGGACATATGGCTAGGGATTGTGAAGGTTTTGACAGGTATAATCATTATCTGCAAAACCCTAGAAGCAAGTTTGCAGGATCAAGAGACAGGTTCCACGATGATATTGTCAGAAGAGAATATGTGCTAGATAGGCCAAAGATTGAATGTTTCAAATGCCATAACTATGGCCATGGCGCTCGTGGTTGCAGATATCAGATGGAATCACCTATGGACAACATTGAATGCTTCAAGTGTCATAACTATGGGCACATGGCTCGGGATTGCAGGAATAAGAAGGTCTGGAAAAGGAAACAGGTACAAGAAGACAAAGCAGATAACAAGGTTTTAGAAGTTATGCTTTCAGGATTTGTAAAATCAAAAGGTCATGAGGAGTAGTTGCTTCAGATAATGATTGAAGTCAAGATGGCTCGTTAGGTGACTCACTATTTTGATCAATCTGGCTTGTTGGCTCCTTAATGTTTGTAGAGGAGTCTATGCAGCAGTATATGGCACAAGTCTACCATTGACAGACAGGTAGTTTGAACAATATGGCAGTTTCATTACATGTTCAGGGGGGGCAAAATAGTTGAAGGATTACAGGTTACCAGGAACAAGGCAAGATTAGTCTGCAAAGGATATGCGTAGTTTGAAGGAATCGATTTCGAAGAAACATTTGCTCCCGTTGCCAGAATGGAAGCTATCAGGATGTTTCTCACTTATGCTTGCTCGAGAAAAATCAAGGTCTACCAAATGGATGTTAAGTTAGCTTTTCTAAATGGTGAATTGGAGGAAGAAGTTTACATTGAACAACCCGAAGGTTTTCTGCTCTCTGACAAAGAAGACTACGTCTACAGATTAAAGAAGGCTCTATATGGTCTCAAGCAAGCTCCTAGGGCTTGGTATGCTTGTCTTGATGGATATCTACATCAACAGGGATTCAAGAAAGGAAGCGCTGACAACAATCTTTATGTGAAAGTGGATCGAGATAACCTAACAATTATCGAAGTATATGTGGATGATATAATCTTTGGAAGCAGTGATGACAGATTAAGTAAAGACTTTGCCACAAAAATGCAAAGTGAGTTTGAAATGTCTATGATTGGCGAACTGAAATACTTTTTAGGGCTTTAGATTTCTCAGCAGGATAAAGGAATATTCATATATCAAACCAAGTACATCAAAGAAATGCTCAAGAAATTCCAGATGGAAGATTGCAAGCCAGTCCTTACCCCCATGGTAACATGTTGCAAGTTAAGCTTAGAAAATTCGTCAAAGGATGTGGACCAAAGGTTGTATAGATCCATGATTGGTAGTCTCTTATATGTGACAGCCTCCTGGCCTGATGTGATGTAGGCAGTTGGACAAGTAGCAAGATTCCAAGCAACACCAAAAGAATCCCATGTTATTGCCGTCAAAACGAATTCTTCGATATCTTAAGGGCACAACGGAATATGGGCTCTGGTATCCCAAAGGAAATGATTTGGTCATCCACGCTTATACAGATGCAGATTGGGTAGGAAGTGTTGATGATCGTAAGAGTACCAGTGGAGCAATGTTCTATCTAGGTGGTTGCCTTGTCTCATGGTTTATGTAAAAAGCAGTCTTCAATCTCGTTATCCGCAACGAAGCAGAATACATTGCGGCAGCAACTTGTTGTACTCAAGTTCTCTAGATGAAGCAAACCATGCAAGATCTTCAAGTTAAGTTTGATGATCCTATTCCCATCTTCTGCCATAACACCTATGCCATCATTATCTCCAAAAATCTTGTGATGCATTCCAAAACAAAGCACATTCTGATCAAATATCATTTCGTTAGGGAGCAGGTCGCCGAAAAGAATATCAAGCTTAAATATGTTGGCACAAAGGAACAATTGCTGACATCTTTACCAAACCATTACCTCGTTAAGCATTTGAGTATCTTCGCCAAAAGCTTGGGATTCTCCCAAGTTCTCATTAGAATCATTCTTTTATCTAATTTGTGGAGGTGTGTACAGGTCCGCAGGATGATAATTTGTCAGGGGGAGTTACCCTTTGCCATTGATGACAAAGGGGGAGAGAAGGCAATAGGAAGAGGTGTCATGATTGTAGGGGGAGTACTTGTGTTGTCATCAATGCCAAAGGGGGAGATTGTTGATCAGTGGTTGTCGTTGATGTTAACCCAAGCAACACCAGGGGCTACCCCGATCTTGCATGGGCATTTTGACTTCATAACTTACTCTATTTTGAGTCAAGGATCTTCTAGATGGATTCCACTCGTCGAGATGTTTTTGTTGATATATGGCACGCCACGTAATTCTTCACGGTTTGAGATTTATTCGTGTTTGAATTTAGTAACCCCAGTTAGTGGGCTAAAACCCTATGGGGTTGTGGCATGACACTCATAATTGGTTGTGGTCATTGAATAGTCAATAATTAATAATGTTTTTTTGCTCCTAAAATCCCTCCAATGTTCACTTGTTGAGGACCCTCTCAACTCAAGACATTCATATAAATAGTGACCCTCATATCCTCCTCTAGCAAGGATTTTGTGGCTTCAAACAGGTCATTGTGGCATTTTCACTATAATTTTTTTTTTTTTTTTGAAGCTTCAGAAGCTGAAATTAAAACCCATTTGAGCCGAGATCTTGGTTCGCTATATTTTCGGAGATATGGTCTGAGGAAGTTAGGGTTTTGCAGGCTCCCGAATTCCATGTCAAACAAGTGACATTGGGGAAATCGTCATAACTCTCTTTGAGCATTGGATTCAAATTTCGTAAATAGTCATAGAAAGAGGACAAACTGTAGTTTGTTGAGTAGTGTTTTTAGGGCCAAAGGTCGCGACAGTGACATGTGGCACATCGTACAAGTTTGCTCTACTGAACTAGTCTATAATCAGGTCATCGTGGTAGATCGGGCATAACTCTTTCTTGAAGAATCCAATCTTGATCAGACCTGTGGGGTTGGAAAGAGGACTCAGAGGGGTACCACAGGAAGAAATTTGAGACCCTGAAGATCCGAAATTACATAGATACAATAGATGTTGTATAGAGCTACTAGAAGGCAAGAAAAAGCATGTATTCAAGGATCACTGCAGTAAGGATCACACATCATCAATCAAGGGTAATCTCCTACAACAGGGTATGTATGATTAGTGTTTACATTTGAAATATGAGTATTATCTCTGATATATGTTTTTGCAGGACAACGTAAGTATATACAGGGTCTCGGTTATATCTCTATGTCTCTATATGTCACAGTTAGTTTTGATACCACATTTTGGATGTCCTATTCTTGATACTACACATTTGATGCTACATATTCTTTATGCTACACCAAGTCTGCTAAATCTATATGATGTTGTAAGTTCATGTTACTTGTCTTTTCATAGTTGATAGAATGGTCTTTGTTGTTGTGCTTAGAACTTGGTCTATCACAAGTCTAGGGTCTGTCATCAATTTTTGTTGTACAGTTTTGGATATAGTCTTGCATAGAGTCCAGGCCTATATCAAGAGTGGGAGTCTTTGTCTACTGCTGCAACATGTCAACAACAAAAGTGACAAACACACTTCAGGGACGCATTGTAATTTTAATTTGTATTTATTCATTAATATGCACTTACATGTGTTTTGTAGGCAGAGGTAAGTTGAAGGGTATTTTGTTTTGTTTTGGGATTGGTTTTGCGGGGCAAATTTTGCATGCAAGTAGAAGAAAATTCAAGTACAACTTCAAGCAAGAATTCAAGAATAGAAGTATCAAATCAAAGGAAGCATTGCATCGGGACATCCTTTGAAGGCATGACAACCATCCCTCTATTGTGAAGAAGTGTCAAGGCCAAGAGTCATCATTGTAAAGTTGTGAAAGAGTCATTTGTAAAAGTGTCATCATTGGAAGAGTCATTATTGTAAAAGAATCAATCTGCCTAGAGTTGAAAAGGCATTATTGGGAGGTGTAGGAGTCCTTGTTGGGTTTATGTCATGGTTGGGTTGCAGGTCATAGAGTGATTGGGTATTTGGTCAAGTACATGAAAATCATTGTACAATTTATTGTTTCGTGGATTATTGTCCTTGGTTTGGGAATCCACACTCTTGTCTTATTTTAGTCATTATAGGGTGGCAGGGAGGTGCTAGGCTGGTGCATGAAGTCGCCTACAGGTTGGAGCCTGTGAACACTTTAGGGTGGTAGGTTGGCCTAGGATGTTGGGGCTTCCATTTAGTTGACTACTAAACAAACCAGGGCATGTCCTTCCAGTGGGAGCTAGGGAAGACTGTTTTTCTAGAATTCTAGGAAGTTGTTGCTTTCATTTCAGTTGGGGCTGAAGATTAAAGAATTTATTAGAAAAGTGTTCGGTGGTTTTTGACCCGGATGGGGTTTTCCACCTAAAATTCTTGTGTCTACTGTGTTCTTTTATTCACTGTTATTACTGCATAAACATTAATAATAATTGAAGATTAACTAATGTTCTGAAAAGATTTAAAAGTGCTAATTGCTAAGGAATACTGATTCACCCCCCCTTAGTATTTCCAACAGGACAAGGGGGTGTGTTGAAGAATTTAGGGCAATTAGCATTAGTAAAATTCTTCTAGAATTGATAACAATTTGTGAAGTGCTTTTACAATTTATCTTAGCTTGATCGTCTTCTTATTATTAGTGTGTGTGTTTACTTCATCAAACTGCTACCAAAAACAAAGAGACAAGAACTCAAGAAGTTGGCATTCTGCCAGGGCCAAAATCTCTCCCTCTTGGAGAGGAAAACCCACACATAAATTTTCTTAAATAGATTCCAATTGACGAACAACAAGACCATGACCCTTGACATACTAGGCCACTCCAAGACCAAGACACCAATCCTCTTCCTTGTCACTGCTGAGATCATCATCATCATCATTGCTATACCATGACTGCTTCATCTAGATCATTGTTGCACCATGACTGCTCCTTCATTTAGACCTTCATCACTACTGTGCCAATGCTACACCTTCATTGACAACTTGATGTGCCACTGCTTCACCTTCACTGAGAATCTTATAACATCAATGAGATCTCCACTTAGAGGTATATATATAGCTGTACCGAAATCTTCATCTTCGTTAGGATCATGACTGTTATCATGCTCACAGTAATGCCAAGGACATGCTGTGTCTAGGATATATATACTACATCGAGATCCTTTCTCTATCAGGAATGCCGAGATTATGATTGTATCTTTGTCTGTATTGTGATCTTCATCGAGATTGTAGCCCTGTTCTCCTTGCACCGAGGTCAACTGCAACTATACCGAGACTGTATTACAATGACCCTGTAACTAGGCCAAGATTGCAGTGAGATCACTGTACTTGTCACCGAGATTCTGTACCTTCTTGTAACCATTCGAGATTGCAGACCTATTCAAGATTCTTGATTGTAATCATCACCGAGACTGTACCTTCCTGCACCTCCGAAGTTACAGAGGAATCCAAAATTTTGTCTTCTACTTTTCTGCGCAGACCCTGACTGGGTATATATAGTGGTTTGCCCCTGTATTTGAGCCGACATGTCCACCTAAGAGATGTGTCTCCATATGTGAGCCGACTTGATGTTAATATTCATTTTGAGGCCGACTTAACTATTCTCTTCATCATTTTGCTTGCATTCTTCTTTGCTGGAGGATGGTGCTTGTCTTGGAGGGCTTCTTGACACTAGGTTGACCCATGTACATTACATAAATGCTCATAAAGAGCTCTTTAACATAATCATGACTCTTTGACTTTCCTAGACCTATGGAATGAGCAAGAAACTCATTCACATAATTTTATAAAAATAATATTTCTTTTTCTTGACAAGTACAAAGATCGAAATCACATTGACAAATACCGAACCTAGTTGCACTTTACTTCAACATTCCCTCTTAACTAGGGGGGTATTTACAATGGTACTTGGTCATTCTCAATCTGAAGAATTTCTCATAAGAAGAATCAGATTAATAATCCCATCTGTATATCATCATATCAACCAGCATTGTCACAGTGCAAGGCCTTGACTAACAACTCCATCTCTTTACAAGACTATGAGCTACAATGCTGGGCGACCAATGATTTATACACACCTTCATCATTGTCTCTCAAGGTACATACTCACCCGGGTGTTCACTGAGTATGACCTTCTAGGATTATTCTTATCCTGGGTTCCTAACCCTCAAGGACTATCGGTTCTCTTGCCTACTCTTATCTTGGATTCCCTACACATCCTCAAAGAGTATTAGATGCCAGATGATTACCCAACCCTCCATTCTTTCTTCCCAGGTGAAGACAGGAATGTTGTGTCTATCATGTGTTTACATTTCCATTCATGGCCTTCACCTAGACTTACGACTGTTAGTCCTAGTCTAGTGCATGACACATGAAATAGCAAAACACACCTGTCACTCCTTTGTAATCAGGGGTGATTTAATTCAATCTCCATCTTGATCAGGGACCTATCATAGCTCCCTCTTAGCTAGGGACTCTTCTATATATCAACAACTTTTTCTTTGTGGGTCCTTCAGCTGCTTGATCAACTTCTCTCCTTGATGTCATGAAATTTAGTTGAGCTTCTTCTTTGTAGGGCAACAACCTTCGATCACTTTCTTTCTTATTCGGTCATGTCATTCCTTTCTTCATGGAAAGTGGCCTTCTTGGTACATATCTGGAACCTTCTTCATATGACTACTTTTCTCTCCATGCTTCTTTCAGGAGTTTCCATCCATCGTACGAACGTTGGTTGCACTTGTACTTACAGGTCTTGTTCTAGTAGCTCGGCATGAACTCATCCAGATATTATTCAAGAAATTAAAACATTGTATTAAATTAAATCACACCTTACAAGATGGCGCTTCATCATGACATCTTCTTGTAGGTATCAACATCCTGCACACATATTGTCACATCTCCCAAAGATAACCATTATCAAGGGTCTTCATTCTTTTCCGACTTTCATCAGTCTCCATATCTTTCTGGGATATTTCCTAGTCAAATCTTCTTGGTCTTTTGGATGTTGATTGCCTTCATCATGGTTGTATATCTCACTATCTCTTCCTTCCTCACACATTCCATAGCTTTCAATCAGAGTTTCTTTATTGTAGTGAATCACCTCATACTTCATATGAGGACATATTATGTTGATTTCCTCTGGTGTGACTTATGCCTTGCTGCATCTTCTCAGAGGAAGAGATCCTTTTTCTCTTGATCATGCTTCTTAAGATAGAAGCAAAAATCCATATTACCTGCAACCATATGACATGATATTATAATATTAAACACAGGCATACATACCTTATCTTACCTTCAGGTCATCGAGGCTTCTTCCAACAGCGTCTTTGATTGAAAAAATCTTCAATCCCTTGATCTGCTTCATGTCATCACATCATTATCTCATGGATTTGATAAGTTGGAATTCTTGTTGAAACACTTGCATCCTCTCTAGATTAGTGAACCCTTCGATGAGGATTCCATCAGAGAATTTTGAGGATCTTGTATATCCCCAACTAGTAGATGTTTCCTTTTGAGTTGATGTATGATGAGCCTTGTCCCAGATGACTCCTTCCGTTTCTTCAATGTTCACTGAGGTTCCCAAGAGCTATATTCTTCATGTTTGTCTGCTGTGGGTTTTGTCCTTCATGATTCCCATGGTGATGTCACAAGCTCTTGTTTCTAATGCTTCCATGATGCCATGATGCATCTTAGATTCTTATTATCTAGGTCATATCTATAACACAAGATTTAGGAGCTTATGATAGGACCCTTTTGTGAGGGATACTATCTTACTCATAGGAGAGATTTGTTACTCCCTCTTTCCTTGGCCCTTTTCTTCAGCTTCCTCCATCTTTCAGTGATATGAGCTTCCAAAATCTTTCTATAGCATTGAATCTTAACTATACTTATTTTTGTCTTGCTTGAGGACCAACCTTGCCTTTCTTTTTTGCACATGGTTGAGTTATTTTAACCTTCAATATTTTGCCATCAACTTGTCTTTCTCTATCTAGCATAGAGACCACAAGTTGTTGAATGAGGTAACCTTCTTGTTCATGGACATTTGTTATCTTGTCTATCAGTTAGAACGATGATGATTATCTTCCTTCCTAGATCTTGTAGATGGGATCTTATGAAGATATCCTACATCCCTTGATACCCTTTTTACTTTCATGAAGAATAGATTCCATGTGACCTTCTTCATTGCATCTTTAGAGAATGAGTTTATCACCTACATCACTTTGATGTCTCCAATATTGCTATGTGAGGGGATCTTTCATGAGCATCCCTTTCCATAAATTTAGAGGAGACCTATTGATATGTTTAATGACTTCAGCTACTTAGAGGATTATGTCTATCCTCCTTCCTCATGCAAGGAATCTTGTTGACCCATCCAACCTATAGATGTCCTTGCAATCATGAAGTCATTTAACCAAATATATAAATTGAAAAGATACTTACTTGTCATGTGAAGATGAAATCTTCACCTTGATTGCTTTAATGATGGTTGAAGCAGATGCATTGATGCTTCCTTTGGATGAGATCCTTGATGAAATGGTATGAAGCTTGCCTTCGTGTCTTCAAATTTCTTCACCTTCTACATCTGATTCTTATGATTAGCAAACTATTGATGAACTTGAGATGGCATTATATTGCTATCACATAAGTGGATTATGGAATCTTGCAGCATTGTGTAGAACCATAGGGTCTTGATGTTGCTTGCCATGGTGATCATTTTATAGTAGGGACCCATCATCGAACACCTTCATTCTATATTGAGATGCCTATGGTATAGACTAAGACTGTGAAAGGCATCGAAAACCGCTGTCATGAACTCAAGTTTTAAGTACTTGTGATCAAAACTTCATTCTTTGACTGAGATTGCTTAATCCTATTGTGGCACCGAGATCTCAATAGTATAGTACCAAGATTGTGAGTAAGATAGACTGTTGAAGGTTGTATCAGCAAAAAGTCTTCGCTGTTGTAGACTGCTTGTTGTAGACTTGATCCTTTAGCCCTTAAACCTTGCTTTGATGTCTCTTTTTATTGACCTTCCTTTGACTTTAGCACCTTAGCTCTGATACCATGTTGAAGAATCTAGGGTAGTTAGCATTAGTAGGATTCTTCTAGACTTGATAACAATTTGCGAAGTGCTTTTACAATTTATCTTAGCTTGATCTTCTTCTTATTATTAGTGTGTGTGTTTACTTCATCAAACTGCTACCAAAAACAAAGAGACAAGAACTCAAGATGTTGGCATTCTGCGAGGTCCAAAACCTCTCCCTCTTGGAGAGGAAAACCCGCATGTAATTCTTCTTATAAAGATTCCATTTGACGAACAGCGAGACCATGACCCTTGACCTACTAGGCCACTCCAAGACCAAGACACCAATCCTCTTCCTTGTCATTGCTGAGATCATCATCATCATTGCTATACCATGACTGCTCCTTCATCTAGATCATTGCTGCACCATGACTGCTCCTTCATCTAGACCTTCATCACTGTTGTGCCAATGCTACACCTTCATTGAGAACTTGATGTGCCACTGCTTCACCTTCACCGAGAATCTTATAACATCAATGAGATATCCACTTAGAGTTATATATATAGTTGTACCGAAATCTTCATCTTTGTTAGGATCATGATTGTTATCATGCTCACAGTAATGCCAAGGACATGCTGTGTCTAGGATATATATACTACACGACACGCTGTGTCTAGGATATATATACTACACCGAGATCCTTTCTCTACCAGGAATGTCGAGATTATGATTGTATGTTTGTCTATATTGTGATCTTCACCGATATTGTAGCCCTGTTCTCCTTGCACCGAGGTCAACTGTAACTATATTGAGACTGTACAGTGACCCAGTAACTATGCCGAGATTGCAGTGAGATCACTGTACTTGTCACTGAAATTCTGTACCTTTCTGTAACCATCCGATTGCAGACCTGTCCGAGATTCTTGATTGTAATCATCACCTAAACTGTACCTTCCTGCACCTTCGAAGTTATAGAGGAATCCAAAATTCTGTCTTCTACTTTTCTGCGCAGACTCTGCTTTTCTGCACAAACCCTGACTGGGTATATATAGTGGTTTGCCCCTGTATTTGAGCCGACATGTCCACCTAAGAGATGTGTCTCCATATGTGAGCCAACTTTATGTTAATATTCGTTTTGAGGCCGACTTAACTATTCTCTTCATTGTTTTGCTTGCAGTCTTCTTCGCTGGAGGATGGTTCTTGTCTTGGAGGGCTTCTTGACACTATGTTGATTCATGGACATTACATAAATGCTCATAAAGAGCTCTTTAACATAATCTTGAGTCTTTGACTTTCCTAGACCTATGGAATGAGCAAGAAACTCATTCACATAATGTTATAAAAATAATATTTCTTTTTCTTAACAAGTACAAAGATCAAAATTACATTGACAAATACCGAACCTAGTTGCACTTTTCTTCAACACTCCCTCTTAATTAGGGAGGTATTTACAATGGTACTTGGTCATTCTCAATCTGAAGAATTTCTCATAAGAAGAATCAGATTGGTAATCCCATCTGTATATCATCATATCAACCAGCATTATCACAGTGCAAGGCCTTGACTAACAACTCCATCTCTCTACAAGACTATGAGCTACAATGCTGGGCGACCAATGATTTATACACACCTTCATCGTTGTCTCTCAAGGTACATACTCACCCGGGTGTTCACTGAGTATGACCTTCTAGGATTATTCTTATCCTGGGTTCCTAACCCTCAAGGACTATCGGTTCTCTTGCCTACTCTTATCTTGGATTCCCTACACATCCTCAAAGAGTATTAGATGCCAGATGATTAACCAACCCTCCATTCTTTCTTCCCAGGTGAAGACAAGAATGTTGTGTCTATCATGTGTTTACATTTCCATTCATGGCCTTCACCTAGACTTACGGCTGTTAGTCCTCGTCTAGTTCATGACACATGAAATAGAAAAACACAACTGTCACTCCTTTGTAATCATGGGTGATTTAATTCAAGCTCCCTCTTGATTAGGGACCTGTTAGAGCTCCCTCTTAGCTAGGGATTCTTCTATATATCAACAACTTTTTCTTTGTGGGTCCTTCAGCTGGTTGCTCAAATTCTCTCCTTGATGTCATGAAATTTAGTTGAGCTTCTTCCTTGTAGGGCAACAACCATCGATCACTTTCCTTCTTATTTCATCATGCCATTTCCTTCTTCATGGAAAGTGGCCTTCTTGGTACATATCTGGAACCTTCTTCATATGACTACTTCTTTTCTCTCCATGCTTCTTTTAGGAGTTTCCATCCATCACATGAATGCTGGTTGCACTTGTACTTACAAGTCTTGTTCTAGTAGCCCTGCATGAACTCATCCAAATATTATTCAAGAAATTAAAACATTATATTAAATTAAATCATACCTTACGAGATGGCTCTTCATCATGACATCTTCTTGTAGGTATCAACATCCTGCACACATATTGTCACATCTCCCAAAGATATCCATTATCAAGGGTCTTCATTCTTTTCAGACTTTCATCAGAGTCTTCATATCTTTCTGGGAGATTTCCTAGTCAAATCTTCTTGGTCTTTTGGATGTTGATTGCCTTCATCATGGTTGCATATCTCACGATCTCTTCCTTCCTCACACATTCCATAGCTTTCAATCAGAGTTTCTTTATTGTAGTCAATCACCTCATACTTCATATGAGGACATATTATGTTGATTTCATCTAGTGTGACTTATGCCTTCCTGCATCTTTTCAGAGGAAGAGATCCTTTTTCTCTTGATCATGCTTCTTAAGATAGAAGCAAAGATCCATATTACCTGCAACCATACGACATGACATTATAATATTAAACACAAGCATACATACCTTATTTTACCTTCAGGTCATCGAGGTTTCTTCCAGTGGCTTCTTTGATTGAAAAGATCTTCAATCCCTTTATCTACTTCATGTCATCACATCGTTATCTCATGGATTTGATAAGTTGGAATTCTTGTTGAAACACTTGCTTCCTCTCTAGATTAGTGAACCCTTTGATGAGGATTCCATCAGAGAATTTTGTTAAAATTTGGGTACGAGAGGACAAGTGGTTCCTTAAGGCTTTGATCTTTGGTCTAGGGAAAAGTGTCCAAATTTATTTTTTACTTTTCTCCTAAAGTGACTTTATAAGTGATAAAGTCAATTTAATTTAAAAGTGACTTTATAAGTGGTAAAGTTACATCCTAATTTAAAAGTGACTTTATAAGTGGTAAAGTTACATTCTAATTTAAAGGTGATTTTATTAAAGTCAATGAAGAATTAGAAAGTGAAAAAGTGACTATGGAAATAAAAGGCTAAGTGGGTCTTTATTTAAGTGGGTGAGTTAAAAAATACAAACTGAGAATTAAATGCACATTTATTCTCATCCCTAGATCTAAATGAATCTCAGCCATTAGATCTTAGGGTAACCCAAAAGGTCATTTGGAGATTAAAAGAAGAGAAGAGGAAAAGATTAATTCATTCTTTCATGAGCATTTGAGAGAAAGAGAAGAGAGAGCAAGGAGAAAATTTATGAGTAGTGAGGAAGTGAAGGAGAGCAACAAGAATACATTTCAGCAAATCTGGGCAGCAACATTTATTGGCACGCATTCCAAAGAAGAACCGTACAACAGGAGAAAGGCACATAAATCGAGGAAGAGGGACAAGAAGTTATGGGCATGTTTTCCGAGTCTGGCCGTACAACATTTAACGCTGTTTTATTGCTATAAAAATTTCTGTTTTGGCTGTTTGCTGATCGACATGATTTTCGAGGTGGAGTTCAAGCACAGAAATCGAGATAAGTTGTAATTTGTGGTTGCTGAATTTTTATTGTGTATTTCAGTTTCTCTGTAAAAGCATTTTCAGAAATAAAGAAGAGCTCTCAATCTGGTTTTCCCCAAGAGTCGTAGGGGGTTTTTCCAGGGTCACATTGACAAAAAATAACTGTGTTATTTTCTCTGTGTGGCTGTCATAATTTTGCTATGTTTTATTTCTGCAATTTCAGCAGTTGTGAAATTTCTAAATTTGTGTTTTCAGAAAATTATTGTCATTTCCAGATTTTAGAATTTTTATTATGCTTGGATATAAAACTAAATGCATGGAGTGATAAGAAAAACTGATAACCGGAGTAGGGGTTGAAATTTCTTCATGGTATCAGAGCTTGGTTGGCTGAAAAGTGCAGTTTGGGAAAGCAAAGTGAAAATTACAGCACGCTGATTTTTACACAGAAAACAGAAACCTTTACCACAAATTTGAAAATTTTAGTTGGGTAGGATAGTGAAACATGTCTTTGGGTTTGAGATTTGAAAACAGGTTGGATGGACAGAACAACTATAGTGTATGGAAGGAGAGAATCCAGAGCATCTTTGAGGAAGCAGAAGTCTGGGGCATTATGGTAAATACCACATAGAACCGAGTAGTAGTACCTGCTGACCTTGTACAGTTGACAGAGTTTAACAAAAAGAATGCTAAGGCAAAATGATTGATTTTGGAAGGAATCAAAGACCATGTCATTCCACATGTGAGAGGAAAGACTTATGCACATGAGATGTGGACAACCTTGACCAGTGTTTACTAAGATCAAATGAAAACAGAAAAATGGTCCTAAAGGAGACATTGAAGGCCATTAAAATGGCTAAGACTGACAGTGCTACAACATGCCTCACAAAGATCACTTCAGTGAGAGATGAGTTGGCAGCCGTAGGTGAGATCATTGCACCCACTGAGTTGGTGAGGATTGCTTTGAATGGTTTTCCCAAGACTTGGGAGAATTTTGTGGATGACATTGTTGCACGGGAAAACCTTCCCGATTGGGAGAGGTTGTGGGATGATTGCATTCAAAATGAGATCAGAAAGAACCATCTTGGGGCAGCCAAACAGATGTAGGAGGATGATAATGTGGCATTGTTAGCAAGAGGCAAGAAGGGCAGAGCAAAGAAGCAAGCTTCCAATAGTGGAGGCAAAGGCAAAGGTCAAGGCAAGCAACAGAACAAAGAGAAGAACTATTCCAAAGTCAAATGTTGGAATTGTCAAAAGTTGGGAAATTATGTTGTTGTGTGTTCGGAGAAGAAGAACAAGAAAGGGAAAGACAAACCATGGCAGCGTCTGCAGAGATAAAGAGCTTCTCAGAGAGCTTTGATCAGGAGTTTGGGTTCATAGCTTGTGAAGCCACTAGTGCAAGATCACTCGCCATACAGGTTCAGAGGGAGTGTGCATTCCCCGCTACTAGCAGAGCATCTTCTAGCATTTGGTATGTTGACAGTGGCGCTTCCCGCCACATGACAGGAGTCAGAGAGTACTTCTCAGAGCTTTCAGAGGGTGATACTGATATGGAGGTAGTACTTGGTGATGATAGCATTGTTAGAGCAGTCGGTGTGGGGAAATTGACATTTGATAGGGGACCTAAACCTCCCTTGAAAGTGTCAGATGTTCTATATGTGCCTGGAATGAAGAAGAACTTGATATCCATCTCAACACTTGAGGACAGAGGGTATGATGTGCTTTTCAAGAGAGGGCAGGTGCTTATATATCCTAGGGGAACTCCAGCTTCTTTAGCTAGAGAGATTGGTGTGTGCCATGCCAAGGTGTACAAGTTCTCATTCCAGCCCTTGAAGGCATTTAGTAGCAACACCCGAGACAGGACCGAAAACAGATCTAGCAGTTCAGAGTTGTGTGAGATTTGGCACTGCAGGATGGGGCACATGTGTCATGGGGCCTTGAGTACATTGCGGGAGATCATCACTGGTGTGCCAGATTTCAGTTCTGATCACCTTGTTGTATGCAGAAGATGTGCTATGGGGAAGTTTGCCATATCCCTTTTCCCAACAGTGACAGTAGAGTGACCGAGATCCTTGACTTGATTCATATCGATGTGAGTGTCGGATGTCTCATGTATCCTCGAGTGGCTATGAGTACTATGTTTTATTCATTGATGACCACTCCAAGAAGACCTGGATTTATTTCTTGAAGACCAAGAGTGAGGTCTGTTGAAGTTTCTAAATTTACTTAGTTTAGAAACCCTTCATGCACTTTTTCTGATTTATTCCTACCTACTTGTTATTTTTCTTTAACAAGTTATTTACAAAGTAAATACTGAAAATAAACACTAGTGCATGCTCAACATATTACAGATCAACAACTAAAAGAAACAAGAACAAACACACCACATGACACCATTATTTTTGGACCAATGTCCCCGGAAAAACCCAATGCGGGAAATCGGTGCAGCTTTTCTTGTTAAGCAATATCAGAGTACAATTTGGGTGCCGAAACTAGCCTACCCAACAGAGAATTTCCTTAGCAGCTATACCTCACAGTTTGAGAGAAATCTCCTGGCTGAAACCCCGGAAAATCCTTCCGGCAACTCCTCAGCACAAAACTGCTCTGCAACCCCAGCGTCTGCCCAATCTGGACTGTGTCAGCCCCTCTCTATCTCACGTTGGCCTTGTGTCAGCCTTTCTTGGCCTACGTCAGCCCCAGGAGGCCCTGCGTCAGCTTTCTAGGCCTCTGCGTCAGACACGCTGGCCTCTCTGGTGCTCTGCGCAACACTTGGCTGCCTCTGCGTGGCCCTGCGTGAGCCCTTGTTAGCTCTGCGTCACTCTCCTTGGCTGCTGCGCTGCTCTCTGAGTCTCTAGGCACAATATTTGCCGTCTCTGTTTCTCTGTACTCAATGCCCTTTAGCTGCTCTCCCGATCACTGATTCTATCTCTCTTAGCAAACTCTGCTCTAGAGAATAGAATGACTGGTCACTCCGACGTCTTCTCCAAGTGACCCTCAGGCCTCCTCTTATACTTTTCCTGTTGACATCTCAATGGCCGAGATTAAGTCCCTAATCAATGACTAAGATAGATCTGGCTTGATCCATGTCTTTTGGACTACTCTAACACAGATTCATATTAATACACATTAATATTTTATTTTCCCTAAGTTTAGACTTAGGGACTCCATTAAAAATATTAATTATTTTAATATCTCTTGATCTGTTTAGAATCCACCCAAACACTTTCTGGGTATTGGAGATTTCATGTTCTCGAACCTCTCCACCAAATTTCATGGCTAGAGCACATCTGATGCTACCCCAAATCAACACTCTGTCTTAGCGAGGACTCTGCTCTAGCAATACCCCTTATGGAGTATTACTTTGATCATCCAGCATCGGTACCTGTGCTAATGCTAGGCCTTCCTGCCCACCGTCCTCTGCACTGCTGCCTCCTGTACTTCTGCCCATGGTTCTGCCATTGCCACTGCCACTATTGCATCTGTACGACAGCTCCCTCTGCACCTGTGCTGCTGCTGGTCCTTTTTCCCAGCACTGCATCCGCACTACACTTCCTCTCATCATGCTGCCCACTGCTGCACTGCAACTCAGTTATTGAAAAGTAAGTAACTGATCTCCCAACTGACCTCCCTGTTGGGCTAGAAACACCCACTGATGCTGAAGCGCCCTCTGTCGTTGACAAGTGCTCCCTATCTTTGACCTCTGCATTGCTGCAACAATTCCCTGCATCTCGCACCATTGCACACCTCTCTGTGCCTTCCTGCACTGGTGCAACACTCCTGTACCCCTTGCACTGCTGCAGCCTGCTAGCTCTGCGTTGTCTCGGGACTCCTGCACTGTAGCTCTCTCTGCCGCTCCATCCGCATCTGTCTCTACCCGACTCAGCGAGTCCTGCTACTCCTCGACGGGGCTCCCGTAGCAAGGTCTAATCCAAGAGGCTGGGTACCTCGAGGATCCTGCCCCTCATCGCATGTAGTCCACCTGACTACAGCTCGATGTCTCCCCACTTCCGCTCAAGTGGTGCGTGTGCACTCATGGCACAGTCATCGTCTATCAAAACTTCCTTCTCTGCCTGTGCTGGCGCTGCCTTAGTCTTGGAAGACTCTCCCTTACTCTTCTTCCTTGGGCACTGGGTCGCATAATGACCCATCTCCCCACAGTGGAAGCACTTGATCTTGGAGAGATCTTTCTTCTTCCGCTTCTCCTGCTTTCCCTTAGATGCTAGGGCCACATCCTCCTCCTCCTGCTTGACCTTGATCCCTTTGCTGCTGCTACCTGTCTTCGATTGCCGTCTGATCTCTTCTTGGCAAAGAGCTGCCCACATCTCGTCCCAAGGTGGGAGAGTCCCTCTGCCTAGGATACTCTGGACAAACACTTCCTAATCTTCTGAGACAGCATTCAGGGCTGTCCTCACCATAAGCTCCTGATCCGGTGTCGCTCCTATAGCAGTCAACTGGTCTCGGATCTCATTCAGTCCTCCGAGGAAGGTGTCAATCGATTGATCCTTCTTCATCTGATACGACCTCATTTGGTTCTTGAGCAACATTCTTCTCTGCACAAAAGTATGCTGGTATAGGTTCTTGAGAGCCTCCCACATCTCAACTGCCGTTTCCTTCTCGGCTATATGTGGTACCACATGATCCTTGACCCCGTCAAGGATAATGCACTTGGCCCTCGCCATCGCCTCTTCGTACTTGTCGTTATCATTGGGGTCGACTGGGATAGCTATAACCTTCAAGGCGAAGTTCTTGACACGATTCCTGTCAAGCACTGATAAGATTCTGGTATTCCAGATTGTGAAGTTCGATGCTCTGTCCAGTATATCTTGGTCTCTTACCCCATGTAGTGCCATGACGCTCCTCTACTTCCCTCTTGGAAGTTCTCTGTTCGACTCCTCTGAGTCTCTACTTCCCGTTTGGAAGTTCTCTTCTGGACTCCCTCTGAGTCTTGATTTCCCTTCTGGAAATCCTTCTACCGCTTGTCGAGATGCCCCCTACTCTGATCGTCTTATGCAACTGCATTGCTGATCCAGGTTCCTCGGCTAGAAACCCTTGGTAACAACTCCTCTGGCCCTGCTCTGTCAGGTATTGTTCTGACTATAGTACCTCACCAGCTCCACTCTGCAATATTTCTGCAGCCTTCTAGACTCTAGCAACTGCCTCTCTATGAATTGTGTCAACCCCTCTTTGCTTCATGCTGGCTCTGCGTCACCCCAGATGGGTCTGCGTCAGCCCTGGGATGCCCTGTGTTAGCAATGCTAGCCTCTCTAAGGCTCTGCGCAGCTCCTAGCTTCTTCTGCGTGGCTTTGCGTCACACTTCTTGGCCTCTGCGCTGCTAGAAACAACTTTGGTCACTTCGGGACAACTGTTTTCTGCTGCTATTGCTCTGCTCGACTGATGTCTCTTAGTCCTCCTGTGATCTGCAATCACGCTCCGATACCATGTTGAAGTTTCTAAATTTACTTAGTTTAGAAATCCTTCATGCACTTTTTCTGATTTATTCATACCTACTTGTTATTTTTCTTTAACAATTTATTTACAAAGTAAATACTGAAAATAAACACCAATGCATGCTCAACATATTACAGATCATCAACTAAAAGAAACAAGAATAAACACATCACATGACACCATTATTTTTGGACCAGTGTCCCAGGAAAAACCCAATGCGGGAAACTCGGTGCAGCTATCTGAGGGTTTTCTTATTAAGCAATATCAGAGTACAATCTGGGTGCCGAAACTAGCCTACCCAATAGAGAATTTCCTTAGTAGCTATACCTCACAGTGTGAGAGAAATCTCCTGGCTGAAACCCTGGAAAATCCTTCCGGCAGCTTCTCAGCACAAAATTGGTCTGCAACCCCAGCGTCGGCCCAATCTGGGTTGCGTCAGCCCCTCTCTATCTCATGCTGGGTTTGCGTCAAGCTTTCTTGGCCTGCGTCAGCCCCAGGAGGCCTTGTGTCAGCTTTCTGGGCCTTTGCGTCAGACACGCTGGCCTCTTTGGTGCTCTGCGCAACACTTGGCTGCCTCTGCGTGGCCCTGCATGAGCCCTTGCTGGCTTTGCGTCACTCTCCTTGGCTGCTGCGCTACTCTCCCGGCACAATCTCTGCCTTCTCTGTTTCTCTGTACTCAATGCCCCTCAGCTGCTCTCCCGATCACTGATTCTATCTCTCTTAGCAAACCCCGCTCTAGAGAATAGAATGACTGATCACTCTGGTGTCTTCTCCAAGTGATCCTCAAGCTTCCCCTTATACTTTTCTTGTTGACATCTCAACGGCCGAGATTAAGTCCCTAATCAACGGCTAAGATTAGATCTGGCTTGATCCATGTCTTTTGGACCACTCTAACACAGATTCATATTAATACACATTAATATTTTATTTTCCCTAAGTTTAGACTTAGGGACTCCATTAAAAATATTAATTATTTTAATATCTCCTGATCTGTTTAGAATTTGCCCAAACCCCTTCTAGGTATTGGAGATCTCATGTGCCACAACCTCTCCACCAAATATTGTGGTTAGAGCACATCCGATGCTACACCAAATCAACAAGGTCTTCAAGTGGTTTCAAGAGTTCAAAGCTCTTGTGGAGACCCAGACAGGTAGGAAGATCAAGGTCCTCAGGTTAGACAATGGAGGGGAGTGTACTCTTGGTGAGTTTGTTGATTTTTGTGTTGAGGTAGGCATTAGAAGGGAGTTCACAATTCCTTATTACCCCAACAGAATGGAGTTGCAGAGAGGAAGAACAAATCCATTGTAGGGGTTGCCAGAGCCATGCTTCATGATCAGGGGTTACCTTTATTATTGTGGGTAGAGGCCTGCAACACTGCTGTGTACTTTCAGAACAGGAGTCCACATCGTGCCTTGGGGAATGTGATTTTGAGGAGGCTTTTTCTGGGAAGAAGCCTGATGTTGGGCACTTTCGTATCTTTGGGTGCCTTACATATTCCTATGTCCCCAAGGAGAACAGGACCAAGCTAGAGCCCACTGCAGACAAGGGCATCTTTGTGGGTTATAGCAAGACCTCGAAAACTTATCGGATTTATATTCCTACGCAGAGGAAAGTGGTTGTTAGGCAGGATGCGAAGTTCAAGGAGGAGAGAGCTTTCAGGAGGTCACGGGAGTTAGAGTATCCAGAGTCACCAGACCCTCAGGAGCAGTTGAGTCAGTCATAGGGATCCAGTGGTTAGGGATCAAGAGGTACATCGATTACAGTGTCAGGTCCATCAGTGAGCAGTGGCTCTCAGAGTCATGTGGGTGGTTCTTCGGGCAGCATGCAGGGCAGTTCGCAGAGTAGTTCACAGGGTAGTTCGCTAATGGACAGTTCGCACGGTACTTCAACATCTAAGGGCACAAGATTAGGCATGAGGTCAGTTGACAGGCCTTCAGGAGTTCAGGCTTCTGATGATGATGAGGATTCTTTCACTCCGGTGGGAGAAGTATGCTTAGGGAAGAGGAAGCCCAAATGGCTTCAAGATACCTTGCGCGAGGCCACATCAGTTGCTGCGCCAAAGAGACAGGTTAGAGAGAGTAAACCACCTGAGCAGTTCTGTAGTTACATGGCATTGGTAACAAGCATTGTTGATTCCGAGCCTTCTAGTTATGAGGAGGCAGCCAACTAGCAGGTTTGGAGAGAGGCCATGATGGAGGAGTATTCTTCTATTATGAAGAACAATGTTTGGGAGGTAGTGGCTAGGCCTGAAGGTAAATCAGTTGTTACTTCCAAATGGTTCTACAAGATAAAGCATGCTGCAGATGGCAGCATCGAGAAGTTCAAGGCTTGATTTGTGGCAAGAGGGTTCTCACAGGTAGAGGGAGTTGAGTATGAGGAGACCTTCGCTCCCGTAGCTCGGTATACATCTATTCGCTCCATTATATTGATTGTAGCAGAGATGGGTTAGAAGATCCACCAGATGGATGTGAAGACCACATTTCTCAATGGCTTCATTCAGGAGGAGGTTTATATTGAGCAACCGCAGGGCTTTGAGGTGCATGGGAAGGAGTCCCGTGTATGTAGATTGAAAAAGGCACTCTATGGCCTAAAGCAAGCTCCCAGAGCTTGGTACTCTAGGATTGATACATACTTGCAGCAGTTGGGTTTCACAGAGTGAGGCTGATCCGAACCTATACTTCGCTGTGGTGGGTGAGGAGCCTCTCATTCTGGTGTTGTATGTTGATGACTTGATCATCACTGGTGCAGAGAGACTCATTGAGGGCTGCAAGAGAGATCTTGCTTCAGAGTTTGAGATGAAGGATATCGGCTTGATGCATTATTTTCTGGGATTGGAGGTGTGGCAGGAGGAGGGGCATTTCTTCTTGGGACAAGGGAAGTACATTGTGGATATTCTTAGCAGATTTCACATGGAGGACTGCAAACCCATGTCTACACCTATGATCACTAACTAGAAGAAGCTTCACGCTTCTGATTCCGAGTTGGTGGATCCTACTCTATACAAACAATTGATTGGTTGTTTGATGTATTTGGTCAACACTCAACCAGATATATGTTTTGCAGTTAACACTATGAGTCAGTTCATTTGTGAGCCCAGGAGAGTGCACTGAGTGGTTGCAAAACACATTCTTCGTTATTTGCAGGGGACTGTGGATTTTGGTTTGGATTATAGACAGGGTGATGGAGTGAGACTGGTAGGGTACACGGATTCAGATTGAGCAGGTTGTGCTTCAGATAGGAAGAGTACTTTTGGGTGTTGTTTTGGGTTGGTTTCGACAATTGTGTCGTGGATCAACCAGAAACAGTAGTCAGTTGCATTGAGTTCAGCTGAGGCAGAGTATATGGCTACTAGTTTGGCTAGTTGTGAGGTCATATGGCTTCACAAAATGTTGTTTGGTCTATTTGGTCAGGCATTGAGGCCTTCAGTAATTTACTGTGATAATCAGAGTTGCATAAAACTCACGGAGAATCCAGTTTTTCATGACAGGTCAAAGCATATTGAGATCAAGTATCACTTCATTAGAGACTATGTCCAAAAGGGAGCTGTCAAGCTTGAGTACATTTCCACAAATGAGCAGGTAGCAGACATTTTCACCAAAGCTTTACCACGGGGCAAGCATGTCTACTTCATTGACAAGATGGGAGTGGTGAGAAACACTTTCCTTGGTAAGAGGGAGTGTTAAAATTTGGGTACCAGAGGACAAGTGGTTCCCTAAGGCTTTGATCTTTGCCCTAGGAAAAGTGTCCAAATTTATTTTTTGCTTTTATCCTAAAGTGACTTTATAAGTGATAAAGTCAATTTAATTTAAAAGTGACTTTATAAGTGGTAAAGTTACATTCTAATTTAAAAGTGACTTTATAAGTGGTAAAGTTACATTCTAATTTAAAGGTGACTTTATTAAAGTCAATGAAGAATTAGAAAGTGAAAAAGTGACTATGGAAATAAAAGGCTAAGTGGGTCTTTATTTAAGTGGGTGAGTTAAAAAATACAAACTGAGAATTAAATGCACATTTATTCTCATCCCTAGATCTAAATGAATCTCAACCATTAGATTTTAGGGTAACCCAAAAGGTCATTTGGAGAGTAAAAGGAGACGAGAAGAGGAAAAGATCAATTTATTCTTTCATGAGCATTTGAGAGAAAGAGAAGAGAGAGCAAGAGAAAATTTATGAGCAATGAGGAAGTGAAGGAGAGCAGCAAGTAGACATTTCAGCAAATCTGGGCAGCAACATTTATTGGCACGCATCCTAAGGAAAAACCATACAACAGGAGAAAGACACAGAAATCAAGGAAGAGGGACAAGAAGTTATGGGCATGTTTTTCGAGGCTGGTCGTACAACATTTAATGCTATTTTATTGTTGTAAAAATTTCTGTTTTGGTTGTTTGCTGATTGGCATGATTTTCGAGGTGGAGTTCAAGCACGGAAATCGAGATAAGTTGTAATTTGTGGTTGTTGGAATTTTTACTGTGTATTTCGGTTTCTCTGTAAAAGCATTTTCAGAAATAAACAAGAGCTGTCAAATTGGTTTTCCCCAAGAGTTGTAGGGGGTTTTTCTAGGGTCACATTGACAAAAAATAACTGTGTTATTTTCTCTGTGTGGCTGTCATAATTTTGCTGTGTTTTATTTCTGCAATTTCAGCAGTTTTGAAATCTTTAAATTTGTGTTTTCAGAAAATTATTGTCATTTCCAGATTTTAATTTTTTTATCATGCTTGGATTTAAAACTAAATGCATGGAGTGATAAGGAAAATTGATAACTAGAGTGGGGGTTGAAATTTCTTCAAATTTTGAAGATCTTGTATATCCCCAACTGGCAGATGTTTCCTTTTGACTTGATGTATGATGAGCCTTGTCCCAGATGACTCCTTCCTTTTTCTTCAATGTCCACTGAGGTTCCTAAGAGTTATATTCTTCATGTTTGTCTGCCATGGGTTTTTTCCTTCATGATTGCCATTGTGATGTCACGAGCTCTTGTTTCTAATGCTTCCATGATGCCATGATGCATCTTATTATCTTGGTCATATCTATAACACAAGATTTAGGAGCTTATGATAGTACCCTTTTGTGAGGGATACTATCTTACTCGTAGGAGAGATTTGTTCCTCCCCCTTTCCTTGGCCCTTTTCTTCAGCTTCCTCCATCTTTCAATGATATGATGTTAAAATTGACAACTAGGGCCAAAGTCCATGTGGGTCATCTTATTTATGGCAGTTGATATTTTTCTTGGATTCTTCTCTTCGAGAGGTGTAGGATTGATCCAAAGATCATCCGATTCCAACATGTATTCATGGAGATATCAATTTATTTATGTTATTTAACAATTTGTCAAGGTTGGCCAACAACCATATTACCCCAACTTATTCTTAATGTTGTATTATAAATAGAAGAGGTCTCAAGTTATTTTTGACACACACACTTCTCCTAAGATCTCTCTCCACTCATTTGGGTTTGGTGGCTAGAGAGATCAAGAGGGAGAAGCCCTAGACCCAGTGGAGTAAGGGTTCTAACGCAGCAGGTCAAGGTGTCCTAGACGCAGTTGAAGGGAGAGACACCTAGCCGCAGTTGAAGGAGATCTAGCCATGCCCTAGCCGCAGTCTAAAAGAAGTCTTAGCCGGAGTTGTGAAGGTGCTTTAGAAGCCCTATATGCAGTAATAAGGAGGCCCTATTTCGCTGGTAAAGAGGAGCCCTGATCCATTGTTCAAATAGGCTCCTATCCGCAGCAAGCCGTAGTCAAAGAGAGGCTGCTATTCACAGTCAAAGGAGGCTCCAATTCGGTGTTCCAACTCGCTTTCAAGAGGAGCCTTAATCCGTTGTTCTAAGAGGTCTAAATCCGCAGTCAAGAAGCCCTAGCCACAGGTCTAAGGAGGCCCTAGCTGCAGCAAGAAAAGAGCCCTAGCTGCAGCATAAAGGAACCCTGCTAACAGCGTGAAAGAGGCACGGATTAAGGGACTGTTTGGGCATCCCTTTTGTGACTGTGTGAGGCTGGTTTCTTCTTGTAAGAAGGCTGAGTTAAAGGAGCAGTGGAACAGATCTGTTGGGGTAACAAAGAATAATGTTTATGCTGCCTGGAAGCTACAAGAAAACTGTGTGTTAGGCCGCAGGCCATAACACCACAGTCAAGTATTTCGTATGGGTGTTTGAGGGCTTATATATGCCCAGATCATCAGCATAATCTAGGAGCTGTCTTGTGAGATAATACTGCTGAGATCAAAGGCTATTTTAATGACTGTTGGAGGGTTGTATGATGCTGCTGTAATAAGAGATGGACAGAGCCATTGTCAAGGGTTAGTAGTATTGCGTTGAGGATTAGTCAGCTAGCAAGGAGCAGCATGGTGGTGTAATCACCTTGGAGAACCAGTTGAAGAATGAGGACTGATAAGTATGCCCTCACCTGAGTTCAGAACTGCAGTCCTTGGTATCAGATTTGCAACTTCATTGTATCATCTTTATGGTGAAGATCTTTGATGTTAGATCTCCTATTTGGCAAGTCAGTATTGACTTTAATTCATTGTACTCTATCTCTATCTCTCTGCTGAACTATTGAAGACTAAAGAAGATTTGATCAAGGGTTTCCCCACATTGGGGTTTGTCCTTGGCTGGTGCCACATCTTGTGTCCTCTTGTCTTGGCTTGTCTTCTACTGTTTATGTTTATGTTCTATTTGCGCTTTACTATCATGCTGATGTGATTGCTAATCTGAATATTGACATTGGGCTAATATGAAAAATTGAAGTAAATTGCTCTCAGCATAGAACATACCTAATTTAACGTGGTATCAGAGTTGAGGTGAAGACAATGCCCAAGCAAGAGTGAAAGAACAATTACCGAAGACAGTTGAAAAGGACAAAAGGCTCAATGGGTTCCTCATCCCACTCCCCGGTTGAAGACAAGCTCCTTGAAAAGTTTGACTATCACGGATGGAAGATGTCCCTTGATCTGACTTTGGAAGAACAAGAAATGTTGGATTATGTGAAGGGTATACTCAATTTTTAACAAATATTGAACAATAATGTACAACCCAATCTTCGTTATATTAAATCAAATCTGAGTAATACAACAGTGTATGGTATACAAGATACAATGACAAACATGCTGTGCAGACTCTATGTCGTATCTTGTCCTGCCAGTCCTTCGCTTCTGTACTGCTCACTAGCTGCCACTTAGTCCTTCAAAGGACAACACATAGAGACTCCAGGAGTGGTTCCACCTAACACCGTTGTACGACACTTCTGTAGCATGTACACGGGCTGATCTAATCTGCTCTCTGGATAGGCTTAATCCCGAGCTCCAATCTGCCAGGCTAGCAATCACCTTTGTCCATCAAGGTGCTGCACTTTGGCACCAATCTTCACCCAACCTTCAGCTCCACTTTCTCCCTTCAAGATAGCTTGTCTAGGGCTACTTTGGGCTATCAACATGCTGCCCTCCACCAGATCAATGATGCCCAATACTTTACTGTAGGTTCTGCTCCTAGGATGGACTTTTCACCTCCACGGAAAGTCTTCCAAATGGCACCCACAGGCTGCAAGGTAAACTGATCCAATACTGGTCAATATCCTTGACCCAACACAAGGTGAACACGACTCTATGTCTGCTGTTCCACCGCTGCCCTAGACTGTTCCTGGTTAGGCCACTAGTACGCTGCACCAGCCCTTCATTTGACACCAAAACAATCCTTAATTTCTGCAGTCTAGCAAGGGAAGAGGGGCCTTCTATTATGCTGCTGTTCTGGTCTCATTCCAGCTCCAAAACAACCCTGCGTTAACACTTTTCAGAGTTGGTAGGGCCTGCAGCCTACCACAGTCATCCTCCCATGCTCACGGGCCACCCGAACAGAGATCCCTCTACCACAAACCCTTCCAACAAGCAGAGTGGAGAAATTTGGCCAGAACTGAAGATGGTTTTTTGCCACAAGCAGAGTAGAAAAAAACAGCCACAAGCCAGAAAATGATTGTAATGGCTGAAGGCCAATTTTCATATTATCTCTAAAAAATGTGTGGCCAAAGGCTGGGATCACACAGGCTTTGAGAAAATGTGGCCAAAGGCCATGAACAGATGGGCTCTGATACCAATTTTACAAACATTATATTCCTTAACAATGAAACATCCAATCTAAATAAGAAATGGGAAGAATATCCATATATATATATTCAAGATCTCCTGTTACGTTATAAATATCAGTGAGTGGTCATGAGGATGAAGGGTTGTGAACTTTAGTGATTAGTTATTATTATTGTTCTATTTATATATAACATATTAGTATATATTATATTTGTCTACATTAAATGGAGCTTCTGAATAAAATATTCTCTCTCATCCTGCGTTGAACAAGGAAACCAAATAATGTTTTTTTGGGTGGTTGTTTTAACTCATGTAAGGTGGAAAATTATACAAAGTATAAATTCAGATAAATACTAAATTTGGATCAAGGGTCAAAAGGGATCAATAGTTTACTCTAACTTCTGTTAAATGATACAGATATAATGTTACTATAATGTTACCAAAATGGGATCTTTATAGTTGCTCGTCAATATCAATAAATTTTTTTGATGCCATATTGTAGTTAGTGTGTTACTAATGAGTGAACCAAGGTATAAATTCAGGTAAACACAGATCAAGGGCCAAAAGGGATCAATAATTTACACTAACTTCTGTTAAAAGATACTGATGCAATGTTATTACAATGTTTACCAAAATAGGATCTGTATAGTTGCTCATAAATATCAATAGATTTTTTTCATGCCATATTGTAGTTAGTGTGTCACTAATTAGAGAACCAAGGCAACGGGAAGATTTTGTGAGTTTTAATCATGATCCATTCTAGATTGCTTATAAATATATCAAGGGAAAATTTGTTTTCGATTAAAACAGATTTCTAATTAGATGATCTCTGTTTTGGAGGCCTTTCACACAAATTGCATGTTTGCTTGCAGCACCCTTTCTTATTCATTATGTTTATTGTTACAGCTCTACAGTTTTGTAGACAAGGGTGGTCGGCGGGTTGCACTTCGGCCAGAGCTGACACCGTCTTTAGCTCGGGTGGTTATGCAAAAGGGGTCTCCATCTTGGACTCATTATATTTTAATACATTGCAAATAATTTTTCATTTGGAACAGCAATTAAATTCTTTCACATTAACATGTTTATAGTTGAACATTATGTCTTTTAGTAAAGAAACTTAGCATGTCCTTCTTTCATAGGAGTTGAGCAGTAATTTGCTAATGGGTCCAAGTTTGGTTCACACAACTTAATGTGCATTTTATGTTCTACAGGAAAGCGTTGCCACTGCCTCTCAAATGGTTTGCGATAGGACAATGTTGGCGCTATGAAAGAATGACCAGAGGAAGACGCCGAGAACATTACCAATGGAATATGGATATATTTGGAATTTCAGGCATAGAGGTAAGACTTTTAGCTTTGGTGGTTATAAATATAATGCATGATAGAAACAATGGGCATTCTTTTAATATGAATCATGTTTGTTGAGTTTAATATTCTTGTAGAATGATGACACTTAAAGTGCAAAATATGTTATACTCTCGTATGCAATTTTTCCTTTCGAAATATAATCCATTGTGACATTTAAATAAAAATGGATTGTGGGTATGTGAAGATGAAGTCTTTTAAGAAATTGTTACGTACAAAGTTCGTATATGTAGCAGGATATTCAGAATATCTGAAATATAAGAATGTCCATCATGGAATGAATAATATTTTTATATAAAAATGTTTGAATACAAGTGATATGAATTTGTAAGATATGGGATTGTTACAAATGAGGGCCTGCTTATATACCTAGGCAGGTGCCCCTTCATGAATGGTCATATCCTTAGAGACATGCCTTTCTAGTATACTAATCATTATTACTCTTTAATTATTAATTATTTATATTCATAATATTGCCTTCCCCTTTAGAAAAGCTTTGTCCTCAAAGCTTATTGATGAAAAGGCTTGATCTCTTTTTCTGTCTTGAATCTCTTCTCATCTTGGAATTGTCATCTTCGATGATACGAGACGATATGAACCTCTGAGTGATAAAACAAAATTGTCGAACTAAGAAGGGATCTGACCATCCTAAATCAATCTTTTGTAGAATCTTGTAGTTATTGGAAACTTGAGAAGAATTGTTATCTCAAGACTGGATTATGGTGACATTGATATTCTTTGGAATATAAGTTACTTGTTTCTTGTACGAATGAATGATATGGATTTGTAGACTGATTGAGATGTCTGCCTTTATGATTTGGGTGTTGATAAGGAGTTCTTGTGATCTATGTTCCTCTTAACCTGTTTTTGGTGATTTCTTAGTTTACTAGAGGTATCTGATTTCCTTCAGGTATAGAAGTCACTTGGTTAATTGTTGGATCTTCACTTGAAATTTCCGTCATTTGAACTGCAACTTCTGAGTACGTCTTCACTTCAATTGGATTGGGATCTTTCTGAATTGTGGTATTATTTGGATCAATGTTTGTTCCAGTGAAACAGGAATCACTGATTTTGCCGATTAATCGCGATTCATACTCTGCTCGCTAGTGAAAAGTTCTGATCTGAAACTCTGCGAGTCAAATCGCGTTGACTGATTTTGACTCGTGGTCAATGCGAGTTTGACTTGCGAGTCTGCTGATTTTTTCGATTTACGCGAGTTTGCCGATTTTACCGAGTCCCGCCAGATTTCGGTTTAGGGTTTATCGGGGTTCAGATTGTCGTTTTATCGGACCACCGTCGACGTGCAGAGCCATTCCACTACGCCGCAGAGCTTCCACCGTCGACGCCTCAGAGCTTCCACCGTCGACGCCGCAGAGCTTCCACTGTCAACGCCGCAGAGCTTCCACCGTCCACGACTCGCAGACTTGCAGACACACCGAAGCTTCAACCTTCAGGTAACGATTGTCCACGACTCCACGGACCACAACACAGTCTTTCACAACTCTGATAATGCTGATTGCTGACTCGATAATGCGTGACACTGGACAGTTTCCTACAGAAAGCGTGATAATGCTGATTGCTGACTCGATAATGCGTGACACTGGACAGTTTCCTACAGAAAGCGTGATAATGCTGATTGCTGACTCGATATCCCAAACGCTGATTGCTGATTGCTGACTCGATAATGCTGATTGCTGACTCGATATCTCGAATTATAATATAAACTGTTGAACATTCATATATCGATATCTCGATATCTCGAATGGCCATTTGGCAGATCCTCTTTAAATAGACTAACTCTTGGATGAGCTATAACATGCAATAAATTGTAAATGGGCAATAAGTATGATGTTTCTGAATGTTACATCTATAGGTTTAATGGTAAATACATTGTTTAACCAATGCCTTTAGATATCACCTGTTCTTACTTGGACAGTCTTGTTCTCGTCAATCTTCAGCCTTCTCTCATTTCCCTTTCCATAATAAGCATTGAAGTTTGCACCTCATCATTTTTGTAGTAAATCTATATAATAAGATATAAAACAGGATGAAAAATTTTACCCTTGCATGAACTCAGCAAGTTTGCATAAATGTAAGAATTTTACCATTTACCTCTCTCAACCCTATAAAAGTTACCCAACCACTCTCCTTTCCTCACAGCTATCTCATTGCATTTGTGTGAGAATTTGTGTGGAGTTTGTGAAGAGTTGTGGAGTTTGTTTTTGGAGCAGCAATGAGGAGTCTTGGGCAAGCATTGGAGCAGCAGTGAGGAGCTTCTTGGGCAATGATTGGAGCAACATTGAGGAGTTGGTTTGTTGGAACAACATTGAGGAGGCAGTTTGTGCCTAGAGGTATTGTTTTTTCACTTCTAAAATCTGTTTTTGCTTATTTATTTTTTTGTGCAAATCTAGAAATTGAAAAGAGTGTTTTTGTAAAAGAAATGAACATTGAAGCAATGCTATTTTTTTTGTTTTCATCTTCAGATTTTTTCCTTTAATTTCCAAGTCAAAAAATGGCTCCTAGAGTGAAAGATGCTGCTTGGGCATATGTTGAAATGGTTGATAATCAAATGCATTGCAAATTTTTCCATAGAAAAATTAAGGAGGGTCTTGGGACATTCATAGGCTGAAACCACACTTGGCAGGTATTAGAGGCCAAATTAATCCATTTGAATCAGCACAAACTGGGGAGATTAGGAAGGAGTTGTTAAATAGCTTTGAGAAGTTTCAGGAAGAAAAGGCTAGGCAAAAAGAAATAGAAGCTGAAATTGGGAGGAAGAGGAGTATACAACAAATGATGGCTACCAACCCCCATTTTGATTTTGAGGGCTCTTCATCTATCCCTTGTACTGATGCATCCAACCCCTTCCGCTATGTTCCTCCCTCTTTGGAGTCCATGCAAGAAAAAAGGGTGAGGGTAAACTGAAAAAGAAGGGTGATATGAATATCAAAAGTTATTTCACTGTCACACTCTCCTCTCCATCAGATGCACATGGTCCTCAAGCTAGTAGAACTTTGCAACCCACTTTAGATGACCATTGGAAGAAAGAATTGAGGGAGACTGCTTGTGATTACATAGCTAGATGGTGGTATGATGCTGATATCCCCTTCAATGCTTCTCGTTCACCATATTATGAGCCTATGTTTGATGCCATATTTGCTGCTGGAAAGGGCTTCAAAGGCCCTACTATGCATGAGTTAAGGGGGTCTCGTTTGCAGAAAGAAATTTCCTCCATTGATGAGTATTTGAAAGATTTCAAAAACTCATGGGAAAAAACAGGATGTACCATCATGTCAGATGGATGGACTGATCAAAGGAACCGTACCATCATAAACTTTCTTATCTTTTGCCCACAGGGAACCATGTTTCTAAAATCAGTTGATGCATCTTATAGGGTGAAAGATGGAGAATTGTTCTTTCAGCTATTGGATGAGGTTGTTGAGGAGGATGGGGTGGCTAATTTATTTCAAATCATCACAGATAATGCCTCTAACTATGTTCTTGCTGGTAAATTATTAGAGGAAAAACACAAAACCATCTTTTGGATTCCATGTGCCGCACATTGCATATACCTCATGCTTGAGGATATTGGCAAATTAGATTGGGTCAAGAACACTGTAGATCATGCCAAAAGCATAAAAAAATGTATCTACAATCATTCATGGATTTTGAGCTTGATGAGGAGACACACAAGGGGTAGAGATATTATTAGGCCTGCCATCATTAGATTTGCAACTCATTTTTTGACATTGCAATCTATATGCTTTCCCAACATAGAAACTTGCAAAAGATGTTTTCTAGTGATGAATGGAATCAAAGCCAGTGGTCTAACAAATAGGATGGCAAAGATTTGAAAACGAAAGTTAATGAACAAATATTCTGGAAAAAGGCAGCAGAGATTGTGAAGGTTGCTGAGCCATTGGTTAAGGTGTTGCGGTTGGTGGATGGGGAAAGATTGGCTATGGGCTTCATTTATGAGGCTATGGATCAAGCAAAGGAGCAAATAAAGAGGGCATACAAGGATAAAGTGGCTAAGTATGGGCCCATTTGGGCAATCATTGATGAAAGATGGAACGATCAACTCCATCGCCCTATACATGCAATTGGGTATTTTTTGAACTCAAAGTATCATTATAAAGCTCTGGAGGCAGGAGCTTTGTGTGGGGAGGTTAGAGATGGATTGATTCACTGCATTGATTGCATGATCCCATTGGAGAGTGATCAGCTGGAGATACACCAACAGGTCACTTGTTTCAGCAAAGCCATAGGTACCTTTGGCAAGAACCTAGCAAAGATTGCAAGGGAAGCAGATGAGCCAGGTAAACAAAAATTTCAATTTTCAAATTCTTATTTTGTTAAATTGTTTATAATTTGAAAGTTGATTGTTGGATATAATTTGTTGAGCTAACTCTTTACACTACTATGTTTTTTGCAGCACAATGGTGGGAGGCTTTTGGTAGCCATTATCCTCAATTGCAGAAGTTTGCAATTCGTATTTTGAGTCAAACTTGCAGTGCTACTAGGTGTGAGCGCAATTGGTCTGTCTTTGAGAGGATTCACACCAAGAAGAGAAACCGTTTGGATAAAAAATGGTTAAATGATCTAGTCTATGTCCAATATAACCTTCGGCTCAGACACAACCAATTGCTGAATAAAGACCTGATTCATATCCCATTGCATTGGAAGATATTGATCCAACATCAAATTGGGTAGTGGAGAGTCATCCAGCAGAGTTTGATTCTGATGAGGATCTTGATTTGGATTTATAGATGGAGGCATCACTTGAACAAAATGTTCAGTTGAATGCAGATCCACTTGTACTAGCCTCAGGCTCAGCCCCAAGTCCTCCAGTTGCAGGCGCTTCCTCTACTCAGCCATGACGGAAGTGCATATCTCGTCTATCTCAGCGTGCAACTGTTGCACAACCTGCTAGTGTTACCATTTCTACAGTTGCAGTTGGAGATGATGATAAGGAGGAGCCATGGGTTTCCATGTCTGACTCTGATTCAGAGTCTGAGCCAGATGATGTTGGCTCCTCTAGCAGTAGCTAGTAGTACTGGTGACTAGTGATGTTTTACAATTTACTTTTGTTGCAGACGCCATTTAGAACCTCCTTGGTTATGTGTTTTTGTTTTGATCTCTATATCATGTATGTATTGGACAGTGCACTGGGTGCCATTTTGATGTAATGGATATATTCATGAGCCTACTTTGATCATATGTTGTCTTCTCTTTATATTCTAAAGCTTTGTGTTTGGAAACATGAATGAAAACATTTAAAATTATGGTTTTTTGTAAAAAAATAAATATTTAATGTAATTTTACGACGACCAAGTCATCGAAATCAAACCGGCCGAGTCGATACCGAGTCGAAGCTGGAGGTCGAGCCGACCCTCAGCCGTTTCTAAACCGGAGTTGGAGTTTTAAAAGACTGCTTATGATCACCAATGTTTATGTTAGGCCATAAAATCAACAGAAACAAATTTATTCAAAATGCAATTTTAACCTAAATGCATCTAATCTAGCATGATAAAAGAATATGATGTTAGTTCTAATGCAAAAATCAATATGCAATGCATCCTACCCTAACATGCATATAATACATCATCAAGTATCAATGAAAGGGGTGATTCAACTTAATTTGACCGGTTGTGGCCAAATCTTGTCGTTGCGTCTAGTAATGTAATAGTAATCTTCACCTACCTTCCCATGAATCTTGACGGGAATTGGGTTTTTGTCAACCAACACCACTTCCCCAACCTTGAATTCCCTTTTAGGTATCCATCTCTTAGTTTTCTTTTGATTTGGTCTTTTAAGGATATGAACCTCTTGAGAGGGAAGGATAGGGGATGGTTTCTCAGCCACAGGGATCTTATAATATGGAATAGGACCTGACTGTATCACATGAGTTGAGAACAAAGGTTCTCTATAGAGAATGAAGGGGGTTTCATTGGATTGTTGTATGGTAATATAAGATAGATCCATTTGAAGTTGACCACCTACGGTAACACCCCATTTCCTAGACAACAACATGCCCCAAACATCAGATATGTCTATGACCACAACATCCATGAGCAATGATATGTTTGGATTCATAGCTAATGACACCTTGAGATCCTTGATAAGGCCTTCTACTTCAACGGGTTGGGAGTTGAAACCACACACATTTTTGTATCTCCGGGTAATGTTAAGATTCAATTGCTTCATGACTTTTAATGGCATGATGTTAGCGAAAGCCCCAGAATCCAAGACACAATTGTGTAAGAGGAGGTCATTAATAGCTAAGGTGAGTAAAAATGGCTCGTGACTTGGGTTAATATTAGAGAGGTGTATGTTTTGCAATGTGATAGGTGTGTCCTCCTCTTCTTCAAACCCTAATGCTTTCTTGGCTTGCCATTGTTGATGTGGGAGTTTAACTAGCTCTTTTAAGGGAACCTGCATAGTCATCTTTCCTATAGCAACACCTACATCAATATCAAGCTTGACCTCCTTACCTTTGGATTTGCCTTTGGGATCCCCTTTTGGAGGATCTTTCTTGGGAGGATCCTTCTTTGGAGGCTTCTTAGGAGAATGCTCTTTAGGAGGAGGTTGCTTCGGGGTAGATTCTTTCTTGTTAGGCTCCTTTGAGCTTGTGGGGGTATCTTTGTTGTTCTTTTGTGAATATTGGACCCCTTTAAACCTTCCGCTATAATCTACATTGAGGATCGGCTCATCCTTCTCTTCTTTGAGAGTCACCTTACTAACCGGGGGTGGTCATAAGTGCCACCTAACATAATGTTGAAGGCGCGAGTTTCCACAATGTTGGCTTCCTCATCCGCTTCCTCATCTTCACTTTCTTCTTGTTCGGAAGATGACTCTTGCTCTACAACATTAGTTGGGGCTAAAGTGTTAGGGACTTGGGACGAGCTTGGTTTACCTTCATCATTAGTTTTCTTAGGAAAGGACTTGTTTTTGGGAATGAAATTTGACTTTTGAGCCCTTTCCAAGATGACGAACTTGTTCATGTAAAGCCTATCCCTTGATTTCATGTCCTTAGATAATTTTTCAAGTTTCTTTAGGACAACTACAAGTTTTTCCTCAGTTTGGTCTTTGGACTTGCTCTTCTTAGCTTCCACCTTAGCTTTAGGATGCTCATCCACCTCCATTTTGGAAATTCTCAGGTTTTGCTCAACTTCCGTGACAATTTCTTTGGCCTCGATAGACTCTTAGGTTTCTTGTCTTTTAATGCATATGTTAGATGACCACCCACAACCTTAGTGAATTTATCAAGGATGATTGCATTAGGAGGCCTAAGGTTATCGGGGATGTCTCAAATGACTTTGGCAAATTTTAGGATCAACTCCGTGGTGTCTTGTCCTCCCATATGTGCTAAAACTTCTCTATGTCAGAGGACCCTTGGGCATCAGATGACCATCTCTTCATGAAAACATCTTCAAATTCGTCAGAGTCACCTATGCTACCCAGAGGGAGACTAAGATACCATTCCCTAACTTGTCCCTCAAAGGATAAAGCAAATAGCATCATGATCCTATCCTCATCCTCAATGAATCTAGGGGAAATCATCCAATAGAAGTCATCAACATGATCATGAGCACTTTTGGTGGCATCTCCTTTGAATTTGGGCAACCAATCATTATATTTCTCAGGTAAAGGTTTGAGATTGTCACTCAATTTCAAAGGTCCAAAAACACTAGCCAAGTGCCTCTTGCTTCTTGGGACTTTGGTTTGGTTTTGATTTTGGTTGGCATTGGAGTTGGTCGCCATATCAGGAGTTGAATTACCAACCTTTTCAAATTCAGGGAGAAGGTTAGTTCTAATAGGCGATGGAGTTTGTTCTCCCCTTCTTGCAGCAACCCTAGTCAAAGGAGGAATGTTGTCACCTTCAAGCAAACTAGGGGATTGGACAATGAATGGAGGAATGTTTGAAATGTCTTCAATGAATCAATTCCTCAATGATTCACAAGGTAGGTAGACCTTCTTCCTCCCCAACAATGACGCTAAAAATGTTACTGCTCAATCCAGTAGGGGTCTTAGGAGGGGTTCCAAAGGGGCAACAATTACAAAAGTAATAAAAATCAAAGAAACAAGTACAACAATAAAGGAAAAAGGAATGCTCCCACTGCCCGAGAAGGAAATAATCGACCTCCCAAGAGGACAAGGAATGCCAGGTATGATGAAAATAACGTTGTAGAAAAACTAGTTGAGTTCTATCTTATTTCTGCTCTATGTACCGCCTCTCCTTCGGATACTTTGGATCATTGGTTAATAGATAGTGGAGCCTCAAGGCATTTCACTGGATATAAGGCATCCTTCTCAAATTTAGTTGAGAGGAAAACTAATCTAAAGATTATTCTTGGAGATAATGCCACCTACCCTGTAAAAGGGATAGGAATTGTCACTCTTCACTTGAACTATGGTCAAACCATACATCTTTAGAAGTCTTGTATGTGCCCGATTTGAAGAAGAATTTGGTGTCTATTTCTATGATGGAAGACAAAGGCTTCAAGGTAGCTTTCATTGATGGAAAGGTACGTGTATGGCATAAAAACTTCAAAGATGCTTTTACTCTTGGGTTTAGGGTTGATGGTCTTTATCAAGTTGGTGGAAGTCCTTTGGGAGCATTGACAAGTGATACCTCTATTCAATGTGAGCTATGGCACCGAAGATTTGCCCACTTACATTACAAAGCCTTACCTGGGGTAAGGAAGATGGTCACAGGGATGCTCGAGTTTCATATGAACCATGAAGGAGTCTGTCAAGGTTGTGCAGCTGGGAAACATACAAAGGGACCATTCCCTTCTAGTGAAAGCAAGACAACTGATATTCTTCAATTGATCCATTCTGACCTGTCTGGTGCCTTGCTCGTAACTTCATTAGGAGGATACACATACTATGCAATTTTTGTGGATGACTTCTCACGCAAAACATGGATTTATTTCTTGAAGAGGAAGGATGAAGTGTTCAAGTGGTTTCGTTCTTTCAAAGCATTGGTGGAGAATCAAACAAGAAAGAAGATCAAGACGTTGAGGACTGACAATGGAACCGAATATGAATCTAATGAATTCAATGAATTTTGCAGGGAGGATGCCATTAAGAGGGAGACAACTATTTCATACATTGTAGGGTAGAATGGTGTTGTTGAAAGAAAGAATTGAACCATTATGGAAGCTACTCGTGCCAGGATCTATGATTAAGGACTATCAAAATTCTTGTGGGGAGAAGTTGCTAAAATTGCTGTTATGTTCAAAATAGAAGTCCTCATCAAGCTTTGGATTTCAAGACACCCGAAGAAGTCTTCACTGGTAAGAAACGTGACGTTTCTCATTTAGAATATTTGGTTGTCCTGTGTATTTTCATGTGCCTAAAGAGAGAGAAGGAACAAGTTGGAAGCTTCTGGGAAGAAAGGTGTATTTGTTGGATACAGTGAAAATTCAAAGGCATATAGAATTTATGTACTTGGTCAAAGAGAAGTAGAAGTAGAGATGTTTTCTTTGATGAAGACACTGCCCTCGGGAAAGCCAAAGATCTCCCCATCTCAAGGAAGGATGATGATGCTGCGGAAAAACAAGAACCTCCGATGGATGAACCAATGCCCTATGTTGATGGTCCAATGGATCCTCTTGATCCACCTTCTTGTGAATCCTCTACCTCAAAGAAAAGACCTCTATGGCTCAAAGATACTCTTGAAGATGCAGAAAAACATTCTGCTCCAAGAGGAATGTTTCAAGAAAATAAGAAACCCAACAGGTATCAAGGATACTTCGCTACCATGAGTACTATTATTCAAACTGAACCTTGCACCTTAAAAGAAGCTGTAAAGCACCAGGTATGAAAAGATGCTTTGTTCGAGGAATATGAATTGATCATGAAGAATGATCTCTGGGAAGTGGTGGAAGTGCTGAAAAATATAAGGCAAGGTTCGTGGCTCGTGGTTTCTGTCAAAAAGGAGTTGACTATGATAAAATATTTGCACTAGTTGTTCAATACAACACTATCTGATCCATAGTTTCTCTAGCTGCCAATCAAGGGTGGGATTCACCTTTCAGAGAATCTTGTGTTCCACGACCACTCCAAGCATATTGATATCAGATACCACTTTATCTGAGATATGGTACAGTGGGGATCAATAAGGCCCCAACAGATCTGGACTGATGAATAGGTTGTTGACATCTTCACAAAGCCCTTAGGGAAGGCCAAATTCTTATCCTTCCGATAGAGACTTGGAGTCGTTGAAAGACCTTCCCATGAGGGTCCTGCTTGAGTTGGACATTAAGCTCTAGGAGCTCTTGAGGGGTCTGTGGTACTTCCTGGAGCTATATGAGCATAGGGTGAGTGGTTCACCTTCCCCTGTAAATGACATATGCATAGGATGAGTGGTTCACCTTCTCTTGCGGATGCCCAAGCATACATCCTACCCTTGCAGTCTAGGACTCTTGGGAAGTACCTCTCATTTGACCAATGTGTTGGGAAAAGTGGTTAGGGACCATAACACTATAGATGGACGCATCATGTACAATCGTACTCCCTATGTCTAGGATGCATGATGTTAAACAACTTGATTAGTGTTTGACCCCTGATTATGTGGATTGACTTTTATCAGTGAGAAGAGAGTTGTAATGTCTTGTGACTCACTCTCGATCGATCCTTCTTATTATCTATATCAATCTTCAACAGAGACGAGTCGAGATGTAGAGATAATACGCGATGATCATGATGGCATGATGAGGGATGGATATTGTTACGTGGAATTCTCCCTAGTTGAGAGGGAGTGTTAAAATGTGTAATTAGGGCAAAATTCCACTTTGGGAAGTTCATTGACCTAAGATGATGTTTGGACAAAATTCCTCTTTTCGAGAGGACCAAAATCGACCCTGGAAGCACTGAATTCAGATAAGGAGAAATTTGTCTTTGATGTCAAGCTGACAAGAGCACATTTGGTCAAGGCTGGCTTGGGGTCAAATTGGTCAAATTGATCCCCCTCCAATGCATATAAATAAAGGAGACCCTTAACCTCATTTGTCACATCAACAACACAACATTTCTTCTCTCTCCATTGATTAGTTCGTAAAATTTTGAGGCAGCCTATTTTTCTTCACACGTACGAGTTCTTAGCGCTATTTTTACCTGAGTTGACTTTTTGTTTCAGGAGACTTTGACCAATGATGACCTTTGGACTTTTGAGGGGTTGTTTGACTGTGCTTTGACCAGGAGAAGCCCTGTCCTAGCAGGCCACATTATCTAGCACGAAAACCAAGGCAAGAGGAGTTGTTTGACCAGGGTTGACCGCAAAGTTGCAGGAATGTTTTGATCACATGTTGATTTCATCATTTGACTGGGTTTGATCATCATTTTGTTGATTGTTTTTGCTATTGTTTGACCACCAAGGAAGGTCGAGTTTGACTGACTTTGACCGAGCTAAAAGGGAGGTGTCTTGACCATTCACTGCTGAATGGTTAGGTCATTTTCACTGCTATTGACTTTACAAAATTGCAGAACTTCATCAAGTAGATTAGATTTACATTGGTTTGGGTAATTTGCAAAAGTCAAGTCACATTGAATTTGACTTTCATCATTGTACTCTATTGGACATTTTCTCACTGTCGAACATTTGATATTTGATAATAAGAAGGATTGATTAAGGATTTTCCCCATCTTGGGGTTTTTCCTTAGCTTTAGCCAAATATTGGTATTCTCTTGTCTTGACTTGTCTTCTGCATTTATTGTTTATATTCTGTCTACAGTTACTGTCAATTTCAATTAATGGTTTATGTGATTGCTTTTGGAAATTAAAGTGGAAATGACATTGGGTTAATAAAAGTACATTGAAGTAATTGTTGCAAGCATAAAACATACCATTGTTATCTAAAATTGACACTTACAAACCATGGAACCAAGTGGACACTTCATAGTGGCATGCCCTTCCATAATGGGCTTTAGAGTGTACAAGTGTCTCCAAGTTCAAGAACAGGGTTAACCAAGGACCCTATTAGGTCCATGGTACATCCATTAAGTGGCAGGTGTCATGTAATATGATGATGGAACAAAGTGGGGCATTAGGGGAAGGCTCCAAGCCACATGTCATAGTACAAGGGTAGCTAAGATAAGGGAAGCCCACACTTGGATGTAGCAATCGTGTTACATGAGTTACACCAACCTTTGTTTTTCCACCCTTCTTCATATGCCTTCTGCCTTCTATTGATTTTTCTTTTAAAACTGCACGAGGCTCTAGGGGATGAGAGCATGATGTGAACGATATAGCAGTGAATACCCCTTAAGGCTAGGTAGTTCATCGCCCACCAGGGGTTAGGACAATCATGGGTTTCTTAATGATGCAGGGGACCAATATAGGGGTTCCTAGGAATGAGGGTGATGGCCATAATGATGAGGGTAGAGCTCATGTTTGGCTTTTGCCCACGTGCTAAATTTGTATGTCTCGACCATCTTTTGCATTTTATGGTACATTTCTTGTTGAGAGTGGCCAAATTATGCTTTTTACTTTTTCGCTACATCAACCTCCAGGGCATTGTTCTAGGCTCGACCCAAAGTGTGGACCCAATGGACAAATGTCGACCCGGATGGGAGATATGTGAAAAGGGGTCATAATGAGTGAAGAGGAGTGATGTATGTGGTGTCGCGAAACAGGACCATACAAACAAAATCGAGATTTCCCATGTAGTGGCATTAGGACTAGGATACAAGATTAACCACCAAATTGGACAAGGGTACAATAGTACAAACCGAACCCATTCTTTTTGTCGAATCCCCCCACCAATCCATGCCCAAAAGTGTCCATGATAAGTAAGCAAAAATACCCAACTACATAATGAAATCCATACCTTCGGGGTTGGAAGACCCACCTTCAAACATACGATCATAACAGATGGGGGAGGGCACATAATGGCTAGCTCAGGTGGCGGAGATGGATGGAACATTGAGCTATTTGGTGGCTGCAAGGCACTGTTGGCTACCGGCTGAAGACTGTGTAGGAGAAAAAATTCTCCTATGTGTGTCACCCACAGGTGGTGGGTAACATGTACCATTTAGAAAAACTGTCTTTACGTCCATTTGATGTATATTCCATCCCATAGAAGCTGCAATAGAGATGAGAGATCTAATTGTTGTGTACTTGGCTGTAGGAGCAAAAGTTTCATCATAATCAATTCCTTCATTTTGAGAGAATCCTCTAGCCACAAATCTTGCCTTGTATTTGTCAATTCTCCCATCAACTACATGCTTGATTTTGTACATCCACTTGGAAGTTACAATTGGTTTATCCTTTGTTCTAGGAACAATTTCCCAAACATCATTCTTCATTATTGATTTGCATTCTTTTAACATTGCATTCTTCCATATTTGATGTTCAGTTGCTTTTTCGTAAGAGGTAGATTCTATTTAAATGAGTCTGGTCAGATATGCTACACAACCATAATATCTTTTGGGTCTCTTGCTTTCTTTGAATGTTGCTTTTGCTGTTGCATGTCCTTTAGCTTCTTGTAGAGTTGTTCTTAGCCAAGCTTGTCTTTTTCGAGTTTCTGGAATGATGATAGGTTGTATAGGTTTGCTAGGTCCTTCTGGTTCTTCATGATGATCAATTGTAGGTTTTGAAGAATTGAGTTGCCTTGGATTCCCTTCATTGGGAAAGATAAGTCCTTCTTCATTGGAGTCAATAGGAATATCCTTGGACTTCTTGTATATAACAATTTCATTGAATGTGACATCTCTGCTTACTTCCATACAATGTTGTTCCTTAATGTAGATTCTATATGCTTTGATGAGGTGCTATAACTATTAGTTTATGGTAAGCATCAGACATGTGTTCTTGTCTCAGATGGTGCTAAGAGTCTAAGTAACACAAGATCACCAATATCTAGAAATGGTTTCGCGAGATTTGGCTTTGAAACACCTTAATTAAATTACTTTGCCATAATTAAAATATTTCCTAAGTGTAACTTAGGATAAATGGTAAATTAAAGTTAATTAATTAAAGATGTTCGAGGTTGCTCTAGAGACTTCTATTGATGAAGTCTAATTGATCTTAGCTATTGATGGAGATTTAATCATGGCCATTGAAGAACCAACGAGAGATTATAAGAGCAACTTGAAGTGATGGAGAGAGAACATTGAGCATCAGTGATCTCGGTTGATCAAGCTACCCAGTTCGCAAATTTAATGAGGGCGTAGTTCGAGCCAGAGGGAGAGCATCGTAGAGAGGGAGCAACAGATAATCTGGGAGCGGGATTCCAGAGAGTTTCCCAGTGAATTTCCAATGCCAGAGTGGTAGGAAAAGGGAGGCTGAAATTCATCTGTAGGGAGGTCGTACAAGCAGTGCGAATAGCCATAAACCCTTGAGTGAGTTGTTAGAAGAGGGTTGATTTCAGTTGCCGAAGGCTAGATCAACTTCTAGGAGGCAGAGCGAGTCATTTCCGAAGGCAAAGGGAGGCAGGACGACTCATTTAGAGCCAATGTCTAGGCAATGTGAGTTCCAGGTTGTAGTGCGAGCAGCCAATGTGGGGTTCAGGTAGGTCATAGGAGGCCGAGTTGTTTAGCAGAGGAGATCCTTGATCTCTAGATTATTTGGCCAATGTATTTGCCGGAGGATTGCCAGTTGCGCATCTAGTTGTAATTATTTCCAAATTGTTGCATAACAAAATAAACCCTCATCTAGTGCATCGGTTTTCCCTTTGGGGTTTTCCTGGGGACTTTTAGTAAAAACATATTGGTGTCTAGGGTTTTATATTGACTATTGCAATAGTTTTTGTCATAAACCCTAATTTACCAAACTGTAAGAAAACTAGGATCTCTAGACATCAACAATAACCCTAAAAGGCTAGGGATTTATCATAACATTCCCTAAACATTAAGAGAGTAGGATTTCGACACGAGATCTAAACTTTATCAATAAACCCTAAGAAGATTAGGGTTTCATCATTAGCATACCCTAAGCATCGAAAGGCTAGGGTTTTACAGTGAACCCTAAAGGTTAGGATTTTACCAAAACAACAAGATATAGTGTGATAAGAGTAGATTCAATCTAAAGATTAATCACCCAGACAAGAATCCTTATGATTCAAAATTCTAGACATGAAAGAGTTAGTAATATAGAACAAATTTCAAAATGACTGCTCCTTGTAATATGAAGAAGATTTACTATAAATCTTTATACATACCTTGAGTTACTCCTTTTACAAACTTGGTAAGTTTTCCTTAATGAAGGGCTATTTCTGAAATATGATAGCATCTTCATAATTCATCTCCTTATTTGTCAACTTGTGCTTTAAGGATTTGATTTACCAAGTCACCATTCTTAATATATACTTGCAATATTTCTTGACAAGCATAATCAAAATATACAAGTACACTAGCATGGTGATTAGGATTTCCATTACCTTTTAGAGAATGAATTCCTAGACATTATTTAATTTCATTCTTGTCAATGATTGATATATATCTTGGACTATTTACAAATCCTAAACATTTGTGAGATGGGGACCAATTGAATGAGAGTGAGTTCTATCCTAGACATTAACAATCTTTGCCAATCATACAATCAACTAAGCTTAAGATATCAGATTTAACAAATAAGCAAGTTATACATACCTTTGTTTGGTACTCCATTGAGCTTATTGCTCCTTTTGCAAACTGTAGACATGATGTTAGATGTATGAGACAAAAAAATAAAAACAATGCTTACTTGATCTTCAAAGGTTCTTCCACAAGCTAAGACAAATTCATTGTTGTAAATTACTTCCTCCCCTTGAGATAAAGGTGCTCAATGCTCAACTTTGCTAGAGATGCTCAATTGTAATCCTTGAGATGATTGTGACATTTAATGTCTTCATAAAGGTAATCTTAATGATTGTAATCTTTTAATGTCTTCATAACTGTAGTTTATTCAACAAGTAATATTTTCGCTGGTTGCTCCAATCTAGAGATTCGACCACCTCCTTATAATTTGTATGGCACACATCACTTTTCGGATTTTTGAGATTGGAGTTCGGATTTTTTTTTGATATGAGTTCATACACTATAATTTATGCACATAACTGTGTTCTCTTTTCCAGGAATCTCGGCCTTGATTAGGCTAGCAAACTACCCCTTTTGATCCTTAAAAATGCTACTAAGCTCTTTTGTCACTGAAGAATCTCGGTCTACTTCAGAATTGTGTCTTATTCATGACTGTAACAAACCTTCCAAAATTATGCGTAGAACCTTTTGGGAGATTCGACTCGTCCTTTTTCAAGTGACTATATTTTTACTTTGAGCTTTCCAACTAGGTTTACAAGGATTTTCCTCAATTCGAACTTGGTCTTGTAGAGATATTTCGTTGGTTGACAAGGCTTTGCTCCGAGATACAATTCGGTCACCGACACATATATCAGTTTGCACAGATTTTTGGACCTTTTGATGAGGATATCAGACCTTGTAAGGTTACCTTAGACCCTCACTCTTCTTGTTAGGATGCTCTCCCTTCCTTGGGTTGTTGAAGAATGTACTAATGTCGGTCTTCATAATTGTATTTGTCAAAAGAAATTTTGTTATTAAAGAAAATAACTTATTAAAGCATGTGTTTCATGCTTAGGTCAATGATTTCTAGCTCAAAGCCTTCATTGAAGGCTTCTAGGTTTTGTCTTGACTCTTGAGTCAATAGAGTCATTATCATTTTCATTAGACCCTTCTTTGGCTTTTGTATCGTGTAACACCTTAGACCCTCACTCTTCTTGTTAGGATGCTTGCCCTTCGTTGGGTTGTTGAAGAATGTACTAATGTCGGTCTTCATAATTGTATTTGTCAAAAGAAATTTTGTTATTAAAGAAAATAACTTATTAAAGCATGTGTTTCATGCTTAGGTAAATGATTTCTAGGTCAAAGCCTTCATTGAAGGCTTCTAGGTTTTGTCTTGAGTCAATAGAGTCATTATCATTTTTATTAGACCCTTGGGCTTTTGTATCGTGTAAACAAAATTATTTTTGAGTCAAAAAGGTCATTTGTCACCTCCACACCAAGTCGGCCCTTCCTCATGAAGTCAGCCTGAATTAGGGCTATTCAACCATGCAAAAAGGCTATATATAGAGAGGCAATTCGACTTATTTGGAGCACTCACTCATCAAGTTCGATCTACAAGAGAAAGAAGAAGAAAAGCAGAGTGAAGTAGCTGGAGAAGGAAGGAAGAAGTTGGGAATATCTAAATAGAGTTCTTGGGAAATCTATCTCTCACATGTGTGAAGTTTCTGGGCTATAGCTGTAGCCAAAATTTTGAATCTATTGCAGGTCCGAAATTCTGAAGCTGGGGTCCAAAAATCTATCGTTGTGGGCCGAAATTCTGGATTGAAGCTGCAACTGGAAAGTTAACACTTGGAGACTTTGGCAAGGGTCATCTACAAGGAGGAAGGGCTGACTTGGTGATTGGAGGAGGTCTTTGTTTAGGTCTAAAGGGTCTTGGATTGTCTCATCTTGATTTGAATCTACTAGTGGAAGAGTTGGACTGGGTTTTCCCCTTGGAGGGGTTTTGCCCTGGCTGAGTGCCTACATCTTGTGTCTCTTGTTCTTGTGGTCTTCATATACATTTTATTTGGTAATTGCTTGATGAAAGATAAACTAATAAAGAAGTAAAAGAAGCCAACATAAATCACAAGTAATTATCAAGAAAGAGGAATCAAACCCTAAGCATTGATTTCTCAACAGAATCTCAGTCTACTTCAAAATTGTGTCTTATTCGTGATTGTAACAAACCTTCCAAAATTATGCTTAGAACCTTTTGGGAGATTCGTGTTGAAATATGTAACTAGGATCGGTCTTCATAATGACATATGTAATCATGATCTTATGTATTTAATATAAAAAGAAAAATAAATTTATTATTGTTGTTCTTGAGGCACGGGTTTCATGCTCAAGGAAATTTATTTTATAGGTCAAGCACCCATTGAGTGCTTCTAGGTTTGTCATAAAGTCAATTGAGACATTGTCATGTATTGAAGACCCATTTGGGCATGTTAGAAATTGTAAAGAAAAAATTATTGAGTCAAAGTAGAGTCAAAAGACCCTCCAAGACCTTGTCATGGCGCAAAGATCAAGTTGGTTTGCATGAAGGGAGAAGTCGGCCTAAAGATAGCATTTCGTACCCCTCAAAAGCCTATATATAAGAAGGAACTCGACCTCATTTGGACACTCTCAAGCAAGTTCGATCTCCTCAAGATAGAAGCTGGAAAAGGACGGAGAAGAAGAAGAAGAAGAAGATCGAAGTTCTGGGCCTCTCTCTCTCTATCTCTCTCTCTCTCTTTGTTTTTATAGTTACCGAGTGAAACAAAATTCTAAAGTTGCATTGAAGTTGTGACGCTGCATCGAAGCTACATCAAAACTGTGAAGCTGCATCAAAGTTGTGAAGTTGCATCGAAGCTGTGAAGCTACAACTAGGTTGAAGCTTATGAAAGGTCGAAGTTGTGAATCTGCTGGAGAGGTCGAAGTTGCAGTAGAATCTGCTGGTTGAAGTTGTAGAAGAATTTGCCGGAGGTCGAAATTGTAGGAGTTGCTGAGGAACTGGTAGAAGGAAAGCTCGTCAAGGGACTCAGTCTTGAAGGGTCTTGGTCAAGGGTCATAGATCAATTGAATATTCTATAAGAAGAGAAGAATTCTTGTGGGTTTTCCTCTCAAGTGGAGAGGTTTTGGCCCTGGATGATCGCCTATATCTTGTGTCCTCTTGTCTCACTGTTCTTTATGATTTGATAATTGTTTGATGAAAAGAACACAATAATAATTAAGGAGAAAAGAATCTAATTAAGATAAGAAAAAAAACATCATAAGCAGTTAACAAAGTAAGAGAAATCACTTAATCTAGCTCCCTAGAATTCTCAACATGGTGTCAGAGCTAAGCTGTCTAGACGAGGAAAGGCAGCTTAAAGAAGGACACTCAAGGGCCGAAGCACAAGAAGATCATCAAGAAGGACCATTCATCTCAAGGATCATCACATCTCGAAGAAGAAGACCTCAAAACCCTAGCTCATCCGAAGAAGGGTTCTACATTTGAAGCATTCTTGAGAAGCTCATACATTCCTCAATCATCATCACAAAGAAGATCTCAAGGACTCTTTCTCATCTCAAAGAAGGACTTCACATTGGAGCATCTTGAAGCCTCTACATCAAAGAAAAGCAAGGAGAAGGCGTTGTCATCATCATCAAGAAACCAAGGTGATCTCCCTCTCCTTGAAGGAAGACATCTTCTATTATCAACATCATCATCAAAGTCAAGAAGGCATCAAGTTGAAGATATTGTCATCAAGGAGTATCTTCAGAAGTAAGTATCTTTATATCTATATCTAAATCTATCAAAATGACTTCATTTTGCAAGGAAAGCAACAAATTGGTTGGGTCAACAAACTATCTTGCATGGAAGAAGAGGACAGATTTAATCCTCATAGAAAATGAAGTCATTGATCATGTTAAGGGTTTAATTGTCGAACCTCCAAAGGAAGAAGCTCAAGCTCTAGCAAAATACATGAAGGGGGAAATAAGGGCTCAAAGAATCCTTATAGAATCAATCAAGGATTCTCTCATCCCATATGTAGCAAAGTTAGAAAAGTCAAAAGATATCTATGACAAAATGGTAGAATTATTCTCCGTGAGCATTGCAGGAGAAGTAATATCATTAAGAACCGAGCTCTACAAGATGAAGATATCAAAGGAAGAAGGAATAACCTCATACTTTATGAGGGTGTCAGAAATATGAGACCAACTGCAAGAGTTGGGGGAAATAATATTCGATAAGGAAATGACCACTGTGGTGCTCAATGCACTACCAAAGGAATAGGGCAACTTCGTATCAAGCATTTATGGAAAGAAGGAAGCCACCCAATTCAGTGAACTCTTGTCATTATGTAAGATTGAAGAAACCAGGTTGAAGGCAAAAAGTGTTGTGGGATCAAATTCAAGCATTTGCTGCCATGGCTAAGAGAAAAGGAAAGTTCGGGAATTTTGGTCCTCAGAAAAAGAAGAGGAATATGTCAAAGATCCAATGCTACAACAATCAAGAATATGGGTACTACAAAAGAGTTTGTCCAAAATTCAAAAAGGACAACAAAAGGAAAGAAAGAAATGAGGCTCGTATCACTGAAGAAGTGGAAGAACCTGATGAGAATAAATCCAAAGGGATAGATCTTCACTATTAGGGTTTCTCTAATACATAGCAAGGAGAAGTGGGAGGTGAAAAGACCTCCACCATGACAATCAAGATGAGAAGCATTATGTCGAGATGCATCTTAGTAGAAGATGACATCATACTAGAAGCATACCATTGAAGCAAGAGCTCATGATATCATTAGAAAAGCTTGAAATATAGTTAAAGAAGAAATCTACATGGATGTAGCAGTCATCATATAAAGAAAGTAGCTCTTGGTAACCTCATTGAAAGCATATGTAGTGCATATGGTTGAAAGAAAGTCATCTAGCGTGATAGGAGGAATTCATCATACATCATCATCATGAGAAAGGAGCTTCTGCCAGATGGGGATAATCTAGATGCTCTGTTGGAATCTTGATTAGAAGGTTCACCTCTCATGGAGGAAGCAAGTGTCTCGCTGAGAATTCCACCTTGTTTGGGATTCATTGTTGAGAAGGATGATGGTATGGTGACAAAGGAGTGCAACATGTCGAGATTGTTGAAGTACTTTCAATCAAGGAAATGAAGCTGCTGAAGGAATGACCAAAAGAAGGAAAGAGGTATGTGTGCGTGTATTTAATTGAGTCATGTCGTCATATGGTTGCATGGGTAATGCTCTATCTCATGAGCATGATCAAAGAAAAGGGATCTCCTCGTTTGGAAAGATGCATGAAGGCATGATTCACATATTGACAAGATGAAATCAACATAATATGTCTTCATATGGAATATGAGGTGGTTGACAAAGTCAAAGGAACTATGGATGGAAGTTCCTGAAGAGAAATATGTGAAGAAAGAAAGAAGAGATCGTGAAAGATGCAACTATAGTCACATAAGATAAGAGAAAATGCTCAACATCTGATGACTAAAAGAATTGGCTAGGATATCTCCATGGAAAAGGTATGAAGACTGGTAAAGTTTGGAAAGGAAGGAGACCCTTGACATTGAATATCTTGGAGATGTGTCAATAAATGTGCGAGATGTTGATGTTGCAAGCAAACAAATGTCATGATGAAAGGCCATCATAAAAGGTAACGTTGATTTGATGTTCATTTTGATTTTTGAACATATGGATGGATTGATACAGGGCTATCGAAAGAGAATTGTAAATGTCACCTATAGCTAGCACTCATTTGGTTGGATGAAAGATCCTAAAGGAAACATGACTTGGAAGAGGTAGCTGTATGAAGGAAAGCTAGATGTAGATTAGAAGATCACTTTCCAATAAAGATAAGGACGATATGATTGACATGGTTCGTGAAGGAAAATGATGGAGGGATGATGCGCCTACGAAGAAGCCCCAAAAGATAAAGGCTCCATAATGATAAAGATAAAATTCATGACATCGAAAGGAGGAGCTTTTCAAGCAACTGAAGGTACCATGATCTCCATTGAAGAACAATAAGCTACTGAAAACAAGTCCCTAGTTAAGAGGGAGCTTGGACAAGTCCCTTGGTAAGAGGGAGCTTGGACAAGTCCCTTGGTAAGAGGGAGTTTCGGTACATTCATTTTATCCTTTTATAGGAATGGGTTGGTCCTCCTTGGTTAAGAGGGAGTGACAGATATGGTTCTCTACTTCATGTGTCATGCACTAGACCAGGACTAACAACCGTAAGTCTTAGTGAAGGCCATGAGGAGAGATAGACACATCATTCTTGTCTTCATATTGTGAAGAAAGAATGGAGGATTGGGTAAGCATTTGGCATTCGATACTCTTTGAGGATGAGGTAGGGCATCCAAGATAAGAGTAGTCGAAGAGGACTGATATTCTTTGAGGATTGGGAATCCAAGATAAGAATAGTCCTAGAAGGACATACCCTGTGAACACCCAGGTGGGGTATATGCCTTGAGAGACAATGATGATGGAGTTTATCAGCCATTGGTCTCGCCAACATTGTGCTCTGTTCTTGTGGAGAGATAGCGCTGTTAGTTAAGGCCTTGCTATGTGACAAGGCTGGTTGATATGATGCTAACCAGATGGTTCACCATTCCAAGTCTTCTTATGAGAATTCTTAAAATTGAGAATGTCCAAGTGCCTTGTATGGATTATGAATACCTCCCTAGTTAAGAGGGAGTGTTGAAATATGTAACTAGGTTTAGTCTTCATAATGACATATGTAATCATGATTTTATGTATTTAATGTAAAAAGAAAAATATATTTATTGTTGTTTTTCTTGAGGCATGGGTTTCATGCTCAAGGAAATTTATTTTATAGGTCAAGCACCCATTGAGTGCTTTTAGGTTTGTCATAAAGTCATTTGAGTCATTGTCATGTATTGAAGACCCATTTGAGCATGTTACATATTGTAAAGAAAAATTTATTGAGTCAAAGTGAGTCAAAAGACCCTCCAAGACCTTGTCATGGCGCAAAGATCATGTCGGCCTACATGAAGGGACAAGTTGGTGTAAAGATAGCAATTCGTACCCCTCAAAAGTCTATATATAAGAAGGAACTCGACCTCATTTGGACACACTCACAAGCAAGTTCGATCTCCTCAAGATAGAAGCTGGAAAAAGACAAAGAAGAAGAAGAAGAACAAGATCGAACTTCTAGGCCTCTCTCTCTCTCTCTCTTTTGTTAGGGTTTCTACAGTTATTGGGTAAAACGAATTTCTGAAGCTGCGAAGCTGTGAAGCTGCATCAAAACTATGAAACTGCATCGAAGCTACATCTAGGTCGAAGCTGTGAAAGGTCAAAACTGTGAATCTGCTTGAGAGGTCGAAGTTGCAGTAGAATCTGTTGGTTGAAGTTGTAGAAGAATTTGATGGAGGTCGAAATTGTAGGAGTTGTTGAGGAACTGCTAGAAGGAAAGCTCATCAAGGGTCTCGGTCTTGGAGGGTCTGGTCGAGGGTCACAAGTCCTGGAATTCATCAATTAAAGATTCTGTAAGAAGAGAAAAAATCTTGTGGGTTTTCCTCTCACTTGGAGAGTTTTTGGCCTTGGTTGATCGCCTATATCTTGTGTCCTCTTGTCTCACTGTTCTTTATGGTTTGATAGCTATTTGATGAAAAGAACACAAGAATAGTTGAGGAGAAAAGAATCTAATCAAGATAAGAAAAAATACTTCACAAGCAGTTATCAAAGTAAGATAAATCACTTAATCTAGCTTCCCCAAGATTCGCAACAATTTGGCTCCTCCTTTTTCAAGTGACTGTATTTTACTTTGAGCTTTCCAACAAGGTTTATAAGGATTTTCCTCAATTCAATCTTGGTCTTGTAGAGATATTTCATTGGTTGACAAGGCTTTGCTCTCAGATAGAATTCGGTCACCCACACATAAATGAGTTTGCACAGATTTTCAGACCTTTTGATGAGGATATCAGACCTTGTAAGGTCACTTTAGACCCTCGCTCTTCTTGTCAGGATGCTCAACCTTCCTTGGGCTGCTTAATTAACCTTTCGGTCCTCAAAACACAAAGCTTTTATGCCTTTGCTCTTCTTGTATAGGTCTGTGGTCATATTACAGTGGTTAGGGCTAATTTATAGTGCCCAAAATTCTAATTTAATTTTTCTAGGAGCTTGGTCCAAGATGACCAGACTTCTTTGCCATGACTTGTAGCCCTTGTGATCTCCTTCTTGCCCTATGCAAAGGAACCAAGCTGTGATACCATGTTGAGAAATCTAGGGCAGTGCTTCATTAGACTTTTTATTAATGGTTTCTCAAAATTTGACAAGTTCTTGTGATTAGATTAATTCTTAATTATCATTATTAAGTTCCGTTCATCATCAAGATAAATGCCAAACAAGAAGATCACAAAGTAGGACACTAGAGATAGGCACACAACTAGGGCCAAAACCCCTATGAAGGGGAAAACCCAGTCAAACTCTTCCATTAGTAGATTCAAATCAGATTGAGACAACCAAGACTCCTTTTGACCAGACAAGAGACCTTCCTCACTCCAAACCATCAAGTCAACCCTTTCTCCTTCTTTTTCTGTAGTCCTTGTTCTAAGTATTCCATCGAGCATCTTCACTATTCCATCTTGCACCTTCGCTATATAATAACTTCTTTATGGTGACGACGAAAGACTTCAGTTAGACATCTTCTTTTTACTTTCTCTTTATGCGAAATTTCAGATCACTTGCTTTCTCTCTCAAGAGGTTGAATTGTTCTTGTATATATATATATTCTTCTTCGGTAAGGACATGACCTTTCAAAGAGGCCGACTTGATAGCTGGGAGAGGCCAACTTGATGGTGGAGGAGCTTTACATGGCTAAAATACATGAAATAAATTTCTTTCTTTGATATAATGAGCCCAAGAAGGGTCTAGAATATAATGATAATGACAATGACTCAAGACATAAACCTAGAAGCCTACAATGGAGGCTTTGACCTATTGACCAATGACCCAAGCATGAAACCCATGCTTTAATAAGTCAATAAATTTTTTCTTTTTATCTCTTTTGACAAATACAGTTACGAAGACCAACACTAATTACATTCTTCAACAGCCTCTTCACTTCCCCCATTTCCTATTATAAACTCATTAATTACTAAAACCTTTAACCCTTGATGTCAATGGCCAAGATTAAATCTTGCCATCTCAAGATCAATGTTTGTGACTTAATCTCTCATTGAGATGACTTAAGTCACTGAAACTTTATAAAGTCACTTTTACAAAAAACCTTCTAACTTTATAACATTACTCAAGTCTCTCAAACTTTATAAAGTCACTTTTAGAAAAAAACCACTTTAACTTTATAAAATCACTTGAGTCACTTATAGTCATTAAATATAAAATTCACTTTATAATGAAGTGTCTAGGAAGTGACATTTTCTCAGTCACTTCTGCAGGCTAGGCACCACCACTGCAGAAGTACCCTGTGCTACAATTTCTAACACTAGAAATTGCATTCATTCAATGTTCAAGAAACTTGTTGGTTTTGCCCCATTCCCTAGTTGGCAATACAAGCATGAAAATCTAAATAATTGATATGCTTTAATTTAGATTTAATTTATCTAATTTGTTAAATATAAAATTTTTATTTTAAATATATATTGATAAAAAAGTCAGGGTTAGGATTCTGATTCCTAATTTTGGAATGGGTGCAGCATCCTCACCAGATTCTGATCACACCCATAGTTCTTGTGACTTTGGTCACCCATGTTTTCACCATGGCCTGGGAATTCCGCACCAGCTGTTAATGAGTTCTCTCTCTGATGATATGCATGTACTGCACAATGACGGTAATGATGTGAGAATAACCCAGTCAATGAAGAGAAAGTTAGTGAGGTATTCTTGAAGTTGAGCCCAGAAGAAATTATAGGAAAATGATTGCTAGAACAGAGGTTGATTCTTGTAGAACGGAGGAAATCATTGTTGGCAAGGTTGAGGGTGGAATTGTGGTGGCTATGTACTTTGGAAAGTTCTACCAGAAAAGGCAAGCATTACAGAGCACTCGACACACACACACACACATCTTAGCAAAGGGACACTCATGAGAGAGAGAGAGAGAGAATGGACATAACAAAGGGAGACTACCATGGGAGACCTCAATGGCTTGTTTTAACTGATACATCACGAAACCTTGTAAGAAAGGAGACTATCACGGGAGACCTTAATGTCTCATCTCAATTGGTGCGTTAGGAAACTGTAGATATGGTAAAGTGTCTTCTCATTGGTGATGGTGTGGTGACCTTAAATATGTGGAATTAAATTATAGTGATGATTGCCATCTACTGGCAAGCATCTGCTTCATATGTGATCATAAATAGGTTTGCTCAGTTATCAATTTATTGAAACTGTAAGGTAATGTTTATAATTACACAGTAGTGTATCATCCATATTGATAAAATATAATGTGTCCTTTAACCAAACTTATTTGTTTGCTGCTTAGATTGTTTGCTAGACATTACACTTCTTTGTACATTCAAAGGTATTTTTCACAATTCCGTAATTTTTCTGAGATCACTGTTCTTACAATTGGAATATTAGCAGACATATTCTTGCTTAGACCCGACTAAGCAGCTTTGTTCATCTCCCTTTTCTGCAGGCTGAAGCAGAACTCCTTTCTGCTATTGTTACATTCTTCAAGCAACTTGGAATTACATCATCTGATGTGGGGATCAAAGTTTCCAGTCGAAAGGTCTGAATTCACTGATTTAGAGAACGTTGAACATTTCAATAATTGGAATTATGTATTATTGAATTGTTTCGTGGAAATTTATGCTGATTTGTTTGTAGGGTGTCCCTAAATCACGTTATTGTAAAATAGATTTTATTCTAGAAAGCATGTACAGTAAATAGGTCTTATTAGGTATTATCACTTAGATTGTTCATACTTCTGCAGGTGCAAATACTGCAGGGTTAAACTGGAGTATTCCTGCATGGGATTCTTGTTAATATCAACATTTCCAGCTAATCAAGTGTAGCTCATCCTTAGGATCATCGATTCTTGAATAGACTACACTTGAATAATTTGAAACGTTGATATTAAAAAGAATCCTATGCAGGAAAATAATGTCTTATCCTCTATCTTTGTCTTGGAATGAATCACACAAACAGTGTCAAATTAATGTTGCAGCAATGAGTACAGGAAGTCTGCAACAAAATGTGACACACTCGTTGGAAATTTACACTAATAATATTAAACTCTTATTTGGTGAACTCAGGACATACAGTGTGCGATAAAACTCACATGAAAATTGGAATTTCATGAAATATGGGGATTAAGTTTTTTAATTATTATCTTTATAATTTGTGAAATTCACAGTCTCTTTATAATTCTCTCCCTGGAAATCTCAGTCTCATTTATCTTTCAGGAGTCTGTCTGTACATTTCTTTTCCATGAGAAATATCTTTATAATCCAAAGGAGGAAAATACATGTTTCGGTTTTCAAGGGACTGGTACCTGTTGTTGCACAAAGTGTCTAGGCACCGCAACAACGCTGAGAGTAAGGGCTGTCACTCTAATCCTTACTCACTCCGTTTAGACTCTCTCCTAGACAAGTCAAGGGGGGGTAGTCCCTAAGGTTAATGGATGAGGATAGCCTGTGGAACACAAGCTCTAGGGGATTTTAAGGATGAACAACTTGATGAATTTAAAGCAAGTCTCGGTTAATTGAGATAGATAAATTAAAATAAGACACAATCACAAGATAAAAATGACTAAAGACCAATGCCTTTAATATGAATTAATCGAAGACTAAATAATAACAAGTCACCCAGAGCAATTTATAATGTAGCAAAGCGACGATCATGAACAATTAATTGTAAAATGCTCAAAACTTTAGCATACAGGATAATCTAGCAAAATAATCTTTCTACAATAGTCAATATGATTTAAAACTGTTGATTTGTGGTAGCATCGGATGTGCTCTAGCCACAAAATTTGGTGGAGAGGTTGGGGCACATGAGATCTCCAATACCCAGATTCTAAATAGTTCAGGAGATATTAAAATAATTAATATTTTTAATTGAGTCCCTAAGTCTAAACTTAGGGAAATTAAAATATTAATGTGAATTAATATAAAACTATGCTAGAATGGTCCAAAAGACATGGATCAAGTCAGATCTAATCTTAATTTTCAATTAGGGACTTAATCTCAGCCGTTGATTTGTCAATGAGAAAAGTATAAGAGGAGGCTTGAGGGTCACTTGGAGAACACACTAGATGATCAATCATTCTATTCAATAGAGCGGGGTTTGCTAAGAGAGATAGAATCAGTGATCGGAGTTGCAGCTGAGGGGCATTGAGTATAGAGAGATAGAGAGGTAGAGATAGTACTGGGAGATTAGCGCAGGAGCTAGAGAGAGTGATGTAGTAGCAGCGAGGGCTCACGCAGAGACAGCCAGGAGCTGCGCAGTGCTTTAGGGAGGCCAGCGTTGCTAACGCAGAGGGCCAAAAGGCTGACGCAGGGCCTCCTGAGGCTGACACAGTCCAGAAAGGCAGACGCTGGGGTTTCTAGGGCAAATTGGAGTTGAGGAGCTGCCAGAAGGTTTATCCGAGGTTTCAATCGAGGCATTTGTCTCAGATTGAGAGGTACTACTGCCAAGGAAATTCTCTGTTGGGTAAGTCGGATTTGGCACCCAGATTGTACTCTGAAATTGCTTAATAAGAAAACCCTCAAATAGCTGCATTGGTTTTCCCGCATAGGGTTTTTCCGGGGAGATTGGTCCAAAAATAACGGTGTCATTGTGTGTGCTTGTTTCTGTTTCCTTCAGTTGATGATCTGTAATATGTTGAGCATGCACTAATGTTTATTTTCAGTATTTACATTGTAAATAACTTGTTAAATAACGGAACAAGTAGGTAGGAATAAATCAGTGAAGTGCATGGAGGGTTTCTAACTGGTAGACTTAGAAACTTCAGCAAAAACATTTATCGTACCTTGACCATAGAAAAATCATGAAAATTTAAGATTTTTCACTTAACACCAAGGACACCACGAAACTTTAGTTTCACAATTCAATTATTCCTTAGGCAATAACTTTAATGGTAAATGAAGCAATCAAATTTTTTTAATGTGACAAAAATAAAACAAATCAAAGGGTTAATTCAAATGTTAAAGGCACTGGTTTGTAGTAATTTTTATCTTGTGATTGTGTCTTATTTTAATCTATCCATCTCAATTGACCGAGAGGTGCTTTAAATTCATCAAATTATTCATCCTTAAAATCTCCTAGAGCTTGTGTTCCACAGGCTATCCTCATCCATTCACCTTAGGGACTACCTGCCTTGACTTGTCTAGGAGAGACTCTAAATGGAGTGAGTAAGGATTAGAGTGACAACCCTTACTTTGAGCGTTGTCGCGGTGCCTAGACACTTTGTGTGACAACATTTTTTGGCGTCGTTGCCGGGGATAGAGTTTTCTGTCCTTGGTCCTCTCAATCTCTTCTCATCATTTGATCCTTTCATCTTCACTCATTCATCTTCATCTCATTTTCATCATATCATCTTCTGTGTCTAAGTTAGATTTCTGTCCGAGTGGCGACTCCACTTCCTTCATCTTCTACAGGGGCATGTACTAGGAGGAATCCAAGCAACTTGGCTAATCCTGCTCCGGATCCTGAAAGGGCTCTCAGAGCTAGATTACACAAGCTCTCTTCTCGTACACTCCTTGTCAATCTCGGCCAGGAAGCTCTCTGTGACATCCATTCACTCTTCTTGAATCCTCCTGTTCCAGACATCATGGATATCTATCAGCCTCTTAACTTTGCTAACATCCAGGGTTATCCCCATAACCTTCCTAATACTGGTCTAGACAAGCTACCCGCTTTCCAAGGAAATAATGCAATCACTGTTAAAAATCATTTATATGCTTTTTCGACTTGGTGGGCTAAATTCGCTCTGGCTCAAAATTATGAGGATGTGCAAATGAAATGCTTCGTCTTGACCCTTGAGCAAGATGTTATGGATTGGTTTAGGGATAGGCCTGATCATAACATTGATTCATATGATTCCCTCCTTAATGCTTTTAAAGAGAAATTTGGTGATAAGAAAGAAGATCAATTTCTAGCAAAAGCCATTAGCGTCATTAAAAAGAAAGAAAATGAGACGTGTGAAGAATTTAATAGAAGGTTTAATGGTATGCTTAAAGAAATATCTACTGATTATAAACCAACTGAGAAAATGCTTCTTGAACACTATCTCGATGCTTTCAATCCTGACACTTCTTATGAATTGAGAAGGTCCAAGCCTGGTGATTACAAGGCTTGTCAAATCGAGAACCTATTTTTTACCCCTAAAAATGTGCCATAGTAGAAAGTTGAGGGCGAGAGGTGTAATTTTGAGCACACATACGTCGTACAACTTCTCTAGACATCACTTATTACATTTTACATTATGATTTTATTCAAATTTCCACTCTGTGTGAAATTAAAAAAATTAAAAAACTAACCCCTAGACCTATTCAAATTTCGTGAAATTTTATGGTAATATATAATGACTTTAGACACTAGGACTCACCCAAGGCCTTGTCATTAAGCCCCACTCCGGCTTTTGGGCTATGCTTGGAGGAAAAAACTCAATTAATTATTAAGTCCTAAAAAACACCTAATAATTAATCAAGTAAAAAAAACCCATCCAGAGTAAACTCACTTGAAGACGAAGTCCCAAGCTACCTAGGCCTGTTACATGACTCAACTCATCATACTAACATCACTTTACATTATCCTTGTAGGGCTTGTGGAATCTGAGTACAACATGAGAATAAGATGGGAAGAAGAAATAGAGTTGAAAAACTTTGATGATATAATGAATTCTGATGGTACATGATGCCTCTGATACATCCTCGAGCATGGAATCTTCAAAATTTTTTTAGGTACACTTTAGTGGCCAACAGAGCCCAAGGGCTAGCGTACCTGCAAATCTCTATAATTTTCCCAAAGTAAAGTTGTTAGATCATATGGTGAATCAGATCACTTAAGATAACATGTACCAATAGAATGTTTTTATCACCGACAAATGAAATAACAATTTTTTAAAAAATATTCAACACAATATAGGATCACACATAGCTAACACATACCACAGATCAATAGAAGAAGAACACCATGAATTGAACCCCAAAGACTTTCTATTAAGATAAACAATGTTCCCAGCAGAGCAACAACTCAATACCAATGTTCAAAAATTACATCATCCAAAGGTATCAAATAGAGGCTCAATGTGGTTTTTATATAGAGAAAACCCCTCCAAGTGGAAAATAACGGCTAGTTGGCTTGATCTTCATCAAAATAATCTCGACCGTCGAAATTAATTTGATCATCTTTTAATCTCCATTGTCAAATTTTTTATTTTGAGGAAACATTAGAAATTTTCTTATAACCCACTATTAATTAATCCAAAAATTAATATTTTGGGTTACTTTCCTCAAAAAATTGACTGAGTTAACCACCAAGGTCGAAGACCTCAAATATTCTTAAAATATCCATTTTTCCGTTGGTGGGGGATCTGCAAAAATTGACTTTTCACTTACGAATTTTAGATTATTTTCCACTTGGAGAGAAAATTATTTCTCTATAATTACTTTTTGACTCAAAATTAATTAATTTATGGCTTAGTATTTTTATTTAATTTAGGCAGAAAAATTAATTAATTGACACTAGAGGAGATTTAATGATTTTTTGCACCCTCAAATATTTTAGGCATGGTGTCTAACTATGAGTAACTATGCACTAAAATATTTTTTATATCAAATTATTACAATATCAACCCTTGAAAGGGTAAATACACATATAGACTCAGACCCTCAATAATTTATTCAATTCTGCGACACAAAATGATCTAATATAAAACCAAGTGTGCTTTTAATAAAATAATTTAGCCAAATGTGCTAAAATTATTCCCAAACACACTTTTACAATAGACTCGATATAACACTAAGACTCACCTATGACTTTGTCAATGAATTCCACCCTAGCTTTAGGGTTTTAAGCTGGAAGAAAAACTCTACTGATTATCCGTGTTTAGAAATGCACATAATTCAGTGAGGTTTAAAAACTTCCTAGGGTGAAATTCTTTGCCAAAATAAGAGGCATACCTAGGTGTTGTTACATAATTAAATGGTCATACTAACATCATTTACAATACAACTTGCAGGAATTGGGTTTACGATGATAAAATTGTGTTAGCTGATGACTTTGGACTTTGAAAAATATTTCTTTACATCTTTGTACTCTGTTTCCTTGGATTGTTGACAGAGTGTACATTAATCATGAAAGAGTCAACATGATTCATCATTCATCATTAAAGAGTCAACATCAACATCCTTAAGGAGTTCATATCATCATCCACATCATCAACATCAAAGAATTCACATCATCAAGAAGTTCATCATCCACATCTTCAAGGATTTTTCATTAACATCAATAAAGAGTTCACATTCACATTATCAAGGTGGTCACATTGTCAAGGAATTCATCATTAATGAGTCTATGTTATTAGAATTCCACATTATCAACAAGTCAACATCATTATCATCAATATCAACAATGAGATTACAAATCCATATCATCATTATCAATGAGATTACAAATCCATATCATCAAGAAGTTAGGGTTTTGAACAAAATCAGTTCTAGGATTTATGTTCATTTTTCATCTCCAAGCCCTACCTAGGGTTTATAAACCATAATAAACAATGTTATTAATGATTAAAACAATAAAAGAAATATGAGATACTTATCTTTTGAGCTCATGATAGCTCCCTCTTGATCTTCAATCTTCTTGAATGCAACTTGCTAATCAACTTTAACAAGATGTCAAAACTTCTTAAGCGAAAGTAATCATGTCTAGGGTTTGATTCATAAGCCCTAGGTTTTCTTCTCCAAACCCTACCCAGGGTTTGAAAAAACAATTCAATGTCAGTAATATTTAAAACAATAAATGAGATACAAAATACTTATCTTTTATGAGAGGTAGAATCCTTTCTTTTGTCTTTTACCAACACTTCTTTGGAATTTGCAAAAATTTGCTTTCTTCTTCTTTTTCCCTTTGTTGAAATATATAACTAGGTTCGGTCTTCTGAATATTCTATGTAATATTGATTTATGTATTTAATGTAAAGAGAAAATAAAATTTATTATTGTTATTTTATAGCATGGGTTTCATGCTCAAGATCAATTCGATTTAGGGCAAACATCCATTGTGTGCTTCTAGGATTTTTCAGTGTCAAAGAAGTCAAAGAGTCATTGTCATATGTACTAAGACCCTATTGGGCCTTTTGTATCAATTCAAAGGATTTATTTAGAGCTTAAAAACTCTCTTAGTCTCCTTCCAAGACCAAGTCGGCTTACAAGAGAACAAGTCGGCCTGTAGAGATGAAGTTAGCCTCATTAAGGGCTATTTGAGCCTCACAGAAAGGGTATATATATAAGAAGCATTCAACCTCACTTGGAGAGACAATCAATCAAGTTCATTGAAACACACACAAGGACAAAAAGGACTAGCAAAGAATAGGAGAACTAAAGGAAGAAATATCGAAGTTTTGAAGACTTTTTTTGTGCTACATCCTCTCACACGTGCGGAGGAATTAGGGCATCATTTGTTGCAGCAATGTACGAATAACAGTTATCTAAAGAAGCTGAGGTTTGCTGTCGAAGAGATCAAGCTTGAAAGTCGAATTTTTAAGGAGAAAGGAGCACCCTAGGTGGAGGAAGAAGAAGACCACTTTTGCCATCTTTTCATCCACACGTGCGATCGAGGGTTTCTGCAGTAAGGCCAAAAATTGTAGTCAAGAAGTTGCAGGTCCGAACTTGAGATCAAAAGTGAAGTTGCAACAATTTTGAAGCAGTTTGACTTGGGTTGACTTTGTGAAAGATAAGCTCATCTAAAAGAAGGTTGACTTGGTCTTGGAGGGGTCTTTGTCTTGGGTTTAAAGGTCTTGGAATTCGTCATTTGAAGATTCTATAAGAAGAGAAGAATTCTTGTGGGTTTTCCTCTCTAGGAGAGGTTTTGGCCTTGGCTAGCAGCCTATATCCTGTGTCCATTTGTGTTATTGATATTCATAGTTTGGTAGTTGTTTGATGATAAGAACACTATAATAATCAAAAGAAGAAGAAGTTAATTATAAATACTACAAGTTGAAGTAAAGAACATCACAAGCAATTATCAAAGTAAAGAGAAATCACCCTAATCTAGCTGCCCTTGATTTCTCAACATGGTATCAGAGCTAAGGTGACAAGAAGAGGCAGCTTGAAGATCACTCAATTGAAGAAGGATACATAAGGGCCAAATACAAGAAGAAGAGCATCAAGGAGGACTAGTCAACACATCATAAAGACTCTATTATTTTGAAGGAAGCACAATTGAAAGAAGAAGAAGACCTCAAGTACCCTACCTCCATTCAAAGAAAGGACTCTACACACTTGAAATATTCTTGGAAGACCCTACATTCTACATTATCAACCAAAGGAAGCAAGAAGAGCAATTCACCATCATCTAAAGAATCTAAAGTAATCTCCCTCATATTGAAGGAAAGAGCATATCTCAAACATCTTTGAAGGAAGAGGAACATCTCTCCTTATATTGAAGAAGAAGCATTGTCATTCTTGAAGAAGGAAGATCATCATCAAGAAAGGCATCTAGTGGAAGATATCATCATCAAAGAAGCATCCTCATTTGTCAAGTAAGTACTTTATATTTTAGGTCTCAATCTACAAACCAAACGACTACTTTCTGCAAGGAGAACAATAAACTTGTTGGGACATCAGACTATCTTGCATGGAAGAAGAGAATAGATTTGACCCTCATAGGAAATGAAGTTATTGGATATGTTAAGGGGTCAATCACCAAACCTCCACAAGGACAATCTTAAGCATTATCAAAGTATATGAAAGGAGAAGTACGGGCTCAAAGGATCCTCATTGAATCGATCAAGGATTCTCTCATTCCATATGTAGCAAAATTGAAGACATCAAAAGAAATCTATGACAAGTTGGTGGAGTTGTTCTTTGAAAGTACTGCATGGGAATCTTTAAGAACCAAACTTTCCAAGATGAAGGTATCAAAGGAAGAAGGGGTAGCCTCATATCTCATGAAGATATCTCAAATAAGAGATCAACTACAAGCACTACTAGATCCATAAATGACCATTCTTGAACTCAGAGCACTACCAGATGAATGGAGCAACTTTGTATTGTTGATTTTGGGCAGCATCGGATGTGCTCTAGCTCAGAAATTTTGTGGAGGGGCTAGAATACATGAGATCTCCAGAACCCAGAAATCGTTTGGAGAAATCCCACCCAGATGAGGAGCTATTAAAATAATTAATATTTTTAATGGGTTCCTAAGTCTAAACATAGGAAAATAAAAATACTAATGGGTATTAATAAGAATATGGGTGAGAAAATTCTATGTGACGAAGATCAAGTCTGTTTTAATCTTAGTCGTTGATTAGGGACTTAATCTCGGCTGTTGATTCATCAACAGGAAAACTATAAGAGGAGGCTTGAGGGTCAGTTGGAGATACACCAAGTGATCAAAGAGTTCGATTTTTCTAGGGCGTGTTTTGTTGAGAAAGTTGAGCTAAGTGATTTGAGTTGCAGTGAGAGGGGCAATTCGACAGAGGGACTTCAGTCTAAGGCCAAAGATACATAGCAGAGATGTAGAGCAGCAACAGGAGAGACAACGCAACTCCAGAAAGGGTGACGTAGAAGCTAGTGGGGCTGACGCAGAAGCTAGAGGGGTTGACGCAGTTCCCTAGAGGCAGTGTTAGGGTTTTTTGTGGGGTAGAGAGAGCAGCAGTTCAGCATATCGACTTCTGAGCAAGGGAGGCTCACTAGGAGTGTGACGCAGCGCCTAGAGGAGGTGATGCAGTTCTAGTGCAGAGCTTGGAGCAAACATCGCTGCCTAGCACTGGGAACAACAGTTGTCTTCTATGGGGTTTGATCATCTAGTTGCTGGATTGCCAAAATATCTGTCTCCGGATAGAGGTGCTTCTGCCAGATTTATTCTCAATTGGGTGAGCCGGATTTGGCACCCTAGTTGTATTCAGAAATATGCTTAATAATACAAACCCTCTATATGCTGCTTCGGTTTTCTTGAATTGGGTTTTTCCGGGGACGATTGTCCAAAAATAACGGTGCCCCTTGTGTGATTGTCTCAGTTTATTTTAGTTCATGATCTGTATGTATGTGTAGGTTGCAATAGTGTTTTCATTGCTGTTTAATTAATTAAATAACTTGTTGAATGTAAAGAACAAGTAGGAGATGATAAACCAGTGATTGTAGTAGGATTTTTGATGTGTAGATTCAGAAATTCTCACATGGTATTAGAGGAGTGCAAATCATAGGAGACTGAAGGCACCAGTTGAGAAAATCTAGAGAATTTGTTGCAGAGAAGCAGCTATCCCGAGTGACAATGTTGTTTCAAAGGCAGAGGAGCAGCTGCAGGAGTGACGCAGAGCCAGAGGAGTGACGCAAAGGCTCACGTAGTGCTTGCGTCATCATTTCGAGCCTGCAGAGGGTGACGCAAAGCCAGAGAGGAGCCAACGCAGTGATTGCGTCAGCTCTTTGGGCCAACGCGGAGTTGAAAGGTTCGAATTAGGCAGTTGTCGGGGCTGGAGAAGCCGTGCAGATTCGATTTGAGGAGCTGGTGGGACGCTGTTTTTGTTGGTGCAGAACAATGTCTGTGGAGACAGAGCCATGGTAGAGGGAATTGCCGCTTTGACAGATTTCTAGCCAAAGAAATCTAGATCCGAGTTGCAGCAGCAAAGGAGCATTGGAGAGGAAGTGATTCGACAATTGGTGGGAGGATTTTTGTGAAGGAAATCAGGACTTAGAGGGAGTCTAGAGGAGCTTGTTCCTTGGAGGATTTCTAGCGCCAAAGAAATCCAGATCCAAGTCTTGCTAGATTGACAACAGGAGAGGTAGAAGACAACCAATCCTATTTTTGAGCAGAGATGGCAATGAATGGGTTGAGGGATCAGGATAGATTGGATGGAGCATCCAATTTTGTCATCTGGAAGGTCGGGATCCTGGCAATCCTAGACAAACATCGCATCAAGGACTATTCCTTGAAGATAGTTGTTGAGTCGTTCGACGCTGATCCATTGAAGAAATACGAAGAGGCCTAGGCTAAGGCCAGTACATGATCCTAGATGGGGTTAAGATCATGTAATACCACACATTGTGGAGAAGAACATAGCAAAGGAGATATGAGAGGCGCTGACCACCTAGTATCAAGGCTCTTCTGTCCAACGGAAGATTCTATTAGAAAGTCAGCTGAGACTGTACCAGATGCAGAAGGGAGAAGAGATCGATCCCTTCCTTCTCAGGGTGCAAGCGATTCATAACCAGTTGACTTCCATGGGATCTACACTAGATCCTGAGTTCATGGTCAGGAGTCAGGATTGCCCTAAATGCAGTCACCGAGGACTGGGAGACTTTGGTCCAAAGTATCTTGGGCAGAGCGACTCTCCCCAATTGGGAGGAGATGTGGGCAATTCGTTTAAAAGAAGAGCTCAGGAGGATGACCAAGACAGGGAGTAGCAGCAAGGGAGCCCGAGTCAAGAAGGAGGAGGAGGAGGAGGATGTAGCTCTCTCATCGTCAGGACAACAACTGTAGCAGAAAAGGAAGAAGAAGGGCATAACCAAGGTCAGATGCTTCAATTGTGGGGAACTGGGACATTATGCCACTGAGTGCCCACGGAAGAAGGTCAAAGGGGAGGCTTCTGACTCAAAGGTTGCTCCAGCAAAAGCTGACAAGGAAAGCGATGATGATGAATCATGATTGTGCTATGAGTGCTCATGCGCCTCTAGAAAAGAGGTGGGGCGACATGGACTTGAAGTCGAGAGGACTACATGAACAGGGGTAGGATCCTTGAGGTGCCCAAACTCTTGGATCACGTAAGACTACGGGAGCCCTTAATGACAGTAGAAAAATGACGGGTATTAGTTGGAGCAAGGTGTGATGGAGCAACAGTGGCAGAGCTAGAGTGCCAAAGTCTGAGGCAGCACAGTGGATGTTGTAGCAGTGCGAGAGGCACATAGCAGTTTGCAACAGCGCAGTGGCAGCAGAGGGTCAGCACAGATTAGCAGTAGAGGTAGCTTCAGCATCACGAGGCATCCAGACTGACCAACATGTCAGTGTTGGGTGAAGTTTCAGTTACTTACTTCTCAGTAACTGAGTTGCAATGCAACAGTTGGCAGTGGCAGTGCTATGGGCATCATGAGGCAACATTTTGAGAGGGAGTTGAAGTACAGGTTCTACAGTGACAATGGCAGAATCATGGGCAGCAGTACAGGAAGCAACAGTGCAGTGGATGAAGGGCAGCAGGTCGAGCATCAGTAGCACAGAGGACCGGTAGTACTTCTGTTGAGAAGTGTTACTAGAGCACATTCCTCGCTAAGAGGGAGTGTTGATTTTGGGTAGCATCGAATGTGCTCTAACTCCAAAATTTTGTGGAGGGGCTAGAATACAAGAGATCTCCAGAACCCAAAAATCGTTTGGAGAAATCCCACCTAGATGAGGAGTTATTAAAATAATTAATATTTTTAATGGGTTCCTAAGTCTAAACTTAGGAAAATAAAAATATTAATGGGTATTAATAAGAATATGGGTGAGAAAATTCTAAGTGACAAGGATGTTTTAATCTTAGCCGTTGATTAGGGACTTAATCTTGACTGTTGATTCATCAACAAGAAAAGTATAAGAGAAAGCTTGAGGGTCAGTTGGAGATACATTAAAAGATCAAAGAGTTCGATTTTTTTTGGGGCGTGGTTTGCTAAGAAAGTCGAGTTAAGTGATCTGAGTTGCAGTGAGAGGGGTAGTTCGGCAGAGGCACTTCAGTCTAAGGCCAAAGATACATAGCAGAGAGGTAGAGCATCAGCAGGAGAGACAACGCAACTCCAGAAAGGGTGACACAAAAGCTAGTGGGGCTGACGCAGAAGCTAGAGTGGCTGACGCAGTTCCCTAGAGGCAGCGCTGGGGTTTTTTGTGGGGCAGAGAGAGTAGCAGTTCAACATATCGACTTCTAAGCAAGGGAGGCTCACTAGGAGGGTGATGCAGCTCCTAGAGGAGGTGACGCAGTTCCAGTGCAGAGCTTGGAGCAGCCATCGCTGCCCAGCACTGGGAACAACAATTGTCTTCTATGGGGTTTGATTATCTAGTTGCTGGATTGCCAAAATATCTGTCTCTAGATAGAGGTACTTCTGCCAGGTTTATTCTCTGTTGGGTGAGCCGGATTTGGCGCCCTAGTTGTATTCAGAAATATGCTTAATAATACAAACCCTCTATATGCTGCACCGGTTTTCCTGAATTGGGTTTTTTCGAGGACGATTGTCCAATGATAACGGTGTCCCTTGTGTGATTGTTGCAGTTTATTTCAGTTCATGATCTGTATGTATGTGTAGGCTGCAATAGTGTTTTCATCGTTGTTTAACTAATTAAATAACTTGTTGAATGTAAATAACAAGTAGGAGATGATAAACCAATGATTGCAGTAGGATTTCTGATGTGTAGATTCAAAAATTCTCACATGTATCAACTGTCTATGGAAAGATTGAAACTGCACCATTCAATGATCTTTGGTCATTATGTAAGACTGAAGAAACAAGGTTAAAGGAAAAGAATGATGTTGGATCAAATGATCAAACACAAGAATATGCAACTATGACAAGGAGGAAAGGAAAGTTTGGAAAATTTGAGCCTCAAAAAAGATTTCAAAAGAAAATTGACATGTCTAAAATTCACTGTTATGAATGTAATGAATATGGGCACTTTAAAAGGAATTGTGTTAAAGTCAAGAAGGGAAACAAGAAAAGAAAAGAAACAAGTGAAGTCCATGTGACTGAAGAAGTAGAAGAACCGGAAGAGAAGAAGTCAAAGAAGGAAGAAGTAAAGACCTTTACTATTTAATGTCTCACATACATTTAGTTCATTTTCAAGTATATAGAAGTTAGCAAGTCATGCATTACAATCATGATAAGATGCAGTATAGCAATATTGAGATGAAATCATATTAGAAGCATGAAAGGATAGCCAAAGTAGCAGTTTGAATGGTTAAAGCAAGTCATCTAGCAAGATAGAAAGAGAAGACTATCATCACACCTCATCATCATTAGGAAGAAGCATTTGCAGAATAAGGATCATCAAGATCCTCCATCGAAATCTTTGTTAAAAGATTCACCTCTACTTAGAAGAAGCGTCACATTCCACCTAGTGTGGGATCTATAGTTTAGAAGGATGAAGGTATGGTGATAGAGAAGTGCAACATGACAATTTAGTTGAAGCATTTTCATCTTCAAGCAAAGAAAAGGGAAGCTACTGAAGGAAGCCTAGATGATCACATGAAGGAAGAGGTATGCATATATTTATTAACTTTGATAGATGGATAAAGATAGAATGGTTAAAATGCTCTATCTCATGAGCATGATTGAAGAAGGGACTCTTCCTTATGAATGATACATGAAGGCATAAATATAATATGCCTTGAACTCTTTTACATGATGACAAGATAAAATCAACACTATATGACCTCATGAAGAATATGAGGTGGTTGGAAACAACTATTCCTATGTAAAAAGGAGCTATGTATAGAAATTCCGAAGAAGCAATATATGAAGAAGTTAGAAGGAGAGTTCATAAAGATGTATCTATAGCCACTTAGATAAAAATATTAATCAACAACTAGAAGGATTAGCTATGACATCTCCATGAAAATGTTATGAAGAACCTGCTAAGTATTTTAAAGAAGGAGAACCTTGATAGTAAATGTCTTGGAGATGGGTTCAAATAGTATGCAGGATGTTGATGTTGCAAAAGTTGATATTATGATGAAAGGCCATCATGAAGAGGTAATTATATTTTTGAAGTTCACTTTTTGACTTTTGAAAGCAAGCATCTAGTTGGGTTGGAGCAGGGCTACTAAAAGAGGGTTGTGGAAATTCACCTACAACTAGTACACCTAATATTGGATGGATAACTTTGGAAGAAACATGACTTGGAATAGGTAGAAGTATGAAGGATAACCAAATCATGATGAAGAAGGTCACTTCTTGATGAAAAGAAGATGGCATGACCAACATTACCTAGTTCAACACTATGAAGAGGAAAGGGAAAGTGATGTAGAAGATGGACGAAGTGTTGATTGTGGGTAGCATTGGATGTGCTTTAGCTCCTAAATTTTGTGGAGGGGATAGAACACATGAGATCTCCAAGACCCAGAAATCATTTGGAGAAATTCCACCCGGATAAGGAGTTATTAAAATCATTAATATTTTTAATGGGTTCCTAAGTCTAATTTTAGGAAAATAAAAATATTAATGGGTATTAATAAGAATATGGGTGAGAAACTTCTAAGTGACGAGGATCAAGTCTGTTTTAATCTTAGTCATTGATTAGGGACTTAGTCTCGACCATTGATTTATCAACAGGAAAAGTATAAGAGGAGGCTTGAGGGTCAGTTGGAGATACACCATATTGATCAGTCAGTTCGATTTTTTTGGGGCATGGTTTGCTGAGAAAATCGAATAGGTGATTTGAGTTGCAGTGAGAGGGGCAGTAGCAGAGAGTTGGATCGAAAAGGAGTTCCGAGCCAACAAGTACTAGGTAGAGAGGCAGCAATGGCATCAGAGAGGCAATGCAGAGGCCTACACAGTCGAGGAAGAGGCTCACGCAGAGCTAACGTAGGTCAAGAGGGTTCTTGCAGTGGCAGTTCGAGATAATCGTTGGGAGTTCGAGATTTTGTTGGGAGTTCGATGTTCTTAGCCAGGAGGGCTGAAGTCGAAGCTCCTGAGAGAAAATCGATCCAGCAAAGAAGTGACGCAGTCTCCCAGAGGGAAGATGCTGGCCCACACTGAGCAGATTTTGTTGGGATTATTGCAGTGCTTGTTAGAGTCAACCATTCAGTGGATTAGTTGTGACTTAGAGATCGAGGTAAACCCTCGTATGCATTTCTTGCTGCCAATATTTCTCTGAAAGGTTAGCTGGTGTGAGAGGCAACCTGTGGTACTCAGATTATGCTTGCTTAATAATACAAACACTCTATATGTTGCACCAGTTTTCCCGCATTAGTTTTTTTCGGGGATGTGTTTCCCAAAAATGACGGTGTCCCTTGTGTGTTTGTCTCATATTTGTTTCAGTTTATGATCTGTATGTCAGTGTAGTCTGCAGTAGTATATTTTCACGAGTATTTAAAATAATTAAATAACTCGTTGAATATAAAAACAAGTAGGAGATGATAAACCAGTGATTGCAATACAATTTTTGATGTGTAGATTTAGGAATTTTCACATGGTTTCAAATCATTGCAGATCATAGGATACGAAGACATCAGGTGGGATATCTAGTGAATTTGTTGCACAGAAGCAGCTGTCCCGAGTGACAACACTGTTTTAGAGGCAGAGGTGCAACTGAAGGAGTGACGTAGAGGCTCACGTAGTGCCTGTGTCAACATTTCGAGCCTGTAGAGGGTGACGTAGTACCCGAGAGGAGCTCACGCAGTACACGAGAGGAACGTCAACTCTTTGGGCCAGCGTAGAGCCTAAGAGGCTCAAATCAGTCAGTTGCTGGGGCTTGAGGAGCAGAGCAGATTCAATCAGGGGAGTTGGTGGGACGCTGTTGCTGTTGGTGCAGAACAAAGCCGAGGTAGAGGGAGTCATTGCCTTGACAGATTTCTAGCCAAAGAAATCTAGATCCGGGTTGCAGCTACAAAGGAGGATTGGAGAGGGGTGATTCGACATTTGGCTGGAGTATTTCCGTGAAGGAAATCAGGACTCAGAGGGAGTCTAGAGGAGCTTGTTCCTTAGAGAATTTCTAGCGCCAAAGAAATCCAGATCCGAGTCTTGCTGGATTCATAATAGGAGAGGGAGAAGAGAACCAATCCTATATTTGTTAAGCAGAGATGGCAGTCAATGGATTGAGGGATCAAGTCATATTAGATGGAGCATCCAATTTTGTCATCTTGAAGGCCAGGATCCTGGCAGTTGTAGACAAGAATCGCATCAAGGACTATGCCTTGAAGGTACTTGCTGTTCCGGTCGGCGTTGATCCGCTGAAAAAAGTACGAGGAGGCCCTGGCGAAGGCTAAATGCATGATTCTAGACAGGGTCAAAGATCATGTGGTCCCACACATTGTTGAGAAGGAAACAACAACAGAGATGTGGGAGACGCTGACCACCTTGTACTAGGGGATTTCTATTCAACGGAAGATGTTATTGGAGAGTCAGCTGAGACAGTACTAGATGCGGAAGGGAGAAGAGATCGATTCGTTCCTCCTCAGGTTGCAAGGGATTCGAGACCAACTGACTTCTGTGGGGTCTACCCCTGATCCCGAGTTCATGGTCAGGATTGCCTTGAATGCAATCACCGAAGACTGAGAGAAATTTGTCCAGAGTATCTTGGGCAGAGCTTCTCTCCCTAGTTGGGAGGAAATGTGGGTAGCTCTTCGACAATAAGAGATCAGGAGGCTGACCAAGGCAGGGGGTAGTGACAGAGGAGCCTGGGTCAAGAAGGAGGAGTAGGATACAACTTTCGCATCATTGGGACAACATGGGTAGCAGAAAAGGAAGAAAAAGACACAACCAAAGTCAAATGCTTCAGGTGTGGGGAATTGCGACATTTCGCCACTCAGTGCCCTCGAAAGAAGGGCAAGGAAGAGAAGTTTGACTCGGAGGTTGCTCCAGCGAAAGCTGACAAGGAGAATGGTGACGAGGATTGTACCATGAGTGCTCATGCATCTCTAGAGAAGAGGTGGGGCGACATTTAGCTGTAGTCGGGAGGACTACACAGGGGTAGGACCCTTGAGGTGCCCAAACTCTTGGATCACGTACGGCTACAGGCCCTTAATGACAATAGCAAAATGACAGGTGTCAGTTGGAGAGAGGTGTGATGGAGCGACAGTGGCAAAGCTAGAGTGCCAAAGTCTGAGGCAACGCAGTGGATCTTGTAGTAGTGCGAGAGGCACAAAGCAGTTTGCAACAGCGCAGTAGCAACAGAGGGTCAGCACAGATTAGCAATAGAGGTAGCTTCAGCGCCACGAGGCATCCAGACTGACTAATGTTAGCGTTTGGGTGGTTTTGTAGGAATTTACAGGGTAAGTTCCTCAGACAGAACATCAAAGGACACCGCTCACAAACAGATCACAGATCAATACACCAGTATTTTTGACGTGGTTAAAACCCTCAAAGAGGGAAACAGTCCACGGCCTGAGCCAACGCGGCCACTTCAGGAAATTTATTAATAAAAGAATGAAAATTTACATAAGCTTCTCTCATGGACTGTTACCCCACAAATGACCCTCCATGCTCTTTAAATAGAGATCATGGACCAATCAAGTGTTAAGCCACGGATCAAGTGTCGGTAATACCGAGGAGAGAAATCTCCTTCTCCTTTTCCATAGTTAATCTACTTATTATATGAGATTATGGCGGCCGAAGGCCATATACCATAAAGTGCCGAAGGCCATATACCATAAAGAAAGAAATCTATCAGAAAGTGCCGAAGGCCATATACCATAAAGTGCCGAAGGCCAACTCTCATAAAAGAAAGCCATCTCTCATAAAGTGCCGAAGGCCAGCTCTCATCTAATAAAGCATCTCATAAAGTGCCGAAGGCCATCTCTAAGAAAGGGCCGAAGGCCATCTCTAAGAAAGAAAGAAATCTCTCATAAAGTGCCGAAGAAATGAACCGTCGGATCACTACATATCGTGACCGTCGGATTGTCAGTTACAAAAATTACATAGTAAAGAAACACACTTTACCTAACTCTATACTAGACCAAGTTATACTTAACTACTTCCTATGTGTCAGAATATCCTAACATCCCCCCTTAAGAACAACTTGGGATAGGATTGAAGGACGGATTGTCAGTTACAAAAAGTACATAGTAATGAAACACACTTTACCTAACTCTATACTAGACCAAGTTATACTTAACTACTTCCTATGTGTCGGAATATCCTAACATCCCCCCTTAAGAACAACTTGGGATAGGATTGAAGGATGTACAAATATGACACAATAGGAGAAGGAAGGAGGCACTAGAGCCTATCCCCCCTTAGTGCCAACTTCCTGAACTCCAACCATAAATCGAAGTTTAGTAAACTTCGCCTCTGTGAGAGCCTTTGTAAAGATGTCTGCAACTTGATCATCTGTTGAACGATATTGCACTTCAAGAACATGGTCATGAATGAGCTTTCTGATGAAGTGCATGTGCAGTTCAATGTGTTTGCTGCGCTGCGATCATTAGGGTCACCAGCCCAATCAAAATCAGTGAAACCAACCAATAGAGGAGCTGCTTTGGCACTGTAATGAATCCCAAACTGAACTGTACCTCGAACATAATGAAGTATTCTTTTAACTGCTTTCCAATGACTTTCATGTGGGTTTTGCATAAACTGAGCAACAAGGCCAACAGCAAAGGAAAGGTCAGGACGAGTATGGGTTAGATACAAAAGTTTTCCTACAAGTTGACGCTATAAGGTAGCATCAACTTCAGGAGAAGTACAAGTGACTGAAAGTTTGACTCCAAACTGAAAAGGAGAAGGGTCTGGCTTACAGTCTTCCATGTGAAAATGGTGTAGAATATCACAAGCATACTTGGACTGGGAAAGGGAAATACCTTCCTTGGATTGCAAGACTTGAAGACCAAGAAAATAATGTAAGTGTCCTAAGTTTGTCATTTCAAACTTCCTTTTAAGGCTAGACTTCACATGGTTTATAAGGTTGGGATCACTACCAGTCAGGATAAGATCATCAACATAAAGAACAAGAATGATAAGAGACTTGCCCACTTTCTTGGTGTAGACAGTATTGTCAGAATGACACCTAGAAAAGCCATTTTCTAAAAGAAAGTTATCCATTTTGGCATACCAAGCTCGAGGATCTTGCTTGAGACTATAAAGGGATTTCTTAAGCCGACATACAAGGCTGGAGTCTGTTTGTATAAAGCCAATAGGTTGTTCCATATAGATTTCTTCATGCAAGTCCCCATGCAAGAAGGCAGATTTAACATCCATCTGATGGACTTCCCATTTGAAAGAGGCAGCAAGGGAAAGAACAAGGCGGATAGAGTTCATTTTGGAAACAGGGGAGAAGATTTCAGTGTAGTCAATGCCTTCAACTTGTGAAAAATCCTTAGCAACAAGACGAGCTTTATGTTTATCAACTTTCCCATCTGGTCCATACTTGGTTCTGTAAACCCATTTGCATCTAACAAGTTTTCGTCCCTTTGGTAGAGGAACAAGATCCCATGTATCATTTGCCAATAATGAATGATATTCTTCATTCATAGTTGCGTCCCAATTTGGATGGCCTGAAGCTTCTGCAAAGGTGTCAGGATCATAATTCACTGAAGCTGAGCCAGTAAAGAAGAGGCTCTATCAAACTGAGAACGTGTACGTCGCTGATCTGTAGGATCACCGACAAGATCACCTGCTGCATCCCGAGTAGCACGGACCCATTTTGGAAGCTGAGGAGCTGAAGGAGGATCTTGAGAAGGTGGGGGAGGATTGTCATCCTCGCTTTCATCATCTGAAGAGGAAATATTTTCAAAAGTAGAAGAGATAGGGAGAGGTGGCACATCCGCTGAACTAGGCTCGTAGGCCGATATATTTTCAGCAAACTTTACATCTCTTCTGATGATAACATTTTTGGACTTAAGTGGAATAAGTCTATATCCTTTGAGATCTTTAAAATATCCAACAAAAATACATTTTTCACTCTTAGGTTCTAAAGCTTTATATTTCTCATCTGGAATATGGGCCCATGCTTCACTTCCAAAAACACGAAAGTGACTTACATCTGGTTTAATTGAGCTCCATGCTTCTTCTGGAGTGATATTCTTTAAAGCCTTAGTAGGAGTGCGATTTATTATGTAATTTGCACAGTTAATTGCTTCTGCCCAAAAATTAAGACCAAATCCTTTAGATTGAAGCATACAATTAGCCATTTCCTTTAAGGTGCGATTCTTCCTTTCAGCTACACCATTTTGTTGTGGAGTATATGGAACAGTATGTTGCATTTGAATTCCATTCTCAGTGCAAAAGTTGATGAATTTGTTGTTAACATATTCTCCGCCATTATCAGATCTTAGCTTAAGAATTTGATGTCCAGATTGTTTTTCAACAAAGGCCTTAAAGGCCAAGAACATGTTAAACACTTCACTCTTGAGTTTTAAGAAGTATACCCAAGTGCGTCTAGAGAAATCATCAATGAAAGTTAAGAAATACTTGTAGCCAGAGAATGAAACAACTGGAAGTGGACCACATAAATCACTATGCACAAGCTGTAAAGGGGCTGAGGCGTGCCAAGAGGCACATTTTTCAAAACTATCCCGATGATGTTTTCCGAGTACACATCCAGAACAAACACCATCTCTGCAAGATACCATTGGAAGACCTGTCACCATATTTTCTTTACATAGATTCTGAAGGGAGCGATAGTTTAAGTAACCAAATCGCTCATGCCAAAGTTTGCTCACTTCATCATTATGAGCAACAAATACCGAGGGAAGATTTGATGACCCAAAGTTGTGAAACTTATACAACCTTGTAGAATCATCAACAATGCCAGTAGCTAAAATCTGTCTAGGATCTCTTAGGTCCTTAATTACAACATCGTGAGGTGAAAATTCAACGATTTTACCTTCACTTGAATGAGTTATCTGATATACAGATAGAAGGTTGCAGGATAAGGTTGGAACACATAATACATCATTAAATTGACCATTGTCTATATGAACAGTTCCAGCCCCTACAACACTAAGAGATCTATCATCACCAACATATATATTTTTGGTGTTACAATCATTTAAAGAAGAAAACATGGCTTTGTTTTTGGCCATGTGATAAGAAGCTCCAGAATCAATGAGCCACTCATGAGAATGAGAAGAAGAAGATACATTTAGTGCATAGCCAGACCGAGATGCTTGACAACCACATGCAGAAAGTGCTATTCCTAAAGATGAAGTTGAAGTTGAAGAGTGCTCCAAATGGATGTTATGCTTCTTCATTGCTGCTTCCAAGGCTTCCATCTTCTTAAAGCATTTGGATTCTAAGTGGCCATCTCGATTACAAAAGTTGCAATGTCTATCAGTCTTCTTCCCTTTGTTTTTATTTGTCTTATCATTTTGTTGAAATGATTTTTCATTTTGAGGCTGAAATTGCTTAGGACCCTTATTTGGTTTAGGACCATTTCTTTTAGGATACAACTTCTTAGGATTCTTTGAATTTGGTTGCTGCTAGGCGGCTAACGCTTTCTTAGAAGAGTTTCTAAGATTAAGAAGACCAAGGTGTAAGAGTTTTTCTTGTTCTCTTATTAAATAATCACAAAAGGAATCAAAGGAAGGGGACTTGTAGGCTTGTCCTTGATGAAGACTTCTCTTGTAGAATGGAAGGTGGAAACAAACACAGAATAGGCGGGTCCCAACTTAGTAAGAATGGAATAGATAAGGTTACTATCTTCTTTCTTAACCTTAACACCTTCCAAGAGAAGTCTAAGGGTCTTGAATTTGGACAAAAAATCTTCAATGCAAGAAAAATTATTGGGGTCCAATGTAAGCAACTCATTTTTGAGTTGATGGGCTTTAAGTTCATTTTTAATTCCAAAAACTTTAGTGATCTGTTTCATTGCTTCCTCAGGAGTATCAAGTTCTGCAATATGGAATCTAAGATTTGGAGAAATAGACATCCCTATTAACCCACGTGCTTGATCTTGCATATTTTCCCATTTAGCTGCCTTATCTTCATCTTTCGGTTTGGTTTCTTGGTCTGAGGCTATTCTATAGAGACCTTTACTTCTAAGTAAATCCACAACGTAGGACCACCATTGGAAGTAGTTGGTGCTGTCAAGAATAATTTGTTATGAACTTTCTATTTTTACAAAAACTGAAGCTATAGATGCTGAAACTAAGTGTTCCAATGGAAAGATCTCGAAAAATTAGGCTGGTTCAAAAAAAAGGGCTCTGAAAACGGCTTTCGGATGAAGAAGTTATGGCTTTTTGAAGAAAAGTTGATAAAGATGCCGACGAAGTGCGGGAATGTGCGGAAATGAATGATAATGTTATATTTAAAAAAAAAATCCACCCCCTTTCCAAACTTAATCTAATTAGCTCAACAAAAAGAAGACTTGAACTCAAGACCTCTACTCTCATAAAGTAGCTTTGGACCAAGTGAGCTAAACTAAAAGTTTAGTAATTTTTGGAAAAGAGGAAGGGGTGGTTTTTTTTTTTTTTTTTTAGTCGCTGAAGTTTTGGGCTGCGTGCTTACTTGAGAAAACCAATTTTCCCTACAAAATAGAAAACAGAAAACCCAACACGGACATACAAAAAAAAAAAAAAAACCTCACAGCTTGAAGTTAGCTTTACCCGGAAACTAAATATTTTCCTCAATGTTTCTGATTTTCCGAGATCACACTAAGGCGTGGCAGAAAAGAGCATATGCATGAGAAAAATCCTTCCTCTTTGTTTCTGATTTGCCCAGATCGCACAGAGTCGCGGGGCAAAGAGCATACACAGAAATGAAAGGTATAGATCCGGTAATAAAAAAGGAGCTAAATAAACCGAAATAATAAACAGAGAGAAAATAACTAGAAACTGCAAAAAAACACTGTATACCTCCAGATCTTAAAAATGACGTAGCTAGGGCTACCAGAAACCTTTTCACGTGAAACGAAAGGGGTTCCTCACTGGAACAGATGCTCCTAACACAACAGAGCAGTCCTCTTGGCCCGAAAGCAGTCAGAAATAGTAGATCTAGGAAACGGTAGTCGGATGCAGTTCTACCGGCTTTAGATTTGGATCACCAACGGACGCGGCCCTCAAATAGCTCTGATACCATGTAGGAATTTACAGGGTCAAAGGACACCGCTCACAAATAGATCACAGATCAACACACCAGTATTTTTGACATGGTTAAAACCCTCAAAGAGGGAAACAGTCCACGGCCTGAGCCAACGTGGCCACTTCAGGCAATTTATTAATAAAAGAATGAAAATTTACATAAGCTTCTCTCATGGACAGTTACCCCACAAATGACTCTCCATGCTCTTTAAATAGAGATCATGGACCAATCGGGTGTTAAGCCACGGATCAAGTGTCGGTAATACCGAGGAGAGATTGAACTGTCGGATCACTACATATCGTGACCGTCGGATTGTCAGTTACAAAAAGTACATAGGAAAGAAACACACTTTACCTAACTCTATACTAGACCAAGTTATACTTAACTACTTCCTATGTGTCGGAATATCCTAACAGGTTTTCCAGTTCCTTACTTCTCAACAACTGAGGTGCAGTGCAACAGTTAGTAGTGGTAGTGCTATGGGCAACATGATGCAACATATTGAGAGGGAGTTGTAATGCAAATGCAGTGGTGGCAGTGGCAGTGTCATGGGAAGAAGTACATGTTGCAACAGTGCAGTGAATGAAAGGTAGCAGGCCAAGCATTAGCAGTACAGAGGACCAATGCAGTGGATCAGTGTGATACTTTTGTTGGGAAGTATTGCCAGAGCACGTTCCTCGCTAAGAGGGAGTGTTGATTTTGGGTAGCAACGGATGTGCTCTAGCTCTGAAATTTTGTGGAGGGGCTAGAACACATGAGATCACCAAGAACCAGAAATTGTTTGGAGAAATTCCACAAGGATAAGTAGTTATTAAAATAATTAATATTTTTAATGGGTTGCTAAGTCTAAACTTAGGAAAATAAAAATATTAATGAGTATTAATAAGAATATGGGTGAGAAACTTCTAAGTGACAAGGATCAAGTCTGTTTTAATCTTAGTCGTTGATTAGAGACTTAATCTAGTCCGTTGATTCATCAACAGGAAAAGTATAAGAAGAGGCTTGAGGGTCAGTTGGAGATACACCATATTGATCAGTCAGTACGATTTTTCTGGGGCGTGGTTGCTGAGAAAATCGAATAAGGTGATTTGAGTTGCAGTGAGAGGGGCAGTATCAGAGAGTTGGATTGGAAGGGAGTTCCGAGCCAATGAGTACCAAGCAGAGAGGCAACGGTAGCATCAAAGAGGCAGCAGTAGTATCAGAGAGGCAACGCAGAAGCCTACGCAGCACAGGAAGGGGTTCACGCAGAGCTGACACAGGCCAAGAGGGTTCTTGCAGTGGCAGTGCGAGATAATCGTCGGAAGTTCGAGATTTTGCTGGGAGTTCGATGTTTTGAGCCGAGAGGGCTGAAGTTGAAGCTCTTGAGAGCAAATTGATCCAGCAGAGAAGTGACGCAGTCTCCCAGAGGCAAGACGCTGGCCCACACAGAGTAGATTGTGCTGGGATTTTCACAGTGCTTGCCAGAGTCAGTCATTCAGTGGATTAGTTGTGACTTAGAGAACGAGGTAAACCCTCATATGTATTTCTTGCTGCCGATATTTCTCTAAAAGGTTAGCCGGTGTGAGAGGTATACCTGTTGTACTAAGATTATGCTTGCTTAATAATACAAACCCTCTATATGCTGCAACGGTTGTCCCGCATTGGGTTTTTTTGAGGACGTGTTGTCCAAAAATAACAGTGTCCCTTGTGTGTTTGTCTCATATTTATTTTAGTTTATGATTTGTATGTCAGTGTAGTCTGCAGTAGTGTTTTTTCATCAGTATTTAAAATAATTAAATAACTTGTTGAATATAAAAACAAGTAGGAGATGATAAAACAGTGATTGCAGTAGGATTTCTGATGTGTAGATTCAAAAATTTTCACGTGGTTTCATAGCATTGCAGATCATAGGACACTGAAGACATCAGGTGGGAGATCCAGTGAATTTGGTGCAGAGAAGTAGCTGTCCCGAGTGAGAACGCTGTTTTAGAGGCAAGGGTAATAGTTGAAGAAGTGACGTAGAGCCAAAGAAGTGATACAAAGGCTCACACAGTGCCTGCGTTAGCATTTCGAGCTTGTAGAGGGTGACGCGGTACTCTAGAGGAGCTCACGCAGTGACTGTGTCAGCTCTCTGGGCCAACGCAAAGTCTGAGAGGCTCAAATCAGTCAGTTGCTGGGGCTTGAGGAGCATAGTAGATTCGATCAGGGGAGCTGGTGGGATGCTGTTGCTGTTGGTGCAGAACTGTGTCTGTGGAGACAAAGCCAATGTAGAGGGAGTCACTGCCTTGACAGATTTCTAGCCAAAGAAATCTAGATTCGAGTTGCAACAACAAAGGAGGATTGGAGAGAGGTGATTCGACATTTGGTCGGAGGATTTCCGTGAATGAAATCAGGACTCAAAGGGAGTCTAGGGGAGCTTGTTCCTTAGAGATTTCTAGCGACGAAGAAATTCAGATCCGAGTCTTGCTGGATTAACAGCAGGAGAGGGAGAAGAGAACCAATCATATATTTGTTGAGCAAAGATGGCAGTCAATGGACTGAGGGATCAATGGAGCATCCAATTTTTGTCATCTGGAAGGCCAAGATCTTGACAATTCTAGAGAAGAATCGCATCAAGGACTGTGCCTTGAAGGTAGTTTCTATTTCGGTCGGCGATGATTCGCTGAACAAGTACGAGGTGGCCCAAGCGAAGGCTTAATGCATGATTCTAGACGGGGTCAAAGATCATGTGGTCCCACACATTGCTAAGAAGGAAACAACAAGAGAGATGTGAGAGACACTGACCACCTTGTACCAGGGGACTTCCGTTCAACGGAAGATGCTATTAGAGAATCAGTTGAGACAATACCAGATGGAGAAGGGAGAAGAGATCGACCCCTTCCTCTTCAGGTTGCAAGGGATTCGAGACCAGCTGACTTCCATAGGTTCTACACTTGATCCTAAGTTCATGGTCAGGACTGCCTTGAATGCAGTCACCGAAGACTAGGAGACATTTGTCCAGAGTATCTTGGGCAAAGCTTCTCTCCCCAGTTGGGAGGGAATGTGGGTAGATCTTCGACAAGAAGAGATCAGGAGGCTGACCAATGTAAGGAGTAGTGAAAGAGGAGCCCAGGTCAAGGAGGAGGAGGATGTAACTCTCGCATTGTCGGGACAGCATGGGCAGCAGAAAAGGAAGAAAAAGACATAACCAAAGTCAAATGCTTCAGGTGTGGGGAACTGGGACATTTCGCCACTCAGTGCCCTTGGAAGAAGGGCAAGGAAGAGAAGTCTGACTCGAAGGTTGCTCAAGTGAAAGCTGACAAGGAGGATGATGACGAAGATTGTGCCATGAGTACTCATGCATCTCTACAGAAGTGGTGGGGTGACATTGAGCTGTAATCGGGAGGACTATTGAGGGGCAAGATCCTTGAGGTGCCCAAACTCTTGGATCACATACGACTACGGTAGCCCTTAACGACAGTAGCAAAATGACGGGTGTCGGTTGGAGCAAGGTGTGATGGAGCGATAGTGGCAGAGTTTGAGTGCCAAAGTCCGAGGCAACACAGTGGATGTTTTAGCAATGCGAGAGGCACAGAGTAGTTTGCAGCAACACAGTAGCAGCAGAGGGTCAACACAGATTAGCAACAGAGGTAGCTTCAACATCACGAGAGATCCAAACTAACGAGAGTGTCAACTTTTGGGTGGTTTTTTAGTTGCTTACTTTTGATCAACTGAGTTGCAGTGTAGCAGTTAGCAGTGCTATGGGCAGCATGATGCAACATATTGAGAGGGAGCTGTAGTACAGATGCAGCAGTGGCAGTGGCAGTGTCATGGGCAGCAGTACAGGTTGCAACAGTGCAGTGGATGAAGGGCAGTAGGCCAAGCATCAGCAGCACAAAGGACCGATGTAGTGGATCAGTGTGATACTTCTGTTGGGAAGTATTGCTAGAGCACATTCCTCGCTAAGAGGGAGTGTTGATTTTGGGTAGCATCGAATGTGCTCTAGCTCCGAAATTTTGTGGAGGGGCTAGAACACATGAGATCTCCCAGACTTATAAATTGTTTGGAGAAATTCCACTCGGATATGGAGTTATTAAAATAATTAATACTTTTTATGGGTTCTTAAGTCTAAACTTAGGAAGATAAAAATATTTATGGTTATTGATAAGAATATGGGTGAGAAACTTCTAAGTGACGAGGATCAAGTCTGTTTTAATCTTAGTCGTTGACCATGAACAGGAAAAGTATAAGAGGAGGCTTGAGGGTCAGTTGGAGATACACTATATTGGTCAGTCAGTTTGATTTTTTTGGGGCGTGGTTCGCTGAGAAAATCGAATAGGTGATCTGAGTTGCAGTGAGAGGGGCAGTAGGAGAGAGTTGGATTGGAAGGGAGTTACGAGCCAACAAGTACTAGGTAGAGAGGCAGTAGTAGCATGAGAGAGGCAGCGTAGAGCCCTACGCAGCCTTGGAAGGGGCTCGCGCAGAGCTGACGCAGGCCAAGAGGGTCTTGCAGTGGTAGTGCGAGATAATCGTCGGGAGTTCGAGATTTTGCTGGAGTTCGATGTTTTGATCCCAGAGGGCTGAAGTCGAAGCTCCTGAGAGGAAATCGATCCAACAGAGAATTGACGCAGTCTCCCAGAGGCAAGACATTGGCCCACATTGAGCAGATTGTGCTGGGATTTTCGCAGTGCTTGCCGGAGTCAGCCATTTAGTGGATCAGTGGTGACTTAGAGAACAAGGTAAACCCTCGTATTTATTTCTTGCTGTCAATATTTCTCTATAAGGTTAATCGGTGTGAGAGGCAACCTGTTGTACTTAGATTCTGCTAGCTTAATAATACAAACTCTCTATATGCTGCACTGGTTTTCCCACATTGTTTTTTCCGGGGACGTGCTGTCCAAAAATAACGGTGTCCCTTGTGTGTTTGTCTCATATTTGTTTCAGTTTATGATCTGTATGTCAGTGTAGTTTGCAGTAGTGTTTTTTCATTAGTATTTAAAATAATTAAATAACTTGTTGAATATAAAAACATGTAGGAGATGATAAACCAATGATTGCAGTAGGGTTTTTGATGTGTAGTTTCAGAAATTTTCACATGAATCCCTACAAAGAAGTTGTCTCCATGATGAAGAAGTTGAAGTTCATCCATGACATGATGATGTAGAAAGGAGGAGCCCTAAAAGCAAATGATAGTACCATGATCTCCACCAAAGAGTAGATAGTTGTTGTTGGACACATGTCTCTAGTTAAGAGGGAGCTTGGGTATATTCCTTTTATAGGAATGAGTAGATCCTCCCTAGTTGAGAGGGAGAGATAAACACATCATTTTTGTCTTCACATTATGAAGAAAGAATGGAGGGTTAGGTAAGCATCTGAGATCAATACTGATACCCTTTGAGGATGAGGTAGGGCATCCTATAGGCAAGAGTAGTCGAAGAGGAAATTCCTTGAGGATGTGTAAATCCAAGACACGAATGGTCCTAAAAGGGTATACCTTATGAACATTTGGATGGGGTATGTGCCTTGAGAGACAATGATGAAGGTGTTCATAAATCATTGTCTCCCCAACAGTGTGCTCTAATTTAGTGGAGAGATAGAGCTGCTAGTCACGGCCTTGCTATATGACAATGTTGGTTGATATGATGAGATGCACTGATATAAGCTGAATAGATAACTTATGAAATGGATTATCAATCCAGCTCTTCTTATGAGAATTCTACAGTATGAGAATGTCCATGTACCATCTATGTATTATGAATACCTCCCTAGTTAAGAGGGAGTGTTGAAATATGTAAATAGGTTCAGTCTTCATAATATTTTACGTAATATTGAATTTATATTTAATGCAAAGAGAAAAAAATTATTATTGTTATTTTATAGCATGGGTTTCATGCTCAAGGTCAATTCGTTTTAGGTCATGCATGTGAAAATTTGGAGACCCAAATCCCTACTGCAATGTCATGTCCCTTCTCAAACACATTTGTAATAGGTTGTTGCTACACAATTTTGCACAATTTTGGCTAAGGAAGAGAACCCATCATTTTCGACTTAGGGACTTAGCAGGCAATTCGACTTAATTTGATTGCTAGTGGAAGGTGGGGGCCACCCACATGGGAATTCGAATTGGCCCATTCGAATAGTTTGGAGGGAAAGTCGAATAGGTGGATGGAGGGGCCCACATGAGGCAAGGGAGGCTCAAGGAGTTATAAGGAGGGAGCAACTCATTTTGGGATTCATTCTTACACCTTGCAATCAAAATTACTTGACTGTTCGCTCTGTTGTTTCGCTGAGTCAACCAGTGGTTTAGCCATGAATCTCTCAAGCGAGAGATTCAACCTCTACTTCGGTGGACCACCTGTGCCAGCCCTAGAGAGGCCGTTCCATAAGTATTTCAGGAGTTCTGTGGGTGTGTTACCGCACGTCCATTCAGCCACAACAGGGAGTGCGTATTTCTGGCTAGCTGGAGAATACATGGGGATTTTGGAGGTATCAGTGATCAAGCATTTGCTGGGAGAGTTAGAGGATTGGGAGAGTAGAAAAGGGCCAACCTTTCTTGTGAGTTTTGGAGCCAGCAGAGCTAGCATCCCAACAGTTCGAATTACTGGGCTTGGGGACAACGCAGAGGGTCAGTCCAGCGATTTCGTGGAGCTAAGGAGTTGGTGCCATAGGCCGGAAGCCCATCTCGAAAGTCAGAGGATTGATAACAGAGGTCAGCCCAACACTTTGGGTCCATTGCTGGAATGATTTACAGGTAGATTCCAGCAGGCTGAGTTTTGCAATTGCAGTTGACGCTGGGTTCCAAGGGGGTCGAATTTTAGAATTCTAAACTAGCCAAATTCCTTAGTGGGTTTTTTTGGGTTTTCTAAGAGGAGTTTGTGGTTAAAGTTTCAGAATTTTCTAGATGCTATTCGGGCCTGAAATCCTAATTCTTATAATAGGGCGAATTGCTAGTTAGCTGGGGAATTCGCACCATTTTGTGGGTTCGACTTTGGCTTGGAGATAGGCCAAACCCTTTCTAGGTTTTTGTGGGTTTTGGTCAAGGAGCTTGAGGTTAAATTTGCAGCATTTTCTGAGCATCGGAGGTGGAGTTTCTTGTAGTCCCTTTCAACAGTGTAGTTTTTTGGGCAGCGCAGAGCATTAGAGGAGCAGTCATTTCCAACATTTGAGATCATTGTATTATCACCTGGGTTCTGTCACGCTTTCCATTGAGGCAAGCCCATGTTCATTCCTCCATACTATTGTACTTGCTCCATTGATTAATAAAATGGCTCAGTTGGTTATTACTTCTGGAGTTTTATGAGCATTTGTTGATTTTTTAAAATTTATGTGTTGTAAATCGTTTTTGCTTTGCATATCACTATTTATTTAAGTTTGGAACATTACAGTGGTATCAGAGCATGATCTTGGCCCAGCTGTGGGAAATTAGCCAAAAGATCATGAAAGCTTTGGGTATGAGTGCACAGTGACGGGTGAAACCGGAGACAAACCCATGGCTCAAGGGAAATCCAGTATGCAGAAATTTTGGGGTAGAATTCATTGGGACGATGAGAGGTTGGCCCAGTTGAGGAGGGTGACAGACCAAACCCATCCTCACCCTTACAACAAAGACGTTAGAGGTGAGGAGGGAGTAGGGGTGCAACCATCTACATCGTGTGGGGAAAGTGGACCAGATCAGGGCACCAAATCTCTTGAAAAGGAGCAGACAGGACAAAGACGGTTAGAGGGTGAGACTAGGGGGCGCTTTTGCTAGTGGAGACCTGGCTTTAGATATCAGGAGCCTGAGGAGGAGGTTGAGTATGACGGTGAGAGCCCATAGGATGGTGCGGAGCACATCGATATACCCAGTGTGGCGCAGGAGACACCTTTATTAAATACCTCTTTGATAGCCCCAATTGACACCCTGGTGGAGAGGTTAGAGCTTACTCGCGTAGAGCCATTTGTTGAGGGGGTGCCATCCCTGGACGAGATGCCAATAGATGCTGAGGTATTTGGAGCCGTAACCGAGTTTACAAGTGATAGATGCCCATGACAGTTCCATCAGTTTCAGGCCGACCTTCTAGCATTAAAAAGGAAGGCCATGTTAGTGCGAGAGGCGATTCTGCAGTAGAACGAGGAGCTAGAGGGCATGAGAGCGTTTTGTGCCGAGTCCACGACCAAATTGACTCATGTTGGGGAGCAGTTGGATTCCCTACTAGTGCAACTAGAGTGCACGTTGGAGCATGAGAGCAGCCCTCTTCGAGCATACATAGATGGGGCTGGCAGCACTGTTAGGTTTCCTTGGCCCATTTGACAGAGGGAGACAAAGCTACCTAGTCAGATTGTATGTATTGACCAGGGTAGTGAGATGAGACGCCCTGAGTTGCACAGGGTGCAACACCCGCATGCTAGGGTTGTTCTATGTTCGGGAGTTCCTGCATTCGATCCCTTTGTTGGGGCAGGGTGGCGAGATATTCTGATTTGGTACTTGGTGGAGTGGACTATGGAGATGGTAGTGGACCCAAGTGGAGCTCAGCAGGAGTTTTTAGGCACTGGGGATGCTGGAAACCCCAACTAGCATTGGGATCCGGGAGGGACTACCTATCATTTCCCATGTATGTCGGTTGACTACAACTGGGATGGTGTAGTTGACCTAGCAGTTGAGCATGCACATTCGCTAGGGGAGTCTTGGTCAACACTAGTGGTCGACCAGTTTATGGATAAACTCTTTTGGTTTTCTTGGTATGGCATTTGTACACGGGATCACTGGGTGATCAACATACTCTGGCAGGAGTTTTTCGGAGGAGGTGGCATTGGCAGGCCACCAGATGGTGCCTTGCATGGAGTTGGGGGCTCTTCACTTTTGTGCAGGGCACAAAGGACGCAGAGGAGCGGAGAAATGGTGGCATCACTGCTGACACATAGGGAGAGTCACTTCTCGGATCCCTCAGGGGGGATTTGGAGGGAAGATCCATTCATCGGCGGGGATAATGATGCAATGGTGGAGGTGATGATACTGATCGGGTGTGGCCTGACACGTAGAGACATAGCTCTAGGCCATCATATCCAGGGATGTGTGGGAGCATCTAGCGTTGAGCAGTGGTCTACAGGTGGGCATGGAGATGCATGGTGGTGTGCTGTAGTGTGTTGGACTGTGTTGCAGAGTGGGAGTGCCTCACATCGCAGTGAGTACATGCGGGGAGTGACAGGTGCAGTGACAGGTAGGAAGCAGGACGATACAGGATGGCATAGCTGCAGCCGAGGGTATCCAGTAGTGTACAAGTGTAGGCGGCGGTGTACAGTGGCATGTCCAGGAATACTGGGATGATCGGTTGTATGCAGAGGCATATGGTGCTGCACAATGAGGTCTTGGGGTGTTGTCTCCAGGGACACCCATGGACGGAGATACTGAGCATACCTTTGGGTGTAGTTCACCTAGGATCAATGGGGACCCAGATGAGCAATACTTGATGGTATCCGCGGGGACTCACACTCCTGACCCTCTTCTACGTCACTTATAGGAATGAGCGATCTAGTTGTTGTCCTTTGACACTCTGGGCACGAGCAGCAGGGGACGAGGAGCTCACCCAAGATATTTGGATGACACTTGGTGCGATAGAGGGGAGACTTCTCAGCGGGGGCATCGAGTCGATGCGCGAGTTGACAGCACAGGTCGAGGGATGAGGTGATCACCAACAGGGATGGCATATCATTCAACATTGATCCCATGCCTAGGGAGCTGTTTCACTCTTTCCACAGGGCATGTCTGGACCATGCATGAGCAGAGGATACTGTGTACGGCTGAGATAGTTGTCTAGTATGTATCTGGGTTCCTGACATTGTATTGACACATTCTCCAGGGGGCGGGTAGTCGAACCAGTGGCGATGGTTGGTAGGAGCAAGATGGATCCACATACACTGAGTCGATTGCGCGTATCAGATACCCATCTATTGGTTGCATTCAGGGGGTAGCTATTTGGCACACGTGGTTTCTAGTGGTCATCAATACTACACAGTGGCAGACATTGGACTATTTAGCACGCTTTAGATTAGTTCATGATCTATGGAGCCTATATATGGGTGGCATTGAGGGACTAGAGATGAGGGCCAAAGGGATTGCTAAATTGGCAACTAGGGCCAAACTCCATGTGGGTCAGCTTATTTATGGCAGCTGATATTTTTATTGGATCCCTCTCATTGAGAGCTATAGGATTGATCTAAAGATCATCCGATTCCGATAAGTATTTATGGAGATATGAATTTATTTTGATTATGTAATTATTATCAAGCCGACCAACTCTTACGTAGGCTCAAGAAGCCCAAACGTCATGTCTATTCAACCTATACGTTTTAGTATAAATATAAGAGGATCTCCTCTCCACGTCTTGGGTTTTTGGAGAAGGAGAATCACTAAGAATACGCTGGCCTAGAAGGATAGCCTAGCTGAAAGTGATGCCCTAATCCCACGTCAGGTCAAGAAGACATCTATCCGCTGGAAAATGATTTGTTGTTCATCTATATATAGGAAATCTGATACATGATGAAACCCTAGCACAACAAGGAGGCCTTACGCAGTTAATACATGGAGATTCTATCAATGGATACATGCTGTTATGAATAACACAATCATGGCAATGCATATATACGCTATTATGAATTAACGCAGCTATGACAATGCATATATATGCTGTTATGAATAACGCAACTATGGCAATGGATACACGTTGTATGGAATGCAATCATATAGACAGTGATGGGACACAATGATGTATGGAACACAGTGATCATATGCTGTATGGAACACAGTCATATACAGTCATCATACGCTGTATGGAACGCAGTCATATAGACAGTCATATATATACGCTTCATGATGTATGGAACGCAGTCAGATAAACTATCATACGCAGCAACTTCATGAATATATTTATGCACAATACTCTTGGATATATATACACGCAGGTGGAAACATATATGCTGTCATACGCATCAAAGGTATGTGGTTGACAGAATTGCACAATATTCATGGATATATAGACACGCAGGTTGAAACATATAAACTATCATACATGATAAAGGGTCTATACGCACCTTGAAGAATCACACACGCTGTTCATACGCTGTCATGGTAACAACATGATACGCTGGTTCATGGAGAAACCCTATACACTGTAATAGAGACCTGTAAATGTTGTAATGGAAAACTGTTAACACATGGATACCTGTTAACGCAGAAAAAAAGAAGGATAGGTTAAGAAGTCTGCCGAATAAGATCTATAGCCTAGTTGCTTTGCTAGGCTGCAAGCCATAGCAAGCAGCGAAGGCTGATATCAACAGAAGCAAATTGTTGCAGCATGATGAAGCAACGAGAAGGCAGAGGCAACAACATGATGGGCAGTACAATGATACATGGAGCAGAGGCAGCAAACTAATGATGATGCACATTAGCAAGGGCAACGACATGATGATGATGCACATTAGTTTGAGCAGCATTATGATGGATAAGATCATGGACATGGGCAGCGTGATGATAATCATGATTAGTGCATCATGGTGCAGTATGCAATGGTGCAACTAGAGGACCAGATGCAGCACGATGATAGGTGAAGGAGTCACCTTGAAGAATCAGTTGAAGCAGAATGTCTTCAACTGATCTCATCATTATAGGAGATGATCTATGCTCAGATCTAGATAAGTCAAAGTGTTGATTTCTGTTGTAAATGTACTCTCTCTCTCTCTCTTTCTCTGCTGAACTTTGAAGAACATAAAGGAAGAATTGATCAAGGTTTTCCACACAGTGTGGGGTTTGTCCTTGGCTCGCGCCACATCTTGTGTCCTCCTGTCTTGGCTTGTCTTCTGTGATTTATATTTATGTTCTATCTGCGGTTTATCTTAATGCTGATGTGATTGCTAACTGTGAAAATATAAATAAATTGATCTAGCATAGAACATACCTAAAATTAACATGGTATCAAAGCTGAGGTGAAGACAATGCCCAAGCAAGAGTGAAAGAGCAATCACCGAAGACAGTTGGAACAAGGACAAAAGGATCAATGGGATCATTATCCCTCTTCTCATTCACTAAGGGTGAAGTGGAAGCAGAGAATATTATCAAAATGGCGCAGCGGAATTTCTGATGGCCTACCTAAAGATCACTTCATTGGGAAGTTCGGATCTAAGGGTGGAAGGAAAGGCAGATGTCTTGGTTATAAGTTCGGCTATTATGCGAAGGAGTGTCCGAATGGTAGAGACACATCTCTTGATGAAGATAACAATCATTCCAGGGATCAAAGGAATGACTGGTAATGCAGGTCATCAAGGAAATGGTCGACTCTTCAATGAAAAGCATGGAACCCTAGAATCACTTTTATGTACCTGATCGCAAGAATAACTTGGTGTCCATCTTGGAAATGGAAGTCAAAGGTTTCAGGGTGGCACTCGTTGATGGAAAGGTACGTATTTGGAAATAGAATTTTCAAAGATGCTTTTGAGTTTGGGGTTGTATCAAATTGCAGGAAGTCCACTGGGGACCATGTCCATTGTCACGTAGCACCGAAGGTCTATGAGTTAGATGGTGACAGGGATGCCTGAATTCAAAAGGAGCATGAAAGTATATGTCTGAGATATACTGAAGGAAAATCTTACAAGGGGACCATTCCCCTCATGTAGCAGGTCCACAGGAATGGAACTACCTGATGATGACCTATGCAGAGCCTCTCACTTGCAGATGTAAGAGGGAGTTGGATTCCGGATGTGAAATGATAAACTGCAAGCCTGTGACTACCTCGAGGAAGTTATACGGTAGTAATGTCGGACCAGACTTGGGAAAGTTCTTGGGGAACTTCCATCTGGACATATGTTTTGCAACTAGCATGGGAAGCTCATATTTGGTTGAGGCTCACTGGATTGGTGCCAAGAATCTTCTGAGATGTCTTCAGGGCACAATCTCTCATGGATTGAGATATACTGCCGAAAATATGAAACTGCATGATTATTCGAATATTGATTGGGCAGGCATTGTGGGGATCACTGGAGCACTTCTTAGTGCTGTTTCTCTTTGGATTCTGCTTCAATATCATGGATGAGTAGGAAGCAAAAGTCGGTTGTTATAAGCACTGCTGAGACCGGATACATATCTACGAGTATGATCTCGTATGAAGCTGCCTGGTTGGGGAAGCTCTTCAGTGAGCTGTTTGTACACATGATGAATACCATTGTGATTCTCTGTATCAACTAGAGGTGGGATTCGATTATTGAGGAATCCCGTATTCGACGATTGCTCCAGCAGACAAACATCAGATACTACCCTATCTGGGATATGGTAAGTTTATGCGCAAGGAAGCTCCATCACTATGAGATGATGTACAGGTCAGTACACTTTGTCTAGAGCCCCTGGGGAAAGATCAAATTTGTGATTTTCCCAAATGACTTGGAGTTGTCAAGAGACCCTTGTACAAGGGTCCTGCATGTTGCATACATGGAGCTTTGGGGGCTTGCGGTTCTTACTGGAGCATCATACGACCACAGGGTGACTCACCCTCCCCTGGTGGTGCGCACTAGGACAAGATGATTCGCTCTCCTACAGACAGGATGATTTGCTCTCTTGTGGACAAGATGATTCGCTCTCTTGTGGGACATGATGATTCGTTCTCCTATGGACAGGATGATTCGCTCTCCTGTGGACAAGATGATTCACTCTCTTGTGGGACAAGATGATTCGCTCTCCTGTGTAGCAGGATGATTAGTTCTCTTGTGAGGTTTGGATGATGTGTTATCCATGACAATTGTAGCAGGCTGATTAGTTCTCCTGTTAGGACGGAATAAATTAAGTTCCCCTGTTGAGGCATCCTACCCATGCAGTCTGGGACTCATGGGAAGTACCTCTCATCTGATCAATGAGCAGGGAAATGAAGATAGGGACCATAGTAGTACCGATGGATGCATCGCTGTATCTACCGTACTCCCTACGCTAGGATGACCTTCATTGATGTGGGATCAATGATACTGGTCTGGGACCAGTGGTAGGAGTTGTACCTACTATGACGCTGACTTCGGGTTGGTTGAGACTGGTCTGGGACCAGTGGTACATACTTTGAGACTGACTTTGTGTCAGTGCAGGATTGGTCTGGGACCAGGGAGAGTGGTACATACTATGACGTTGACTTCCGGTCGGTTGAGATTGGTTTGGGACCAGTGGTACACTCTCTAAGATTGCAATACTGGTCTGGGACCAATGGTAGGTGTGGTACCCACTATGACGCTAACTTTGGGTCGGTTGAGATTGCTCTGGGACCAGTGGTACGCACTCTAAGACTGACTTCGGGTCAGTGGAGAATGGTATGAGACATTCTCGATCAATTCTTCTTCTTCATAGTTCAGTGGAGTTGAGTAGAGCATAGTAGAGCCAACAGAGCTGAGCAGGGCTGCGCAGAGCAGTGCAAGCCACTGATGGCAGAGATAGTACAGTCGGACATATGGATCAGCGGATGGAGTTCTCCCTAGTTGAGAGGGAGTGTTAAATTGGCAGCTAGGGCCAAACTCCATGTGGGTCAGCTTATTTATGGCAGCTGATATTTTTATTGGATCCCTCTCATTTAGAGGTGTAAGATTGATCTAAAGATCATTCGATTCCGATAAGTATTTATGGAGATATGAATTTATTTTGATTATGTAATTATTATCAAGCCGACCAGCTCTTACATAGGCTCAAGAAGCCCAAACGTCATGTCTATTCAACCAATACGTTTTAGTATAAATATAAGAGGATTTGATGTCATTTAGACACACTCTTAAGGTGATCTCCTCTCCATGTCTTGGTTTTTTGGAGAAGGAGAATCACTAAGAATACGCTGGCCTAGAAGGATAGCCGAGCTGCCCTAATCCTACGTCAGGTCAAGAAGACATCTATCTGCTGGAAAATGATTCGTTGTTCATCTCTATATAGGAAATCTGATACATGATGAAACCCTAGCACAACAAGGAGGCCTTACGCAGTTAATACATGGAGATTCTATCAATGGATACATGCTATTATGAATAACACAATCATGGCAATGCATATATACGCTGTTATGAATTAACGCAGCTATGACAATGCATATATATGCTGTTATGAATAACGCAGCTATGGCAATGGATACACGCTGTATGGAACACAGTCATGGGACGCAATGATGTATGGAATGCAGTCATCGTACGCTGTATGGAACGCAGTCATATAGACACAGTCATCATACGTTGTATGGAACGCAGTCATACGCAATCATATAAACTATCATACGCAGCAACTTCATGAACATATTTACGCACAGTACTCTTGGATATATATACATGCAGGTGGAAACATATATGCTGTCATATGCAGCAAATGTATGTGGTTGACAGAATTGCACAGTATTCATGGATATATACACGCAGGTTGAAACATATAAACTGTCATACATGATAAAGGGTCTATACGCACCTTGAAGAATCACACATGCTGTTCATATGCTGTCATGATACACTGGTTCATGGAGAAACCCTATACACTGTAATAGAGACCTGTAAACGCTGTAATGGAAAACTGTTAACACATGGAGACCTGTTAACGCAGAAAGAAGGATAGGTTAAGAAGTCTGCCGAATAGGATCTATAGCCTAGCTGCTTTGCTACGCTGCAAGCCATAGCAAGCAACTAAGGCTGATATCAACAGAAGCAAATTGTTGCAGCGTGATGAAGCAACGAGAAGGCAGAGGCAACAACATGATGGGCAGTGCAATGATACATGGAGCAGAGGCAGCAACATAATGATGATGCACATTAGCAAGAGCAGCAGCATGATGATGATACACATTAGTTTGAGCAGCATTATGATGGATAAGATCATGGACATGGGCAGCATGATGATAATCATGATTAGTGCAGCATGGTGCAGTATGCAGTGTTGCAGCTAGAGGACCAGATGCAACATGATGATAGGTGAAGGAGTCACCTTGGAGAATCAGTTGAAGCAGAATGTCTTCAACTGATCTCATCGTTATAGGAAATGATCTATGCTCAGATCTAGATAAGTCAAAGTGTTGACTTCTATTGTAAATGTAGTATCTCTCTCTCTCTCTCTTTCTCTGCTAAACTTTGAAGAACATAAAGGAAGAATTGATCAAGGGTTTTCCCACATTGTGGGGTTTTTCCCTGGCTCGTGCCACATCTTGTGTCCTCTTGTCTTGGCTTGTCTTCTGCGATTTATATTTATGTTCTATTTGCAGTTTATCTTAATGCTGATGTGATTGCTAATTGTGAAAATTTAAATAAATTGCTCTAGCATAGAACATACCTAAAATTAACAGGGATTCCATTGGTTGTCAGGGCTATGCCGCAACAGGTCTTCCTATGGGATGTAGGGATTCAATTGATCGATAGATCACTCGTGATGAGCGGAGTCGTGGCAGAGAGGGATATAGTTCGCTCTTGGGATGACACATTGGGGTTCACAGAGGCTTTCATCATATGGGGAGGCAGACATTCTCTATTGCTGCATAGGTTTGGAATTAGATTTGGATGGGTAGGCCTTGGTGCCATGGAGAGGTCCAGGCAAGATGTGTCTCACCTCTTTCAGTATTCCACCATCGAGTTCCAGGAGAGGAGGATACTGTCTGCGCATGATGGGGAGTATGACATAGTCAGAGTAGTGCAGCGTCAGCATGGTGGCACCACTCTGGGACTAGCAGGGAACTGGGGCGTCACAACTCTTCACAACTCAATAACCTTTAGGGATGCACCGGCTACTGTAGGGGGAGATCATACAAATCTTCCATTAGGCTTTAGCAGGTCACTGATGGAGAAAGGGACTTCTGGTACTTGCATCGGGCAGGATAGTGAGTGGAGTGAGGGGAGCTTCATGTTGGACAGGATGGCCTGGGATCCTGGTATTGAAGGATTCTTTCATATCAGGACAGTGTTGAGGTCAGGGACGATTCAGTGGCACATCTGGGACCCTGGCACATGTTGCAGTGACAATGGGGAGCAACAGTTAGAGAGGATGCTCGTTCAGGCATTGCTTGAGGACAAGCAATTTTTGGAGCGTTGGAAGAACTTGCCAAATGAGGATGCCACCTGGGAGGGTGAGCACATCTTGGAGCACCCAACTTTTAGGTTGCTTAAGGGCAAACAGCATTTGGGAGGGGAGGACTGTCATGTCCCTTCTCAAACACATTTGTAATAGGGTGCTGTAGCCTGCTACACAATTTTGCACAATTTTGGCTAAGGAAGAGAACCCATTATTTTCGACTAGGGACTTAGGAGGAAATTCGACTTAATTTGGTTGCTAGTGGAATGTGGGGGCCACCCACATGGGAATTCGAATTGGACCATTTGAATAGCTTGGAGGGAAAGTCGAATAGGTGGATGGAGGGGCCCACATGAGGCAAGGGAGACCCAAGGAGTTATAAGGAGGGAGCAACTCTCATTTTGGGATTCATTCTTATACCTTGCAATCAAAATTACTTGACTATTCGCTTTGCTGTTTAGCTGAGTCAACCCACTATTTAGCCACGAATCTCTCAAGTGGGAGATTCAACCTCTACTTCAGGGGACCATCTGTGCCCTCCAAGAGAGGTAGTTCCATAAGTATTTCAGGAGTTCCGAGAGTGTGTTACAACACTACCATTCAACCACAACAGGGAGTGCGTATTTCTGATTAGTTGGAGAATATGCAGGGGGACTTTGGAGCTATCAGTGATCAAGAATTTGTCGAGAGAGTTAGAGGATTGAGAGAGCAGCAAAGAGCCAACCATTCTTGTGAGTTTTGGAGCCAACATCCTAGTAGTGCGAACTATTGGGCTTGTGGACAATACAGAGGGCCAGTCCAACAATGTCGTGGAGCTAAAGAGCAGGTGTCGGAGGCCGGAAGCCCATCCGGGAAGTCAGGGGATTGATAGCAGAGGTCGACCCAACACTTTGGGTCCATTTCCAGGAGGATTTACAGGCAGATTCCAGCAGGCTGAGTTTTGCAATTGCAGCTAACGTTGGGCTCCAAGGGGGTCGAATTTTAGAATTCTAAACTAGTCAAATTCCTTCGTGGGATTTTCTGGGTTTTCTGAGGAGTCCGCGGTTAAAGTTTCAGAATTTTCGAGATTCTATTCCGGCTTGAAATCCTAATTCTTATAATAGGGTGAATAACTAGTTAGCTGGGGAAGTCGCACCATTTTGTGGGTTCGACTTTGGCTCAGAGATAGGCCAAACCCTTTATGGGTTTTTGTGGGTTTTGATCAAGGAGCTTGAGGTTAAATTTGCAGCATTTTCTGAGCATCGGAGGTGGAGTTTCTTGTAGTCCCTTTCTAGCCAGCAATGTAGTTTTCTAGGCAGCGCAAAGCTTTAGAGGAGCAGTGATTTCCAGCATTTGAGATCATTGAATTATCCCCTGGGTTCTGTCACGCTTGCCATTGAAGCAAGCCCAAGTTTATTCCTCCATACTATTGTACTTGCTCCATTGATTAATAAAATGGATCAGTTGGTTATTACTTCTAGAGTTTTATGAGATTTGTTGATTGTTTAAAATTTATGTGTTGTAAATCATTTTTGCTTTGCATATCACTGTGAATAGATAACTTATGAAATGGATTACCAATCCAACTCTTCTTATGAGAATTCTACAGTATGAGAATGTCCATGTACCATCCATGTATTATGAATACCTCCCTAGTTAAGAGGGAGTGTTGAAATATGTAATTAGGTTCAGTCTACATAATATTTTACATAATATTGATTTTATGTATTTAATGCAAAGAGAAAAAATTATTATTGTTATTTTATAGCATGGGTTTCATGCTCAAGGTCAATTCGTTTTAGGTCAAGCATGTGAAAATTTGGAGACCCAAATCCCTACTACAGGAAACTAAGATTGCTTCTCCTACTTGTTAATTCATGCAAATTATTTATTGTGTTACACTGTAAATATCAAAGTAAATATGACTGCAACCTTCACTAATTAAATTATATGCGGAAACAAGAACTGAGCAAGAAGAAATAACCACACACACAATTGACACCGTTGTTTTTTGACAAATGTCCTCGAAAAAACCCAATGCGGGAAAACCTGTGCAACAGTTGAGGGTTTGTATTATTATGTAGTAGTTTCTGAATACAATCTTTGGATGCCTTACTGGCTATCCGATACAGAGAATCTGACTGGCAGAGAAATTAGTGAGAAATACCTCACACTATCACTGGCGAACCGATATTGATTCAGGCCCTAGATGGCTGGCCCCACGTTGGCTTTCCGAAGCCTCTTTGGGGTCTGTGTCACCTCTTCCATGGACCTTTTGCTATTTGGAACTTCGTTCCTTGGGACCTTCAGTCTCACACCCCGATTTCTGGCTCTGGAACTCGATTTCCCAACTGAATCTCGAACTCCCTTTGAAGCTCTTCGCTGCCTCTGCGTGGCACTGCGTTGCCTCTTCTGGATCTCTCTTTGCCTTCTCTACAATGTATCCCCAGATTAAGAAACTCTCAAACGGGAAAACTATCCCTGCCCCTCGTTGCAAGAAATCTCCTCGATGACTTCTCCGGCAACTGTTGTGCGGCTCTCTTGAGAAATCGATCTCTTGATCTCACTCAATGTGTCTTCCAAATGCCCATCAAAGTCCTTATAATCTTCTTGTTGAGTAATCGACGGCCCAGAGTAAATTCTAATCAATGACTCAATCTTCGTATTTTTCTAGAAGATCCACACCTAGTTTTATTAATACCCATTAATTATTTTTAATATCTAAGTTTAGACTTAGACATCCATTAAAAATAATTAATTATTTTAATAAAACTGTGTCCGGGGTTGGGTATTCTGGAATACATGTCGCAACCTCCCTGCAAATTTTGAGGTTTAGAGCACATTCGATGCTACCAAAAATCAACACTCCCTCTTAGTGAGGAATGTGCTCTAGTAATGCAACGTGCCGAAGCATCACTCTGACTATGTAACATCTCCTTTTGCGCTATTGATGTCTGACATCACTGCTGACCAACTACTGCTCAAATGTTGCATCTGTGTTGCTGCTGACTCTGCATGCTACTGTCAACTGCATATGTATTGCAACTCTGTCGCTGTTGCAACAGAAAAACATCCAAAATACTGAACCAGAGGAGTTCAGCATGATGCATTTGTTGCTGGAGTTCTAATTGTTGCTAGTCTCTGTGCTGACCCTTTGAAGTCTCTGCGTTGCTGCTGACTCTGCACTGTGCCAACTGCATTGCTGCCAACTCTGCTCTGCGCTGCTCAGTCTTTGGCGCTCCTAGCCACTGCAATTGTCACTCTGGCATTCCTTTACACCAATTGACACTAGTCCATCCCGCTACTTCTGATATGGGTTCCCGTAGCAAAATATTGATCCAAGAGGTGGATTCCTCAAGGATCATGCCCATTTGCAGTTCTTTCAAACTACAATACTAGATCACCCCACCTCTCCTCTGGAGGTATCTGGGCAATCATGGCAAACTCCTCCTCCTCGATCCTTGCAGTTGCAGCCTGCGGATCATTTGTCACGTCCTTGTCCTTCTTCTTGACAGGGCATTGCGTAGCATAGTGACCAAATTCACCACACTAGAAACATTTGATCTTAGAGACGTCCTTCTTCCGCCTCCGTTGCTGCTGTTGTCCCTTTGATGCAAGGGTTGCATTCTCCTCCTCCTCCTTAGGCTTCGTCCCACTGCTATTGCTTCCATCAAGTTTGCAATTGACTAAGTCTCACCTCATCTCTTCCTGTTGAAGAGCAACCCGCATCCCTTCCCAATCCAACAATTTCTCTCTGCCCAGGATACTCTAGACAAATACTTGCCATTCTTCTGAGTCTGAATTCAAGGCCAACCTCACCATCTTTGTAGGTGGAGGCGCTGATCCTACAACTACCAAATGATCTCGGACTTTCTGAAGCTTCGATAAGAGCGGATCAATGCATTCCCCCTTTTGCATCCTCGTGGATCTCATTTTCTCCTCCAAGTACTTCTTCTGCTGCTCAGAAGATCCTTGATACAACGTAGCCAAGGAATCCCACATCTCTTTGATCGCCCCTTTGCCATCAATGTGGCATACAACATGATCCGCCACTTCGTCGAGGATCAAACGCTTGGTCTTTGCCATCTCAGCCTTATACTTCTTGAGTGGATATGCATCAGCGGGTACAACTACCACACTATCGACATAGGCTTTGAGATCATGCTCACCTAGAAGGACGGAGATCCTAGCCTTCCAGATCACATAGTTGGATGCTCCGTCTAATCAATCTTGATCTCTCAGCCTATTAGTTGCCATCTCTGCCAACAAAAGTCGAATTGCTCCCTCTCTCCCTCGCGCAGCTACTAGTTTGGCCTACGCACTCCTTGATGGAGTTAGTAGATATGCTCCTCGCTACCGCTGCTCAGCAACTGAGAAATAGAATTCCTTGGTTTGGAATTTATTGAGGAAGAAATTCCCTCAAAAAATGGCTTCTTCCTTCTTTTGACGCTTTTCTGACCCAACAAACGCTACAAAAAAACTGTGTCCCACCTGAAGACTGCTCTATGTTGAATCTATTGCTGGGCTGCTCCGTTTGTCACTGACAAATCACGAATTAGAAATCTTACCTCTTTGTCAACTCACTCAGAGAGAGATTTTCCTTCAGAATCTTGCTCTCCTGGCCTGGATTGCGCAATCCCTTTGGGGATTCGATCTGCTGCCTACGCAGCACTTCGATCTCCCTCCTTCTCTTCAACGCTGGGCTCTTCTGGTCTGCTCTCTTGCTTCACCCGCGCTCTGATACCATGTGAAAATTTGGAGACCCAAATCCCTACTATAGCAAACTGATATTACTTCTCCTACTTGTTAATTCATGCAAGTTATTTACTGTGTTACACTACAAATATAGAAGTAAATACGGCTGCAGCCTTCACTAATTAAATTATATTCAGAAACAAGAACTGAGCATGAAGAAATAACCACACACACAATTGACACCGTTGTTTTTGGACAAATGTCCCCAGAAAAACCCAATGTGGGAAAACCGATGCAATAGCTGAGGGTTTGTATTATTATGTAGTAGTTTATGAATACAATCTTTGGATGCCTTACTGGCTATCCGATACAGAGAATTTGACTGGCAGAGAAATTAGTGAGAAATACCTCACACTATCAATGGCGAATCAAATTTGAGCCAGGCCGTGGATTGTTGGCCCCATGCTAGCTTTGTGCAGCGTCTGCGTTAGCCTATATAGATCTGCATCAACCTCTTTGGGGTCTGCGTCACCTCTTCTATGGATCTCCTGCTGTTTGGAACTTCGTTCCTCTGGCCCTCCAGTCTCACACCCTGACTTCTGGCTCTAGAACTCGACTTCCCAGCTGAATCTCAGACTCCCTCTGAAGCTTTGCACTGCCTCTGTGTAGTACTACATTGCCTCTTCTGGATCTCTCTTTGCCTTCTCTGCAATGTATCTTGTGATCAGGAAACTCTCCAACTGGAAAACTATCCCTACCCCTCACTACAAGAAATCTCCTTGATGACTTCTCCGACAACTGCTATGCTACTCTCTTGAGAAATCGATCTCATGATCTCACTTGATGTGTCTTCCAAATGCCCATCGAAGTCCTTCTTATAATCTTTTCGTTGAGTAATCAACAACCTAGATTAAATTCTAATGAATGGCTCAGATCACATTGACTCGAGCTCCATTTTTTCTAGAAGAATCACACCCATTTTTATTAATACCCTTTAATTATTTTTAATTTCCTAAATTTAGACTTAGGCACCCATTAAAAATAATTAATTATTTTAATAAAACTGTCTCCTGGTGGAATTTCCCAAAACGATTTCTGGGTATTTTGGAATACATGTGTCCTAGTCTTCCTGCAAATTTTGAGGCTTAGAGCACATCCGATGCTACCAGAAATAAACAAAGCACCCATTGTATGCTTCTAGCATTTTTCATACAGTCAAAGAAGTCAAAGAGTCGTTGCCATATGTACTAAGACCCTATTGGGCATTTTGTATCAAGTCAAAGAATACATTTAGAGAACAGGTTGGCTTGTAGAGATGAAGTCGACCTCATTAAGGGCTATTCGAGCTGCACAAAAAGGTTGTATATAAGAAGCATTCGACCTCACTTGGAGAGACAATCAATCAAGTTCATTGAAGTACACACAAGGACAAAAAGGACTAGCAAAGAAGAGGAGAACTAAAGGAAGAAAGATCGAAGTTTTTGAAGACTGTTTTTGGGTTACATCCTCTCACACGTGCGAAGGAATTAGGGCATCATTTGTTGCAGCAAAGTCTGAATTACAGTTATCTAGAGAAGCCGAGGTTTGGTGTCAAAGGGATCAAGCTTGAAAGCCAGATTTCTGAGGAGAAAGGAGCACCCTTTACAAAGGAAGAAAAAGACCACTGTTGCCATCTTTTCATCCACATGTGTGATCTTGGGTTTCTGCAGTAAGGCCGAAAATTGCTGTCAAGAAGTTGCAGGTCTGAACTTGAGATCAGAAGTGAGGTTGCAGTAGTTTTTAAGTAGTTTGATTTGGGTTGACTTTGTGAAACATAAGCTCATCTAAAACAAGGTTGACTTGGTCTTGGAGGGGTCTTTGTCTTGGGTCTAAAGGTCTTGGATTTTGTCATTTGAAGATTCTATAAGAAGAGAAGAATTCTTATGGGTTTTCCTCTCTAGGAGAGGTTTTGGCCCTAGCTAGAAGCCTATATCCTATGTCCATTTGTGTTATTTATCTTCATAGTTTGGTAGCTGTTTGATGATAAGAACACTATAATAATCAAAAGAAGAAGAAGTTAATTATAAATGCTACAAGTTGAAGTAAAGAACATCACAAGCAGTTATCAAAGTAAAGAGAAGTCACCCTAATCTAGCTTCCCTTGATTTCTCAACATGCTTTGCATGAGCTGCAAATGATTCTATAATTGGATCTTTAATTTCTCCTCTAGAATAGAGTCTTGACTCCTCTTGTGTGCATGTTGCCCATAACTTGTCAAAGGTTGGAGCATTCTCTCTTGCACTAATACTTGATGCAAATGAGTCCCATGATCTAGGGAGACCACCCAAAGTAACAACTACCAATTCCTTATCAGATACTTCTTCATCAATGGCTTTGAGTTGGTCTCTGATTTGAGATATCTCGACAAAATATGATGCCACTGTATCATTCTTTGTCAACTTGATGTTATGGCCTCTTAGATTGATAAATTGTTTCACATTATTGATGGTGTACAATCCAATGCTGGCATTGTGTTAGCATTCTTGTGTTCAACAATATAGGGAATCAAGTGATCCCTAACAAAATCTAATAGAATGCTTCTTTCCAAAATATCGTCTTCATGATACTTTTCCTTTCCTGTTTTATCAGATGGTTCAATGACTTTACCTGTGACAATTCCCCAGATTTTGTTCCTTTCAAGAATGATCTCAACTCTTGCCTTCCATGCCCTTTAGTTAGTGGCTTCTGCTAGTTTGCTTTCGGTCTTCATGAATGAAGAATTCATGGTCAAAATGTAGGACAGAACCCAAAAAGCTTTTCAAATTCTCTTCAAGATGATCTCTCTACTCTTTTCCTTCACGGAAGCTCTGAAACCATGTTGAAATTCTAGTGATGTAGAGACTAGAATAGTTTTTCACAATTGATAACTACTTCTATTGATGCAAATTACTTCTTCTTTATACTTTAGTCAACAAGTAGCTATACATGAAAAACTTTGACCAATAATTCTTCAACAAGAGCAGTAAATAGAGATCATAGTAGACAATGAACAATAGACAATAAGCAAGAGACAAGAGACACCAAGATTAGGCTCACAACCAGGGCAAAACCCCACACAGGGAAAACCCAAAATTTTTTCCTTATGAGAGAGAGATTCTGTTCATCAAAGTACATCAAAATGTTCCAACAAATCCAAGATAATCAATAGTGCAATACCCAATCAAAGTCTGCTCATAAATTCCACTTCTGTTCAACAAGGACTGCACAAGGAGGCCAAAATATAGGCCTGAAATCACTGTTAAGGAAGGTCGAAGTCACCACTGTAATCATCAACGAACTGCCGAAAATATATACCCAAATAACCCTCAGACAACTTCAGAATTAAGTCACAAAAGAAAGCAAGCATCTCTGCAATTTTTCTGCTTCTAAAGAAACAACAGAATAGATCCAAAAACACCCCACATCACTGTAGTCAACAAGCCATTTAAGGAGATACAAATTGTAGTCAAAAGAACCCTTCTTGTCTTCTTCGCATGTGTATACCCTTTGCAATAGAAGTCCAAATTGTGTGTGATTGGTGGTGTTCGAATGAGGCTCATTAAACACACACATATATATAGGTGCCAAGTGAGGGCTTATTAGCCTAATGGAGCTGACATGATGACCTTCCTTAGAGCTGACTTGTAGGGCTGATTGCGCCGACTTGTAAAGTTAGGATGGGCCAATTTATAGATGTCTAAATTTGATTTCTTCTCCACATTTTGATGAAAAGTGCCGACCATAGCCACCTTATATTTCAACAGACTCGAGGATGTATAGGAAGGAGCCTAGAGATCCAAATCTATCAAGGAGATCTAGCATTGATCTAGGGCAAATCTACTGGATCAGATCCAAGGCATTTGTATTTTCTCAGTTGGGCCATTATCCCAAGACGAGAGCCCAAGTAAGTTTCGATTATTAGTAAAAAAAACTGTGATTGGGAAGGATTTGTTCTATCATTGTGATTGAGATCGATATATTTTTCTTTTGTTGAATTTTAATGTGTTAATGAACCTAGTTGTGCATTTAATCACTAGATTTGTTAACTTTGCTACGAATTAAGTGTCGAGTTCTAGGTTTGTAGGAAATTTAACATGGTATTAGAGTGTAAAATCTGAATTGATCTTGGAATCTCAGGTGCCAAGATTGTATTGCATCGCTGAGGGCGAGATCTAGCCACAACTATACGAATGCAAGAATTTTTGTTTGAAGGGTCGAAAGAAATCGACAGTACAAAGGTCATATGACGTATGGTGCAACATAAATGGTTGAGTAATTATTTTTTGTTATTTTTTTGGTTGAACAGGAGGGGGTCGAAGACATTTTATAAAGGTTAAAAAAAGAAAAAAAGGGGTGACACAACTGAGTGGAATAGAGCTGACAACTGCAGAAGTGGGATGGCATGGAAACTAAATATCAGGTAGAGAAGTCACTCCCCTGTAGTGCAAGAAGGCAAACTGCATGCAAGTGTTGAGAGTCTGACTGATAGCTAGAGTGACTAACTAGTCGGGTTTGGCAACAGTTGATTGGAACAAGGTTCACAAGCGACATTTTGGAGAAGTCATAGTAGAGGTCCAAAGATCGACTTGGCTATATGCAAGCAACTACAGTAGGTCGAAGTTTCAGCGAGTGGCAACTGTGAAAAGGTATGGTGGGGTCAACGACGAGCACTGATAGAAGCTAGGTAGGCCAGACCAAGGAAATTAAGAAGCCAAAGCCATCAGAGATAACAAAGGAGCTCAAACAACAATCCAAGTTTGAGGGTGTGGTAGCGCTTAGGCTGTATATAGGCCAAGTTGAGAGTACGAGCAAGTTGTGGATGCTGCAGAGGATGAAGGACAGACTAGGCATGTGGGTGCAATAACACATAGGTCGTGTGGGGTTGCTGTAGGGTGTTGTTTGTGGAAAAATCATGGCTTGTGAGAGTTTGATTGCAAGATGGTAGGGAGGATCATGTTGCAAGTAGGGTGCTGCGTTGGGCTTGATCAAATAATCGCCGGATGCAGTGGGCAACAAGGAGTTGTTGGGTAGGGGATCTACTGCAGCAGGCTGTGAGTAGAGTTGCCGACATGATTCTACCAACTGAGCATGGGACAAAGGATTATACCAACAAAGCTTGCCAACAAAATTGGCAAAGGTCAATTGTTAGAGGGAGAGAGGGAGACTATACCAATCGAAGGATTGGCAACAAATTTCAGTGGGTGTCTCAAAGTACAGAGACAGACCCACAAGGAAGATCTTTGCAGATCTATAAACCAACATCTTTCTTGTGGGTGCTAGAAGGACTTAGCACATGAGCAATGATTAGAAGCATTGCAGTGACAAAGAATAAGGAGTTATAGGCGCTGAAAGTTGAGCAACTTAGAGGGAGTTAGCCTTTAGGTTTAGGAAGTGAGGAGCAACCAAAAAATTCGTCCAAGTGTGTCAATAAGTTCTCTTGGTACAAGATGACGTTACATGATGTTAAGGGGTAGTAGGCTTCTGGGAAGAATGCCAAGGAGAGTTGGACTTTGAGGATCTTTCTAGACCAAGTGGTGGAGAAGGCTTCCAGTTTAGAAGGAGCAACCAAGGCAACAAATGTTGATCCAAGATTAGAGCTAATCCCAGGCGACAAAACATCTCCCTCGCTAAGAGGGAGTGTTGATGTCTGTAGCTCGGGAAGGTACTTTTGCACAAGCCTTGTGTCTAGGCAAGCAGAAGTTGCCCACATTCTCCTTAGAACACTTGCTCAAGTGTGAGAAAGTTGCATTGTAACGTAGGAAAAGAACATAAGTATTATGTTGGCTCACTGAGCTAAAGTAAACTAAGGAAAAGTAAAGTAATTTAATATAGTGATTTTGTTTTAATTACAACCATTGATCTCAAGTAGGGCAAGATCTAATCTTGGCCGTGAATCACTTTGGAGATTAGGGTCAGGGATTTAGCTTAATATAAGTTTATAAAAGCAAGGCTAGGGAGAGGGAGAAGACACAACATACAATAGCACTAACCTTAGGAGGAGTGTGATACTCCAGAGTGCTCGTTCTGAGGAAGTACAGGAGGGAGCCTGGAAATCTAGATCTGTCAAGGAGATTGAGCATCAATCTAGGGCAGATCTGCTAGATCGGATCCAAGGCATTTGTATTTTGTCAGTTGGGCCATTATCCTAGGACAAGAGCCTAAGTAAGTTTGGATTATTAATAAAAGAAACTGTGATTGGGTAGGATCTATTATGTCATTGTGATTGAGATTAATACATTTTAATTCTGTTGAATTATAACGTGTTAATGAACCTAGCTGTGCATTTAATCAATAGATCTGTTAGCCCTACTAGGAATTAACTGCCAATTGCTAGGTTTGCAGGAAATATAACATCTTATGAGTATGTTTCTTTTCTATATGGTTTGCCTTTTTGCTAGTAGCTTGTTGAACATTCATATGTTGGGGAATCACTGATTCACTACTATACAGTTCTTGTTCCTTAGCAGATGGGTTTGGACTAAGTTGAACCCTAACTTATGGCTTGCAAGGGTGCGTTTCTCAGTGTTCAGATTTGGTATAGAGGGAATCTCTGGCCCATTCTTTGTCTATTCTTACAATTTTTTCATTTGTTGTTAGTGAGATATAGTTTTGGCCTATTTCTTGGACATATTTAGTCTGATCACCCTCATGGTGGATGTATAATTGATATTCATTAACTGGCTTTCTTTTGTGCAAAATCTTCTATGTTATTGAACAAGGATGTTGAACCTATCTGTTAAATTTTCATGAAACTCTGCAACTACTTAGATGAATAAATGAAAACTGAAACCTAGATTACTTTCACCAAGATATAGAGTCTCTTAACAATTCATAAGCAACAAAATATAAACACATAGATAAAAACACATCTCACAAATTGGCACACTTATTTTTCTAAGGAAACCCAACAAGGAAAACTTGCTTGCTTGATGTCGTATTTTATTGATTTCTCTGGAGCAATCTTATCTATTACAAAGCAATATGTCTTTCTTGAGAAGGGGTTTTGCTTCTCTCACAAATCTTAGTTGATATGGTTGATCTTGGCTGGCCTTGCGTGATCTTGGCCCTCTAGTTCGCGACCAATTCTCTGTTTCCTCCTTGACTTGCTTTGCAAACCTTGCTCTCTTGCTTGATCTTGCTCCTCCCTCCTTGCACACTTGGTAGCCCTATTCCGTTGTGCAAATCCCCTATATCCTAGTGCACTTCAGGTCCTATTTTCTAGTGCACTTATGCCCTATTTCTTAGCGCACTTTCTGCCTTCTATTCTTTAAGACCCAGCTCCTATTCATTGTGCACAACCAACCTCCTAAGTTCTAGCACATTTGTGATCTCTTGAAACTTAGGACTCAAGCTCTGCGCTTGCCACAATCAAGGATCCTCTCACAAACTCGTGAGTTGTCTTCTTAGACAAACCTTGTTCACAAAACTTATGAATTCCTTGTGCCTTCATCCTCCTCTTTATAGACCCAATTCGAACATGCAAGGAGGCCCATTTCAAATTTAGAACTCGAGTTCTGATTGACGAGTCAATTGAGAGTGACACTCTTTCTCTCTCCAATCAACAATGGTGTTCTTAACTCGTTGTTCCTTCAATCAAGACTGAAGACTAACTCGCTCTAACTGAAATTGTAACTACCACCTCGTTCTGTAGTCAAATTGATGAAGATTCTACTTCACTGAAGCTCCAAATCTACACATGCTAACTTGATGATTATTCCAGTGAACTGGAAATAACTCATTCTAACTGAAGCCTAACTCATGATCTTGCACTCATACTGGGAGAAGGACAATTCAAGGTCTTCATTGGCTAAGGAACAACCTGGAGCCTTTAATCGCTACATTTTCAACATTATCTTGACGAAGATTTATACTATTATACCATGTAGGCCAAAAGCATTCCAATTATTTTTAGGTTTTGTTACTTGTATCAATTAAAAATTTGAAATAAGCTTCTTTTTCTTATTTTTTTTTGTACATTAATGATGCTCTGGAAATGTTTATAGTAGATGTTTGTAAAGTGTTCTGCCATGTTATGAATGAATGAAGAGATTCAACAATCTAGAATGTTTAAGTTGGATATCAGATGCTGTTGCATGGTGCGAAGTAAAGCTATAAATCAGAGCTCACGTTGATAAACTCCCCTCATTTCTATTGTCGTCGGGATTTTCTTTAGATTAACTCCTTAAGAGTTGCAGTTAGTCCCAAAATGTCTGTAGAGGACCGTCCTTTTCTTCTAGTTGTTGATTAGTGCCTCCCTTCAACCAGTTATTGTTGATTACAATTTTGATCATTATAATTTGCAGATGTAGTCGCATTGTATTAAGAGTAAAATCTTTCAAGTAGTTTTCATCCAAGAAAGTTTTTCAGACATTGTAGTCTTTTCTTGTTGGTCTTTTATTTTTTCTTTCAGGGTTGCTTTGGTGGGTTCCTCATAATCGCCCATATAATGTGTTTTCCTCTTTTGTTAGCCCCTAAATTTCCTCCTTCAATACAGAAGACAAGTGCAAATAAAATATTCAAATGACAGAAATCATTTTTTTTTGATAGATCTCTAATGATACTGTGCTGATACAAATGTTTTCCTTTTTCAGGTTCTTGAAGCTGTGCTGGAGCGTCATTCCATACCCAAAGATTCATTTTCAGCAGTTTGTGTCATGGTTGACAAGGTTACCCTTCCCAAAGCAACTATTCATTTAGAAAATGATTTTTTATTCTAAACTATTGACATGTGTTTGCTGGTCCTTTGTAGTTGTTACACATGTATTTGATTGCCCTTATGTATGGAAAATACCAAAGTTTGATAATATTCTTGTTTATTGTGAATTATCCTGAAGTTAAAGCATCTTGAATTAATAATTAAATCATAGAAGAGAAATTTCATTTCTTTATGCCCCAATTTAGTCTGAGTTATGCTTTTCAGCCTCAACTCATCAAGGGTTACGACTCACTTTCCTTTCTTGAAGGATAGTGTTTTCAGCTACACTTTCAGAACATCTTGTCGAAGATGCACCCCTTGGATATGATCATCAAATATATTGTCCTTTGTGGTTCCAAGATCTGGAGATCTAGCATGTTTTTTTTATTGAGCTATCGCTGAGAGAGGCCATACTCCAAACTCTCATACTACAACATATGATCCCTTTGCAAATAGAGGACTCCTTTGGGCATCATACATGAAGACGTTGGGGCCCATTCTTTTCACCTCAAGACTATCTTCACACTTCTCTCCCTCTTTGAAAAGATCCAAACCTTGGGGGACATAGTGTTAAGGAGGGAGAAGTACCCCTTCCAATCCCTTTGCTCCTAAGAGGAGTTTTCTTCTACAGGTTCTTTGTGATGGAAGCATTGTTGGTTCTTCGAGGTGTTGAGGAAAGGGTAACTAGGTTCGGTCTTCATAATGACATTGTAATTATGATTTTTGTAAACAAGAAAATGAATTTATTATTGTTAAAATTGGCAACTAGGGCCAAACTCCATGTGGGTCTACTTATTCATGGCAGCTGATATATTTATTGGATTCCTCTCATCGAGAGGTCTAGGATTGATCTAAAGATCATCCGATTCCGACATGTATTCATGGAGATATGAATTTATTTGTGTTATGGGACAATTTGTCAAGGTCGGCCAACAACCAAATTGCCCCCACTTATCCTCCACGTTTTAGTATAAATAGAAGAGGACTTTAAGTCATTTGTCACACACACTCTTGTGATCTCTCTTCATTCTGTTTTGGGTTTGATGAAGATGAGATCTAGAGAGAGTGCCCTAGGTGATACGCTGCCCTAATAGGAGATGCCCTAGAAGTTGTGATGGAGAAGGCTCTACGCTGTCATGGAGGACAACCCTTATCTCAGCCACAAAGAAGCCCTAACGCTGCCCTATGGAGAAGCCCTAACATAGCCTATGAAGAGGTCTAACACGCAGTCAAGAAGGGTAGTGGTGTAAGCCCTCAACGCAGCCAAGAAAAGGGTCTCTACCCTAGAGGGAGCCCTAGCCGCAGTAAAAGAGGCATCCACACAACTAAAGGTAGAAGGTCCTAATACGCTGTCCCTAATGCCCTAGCCACAGGTCATGAAGGGAGCAGCTCCTAATCCACAATCTTCAAGGGTCCTCATACGCTGTTATAATGGAGACCATAGGAGAAGGATTCTCTTCACTGGAAAGAGATCTGGCCGTAGGCAAAAGGGAGATGTAACGCTGTCATAAGGAAGCCCTCAAACATCTAAACGCAGGGCTAAAGGGAGTTGCCCTATTTGCTGTTCTCTACAAGATCAAGGCACAACCATTAGCCCTTATTCGCTGTAATAAGGTGTCCTTAATACACTGTCATTAAAGGCTTCTATCCGCAGTTAAGGAGCACTGTTAGAAGGACTGGTAGAGGACTGTTAGAGGCAATTAAGGAGGACTATTAGAGGACTGTCATAAACAATTGGTTGCTATCCTAGAGAAGCTCTCCACTGCCTAAATATGAAAGAAGCCTAATGCTGTCATAAGAGATAATCTTAATGAAGAAGGTCCTCTATCTCTGAGTTTGAACGTTGTCCTTAACACTATGTCATGAAGACCTGTTGAAGGAGTGTGTAACTATAGCCTAGCTGCTCTGCTAGGCTGCAAGCCATAGCAAGCAGCTAAGGCTGGTAATTGGATACAATATTGCAGTGTACAACACAGTGATGATGGACAATATAGATGCAACATACTTGGATGGATGCAGCGTGGATAATGAATGCATTGACTATTGTGGGTAGCATGGTGCAGTGTGGTGCATCACAATGAATGCAGTATGATGCAGCACAATGGTACATCATGGTGATGATAGGCATGGATGTATAGCAGCAACAAGAATACATTGCAGCAACATGTTGATGATGTATTGCAGTATGCATAGTGCAATGAAGGGTACAACAACGCAACATATAGGATGCAACATAGTGATTGGGTGCAACACAGTGTCGGGTGCAGCATGATGATAAGGTGCAACACAGTGATAGGTGCAGCATGGTGATGGAATCACTTTGGAGAATCATATGAAGTAGTATGCCTTTACCTGAGTTCAGATTAACCACCTCATGTGTTATCTTCATAGAGAAGATATCTGCTCTTATTTTGATAAGTCAAAATGTTGACTTCTGATGTATATGTACTATCTCTCTCTGTGCTGAACTATTGAAGAACATAAGAAGAATTGATCAAGGGTTTCCCCACATTGGGGTTTGTCCTTGGCAGGCGCCACATCTTGTGTCCTCTTGTCTTGGCTTGTTCTTCTGCGATTTGTTTTTATGTTCTATTTGCATTTACTATCATGCTAAATGTGATCGCTGATCTGGAACTGATATTGAGTTAATATGAAAAATTGAAGTAAATTGCACTAAGCATAGAACATACCTAAAATAAACAATTATTATGCTTGCTTCATGGGTTTCATGAGCAAGAATTTTTATGTATAGATGGCTCCCATTGAGAGCCTTAGGATTTATTAATAAGTCAAAGAATCAATGTCATGTAAGAACAAGCTCTTCTTGATCTTATGTTCAATGCATACAAGTCTATAGAAATGTCTAACAACCCTCCAAAGACAAGCACAATCCCTCTTGAAGAAGTCAGCCTTCAAACGATATAAAAAGCATTCATGTCGGCTCAATTAAAGAGACACAACAGTTCACTATCTCATGTTGGCTTATTATGGATACTAACCAATGTTTTAAAACTCCGACTCCAACTCCGACTCCGACTCCGAACTGGTAATGACTCGGCCGGCTCGATTTCAATGACTTGGTCGTTGTAAAAAATACATTAAATATTTATTTTTTTTATTAAAAAACATAATTTTAAATATTTTAAACATAATTTTAAAGATTTTCATTCATGTTTCCAAACACACAGCATTATAATATAGATGGAAGACAACATATGATCAAAGTAGGCTCATGAACCAATCCATTATATCAAAATGGTACCCAATGGCAATACAATTACATAGTCAACTGTCATACATGATCAAAGACTCAAAACAAAATACAAATAACCAAGGAGGCTAGAAATGGCCTCTACAACAAAAGTAAACTGTGATGGTGACCAGACTCCAATACTAGTACTACTGCAGCACTGCTAGCAGCTACACTACTACTGGCTAGTAGCTACTGCCAGAGGAGCCAAGATCATCTCGACCAATCTCTGGATCATCATCATCAGAACAGTGAAAAAAAAATACAGTAGCTCTAGGTGTCAAGGTAAGGGTTTCAATTTGTATTCCTTTGTGTGTTCCAATGGAATTTGTTTGGGTAATTCTTTGAGTATAATTTCAGAACTTTATTGTATTTTTGATCCGCTGGTGTTGTTTTACCTTGAGTCTAGGGTTATTTTATCCTTAAGATCTGTTCTCTTCCTTTTTCCCTTGTGATTCGGTTGGGATTCCTTTTCAATTGCACACCCAGAATTTTATTACAGACCTGCTCCAAAGAACTCGACATCCACTAACAATGAACTACAGGACTTATGCTTGACTGTGGATAATCATTTGCACTGAAGACTCAAGTAAAGTGTTTAGGGCTCGGACATGTGTAGTAGGGCTTGAGGAAAAGTTATATTAACTGCAGATTTTAGGCCTTATAACCAGCAACATAGTACTGTTTAGGTCCTTTTTGCATTAATTTGTTTTGTAACTTTGAGTCTCTTAGGTATTCTGTTGAGTGCAAGAGTAGGCCCTCATCCAGGGCATCGTTTGACATTTCAATTGTAATTTGGACGATACCTTATTGCATAAACGAAACTTCTGCAAGACATTGACATCCGATTGTCAATATATGTTGTTGACTCTCACTATAAGACAGTGGCAGTAATCACTTTGTATATCAGTGAGTAACTTCAAGAAATAAATGCACCACGCCAATCATTGACTTCAAATTTCGTTGTGATTTGGTACAAAGGTATGTTGTGGATCATATGCACTAAGCCAATCATTGGTTTCTAGTTTTGTTGCGATGATTGATATTCTCTTAAGGCCTCAGAACAGTGCAGTTTCTCATCAACAACTTGATTCAACACTTGATCTCTTGACTTGGTTGTTTACATAGTATACACAGCCTACATAACAGTATACATATTAAACATAGCAGTAATCTATACATAATAGTTGACACAGTATATACTATATATATAATCTATACATATGCATGACAATAATGCACAACTTATAACGATATAGCAGAGCTCTAGTAAGACAGTGGTTGGTATAACAGTTTGAGATCCAAAACAAACATTAAACAATTTAAAAATCCCAAAAAAATCAATTTTTAAATGCTGTTTACGTGTGGAGGGCCGTCCCTTTGTGACTCGGCCGAGTCATATTGGAAACGGCCGGGTTGGCCGAGTCACCCATGACTCGGCCGAGTCATTGAATGACTCGGCCGAGTCATGGGTGACTCGGCCAACCGGACCGTTTCCAAGGCCGGGTCACTCCCAACAGCATCAACTCGGATCAACTCGGCCGTTTCGGTTTCGAAACGGCCGGTTTTTAAAACAATGATACCCAGGGCTTTTGTATCCTTTTGGGGCATCATTAATGGTAGAAACTAGTTCATGCCAATAAGGTGAGCGAAGAACACTGAATGGTATCCCACATGCATAGGGAAACCGGTAAATTTTTGAATCCACAACATTCCTACACCCTTCATCAATGAAATCTAATATGGTTCTACGCCTTAAAGAGATGTTTGTTCCTGTGCCTCCATATCCACTGCAATGGGAGGATGTTGATGGAGTTCTTTGTGCATGTGATTGTGGGCTATGTTCAAAGACACCCTTTGATCTTTTAGATCTGCATTGGGCTTCCTCCTCTTCCCTTATGTATTTGGCTCTTTATGTTGCTGACACACTTACACAAGCTCTGATTCCTATTTCTTTATCCCCATCCCATGGCCTCTTCCCATAGAGGTGCATTCTGGCACGACTGTATGAACCTGTGTAAATGTTTTTGCAATGGAGGCATGTTAATTTAGTTGTTCCACCCCCTTTCCCTCCTTCAAGCCTAGAAACATATTTCCACAATGGGGTTTGGTCTGGTTTGGTTTTGGTGCCCTCATCTCCACTCTCCTCTTCCACCACACCAAGGTACTCCTTCTGTCCGGGGTTTTCATCAAATCCACTAAAACCCACTTCGTCATCCTTTTCATCATGATCAAACCTCCTTCTTCTACTCTCCAACACCATAATAACAAAGAAAGGAACCAACAACAAGAGAATGTCAAGCCATATAGCCATGATGTTTGAAGTTTTTTGCCTGCAATAAAATGGAGGAATGGGAATGGGAAAGAGAGAAGAGAACATTTCATTTATTAATGAACATATAAAAAACACAAATGTTAGATTAGAGTGTAGATCCTACCTCTTTGGTCTTCAATCCCAAGCTCCAATCTCCCTTGCAAGCTCCTCAAGCTCCCTCAATCTCCCTCCTCAACTCAAGCTCCAAGCTCTCTCTTGCTCTCTCACAAAGTCAAATGATGAATAATGGGAGGGGAGGAGGGTTTTTAAACTTTTTTCTCCTACCCTTCCCTCCCTGTTCATCATCCTTCTGCCATGTGACCTTTTTGCTGGCAGGAGCAAAAAATTAAAGGAGGGAGTAGTAAGGAGTGATTGCTCCCCGTTCTCTCCCTATAATGTTTTGCTCCCGGAGCAAAAGGGAGCGGTCGTGGAGTGACCACTCCCTTAAAAAAAGGGAGTGTAAATTTTTTTAAGGGAGCGCGCTCTCGAATTTACTCGCGCTCCCGAATTTACTCCCTGTAGGGAGCAAATTCGGGAGCGCACTCCTGTGGTCGCTCCCCATCCGCTCTCGAGCGGAGCACAATTCAAGAGCAAATTCGAGGGGGGGGGCGCCCTCTCGCAATCTTGATTCTGAGTGCCCCATGGTGTAAATGACCCATCCTCCTATGCCATAGTTCTTTCATGTTTTTCCCTTTGTTACTATTGTTGCCTACCAGTGCCATTGGAGAATTGAGTTGCAACTTGTACAACCTGTTGCTTCGAACTCCGATCTGTTTCACCCTCTTCTAGTTTGGGTATTTGATGAATACCTTCCCTACGAAGTGGACATCATATCCCTTATCTTGTAACGGGGATACTGAAATCAGGTTCATACCCAATCCCGACACATGCAGTACATCTGTAATGCTAGTACTTGCTCCTGACTCCCTCTGAAGATTGATGGTACCTCTCCCCACTGGAGTACACTTGGTCTTGTTTCCTATCATTATCTAGAAGTCCATCTGCTTTGCATTGTAGCTAGAGAAATATTCTCTAACCCCTATCATGTGAGCTGATGCTCCATTATCTATATACCAGACACCTTGTGAAGCTATGCCAGATAAGCAAGCTATTTGAGCAACTTTGTCTTCCAATCTGGAAGACAATTTTGTAGCTCCCTGAATATCAAATCTGTCTATGGCCATACTGGAGAAATCTGAGGAATCTACTGAAGACATCCTAAGTATAATTCCGTGTGCTAATTCTCTTCTTTCGCTCGAATATGCTCAACAATTCTGTTGCACTGCTATCTAGAATTACTTTTCGGCTCTACCTCTACCTGTTGGAGCTCTGCTATGAGCAATTCAAACTTTTCTTGCCACTTTGCAACTAGAAATCAAACTTCTACTCTGCTACTCCAAGTGCCTAGCTTGGGCTCTGCGCAAACCATGGAGAAATTGTGCTGCTGCTCACTCTGAACAACAAATTTCTTCTCCTTTGAGCAACTGATCCAATTAAAATCGCTTTGATATCATGTGAAAATTCCTTGAAATGTAGCAACTTGAAATTATTCTTCTAACTGGTTAATTATTAAACAATTTATTTGCTACGACAAACAATGAATAATTCACACTACAATTCTTCACAAATAAAAATTACGCTACATAGAATATGCAGAGCTGAGAAATATAGAGCATTCACACACAAAATTGACATCGTTATTTTTCGACAATTGTCCCCAGAAAAACCTAATGTGGGAAAACCGGTGCAACAAATGAGGGTTTTATTATTATGCAACAATAAATTTGAGTACAATAATTTGGATGCATAATCTAGCAATTCAATTTGAGAGAAATACTGGCAATGATACCCTCAATACTGGCAATGGTACCCTCCTGCACAAGCAATCCAACCACAATCTGGGCTCAAAAAATGACTCTTGGAAAGATCTGTGTCCACGTCTGCGTAGTCTCTTGTACAAATGCTCAGAGCTCTGTCTGAATTAGACGCCCTACCTATTTCTGCCCCTAGAAGTGATTCACTTAGCCTACTGGGAATTTTCCCGACCACCAACAACTGAATTGAAGTCTTCCTTTGCTAAATCGATCTACCCTCTTGAGGCTACTGTGCAGCCTCCTGGAGAAATAATACGACCTCCTCTCTTGACTCTTCTGGAACTGGAAACTCCTTCGGAAATCTGCTACTTTGCTTCTCTGCCACCTGCTACTCGATCACTGGCTCGATCTCACTGCTGAATCACCCACTATTGGAAAAATGAACTGCCTTGATCACTGAGTATCTGCTTTGGTGTATTCTCCATCTACCCATCGACCTCCACTTATAATCTCCAGTGAAGACTTCAACGACCATGATTAAATCTTAGTCAATGGCTGAGATCATCTCTAAGTCGTGCCATGTGAGTTTGTAGAGAATTCTCACATTTCTCAATTAATTCCTATTAATTAATTGATTTCCCTATGTTAGACTTACGTAATTTTTAATTATCAATCAATTAATTTAATTACGCTGTCTCTAGGTGGAATTTCCAAAAATGATTTTTGGGTTTTGGAGAACTCATGTGTTTTATCCTCTCCGCAAAGTTTGAGACTAGAACACCACCCGATGCTACAAAAACTAACAAGCCAAGTTCATCGCTTCAAGGAGTACCCTCATACCCAAGAGCTTCGCTGCTCATTCCCCCCTCACCAAGTCCATGGCTAGTCAAAAAACTAGGTGAAGATCATATGCTCAGTGTTCTCGATCAACAGTGTTCCCTCTCGGGGAGGGATACATTCTCCTACACTCCAAGTTTCTCTCTGAAGAATATGAACTTTGCTTTCGATAAAGGCTTGGTGAGAATATTTGCAAATTGCTCATCAATTGAGATGTGTTGGAGCCTCACTGCTCCTCTTTGTACCATGTCGCTCATGTAGTGGTACTTAATCTCGATGTGCTTTGACCTGCCATGGAATATTGGATTCTCTAAAAGTCTGATCTTGCTTTGATTGTCATAGTATATTATGGTCGTATCTGGCACATGATCAAACAACTCTGCAAAGAGCTTTCACAACCACACTGCCTCACATCTGGCCATACTAGCTGCAATATAATCTGCCTCGGCTGTATTGAGAGCGGCAAATTTCTGCGTCCTACTCTTCCAGGAAATCATGACAGGTCCCAGGCTAAAACAACACCTTGTCGTGCTCTTCCTGTCAGTGACGCTCCCAAACCAATTTGCATCTGTATAACCATGCAGTCTCAAATCATCGGCGGAGGCATATCTTAGTCCATTGTTGATTGTCCCATGTAAATATCTCAACACATGTTTTGTGGCCACTCAGTGAGCATGCAAAGGTTCCACCATGAACTGGCTCAGGGTGTTAAGAGAAAAACATATATAAGGTTTGGTGTTGACCAGAAACATCAGAGCCCCTATCAGCGGCTGGTACATAGAAGGATCTGCTAGATCTGGTCTCGTAGCTTCACCACATAGCTTCTTGAAGTTTGCCTCCATTGGTGTGGCCATGGATTTGCAATTCACCATCCCAAATCTCTCCAAGAGTTTGACAACATATTTTTCTTGGCTAAGAAAAATCTCTTTAGATCTCCACCACACCTTTAAGCCCAAGAAATGGTGCATCAACCCAAGATATTTCATCTCAAACTTAGAGGCAAACTTCGTCTTACATTGGATGATCAGAGGCTCTACGTCTATCATGAACAAATCATCAACATATAAAACCAAAATCAAAGGCATACCTTGGACAACCTTGAAGTAGAGGTTCTGATCAACATTGTTTTTGTTGATTCCCAACTTCATCAAGTATTCATCAATCCAAACATACCAAGCCCTAGGGCTTGCTTCAATCCATAGAGGGCTTTCTTAAATCTGCAAACATGGGTTTCACTGCCATATTCCTCAAAGCCCTACAGTTGTTCCACGTAAACTTCTTCCTTAAGTATGCCGTGAAGAAACACTGTCTTCTCATCCATCTGATGAAGACTCCAACCCTGATGTGTAGCAAGAGAAATAATACAGTAGATGGTAGTGTATCGGGAAGTAGGTGAAAATAACTCATCATAATCTTCTCCCTCTTTCTGGGAGAATCCTCTAGCCCTGTACGTCGCTTTGAACTTCTCAATTCTACCATCAATTACATGTTTAATGTTATATGCCCGCTTGGAAGTCACAACAAACTTCCCCTTAGGTCTTGGAACGACCTCCCATACATCATTTTTTATGATGGATTGATATTCTTTGGCCATGGCATCTCTCCAAACATGTTCCCGTTGAAAAGTGTAACTAGGTTTGGTCTTCATAATGACATGTGTAATCATGATTTTATGTAATTGATGTAAAGAAGAAAAATAAAATTATTTTTTGTAATGCTTGAGTCATGGGTTTCATGCTCAAGGAATTTTATTTTAGTTAAGGCTCCCATTGTGAGCTTTTAGGATTAGTCATCATGTCATAAAGTCCATAGAGTCAATGTCAAAGTTTGAAGACCCATTTGGGCATATTACACATTATAAAAATCAAATTTGATTGTGTTACAAACCCTCCAAGACCTTTCACAAGCCCTCCCTCATGTCAGCCTTCAAAAGGAGAAAATGATGCTTCTAGGATGGCAAGTCGGCTTCCCCATGGCTCAAGTCAACTTATTTTGAGAGATAATCCACTATATATAGAGATACTCGGCCTCCATTTGATACACATTCAAACAAGCATCCAAGAGAAGAAGAGAAGTGAAAAAAGACTAGGAGGAGTCTCCCATCAAGGAAAAGAAGATGGAAAGAAAGTTGAGATAAATTTAGATCTGTTTTGGGCAAGAACTCCACATGTGGGAGGACGTCAAAGGTATCTACTGCAGAAAGAGAGCCGAGGTCTATACAGTTGTAACAACCCTGGTGAAAATTCCATGTAATAAAAGTTAGTAAAGGCAAAATAATAACCACGGTTGATGGGACACTTATTCCATGCTGAATGTCGGGTAAAAGCATAGTGATGGGGATCATTGGTGGTTGATAAATGACTAAGGAAATTGGCAAAAGCAATGGCAAAGGCTTTGGAAAGGTGAAATGGCATTTTTGACACATTTATTTATGAAATTAATGGAAATTTGGAGAAAAGGGAGGTGAAAGGTCACAAGTTGCAGGTGAGGAGGAAAATAAGGAAAATAATGGAAAATGAAGAAAATAGAGGCCTCATTAATAAAAAGGCTTCTGAGGACTAGTTCACAGACTTTTGTCAGTTCAATTTTGGTGCTCTCTCTTTATTCTCTTTCTCATATACTCTTGGACACTTAGAGCTTTCTTGGAGCACTCTTGGAGAGTGTGGCATACTTGGAGTTTTGGAGCAAGAAGGCAAAGGAAGAACATGAAAGCTTCAAGAGCACATTGGGATCAACAACTACAACGGGTTTTGCTTGCAGGTATCGAGTTGCATGTATGTTTTCCTCACTAGTTTTGGCATGCATGGCATATGCATGTGGTTTATTGGTCATGATCTGTCATTGGCATGGAGGATTGCTTGGATTGACAATGGATTTTCCTAGCCTTGCCATTTCCTGGATAGCCATGGTGTTGTGGGTTTATTTCCTTGTTTTTTTGGTTGGTTCTCATGTTTCCTTTAGCTTGGGTTGAGTTACTAGTTCTTGGAAGCCCTGGTTGGACAAACGCTTTGGAAGCCCTATAAAAACTTGGGTTGAGTTACTAGTCTTGGAAGCCTTGGTTGGAAAAACGCTCTAGAAGCCCTTGGTGGGTTGAGTTACTAGTCCTGGAAGCCCTGGTTGGACAAATGCTCTGGAAGCCCGGAGTAAGTTGTGGGTTGAGTTACTAGTCTTGGAAGCCTTGGTTGGAACAAATGCTTTGGAGCCCTGGAAGGCTTGGGTAGAGACCAATCTGGTGATGGTTTGTGATGTCTGACCGTGAGGTGGAATCACTGTTTGATGGGTTGAGGTGGTTTGGCCTTTAGAAGCCCTGGATGATTTTGGTTGATGTGTTTTATGAGATCTTACATTCATGCTTAGAATATGGCATGGGGGTGACTGGCTGAAGAGAGATTTGGCTCAACCATGTCTACAGTCGGGTGGTTCGTGGAAGTCTCGAACCTAGTTGGCCTTTGCATCATTAATATGAAGTTATTTTTCCTTGTTATTTCATGAGTATTATACTGGTTTATATGTGGATTATATGGCTGTTGTTTCCTTTGTATTTCTGTTGCTATTATGTTGTTTATGAACATGTATTATGACAATGGCTATGTATGGCTCTTGTCATGTTTACCTGTAAATGAATGAACAATGTATCTATGGCCTAATGGATGAAACTGTAGCTAGTGTGTTGAGGCATCAATGCTTCTTAGCGATTCTCGGATGAGTATGAGACCCCTATGCTCAGATCTGTTGTTTAAACCTATAGATTACATATTTGTGACATGTTTGATGAAATGCTTGTCATGGCTAGTAGGGGTCCAGTCTAGTCCTTGTCAGTGTTTTTGCAAATATATTTTTGTTCGGTTGTGATAATTCATTTTTGAACCTGTCATTCAGTTCTCTGCAGTGACCTGGGCTCTGAGCTTGAAAAAGTGGCACAAATCCCGGAGTCGCAGGCATAGGTCTGAGGAGAAAAATCCCTAGACACATGCATACCCATGCTGTGGGAGCGTCTGGAGCCTCCTAGACGCATGCTTGTCCATGTCAAGGGAGTGTCCGAGGGTTTAATGGTCTAAAACTTCAGTTGGTCTCAGGGGCTGGTTACCTAAGTGGTCAGGAAGCTTCTTGGGAGTTCTGTTGCTGATGTGGAAGGTTTGTATGGTGTGTTTCCATCGTTCCACTTCCTTAACTGACACATAGGGAGTCAAATCATACCATAGTAACTTCTCGTCACATGTTTACCGCGATTGGCCGGTTACTTGGGTAGATGTGGGAGGAGGGTGTTATAACAGTCCATTTACAAGTCAAATCAAGGAAGAAAAGAAGATACTCATCAAGCCGAGTTGTAGGAGAAAGTCCTTCTATCTAAGGGAAGGAGATCAAGATATAAAACTAGGTAAAGTGCTGCAACTAGGGTTTCTAATTGAGGGCCGAAATCTGAAGGTTAGTCGAGGGAAGTGGGAGGAGGAAGAAGTTTGACTATCATTGACTCAAGAAAGAAGAAGTTAAACAAGGAATCGTTGTGACTTGGTCTTGGAGAGGTTAATAGGTCAAGAGTCTTGGTCTTGATATTTGTCAATTGAAGTCTCTATAAGAAGAGGAATTCGTTTGGGTTTTCCTCTCAAGTTGGAGAGATTTTGGCCCTGACTAATCGCCTACATTTTGTGTCTCTTGTATCTTTATTGTTTATGCTTTGGTAACTATTTGATGAAAATGAACACAATAATAATATAAGTAAAGAGAAGATCCTAATCTGAAGAAGTAAAAAGCATTCAGAAGCAGTTATCATCAAAGAGAAATCTCCTAATTCTAATGCCCTAGATTTCTCAACATGGTTTTAGAGCTAAGGTGACAAATCAAGGAAAGGGCATCTCATCAAGGGACACACAAACACTCAAGGATCAAATCTCGAAGGATATCAAAGCAAAGTCAATATCTACAAAGAAGTGTCACTACCTTAGATCGAAGAAGAAGTCTACACTAGAAAAGTCTTGGGATCCTCAAAATACCACAAAGACCCTACTCAAGTTGAAGAGACCTACAAATCAAAGTATCTTGAAGACTATTCATCCAAGAGAAGCAAGATCAAGGACGTTGTCATCATCTTTAAAAGGTTCTAAGGCAATCTCCCTCTTGTTGAAGCAAGGTCCTTATCATTGAAGAAGATTATCCAAGAAGCATCAAGACATCATCAAGAAGTCATCATTGATCATCATCGACAACGACATTGCCATCAAAGGATCTAAAGTGATCTCCCTCTTTGTGGAGTCAAGGATCATTCTTGAAGAGAACTATCTTCATTAAGGAGAAGTTCTCTATTATCTATATCATCATCAAATTCAAGGAGGCAACAAGTGGAAGAAGCATCTTCACAAGTAAGTATATTTATGTCTACATCTGAATCTGTCAAAATGTATTTTTGCAAGGAAAGCAACAAATTGGTTGGGGCTTCAAACTATCTTGCATGGAAGAAGAGGACAGATTTGAATCTCATTGAAAATGAGGTCATGGAACATGTCAAAGGCTCAATCACCAAACCATCGAAAGAAGATGCTCAAGCACTTGCAAAGTTTATGAAAGGGGAAGTAAGGGCTCAAAGGATTCTCATAGAATCCATTAAGGATCCCCTCATCCCATATGTATCTAAACTTGAAACTTCAAAAGAAATATATGACAAATTGGTAGAGTTGTTTTCCGTAAGCACTGCAGGAGAAGTTATCTCATTAAGGAAAGAACTCTACAAGCTAAGGATATCAAAAGAAGAAGGAATAGCCTCATACTTTATGAGGATATCTGAAATAAGGGATCAACTTCAAGATCTGGGAGAAATAATGTCTGACAAGGAGATGACCACCGTAGTACTAAATGCACTACTAGAGGAATGGGGCAACTTTACTTCAACCATTTATGGGAAGAAAGAAGCCGCTCCATTCCAGGATCTATGGTCACTATGCAAGATTGAAGAAACCAGGGTGAAGGAAAAAACTGATGTGGGATCAAAAGAACAAAATCAAGCATATTCCACAATGACAAAGAAAGGGAAAATTTGGAAAGTTTGGTCTGTAGAAAAAGAAGAACAACTTGGCTAAGATTCAATGCATGGATGTCAAGAATATGAGCATTACAAAAGAGATTGCCCTAAGCTTAAGAAGGACAATAACAAAAGAGGAAGAGAAGAAGCCCATATCACTGAAGAAGTGGAAGACGCTGAAAAAAAGAAATCCAAGAAAGAGGAAGTAAGAGATCTCTACTATGATTGAAATAGTCTTCTTCACCTAGTTCTTTTCAAGTTTATATTTTTTTTAAAGTTTTTCTATTGTAAGATATGGCAATCATGAGTCACTAAGGAGCATGATATGATGCATCATGGCATCATAGAAGCACTGAAAGAAAGAGCTTTTGATCATAGAGAAGCATGAAATATAGCTGAAATAATAGTCTATGGAAATCACCTATGAAAGGATATAGCTCTTGGTAACCTCATTAGAAGCATAAGTGGTGCTTATGAGAAGAAGAAAAGTCATCTAGTACAAAACTCATCATACATCAGGCAAAAGGAAACATTTGCTAAATGAGGATACTTAAGATCCTCTGTTGGAACCTTCATTGGAAGATTCACTATTTAGAAGGAAGCAAGGGTTTCATCAAGAACTCCAACTTGTAGGAATTCTTGGGATGATGTTATGATGTCAAAAGAAGTGAAGCAGGTCAAGGAATTGAAGTTCTTTCAATGAAGGAAGGTGCCGAATGAAGTATATATGACCCAAAAGAAAAATGAGGTATGCATGCTTGTATTTGATAAACTAGAGTCATGTCATATGGTTGCAGGTAACATGGATAAATGCTCTATCTCGAGAGCATGATCAAGAGAAAAGGATCTCCTCCATTGAAAGGATGCAGGAAGGCATGGGTCACACATTGACTAGATGAAATCAACATAATATGTCCTCATATGAAATATGAGGTGGTTGACATTAATTGGAGGAACTATGATCAAAAGTTCTTGGAAGGAAATGTGTGAAGAAAGGAAGAGATTGTGAAATATGCAACTATGAAGAAGGCAATCAACATCCGAGGACTGAGAGATTTGACTATGATATCTCCATGAAAGATATGAAGACCCTGATGAAGTCTGAAAAAGGAGACCCTTGACAATGTATATCTTTTGGAGATGTGTCAACATGTATGCAGGATGTTGATGCAAACAGGAAGATGTCATGATGAAAGACCATCACAAAGGTTATTTTGATTTAATGTTCATTTCTTATTTTTGAATAATATTTGGATGGGCTTATGCAGGGCTGCCAAGGGAAGAGTTGTGGATGTCTTCCACCACTGATGACCATGATGTAGGATGAAAGATCCTTAAGGAAACATGGCATGAAGAAAGACCAGATATGGACTAATGGATCACTTTTCAATGAAAGAAATGATGACATGCCTGACTCATGGACGAAAGTGATGGATGGTCTGTGCCCTACAAGGAAGTCCCAAAAGATGTAGACTCTATGAAAAAGAAGAAATTAATGACATCAAAGGAAGGAGTTATACAAGTAGCTGGTTATTCCATGATCTCCACTTGAAGAGCTGTTGGAGTCAAGTACCTAGTTAAGAGGGAGCTTAGGTACATTTCTTCAGTGGAATGGGTATGTCCTCCCTAAATTGAGAGGGAGAGATAGACACATCATTCTTGTCTTCAATTGGGAAGACATAATGGAGGATTGGGTAAACATCTGGCATCCGATACTCTTTTAGGATGAGTTAGGGCATCCAAGACAAGAGTAGTCATAGAGGACCGATATTCTTTGAGGGTTGGGAATCCAAGATAAGAGTAGTCCTAGTGGAACACACTCTGAGATCCCGGAAGGGTGTGTTCCAAGAGAGAATGATTAGGGTGTCTATACATCATTGGTCTTGCCAGCGTTGAGCTCTAATCTTGTGGAGAGAGAGAGAGTTGTTAGTCAACACCTTGCTATGTGACAATGCTGGTTGATATGATGCTCTACAAATGGGTTACCAATTCGACTCTTCTTATGAGAATTCTTTAGATTGAGCATGTCCAAGGACCTTGTGTAGATTACGAATACCTCCCTAGTTAAGCGGGAGTGTTGAAAAGTGTAACTAAGTTTGGTTTTCATAATGACATTTGTAATCATGATTTTATGTAGTTTATGTAGTTGAAGAAAAATAAAATTATATTTTGTAATGCATGAGTTCTTGCTCAAGGAATTTTATTTAGTTAAGGTTCCCATTGTGAGATTTTAGGATTGGTCATCATGTCATAAAATCCATAGAGTCAATGTCAAATTTTGAAGACCCATTTGGCCATATTACACATTGTAAAAAGCAAATTTGATTGTGCTACAAACCCTCCAAGACCTCGTCACAAGCCCTCCCTCATGTCGGCCTTCAAAAGGAGAAAATGATGCTTCTGGGATGGCAAGTCGGCTTCCCCATGACTCAAGTCAGCTCCCCAATGGCTCAAGTTGGCTTATTTTGAGAGACATTCCACTATATATAAAGATACTCGGCCTCCATTTAATACACATTCGAACAAGCATCCAAGAGAAGAAGAGAAGTGCGAAAAGACTAGGAGAAGGAGTCTCCCATCAAGGAAAAGAAGAAGGAAAGAAAGCCAAGATAAATTCAGATCTGTTTTGGGCAAGAACTCTTCACACGTGCGAGGAAGTCAAAGGTATCTACTGCAGAAAGAGAGTTGAGGTCTATACAGTCCATTTAGAAGTCGAATCAAGGAAGAAAAGAAGATACTCATCAAGTCGAGTTGTAGGAGAAAGTCCTTCTATCCAAGCGAAGGAGATCAAGATATAAAACGAGGTCAAGTGCTGCAACTAGGGTTTCTAAAGGAGGGCCAAAAGGAACAAATTTGAGCTGAGGACCAAAATTTGAAGGTTAGCCGAGGGAAGTGGGAGGAGGAAGAAGTTTGACTATCATTGACTCAAGAAAGAAGAAGTTAAACAAGGAAGCCTTGTGACTTGGTCTTGGAGAGGTTAATAGGTCAAGGGTCTTGGTCTTGATATTCGTCAATTGAAGTCTCTATAAGAAGAAGAATTCATTTGGGTTTTCCTCTCAAGTTGGAGAGGTTTTGGCCTTGGCTGATCGCCTACATTCTGTGTCTCTTGTCTCTTTATTGTTTATGCTTTGGTAACTGTTTGATGAAAAAGAGCACAATAATAATATAAGTAAAGAGAAGATCCTAATCTGAAGAAGTAAAAATCATTCACAAGTAGTTATCATCAAAGAGAAATCTCCTAATCCTAATGCCCTAGATTTCTCAACAGTTCCTTCACTGCTTCTTCATAGCTACAAGGTTCAGATTGTATGATGTTGCTCATCAAAGCAACATATCCCCGATATCTGCGAGCTGCTTGATCTCTCTGAAGGTGCCTCTCAGGGTTGAATGTCTCTTTTCATTTTGTAATGTATCACAAAGCCACAAGGGTCTCTTCCTTGTGGGAGGATCACAAGGAGGAGGATCTAAGGTGTAATGACCCATCTACCAATATAAACGATATGTGAATTATTAGCATGCAGACGATGCATGCATATGATAGCTACACATGCATGCGTCGCCTACACTGCACTAGTAGCCATATTAAATTATAAAGACATTTTAAGCACAAGATAAATGATGTAATTGTTGAAGATATTAAATAAATATCTAACTCACAAAAAAATAATATACTGGAATATGTATTTTAGTATGTGTCGTTATCATAATAAGTAACCATAGAACATTATCCAAAGGTTCTAAATTTAAATTACTAAAGTTTTAAAAGGAGTATATTGTTATAAAAGAAGTAACTTTATACTAAAGGTTAAACATTAAAAGTTATAATATAATAAAATATTAAATAAATATTAATCACAAAAACACTACGTAAGTGATGAGTGTCAATAAAACATGACTCCCTCTTTAATTCACGGTAAGGAGCCACGTAATAAGATAGGGGGCACACAACCAAGGCAATGAAAGATAAATAAGCGGTGGTTCTAAGAAATAAAAGGAGAAGGGAGTAGGACTGAAAGGGGGATCTTTTTGCTGCTTGGGAGCATAGTATTGAAGGGAGGAAGGAGAACAATTTTAACACAGAGGCACAGACAGGAAGGAGACAGGAAGGAGTCTTGATTGTACTGGAGTTTTTGGGCACGGGGGATTAGATTGCTTCGATTGGAAATCATTCCGAGACTGAGTACCTAGGTTGTACCCAGTTTAGCAAGGAGGTTTTGGCCATTTTGGTAATGCAGCGGGAACAAGAATTGTAGTAGAGCAGACAGATTTGCAGCAGAGCAGATAGGTTGGTAGTCATTAGATACATTATTTAAATTCTGTATTTAAATTACATATTCTGGTATTTTGAATTTAGGGCTCTTACATAAGGGAGCCATGGGTGCCATAGGCTCACCTGTAAAGTCGGGCTCATGCATGGATGGCTTTGCATCTACATCCATAGAATCATCCCTTCTCTCAATGCTGGCTGGGACACGAGAGTTCGTTTCTTTTCCAATGGCAACATCTTCATCAAAGGTCACATCCCGACTGAACTTAATGTTCCTTTGGCCTGACACATATATCTTGTAACCTTTAGAATTTTCACAATAACCAACAAATGTACCTTTCTTTCCTGAAGCCTCTAGCTTTGATCTCTTCTCCTTCGGTACATGAAAGTAGATAGGGTAGCCAAAGATTCTCAAATGTCCAACTTCCGATTTCACACCTGTAAATACTTCTTCAGAAGTCTTGTCTCCCAAGGCTTGATGAGGACTCCTATTTTGGACATAATGCGGTATTTGTAGCTTCTCCCTACACAAACATAGGAAGCTTTTAATCATGAATCATGGCTTTGGCTGCTTGCAAGATGGACCTATTCCTCATCTCAACAACTTCATTTTGTTGAGGGTTGTATGGAACAAATCTTTGAAATCATTTGAAGTGTATTCACCTCCATTATATGTCCTTAGGATCTTGATCTTCTTTCTAGTTTGATTTTCCATGAGAGCTTTGAAGTCCTTGAACAAGTTGAAGGTTTGATCCTTGGTTTTCAAGTAGAAGATCCATGTTTTACGGGAGAATTCATTAACAAATATCACATAGTAGAGATATCCTCCAAGAGATGTCACTGGCATGGGCCCACAAAGATTAGAATGAATAAGTTGAAGAATCTCTTTAGATCTGTTGCTACTAGAAGGGAATGGTCCCTTGACATTCTTTCCACTAGCACATCCCTAACATACACCTTCATGATCAACCTGAATACGGGGAATCCCTGAAACCATCCTGCTCAAGTCAGGCAAAGCCTTGTAATGAAGGTGAGAAAATCTTTGGTGCCAATGCTCACATTGATTAGTGGTGTCATTGAAAAATGCTTGAATTGGTCGTCGACAAACTCTGTATAGGCCTTCATTTCTGACACCAAGTGTGAAGTTTTCTCTCAAGTTAGATCTCCTTGGCCAAACAAGGACCTTTCCATTAATGAATGCAACTCTGAATCCTTTGTCTTTCAGAGCAGGCATGGAGACAAGATTCTTCCTCAAGCTCGACACATACAACACATCATGTAAATGAATGGTTTCTCTAGAATCTTACTGAAAAGAAACAGAGCCAGACCCTTTGACAGGATGAGTAGAATTATCCCCCAGTATAATTTTTAAATTAGTCCCCCTCTCAACCAAATCTTAGAGGAGTTCATGATACTTAGTAAAGAGTGTAGATGCCCCACAAACCACCAACCAACTATCAATGGTATTTGAAGATGATCTAGAAAGAGTAGCAACAAGATAATATTCATATTGAGTATTAGCAACATTATTGTCATACCTTGTGTTCTTAGACCTCTTTTGAGGGTGCTGGGACTCTTCAACAGTTGCATGGGCTGTAGGATCTCTTCCTCACTTTCGCTTGTTGAAGTTGTTGTTGCTGCCATTGTTGTTGTTGTTGGGCCTTTGAGCATTTCTTCTATCACGATAATCTCAGACAATGTGGCCAAATTTATCACATCTATAGCATTGGACTTTGGACAAGTCCCTTTTATTATTGTTGAATGTTTCTTTAACTTCCATTTGAAGATCTTCCTTTTCCCTTTCCTTTCTTGACATTGGTTGCAAAGGCTGTAGGTTCTCCTTCTTGTCTCTGATTCTTCCTTTGGAAATGAGCCTGGATTCTTCTTGGTTGCAATTGCCCAAAAGCTCATCAAACGAAGAGATCCTTTTCCTGCAACTAATACTTGTAATGAATGTCTCTCACCACATGGGGAGTCCTCCAAGGGTCATCTGCACAAGCTCTCTATCAGGTATGACTTCTACAATGGAAAGAAGTTGATCTCTTATTTGAGAGATGTGAAAATTCCTATACTCAAAGGAAACCCTATTGCATCAAATCTGAATCTACTTCACCTACTTGAGTTTTAAATTACATTCATCAAGTTATTCTTCTGAACACTGAAGCAAATTACTTCTGCATCCTACACTAATTAAATATTTGATCTCATGAAGCAAAAAACGGAGCAGAGAACAAGATACATAGGACACACTTATTTTTAGATACAATAGTCCCCGAAAAAACCCAATGCAGGAAAACCGGTGCAATAGTTGTGAAGGTTTATTATTATGCAAGAGAAATATCTGAATAGAAATCTAGGATGCTTAACTAGCAATCCTTTACAGAGAAAATACTGGACAAAAGACTGGTGAAATGATCTCACCCTGTCACTGGAGAAATCATGACTGATCCTCAACTCTGGGAGGCTTTGCGTCACTCTCCAATGGCCTCTACGTCATACTGCGTCACCCTGGGCAGCTTTTGTGTCACCCCTGCTGGTTATTATGCTGCCTCTCTGCTTTGGATCTTCTGCTGGTTGAGAATTCGACTTTCTTGCTTCCAGTCTCACAACCTGGCTCCTGACAACTGCAAATCGAATTTCCTCTGCAGAATTTCGAATTCCTCTCGCTGACTGTGTAGCCTCTGCATCAGCACTGCGTAGGCCAGCGTCAACCCTCCTCTGGACGTTTTTCTGTCCTTCCTCTGCCTTGTATTCTCCGGAAAGTCCTTCTCCTGGATTCTCACTGCCCCTCTGCTGCAGAATGATCACCTAGTTCGAATTTCTCAGCTTCCTAGCCCTATAAATCAAACTCCAGATCAATTCGTTCTCTCTGCGTGTGTTTCCAAATGAACCCCAATCCTCCATCTTATACTTTTCCTGTTGAGTCTTCAACGACCGAGATTAAGTCTCTAATCAACAACTAAGATTAAACCATGACTTGATCTGCCTTCTAGATCATTCTCACCCATATTTTGATTAATACCCATTAATATTTTAATTTCCCTAAGTTTAGACTTAGGGACTTGTTGTAGCGGCTACAACCACCCTCCAAAATTTTGGCTTGCACCAATTTCAGAGCCTCCCTTGAAGAGTTTCACTTGATGACTGCACACACTCGGGTTCACTCCGTGAGCTCATGTGAGTCTTTACATTCGCCTTGCTTGTTTATTGCATTCAAGTCCCTGCATGTTGATGTCTAAGTCATGCTTGCGATCGTGTTCTAGTTATGCTCAAAGTCTTTGCTTCGTATGTGTTTGTTGTGTTCGCCATGAAAGCATCTGTCGCACTCACACACGGAGTCACATTCACTATCGCGCAAGTGTCGTCTCGATCATGAACGATCAATCACGAGTGTTGCGCTTGTTGCTTGCACCGTCGGTCAGTCATGTTGAACATGTGTGTTTGGATGGTTTGGTCGTTTCGTCGTCAAGTCATGTGAGTGTGTGTTCATATGATCACCTATGCATCTTTCGACTATTCACACACTTAGTCATTTTGTTGAAGTTTTGATGACCAGACTCCTCATTGACAGCCGGACCATCACCCTGCTTTCGACTCGATCGATTGTCAACCAGAACAACACAGAAGCACCAAGCTAGTCCTTTCAAGCTGCGCTGCCCGCAAGCAACCCAATCAACTCTCATGCTGGCCACCCGGATAGTCGGACCCGACAGTCACCCCGGGACTGACTCCCCTCAAAAATTGCGCAGAGGCCATTGACCTCACCCGTTCAACTGATTGAGGAAATTGCACAGACAGGCCAGATAGACACCAAGTGCCCGTCCTTGTCTCCTTCAGAAAATTACGCAGTTTTCCGAGTCAGTGATCTAGATAATCGATCGACTATTCATCTCAGAAATTGCGCAGTGCTCATGAGTAGGCCTTCTGTTGCCCATCAGTCAGCTCAGCTCAGAAATTGCGTAGAGATGATCAGCAGGTCGGCCTCCCGGCCTCAATGCAGTTTTCCCAGCTAGTAGCTCCTAGCAGCAGACTGCCTGTTCCCTCCAGGAATTGCGTAGTTTTTGTTGCCAGTGACTGAGCAGCCAACTAGCAGTTCCCTATGGGAATTGCACAGTTCTGGCTGCCAGTGACCCTAGCAGCCAACTGGAAGTTCCCTTTGGGAGTTACGCAGTTCTCGCTGCCAGTCTCCCAGGCAGTTCCCCAGAAAAACTGCGCAATCCCTGCTTGCTGACCCTTCATGCAGCCCGACCCTTTTCTCTGAAAAATTGCGCAAATTTGGCTATCCAGCCCCTTCTGACTGTTTGTTCCGGAAAATGTGCAGAGCATGCCTGCCTTGCCCTCTTGCGGTCGGATTGTCCCTATCAAAATTTGCGCAATTTTGCCTCTCAACCGAGCCAAACCTTGTAGACAGTCACTGTCGACTCATATTATCTGTCTCCATCTCTCAGTGACTCTTGCGTAGTTTTCATCAGCAGTTGCTTGGAGCCATCATCCCGCATCACAACCCTGCTGCCTCTCCCAGTCACCTGCATCCAAATGATCATGTGTCATGGTAGACTAGGAGGTTTTGGATTTGATGTCGTCTCATCATGAGTGACTGCAGGTACAGGTACACCAACAAACATGTCAAGACGACGAACGGGATGAACGAAGGGAGCACATGTAGATGGACAGGTTCACCAACGGACGAACAAACGAAGCATGCGAAGCAGACGAACGCGATGAACATGCACCTTCGCAAACAAGTGAGCCTGTCAAGCCTTCCAGCATGAAAGCAAGGAAAAACATGCTAAAGCTTCATCAAGCGAAGCAAGGACCATCGAAGACTCGCGCACTTTGCCATGTGGAGGTGAAGCTATGAGTCAAGTCATGAGTCATGTTGCCCACATCTCCACTATGGGCTTGTTGTCAATCAATGTGATGTAACGTGGAAGTCCAAGAGACCCACTTGTTGAACATAGAGTCATGTAAGTTGAAAAGTCATGGAAGTCAAATGGTCATGAGGGTAGCCGAACAACCACAAGGGTCAGTTTCACCCTTGGCTATAAACACCCCCCTCATTTGTACATGAAAGGACTTTTCACCGTAGCTCCTCCCACATAGCCAAGAGAGTTTGTAATTTTTCTTCGAGGAGTAAGTAGTGGCTCCAACACCCTGCTGATGGGGTTAGTTATGTATGGTGTAACGGTGTGTCTTGGAACTTTCGCTTAATTCAGAAGCCTGTTAACAGGCCAACACATTTTCACACATGTATCGTATTTGTTGTAAGACTGATCTTTAACACTTGTAATGCATGTTTCTTTAACCTGTGTTCTACATTTGAACTAATTCATTTGTTGTAATGCATAATCTATTAATGGAAATGTGTTTTATATGCTGTTAACGCTGTCCCGTCCGTGTCGACTACTCTGTCAGATATCAGACAGATCTTTCACATGAACCTTGCTGTAAAAATCGTTGCACTCGTTCGGACTGATCCGTGAGTGTTGTACGTGTTATTTTACCTTGTATGCTGTGACTGCTGCATTCGAGTGGACTGCTCCGCCGGAAGCTATGTATGTCCTTTTGTGTTGTGTGTTCCTAGCCGAGTTGGGGTTGATCCCTTTCAACCTGGAACTCACCTTCACCTTCTTCCCCTCACACTAAAAGAACCATTGGCACAAGTACACTTACACTCACCAGGCACGCGAACCTCACTTCTCGAAGACAAAGCGAACAACTCTCTTGTGCTAACAAGCAAGAGTTGAGGCAAATCCTTAAGACAATGGCAACTGGACCATCATACCAGATGGGACTCCCACACCAAATGGTGTGAGGTCTAGTTGGGACTTCATACCAGGGTGATCCCCTGAATGTTGGCGGGTCCAACACCGTCAACAGGACCCCATTAAAAATATTAATTATTTTAATAAAATACAATGTTGGTGGAATTTCACCAATTGGTTTCTGGGTTGTTTAGAACTCATGTGCCTTAGCCTCTCCACCAATTTTCAAGGCTAGATCACTTCCAATGCTATCAAATACTAACAAGAGATCCCCATGAAGTAGGCTATTATAGATTCAAACTTAGATATATTGATGTCACAGAGTTGGCTCTTCAAAGAAATGACTTTGTTGAGATTGTTGACCTCATACACTGAAACATTTCACCTTTGAAATGTCCTTCTTCCGCTTTTGTTTCTACTATCCCTTCGATGCTAGAGCTGCATTCTCCTCCTCCTCCTTCATGCCACTTCCATTGCTGTCACTGAGGTTGACCTTCACTAGGTCCCTCCTTAACTCCTCCTATTGAAGAGCCGCTCACATCTCCTCCCATGAAGGTAGTTTTTCTCTGCCCAAAATGCTTCGGACGAAAACTTGCCATTCATCTGAGACTCCATTCAGGACTATCCTCACCATCGCGGTTGGCTGAGGAGTGGACCGCACTGTAGCAAGTTGGTCTCTAGTGTCCTGAAGACGCTGAAGATAGAGGTTCACCCCTTCTCCTTTCTGCATCAAAGTCTGCTGCAACTTCTGCTTCAAATACATCTTCCACTATTTGGAAGAGCCTTCATATAGAGAAGACAAGACTTCCCACATCTCTCAGGTTGTATTCTTGCTGTGCAAGTGTGAGACCACATGATCTCGAACTCCATCGAGAATGAGCCTCTTTGCCTTCCCCTGCTCGGCTTTGTACTTCTTTTGATCATTGTCAGCAGGAACAACTACAACACTATTGACGTAGGCCTCGAGATCATATTCCTCTAGAACAACTAAGATTCTGGTCTTCCATATGACATAGTTGGAAGCACCTTCCAACCTGTCCTGATCTCTGAGCCCATGCGATGCCATCTCACCCAACTGTCGAACTGACTCCTCTAGTCACTGCTTAGAACTGCTCAGCTACTCAGCGAGAAATTCGAACTTTCTGGTGGAAAGTTCTCTAAGGAGAAAATTCCCCTTCTACGTGTCTTTGTTCTTTTCCAGCGGATTTCTGCCCCGACAGAAACTGCGCCCTTCAAGCACTGTGCTGAGGCTCTGCGTCACTCCCTCTACCTCTGCAAACTCATGAACTGAAAATCGTACCTCTCTGTCATCTCACTCAGAGAGAGATTTCCACAGATTTGCTTCCCAACAACGACTATGCAATCCCTTAAAGGGGATTCAAATTGCTTTCAAGTGCAGCTTTCGGCCTCACTGCTTAACACTGAATCTGCTCTTTTTGTTTCAAAATCAATCCTCCGATACCATGTGAAAATTCCTATACTCAAATGAACCCCTACTGTAGCAAATCTGAATCTACTTCACCTACTTGATTTTTAAATTACATTCGTCAAGTTATTCTTCTGAATACTGAAGAAAATTACTTTTGCAACCTACACTAATTAAATGTTTGATCTCATGAAACAGAAAACGGAGCAATGAACAAGATACATAGGACACACTTATTTTTGGACACAATAGTCCCCAGAAAAACCCAATGTGGGAAAACTGGTGCAACAACTCTGAGGGTTTATTATTATGCAGGAGAAATGTCTGAATACAAATCTAGGATGCTTAACTAGTAATCCTTTACAGAGAAAGTACTGGACAAAAGACTGGTGAAATGATCTCACCCTGTCACTGGAGAAATAGTGACTGATCCTCAACTCTCGGAGGCTTTGTGTCACCCTCTGATGACCTCTGCATCAAACTGCGTCACCCTGGGCAACTTTTGCATCACCCCTGCTGGGTATTACGCTGCCTCTCTGCTTTGCATCTGCTGGCTGAGAATTCGACTTTCTTGCCTGTAGTCTCACACCTTGGGTCCCGACAACTGCAAATCGAATTCCCTCTGCAGAATTTCGAATTCCACTCACTAACTGCATTGCCTCTTCGTCAGCACTGCGTAGGCCAGCGTCAACCCTCCTCTGCACATTTTTCTATCCTCTCTCTGCCTTGTATTCTCCGGAAAGTCCTTCTCCCAGATTCTCACTGCCCCTCTACTGTAGAATGATCACCTAGTTCGAATTTCTCAGCTTCCTAGTCCCAGAAATCGAACTCCAAATCAATTTGTTCTCTCCATGTGTGTTTCCAATTGAACCCCAAGCGTCCATCTTATACTTTTCCTGTTGAGTCTTCAACGACCGAGATCAAGTCTCTAATCAACGACTAGGATTAAAACATGACTTGATCCGCCTTCTAGATCATTCTCATCCATATTTTGATTAATACCCATTAATATTTTAATTTCCCTAAGTTTAGACTTAGAGACCCTATTAAAAATATTAATTATTTTAATAAAATACAATCTGGGTGGAATTTCACCAAACGGTTTTTGGATTCTTTAGAACTCATGTGCCTTAGCCTCTCCACCAATTTTCAAGGCTAGATCACTTCCAATGCTACCAAATACTAACAAGAGATCCCCATGAAGTAGGCTATTATAGATTCAAACTTAGATATATTGATGTCACAGAGTTGGCTCTTCAAAGAAATGACTTTGTTGAGATTGTTGACCTCATACATCCCAATCAATTTGTCACACATCTCCTTTGACTTATTGAACTTGGACACGTAGGTTATGAGATGGTCTCTAAGAGAGTCAATGATGATCTTTTTGGCCTTGATCTCACCTTTCTTGTACTTGGATTTGACGCAAGATGAACATAAGATATCGGCTCCAAGCCAGGGAAAAATCCCTCCTAGGGGATGTTGAGAAATCTAAAGGGCAATGATTAGGGTGATTTCTCTTTCTTTTGTAGGTTTTAACCCTATATAGAAATTATCTGCAGACGAATTATAAAAACAAAAAATAGACAATGACGAGAATATGAAACAAATACATAGAGATTCTCCCTGGATCTCAAAACCGGGACTACTTGATTGATGTTTCATTATGTTCCTTTCAATGTTACAATACATATATATACATGCTGAAGCATTCATAAACCCCAATCCATTAACCCTGGATTAGAACATAACCGTAGTTCCCTTGACCAGATCTACAAAATACCATGGGCAGAAAACCATCATGCCCAAAAAATAGGTTAGATTTAGGAAATATTAAAAATTAGGTTAATAATATAATTAAGTCATCTCTAGGTGCAATTTCGAGAAATGATTTTTGGGTTTTGGAGATCTCATGTATTCTAGTCTCTCTGCCAAGTTTTGTGACTAGAACACATCCGATTCTACAGAAACTAACACTCCCTCTTAGCAAGCACTGTGTTCTCTCTAGTGCTACACATCCTGCCACAACTCCCTGCCTCTGTATCATCTCATATCATGTTGCTGATGTCTGGCTGCTGCTGCTCACCAACTACTATGCCAATCTGATGCTGCATCTGTGCTGTTGCTGACACTATTTTACTGCTGCCAATTCTGCATCTGCATTGCAACTCCCTCTCATCTATTGCTGCTACAACTACAACTGCTGCAACTGAGAAGCATCCAAAATACTCAATCAACTGTGTTCAGTGTGATGCATTTGTCTCCGAAATCTCTGACTACTATTAGCATTTGCACTGTTATTGAAGAATCTTCGCTACTACCAACTCTGCACTGAGCCACCTACTCTGCTGTCAACACTGCGTTGCGCTCTTTAGTATCTGACTGCTACTATTCTGCAACTGTCACTTTGGTACTGATTGCATCAATTGCCATTGATCCATCCTGCTACTGAATACTGTGGGTTCCCATAGCTAGGTAATGATCCATGAGGTGGAATCCTTAAGGACCTTGCCTAATCTCTGTAGGTCTCTGGGGCTACAACTCCAAGTCACCCCACCTCTCTCCTGGAGGTATGGCTGCCATTACCGCGAAATCTTCCTCTAGCCTGGAGGACAACTTGTCGATCTCGGTTGATGCTGCTTGCTGGTCTTGCTTCTCCTGCTTGTCCTTCTTCCCGAGAGGACACAGAGTACTATAGTGCCCAAACTCGCCAGACCTAAAGCACTTGACCTTTGACAGGTCTTTCTTTTTCTTCTTTTGTTCCCCCTGCCCCTGACTAGGACCCTTTGATGCAAGGGCCACATTCTCCTCTTCCTTCTCACTCTTCACGACCTTGCTGCTACTATCGCTGATGGTGCTCTTTACTAGATCCCGCCTCAACTCCTGCTACTATAGATCGGCTCACATCTTGTCCCAACCAGGCAATGTATCTTTGCCCAATATGCTTTGGACATATACTTGCCAGTCCTCTGAGCAACTATTAAGTGCCAATCGTACAAGCTTTGTGGGTTGTGGCACCTACCCAACGATTGACCATTGATCTCTAACCTCCTGAATCCGAGTGAGGAAGGGATCTATGCCTTCACCTTTCTGCATCTTGATGGTTCTTAGCTTCTCTTGGAGAAACGTCTTCCATTGCTCGGAAGAACTTTGATATAGCGTGGAGAGAGCTACCCACATTTCCTTGGCAGTATTCTTGCCAAAAATATGCGAAACTATATGATCTCAGACTCCATTCAAAATCATCTGCTTCGCCTTCTCCATTTCCTTTTTGTACTCCTTCAGCTGATCTGAATCCTGGGGAACAGCAACCACATTGTCCACGTAGGTTTTCAAGCCATATTCATCTAGAAGGAAAGACATCCTAGCGTTTTAGATGACATAGTTGGAGGCTCCCTCCAACCTCTCCTGATCTCTAAGCCCTGCCGTGGTCATATCGGAAATTGTCGAAAACTCTCTCTTTTCCTCTGCTTGGCTGCTAGTTTTGCTATACGCACTCCCTTATGGAGTGAGAGAATATGCACTCAGAGATTGTCAATTTGTTGCCGGAAATTTATATTTCTTGGCTAGAAATCCTCTGAGAGAAATTTTCCCTCTGTTGTGTGTGCTTTTATCTTCCACCCAATGCGGATTCTGCTTCTGCAAACTGTTGCAAAACCCTCTGTGTCCAACCATGGAACATGCATAATGAAAATCTGAGCTGTTGCTGCTCCCTCTACTTGTTGGAATCACTCAATCTGGAAAATCAAAATTTTCTGCCACTCTACACTGAAAAGTCGAACTTTCCCAAGCAACTCGGCTTGCCTGGCTAGCCACTGTGCAACCTCTGGGAATTTCGGCTTGTGACTCCCTCTGAACAGTGAAGTTCCCTTCTTCGCTTCTTCGCTTCCCGACTGATAGTTCACACTATGATACCATGTGAAAATTTCATCTATCACAACAATTGGAAATTATTTTTCTAATTGTTAATTTATTTAACAATTTATCAGCTGTCTGCTACGACAAATACCAAATAATTCACTGTGATTTTCACAAATAAACTACAGAAGAAAATAACGTTGGAAACTGAGAAAATACTAGCACACACATAAAATTTACACAGTTATTTTTGGACAAATGTCTTAGAAAAACCCAACTTGGAAAAAACCGGTGCAGCAGCAAAGGGTTTTATTATTATGCAACAATGAGAAATTTCGAGTACAATACACTGGATGCCGAAATCTGGCTATCTTGTAAGAAAATACTGGAAAAAATAGAGGGAAATTACCCTCAATCTGGGCAATTTCGGCATTGGACTGTCTCTGCAAAGTAAGTCGTCCAATTGGGCCTGCGCAGACTCTGCGTCAACCTGATGCTGCCTGCTGCAACTGCTGCTCGAACTCACTACTAGTCTAGTTGTCCTACCTGCTGCTGACTAGGAAAACGTCTCTCCGACACTCTGGAACCTTTGCCTCGCTTCTGGAACTAAAAACATCTTCCTTCCTAGAAATTTGAACTGCCTTCTTGAGGCTCTGCGCTGCCTTTGTGCAGCCTCCTAGAGAAATCTTGGCCTCTCTGCAAATGCACTCTCTAGATCTGGAAAACTTCCTCCAGCCTCACTGTCTCTGCTTCGATCTCTGGCTCTTCGACAACTGCTGCTGCTCTCTGGCAAGGAAATCGAACTGCTGAAGTGTCTTCTCCATCACCACATCGATCCCTTATATCTTCCTGTTGGGACTCCAATGACCAAGATTAAATCTTAATCAATGGCTCAGGTCATTTCTGGATTGATCTGTGTGATTTTCTAGAGAATTCTCACCCTGACTTAGTTAATTATGATTAATTAACCAATTTTCCTAAGTTTAGACTTAGGGAATTTTAAAAAATAGGTTAAGAATCTAATTAAGTCATCTCTAGGTGGAATTTCCAAAAACGATTTTTGGGTTTGGAGATCTCATGTATTTTAGCCTCTCCACCAAGCTTCGTGACTAGAACACATTCGATGCTATAGAAACTAACATTTAGCTATCTTGTTCCACTGACCTTAGCTTTGATACCATGTTAAGAATCCCAATAGGATTTCTTATTAATTTGATTTCTCTATAGCTTGACAATTTCTTGTGATTAGTTATTACATCTTCTTCTTTGTTATTATATTTTCATCATCAAGATAATTGCCAAAACTTCAAAGACAATAGTAGAACACAAGATGTAGGCAGTCAGCCAGGGAAAAACCCCTATGAAGGGGAAAACCTAGTCAAACTCTTCCACTAGTAGATTCAAATCAAATTGAGACAACCTTGACCACTTGACTAAGACAGTGACCTCCTTCAATCCTCCAAGTCAGCCTAAGAAGAATTGTCAATTCAAATTACTTCTTCAAAATGAGTCAACAAGATCTCTTGGCCCTTACTGCAACTTTTCATCTTCGGTCCTGCAATCTTCTTTTGATCATCTTCACATGAGTGGCAGGGTAATGGCAAACTTCAGCTTGTTACTAGATAGACGTTCTTGCTGACCTTGTCCTCCCTTTTCTTTATCATCGAACCTTCTTCTTTTGACTTCTTTTTTGCACCCTTTTTAAATTGTAGAGATAGTTATGATTATTATCTTCCAATGGCTCGAATACATGGCTATATATAGGCTTCTATTGGATGGTCGAGTCCCTTCATGAGGCCGACTTGATGTCTTCTTGAGGCCGACTTGGAGGATGAAGTATGCATGACATTTTTGACCTTAATTAAAAATAATTTCATTCCTTGACGAGGCCCAAGAAGGGTCTTTGACTTTGAATTTTGACAAACCTAAAAGCCTACAATGGAGGCTTAACCTAGAAGCATGAAACCCATGCTCATAAAATATTTTTTTTATAATAATTTTCTTTTTCTTTGACAAATACATCATGACTTAAATACAATTATGAAGACCAACACTAGTTTCATTTTTCAACAAGTATTAGGGTGCTTCTCCAACTAACTCCACGAGGTGAGAAAGAAAGTATCTCAAGTGTAGCAACCTCCCAACAAGCATGACATCATGCTACATGTGGGATGTCCACGATGAGCATCCAAGACAAGGTGGCACATGTGGCTCCTCAATGTTGGGCACTCTTCAATACAATAGTGTGGTCAATGCCACAACTTGTAACTATTGTCACAACTTGTGATCATGTGGCAATTATGATGATCTGACATACATATCATTATCTAATGCGATGTCACGAATCCCAATGCAATGACACATATTCCAACGAAATACATGGATCCCAAGAAAAATCACACAGATCCAAATGTAAATAGATATGACCAAATACAAATACACGATCATAGGACAGCATCACAAATCTTAATGTAGTGTCAAGGGTATTGAGGCATGGTACATGGATTCTAGTGCTAGACGCTCATTTGTAGTTGTGGGTCCAAAACTTGGTAATTTTTCTTAATGCAACATAATAAAGGTTAATTTTAGAATTTGACTAAGTTATACCATGGGGGAATAACATTAACACTTATACATGTTTTAAGTGTATTTCCCAAGTCCCTTAGTAAATTGTAGGTGATGTGATGAGTATTCATAAATGGGGAAGGGGAAGACTTCATGTCATGGCCCTCAAGGTCATGTGATATGATATATAGGTATTATAGATTTGATCAACTAGCTTTCAAGAGTGAATGGGCTTACAACCATATATAGAAATTTTTTAAGATGGAGCTTTAGCGTTGAGTTTCCTTTTCTTGACACCGTTTCTTACTACCCCTTTTGCCTTTTGCTTTAAGTCTTCATTTCGTTGGACAAGTCCCTTTTTGATTAGAGATTCATAGACATGCTTGGGACTAGCAGCATTGGCCTCATAGTGAGGTGGCATATCTTAAGCTTTAATATTTTTGGCTTTTAACTTTATTGGCTCTCCACCTTTGGCCATTTTGCCTTTATTGACTTAGAATTTTTCATTTAAACCTTTTTGGTGATCTTTGGAAAGCCAAACATGGATGAGAAAAGATTTTTGTGGATGGAATGAATGAAATAGGGGAATGGAAAGTGTTAAGTATGGTTAAGATATGGAAGATGCTACCTCAACCAGTTTCCTTGTAGTACAAGCTGACCTGAGAGATAACAACACTCCTAAAGGGAAATTATGTCCCCCATGATACTATGAGGCAAATAATAAAAATATAATGCTATGAGGTGGATCTCGTTTTGGTGTTTACCACTTTCATGGCTGACTCAAAATTTATAACACCACAATCAAGTATGAAACCAATGTATGAATTATCAAATAAGACTGTAATGAATGCCACAATGAAGCATCCATAACTGCATTTTTCATCTGAGTGAGGGAGAAGTTTTGATATACCATAGTTGAGCTAGCACAAATTAAATATCTAAAGAAGAAACTGAGAGAATTGTTTGAGCCCGGAGAATATGAGCAAGAGAGTTGATGCAATCAATAACACAACACCCTTGTGAGGGTGCCTCTAAATTAGCTAGCCCTCAGGGATAACAGGTGGTAATATACTTTGCTGCTGTAAAATGGTCTCAAGTCTATCCATAAGATTTTGCTCCGTTTTAATTGTCTCAAGGATTGTAATGAGAATGAAAAATGCTACTTTCCTTCAAGGACACTGAATCAAAATTTCTTTAGTTTTCTGAACTTTCTCATGACTTCTGCTAATTAATATCGTTGAGGTCTGTGAGGAGTTGTGTTAGGACACAACACATGCACAATCAGAGTTACAGATGGACTGTTATAGATAGACATAGTGTAGTGTGCCTCCTTCACATAGAACTACCACCCAAATTCAAGTAAGTAGCCATAATTCTATTGGCAGGAGAGTAGGGTTTCCTTGTTCCTATGGCCTCCCCTCCCCCTCCCCAGAATCATACAGTTGGGTCTCATCAAACTTGGCACTCCCCAAACGACATCACATGCCATTGCATCAACCCTTTCATAGTGATTGACAACTTTGATAGTGAGCTAATACGTCAGTTTCCCTGCTTGCCTTCAACCCCACGGACTAGCAAACTCTGAGTTTCTGGCTTTTCCCCTTTTGCTCAAAGTGAGGATCTTCAATCTCTAGCTTTTCTATTGTATCATTGTACATTTTTTGGTTAGTTTGTTAGAGAATAGCTTAGCTAGACACTGAATTATGCTTTATTTCTTTCACCTTCTTTTGCTTTCAGCATTGATAAAGGAGTTGCTTTCACACTCCCACATTTGATTCAATATGGGTCAACCTTTTAGTCCTATTGACCTACTTTTGTGGTCATCTAGACATTAGGAAAAATATTCTATTTTATTTTAGGTTCTGTTGAAGCCTTGACTCATCATTCCTTTTGGCATGTGACAAGTTGAATGCCATATGTATTTTATAATCAATCTCTGATTTCTGTAGAGTCATTCGCTTGATAAAATCAAAGTGCAAACAAACTATTGATTAACCAAGGACATGTCAACTGTCATATATGCTCCTTTCCAAACTGGAGGGTTAAGGGCCAACTTATTTCATTAGGTTGGTGTTCAGAGTTTGATTCTAGAGACTGTCCCCAAGTCGGAGGTTGGCTTGCTCAGAGTTTAGATTCAAGGTAGTTCAGTGATCTAGTCTGGATTTGGAGTTGGTTTTCATAGAGTGTTTGAAGGTTTTCATCAGCTTTGGAGAGGATTGCTACTTTTAGCAATTTTCTTACATTCTAGGAGAGAGGGTTCGGAGGTCTGCATGGTAGTATTGATTATATATTTGGAGTCCTCATGAGCTCAGTATTCCATCGAGCTTTTTCTAGATTACATGCATAATTCTTTCTACAAACTCTAGTTTGGAGACTTGCATGCCAGAGATGATGATATATTTGAGATCCTTGTGAGAACATGATTCTGAGGAGCCACTTTCGGGTGCATGTGAATTGTGATTCCATATTTTGACTCGTTGAAAATTAAGTCCAACAAGTATAATTTGATGGACATGCAGAAACATTCTATTTTTATCAATAGCCATGCATATGTGACATGTGGCTGCTTATGTTGATGATATGTGGCAAGTTCTAGGACTGATAGATGACATGTGTGCAAGGTGACACACAGCATTTCCTAAGGCTGACACATGGTAGCATCACAGCACATGCATGTGGATTAGTGCACATGGATAAGATTTGGAGTGTCTTGGAGTTTACTAGAGCGCTGCATTAATTGACTGTAGCCCACTGGGACACATGAATTGATTTAGGGGTGAGTTGGCACTTTCTTGGAATTAAGTAGATGCATGCTTCAGTTAATTACGACACCTTGTTCATCTGACTAGATAAAAGGACACTTTACATCTGTTTGTCATCAGTTAAACTCGAAGTATATTCACTTAACTAAGCACATGTCTTCTCTCTCTCTTTCCACTTCATCATTACTTAGACAAAGGGTATCTTCAATTAGACTTGCATATGGCCACTACATCTGATGTTCGATTCAACCACATCTCAAGAAGGCTAGTGTGCATGGCTACATCCACAACATTTCATCATTGAGTCTAGTGAACTCATGGGGGAGAAACTCCACATAGACTAGCACATGGATTCTTCCACTCTAGTCTCTCTATAACCTCATCTGAACTTGAACTAAGAGGAATCTCCTCAATCTAACTCAAGGCTTCACTTCATCTTGTGACAACTCAACAATCCTCTAGTTAAGCTCAGTACTTGGACACTTCACTCTGTGATTTCTCCAGGTCAATAGGGTTCATCTTCACTTGGACTAAGGTGCACCTTCACTTGCTTGGATTTGGATTCTGAGTCCACTTTGACTCAACTAACCAATGCGCATGAGAATCATTTGCATGGCTGATTCAACCTCACCCTCTCACTAATATGCATGGGAGCAAAGTATCATTATGAGGTCGCTCTTGGATAGGATTGGATTTTCTTCAGCAGCAGCAGCAGCACTCTCTTCATCTGTTCTGTTCTCTTCCCTTCTTGCTCCTATACTTTGTGCAGGGATCATCAATGGACCAATTCTGTAATCTGGCTCTATGGTGCGATCAACTTTTTGGAAAATGCAAAATAAAACTTGACTGTGCTTCTTTACGGCTCTTGAAGATTGTTGATACTTTGTGGCTTCTTTGTGCGTTGTATTAGATGTCTTTTAACCTTGTATGTTGACAAGATATATCATTTATAAGTGCTTTCTTTTCCTTTTCTTCTTATCATTTTTATACCAAGTAAAGAAAATTTTCCACCACAAAAACTTAATCACATTCCGAAGGACATACCTTGTGCTGCGATATGAGTTTTATGTGCATATTTCAATAGTAATTGCAGCACATGAGCAGCCAGGGACACCTACCTGAAGTTGGAAAACACCAACCCAAATGCAGTGGAGATTTGTTAGTGACACATTGGGTAGATTTTCCTAAATGTTACACTGATTTCCACTGCAGAATTTCGAAGTTATTTCAACTTTTTACAGTGTGAATATTTGTGATAACAGGACCTCTGGCCTAGATAACTTGAGAGGAAAAAGCTTAACCTGGCAGGGTATTGGTTTGTATCATATATCTTCGTTAGTTTCATCTATTTTTCATTGTGTAGATCTGTATGATTTCTGTTATTGAACTTACTGAGTTAGCCTATCTACCAAGTATGGGATTTTCTGATTATTGATTCTCTACATTTAAGTAACGCATTGACTGTACCATGACAGATTGAGAAAATGCCTATAGAAGACATAAAAAAGGAATTGAGAGTTGCTGGAATTCCATCAGATGCAGTTGAAGGAATTCTGCATGCTTTGTCATTAAGATCACTATCTGAATTAGAAGGTTTGTAAACAAATATCCGATGCAAACTTGCAGACACAGTTTCGCTTCTGCACATTTATTGCATTTATTCTTATAGAAGTGAAAGCCTCATCATATAGCATTTGATCCCTACCCTCAGATGTTGAGACTAAACATGGAAACAAAGGTGCAGTGGTTGTAAAATTTTATAAAATGGGATAAGAATAAATGACTGGAAAACTTACAAAATGTGTGTACTTAGATTATGGATGCCAATTTTAATAATATTTATAAGCCTTTAATTATTCTCAGGGCATGAAATTTGCATATTATCTTCAAGGTTCTAAGATTTATTTGAAATTTCTCAGAGATAATGTTGTGGAATAAATAAGCACTTGATAGTACCTTTCCTTAATGCACACATTATAACCTGATGTGATGTTGACGCATCTAATGCCACCTAGGCTTGATGCTTTCATAGCTGTGAATGGTTGGCATGCTCCAAATGGTTAAATTAAACATAGCCAGGATTAAAGTTAGTTTTAACTCCGTTTATACAGAGCTCATGAAATTTCAAATAATGGATTATCTATAGTGACATGTTCAGAATTTGAATTTTATACTTACATATTCTACAGAGTTCCTTGGTTCGGACAGTGGGGCAGTTGCTGAACTGAAACTACTATTTTCTTTTGCAAATGAATATGGTTATGCTGATTGGCTTCAGTTTGATGCGTCAGTTGTTCGTGGCCTTGCTTATTACACAGGGACTGTTTTTGAGGTAAATTGTTTTCCAAATAACAGCACCTTATTTGCTTAGCTAGCTTGACTTTTTTGCAATGTACAGGCCATAGCTTTTGTTGTTTTTTGTGTGATCTTCATTTATTCAATATTTTCTAGCTTCTATTGAACATGTTTTGATTCCCATTTTTATTTCAAGATTTTTTTGCAAACTAATTTACAAATGAAGTCTATCTGGTTGTTCTCCAATTCATCCCCTTTTTCATAATTGGGAGAAAGAATCTGGGTTTCCTGCCCCTCTACATTTCTCCTGCTACTCTTGCTGAAATAGGATACCACCAACTCCTATCTTGTAACACTCAAAATTTAAATGGGATAACTGCAACCTGTGGCCTCTGTGTTGGAATTTCTAAGTTTAACCCGTTAGAAATTCTTCTTGTACTATCTGGTTTATTTCTTCCTACTTGTTTAATTTACTTAACAAGCTATTTACCATGTAAATACTGAAAATAAACACAAGTACAATATCAACATCTACAGATCATCAACTGAAAGAAAACAATCACATAAGTGACACCGTTATTTTTGGACCAATGTCCCTGGAAAAACCCAATCCGGGAAAAGTGGTACAACTATTCAGAGGGTTTTATTATTATGCAGTTTTCAGAATACAACCAGGGTGGCAAAAATGGCTCACCCAACAAAGAATGCTCTCGGCAGTAGTACCTCTCCTCGGAGACAGAGATTCCGGCTGATCAATCATCGGATGAACGATCCCACAACAACAATTGCAGCTTCCATTGCTCTGCGTCACTCTGATAGGGACTGTGTCACCCTTCCCGGTTCACCAACACTAGTCTGCCCCACGAAGATCTTCCCAGCGCTGCCTCTTGGCCCTACGTCAGCTCTGCTAGCCTTTGCGCAGCTACTGAAGCCTTTGCATCAGCCCTTAGACCCTCTGTGTCACCCATGCTGGCCTTTCCTGGCTTTGCGCAACTCCCAATTGCCTCTTTGTAGCACCCAACTGCCTCTGCGTCAACCTCTCCGGGATTTGCGCTCTCTCTGGTACCAACTTTGCCTCTCTGCTATGTATTCACTGCCCCTCGTTGCTGATCACTGATTCGATTTCTCTTTGCAAACCCCACTCTAGAAAATCGAATGACTGATCACTTTGATGTGTTTTCCAACTGACCTTCAAGCCTCCTCTTATATTTTTCTTGTTGGTCCGTCAACGACCGAGATTAAATCTCTAATCAATGGCTAAGATTAGGTTTGGCTTGATCCATGACATTTGGAACATTCTAACCCAGTTTTATATTAATACCCATTAATATTTTATTTTTCCTAAGTTTAGACTTAGGAACTCCATTGAAAATATTAATTATTTTAATATCTCCCAAATCGGTTAGAATTTGCCCAAACCATTTTCGGGTCTTGGAGATTTCATGTGCTTTAGCCTCTCCACCAATTTTCATGGCTAGAGCACATCCGATGCTACCCCAAATCAACACTCCCTCTTAGCGAGGACTGTGCTCTAGTAATATTCCACACAGAGCATCCCTGTGCTGATGCGAGGCCTCCCGGCCCAACATCCTCTACACTGCTGCATCCTGTACTGTTGCTCATTGCCTTGCCATTGCCACTGCTACATCTGTATGACAACTCCCTCTGCATCCGTGCTGCTGCTGGTCCATCCTCCCAACACTGCATCTGCATTGCATCCCCTCTCATCATGCTGCATTGTGCTGCCCATAGCACTGCCACTACTAACTGTTGCACTACAACTCAGTTACTAAGAAGTAAGTAACTGATCCACCCAACTCTGACATCCTTGTTAGGCTATAGACACTCCCGATGCTGAAGCTTCCTCTGCCGCTAACAAGTGCTCCCTCTACTGAGCTCTGTGCTGTTGCAACAACTCCCTGCATCTCGCACCGTTGCATACCTCTCTGTGCAATCTTGCACTGGTGCAACACTCCCATGCCTCTCGCACTGTTGCAGCCTGGTAACCTCGCGTTGTCCCGGGACTCCTGCACCGTAGCATTCTCTGCCGCTCGATCTGCATCCATCTCTACCGACATCTGCCAGTCCTGCTACTCCTCTTCGGGGCTCCTGTAGCAAGGAATAATCCAAGAGGTTGGGTACCTCAAGGATCCTGCCCCTCATCGCCTGTAGTCTGTTTGACTACAGCTCGATGTCTCCCCACTTCTTCTCAAGTGGCACTTGAACACTCATGGCACAATCGTCATCCTCCTCTACTTTCTCCACCCTTGATGGCGCTGCCTTGGTTTCAAAAGCCCCTCCCTTGCTCTTCTTCCTAGGACACTGGTTCGCAAAATGACCCAGTTCCCCACAATGGAAGCCTTTGATCTTGGAGAGGTCCTTCTTCTTTCTCTTCTCCTACTTTCCCGCAGATGCTAGAGCCACATCCTCTTCTTCCTCGTCCTTGATTCTGACCCGTTTTCCGCTGCTCCCTGCTTTGGTCACCCGTTTGATCTCTTCTTGACGAAGAGCCGCCCACAGTTCCTCCCAATTTGGAAGGCTCGACTTGCCCAGTATGCTCTGGACAAATACCTCTCAGTCCTCTAAGACTACATTCAGTGCGGTCCTCACCATCAATTCCTTATCCGGTGTGCCCCCTATGGAAGTTAGCTGGTTACAGATCTACTTCAATCAACCGAGAAAGACATCTATCTACTCTCCCTTCTGCATCTGGTATGATCGTAGCTGATTTTCAAGTAGCATCTTCCTCTGCATGGAAGTATGCTGGTACAATTTCTTCAGGGCATCCCACATCTCATTTGTCGTGTCCTTTTCAGCAATATGTGGCACCACATGATCCTTGACCCCATCAAGGATGATGCACTTCGCCCTGGCCATTGCCTCCTTATACTTCTCATTTTCAGCTGGGTCAACTGGGATCGCTATTGTTTTCAAGGCGAAGTCCTTGATGCGATATTTGTCTAGAATGGACAAGATCCTGGCCTTCCAGACCACGAAGTTGGATGCTCCATCCAACCTATCCTGATCTCTCAGTCCATTCACAACCATCTCGCTGCTCTTCTTTCGACTCCTCTGAGTCTCTCTACTTCCCTCCTGGAAGTCCTCTGTTTGACTTCTGCTGAGTCTCTCAACTTCCTGCTTGGAAGTTCTCGTTTTGACTCCCTCTGCGTCTCGATTTCCCTTCTGGAAATTCTTCTGCCAACGTCAAGTTGCGCAACTCCGATCATCTGACATTGATCAAGATTCCTTGGCTAGAAATCCGCCTTGTTAACAGCAACTTCCTCCACCTTGGTCTTGCTTTGTTAGGTACTGTTTTGACCACAGTACCCCACCAGCTTCGCTCTGCAAACTACCCACAGCGTCCTATGCCCCAACAACTGAAGGATTGAGCCACTTGGCTCTACGCAATCCTGACACCGGCAAATCAGCTCCCTTAGCCAACTGTGTCAGCGCTCCTGGCCTCTGCGTGAGCCTGATTCTGCCTCCCACAGCCTCTGCGCTGGCCTTTCTCTGGCCCAGATTGATGACGCAGTCTCTTTGCGTCACTCCTTCCTCTATCGCCTTCTGCATGGATCAGCTCTGTCACTCGGGATAGTTGAATCTGCTGCTACTGCTCTGCTAGCTGATACCTTCAGTTATCCTGTGATCTGCAACTTGGCTCTGATACCATGTTGGAATTTCTAAGTTTAACCCATTAGAAATTCTTCCTGTACTATCTGGTTTATTTCTTCCTACTTGTTTAATCTACTTAACAAGCTATTTACCATGTAAATATTGAAAATAAACACAAGTTATTTATCAACATCTACAGATCATCAACTAAAAGAAAACAATCACACAAGTGACACCGTTATTTTTGGACCGATGTCTTCGGAAAAACCCAATGCGGGAAAACTGGTGCAGGTATTCAGAGGGTTTTATTATTATGCAGTTTTCAGAATGCAACCAGGGTGCCAGAAATGGCTCACCCAACAGAGAATGCAGTCGACAGTAGTACCTCTCCTTGGAGATAGATATTTCGGCTGATCAATCACTGGATGAACGATCCCACAACAACAATTGCAGCGTCCATTGCTCTATGTCACTCTGATAGGGACTTCGTCACCCTTCTCGGCTCACTAGCGCCCAGTCTACCCCACAAAGATCTTCCTAGCGCTGCCTCTTGGCCCTGTGTCAGCTTTGCTAGCCTCTGCGCAACAACTGAAGCCTCTACTTCAGCCCTCAGACCCTCTGCGTCACCCACACTGGCCTTTCCTGGCTTTGTGCAGCTCCCAGCTGCCTCTGCGAAGCACTCAGTTGCCTCTTTGTCAACTTCTTCGGGCTCTGCGCTATCTCTCTGGTACCAACTCTGCCTCTCTGCTATGTATTCACTGCCTCTCGCTGTTGATCACTGATTCGATTTCTCTTAGCAAACCCCGCTCTAGAAAATCGAATGACTGATTACTCTGGTGTGTTTTCCAACTGACTCTCAAGCCTCCTCTTATACTTTTCTCATTGGCCCATCAACGATCGAGATTAAATCTCTAATCAATGGCTAAGATTAGGTTTGGCTTGATCCATGACCTTTGGAACATTCTAACCTAGTTTTTATATTAATACCCATTAATATTTTATTTTTCATAAGTTAAGACTTAGAAACTCCATTAAAAATATTAATTATTTTAATATCTCCCAAACTGGTTAGAATTTGCCCAAACCATTTCTGGGTCTTGGAGATCTCATGTGCCTTAGTCTCTCCATCAATTTTCATGGCTAGAGCACATCCGATGCTACCCCAAATCAACACTCTAGAATTCTGGGAGAGTTTCGCCTAACTGAACCTGCACTATCTTGTGAGTCATGTATCAGTGCCACTATTTTGAGTTGGTCCTGTGACTGAGCGGTGCAAGTCAACCCTGTAATAATTTTTAAAAATGTTTCAAACATGTTGCAAATTTCTGAGCATTTTGGATGAATCTTCATCTTCGCCTTGCTCTACTATCCTGACCTACATCTCAAGTGCTGGGGAATATGCCTGGATCATACTTAACATTCTCTATCCTTTCACCTACAACTTGTGAACCTACTCTTGATGGCCTCCAAGTAATTCTCTGGTGATCAATTATAGGTCATTTTTAATGAGATTGTATGGCACAACAACATCATCATTATGCAACTTCCTGACTTGTAGATTTGAAATTATGTCATCTTCAGCACCACATACTAAACAAAAATGCCACCATGAAGGCCTTCTCGAAACTATGTTATCAATGTTATGAATTCAGAACATAATGTATAGGCATTCATTTTTTCCTTTTGCTGTTTGTTTTAATGAAACTTTATGGTTGCATATTTAAAATGCTAGAGAAACACCCAAGAAACGATGTTTCTATCTTGTTTCCATTTCTTGGAGAAATAGTGCCCTGCATACCATTTCTGTAACATAGCATGGAAGCATGGTCTTGCACAGAGTGTTGTAAAGTTGAGAGAATTGACATGTTTAAGCGAAACCTCGCATTATTCACCCACACTGACATGGAGCAAAAACAATGTAGTTTTCAGTTGAAGCTGAATGGATATCAAAGTAGTCTGTATGCATATCCCTGCTGGAGCTATCCACCAGCATTGACAGGGAGCAAAAACATTGTAGTTTTTAGTTCAAGCTGAATGGATATCAAAGTAGTCTGTATGCATATCCCTGCTGGAGCTATCCATGGAGAAACCTTTTGTGGAAGTACCCCAAACACACAGCAAATGATGCCCAGGAGATATAGCTTGAAGCCCTAAACTGATGTCATCTAAGTAATCGGATTCGTCCATATAGCTTGGGGAACCAGAATCCTGCGTGTCTGGTACGATTCGCCCAGAAATCGAATCCTAAACGTGGATTCTTCGAATCCAATTAGGATTCGTCGAATCCTAAACGAATCCCGATTTTTGCCAGCGTGTCATAATTCCAGGATTCGTATCCCAGAAAAACGACTGCTGCGGGTTACTATGTCGAGATCATTCTCATATCGTGTTGGTAGTTTGCCAATTAGGCTCATAATTCTCATATCGAATGCAGCATAGATCGTTAGGATATAGAATGTTGCATTTATAACATGCACATTCATAATTCGCACAGCACAGATCACATATATTTGCAGATCTGAAGGGGCCAGGTCAGCGTTGAAAAGCAATTGTAGTTATCAAACATTTACACAGATGCATTTTCTCGCATTCTGATGAGGGAGAAATTCGTGAAAAATCGCACATCCCTCCAATCCAAGCAGAAAGGGAAACGCAGATGTAGTTGTAGAAGGGAGTGCCTTGTCAATGGCATCTCTCTTTTATTGACGTTAAGCGCATACTCTCCTTATTTTCTCGGGGTTTTCAATTTGCACGCTCGTTCTCTTTAATAATAACTTGTTTGAAGGGAAAAATAGATAAAATCGCGAGACCGACAATCTGTGGAGGTATGCCGACGGATTTTCTAAATTTGCACGTCCTAGTAGTATTGTGCTAAGCCATTTCACCAGTTTTGCAGGGTTCCTCTAGCGGCAACAGAACCCTGGCAGACATAGAACCCTAATTTTGAAATAATTTGTTTCTTTCTGCATGCACTCGCAGAAATAAGTGTCTCGTTTATTTCCTTTGAATAAAATATTTAACGAACAAAAACGATCGAATCGATGCGCTTTCTCTTTTACTGATGTTCAATCCGCACCCTGATTCTTTTTAACTGGCTTTCAATTTGTACCCTAGTTCTTTTAAATAATAATTTGTTTGGAGGGACAAATGGATAAAACTGCCAGACCGACCATCACCGGAGGTATGCCCACGGATTTTCTAAATTTGCAGGTCCTATTTGTATTGTGTTAAGCCATTTCACTAGTTTTGCTGCCTCTACGGGCAACACAACCCTCGCATAGATAAGAACCCTAATCTTCGCAAACCTAATATTTTGAAATACTTTATTTCTTTCTAGATGTTTAATTCTTAAATAGCTTAGGTTTTGGGTCAATGTTTTTTTCTTTCCTGCTAAATCATTGGTCAATTTTGTAAAGAGGTGGCATCCTCACCAATTCTAGCAGCATAGATTATTACCAATGTTGGTAGCATATCCTCACCAATGCTGGCAGCATAGATTGTTACTAATATTAATATCCTCTATGTTTGAAATCAATAAATTTGTATCATTAATAAAAATTTGTGTCAGAAACATCTAATTTTTAATATATATATATATATATATATATTTTTAATAAAATAATATATAACGAATTCTACGTGTCCTGTTCCGGGGGGTCAACGTGTCCAAATCCGATACTACGAATCCCAAATCCCCGTGTCAGGTGACTTAAGATGTCATTAATGTTGAAAACTTGTGAATATAGTTTCTTACAAGGAAGGTCACAAATAATTAAGATCTAGTATTGAAAGCTCTACCCAGGATAGTATGTGGGTCCAAGTAGTTTGTGATAATAGACATATCAAGCCCCTCCCAATCATGGAAGCAACAAATTCAAGCAAATTCACAGTGAAACAGATTACTAGAACAGTTAAAGGTAAAAGCCCTGGTGACACAACATGATTCTCTGCAGTAGAAAATAATTTCTCCGAAATACTCTATAAACCCTGAAGTTAGCTGGCATCACAGTTGACAAGGCATGGCTTAAACAAGATAGTTCCTATTACCCTTTGCTAAATTTTGTAGCTTTGGAAGGTCTTCTACATTGGCTTGGTGTCTTAGCATGTAGAAGATATTTGATCGTCTCTTTAGGTGCTTGCTTGATGGAGTAAGTGACATTATGCAATGTTGCACGAAGCGGGGACGCTTTTTGGAAGCAGGGACGCGGAAGCGTCATTTTCCAAAAATCTAGGAAGCGAAGCGTCTACTATATATATATATATTTTATATTTTTTTTGCATTTATATTCAAAACAAACATCCCAAATACCAAATTAGTTGTAGAAGACATGAAAACATGCATATTTTTGCATAAATCAAGATAGATATGGCATCCATGATTCCATTGTAGTTACTAGTATGTAGTATGTACATCAATGATTAATTATTCGAGCATCAACCATCTATATTCTAGCAATTACAAACATACATCAAATTTTTAAGCATATTATAAAACATAAAACATTTAAGCATATTATAAAACATAAAACATAGAGCATATTATGATTTATCTAGCAAGTGAGCAACTGTCAACATTTGTCATGTCCAAAATTCAAATAATAATGTTTACAAAATAGGTCACTTGGTCATCGCCAAGCCAAAAAGGTTCAAATTCACAAGCCTACAAGTCTAATGATTAATCTATGACAAAAGTAGTAAATTGTGAATATATCTACTAATCTCTCCTCCTTCCACCACGAAGAGAACGTGGCAGCGGGCCTCCACGTGGTGGCAATGAAGAAGATGGTGCCTGTGGAAGTTGTGGCACTGAAACTGATGAAGACGAACCCCCTGCTGTTGGTGTTGAACCATGGAACCTAGGAACCAAGGGACTAGATGGGGGTGGCATCTCAACACGATCATCATCATCCTGGAATCGCTCAAAAAATTCATACAAAAAAAACATGGAGGAAGCTCGCAATCCGTATGCTTCGTATGACTGAAGCGTCGTCCAAAATGTGTTTTGGAAAAACCGAAACGTGTTTTAGGTACACACTTCCTAAAATTTCCAGGAAGCATGTTTATCAACCCGAAATGCGTTTCGGACGACGCTTCCCCCATGCATCCGTATGGATCACGGATCGGGGTTTTGATCCGGGGGGTGGGCTGGACGTTTCCTGCAACACTGATATTATGATTTCTTTCCTAAGCTTTGTTAGAAAATCAGAAAGGCAGAAAAAACACGAAGATCAATGACACTAGATGTAAGCACTCAACCAAGGCTAAAACCCCTCTATAGGGTAAAACCCAATCAAATTCTTCCACTAGAAAATTCAAGTTGAGATAGCCCAAGAACTTAGACCAATATGTGAAAATTTGGATGCCCAAATTTCTACTGCAGCAACTGATTACGTTTCTTCTATTTGTTAATTACTAAACAAAATTATTTATTGTTTCCTACAGTAAACACTGAAACTAATACACTGCAGCCTTCACCATTTAAATAAAATGTGGAAACAAGAAATTGAACAAGAAAGAAATACACAACACATCTACACAATTATTTTTGGACAAATGTCCCCAGAAAAACCCAATGTGGGAAAACTAGTGCAACAACTGAGGGTTTTATTATTATGCAGTAGTAATTCTGAATACAATCTCTGGATGCCCTACTGGCTATCCAATACAGAGAATATCACTGACAGAGAGATGAGTGAGATTACCTCACACTATCACTGGAAATCCTGGTTGATCCAGCCACTGAATGGACTGCCCCTGGCTGCCTCTGCGTAGTCACTACGTCAGCCCAACGTCACCCCTTCTACTGATCGATTTGCTGCCCAGGAACTTCGATTTTCACCTCCTGGTCTCACACCCCAGCTTCTGGCTTCTGATATCAATTCCTCCAACAAATTTTCAGACCTCCTCAAGGCTTTTGCATTGCATCTGCATCAGCCTATGCTGGCCAACATAGCCACTGCACCGTCTCTCTCGGATCTCTCTTTGCCTTCTCTGCTGAGTATTCCCGGATCAGGAGAAATCTCCAACTGGAACTATCCCTGCCCCTCACTGCAAAAGATCACTTCAAATTTCTCTCCGGCAGCTGCTTTGCTTCAAAAATTCGATCATTTGATCTCCCTTCGATGTATTCTCGTAGTGCCCATCAATGTCCTTCTTATAATCCTCCAGTTGAGAACCAACGACCCAGATTAGATTCTAATCAATGGTTGAGATCATTTGGATTCAATCTCTGTCTTCTTCTAGAAGTTGCACCTACAATTTAGACTAATATCCATTAATTATTTTAATTTCCTAAGTTTAGACTTAGGGACCCATTAAAAATAATTAATTATTTTAATAAAACTGCCTTCGGGTGGAATTTCTCAAAACGATTTCTGGGTATTGTGGAATACATGTGCCCAAACCTCCCTGCAAATTTTCAGACTTAGAGCACTTCGGATGCTACTAGAAATCAACACAATAGAAATTCCTCCTTTAGCAAGTCAACCCTTCCTTCCAACAGATGATCTCTCCCAAAGTCATCAAGTGTCAGCTTCTCAAATGCAACTTCAACCCAAAATTTCGACTCCCTGCTTCAAAACTTCGACCCCTAGTTTCAGAATTTCGGCCCAGCTTCAGGACTGCAGTTTCGGCCCTACCAGCAGCTCAACAACTTCACACGTGAGAGAGAAAGAGAGAAAATTTTGACTTCTTGTGCTTGACAAAGTCCTTTTTTGCTAACTCTTTCCTTCTTGTTCGTTGAATTTCACACCTTTTTTTGTCTCGGAAGTTGCAAATCAAACTTGTTGAGTGAGTGCTCCAAATGAGGTCGAGTTGTTGCCTTTATATAGGAGAATCTTCCCCTCAATTAAGCCGACTTGTTCAGTTTGAGGCTGACTTGGTGGAGGAGGCCTAGAAGACCTAATTTACGTCAAAATAAATTTGTTTCTTGATTGACAAAGCCCAAGAAGAGCCTATTACATAATGACATGGACTAGGACACTTGACATAAACCCTATAAGCCTACAATGGAGGCCTTGACCTAAAAATCATTGACCCAAGCTTGAAACCCGTGCTTTAATAAGTCAATTTCCTTTATAATAAAAAATCATTTTTCTTTCTTTTGATAAATACATTATATCATGACTCAAATACAATTATGAAGACCGATACTAGTTACATTTTTCAACACTCCCTCTTACCTAGGGAGGTATTCATAATTACATATATACAAAGGTACCCGAAAGATCTCAAATTGATATGCTCTATGAAGAGTCATAACACACGCAATGTTATAGATTAGATACCTGACTAGGGTACTCTAATTAGGTGGGACTAAGGTGAATTTCAAGTTTTAGCCACTCTAGGTACCATCAGGTTTTTAAGCTCTATCACCAACCTAGGGATCTAGGTGCATATCCAAGGTTGGAGCTCCATGACCAATGCCACCCTCCCTACTTTGGGATCTAGACATTAACACATAGGTCAAACAGATGTCCTCCTAGGCATTTTTTATTACACATGATGCCTCATCTCTCCTTAAATTAGATATATCCACCAGTCCAAGCATGATTCCAAAATGTTCAGCCTTCTCGTGGAGAGATTTACTTGTACAGACACAACCCTAATTAATAATAAACTTTCAAATACATATATACAAGTAAACACAAACCTTCGGGGTCCTCAATCATTCTGATGCTGCTTATATCATCATCAAGTTATTTAAACACATCTTATCAAAAGTTTTTACTTTTTCACTTCTTTAGCAACACCAAATACAACCTCAGTACTTCTCAAGTCTTTTGTTTACAACTTCATGAATCACGAACATTCATCTGTAGCACTTTCATTCATTCTTTCTTCAAGGTATTTACTATAACCATCATAACATACTCTCCCTCTTAACTAGGGAGATATACCCTTTCTTCTATCCAAGCTCCCTCTCAACTTTATTAGACATACTTCATTCTTTCTCATGTCATCAAGGTCTTGTTGATCATCATCATTCTTATAGTTTCCTTCATCAAGCTTATTATCATTATCATCTTCAATTACGAACATCTTGAAGATCACATACTTGCGAAAAATTTTAGTAGCAAGTACAACCAAATACAAATATACAGAAGCATGAACTCAATTACAATGGAAGCATCAAAGCATTCAAACTTTATCATATACCTAAACCTAGTTAGGTTTATAATTCATAACTCTTTTCATACTAGACTTCAACTTCTTGCTAGGGTTTTTCATAATGACCCCTAAACTCCATCTTCGAGACACAAAGCCTTAGATAACAATCCAATCATAGTACTATACATCTAAGGTTTCAACAATATGCTTTTAGAATTTAAATATTAGACTCTACTAGGGTTTGTTAAGAAACCCTAGATTTTATCATCAAAGCTAAATCATATCAATAGTTGAAATCAATATCATCATGCCCTAGAATATCTATCTCTACTAGGGCTTTGTTATATGCACTAGATTTCATCAACTATCAAGATAGCATACTTGCATATACATATATAGGGTTTCATTATCATGTACTAACATCTCATATCAATATCCATACCTACTAGGTAGACACAAACATCAATACAACAATTTTAATCAGACTAGGGTTTCGATCATATAGACGAATATACACCTAGGGTTTCTTTCCTAGGATCTTATTGTAACTATTGCAGGGGTTTTGATCATAAACCCTTAATTCACTAAACCCCCAAAGATCTAGGGTTTCAATATATAACCTGGACATTAATGACAAACCCTTAAAGGACTAAGGTTTTTTTACCATAACATTATCAAAACCCTAAACACCAAAAGAATAAGATTTATAGACTTTATCAATAACCCCTAAGTAGATTAGGGTTTCAATCATACCCTTAGCAATAAGAGGCTAGGGTTTTACAGTGAACCCTAAGGGTTAGGGTTTCATAAGATTGATTAAATGATAGACTAACGAGGGTAGATTCAATCTAATGATTAATCACCCTAACAAGAATCTCTATGATTCAAAACCCTAGACATAAGAATGTTAGTAATATGAAGCAAATTTCAAAAGAGAATAATACATATTATATGGAGAGAACCTTGTGACACAACTTATAGTCTAAGACATACCTTGAGTTATTCTTTACCAAACCTTGTAGGACTTCAATTCTTCAAGGGCTTCCTTTGCGACAAAACTTCTTTCATGCTTTAAGCCTGGTCCATAACCTTTGTGTATTCTTCAGTCTTTCCTACGAAGGAAAAATATAAAGAAAAGGTTATTAGCATACAATACAAACAAATCTTGATATGAGAGGGAAACCAAACATAAAAGAGAAAACAAGGAACAAGATACCAAGAAGGATAGGTAAGAGAGGACTTAATAGTATAAGTCTTTGACTTCCGATTCTTCAGTCTTGTTCTTCTTAGGTGGGGCTTCATTGGTATTATTTGCTTGTTCCCTATCTCTCTTTTTATTCCTTGAATTCTCAGGACATTGATTTTTGTAATGACCCAACTTATGACAGTTGTGACATTCAAGCTTGGATAGGTCATCTTTCTTCTTTGGTCCTTTGAACTTCTTAAAGGTTCCCTTCTTCTTGTGATGAGCAGAATAGGCATTAGAGGTGTTGTATTTTTCATCCTCCTTGTTGTTTACTAATGATATTCAAGCTTCTTCTTGACTACATGCATTCCACATTTGTTCGAAGATTGGAGTATCCTTCCAACTACTAATTCTTGATGCAAAAGCACTCCAAGATTTTGGTAGACCTAAAAGAGCAACAATTACGAGTTCTTTTTCTAGTACAACCTCATCTATTGCTTGGAGTTCATCTCTTATTCTAGATATCCTTACAAAATATGATGACACAGTATCATCTCTTGTCATCCTTATTGTCCTTAGTTCATTCTTGAGGCTAGCTATCTGACCAATGTTCTTGATGGTGAATAACTTGGAAAGAGCTTCATACATTTCTTGAGTGGAGTCTATGTTGGATATGTATGGAATTAGGTTGTCTTTTACTCCATCTACTATCAGATTCATGGCCAAGATTTTGGTTTCTCTAAACTTATCCTTTCTTGCATCATCTGTAGGCTTCTTGACTTTTCCTTGAACAAGGCCCAAAATTTTGTGCTTAGTGGGATAAAATATATCCTCTTTTTCCATGCCCTATAGTTGGAGGCTCCTTCTAGCTTGTTTTCTCTCTTCATTGTAGTAGACATAGTTCCTATAGATAGTACACTTCTCTCCTTATATAATCATTTTTCTTAATGACCTTCCTTTGATCCCCTTTTCTTCAATAGATCTTCAAGCTGCATTTTTCTTCCTTCTTCACCTTAGCTCTGATACCATGTTAGAATATCATAAAGGCAGAAATATTTTCTTTTGTTGATAATTACTTGTGTTCTTATTATCTTCTTTTCATCAAGCAATCATCAAAACAAAACACGAAGATCAATGACTCCAGATGTAGGCACTCAGCGAGGGCTAAAATCCCTCTTTAGGGGAAAACCCAGTGAAACTCTTCCACCAGCAAATTTAAGTTGAGATAGACCAAGACCCTAGACCAATAAACCTTCCTCTTCCACCAAGTTAGCCCTTCCTTCCAATAGATGATCTCTCCCAAAGTCACCAAGTGTTATCTTCTCAAATGTAGCTTCAGCTGAGAATTTCGACCCCCAGCTTCAGAACTTCAACCCCCAACTTAAGAATTTCAGCCCAGCTTCAGGACTACAGTTTCGTCCCTTCCAACAGTTCAACAACTTCACACGTGAGAGAGAAAGAGAGAAAATTTCGACTTGTTGTGCTTGACAAAGTCCTCCTTTTTTGCTAACCCTTTCCTTCTTGTTCCTTGAATTTCACACCTTTTCTTGTCCCAAAAGTTGCAGACTGAACTTGTCGAGTGCTCCAAATGAGGTTGAGTTGCTGCCTTTATATAGGATATTCTGGTCCTCAATTAGGTCGACTTGTCCAGTTTGAGGCCGACTTGGTGGAGGAGGCCTAAAAGACTTAATTTACATCAAAATACATTCGTTTCTTGATTGAAAAAGCCCAAGAAGGGTCTACTACATCATGACCTGGACTAGGACACTTAACATAAACCCTAGAAGCCTACAATGGAGGCTTTGACCTATAAATCATTGACCCAAGCATGAAACCCATGCTTTAATAAGTCAATTTATTTTATAATAAAAAATCATTTTTCTTTCTTTTGATAAATACATTATATCATGACTCAAAAACATTTATGAAGACTAATACTAGTTACATTTTTCAACAAGGTTAACTTAGGAAAAGTACAATAATTAATCTAATTAATTATTCCAGACTATTAGGCCAAAGTTCTAAGGATAAATAATAAACCTATAGTGACAAATATAATCTCAATTGTTGATGTCAAGTGAGGCTTAGGATTTAATCCTAGTCATTAATCACTTAGGAGTTTAGGGTTAGGGTGTTTGGCCTAATGAAGTTATAAAATAAGCCCAAGGGTGAGGTGAAGACTCAGACAAGTGGAGGGAGCGATTTTCTCTAGAGCGAGAGGCTTAACTACACTGAAGAGAAGTGAAGAGAAATGCAACAGGGAATTTCAGGAAAACTTCAAGGAGGACGAGTTCAAGAAAGAGGGAGACTGAGTTGTTGAAGAATAGGGCCAGATTGTGGAGGAGGCTGAATTATTTAGAGAGGACGATTTCTCTAGTGCATAGGGGTTGTATGAGACATAGAGAAAGGGAGGCTAATTTGCTGGTGAGATAGTTTAATTCTCTAAGACTGATTTGCTTCAGGGGGTTCGATTACAGAGGCTAAATTCCTTGAGGCCAATTTTCCCAGTGGGGCCGAGTTTCCAGGTGCCCAACAAATGTATTTTTCTATGTATTCTTTGCGGGTCTAACTGAAAATTTTTCGAGAGGCTTAGTGAAGGAAGATTGTGTTGGGTGTAAATTCACTGTTTGTGGTGTGATTGATCTCTTCATTTTATTTCTGCTACATTTTTTAAGTTAATATACTAGTGTATTTATGTTTTGGAGAATGCAAAAATATTCGAGATAAATATTTTCTGGGGTCTTAAATAAATTGTTGAAGTGAAATAAATCGAATTTGGTATGAGAAAAAAATAAACTTGTATCAGAGAAATAGAAACTTTGTGAGATATATTAGGTATCACAAGGGTTTTTAGGTAACGAATTATTTTACGACAATATAATTTTTATTTTGCAGTGTTAGGTCCCTATAATACTAGTGATTCCTCCATTACTATTGTCATTGTAGCCCTTATTGTTATTGTTGTGCCCCTGTTGCCCCCATATTATTATTATTGTGCCCCATAGAAGCCTAGTATTGTTATTGTTATGCCCTTATATTATTATTGTTATGTCGGCTTTGATTATATTGTGACTCCTTAGACTCTATATATAGAAAGGAGATTTTTTCATTTGTATCATCAAAGAATTATTCATCTGCGTAATGTAAAGAAGGTTGCCCCCTTGAAGAGGTTGATTTTGAAGTCGTTGATCTATCTTTTTTTCTATTTTGTGAGCTGGTTACATAACATTTGGAGCTTCTTGCAGCTTTCTGAGTGCACCCAGTTTTCCATGTTTCATGCTTAAAGAAGGTTATAGGTGACAAAATCCTAGTTCAAACAATATTGCTAGAACTTGACGAGGAAGGAAAAATCATATTGGAACCTGAAGCAGTCACAAACAAGAACTCGACAACTACGAAATCGATCAATTTCGGTGTATCTCATCAAGTGTAAGAACTTACCTGTTGAAGATTCCACATGTGAGGGTGAGAATTTGATACAAAAGCATCCAAAACTACTCAGGCGTTGAGGACAACACTTTTTTGAAGGAGAGGGGCATGTAAGGTCCCTATAATACTAGTGATTCCCCCATTATTATTGTCATTGTAGCCCTTATTGTTATTGTTGTGCCCATATTGTCCCCATATTGTGATTATTGTGCCCCATATAAGCCCACTGTTGTTATTGTTGTGCCCTTATATTATTATTGTTATGTCGGCTTTGATTATGTTGTGACCCCTTAGACTCCTATATATAGAAAGAAGGTTTTGTCATTTGTATCATCAAAGAATTATTCATTTGTGTAATGTAAAGGAGGTTGCCCCCTCGAAGAGGCTGATTTTGAAGTTTTTGATCTATCTTTTCTTCTATTTTGTGAGTTGGTTACATAACATGCAACAAGGGTTTTGTGGCTAAAGTTGATCTAATAATATGGCATCATCAAGTCTAAGATATGAAAACGTGTTGGAGGGGGCTATAAACTTCAATCCATGGAAGAAGCGAATCACCTTTGTGTTAATGGCAAATGGTTTATGGGAAATTGCAAGCCAAGGGACTCATGTTTCACAGGATGCTACCCAAGCAAATGAACATAAGTTGAAAGATATAAGAGCTAGGAGCCTCATTTTGGATGGTGTGAAGGATCACATAATCCCTCACATAACCAAGAGAAAGTTAGCCTATCAGATGTGGCTTGCCTTATTAAGCTATACCAGAGTGACAACTAAGACAAAAAGATGGTGCTAAGGGAGAAGTAACATCAAGATGAATAGATATGAGATTATGGCCTCATACTTCATGAGGATTGAACATGTATGTGATGAACTTTCAATTGTTAGGGAAGAGGTGTCTGAGGTGGATCTTGTCAAGGTAGCATTGCAAGGGTGTACCAAGTAGTGGGCTACATTTGTGATAGGTATCCCAACTAGAGATAAACATCCTAATTAGGCCAGATTGTTTAATGATTTCACCCAAAAGGAGATTTGGGAGGAATCCATAATTGGTGGATAGCGCAAAGGTGGAGATGAGGAGAACCTTGCTCTTGCGAGGCAAGCAAAGAAGGGCAAGGGTAAAGCCAAGCAAAACTAGAGTGGAGGAGCATCTTCACAAGGGAAGAAAGACATGAGCAAAGTTAAGTGCTTTGCATGTCACAAGTTCAGTCATTGTGTTGGAGTCTTGGACAATGTCCAAAGAAGAAGAAAGGCAAGAGGGAGACAACAACAACTGCATGTGCATAAGTGGATGATTTGGCTAACAAATTCAAGAAGGAATTTGCTCCAATGTCCTGTTTTTCTGGCACCATTACATTAGGATTTCCAAGACTCTCTTGGTAGTCATCATGAGATTGTATGGATCTATTATTGGATGCCTAAAGATGGCACACGACCTTTTAGATTTCCTTTTAGAGTACCATTGGTGTTAAGCGAGGATGCCCTCTCTCGCCTACCCTCTTGGGGATCTATATTAACGAGTTGGAGTCTTTGCTACAGTAGCATATTCAGGTGGGGGATGATTTCCTTCTTCATCAGGTGTTGATCTCTCTACTCCTTTTTGTTCACATCTTGGTTTTATTGGCCTATACCTCCTGAGGGCTTGCAAAGACAATTGGATGCCCTAACCAACTTCTGTGACCTTCAACAGCTAAAGGTCAACCTAGGTAAAACCAAGGTTATGCTCCTCAACACATCGAAGAGCTCACAAACTCACATTTTTATTTCCGGGGAGAAGAGACTGAGCTCACCACATCTTATATTTACCTAGGAGTGCAGTTCACAGGGCCTCGATTTGGCATGAGACAGGCCCTCCAGCCCCGACTCAACAAAGGATAAGGCTCTCTTGCCCTCATCGAGAGACATTGCTTCTAGGGTCAATTTCAGGTCATCTTGTCCAAACTCCACCTAATTGACGCAATTATTTGACCTACAGTTCTTAATGGCTCCAAGCTTTGGGGATCAAGTTTGATATAGATGGATTGGGCTTAGACGAGAGAGTCCAGACCTTGCTTCTCAAACATATCATATGATGCAAATGTCCAATTCCACAGCCTATTATCTAGGTTGAGTTCAAGGCCCATCCATTCCGCCTTAAGGTCATCTTCTGCCTAGTCTCTTTCCTCCACAAAGTTAGATCTCTTCGAGACTTTACGGTGGGGAGAGATCGTGACCCCTACCTAGCACTTTGCTCCTCAGAGGCCCTCACTTTAGATGAATCAATAGACCATGCTTGAGGGTGGTTCTTTGAGGCATCCCAACTCCTCCAGTCTGTGGCTATCTCCCCAGAGCCCCTTCCACATTCAAATTCTCTCGTGATGCATCGAGTCATCTTCTGTCGACTAAATAGGTACTAAATCAGTCCATCAGAGAGGATATCTATCAGTTATACGCTCAGGTCACATGGATTTCACCTCCTACAGGCCTTGGTCCAAAGATGTCTTTCTATTTGGAGCATTTCATACAACTGCGGGATGGCATCATGATCTACCCCCCCTTACGCCGACATTGGATGCACTCACTCAGGATACCCTAGGGAAATTTTGTGTGGGCTTGCATTGTCTTAGAGTTGAGACTGACCATCATATTCCTCGATTAGACCGAATTAGCCAGGTGTGCCTTTTACAAGAGTTGAAGATTGAGTGGAAATTCCTCTTCAAGTGCCTCATTTACTATGAGATCAGAGGACATTTTCATTGGCTCTACTGGGATTCCACGGGTTCCCTCTCTACTTTTTTTAGACACCAGGACCAGAGATGCCTAACCCTCTTTATTAGGGGGTTCTTTACATATAGATCTTTGGGATTTCTAAAACTATTACCTCTTACTTCCAGGTTGTTTCATCTGATCAAAACAATAAGCAGTAGGCAGAGTCTCAATATGGCATTAAATGGGAGAAGGGTGAGACCTCGGGGTTGACCACAATCCCCCCTTTACAAGACAAATAGGTATCTTTGAGACTAGCCCATAGATGCAGTGACACGCTTTAGTTGACCCATCCTCAAAGAGTCAGAGGAAATGGTTTCAGACAAAGACAGTGTAGGGTGCCTCCCGTTCACCAGAGCTCCTCTAAGCCACAACACAATGGACAGAGAATAATCAACAACTTCTTCCTTTTGCTCTTAGATGTTAGGAGTAGCCCGCGCTCCTCTACTCCCCCCAAGATTATATAGTTGGATTTCCTGATGATTTCAGAGGATCTAGACAAGAAGAGATTTCCTTGCTCGCCTCCCTCGCTATTGACTGTCAAATCCGAGAGATGCTGGCCACATTGGCCTCACCTTCATCCCTTCTTTGCTTTTTTGGAGTTGCACAATCCAATAGCAGAAATACTCGTTATTTCTCATTTTTGGTCATTTCATGTGATTTGATACATTCTCTAATTTTACCTTTATTTCATTTTAGTCTTATTTTAGTCATATTTTAGTCTTTTTAGATTTGGAGCTACAATGGATTTGCATTTGCACTCCCACATATCTTGTATTCTTAACGAATGTATCTTTTAGTCCCATTGACCTACTTTTGTGGTCACCTGAGGACATTAATAAAATTCTGTTATCTTATTAGATCTTATTTTCATATTTATGTAGTAATATGTTTGTTTGATGTTGATGTTGTTTTATAAGTTAAAAAAGTGAAAAAAATAGATGATTGTTTTGTATTTTTTAAGTTTCTCAGTAATTTTTGGTATTTTCCCTGATATTGGTGGCAATTTAAATTTTGGACCCCCGGCGATAAATTGCCGATAACGATAAATGTAACATTGGCTTGCATGCCTAGAAATGCTTTTGTTGAACTACATCTTGAAACCCTAGGTATCAAGCATTCTTTTCAAGGCTTAGTTTATGGTGTGTTGTTCCTTTGACATAAAGAATTGTGATTAATCCATATAAGAAGTACCTTGCTTAGCCATTCACATACATCACCTTGAGCCAATTGACTTAGAACATCCTTTAGGTGATAAACTGGAAAGCCTCCTATGTGATGAAATTCCATTAAAGAGCAGGAGGTGGAGTGCTAAGGTGATAGCGGCAAACACCTCATTATTGTTTCTTGGTCTGGCTCTTGCTTTGTGAGACCTCTCACAAGGCCTGTTAGATTTTGAGGCAACAGGTCACAAATGGGGGATTATGCTTCTCATGGTAGCGCATAATCTTAGTCTTGATATGCATAGGTCCTTAAATGTTTCTTGTCCTTGTAGCTTGTGATATAGCAGCTTTCACCATCTTGCTCTATATTTAAAGCTGGAGTATGTTAAATACAAAGTTTCAATATTTCAATAAAATTATGAGCCTTCATCTTCATTGGCATGTATCTAGATCAAAGAAACGAATTAGTCTAACCTATTGGTATCAAGCATCTATGGGTGTAGTGTTGCAATCTCATCTAGTTTATGACATGTCATGTAATTTTATTAATAAAACAGAATGTGTTTTTGGTAGATTTGTTCATTATGTTGCATCTGTATATTCCCTTGCCTAAATATTATATGTAACACACAAGTGAACATATGATAATATGGTGATAGTTTGGACATGTTTCCTCATTGCGCAGTATGTTTGTCATCCTTTTGATGCATATTGTTTCTCATAGGGTTTTGACAAAGATCGGAAACTTCGAGCAATATGTGGAGGTGGACGGTATGACTGCCTTCTTTCTACTTTTGGTGGCTCTGACATCCCGGCATGTGGTTTTGGTTTTGGAGATGCTGTCATTATGGAAGTACAACCCTTTAACTCTCCTTTTTATTTTGGAGTTCTTGTCCATTGTATTTCTGAAGTTTTCCTGTTCCTTGCAGCCATAATATCCATATATATTTGAAAATATACAACTCTTATCAATATATTTCAAGTTAACCATTAAAAGCTTGAGGTGCAAGTTTTCTATCCTCATGTTTAGTGTATCTCTTTTGCTGACAGTTGCTAAGGGAGAAAATTTTGATCCCAATTCTAACTCAAGAAATAGACGACATAGTTTTCCCTTTGAATGGAGAGCTTAAGCAAGCAGCTGCCATGGTGGCATCCAATTTACGAAAGAAAGGGCGGATTGTGGATCTCATTCTCGAGGACAAACGCCTGAAATGGTAGGAGTTTCTTGCCATTGATCATGATTGTTGGGCACCTCGTGTTTAACTTGAAATTACTTTGTTGGAGTTTCTTCAGGTGTATTCATGTTTTATGGTTTGCATGGTTAACAAGTACTCGTATGAAAACAGAAATCAGAAATCTAGAAGCTATTTACGTACAAGGATTTCACAGTAATTTTTAGAAAAATTAACAATTTTGGAACACATCCAAAGAAAAGGTTTCCTAGACAGGCTTGCTCTTTCCGATGTGTCCATTCTCATCTTTATTTTGTTTGTATTGAAAACCTCTTGATTGGCTGAGGTGCTTTAGCCCAGCTGGCTGCATACAGTGTCCATTTTTCTTGATACTTATCTTTGTTGTAGATAGATTCTCGGTTCAATTAGGAGCACCATGAGAAGCTTACTTGTAGTATACATGTCACCTGATGTTACTACAATTCGAACACATTGGACCTTGTAAAACAGGAAGAAATTCAAAACTCATGTTCCAGGTGTAAAAGCTAAAGAAATAGGAAGCCACAAAATACAACCCAATGTCAGATATATCTTTTCTCCACACAAAATCTTGCACTGTTCTACTTTGTTTTTTCATTGTAAAGCATGCTGAGTATAGTTCATGTTATCCAACAATTTTGACTGAGACAAAATGGGTGTCCTGAAGAGAGATTTAATGTGCATCTGTCCAATGTAAACTGTTGAATGGTGTCGTTGATGCCAAAGTCAGTTGTTGGTGAGCAGCATGAAGATTGCATCCCCTTTGGAAGCAGAGAAGAAGAGAAGGCAAGTCTTGAATTGAATGTTTTTAATATATGTCAGTAGATGCACTAATTGGAAGTACCAATGAAGCCCTAGAAGAAAGAAAAGGAAGCCCATAGCAAGCCATGAAGCCCCTCTTTCCCCGCTCTTGTCAGTTGTTGGTGAGCAGCATGAAGACTGCATCCCCTTTGGAAGCAGAGAAGAAGAGAAGGCAAGTCTTGAATTGAATGTTTTTAATATATGTCAGTAGATGCACTAATTGGAAGTACCAATGAAGCCCTAGAAGAAAGAAAAGGAAGCCCATAGCAAGCCATGAAGCCCCTCTTTCCCCGCTCTTGTCAAAGAAAATGAATGAGAAATTCCATGCAAGATCATCACCATCGTGTAGTCCTCGTCAATCTGTTTCCAATGGTAGGTGGCACACCATGTGGCTCCTCACGGTTGAGGAGATATGCCTCTTAAATTTGAAGCCTGAAGTCTTGGTCAAGGTGCCCCAAAATGAATGGTAAAGGCTGCTGTATGGTTGGTCCCAAATTTGGCATCAAAATTAATGACAATAAATGTTGCTTATGTTGGACTTCGGTTAAATAATATGGGTCTTGGAAGTTGCAAAAGAGCCACCTTCTTAACCTTTTCATGCTTAAAATATTGATCGTGCATTCAAAAATGATCTTAAAAGGATGTTCAGGTCAGCCTCATAATGGGGTTAAATTTTTAAATCAAAATTGAAATTATTAGGGTAGGTCGGCGCCCTCAAAGCCCCTCCCCCCATGTTACTATATATCAGTGTTTTCAAAATTGACCGAGCCGATCGAGCTAGACCCCTGGTCAGTCCCACTCGACAGAAAAACCAGTCCAGTGGCCGGTTTGTTACCGAACTGGACGAGCCGGTCTCTGACTCAGTCGGTTCGGTAACAAACCGTCTAGCTCGACCAAGCCTGAGTTAAACCGGTCGGTTCGGCCAACCACGCCCAAACACGCCCAGCCAACCTTTTTGGTGGGAGAAACAGATCCCTAACTTGATTCTAATTGGGTTTTAGGTTATTTTGAAGTCCATTTACTTCTCCCAGGCCTATAAAAGCTACCCAACCCCCTCACATTTCCTCACAACGATCTCATTGCATTTCTGTGAGGAGTTTGTGAAGAGTTGTGGAGTTTGTTTTTGGAGCAACAGTGAGGAGTCTTGGGCAATCATTAGAGCAACAGTGAAAAGCTTCTTGGGCAGCCATTGGAGCAACATTGAGGAGTTGGTTTGTTGGAGCAGCATTGAGGAGGCGGTTTGTGCGTAGAGGTATTTTTTTTTTCACTTCTAAAATTTGTTTTTGCTTTTTGTTTTTGTGCAAATTTGGAAATTGAAAAGAGTACTTTTTGTAAAAGAAATGAACATTGAAGCAATGTTTTTTTGTTTGTTTTCATTTTCAGATTTTTTCCTTTCATTTCCAAGTTCAAATATCAGAAAATGGCTCCTAGAGTGAAAGATGCTGCTTGGGCATATGCTGAAATGATTGATAATCAAATTCATTGCAAATTTTGTCATAGAAAAACTAAGGCGGTTGGAGGGGGCATTCATAGGTTGAAACAACACTTGGCTAGTATTAGAGGCCAAATTACTCCATGTGAAGCACCATCAACACAAATTGGGGAGATTAGGAAGGAGTTGCTAGATAACTTTGAGAAGTTTGAGCAAGAAAAAGTTAGGCAAAAATAAATAGAGGCTGAAATTGGGAGGAAGAGGAGTATACAACAAATAATGGCTGCCAACCCCAATTTTGATTATGAGGGCTCTTCATCTATCCCTTGCATTGATGCATCCAACCCCTTTCGCTATGTTCCTCCCTCTTTGGAGTCTATTCAAGAAAAGGGTAAGGGTAAAATGAAAAAGAGAGGTGATATCAAAAGTTATTTCACACCCTCCTCTCCATCAGATGCACATGGTCCTCAAGCTAATAGAAGTCATATGCAACCCACTTTAGATGACCATTGGAAGAAAGAATTGAGAGAGTCTACATGTGATTACATAGCTAGATGGTGGTATGATTCTGATATCCCCTTCAATGCTTCTCGTTCACCATATTATGAACCTATGTTTGATGCCATATTTGCTGTTGGAAAGGGCTTCAAAGGCCCTACTATGCATGAGTTAAGGGGATCTCTTTTGCAAAAAGAAGTTTCCTCCATTGATGAATATTTGAAAGATTTCAAAAGCTCATGGGAAAAAATGGGATGTACCATCATGTTAGATGGATGGACTGATCAAAGGAACCGTACCATCATAAACTTTCTTATCTTTTGCCCACAGGGAACCATGTTTCTAAAATCAGTTGACGCATTTGATAGGGTGAAAGATGCACACTTGTTGTTTCAGCTTTTGGATGAAGTTGTTGAAGAGGTGAGGGTGGCTAATGTTGTTCAAATCATCACAGATAGTGCCTCTAACTATGTTCTTGCTTGTAAAATGTTAGAGAAAAAACACAAAACCATCTTTTGGACCCCATGCGTTGCACATTGCATAGACTTCATGCTTGAGGATATTGGCAAAACAGATTGAGTTAAGAACATTGTAGAGCATGCCAAAAGATAACAAAATATATTTACAATCGCTCATGGATTTTGAGCTTGATGAGGAAACACACAGGGGGCAGAGATATTATTAGGCCTGCCATCACTAGATTTATAACTCATTTTTTGACATTGCAATCTATGCTTTCCCAACATAAAAACTTGCAAAGGGTGTTTTCCAGTGATGAATGGAATGAATGCCAATGGTCTCACAAACAGGATGGAAAAGATGTGAAAAAGAAAGTTAATGAAGAAATATTTTGGAAAAAGGCAGCAGAGATTGTGAAGGTTACTGAGCCACTGGTTAAGGTGTTGTGATTGGTGGATGGGGAAAGATTGGCTATGGGCTTCATTTATGAGGCTATGGATCAAGAAAATGAGCAAATAAAGGCAGTATACAAGGATAAAGTGGCTAAGTATGGGCCCATTTGGGCAATCATTAATGAAAGATGGAACAATCAACTACATCGCCATATACATGCAGCTGGGTTTTTTCTGAACCCAAGGTATCATTACAAAGCTCTGGAGGCAGAAAATTTGACTAGGGAGGTTAAAAATGGATTGATTGATTGCATTGACTGCATGGTCCCTAAGGAGAGTGATCAGAGGAGATACACCGATAGATCACTTGTTTCCGCAGAGCCACAGGTACCTTTGGAAAGAACCTAGCAAGGATTGCAAGGGAAGAAGATGAGCCAGGTAAACAAGCAATTTCATTTTTCAATTTCTTATTTTGTTAAATTGTTTATAATTTGAAAGTTGGATATAATTTGTTGAGCTAACTCATTACACAACTATGTTTTTTGTAGTGCAATGACAGGAGGCATTTGGTAGCCATTGTCCTCAATTGCAGAAGTTTGTAATTTGTATTTTGAGTCAAACTTGTAGTGCTATTGGGTGTCAGCGCAATTGGCCTATCTTTGAGAGGATTCACATGAAGAAGAGAAACTATTTGGAACAAAAATGGTTAAATGATATAGTCTATGACCAATACAACTTACGACTCAGATGCAACCAATTGCTGAACAAAAGATGTGATACAGATCCCATTGTGTTGGAAAATATTGATCCAACATCAGATTGAGTAGTGGAGAGTCATCTAGCAGGGTTTGATTCTGACGAGGATGTTGGTATTGATTTGGATTTACAGGTCGAGGCATTCGCTGAAGTTGCTGCTGAACATAATGTTCAGTTGAATGCAATTCCACTTGTACCAAGCCGAGCCCCAAGTCCTCTAGTTGCAGGTGTTGGAATTTCTAAGTTTAACCCGTTATAAATTCTTCCTGTGCTATTTGGTTTATTTCTTCGTACTTGTTTAATTACTTAACAAGTTATTTACCATGTAAATACTGAAAATAAACACAAGTACAGTATCAACATCTACAGATCATCCACTGAAAGAAAACAAGCACACAAGTGACACCGTTATTTTTGGACCAATGTCCCCGGAAAAACCCAATGCGGGAAAACCGGTGCAGAGATTCAGAGGGTTATATTATTATGCAGTTTATCAGAGTACAACGGGGTGCCTAAATCAGTTGACCCGACAGAGAAAAATATACGGCAACATTACCTTTATATCTGGAAACAGGGATTCAGAAAACCTGTCCCACGAAACCCTCTCTGGCCCAACTGAAGCTCAGCGCTGGCCCTCCTGGCATCTGTATCAGCCTCTTGCTGACCCGCGTCAGCCCCAAGACTCTCTGTATCAGCGCTCTGAGGCACTGTGCAGCCTCTAGGAGCCTTTGCATCACTCCCCCTGCCCTCTGCGTGGATGACGTAGTCTCTCTGGGCTCTGCGTAGCCTGGACTGACCACTGCTCTGGCTCTCTCTGCTTTTATGCTGGTCTCCCAGTATTGTCCCTACCTCTCTGCCTCGTATTCACTGCCCCTTGCTGCTGATCACTTATTCACATTTGCTTAGCAACCCCGCTCTAGCAAAATGAATGACTGATCACTCTGGTGTGTTCTCCAACTGACCCTCAAGCCTCTTCTTATACTTTTCTCATTGGTCCTTCAACGACCGAGATTAAATCTCAAATCAACGACTAAGATTAGATTTGACTTAATCCATGACTTTTGGAACCTTCTAACCCAGTTTTATATTAATACCCATTAATATTTTATTTTTTCTAAGTTTAGACTTAGGAACTCCATTAAAAATATTAATTATTTTAATATCTCCCAAACCGGTTAGAATCTTCCCAAACCATTTATGGGTTTTGGAGATCTCATGCGCTTTAGCCTCTCCGCCAATTTTCATGGCTAGAGCACATCCAATACTACCTCAAATCAACACTTCCTCTTAGCGAGGACTGTGATTTAGTAATACTCCTCACTAAGCATCACTTTGATTATCCGGCACCGGTAACTGTGTTGATGCTAGGCCTCCCCGTCCAACATCCTTTGCATTGCAACATCCTGTACTGCTGCCCATGGACCTGCCACTGCCACTGCTGCATCCATATGACAACTCCCTCTGCATTCGTGCTGTCGCTGGTCCATACTCCCAACACTGCATCTGCACTGCATCCCCCTCTCATCATGCTGCATTGTGCTACTGCATACTGCTACTGCATTGCAACTCGGTTACTGAGAAGTAAATGATCCACCCAACTTCTGACATCCCTGTCAGGCTAGAAACACTCTCGATGTTGAGGCCCTCTCTACCACTAATAAGTGCTCCCTCTACTGACCTTTGCATTGCTACAACAACTTCCTGCATCTCGCACTGTTGCACACCTCTCTGTGCCATCTTGCACTGGTGCAACACTCTCGTGCCTCTCGCATTGTTGTAGCTTGCTAGCCTTGCGCTGCCCGGGGACTCCTGCACTGTAGCACTCTCTGCCGCTTTATCCACATCCGTTTCTACTGACATCCGCCAGTCCTGCTACTCCTCTTCGAGGCTCCCATAGCAAGGTATAATCTAAGAGGTTAGGTACTGCGAGGATCCTGCCCCTCATTGCCTGTAGTCCTCTTGACTATAGCTCGATGTCTCCCCACTTCTTCTCAAGTGGCACATGAGCACTCATGGCACAATCATCCTCCTCCTCGACTTCTTTCTCCGCCTTTGCTAGCATCCTCTTGACTATAGCTCGATGTCTCCCCACTTCTTCTCAAGTGGCACATGAGCACTCATGGCACAATCATCCTCCTCCTCGACTTCTTTCTCCGCCTTTGCTAGCATTACCTTTGAGTTCAAAGCGTCTCCCTTGCTCTTCTTCCTAGGACACTGGTTTGCAAAATGACCCAGTTCCCCACAATGGAAGCACTTGACCTTGGAGAGGTCCTTCTTCTTCATGTTCTCCTGCTTTCCTGCAGATGTTGGAGCCGCATCCTCTTCTTCCTTCTTCTTGATCCCGACCCCTTTTCTACTACTCCCCGCCTTGGTCAGCTGTCTGATCTCTTCTTGACGAAGAGCCGCCCACAGTTCTTTCCAATCTGGAAGACTCCTCCTGCCCAGTATACTCTCGACAAATACCTCCCAATCCTTGGAAACTGCGTTCAATGTGATCCTCACCATCAATTCCTCATCCGGTGTGGCCCCTATGGAAGTTAGCTGGTCACAGATCTCCTTCAAGTGATCGAGGAAGATATCTATTTGCTCTCCCTTCTGCATTTAGTATGCCCTTAGTTGATTCTCTAGGAGCATCTTCCTCTGCACAGAAGTATGTTGTACAATGTCTTCAAGGCATCCCACATCTCCTTTGTTGTTTCCTTCTCAGCAATATGTGGTACCACATGATCCTTGACCCCATCAAGGATGATGCACTTAGCCTTAGCCATTGCCTCCTCGTACCTTTCATTAGCTACCGAGTCAATTGGGATAGCTATCACTCTCGTGACGAAGCCCTTGAGGCGATGTCTATCTAGAATGGACAAGATCCTGGCCTTCCAGACCACAAAGTTGGACGCTCCGTCCAGCCTATCCTGATCTCTCAGCCCATTCACGACCATCTCGCTGCTCTTCTTTCAACTCCTCTGAGTCTCTCTACTTCCCTCCTGGAAGTCCTCTGTTCGACTCCTGCTAAGTCTCTCAACTTCCCGTCTAGAAGTTCTCGGTTCGACTCCCTCTAAGTCTCGATTTCCCTTCTGGAAATCCCTCTGCCAATGTCAAGTGACCCCACTCCGATCGTTTGTGCAACTACACTACTGATCCAGATTCCTTGGCTAGAAATCCGCCTCGGCAACAACTCCCTCCACCTTGGTCTTTCCCTGTTAGGTACTGTTCTGACCACAGTACCCCACCAGCTTCGCTTCGCAAATTACCCACAGCCTCCTATACCCCAGCAACTGAAGGATTGAGCCATTTAGCCTCTGCGTTGCCTTTCTCCAGCCTAGAATGATGATGCAGGCCCTCTACCTCACTCCTTCCTCTGTCGCCTTCTGCAAGGATCAACTTTGTCACTTGGGATAGCTGAGTCTGCTGCAAATGCTTTGCTTGGTTGATGCCTTCAGTTTTCCTGTGATCCGCAACCACGCTCTGATACCATGTTGGAATTTCTAAGTTTAACCCGTTAGAAATTCTTCTTGTACTATATGGTTTATTTCTTCCTACTTGTTTAATTTACTTAACAAGTTATTTACCATGTAAATACTGAAAATAAACACAATTACAATATCAACATCTACAGATCATCAACTGAAAGAAAAGAAGCACACGAGTGACACCGTTATTATTGGACCAATGTCCCCAGAAAAACCCAATGCGGGAAAACCGGTGTATCGTGTAGCGATTCAGAGGGTTATACTATTATTCAGTTTATTAGAGTACAACAAGTTGCCTAAACCGGCTCACCCGACAGAGAAAAATATACGACATCAATACCTCTATATCCGAAAACAAGTATTCAGAAAACCTGTCCCACGAAACCCTCTTTGGCACAACTGAAGCTCGGCACTGGCCCTTTTGGCCTTTGCGTCAGCCCCAAGACTCTCTGCGTCAGCCCTTTGAGGCACTGCGCAGCCTCTGGGAGCCTCTGTGTCACTCCTGCCCTCTGCGTGGATGATGCAGTCTCTCTGGGATCTACACTGCCTCTACTAGGCTCTACGTAGCCTGGACTGACTCCTGCTCTAGCTCTCTCCGCTTCTGTGCTAGTCTCCTAGTATTCTCCATGCCTCTTTGCCTTGTACTCACTGCCCCTCATCGCTGATCACTGATTCACTTTTGCTTAGCAACCTCGCTCTAGCAAAATGAATGACTGATCACTTTGGTGTGTTCTCCAACTGACCCTCAAGCCTCTTCTTATACTTTTCTCGTTGGTTTTTCAACGACCGAGATTAAATCTCTAATCAACGACTAAGATTAGATTTGGCTTGATCCATGATTTTTGGAACCTTCTAACCTAGTTATATATTAATGCCCATTAATATTTTATTTTTCCTAACTTTGGACTTAGGAACTCCATTAAAAATATTAATTATTTTAATATCTCCCAAACCGATTAGAATATGCCCAAACCATTCTTGGGTCTTGGAGATCTCATGTGCTTTAGCCTCTCCACGAATTTTTATGGCTAGAGTGTTGAAGTTTCTAAGTTGACTTAGTTAGAAACCCTCCATGCAGTTTATCTGATTTATTCCCACTTACTTGTTATATTACTTAACAAGTTATTTACAATGTAAATACTGAAAATAAACACTAGTGCATGCTCAACATATTACAGATCAACAACTAAAGGAAACAGAAACAATCACACCATATGACACCATTATTTTTGGACTAATGTCCCCGGAAAAACCCAATGTGAGAAAATCGGTGCAGTTATCTAGGGTTTTCTTATTAAGCAATATTAGAGTACAATTTGGGTGTCGACACTGGCCTACCCAACAGAGAATTTCCTTGGCAGTAATACCTCTCAGTTTTTGACAAATCTCCTAGCTAAAAACCCATATAATCCTTCCGGCAACTACTTAACACCAATCTGCCCTTGAAACCCCAGCATCAACCTCTCTCTGGACTGCGTCAACCCCTCTCTGCTCAACACTGGCCTTGCGTCACCCCGAATAGGTCTGCGTTAGCCTCTGGCTCTCTGCATCAGCCCTTTGGCCCTCTACGTCAGCAACGTTGGCCTCTCTGAGGCTCTGCGCAGCTCCCAGCTACCTCTGTGTGGCCCAGTGTGAGCCCTGGCTGGCTCTGCGTCACTCTCCCCGGCTACTGCGCTGCTCTCCCGACACTATCTCTGCCTCTCTGTCTCTCTGTACTCAAATTCCCCTCAGCTGCATCTCCTGATCACTAATTCTATCTCTCTTAGCAAACCCCACTCTAGAGAATAGAATGACTGATCACTCTAGTGTTTTTTCCAAGTGACCCTCAAGCCTCCTCTTATACTTTTCCTGTTGACATATCAACGACCGAGATTAAATCCCTAATCAACGACTAAGATTAGATCTGACTTGATCCATGTCTTTTGGACCATTCTAACACAGTTTCATATTAATCCACATTAATATTTTATTTTCCCTAAGTTTAGACTTAGGGACTCCATTAAAAATACTAATTATTTTAATATCTCTTGAACTATTTAGAATCTGCCCAAACCCTTTCTGGGTATTGGAGATCTCATGTGCCCTAACCTCTCCACCAAATTTCGTGGCTAGAGCACATCCGATGCTACCCCAAATCAACCCTCCCTGTTAGGGAGGATTGTGCTCTAGCAATACTCCTCATTGAGTATTACTCTGATCATTTGGCATTGTTACCTGTGCAGATGCTAGGCCTTCCTGCACAAAATCCTCTGCATTGTTGCATCCTGTATTGCTTCCCATGGTTCTGCCACTGCCACTGCTGCATCTGCACGACAGCTTCCTCTACATCCGTGCTGCTGCTGGTCCTTTCTCCCAGCACTGCATACACACTGCACTTCCTCTCATCATGTTGCATCATGTTGCCTATTGCTGCACTGCAACTTAGTTACTGAGAAGTAAGTAATTGATCTCCCAATCTGACCTCCCTGTTGGGCTAGAAACACCCACTGACGCTGAAGCTACCTCTGCCGCTGATAATTGCTCCCTCTTTGACCTCTGCGCTGTTGCAACAACTCCTTGCATCTTGCACCGTTGCACCTCTCTGTGCCATCCTGCACTGGTGCAACACTCTTGTGCCACTCGCACTGCTGCAACTTGCTAGCTTTGCGCTGTCTTAGGACTCCTGCACTGTAGCTTTCTCTGCTGCTTCATCCGCATCCATCTCTACCCGGCTCAGCCAATCCTGCTACTCCTTTTCGGGGCTCCCATAGCAAGGTCTAATCCAAGAGGCTAGGTACCTCGAGAATCCTACCCCTCATCACTTGTAGTCCGCTTGACTACAGCTCGATGTCTCCCTACTTCCGCTCAAGTGGTGCGTGTGCACTCAATGCACAGTCATCGTTTGTCAAAACTTCCTTCTCTGCCTGTGCTGGCGCTACCTTAGTCTCGGAAGACTCTCCCTTACTCCTCTTCCTTGGACACTGGATTGCATAATGACCCAACTCCCCACAGTGGAAGCACTTGATCTTGGAGAGATCTTTCTTCTTCCACTTTTCCTGCCTTCCCTAAGATGCTAGGGAAACATCTTCCTCCTCTTGCTTGACTTTGATCCCCTTGCTGTTGCTACCTGTCTTTGATTACCGTCTGATCTCTTCCTGGCGAAGAGCCGCCCACATCTCGTCCCAAGGTGGGAGAGTCCCTCTGCCCAATATACTCTGGACAAATACCTTCCAATGTTCTGAGACAACATTCAGGGCTATCCTCACCATCAACTCCTGATCCGGCGTGGCTTCTATAACAGTCAACTGATCTCGGATCTCATTCAGTCCTTCGAGGAAGGTGTCAATCGGTTCTCCCTTCATCTGATACAACCTCAACTGATTTTCAAGTAGCATTCTTCTTTGCACAAAAGTATGCTGGTACAATTTCTTGAGAGCCTCCCACATCTCAAATGCCTGTTTTCTTCTCAGCTATGTCTGGTACTACATGATCCTTGACCCCGTCAAGGATGATGCTCTTGGCCCTCGCCATTGCCTCCTCGTACTTGTCGTTATTATTGGGGTCGACTAGGATAGCTATTACCTTCAAGGCGAAGTTCTTGACACGATTTCTGTCAAGTATGGATAAGATTCTGGCCTTCCAGTTTGCGAAGTTCGATGCTTCGTCCAGTCTATCCTGGTCTCTTACTCCGTGTAGTGCCATGATGCTCCTTTACTTCCCTCTTTAAAGTTCTTTGTTCGACTCCTCTAAGTCTCTACTTCCCGTCTGGAAGTTCTTTTCTGGACTCCCTCTGAGTCCTGATTTCCCTCCTGGAAATCCTTCTGTCGCTGTCGAGATGCCCCCTACTCTGATCGTCTTGTGCAACCACACTGTTGATCCGGGTTCCTAGCCTAGAAACCCTCGGTAGCAGCGCCTCTTGGCCTTGCTCTGTCAGGTACTGTTCTGACTACAGTACCTCACCAACTCCACTCTACAATATTCCCACAGCCTTCTAAACCCTAGCAACCTGAAGATGAGATCTCCTAGGCTCTGCGCAATCCCAACACCAGCAACCTGACATCCTCAGCCAACTGCGTCAGCCCTCCCAGCTACTGCGTGGCTCTTCGTGAGGCTCTTGTTTCCTTCCTTAGCCTCTGCGCTACCTCTTCTCGGCGCACCCTTGATGACATAGTCACTGTGTCACCCTTCCCTTGTTGCTGCTCTGCTAGACACAACTTTTGTCACCTCGGGACAACTGTTTTCTGCTGTATTGCTCTGCTCGACTGATGTCCTTAGTCCACCTGTGATCTGCAATCACCCTCTAATACTATGTTGAAATTTCTAAGTTTACTTAGTTAGAAACCCTCCATGCACTTTATCTGATTTATTCCTACCTACTTGTTATTTTACTTAACAAGTTATTTACAATGTAAATATTGAAAATAATTTAATAAACACTAGTGCATGCTCAACATATTATAGATCAGCAACTAAAGGAAACAGAAACAATCACATCATATGACACCATTATTTTTAGACTAATGTCTCCGGAAAAACCCAATGTGGGAAAACCGGTGCAGCTATCTGAGGGTTTTCTTATTAAGCAATATCAGAGTACAATTTGGGTGCCGAAACTGGTAGAATTTCCTTGGCAGTAATACTTCTCAGTTTCTGACAAATCTCTTAGCTGAAACCGCGTATAATTCTTCCGGTAGCTACTCAACACCAATCTGCCACTGAAACCCCAACGTCAGCCTCTCTTTGGATTGCACCAACCCCTCTACCCAGCGCTAGCCCTACGTCACCCCGGATGGGTTTGCGTCAGCCTTAGGAGGCCCTGCGTCAGCAACGCTGGCCTCTCTGAGGCTCTGCGTAGCTCTCGACTACCTCTGCGTGGCCCTGGCTGGCTCTGCATCACTCTCCCTGGCTACTACGTTGCTCTCCCGACACTATCTCTGCCTCTCTGTCTCTCTATACTCAAATGCTTCTCAGCTGCATCTCCCAATCACTAATTCTATCTCTCTTAGCAAACCCTGCTCTAGAGAATAGAATGACTGATCACTCTGGTGTTTTTTCCAAGTGACCCTCAAGCCTCCTCTTATACTTTTCCTGTTGACATATCAACAGCCGAGATTAAGTCCCTAATCAACGGCTAAGATTAGATCTGGCTTGATCCATGTCTTTTGGACCATTCTAACACAGTTTCATATTAATCCACATTAATATTTTATTTTCCCTAAGTTTAGACTTAGGGACTCCATTAAAAATATTAATTATTTTAATATCTCCTGAACTATTTAGAATCTGCCCAAACCCTTTCTGGGTATTGAAGATCTCATGTGCCCTAACCTCTCCACCAAATTTAGTGGCTGGAGCACATCCGATGCTACCCCAAATCAACATAGAGCACATTCGATGCTATCTCAAATCAACAACAGACACTTCCTCTACTCAGCCACGACAAAAGTGCCTATCTTGTCTATGTCAGTGTGTAGCTGATGCACCTGCTAGTGCTGTTATTTCTATAGTTGCAGTTGGAGATGGTGATGAGGAGGAGGAGCCATGGGTTTCCCTGTTTGACTCTGATTCAGACTCTGAGCTAAATGATGTTGGCTTCTCTAGCTGTAGCCCATAGTACTGGTGACTAGTGATGTTTTACAATTTAGTTTTGTTGTAGAGGCCATTTAGAGCCTCCTTGGTTATGTGTTTTTGTTTTGATCTCTATATCATGTATGTATTGGACAATGCACTGGGTGCCATTTTGATATAATGGATATATTCACGAGCCTACTTTGTCATATGTTGTCTTCTTTCTATATTCTAATGCTTTATGTTTGGAAACATGAATGAAAATCTTTAAAATTATGTTTTTCATAAAAAAATAAATATTTAATGTATTTTTTACAACGACTGAGTCATTGAAATCAAACCGGTCGAGTCGATACCAAGTCGGAGTTGGGGTCGGAGCCGACCCTCGACCATTCCGAACCTGAGTCAGAATTTTAAAACATTGCTATATATATGAGTGTTATCTGTGGGCAAAAGTGTATGAGATTAAAAAGAAAATGAAGGCTTTGCAATCTGACGAAAGAAGTAGGCTGAGGGCATCTGAAAACCACAAGAAGGATTATGAGTGGAAGTAATATTAGTTCTGATATCTTGGCATTTGATTTCTTTTATTCTGGCGCAAGTGGTGGCTTATGATGGTGTAATCATGGCCCTGGTTGCACGAATTAGCTAAAGTCTTTGACCCCTTTTCGATGCTCAAGATCTGAGTGGAGTATTTAATGTTTGACCACATACTATGGTGCAATTTGTTGACCTAGGTTGTCATTGATGTCAATATGGCAATATTCTAGATACTAGATGATGATATGGAGCCAAGGGGAAGCAGAACAGATCCATGAAGAGACAGGAGCAAGGCCATCAGGGTAGCTAAGCCATAAGTTAGAGGAGTTAACAAAGGAGGCATATCAGAGCAAGAGAGGCATATCGGAAAAGGCAGAAGCCATCAAGGTATGAAGGTATAAGAGGAGGTCTTTGAAAGACACTGCCAAGCCAGAGGAGCCACATTGGAGCAAGAGGAGCCATATCGGAGGAGCGTTGCATGTAATACATGCCCAAGAAGAACCAAGAGGAGCTACAGGAGGAGCCAGATATATATGCCAAAGAAAAACAGAGCAAACAGAGGAGCAAACAGAGCAAACATAGCCAAAACAAAGCTATCGGGAGCTATATAGTATAAATGCGCATTTACAGTATCGGGGGCGCAAACTTATATATATATATATATATATATATATATATATGCATTTGCACTATCGGCGAGATAAACATATATATATATAGGCCATATACACTATTGGAGGCAAAAACCATACATATATGGAATACACTATCGAAGTGGGCATATACATAAATATCGGTGACAGTGGAAATCGGCGGTTCAGCTATGTGCCATCACCCCAAACCCCCGATTGCGATACATATATGTGGACTTGACGACATATATGTTCGGGTATATAAACATGTGAAGTCTGGGTAGTATTTCATATATATTGTTATGTATATGGGCCTTAAGCCTTGCCAAACACTTGCGAATTGCAACATATATATATATATATATATATATATATATATATATACGCGGACCCGCTGCAACATTGTGCTCTGGTTTAATGACATATCACATCCGCCATATCGCAAGAGCTTAAAGCCTTGCTGTTTTGAAAGTGCCGATTGTGATAGTTGCGGTGGACGCGATGGTCCGATTGTAACATAGTTAATATATCTATCGCGTCCATCGGCCATTGGCGACTGTCGATTGCGATTACAAGGTGGACCCAATACAATATAGATGCGGGTATAATATTTTTTGAAGTTCGCCCTTAGCGCTTCGCTTGTGGTTTTTTTCTCATATTTCCTGTGTATTTGAATATTGGCCTTGTGCGCAGTTTGAAGGGCCAAAATGCATATGATAACAGTTCCGATAGTTCAGGAGGCCTAAACGATCGTTCAGTAGGCATAATGATGCCGATTGCGATTGCAATGGTGATGTGGCAGGTAGGGGCTGTCCTGATTGGTATAATCATCTCCGTTAAACTGGAAAAATCCTGTGTATGTCCATGATGATGAAAAAAAAGGAGCGCTGTTATAGTTTAACTTGGAATATGTGTTCCCCGTGTGTTATTCTGTCCTCGCCGTTGAATCAATGTGTCTCAGGAGAGTTGGTGAGCATGAAGAGATAGAGCAAGCCACAACGACCAAGGAGGGAAGCCGAAGGATCAAGTGATGCAGAGGAAACTACAGAGACCGAGGAGGAAGCCTAAGAGGCAGCGAAAAAAGGAAACCAATAGACAGAGGCATGAGGAATGCATAAAAACAGGAAAAACAGAGAACAATGTGTGGTTGTGTTGTTGAAATAGTTGGAGAAAATAGAGGCCGTAGCAGAGGGTCCAGCAAAACAGAAAAAGGGCCGAAGGACCAATAGGATAGGAGACAGTTGAAGGGGAGAAGTAGCCAGCAGAGAAGCAGTCATGCTGAAGCATTCACTATGACATTAGAACAAATGCTTGAATAGAAAGTTGTTCTTTATGCAGAGCTTAGTGCAGCTAATAGTAGACTGACTAAAGTTGTGTGAAGACATTATCAGAGAGCACGAAGGCTATTGGAGACTCTATGTGGGCAGTATGAAGAGTTGTAAAGACTCCTTCATGAGAAGACTGGTTGTCATTGATGTTGTGGCATGGAGACTACAGTGAAGCTGTAAACAGACAGAACTCATTAATGAAGAGTTCTGAGAGCAGAACATTACTGTTAAACATGCCTTGACAAGATTGGGTCCAAACCCTTGGGGCTGGTGCCTCAAAAGTAAGAAGAATTGGAGTCCTTGGGGCTGGTGCCTCGGAAGTAAGAAGGATTGGAGTCCTTGGGGTTGATGCCTCAAAAGTAAGAAGGATTGGAGTCCTTTGGATTGGTGCCTTAGAAGTAAGAAGGATTGGTGTCCTTGGGATTGGTGTCTCAGGAACTAGAAGGTTTGAAGTCCTTGGGAGTTGGTGCTCCTACGTCCAAGATTGTTGCCTTGGTGAAATAGAGTTGGAGCTCTGGAGGTTGGAGCCTCACAAAAGTCCAAGTTGGTGCTTGGCAACTGATTGCAACCACTTATATATTGTATTTATTTTTCTGCGAAGATTATATTAATAAAAGCATTTATTATTGTTGTTCATCTTGTGTTATGAATATATATGTTTTAACGGGTAAGACGATAGTCAGAAAAAGAAATGCTGATTCACTCCCCCTATCAATATTTCCAACAATTGGTATCAGGGCTAGTACCTTCATTCAAAGCCTAACAGCTTGAAGGTCGATCTTTAGAACACAAATGGCGAAGTCAAGGAAGAAAGTCTCCAATCCTCCTAAGGATGTGTCTCCCTCTATTACTAAAATAGAAGACAATCAATTTGAGGAGGCTCCAAGGCTCAATGGGAACTTTAATATTTGGGAAGCAAGAATGAGGAATTTCTTACAGACTCAAGGCATTGAAATTTGGAAATCAGTGATTGATGATAGCAGGATGGATGGAGAATCCAAGGACGACAATGCAAAAGCAATGAAGGTAATCTTGAATGGGCTACCTAATTCTGTAAAGAACAATCTAGGAAAATATTCATCAGCAAAGGGTATATGGGACAAACTTCATGACCTTCACTCAAAAGGAGCATTGACTATGACCATCAGTCAAGAAGATGATGGAAATCAAGAAGGAAATCCAGAACCCATCATAGAAACTGAAAATGAGAATGATGACATCAAGGCTAAAGTAGACCTAGAAGATGAAGAGAATGAAAAAGACTTTGTAGAAGATGTCCTTGCTCAACTTATGGCTGCCATGGAAGAGATTAACAATTTGAAAAAAGAAAATAAGGAACTTAAGAAGATAGCACTCATTGTTGACCAAGATCAAACGAGGAAGAAAGTTGACCTTGTCAAGCTTCAAGTACAAGAAAGGGATGAAGAACTTGCCAAGCTTAAGAAGGAATTTCATCAAAGCAAAAGAAAGCAGCATGAAGAAATCATATCCATGACAAATGAATTGAATAAAGCAACGAAATGGGAAGATACCTTGTCAAGCCAACTTGAACAAAGGCACAAGAGCTTGAACAAACTTGAAGAAGAGATTGGTCAGTTCAAGGTAGAGATCTTCTCTCTCAAATCTAAACTACAAGAAGCAAGGAAACAAGCACAAGGAGCTGAAAATACCATGGAAGCATTGGAAGTCATAGAAGGATAGGTTGATGAAGTAGGAAACACCATGATCTGTCAATTGAAAGCAAAGAATGAAGAAATCTTCAAAATGAAGTCAAATATCATCTCCCTTAAAATAGAAGCAGATGAAGCTACTCGTATCAAGGAAGAAACTGAGAAACAACTTGCTAAGAAGAATAATGAGTGTGAAAGATTGGAAGAAGAGATTGTCTTCCTCAGAACAAAGGTTGAAGGGATGAACAAAATCTTGAAGAGCTCTCAGGCCTTGGATGACATGCTCAACTATCACAGATGTCCATTTGATAAATCAGGTCTCGGGTATGCAGGTGAATCCTCAAACAAGAATGATAATGCTTCAAACAAAAGGGATGTGAAGAAGCCAAAAAGAAATGGTGATGCTCCCAGTTCCAGCAAAGGCAAGGAGAAAAATCAAGGCTACAATAGAAGAAATCCTGCTACAAGAAGAAATCTTGCTCCAAGAAGAAATCCTGCTCCAAGAAGAAATGTAGATGATGTCAAAGATGCGAGAGGCAATGGTTATCATCAAAGGATCTCAAGGTAGAAAGGCTTCAGAAGTACATCAAGGAAATCTCCATCTCCCAGGTACCAAAGTTCATTTTTTGGTTATTGTTATTCTTGTACAAACTTTGGTCACATGGCAAAAGACTGTAAAGCATATCATAAAGATAGATATTATGGTCCCCAACAATCTCCAAGAAACAATTTTGCAGGAAGAAATCATGAATTCTTATTCATGAACAATGTAGAATGCTTCAAGTGTCATAACATTAGTCATATGGCATGTGATTGTAACTTAACTTGGGCTCTTACACAAGCTAGAACCATGCTAAAGAAGAAAGTTACACAAGTATGGAGAAGGAAGCAAATACAGTCCGAAAGTCCCTTGAGCTCTCTAGCGAACAGCATATGTCATTGGCCTGAATTTTGACAATCTAAGCATTTGATGGAAAGACTCTGCCAAAAGAGATGATGCATACAGTTAGGGCGAGCCTGTGATTATTGATCAGTATTACAGAAGCTATTAGTGAAAGGGTCCCTATGAAATCGTTGTTGAGCTATATTAACAGTCATTCCTTGATAAAGATCATTTCTCAGGGGTACTCCATTGAAGAACATGTTCCTATAACCATTCTTTGGACTGTGATTAAAGATGCTTTCCACTTAATCACTAAGTAGTATTTGGAGCAATAAAGAAAGTCATCTAATACTAGAGAAATAGAGCAAATAACTATGGTGTTGACATTACAAATGCTAAATCTCTTGATTCAGGGTTTCAATGTTAGAATAGATAAATTATGGACACTAATAGAGGCAATCTTCAATAAAACAGATACATCTGGAATGGAGTTTGAAGTAAGAGCAGCTAGCAGCGTATAACAAAACTGAAGCATTGCAAGAAGATGCAAATCAGCAGAATGAATTTAAAAGACAATCATGGATTGGATATCTAAATCTGCTAGGGAAATAACTTGCTGAGATATGTACAATAACACAAGGAAAAGATGGCTCATAGAAAGGAGAATGTGGTGTTGTCAAATATAACTTATGCTAAGACTGGTCACTGAGAAAATATAGCAATAGTAAGGCACAACCTCTCACCATTTCATCCAAATGCAATGATGTTGAATACTAGATGGCAGTGACTCAAGGAGAAGCACAAAGACACAAAGGAACTCGGATTTGAAGAAAGAAAACAAGAAAGAAAATTTCAGTGGCATTTTCTCTTGATTCGGACTATGAAGGCCTCTCAGTTCTGCCTGTGGAGACAACAATATGGATTGAAGCATAAAAACCTGGAGTTGGACACTTGGTGTATGGCTATTTGTAATCGGATTGAAAGCACTGAAGTGGAGCATATTTAAGCATTATTGAAGCCATGATAAAGTAGCTCTGAGAACATGAAGAGGGAATAATGTGCCAATTGATGATAAAGCATCAATCCTTCTATCTTGAGTAAAAAGAAGAAGAGCACTATGACAGGGGGAGTCACAGACCCATGAAGATCTACCATTCATGAAGAACAGAAGCAGGTTGATAGGGGAGTCCCAGAGCACTCCTTTGCCATTGATGTCAAAGGGGGAGAGAAAAAGAATATTGCCATCAATAACAAAGGGGGAGATTGTTGACCTAGGTTTTCATTGATGTCAATATGGCAATATTCCTAGGTACTAGATGATGATATGGAGCCAAGGGGAAGTAGAACAGATCCATGAAGAGACAGGAAAAAGGCCATCAGGGTAGCTATAAGCCATAAGCTAGAGGAGTTAACAAGGGAGGCATATCAGAGCAAGAGAGGCATATCGGAAAAGGCAGAAGCCATCAAGGTATGAAGGTATAAGAGGAGGTCTTTGAAAGACACTGCCAAGCTAGAGGAGCCACATTGGAGCAAGAGGAGCCATATCGGAGGATCGTTGCATGTAATACATGCCCAAGAAGAACCAAGAGGAGCTACAAGAGGAGCCATATATATATATATATATATATATATGCCAAAACAGAGCTGTCGGAGCTACAGGAGGAGCCATATATATGCCAAAGAAAAACAGAGCAAACAGAGGAGCAAACGGAGCAAACAGAGCCAAAACAGAGTTATCAGGAGCTATATAGTATATATGTGCATTTACACTATCGGAGGCGCAGACTTATATATATATATATATATATATATATATATGCATTTGCACTATCGACGGCAATAACCATACATATATGGAATACACTATCGGAGCGAGCATATACATAAATATCGGCGACAGTGGAAATCGTCGGTTCGGCTATGTACCATCACCCCCAAACCCCCGATTGCAATACATATACGCAGACCCGACGACAGGTGAAGTCCGGGTAGTATTTCATATATATTGTTATGTATATGGGCCTTAAGCCTTGCCATGTTAAACACTTGCAAATTGCAACATATATATATAGTATATACGGAGACCTGCTGCAACATTGTGCTCTGGTTTAATGACATATCGCATCCGCCATATCGCAAGAGCTTAAGGCCTTGCCGTTTCAAAAGTGCCGATTGCGATAGTTGCCGCAGACCCGATGGTCCGATTGTAACACAGTTAATATATATATCGCGTCCATCGGCCATCGGCCATTGGCGACTGCTGATTGTGATTACAAGGCAGACCTGATACAGTATAGATGCGGGTATAATATTTTTTGAAGTCCGCCCTTAGCGCTTCACTTGTGGTTTTTTTCTCATATTTCCTGTGTATTTGAATATTGGCCTTGCGCGCGGTTTGAAGGGCCAAAATGCATATGATAACGGTTCTGATAGTTCAGGAGGCCTGAACGATCGTTCAGTAGGCATAATGATGCCGATTGCGATTGCGATGGTGACGTGGCAGGTAGGGGCCGTCCTGATTGGTACAGTCATCTCCGTTAAACTGGAAAAATCCTGTGTATGTCCATGATGATGAAAAAAAGGAGCGCTGTTACAGTTTAACTTGGAATATGTGTTCCCTGTGTATTATTCGATCCTCGCAGTTGAATCAATGTGTCTCAGGAGAGTTGGTGAGCACGAAGAGATAGAGGAAGCCACAACGACCAAGGAGGGAAGCCGAAGGATCAAGCGATGCAGAGGAAACTACGGAGACCGAGGAGGAAGCCTAAGAGCTAGTGAAAAAAGGAAACCGATAGACGAAGGCATGAGGAATGCATAAAAACAGGGAAAACGGAGAACAGTGTGTGGTTGTGTTGTTGAAGCAGTTGGAGAAAACAGAGGTCGTAGCAGAAGGTCCAGTAGAACAGAAAAAGGGCCGAAGGACCAACAGGATAGGAGACAGTCGAAGGGGAGAAGTAGCCAGTAGAGACATAGTCATGCTGAATTATTCACTGTGACATTAGAACAGATGCTTGAACAGAAAGTTGTTCTTTATGCAGAGCTTAGTGCATCTAATAGTAGACTGACTAAAGCTGTGTGAAGGCATTATCAGAGAGCACGAAGGCTATTGGAGACTCTGTGTGGGCGGTATGAAGAGTTGTGAAGACTCCTTCATGAGAAGACTGGCTATCATTGATGCTGTAGCATGGAGACTACAGTGAAGCTGTAAATAGACAAAACTCAGTGATGAAGAGTTCTGAGAGCAGAACATTACTATCAAACGTGCCTTGACAAGATTGGGTCGAAACCCTTGGGGCTGGTGCCTCAGAAGTAAGAAGGATTGGAGTCCTTGGGGTTGATGCCTTAGAAGTAAGAAGGATTGGAGTCCTTTGGATTGGTACCTTAGAAGTAAGAAGGATTGGTGTCCTTGGGACTAGTGTCTCAGGAACTGGAAGAATTGAAGTCCTTGGGAGTTGGTGCTCCTAAGTCCAAGATTGTTGCCTTGGCGAAATAGAGTTGGAGCTCTGGAGGTTGGAGCTTCACAAAAGTCTAAGTTGGTGCTTGGCAACTAATTGCAACCACTTATATATTGTATCTATTTTTCTGCAAAGATTATATTAATAAAAGCATTTATTATTGTTGTTCATCTTGTGTTCTGAATATATATGTTTTAACGAGTAAAACAATAGTCGGAAAAAGAAACACTGATTCACCCCCCCTCTTAGTATTTCCAACACAATTCACATGCTTTTGGTGCATTTGGTGAATTGTTCTTATTGAAAGGATGTCTAGAGATTGATAATGAGTGCAATTTGTGATCTAGACAAAATCGTGTTCATGGTAACTTGGTGTGTAAGGGCTAATCCTTGGTGCGTAAGGGCTAGTTAGAGTTTAAACCAGGTGTTGCATATGACAAAGAATACAAATGTCAGATTTGAATGCATTGAAGCTGGCAACAATAGCAATGCAGTGCAATACAACTTGATGTGTTCATGAGTAGACATGTTGCATTGCATTAGTGTGTTTTGCATTCTTGTGTGTGCATCCTTCTTTTGAAATTCTTTAGACTGATGTGTCTGCATAATAGCTAGATATCATTTTTAGCTAACATTTTATTTTATCCTACATTGCAAGGGTGATGGTCAACACATTGCTTAGTTTCTATCAACAAGTTGTTCTGAGTGTACATGTAACAAGTTGACGAACACCAAGGATCGCTAGAGTTCACATGCACTCCTCGTTGGATAGCCATCCAACTAGTTTCTGTTAAAATTGGCAAGTAGAGCCAAACTTCATGTGAGTCACCTTATTCATGGCTGATTATATTTTTCTTGGATTCCTCTCGTCGAGAGGTGTAGGATTGATCTAAAGATCATCCGATTCCGATAAGTGTTTATGGAGATATGGATTTATTTAGATTATGGAATAATTATCAAGCCGACTAGCAACTCATATAGGCTCAGAAGCCCAACAGACGCATCTATTCATCATCAACATTTGTATATAAATATAGGAGGTCTTTTCCTCATTTGGACACACATCTCATCACATCTCTCTCTCTCTCTCTCCTGCGCAGAAAAGAGGCTCTTCTCCTACTACGCAGAAAGGGACTCTTCTCTCACACGTGGAAGGAAGGACGCAGAATTTAGGGCTGCAACTGCAGATCGGAAGTTTGACCAGCGTTGACCATCAGACTCTCTCTCAGAACTGCATAGTAGGTGAAGCTGACTCTCCTTGGAAATCTGGGTGATGCCGATGATGCCGATGCTGCTGACGCCGGTGATGTCGATGACACTGATGCCGGTGATGCTGATGATGGTGCCGGTGATGTTGATGATGCTGATGCCGGTGATGCCGATGATGCTAATGTCGGTGATGCTGATGATGCCGATGCTGCGGATGCCGGTGATGCCGATGACGCTGATGCTGGTGATGTTGATGATGCCGGTGATGTCGATGATGGTGATGCCGGTGATGCCAGTGATGGTGATGCCGGTGATGCCGATGATGGTGATGCTGGTGATGTCGATGATGGTGATGTCGGTGATGCCGATGATGCTGATGCCGTTGATACCGATGATGCTGACGCTGGTGATGTCGATGATGCTGATGCCGGTGATGTTGATGCCAGTGATGCCGATGATGCTGATGCCGGGGATGCTGATGATGCTGATGCCGGTGATGCCAGTGATGCTGATGTCGCTGATCTAGGGTTTGTTGCTGTTGATATAAATCAAACTTTTGTACTATTTCTCTCTACTGGATTATTGAAGATAAAAGAAGATTTGATCAAAGGGTTTCCCCATATTGGGGTTTTTCCCTGGCTAGCCGTCACATCTTGTGTCTCTTGTCTTGGCTTGTTTTCTGTCAATTGTTTAATGTTCTATTTGCACTTTACTTACTGTACATGTGATTGCTAATCTGTGGATAATAATAATAAAAAGAAGTAAACTGCTCTAAGCATAGAACATACCATAATTTAACATGGTATCAGAGCTGAGGTGAAGACAAAGCCCGAGCAAGAGCAAGAGCAATCACCGAAGAGAAGATTGGCAAGGCTATCCTAAAAGAACTATGGGGTCCTCAACACTCTTCCCTGCCGAAGACAAGCTTCGTGAGAAGTCTGACTATCACAGATGGAAGATGTCTCTCGATCTAACCTTAGAAGATCAAGGAGTGTTGGACCATGTGAGAGGCAATATTGTTGAGCCTCCATCAAATGCACCTGCTGCTGCCAGGAACAAATGGAAAACTGGTGAAGTCAAAACAAAGAAGATCATCCGGGACTCTATCGACAAGCGCTTGGTGGCCTCCATTCAAGAAGGCTAGAAATTCTAGGATGTATTATATGTACCTGACCTCAAAAAGAACCTAGTGTCCATCTCGGCAATGGAAGACAAAGGCTACAAGGTGACCTTCAGCGATGGCAAGGTACGTGTATGGAAAAACAATGTTAAAGATGCCTTTACTCTTGGGTTTCGAGTTGATTCATTATATCAGGTCGGTGGAAGTCCGCTAGGTGTCATGTCTTGTGACACATCTCTTCAGTCCGAACTTTGGCATCAGAGGTTTGCCCACCTTCATTATAAAGCTCTACCCGATGTAAGACAAAGGGTGACAGGGATGCCCGAATTCCGAGTAGAGAAAGAAGGTGTATGTCCGGGATGTGCCGAAGGAAAGCTCAAAAGGGGACCATTCCCCTCAAGCCAAAGCAAGACCTCTGATATATTACAGTTAGTTCACTTAGACATATTTGATATGATTCCTATGAACTCCTTGGGAGGATATTCATATCCTTACTTTTACAGATGACTATTCTCGAAAGACTTGGATATACTTCTTGAAAAAGAAGGATGAAGTGTTCTCTTGGTTTCGACATTTCAAAGCCTTGATCGAGAATCAAACCGAAAAGATCAAGATCTTAAGGACTTATAATGGGACTGAATATGAAATCTAACGAGTTTCATGACTTTTGTAAAGAGGCTGGCATTAAGAGGGAGACTACTACACCGTATACTCTTGAACAGAATGGTGTGGCAGAAAGGAAGAACCGTACGATTGTGGACGCTGTCCATGCCATGCTTCATGATCAAAGACTTCCGAAGTTTCTATGGGCCGAAGCTGCAAACACCGCCGTATATGTACAAAACCGATGCCCTCATCAAGCATTGGGTTCCAAGACTCCTTAAAAAATGTTCACTGGTAAGAAACCTGACGTATCTCATTTTAGAATTTTTGGAAGCCTTGTATATTTTCATGTGTCGAAAGAAAAAAGGAATAAATTGGGTGCATCTGGAAAGAAAGGAATCTTCATGGGCTATGGTGAAATACTAAGGTATAGAATCTATGTAGCCGGTCAAAGGGAAGTCATGATTAGTCATGATGTCACCTTTGACGAAGATATGGCTCTCAGCAAGGTGAATAATCTTCCTACTTTAAGGAGCTCTCAAGACGCTGACACCACGGAACCAAAAGAAAAAAATGATGTAACAATGCCCGATGTGGATGAACCCATGGATCCTATTGATCCACCTGAGCCTTCCTCTTCTAGCAAAAGGCCCTCTTGGCTTAGGGGGCTACTTGATGATGCTGAAGGACACATCGCACTCGAGGAACCTTCCGTGAAAGTAAGAAGCCGAACAGATATCAGGGATACCTGACCATCATGAGCATGATCATCCAAAATGAACCTTCATCATTCACAGATGCCATCAAGCATCAAGTATGGAAGGATGCTATGACCGAAGAATATGAGTCTATTATGAAGAATGATGTCTGGGAAGTAGTTCCTAGACCCCAGGACAAGACAGTTGTCACTTCTAAATGGCTTTACAAGATAAAGCATGCAATAGATTGAAGTACGGAAAAGTATAAGGCTCGTTTTGTCGCTTGTGGTTTCTCCCAGAAGGAAGGTATAGACTATGACGAGATATTTGCACCTGTTGCCAGATATACCACCATCCGTTCGATCATAGCCCTTGCTACTTCACAAGGATGGAACCTACATTAGATGGATGTCAAGATCGCATTCTTGCATGGTTCGATCAAAGAAGAGGTCTATGTGGAGCAACCCGAAGAATTTGAGATTTCTGATTGAAAATCTCATGTATGCAGGTTGAAGAAGGCTCTCTATGGGCTGAAGCAAGCACCCCGAGCATAGTATGAGAGGATCGATAGCTACTTGATGAAGCTGGGATTCACTAGGAGTGAAGTCGATCCTAACCTTTACTCTAAGGTTGAAGATGACAAACCTCTCATACTGGTGCTGTATGTGGATAATCTCTTTCTAATAGGTGCAAACCCTCTCATTCACAAATGTAAGAGGGAGTTGGCTTCTGAATTTGAAATGAAGGACCTAGGACTGATGCACTATTTCCTAGGACTTGAAGTCTGGCAGAAGCCAAGGGAAATTTTCCTTTCTCAAGGGAAATTTTCCTTTCTCAAGGAAAATATGTGGTGAAGATATTGGAAATATTCGGTATGGTGGACTGCAAGCCTGTAACTACCCCGATGGAGCTTGACTTTAAGAAGTTAAGCGGTAGCGCCACTAGACCTGTTTTACAAAATGCCACTGAGTATCGTCAACTCGTCGGAGCATTAATGTTCTTAGTGAACTCTCGTCCAGATATATGCTTCGTAGTCAACACATTGAGTCAACATATAGTTGAACCTCACCACATACATTGGATTGGTGCCAAGAATCTGTTGAGATATCTTCGTGGCACAATTACTTATGGGTTAAGATACACTGCCGGAGATGTGAGACTACTTGGGTATACTGATGCTGATTGGGCAGGTAGTGTGGTGGACTGAAAGAGCACTTCTGGGTGCTGTTTCTCCTTGGGATCTGCTTCGATATCCTGGATGAGCAGGAAGCAGAAGTCAGTGGCTTTGAGCACCGCCAAGGCAGAGTATATTACTGCTAGCATGGCCACTTGTGAGGCAGTCTGGTTATGAAAGCTCTTCAGTGAGCTGTTTGGATTTACATTGGATACCATTGTGATCCTGTGTGATAACCAGAGTGGGATTCGTTTATCAGAGAATCCCGTATTTCATGATCGCTCCAAGCATATCGATATCAGGTACCACTATATTCGAGATATGGTGCAGCGGGGAGCTATAAGGCTCCAACATATCGGTACAGATGAACAGGTCGCTGACATTTTGACAAAGCCCCTAGGAAAGGTCAAATTTTTGACTTTCTGAGAACGACTTGGTGTCGTTCAAAAACCCTCTGATGAGGGTCCTGTATGATGTATGGAGCTCTTGGAGCTCCGGGGGGGTGCGGGGTACTTCTTGGAGCGACATATGACCACAGGGTGACTCACCATCCCCTGGTGGTGTACGTGTACAGGGTAAAAGAATCAAAACTTTCCCTGTGACACCCCGTGGCGACTATGTAGCAGGATGATTAGTTCTCCTGTGAGGTCTGGATGATGTGTTCTCCATGACGATTGTGTAGCAGGATGATTAGTTCTCCTGTGAGGTTTGGATGATGTGTTCTCCATGACAATTGTGTAGCAGGATGATTAGTTCTCTTGTGAGGTCTGGATGATGTGTTCTCCATGACGATTGTGTAGCAGGATGATTAGTTCTCCTGTGAGGTCTGGATGATGTGTTCTCCATGATGATTGTGTAGCAAGATGATTAGTTCTCCTGTGAGGCCTGGATGATGTGTTCTCCATGGCAATTATGGAACAGGATGATTCGCTTTCCTGTGGGCCAGGATGATTAGTTCTCCGTGGCATCCACTGGATAGGATGATTCGCTCTCCTGTGGACAGGATGATTCGCTCTCCTGTGGACAGGATGATTCGCTCTCTTGTGGGATAGGATGATTTTCTCTCCTGTGGACAGGATGATCAGTTCTCCTGTCAAGGCATCTTACCCATGCAGTCTAGGACTCATGGCCCATGGGAAGTATCTCTCATCTGATCAATGAGCAGGGAAATGAGGATAGGGACCATAGTAGTACCGATGGACGCATCGTTGTATCTACCATACTCCCTATGCTAGAATGACCTTCATTGATCTGGGATCAATGATACTGGTTTGGGATTAGTGGTAGGAGTTGTACCCACTATGACACTAACTTCGGGTCAGTTGAGGACTGGTCTGGGACCAGTGGTACACACTCTGAGAATGACTTTGAGTTAGTGGAGGATGGTATGCTACATCCTCGATCACTTCTTCTTCTTCTTCTTCATAGTTCGAGCAGAGCAGAACAGAGCTGAGCAAAGCAGAGCATAGCAAGGCAGAGCAGAGCAGGGGTCAAGTTGTACAGGGTAGTGCATTTGATGGATGAATAGTAGCGACAGACAGACGAATTTCTGATGAAGTTCTCCCTAGTTGAGAGGGAGTGTTAAAATTGGCAACTAGGGCCAAACTTCATGTGGGTCACCTTATTCATGGTTGATTATATTTTTCTTGGATTCCTCTCGCCGAGAGGTGTAGGATTGATCTAAATATCATCCGATTCCGATAAGTATTTATGGAGATATGAATTTATTTAGATTATGAAATAATTATCAAGCCGACCAACCACTCATGTAGGCTCAGAAGCCCAATAGGCACATCTATTCATCATCAACATTTGTATATAAATACGAAGGTATTTTCCTCATTTGGTCACACATCTCATTACATCTCTCTCTCTCTCCTGCGTAGAAAAGAGGCTCTTCTCCTACTGTGCAGAAAGGGACTCTTTTCTCACATGTGTGGAAGGAAGGACGCAGAATTTAGGGCTGCAACTGCAAATCAGAAGTTTGACGAGCGTTGACCATCAGAGTCTCTCTCAGAACTGCGCAGTATGTGAAGCTGACTCTCCTTGGAAATCCGGGTGATGCCGATGATGCTGATGCTGGTGATGCCGATGATGCTGATGCCGATGATGCCAATGATGCTGATGCTGGTGATGCCGATGATGCCGATGCTGTTGATGCCGATGATGCCGATGCTGTTGATGCCGGTGATGCTGATGATGCTGATGCCGGTGATGCTGATGATGTCGATGCTGGTGATGCTGGTGATGCCGATGATGCTGATGCCGGTGACGCCGATGATGGTGATGCAGGTGATGCTGATGTTGGTGATACCGATGATGCTGATGCCGGTGATACTGATGATGCTGATGCCGGTGATGCTGATGATGTCGCTGATGCCGATGATGCTGATGCCGGTGATGCCGGTGCCGCTAATCTAGGGTTTGCTACTGCTGATATAAATCAGACTTTTGTACTATTTCTCTTTGCTGGATTATTGAAGATAAAAGAAGATTTGATCAAAGGGTTTCCCCATATTGGGGTTTGTCCTTGGCTAGCTGCCACATCTTGTGTCTCTTGTCTTGGCTTGTTTTCTGTCGATCGTTTAATGTTCTATCTACAATTTACTTACTGTACATGTGATTGCTAATTTGTGGATAACAATAATAAAAAGAAGTAAACTGCTCTAAGCATAGAACATACCATAGTTTAACAGTTTCCCTATATGATCAACTCAAAACACGATGTCAAGATGCTCCACTTTTTGCTCTTGTCAAATCTTTCTCCCATCTCACATTCCTTTTCGAAGGAAGGTGGGTCACCCATTAGTAGGTATTTTAACCATTTTTGCAATCATGTGCTTGTATTTAATGTTATATGCATACTAATATGAATCACAGGGAAAAACTGAATAATTGACTGATCTTGACTGTATTCTTATTTTGTTCACCTAGGAGGTTAGTCTGTGACTCTAGTCAAGTGGGACTTCCTCTAAGGCCTTAGGGTTTTAGGAGAGGCACTACTAGGAAATCACTGATTGGAGTAATGTATCTAAGGTAATCCATACTTCCCATTTCCGATCCTCCCCTCTTATTCATCTGCATTCTTTGGGTTGGTGGTCATTGGTCATTGGGATTGGCACCCTTCATCCATATCCTTAGGTCTAGGTCCAGAAACTTAGCCTTGAAGGTTGATGCAGCTAAAAGAAAGGTAAAAGCATAGAAGACCACAACAAAAGAAAAATGTAAAATGCAAAGATGGTTGGGACATTTATTTAGGGCATGGGAAAACTCCTAGCATGAGCTCCATCTTCCTCATTAACCATCACCTAGTTCCTCAAGCATTTAATGCTTGATTTGAAAGGAATTGTTCTCTTGAGCCAACCCTGATGAACGATAAATTACTTCATCCGAAAAGGGTAATGGGAAATTTCAAAAGAAAACTTCAACTCCTAAGCTATACACCTAATAAGGGCAAGTCATAAAAAGTAAAAGGCACACCAAAGGGGTGGAAAAAGCAAGCCAAGGAAAGGAGTAACTCATGCCTCCACAATTACTCCCTCTTTACATCTATACACTAAGGATGTTGGACGCTCATTACTTGGTCTCATGGCCATGAAACCTTCCCTAAATCATTTTCCAATCTGTAGCCGTCATTATCACACACGCCTATGGATTGATGGGCTAGCCTAGGACATGTCACTCCCCATACGGGTTGGAAACACCCAATAGGGTTGTTGACCTATCTATCCCTAATATAAGTGAGGTAACTTGTTTACATGTCTTAATCTAGTTAGACATTTGTAGGTGAGTTTTGTGTGAAGTATTGTTGTGCCCCTAATATTAGGTATGGTCCACTATGATGCATTTATGGTTTCTCTAATGATTGTTGATTTCACTTGATCTTGAGAGGGTTTTGTTAAGGGTTGTTATCACAACAACATACATCCCTTGAGAGTTGATATTCATTTAATTCAACAACACTTTAAGTTGTTATACCAAGTCCAAAGAACAGTTTTGACCTTGATGATGTGGTGTTTCCCCTCCAGATTTGAGCATTAGGCTATGAGATGGTTCCACATGGTGCTTGGCTCTCATGAGTACCCCGCATGCGAAAGCATTGAGCCACTAAAGGCTTGTTGTTGGATTTATTGATGATGTGTGCCCAGATAGACCTAAGACACCCCCAAGTTGGCCTTGACAATGTTTCATGGGCATTGCTTGTTCTAGAGCCTAGATGATAATGGTTATCCATGAGATGATGTGGGAGGGCTTGTACATCACTAGTAGACCTCAACGCTTGAACATGATGGTGCCATGTCACCCCTTTTGCCCTAGGGTGCAATGATGATGATGCCATGGTTTTGGAGTTATTACCCATATGCTTGAGCTTTTCGTTGGAGTATGGAGCACTCATGATCCATTTGTCACTTGCTTCTGGCATATTGGGCACCTATGAAGGATGAAATCATTGTGGAGGACATAATTTCCCGACACATGTGGGCTATTTTGGCATTTATTGTTATGCTTTTGAGCTATATTGTGGTTTACTTCTAGCCTCTCACCTATTGAACACGTAAGAAAGCTTGTTTTAGGGACTTGCTTGTAAAATTAGTGGAACTAAGGCAAGAGTGTGAATTAGTCTCTTATCTCTATATTTTGGGTCAAATGTGATCTTTTTCATGGTGCAAGTTCTCTTGGAGCTGGTTTTTGCTTGGAGATGTTTGCTTGGGATTGATTGATGTGTTTCTCTTGGAAAAACTTGTAAGTTTAATGCATCTTTTCTATATTTTGCATATTGTATGTGTAGTAGGGTTTCTATTTTGTGCCATGATTTAATTTCTAAATCTTTCATGAAAACTTGCTCCTTTATGTCATGCGAAATTGTTTTCCAAGAAATCTTTAAGTAAACTCTGAGCATGCATTCTTTAAATTTAAAATCTCCCATCGCAGGGAAAATCACTATGGTTTTAGAAGTGGATGCCCTTGTCACCCCCCCTTGCTCCACAAGGCCATTCTCATTGATCTTGACCCTAGAAGACTCTGTCAAGCCCATTTTGGAGAAGGAACCAGTCATAAAAGTGTTGATCAACCATATTTGTTATTAAATTTATCCTTTTTCTTTCTTTTTCCTAGACATCTATGGTTATGGCTAGGATTTTATGTGGACTATTGCTAAAAAGTAAATTTATGTTAAATGTTTTATGGTTCTTAAAGTAGGATATGCATTGATAAATAATTTAAAAGAAAAATCTAGCATTGTTGCATGTTAAATCTTCCTTTTTAGGATTGACATCACTATTTATTTGTTGTTTATGCATGATTTCAACCATAAAACTCCATTGCAAATCGTAATTCCTTGGTATTAATTTGAAGGTCTTACTTCTTTTGTTGATTATCCATTGAAATACCTTTTCTTTTGGTTGTTATATGGTATCTTTTACCTTATCATTTGAAAATATGAAAAATTCTAACTTATAACAACCCTTTAATAAATCTAGGAATACAATACTTGAACTTTGGCATAGAACGCCAAAGCCTTTAGTGTCCATTGGTACTATATCCCATTTAATAGACCTTCTATCAATCACTTTGAGACATTATCATTGAATATCCTTTAAATGAGGTGACAATCACAACCCTTTCTCTTGTTACTCTAAGGTATGGTTCTTCCTAGGGGGCTTTTGCACTGAGCTTGTTATATTTTTGCAACAACAATGTCCAATGAAACCTAGAAGAGAAGTGCAACCTTTGTATTAGCGTGAAACCCTAAAGAAGCGATCTGAACCACAACCTTGTAGGTGATGACGAGAAAACTTGTAACCAAATGTTGAAGACTAAAATGAACCCTAAAAAGTGAGATGATCAAAGCAAACTTGCAAACCTATTGGTGGTAGGAGCCCTTGAAGGCAGGTTAAAACTCGAGAAAACCCTAAACAAGAGATAAGTTGAGAAGCTCTAGATTGGCAACCCTTATGATAGTGACTCTAGAGTCTGGTGAAAAATCTGTGGATCACCTAGACAAAAAATAAGATTTGGAAACCATATTTGTGTAACCCTTACGAAAATGCCACCATCTCCAAAAATTGATGTTGAAAAATCAGATATAGAAACCCTAATTCTAGTCTGGCAAAACACTGATGACACTATAAAAAAATCTCCGAAAACTTGCCAAAAGGTCAACTTTGATGCCCTGATTCTGTCGTCAGGAAACGAGCAATGTTATGAACCCAGAGCCCTGCAACAACAACTAGAAAAAATGTTGAAATAAATCACAAGCAAAACCTAGCTTTAGGTGCTCAAATTAGTGTAATTAACACACAAAATATGCTCAACAACCTTAAAAAAAAAGTGTTTTCCAGTGAGCAAAAATCACCACGAAAAAAAACCTAATGTTCATCTTATTTGGTTCTTCCAGATGCCAAAATCTGATATCAATAACATGAACATCCAAGGAAGAACCCTAACAACAACGAAGTAGCTCGGAAAGATTAACACACTCTGATACCATATTGAGATTACAAACAAAAAGAGTAAAGGAGAAAAAAAGAAGAAGACTAAAATAGTGCACTAGAATTGACCATTAATGTGCTAAATGGAAATAGGTCAAGTGCACTAGTGAGAGAAAAAAAACAACAACAAAAGAACAAGAGTGTGCCAACACTAGATTTGGGCTCCCATAGACTTGATCACTTGTATAAGAGAGCCTTAATTCAATGATTAAAAATGATTATTTACAATTGAGGTTTGAGTTGTGAATAATGCACAACCAAGTACGTTGTCTTCCCAAGAGGGGTTATTGGCACACAAAGTAGGGACCACTCTCAAATATGGTTATTGAGCCTACATATCAAAGTTGACTAGGTTGGCTTTAACTATGCCTAGTAATACAATAACTAAAATAAGTATGGCCTAAACCTTGATTTTATATATATATTTGTTGCTACATTAACAAATTACACCAATAATTCCAACGGGGTATGCCAGTGTTCTAATTGTACTTATGAGGGACAAATATTGATCATGAAAATGGATCAAATAAATGTGAACAATTCCTTACTTTTTCATCCATAGGAAATATCCTTAAATCTTGCAATTGAAGTACAAAATGAAATAAAAAACAACTTTGAGCACCTATTTGTGTTTGACACTTTTTTATTATAACCCTTATAATGATGTAGCAATAGGCATTCTCTAATCCTAGAAAGCAATGCCCTATGAAATTGGATTAAGTGATTATGTTGTTTCTATTGTTCTGGAGGCTCCATTTGAAAACTGTCCACTATGATTTATAAAGATGGTTCTTTTAAATAAGAGACACCCAATTCATGTGCATGTAATTGTTATTATGCAATCTTATGCCTTGTGTATTTATGATGCAGGGCTTTTAAGCATGCAGAAAGAGTAAATGCAAAGAGGTTGTTTCTTGTCGGGCAAGCTGAGTGGGAATGTGGTGCTGTGCGTGTAAAAGATCTTGCAACTAGAGAAGAATCTGATATATTGATTAGTGATTTATTATAAAACTCTACCTTTCATCATCTATTTCTTCAACAATAAATCTCAACATATTTATGATCTTGCAAAGTTTCGAAGGGGGGAAGCAATCTTGTCCAATTTTTCGATCCTTGGATTTTTCTTACATGCATATGTACCTAGAATTGATGCACATTCAGATTGGAGAAATAACATGTGATGGAGGTTGGAGATAGAAAAGAGACATTTATTGGTTGGTCGTAGGCACATGTTTGGAAGGAGACACAAAAACATTTGTCCATTGTAAGAAAGTATTATTCTTTATTTTTTTATCTGTAGAGAAATGTTATTTCATATGCTTCTCAAGTATTCAAATTGAGAGATATCCACATTATTAAAATGGAGCTAATGACTAAGGAATATTGCTTACAAATTCTGCAGTGCAGAGGAAAACATTTTTCTTTAATTATTAGCTGCAAAGCATTGTCATTTCATATGTTTTTCAAGTCTCAAAATTGAGAGACCTACAACAAATGCACTCTTAATTATTGATTTTTGGATAAACTTGCATTCTATCTTCATGAGTCACTAAAACAATCTTTGTCAACATACTAATAGAAATTGGGGTGCCAAATGCATCCTATCTTTTTCTTGCAACGTATGATCCTTCAATTTAACTCCTCACCATTTGTCGATGTACACCTCCAAGAAGTTGTGCAAGAGGTTTGAATATTTATAAAATAAATTGTTGGTCTGTTTTAATGGAAATAGATTTTTTATGAAATAAAAATTTATGTTTTTAATCCCTGCGTAGATGAGACTTAAGGATCAAATGTAATTCTATGTTTGTTAGACAGAAAGCATGCTTTGTGCACACAATCTCTTAGTATATACAATTTTACCAGGAAAATTGGATTTGAAGACTATATTGTCCAACAACTTTTACATGAAACATCATGTGAAGGTAATACAGTCACCTAAAGTATTAGTGACATGAATTGAACACAATGCCAAGAATGCAAGAAGATATCCACACAAGGAATAACAAGGGAGCAAGTATGAAAGGATGAAAAGAGGATTGTCAACACTATCTACATATGGTACAATTTTGATTGTATTAGTTTATTATAGATTACAAAATTGTTGGGATAGTAATCAAAGCTGACCAAGTCTAAAATAAAATACATTAAATTGGTTGAGTGTTCAATTAAACTAATTCAGCAAAAAAGAGAGAGGATAAATTAACACATTGATATAGTTTCTTGTAATCCAGAACTGGACAAGTTACAATGCCTATTAATACAATAACTAAAATAAAGCATGGCCTAAGTCATCATTACAAATACAGTTGTGATATATATAAATTTTTGTGGCTACATTACAAATTACACCAATGATTCCAAAATGATATGTTAGTGTTATATATTTGAAAGTAGGAGGGACCAATCTTAAAAATGGCAAGTAATTATGGACCTTTCAAAACCAATCAAAGAGATGCGACCAATTCCTTCCTATTGACCTTTCAAAACCGATCAAAGAGATGTGACCATATCCTTACTATTGCCATCTACAGAAGTATCCTCAATTATTGCAGTTGAAATACAAAGTGATATTGAAAGAAGTTTGAGCACCTGTCTATGTCTGGCACTTTTTAATTATAGCCTTTACAATGATGGAGCGGTAGACAGTTTTAATACTAGAAAGCAATCTCCTATGAAATTGGATTAAGTGATTATGTTGCTTCTGTTCTTCTTCTGGAAACTCCATTTCAAAACTTTGTAGTGTAATTTTAATGATGATTGTTTTAGATAAGGCTCACCCAATTCATGTGTATGTAATTGTTATTATACAATCAAAGTGGCTTGTGTATTTATGCTGTAGGACTTTTAAGAATACAAAAAAAGTAAATGAAAAGAGGTTGTTTCTGGTTGGGGACGCTGTGTGGGAACATGGTGCTGTGTGTGTAAAATATCTTGCAAACAGAGAGGAACCTGATATGTTGATTAATAATTTATTATAAAACTATACCTTTCATCACTCATTTTTGCAACAAAAAATCTGATTATATATGGTCTTGGAAACTTTTCAGATAGGGAAAGCAATATTGCCTAATTCTTAGACATATGTACCTAGAGTTCATGCACAATAAGATTGGAGAGATAACATCTTACGGAGGTCGGAGAAGGAAAAGGGAGATTTATTGGCTGGTCGTACACAAATGTTTGGAATGATACACATAAAAACATTTGCACATTGTAAATGTTCTTTGTTTTTTTACCTTTAGAGCAATAACATTTCATATGATTCTCGAGTATTTGAAATGAGAGATATCCACGTTACTAAAATGAAGCAAATGACTACTCGGGAATATTGTTTCCAAATTCTGCAATGCAAAGGAAAACATTCCACTTTAATATTAGTTGCAAAGCAATGCCATTTCATGTGCTTCTCCGGTATCAAATTGAGAGACGTGCAAACTCTAGAGGCCTGCAACAACCATGAAAAAAGTGTTGAAATAAATCACAAGTAAAACGCTGTGTTGGGTGATCAAATTAGCGTAATTAACACACAAAACAGGCTCAACAACCTTAAAAAAAGTGTTTTCCACCTAGCAAAAATCACCATTAGAAAAACCTAATGTTCATCTTATTTGGTTCCTCCATATGCCAAAATATGATACCAACAACATGAACCAAAGAACAACCCTAACAACAACGAAGTATAATAGATTTGAGGCTTCTGCGATTTGCGTTTTGTGTGGTGATGTCTTCCGGAGTCATCACATTCATGATTTTATGTATTGATGTTTTGAACCAGCCTCTGTGGTTTATCATCAGGATTAGATATGTGAAAAAGTCAGATTCATGGGTAATAAATAGAGGGTAGGGTAGGGATGGTAATGTAAGGAGCTGACAGGTTTGATAATGCTTATAAATCAGATTTAGTTTAATTAATTAATTCTATTATTAAGTTTTTATTTTTATTTTTTATTAAAATTTTTCTTATTTTTATTAATGATTATTAGCTTATTTAATATTGTATGTTTAGTTTTTGATTAAAAGATTGATATTAATTGCTATGATATAATATTAGTAATTGTTGTGCACTAACTAAATATTTCTTGTATTTAATTAGTTTTTGTTGACAATAAGATTTTTAATACTTAATTAGCTTGTAATGACACTAATGTTCTAAATGTTTGCAAGATTTTTATTAAAGCATATTATTTAATAATGAAACTATCTTGGTCTTATATATATATATATATATATATATATATATATATATATTTTCTTCAAACTTTTGATTTAATAATTGTTAGAACTTTAATGTTCTAATGTTAAGAGTGATATTATATCTATATTAATTAATAATTATTAAGGTATTCTGTTAATGAAGTTCCTCAGTCTAGATGCTAGATTAATATTATGTATTCATTTATAAAGTTTTTTGGTGTTTAATTAATACTAGATTGGGTTAACTAAGGTTTAAATAAAATTAAATGAGCTTAATCTTAATAAAGTATTTAAGGATTGAAAGAGAAAGGATGGGTTCTTGATTATTTTTATTTATATTTATTCAAAAATTATTTTAAAGATTCTAGGGATTAGTGGACCATAAGGAGTATCTAGGAGATGGTAGAATCCCCTGTTAGCGTTGGGATCAAATTATCACTAATTTTCCACCCATCATTGTGATTTAGGTTGTTGGGTTGTTTTCCTATTTTGTTAGCTTTTCTAAATTTTCTATGGTGGTAATGATCAATTTTTGCCACAACACAGGAGTTTTCTATGCAAATGTGATGATTGGTCTTACTAGAGTGCTCGACCAAAGCTTAGGTTTTGGAGTGGTTATGTTTAATGTCAGCGGCATGTTCTTGAATCCTAATTAATATGGAACGATCAGTCTCACCAATGTAGGCCTTGCCACATGAATACGGAACCAAATAAACCCCTTTGTGGCATTTAGGATCAATAGGATCTTTTACCGATTTCAGACATCTGCTAATTGTATTCATGGGTTTGAAAGTGGTTTTTATATTATTCTTTTTTAAAATGTGTGAAATTTTATCAGTGGTGCCTAGAATGTAGGGAATGTGAACCTTACCAGCACAATCATTCATAAGTTGTTTGTTTTTGGGATTCTCCACTTTTTTGAAAGCTTTGATTCCTTGGTGTCTTCTATTTCCATTCTTTTTAAAAACATGCGAGAGGTGGTTCTTTTCTTACTCAAAATGGTCGTGATCTGAAATATGCACAATCCTTGTAGCTAGAGTGTTGAGCACCTCGAGTTTCTGAGCAGGATGATGGTGAGTGTTCACATGCAAGTAATGTTTAGTGTGGGTTTTCTTATGATAGACTTGGTGAAATATTGAGCCATCTTAGTTTCTCTTGATTAGGATATCAAGAAAGGTTAGACAACCCTTCTCTTCCACTTCCATAGTAAACTTTATGGAAGTGGAAGAGACGTAGACAAGAAAAATTAACACATTCTGATACCATATTGAGATCACAAACAAAAAAGTAAAGGAGAAAAAAAAACAAGACTAAAATAGTGCATTGGAATTGAACATTAATGTGCTAAATGGAGATAGGTCAAGTCAATTAGTGAGCGAAAAAATAAAAACAACATAAGAACAAGAGTATGGCAACACTAGATTCAGGTTCCCATAGACTTGATCACTTGTATAAGAGAGCCTTAATTCAATGATTAAAAATGATGATTTACAATTGAGGTTTGAGTTGTGTATAATGCACAACCGAAGTAGGTTCCCTTCCCAAGAGGGGTTATGGGCACACAAATAGGGACCAGTCTCAAATATGGTTATTGAGCCTACATTTCAAAGTTGACTAGGTTGACTTTAACCATGCCTAGTAATACAATAACTAAAATAAGTATGGCCTAAACCTTGATTTTATATATATATATATATATATATATATATATATTTGTTGTTGCTACATTTACAAATTACACCAAGAATTCCAACGGGGTATCTCAGTGTTATAAATGTACTTATGAGGGACAAATATTAAACATGAAAACTAATTATGGACCTTTCAAAACATATCAAATAAATGTGACCAATTCCTTACTATTGTCATCCATAAGAGGTATCATCAATTCTTGCAATTGAAGTACAAAATGAAATAAAAAACAACTCTGAGCACCTATTTGTGTTTGAAACTTTTTATTATAACCCTTACAATATGTAACCATAGACATTCTCTAATACTAGAAAGAAATGCCCTATGAAATTGGATTAAGTGATTATGTTGTTTTTATTGTTCTGGAAGCTCCACTTGAAAATTGTCCACTATGATTTATGAAGATGGTTCTTTTAAATAAGAGACACCCAATTCATGTGCATGTAATTTTTATTATGCAATCTTATGCCTTGTGTATTTATGATGTAGGGATTTTAAGCATACAAAAAGAGTAAATGCAAAGAGGTTGTTTCTTGTCGAGCATGCTAAATGGGAATGTGGTGCTGTGCGTGTAAAAGATCTTGCAACTAGATAAGAATACAATATATTGATTAGTGATTTATTATAAAACTCTACCTTTCATCATCTATTTCTTCAACAAAGAATCTCAACATATTTATGACCTTGCAAAGTTTTCAAAGCAGGAAAGCAATGTTGTCCAATTTTTCGATCCTTGGATTTTCCGTAGATGCATGTATACCTAGAGTTGATGCGCATTTAGATTGCAGAAATAACAAGTTATGGAGGTTGGATATAGAAAAGGGTGATTTACTGGTTGGTCATAGGCAAATGTTTGGAAGGAGACATAAAAACATTTGTCCATTGTAAGAAAGTTTTCCTCTTCATTTTTTACCTGCAGAGCAATGTTATTTCATATGCTTCTCACGTATTCAAATTGAGAGTTATCAACATTATTGAAATGGAGCCAATCACTACTCATGATTATTGCTTACAAATTTTGCAGTGCAGAGGAAAATATTTTTCTTTAATTATTAGTTGCAAGGCAATGTCATTTCATATGCTTTTCAAGTCTCAAAACCTACAACATATGAAGTATTAGCTAATTATTTTGTAAAACTTGCACTGTATCTATCTTCATAAGTCACTAAAACAATCTTTGTCAACATGTTAATAGAAATTAGGATGCCGAATGCATAGTATCTTTTTCTTGCAATGCATGATCCTTCAATTTAACTCTTCACCATTTTTTATGTACACCTCCTAGATGTTGTGCAATAGGTTTGAATCTTTATAAAATAAATTGTTGGTATGTTTTTCATGGAAATAGATTTGTAATGAAATAAAGGCGTGTTTTTAACCCTTGGATAGATGAGGCTTAAGGGTCAAATGTAATTCTATGTTTGTTAGACAGAAAGCATGCTTTGTGCACACAATCTCTTAGTATATACAATTTTACCAGGAAAATTGGATTTGAAGACTATATTGTACTAACAAGTTTTATATGAAACATTATGTGAAGGTAATACAATCACCTAATGTATTACATTAATTGAACACAATGCCAGGAATGCAAGAAGATATTCACATACAAGGAATAACAAGGGAACAAGTATGAAAGGATGAAACGAGGATTGTCAACACTATGTACACATGGTACAATTTTCATTGTATTAGTTTATTATAGATTATAAAATTGTTTAGATAGTAATCAAAGTTGACCAAGTCTTTAATAAAATACATTTAAGTGGTTGAGTGATCAAATTAAACTAATTCAACTAAAAAGAATGAGGATAAATTAACACATTGATGTAGTTTGTTGTATTCCATAACTGGACAAGTTACCATGCCTATTAATACAATAACTAAAATAAAGCCTAAGTCTTCATTACAAATACACTAGTGGTATATAATTTTTTGTGGCTACATTACAAATTACACCAATAATTCCAAAAGGGTATGTTAGTGTTATAAGTATGTTTGAAAGTAGGAGGGACCAATCTTAAACATGGAAACTGATTATGGACCTTTCAAACCCATCAAAGAGATGCGACCTATTCCTTCCTATTAACCTTTCAAAACCAATGAAAGAGATGTGACCATATCCTTACTATTGCCATCCACATGAAGTATACTCAATTATTGTAGTTGAAAGACAAAGTGATATTGAATGAACTTTGATTAACTGTCTATGTTTGACACTTTTTTATTATAGTGTTTACAATGATGAAGTGATAGACATTTTTTAATACTAGAAGGCAATCTCCCATGAAATTGGATTAATTGATTATGTTGCTTCTGTTCTTCTTTTGGAAATTCGATTTGAAAGTTGTGAAGTGTAATTTATAATGATGATTGTTTTATATTAGACTCACCCAATTCATGTGTATGCAATTGTTATTGCACAATCTTATGGCTTGTATATATATGATGTAGGACTTTTAAACATAAAAAAGAGTAAATGAAAAGAGGTTATTTCTTGTCGGGGATGCTGAGTGGGAACATGGAGTTGTGTGTGTAAAAGATCTTGCAAACAAAGAGGAACCTGATATGTTGATTAGTGATTCATCATAAAAGTATGCCTTTCATCACTCATTTTTCAACAATGTATATGATTATATATATGGTCTTGGAATCATTTCAAAGAGGGAAAGAAATATTTGCCTAATTCTTAGACATATGTACCTAGAGTTCATGCACATTCACATTGGAGAGATAACATGTTAGGGAGGTTGGAGAAGGAAAAGGGAGATTTACTGTTTGGTCGTAGACAAATGTTTGTAATGATACACATAAAAACATTTTCACATTGTAAATGTTCCTCTTCATTTTTTACCTTCAGAGTAATGCCATTTCATATTCTTCTCAAGTATTTGAATTAAGATATATCTATTGGAGAATGTATCTAGTGTTAGTATTCATAATTGTACTTGAGTCATGATGTAATATATTTATCAAAACAAATAAAAATAAATTTTATTATTAAATAGTTTGACTTATTAAAGTATGGGTTTCATGCTCAGGTCAACTATTTTTAGGTCAAAACCTCCATTGTAGGCTTCTAGGGTTTATCTCAAGTGTCCTTGTCCATGTCATAATGTAAAGAATCCTTCTTGGGATTTATTTGTCAAAGAATAAATTTATTTTACTATATTTTAGGTCTTCTTAGGGAGGCCAGAGAAGGAAAATGGAGATTTATTGGTTGGTCATAGACAAATGTTAGGAATGATACACATGAAAAAATTTGCACATTGTAAATGTTCCTCTTCATTTTATACCTTCATAGCAATGCCATTTCATATGCTTCTCAAGTATTTGAATTGAGAGATATCGACATTAATAAAATGGAGAAAATGATTGTTTGGGAATATTGTTTCCAAATTCTGTAATATAGAGGAAAACATTTTACTTTAATATTAATTGCAAAGCAATGTCATTTCATGTGCTTCTCAAGTATTAAAATTGAGAGAATATTATGCTCTTGACCTGAGAGAAGATACCATAATACCAAATATGCAAAGAAATATACCCAGAACACAGAACAATAAGAAATAACAACATGTATTTTATTATTCAGAAAGGAAAGCAATGTTCACTTGCCTCTTCGAGGGGGCAACCTCCAATAGAGCTAGGCTCAATTACAAAATAAGACACGATGCTCCTCAAGGGGAGTCTCTATCCTTTATATAGGATTCATACATGCAATACCATGGGTCAGTACCATGGTTCTTATTAATACCATCTATCTGATACCACGACCCATTTGCAACTAACTGTGGTCCCTTCTTTAAATGTGGGTCAACCACTTACAATTATTAATATGGGCTTTATTGACTCTTTAACTAACTATAACTATGATTCGACCCTATTACATAAATAAGGGGGTTAGGGTTGGACCCTAACATGCCATCCCAAATAAAAATAGCCTTGTCCTCAAGGTTGAAGCTGTGGAAACTGCTGAAGAACAGTGGCTGGTTCCCAGGTTGCATATTTTGGAGAGGTGTCTTTCCACTTGACGAGGACTTCCTTGATCGTGCGGTTGCACAGGTGCCATTCTCGCGTGTCAAGAACCTGTTCAGGTTGGAGCCAGATTGAACCTTCTTCATCCAATTCCAGTAGACTGGTTTGAATTCTGCAATGGTTCCCAACCACCTTCTTGAGGCATGAGACATGGAAGACGAGATGGATTTTTGCAGTGGGTGGCAAGGCTAGCTTGTAGGCTACTTCTTCGATGCGCTAAAGTATTTGATATGGTTCGTAGAATTTTGGAGATAATTTCTGACAACCCTTGTCTTTGAGTGATGTTTGCTTATATGGTTGCAACCTCAAGAATACCTGATCCCCTTCTTGAAATTGGTGCTCTGAACGATGTTGGTCTGCTTGTTGCTTCATGCGGTTTTGAGCTTGATGGAGATTCTCTTTGAGGTGGGCTAGCATGGTTGCACGGTTATGTAGGAGTTGATCCATTGCTTGTACCTTTGAGCATCCCTGGATATAAGAAGTAGGTGGAGGAAGTTGACCATAAAATACTTCATATGGAGTCATTTTGGTGGTGGCATGATAGTTAGTATTATACCACCATTCGGCTAGAGGTAACCACTGTACCCATAGATGTTGATTTTCTGAAGTGAAACACTTGAGGTAGGTCTCCAGACATTTGTTGATTGCTTCAGTTTGACCATCAGTTTGGGGATGATAGGAAGTACTGAGTTGTAGTTGGGTATCTTGTAGCCTAAAGAGTTCCTGCCAAAAGTTACTGGTGAAGATCGGGTCACGATCAGACACAATGGAAGTGGGCATGCCATGCAATTTGAATATCTAGTCCATGAAAGATTGATCCACCAAAGTTGGTGTAAAAGGATGGGGTAGGGCGCAAAAATGAGCATACTTAGAAAGTCTGTCTACAACCACCATGATGACTAACTTGTTGCCTGACTTCGGAAGACCAGTAATGAAATCCATAGAAGCCTCCGTTCAGATTGAGGCAGGGATGGGAAATGGTTGTAATGTGCCTGGAGATTTGACTATTTCTCCTTTGTGGCGCTGACACACATCACACTCAGCTACAGAAGTAAGAATGTCCTTTTTCATGCCTGTCTAAAAGAATGAACGTCGAGTGCGAGAATAAGTCTTCTGAAAGCATGAATGGCCTGCAATTGGAGATGAGTGAAACTCTGCTAAAATGCGACTTTTAAGGGTGGATGTTGGTGATATCACTACTTTGTCCTAGTAGCGAAGAATCTCATCCTACCAAGAGTAGCCCGCTGTGGAATTTGGATCCGCCTGCATTGCCTAGATATTTTTGGGATCCACACTGACACGTTCATGCCCCATAATGTTGCCCAAATACTCAACTTCTTCCATGCCAAAAGAGCACTTGGACAATTTGATAAATAATTTATGCTTCCATAGCAGTTGCAAGAGCAGATCTACATGTTGAAGATGTTTTTCCTAGGTGAGGCTGTAGATGAGGATGTCATCAAAGAAAACAAGGACAAATTTTCTGAGATATGGTTTGAGCAGGTGATTCATGAGGCTCTAAAAAGTGGATGGGGCATTACAGAGACCAAATGGTGTGACTAGGAATTCATAATGGCCTTCATGAGTTCGGAAAGTAGTCTTTGGAATGTCTACATCTTTCATGCGAAGTTGGTGATAGCTTGAGCGAACGTCGAGCTTAGTAAATAATTGAGCCCTATTTAGTTCATCAAACAAATCATCAACAACTGGGATGGGAAATTTATCTTTGATCGTCAGCTTGTTGAGGGCCCTGAAGTCTGGAAACATACGCCATTCCCCATCTTTCTTAAGCACCATGACCATAGGCGATGAATAAGGACTAATGCTAAGACGAATGACACCAGCTTCCAGGGGTTCCTTGATGATTTTTTCAATTTCATTCTTTTGGGTGAAAGGATACCTATATGGGTGCACATTTGCTGGTTGTGCCCCAGGAACCAAAGTAATGCTATGATCATGTTCCCCTTTCGAGGGTGGAAGCTCATGAGGCTTGTCAAAGACCTGCAGATGGTTATTTAAGACCTATTGCATCTCAGGATGAATATGAAGAGAATTGGGTTCAAAGGCCTAGATGGCATTAAATTGGGCTATAACTCCATGGTGGCCCTTTTTTAACAATTTTTCCATCCTATGTGAGCTGATGATAGAAGGAGCACCTGCCTGGAGTCCGTGGATGGTATGTGTGTGGTTATTCTCCTGGAAGCTCATATATAACTCCTGGAAATCCATTGTGATTGGGCTGAGTGTGCGAAGCCATTCAGCACCCAAGACAATGTCACACCCACCCATGTTGATGGCAAACATGTGGGTCTTTAGGTGATAATCCCCCATTTGAAGTTTGACATTTTCACAGCGCCCATCACATTTCATTGTCCTCCCATCAGCAATCTAGACCTGGAAATTAGAGACTGCTCTGACAAAACAATGCACTGCTTCAACGACTCTTTGATGGATAAAGTTATGCATACTACCACTATCAATCAAGACTACTACAGGGCGATGCTTAATAAAACCTCTGATTTTAAGAGTTTGGGGAGAAGAAATTCAGGTGTAGCTGGGAGCTCATTGTTCTCATCTTCCTCCTCTGGTCCCTCAAATGGCGGGGCTGCCGCAGATGAACTGTGATCAGTAGCATCAATTTGAAAGAATTTTGGGTTCCTTGCATTTATGCCCCGGGGAGTATTTCTCATCACAGTAGTAACACAATCCTTGCTTTCTTCTTTTCGCCATTTCTGCTAGTGACACCTTTTGAACCTTAAGTGTTTGGGTAGTGCTCGGAGCCTGGGTGGGGTGTCACTTGGCTATGAAATTTGGACGCGTCGACTGGGCCGCTAATGCACATTCTACTTCACGAGCTATGTTGTAAGCTGCCAACCATGAGACTGGGTATTGTAGTCATACATGGGCTTGTATGGCGTCTTTGAGATGATTGATAAAACATTCCAATTAGAATTCATTTGCTAAACCTCCTGTGTGGAAGGTTAATGCTTCAAAGGCTTTAATATATTCTTGCACTGTGCATGTATGTAGAAGCTTAGTAAGACGACCCAAAAAGTTAGATTCATGGTCAAAGCGATCAGAAGGGCTTTTGAGAATATTTTCCAAGTCAGTGGCATTGTATAGCAACATTGATGCCACTACCACCATTGCCATATTTCTTGGTCCAAGTACAGGCTTCCCACACTTAGCTTAGTCACATCATCTCTGATGTGATTCAATGTGAGATATTGCTCGATTTGTGCTAGCTATATGGCCGGATGAGAGCCATCAAATTTATACATGTCCGGCTTGGGTGGTCGAAGCTGGGACTGTTGGTGGTTTCCATAGAAGTGAAGAGAATGGCTAGACTCACCCTCAAGGTTTTCATTAAAAGCACATGCCTCTGATTGTTCCCCCGACTTGCCCTTTGTGATTGTGTCATTTAAGGTCTAGATATTCTTCGTTAATGCCTCCAACTTTTGTTCAAGGGTGTCAATCTTCTCATTGGCCATAGCTTGAGCTCTGGTTTGTACCATGCATCGATTCGGTGCACTTGTCGTTATTGTGAAAAAAAAAATTGGGACCACCCGAAATTTTGACGCTGACAAGTGAATGGTACCACCTTGCTTAGCTCGTCGACCTGAATTTTTTTTCTTACTCCGAAAGGATTTTTACTCCTTGCTTAGGAATACTGCAGTAGCCGATTCCTAGAAAAGTTAATTCTGCCCAATGTCCTGCAAGAATCATGCCCAGGTATAGGAGCCACACAAATAATCAGATCTGTCGGCGAAACCCTCAATTGCAGAGTATGAGTAGGAATGTGGCAGTGATCGAACCCCTGCTGTTAGATTTGAATGGCGGATTTGATTGTTGCAACTGCTACAGAACCCAAATTGCTAGATTTGAATGGCAGATTTGATAGATCTGATTGGCGGATTTGATAGGATCTGAATGGCGGATCCGAGAGATCTGAATGACGGAACTGACTGTTGCTGCTGTGACAAAACCCAACTTACTAGATCTGATCTGGCAAAGACGATGCGTGAACTAGAGAGAGACAAGGGAACTATGGTCTCAAGGAGTGTCAGGTGCTACAGATCGCAATATACATAAGGGTCCGACAGTGGTACTCAACCCAATCTTTTAGGGCACTAACCAAGGAGGATCAATTGTACCCTTAGCCATACAACTCAACTACCCTATTGTATGTGCAAGTAATCTCCCCGAGTGCTGTTCTCGGTGTACTATAGCAGCAAGACGGCCAACGGTTTATCTATGGCGAGGTTTCAAGAGAGCCTAGGGGGCTTCCAATATACCCAGAGGGTACTTGGAAGACAGTCTATGCGTAGTTCTTTCTAATGCGCTACTACTCGAAGGGGTACCCACAGGGGTTACAAGGGAGTCCAACAAGCGTGACCACCTCTTGTATTTCCTACGTGCATGCCTCCCCAAATCTGCATGTTTATACCACTTGTTATGCTCTTGACTTGTGAGAAGATACCAGAATACCAAATATGCGAAGACATATACCCAGAACACAGAACAATAAGAAATAACAGCATGTATTTTATTATTCGGAAAGGAAAGCAATGTTCACTTGCCTCTTCAAGGGGGCAACCTCCAATAGAGTTGGGCTCAATTACAAAATAAGACACAACGCTCTTCAAGGGGAGTCTCTATCCTTTATATAGGATTCATACATGCAATACCATGGTTCAGTACCATGGTTCTTATTAATACCATCTATCTGATACCATGGCCCATTTGCAACTAACTGTTGTCCCTTCTTTAAATGCGGGTCAACCACTTACAATTATTAATATGGGCTTTATTGACTCTTTATCTAACTATAACTATGACTCGACCCTATTACATAAATAAGGGGGTTAGGGTTGGACCCTAACAGAGAACTACAAATGCCTAGAGCCCCACAACAACCACTAAAAAAATGTTGAAATAAATCACAAGTAAAACCTTGTGATGGGTGATCAAATTAGTTTAATTAACATGCAAAATAAGCTCAACAACCCTAAAAAAGGTGTTTTCTAGATAAGAAAAATCATCATTAAAAAACCCTAATGTTCATCTCATTTGGTTCTTCCAGATGCCAAACTATGATACCAACAACATAAACAACCAAAGAAGAACCCTAACAACAACGAAGTAGACAGGAAAGAATAACATGCTCTGATACGATATTGAGATCACAAACAAAAGAGTAAAGGAGAAAAAAAATCAAGAGTAAAATAGTGCATTGGAATTGACCATTAATGTGCTAAATGGATATAGGTCAAATGCACTAGTGAGAGAGAAAAAAAAGACAACAAAAGAACAAGAGTGTTCCAACACTAGATTTGGGTTCCCATAGACTTGACCACTTATATAACAGTGCCTTAATTCAATGCTTAAAAATGATGATTTACAATTGAGGTTTGAGTTGTGTATAATGCACAACCCAGGTAGGTTTCCTTCGCAAGGGCAGTTATGGGCACACATAACTAGGGGCCACTCTCAAATATCGTTATTGAGCCTAAATATCAAAGTTGACTAGGTTGGGTTTAACCATGCCTAGTAATACAATAACTAAAATAAGTAAGTCATAAAATTTGATTATATATATATGTTGTTGGTACATTTACAAATTACACCAATAGTTCCAATTGGGTATGTCAGTGTTATAAATGTACTTACGAGGGACAAATATTAAACATGAAAACTAATTATGGACCTTTCAAAATAGATCAAATAAATGTGACCAATTCCTTACTATTTTCATCCATAGGAAGTATCCTCTATTCTTGCAATTGAACTACAAAATGAAATAGAAAAAAACTTTGAAAACCTATTTGTGTTTTACTCTTTTTTATTATAGCTCTTACAATGATGTAGCAGTAGAAATTCCCTAATACTAGAAAGAAATGCCCTATAAAATTGGATTAAGTAATTATGTTGTTTCTATTGTTCTCGAAGCTCCATTTGAAAATTGTCCACTATGATTATTAAAGATGGTTATTTTAAATAAGAGACACCCAATTCATGTGCATGTAATTTTTCTTATGCAATCTTATGCCTTGTGTATTTATGATGTAGGGCGTTTAAGCATGCAGAAATAGTAAATGCAAAGGGATTGCTTCTTGTCGGGCAGGCTGAGTGGAAATGTGGTGCTTTGCGTGTAAAACATCTTACAAACAGAGAAGAATCCAGCATATTGATTAGTGATTTATTATAAAAGTCTACCTTTCATCATCTATTTCCTCAACAAATAATCTCAACATGTTTATGGTCTGTTCAATTTGATTTTCCGGATTTATCGCATTTATGTTGATTTGGAGATCATCGTTTCGAACCTACCACTAAGGCTCATCATCAGGATTAGAAGGTATGGAAAACTGAACAACCTTGGTAATTAATAAATAGGGAAATGTTATTAGGGTTTTCTTAGAAATGCCCGACAATGAAAATTATAAAGATGATTATGTTTATTAATAAAATCATTAAATTGATAATATTAAATAAGATGTTAATTCAAATATTAATTAATATATTTGTTAATATATTTTTAAAATTAATAATTATTTTGTAGTTATATTATAAGAAAGCTTATAATATTCTTTTATATTAATATATATTTGATATATTAAAACTAATCAGTATCTTTAAAAATATTTATATGTTTGATTTGTGTTAAATAACGAAAGGAATCATATTAACTAAATAGACCTAGGGGGAGAATTAATTATTAAAGGGTTTTTTAGTTAAGAAGTTCCAAAAGATCTGGATTTTGTTGATAATGTGGGAATCTGATTTGACTAATGGTCCATCCTTCATCCCTATTTGAGGTTTTTAGGATGTTTATTGATTTCAATGGCCTCTCTAAATTTTCTATGGAAGTAGTGGTCAATTTTGGCAAGGATGCAAGTTTTCTCAATGTTTATGGTCTTGCAAAGTTTTCAAAGTGGGAAAGCAATCTTGTCCAATTTTTCAATCCTTGGATTTTTCTTAGATGCACATGTACCTAGATTTGATAAACACTCAGATTGGAGAAATAACATGTTATGAAGGTTGAAGATAGAAAAGGGAGATTTACTGGTTGGTCGTAGGCAAATGTTTGGAAGGAGACACATAAAAACATTTGTCCATTGTAAGAAAGCGTTCCTCTTCATTTTTTACCTGTAGAGAAATGTCATTTCATATGCTTCTCAATATATTCAAATTGGGAGATATCCACATTACTAAAATGGGGTCAATGACTGCTTAAGAATATTTCTTACAAATTATGTAGTGCATATCACTTTTTTTTCTTTGATTACTAGCTGCAAAGCAATGCCATTTCATATGCTTGTCAAGTCTCAAAATTGAGAAACTTACAACATATGAACTCTTAGTTAATTATTTTGTTAGACTTGCATTCTATCTTCATAAGTCACTAAAACAATCTTTATCAACATACTAATAGAAATTGGGATGCCAAATGCATCCTATCTTTTTATTTCCACGTATGATCCTTCAATTAAAATCTTCACCATTTGTCGATGTACACCTCCTAGAAGTTTTGCAAGAGGTTTGAATCTTCATAAAATAAATTGTTGGTCTATTTTTCATGGAAATAATTTTTTTTATGAAATAAAAGTGTGTTTTTAACCCCTTCATAGATGAGGCTTAATGATCAGATATAATTTTATGTTTGTTAGACATAAATCATGCTTTGTGCACACAATCTCATAGTATAAACAATTTTACCAGGAAAATTGGAGTTGAAGACTATATTGTACCAACAAGTTTTACATGAAACATTATGTGAAGGTAATACAATCACCTAATGTATTAGTGACATTAATTGAACACAATGCCAGGAATGCAAGAAGGTATTCACACATAAGGAATCACAAGGGAACAAGTATGAAAGGATGAAAATAGTATTGTCAACACTATGTACATATGGTACAATTTTCATTGTATTAGTTTATTATAAATTACAAAATTGTTGGGATAGTAATCAAAGCTGACCAAGTCTCCAGTAAAATACATTAAAGTGGTTGAGTGATCAAATTAAACTAATTTAGCAAAAATAATGAGGATAAATTAAGACATTGATGTAGTTTGTTGTAATCCATAACTGGACAAGTTACCATGCCTATTAATACAATAACTAAAATAAAGCATGGCCCAAGTCTTCATTACAAATATGCTAGGGATATATATATAAATTTATGTGTCTACATTACAAATTACACCAATAATTCCAAAAGAGTATGTTAGTGTTATAAGTATATATGAAAGTAGTTGTGACCAATCTTAAACATTGCAACTAATTATGGACCTTTCAAAACCAATCAGAGAGATGTGACCAATTCCTTCTTATTGAAATTTAAAACCTGATGAAAGAGACATGACCATATCCTTACTCTTTCCATCCATAGGAAGTATCCTCAATTATTGCAGTTGAAATACAAAATGATATTGAAATAACTTTGAGCACCTATCTATGTCTAATACTTTTTTATTATAGCATTTAGAATGATGGTGCAATAGGCATTTCTTAATACTAGAAAGCAATCTCCTATGAAATTGGATTAAGTTATAATGTTGCTTATGTTCTTTGTGAAGTGTAATTTATAATGATGATTGTTTTAGATAAGACTCCCCAATTCATGTGTATGTAATTATTATTATACAATCATATGTCTTGTGTATTTATGATGTAGGACTTTTAAGCATACAAAAAAGTAAATGAAAAGAGGTTATTTCTTGTCAGGGAAGATGAGTAAGAACATGGTGGTGTGCATGTAAAAGATCTTGCAAACAAAGATGAACCTTATATGTTTAGTGATTTATTATAAAACTATACCTTTCATCACTCATTTTTTCAACAAAGAATATGATTATATATATGGTCTTGGAAACTTTTCAAAGAGGGAAATACATATTTCTTAATTCTTAGACATATGTACCTAGAGTTCATGCACATTCATAATGGAGAGATAACATGTTAGGGAGGTTGGAGAAGGAAAAGGGAGATTCCCTGGTTGGTCATAGACAAATGTTTGGAAGATACACATAAAAACATTTGCACATTGTAAATGTTCCTTTTCGTTTTTTACCTTTAAAGAAATGCCATTTCATATGCTTCTCAATTATTTGAATTAAGAGATATCCACATGATTAAAATGGAGCAAATGACTACTCGGGAATATTGTTTCCAAATTTTGAAATGCAGAGGAAGACATTCCTCTTTAATATTAGTTGCAAAGCAATGTCATTTCATGTTCTTCACAAGTATCAAAATTGAGAGACCTACAACCTTGCAACAACAACTGGAAAAAATGTAGAAATAAATCACAAGTAAATGTTGGCAATATTGGCATTGATGTCAAGTTAAGTTGATTGATTAATGTTGATAAATGGTGTTGATGTCACTAAGCACATTAATGATAGTTTATGTTGAATTGAAAGTGTACATAAATGTCGAATGATGAATATAAAAGAATGAAAGTGATGTGAAGTGAAAAGGCTATGCTAATCAATGTGAAAGCTAAACATTGAGACAACATATGGAATGCATATAATTGTTTGAACTGAAAATGTAGATAATCCAAATCTGATTTGTCTCTTGTAATTATTTCTAAATGAGTTGTTAATTCAACTCTATTTTTTTTTACAAACAATTTTCTGAACTGAAAATGAAAGGACAAGCTTGTGAGTAGTTTTGGAAGTCCAAGAGACTATGTTTCATTTCATATTCCTCCAAAGAATACAAACAACCAAGAGGGATTGCTTATAAAATAGACAATGTGGAATGAAACTGTGGTTCCTTTTTATGTATGGAAGTGGTTTGCATCAGAGAAAGGATGAGCAGTAGCAGAAGAGAAGAAGAGTGAAGAGAAGGAGCAGTTCAGTAGAAAACTTGACAGTAGAATTGGATATGAGGTAACCAGCACTTGTGACTTGAGAAATTTCTGTTATTTTCTATGTTGCAACTTGAAAAAGAACATGTTGTAGCATGTTGAGGTAGGAGCCTCCTGTGGGTTGTAGCTTGCAGAAAACTAGTGGGAGTTGAAGCTTCCGTTGAGGTAGGAGCCTCTTGTAGGTTGGAGCCTACAAAAATTCTGATGTAAAAAGGAGTAGCAACTTGCCTTCACATCACTTTCAACCTAAAGTTCATGGTTTTCTCCCTTCGGGGTTTCCACTTATATCTGGTGTCTTCATGTGTTTGATTCTTGCATGTTGTATGAATGCATTGAAGTCTTGATAAACATATCAACAAACCGCTCTCCTTGAAATCTGCAAAAGGAATACAATAACTATTGAGCACAAACATAAATCATTAACTGCATAAGAAGAAGATTAAGTTGAGTAGAAATAAATAATTAAATTACTGATTCATCCCCCCTCTCAGTAATTTCCCATCTTAAATATCAATTGGTATCATAGCGAAGTTCCTTTAGTAGCAGTCTAACAACTAGAAGGAGGTCCTAAGTAAGTAAAATGGCTAGCCAAGAAGGATGTTCAACAAATAAGGCCCCTCTATTTATTGATACAAATTATGCATTCTGGAAAGTAAGAATGAAGGCATATTTAATTTCTCTAGGAATACAAGTCTGGTCTGCTGTGTTGATAGGGTATGAAGAACCAAAGGAAACAACTAGTGATAAAGATGCCAAACTGAACTTTATAGCTAATGCAAAAGCTCTGAATGCACTTCTGAGTGGTCTATGTGAGTATGAATTTATCAAAATAATGCATTGTGAGACAACTAGAGGTATTTGGGATAAATTAGAAAATATTCATGAAGGAGATAAAAAGATGAAGATAGCCAAATTACAAGTGTATAGAACTCAATTTGAAACGTTAAAAATGAATGAAGATGAAGATATAGCTAAATTCTTTTTAAGAGTTGATGAAGCTGTGAATATCATGTTGGGTCCAAGTGAAACAATCAACGAAAGTGTAATAGTTTAGAAAATTTTGAGGTCATTACATTCTAAATTCAATCCTAAGGTTTCAACTATAACAAAAACAACAAATTTTGATACCTTGAACAAAGATCAACTACATGGATCTTTGACAACATATGAGATGAGAATTCCAAAAGGAAAGACAACTAGTAGAGAGGCATCTTTCAAGGCAGACAAGCTGACAGAAGAAAAGGAGTGGTCATGCTTAGGTTCTGATGAAGAAGAATCAAAATTCGTCAGAAGGTTGAAGAAAGGCACATGTAATTATAAAGGAAAACTTTCATTTAAATGTTTTAATTTTGGAAGAGTGGGACACTATGCATAAAAATTTCCTTTTAAGAAAGAGGAAAATCAGTTTAAAGGGAAAGAGAAGAACAAGTATAACAAAATACAGAAAGAGAGACAATTCAAGAAGAAACATTTCTATGCTCAAGAAGATAGCAGTGGATCTGAAAGCTCTAATGAATCCTCTGGTGAATATGGAACGAGTGAATTTATACTAATGGTCTTGGAATAACTTGAAAAGGATTGTCATGAATATGAAGAAGAAGAGGAAGGTGAGGTAGACCTTGAGGGGGAGTTAATAAGTGCCCTAGATTAAATAGAAATGCTTAAACTAAAGAATAAAAATTAGAAAGAGATCCTATTAAAATATGTAAAGGAAGAATCAAATTCAGAAGACGTTATCAAGTTGAAAGTTGAACTTGAAGAAGCAAGGAAGGTGGAAGACATTTTACTACAACAGATAAAAGAGAAGAACTAGGAGTGTGAAAAATTGGAGGAAGAGGTGGTATGTCTAAAGAAAAACTAGAGAAAGCTCAAACTGAACTAAACATAAATATTCAACAGATAAAAGGATCTAAAAAACTGGATGTGATATTGAATTCTCAGAGGTCTCCACTCATAAAGACAGGGTTAGGTTATGAAGGAGAATCCAGTAAATCTAAGGCAGAGGATAAAAGGACAATCACCTTTGTAAAAGCTGCTAGGAGAGAGGATGACAACTCACATCAATCTAAGAATAAAAATTTGAGCAACATTTCAACATCAAGTGAACAACTGCAAAGGAAAATTGTTGGTGTAGTACAAAAATCAAAAGAAATGGACATCAATACACAACCTATCAGAAACCTCACTTCTTCAGAAGACAAGGTTATCAAATGTCAAGTTGGTTAGATTCACAAACAACATCCACTACCAGGTACATATATTTGTTTTATGGATATTGTTATTGCTGTAAAAATTTTGGACATAAAGCCATAAATTGTAGAGCTTATGTCAAAAGAATTGATTTTGGAAATTTTAAGATGAGAAAGAATGGATTCACGAATGTTAAAACAAATATGAATTTAGACAAAAATGCATTTGCTCCACTCCTTGATATCACTGAACGTTTCTATTGTCACAACTTTAGGCACAAGACATATTAATGTAAGATTAAAGACACGAGATTAACATCTTAGAGTATGTATAAAACAATTGGATACATGCAATGGAGAAAGAAGGTAGAAGTAAAGAAACCTGTCAAGTGTGACTTAGTTATGTACGCTCAAGATCAAAATAATAAATGGTATGTGGAAAATGGATGCTCTAGACATACAATAGGAGATAAAAGTAAGTTTGTTTCCCTGAATGAAAATAAAATTGGAAATGTCACATTTGGTAATAATGAAGAAGGTAGAATTAGAGGAAAGGGTACAATCTGTCTGAACAACGGAAGATGAAAGGCTCAAGATGTATTGTTTGTAGATGGTCTAAAACATAACTTGTTGAGTGTAAGTCAGATGTGTGACAAAGGTTGTGATGTTCTTTTTAGAGCTCAAGACTGTGAAATCAGGTCAACATCTACAGGGAAGGTTCTGGCTAAAGGAGTTTGAACTGAGAATAATGTATATATCTTGAAAGAAGAGAATGAGGAATGCTACATCAACAAACAAGATGAATCTTGGATATGGCATAGGAGATTGGGGCATCTCAACTTTGATCACATCATCAAAATCAGTAAGAAGAAATAAATCAGATATCTACCAACAATAAAAAGGCCTCAAAACACTATCTGCAAGTCATGTCAAATGGGAAAACAAACACGAACATCATTCAAAGTCAAAGATAAATTATCAAGCAGTAAGCCCTTGTAGCTAGTTCATATGGATCTATGTAGGCCTTCTAGAACAGAAGCACCAGGAGGAGAACAATATTTCATGCTAGTAATAGATGACTATTCAAGATTAACATGGGTGGAATTTCTTAGATATAAGTTAGAAGCATTTGAGAAATTTAAAACATTTAAGGCATTGGAAGAAAATCAAACAAGGTGAAAGATAAAGTGCATAAGGTCAGATAGAGGAGGTGAATTTACATCAGATGAGTTTGTAGACCTATGTAAGGAATTTGGGATAAAGCAACAATATACTATTGTAGACACACCACAACAGAATGGAGTCACAGAGAGACAAAACAGGTCTGTTCAACAAATAGCTAGAGCCATGATGCAAGAAAGAAACATTGCTCAAACCTATTGGGCAGAAGTGGTGCATACAATAATACATATTCTCAATAAGGCACATCTTAGACCAAATTGTGATAAGACACCTTATGAACTATGGCATGGGAAACCAACAACAATCAAACATTTTAAAGTGTTTGGAAGTAAATGTTATATCAAAAATAATGATGAAAAGTTGGGAAAGTTTGATGCTCAATCTGATGAAGGAATATTCTTGGGATATTCGTCAAAAAGTAAGGGATACAAGTGTTATAATAAAAGACTGCATAAGATTGTGGAATGCATAGATGTAAAGGTTGATGAAGAGCTACCCAATAAGAATAAGAACACAGGTTTTATCAATCCTCCAAACCATCATCATCATATCAGTAAGGAGAATGAAATAAAATATGAAGAATTAGAAGATATTGAGACTCATCCAAAAGGACCTTCAAGATACACTCAAAAGAATCACCCTAAAAATCAAATTATTGGAGATAAAAGTGAAGGAGTACAAACAAGGAGGAAACTAGCAGAAAAGTTAGAGCAAGGTCATATAGCCATGTTGTCACAGATAGAGCCAAAGAGATTTGAGGAGGCAAGTAAAGACAAAAGTTGGATAGATGCTATGAATGAGGAATTAGACCAATTTGAGAAAAGCAAGACTTAAGAACTAAGACCAAGACCATTCAGAAAGAATATCATTGGCACAAAATGGGTATTCAAAAATAAAATTAATGAACAGGGTCAAGTTGTTAGAAACAAAGCCAGAATTGTGTGTAAGGAGTACTCACAAATAGAAGGACTTGATTATGAAGAGATCATTGCATTAGTCACGAGATTAGAGGCAATCAGGATGTTTTTGGCCTTTGCATGCTACAATGATTTCAAGGTGTATCAAATGGACGTGAAATTTGCTTTCCTAAATGGTGATCTTGAGGAAGACGTCTATATGGAACAACCCAAAGGATTCTCATTAACAAATAAGCCTAATTATGTCTGCAGGTTAAATAAAGCACTATATGGTCTTAAACAAGCACCATGAGTGTGGTACTCTAGACTGGACAAGTACCTTAAAAAATAAGGGTTCAAGAGAGGAGGAGTTGATAGTAAACTATACATTAAGGTGGATGGTGTTATCGGGAAAACTAGTGTCCATTTAGAGCTGCTAGTCCCACTAAGATGGGTAGCTATCTTAGAAACAAACAAAATAAAGTTACTTGTGCTTTCCCTTATGAGAGATAGATGAGAGAGAAGCTAAGAGTACCAACCTCAGTCTTTCACTAGTCTCCTTACTTGTTTCCTCTCTCCCTTGATAGAGCTTTCGCCACTCCTTTCTCACTTGTCCTGCTTCAAAGAACACCTATAGAGTCAAAGCAGAAAAATACCATCAAAGCATAGAAGTCTATAAACATAAACAATGTAGGATTAGATGTACATTAACCATACAAATGCATATACAAATACAAGATTCAGAGATATACAAGCATATGGAGGAAAACTCAAATAGCTTTATTGATAGAAGTAGTAGAAGAGAGGATTACAACCAAGCTGTATGATCCAGCATCATCCTCCCAACATGAAAGCCCTCTTTATCTCATACAAAGCAAGATCAGCCAACAATACAAAGTCTCAAAGAGAAACCAACAACACTTTCTTACAAATTACAAAATTCTAGCCTCTGGATCTCTAGGATGAGGGATCCATATATAGATGTTTGTAGGAGAGTGAGTCAGCTTCTAGGATTTTGATTAGTGTCATTTCACTGATAGTTCCTGGTTCCACTTGGAGATTTCATGATCTCTTACTTGTCCCTGGGCGAATTCAGAGAGGCAAGTGTCATGTGAGCAACTTCTAGAAGATTCTTTGAGTTTCCACCTAGCAAACAGCTTCTGCCATTTGTCCGCTCTCGCTCATCACACCCTACAGAAGGGCTTTCCAGTATGCATCGCATCCCCCTGTGTAACAGGTGAGATACATCGCACCCTCAGCATGGAGCAGTTTGTATGGTCCAGTTTTTACCAGTTCTGAGCAGGTTTTTAGGGAGAACTTCTGGGAAATGATGTAATCAACTGACCTTGTTCCTTTAGGGTATGAAACAACACTTTTAGGGGTTTAGAAGCCCTTGGTTTATGGACATATGTGATTGGGGTTGCAGTGCCCAAATATGTCTATAACAGTTGCCCCTTAAAGCATGAGGTCGTAAATCTTTTGATGTCGGGTGAAATGCTTTATGATGAGGATCCGAGGTTTTTCAAACTGGAAGGTGACCTGTGATAAGATACAATACAATACATTATCTTCATAATATTTTCATGATCCGGATGAGGTGGGCATTCCCATGCTTAGCTTTATAAATTCATTTTCATGTACATAGGACAGACAACCGTTTGTGTGGCAAAATGATGATTCTGGTAGAGCCATCATCCCTTAGTTTTGCATGATTATCTGTGCAACAATGATGTACATTTGATGTCTTTATTTTCCTGAATATATCGCAGCCCGGATGGATGAAACTAGATCCGGGGTCTTCAAACTCGTTCAATCTTCACCCGAAGTACAAGTCGATCAATGTGAAAAGATGTTTTGATGTCGAACATGGAAAGACATCGCCTGATTACCAGCCAATGATGTAAGCTGTTAATAGGCATGAGAGGAATCATCGATAATGATGATGACCCTCAAGGTACAACAGTACAATTCATGTGGTGTGAATACATGAGTCGACGTCGAACACCACGTGAAATCTTTCGGTCGAAGGCCATTGATGTAAACCTATCGCTGAAAGTGAGAAACTTGCCATTGAGGCATGCAAGCTTTGAAGTAATGAAAGGGTTGTTCCTAGGTCAACTTCTTGGATAATGAGCTGATGTCGACAAGAAGTGACTTGTCATAGGAGGGCCTTAATGAATCCAACGTCTACGACATGGAACGGAGCAAATGATTTCCTGGAGGTGAAAACGATCTGATGATACAAGGTTCAGGGTGGCGATCATGAAAAATGGAGAGTGAAGGTATTGCAGTGGATGAGGCATTAGCTGGGTTGGTGAATTCTCTGAGCGACTTCTCTTAAACATATTGGCAACACTGAAATGGATTGGTAGCATTAACCCCAAAGTAGATGGTACGGAGGACCAATGGTGATATGACCGGTGAACGGAATAACCCAACCCGACTCAATCATGGTGATGGAGTGAAAGTGTCATGTTCAAGAGCGACCTGCTACCAATGAAGTTATTCAAGTTTTCTTCCCTTTTTCCCCAGTCATTGCTGACCAATACCTCTTTATTTTTGTCAAGCTTGAGGAGGATAACATATGCTTCTTCTATAATTTTCCCTTCGGGAAAACTTGTCGCTATGTTTTAATGAGCCTAGTGATAATGAAACTCGCTCTTGTCTGCATGGACAAGTTTGTCTCTATTGTTTAATGAGTTTAACGACAAAGATAACTCGGTCCTTTTCAATTTTAGAGAGTCTAAAAAGAGACGGAAAGGAAACTCCAATAGTCCTTTTTTGTAATATAATCCCTTAAGTCCGAAAAAGTATAAAATAATACGAAAGGGATGACTTTTCGATAGTTTTAACGAGCCAAACAAGACAAGCGCTCGATCTTTTTGTGTAATGATCCCTCAGGTCCAAAAAGATTAAAATCTAGAGGAGGGATAACACTTCCAATCGCTTTAATGAGCTGGAGAGGCCAATTGCTTGGCAATATTTTCATATTTTACGAGTTAGATGAAAAGAGCTTAAAGGAGACTCGTTTTTGAGGAATGAGTGATGTTTTTGGATAACAACTAGTTCTAGGTAAGTTTGGAACTTTTCAATCATGACAATGCAAAGAAGGTGGATAATAGGATCACTTGTCGCAGCTGTTCCTCAAAAGGGGTAAACAATCAAATGGAGGCATATGATTGGCTAAAAAAGAGTGGAAGTGATGGTAAGAACACGACCAAGGTTCAAAAGCTAATAATTATGCGATCACAATGGTTATTTACCGAAGGTGGGTTCATTTTTTAATGAGCTTAAACTTTGGGGGAACATTTGTTCATTGCTAGGTTTATTTTTTAATGAGCTTGAACTTCGCGTAAACCTGCTTGTGCCAATGGTATAATGAGGATGTCTCATCGATAGGTTCATTTTTTAGGGAGCTTGCCCCATTTGAAACTTTTCTTCAAAGCCTTTCATATGCAAGCTAGGAACAACCATCCTACGAGGTTAAAGGGTTGAGAGCCTACAAACTAAGAAAATAAAAGGTCGTTTTTCACTTGCATGCAAAAAAGTTTGCATGCCCCCAGGTATAACGTAGAGTTTCTAGGTTACCATACAGAAGTTCTTGCATTAGCAAGATTGTTCCATCCGCGTAGTAGACAAAACACACACTTGGATTTGTCCATCGAAATGGACAAAGGGTGACTATTGTTAGTGCCAATCACATAACCTTTGACGAGGAAATGATATTTCCAAACTGATCCATTTTCCTAAATGGATAGGATTGTCAGACTAGTCATATATCCTACGCAGAAACCTACCTTATAACTGGGGTTTTTTTGCCGAAGTAGACCAGGGCGCATGCCTCCAGGGTTTCAGTCACAATCACTGAATCACTCACGATCATCAGGTGGACGGACTGGAGATTGATGAGATATTCCTTGCGTAAAAAGACCAGTTAGGGATGGCATTTGACTAGACGCTGTGTTTGAACCATGGAATGAACGCTGGTCAACTAGTGGACCACTCTGACTTCATGCGGAAAACACATCACTCGAAAGAGTGAGGAAACGATAGCTCCCATGCTATAAATGTAGTCACACCCAAGGAGTATATTGTAATCTAGAGGCCCTTGGACTACCATTACGTTTAGATGAATGGTTTTCCTTCTCAAAGTTATAGGCAAATTTGGAAGGATCCCTAACGGTCGACTAGTTCCTTTGTTGAAGCCTGACAGATTTCGAATCTCAGGTAGAAGCGATGGCGAACCAAGTGCTTTCCAAGCAGTTGAGGAAAGGATACTCACAGAAGCCCCTTCATCTATGATAGTACCAACCATGATCATTCTGTAAGCTTGTACTATAATTCGGAATGGTACATTAGATGGTAGGCGGGGTATCCCTTGTAGATTCCAATCAAAGGAAACGACTAGATTTCTTGGAGGAGGGATCGAATAAACGGCGGGGTAAATCTCTGACGAACTTCCTTCTTGCGGTAAAGGAATGGGTAGATTGCCTCCATGTTCGTCGGATTCTGTGCTAACAAAAAGAATTTGAACATTGTCATTCTCATTCTCTTTGGTGACTGTATCATCTGAGGGTGGACCTTCTGAAGACAAGACTGGGTCGACTGCCGTCTCGACCTATTGACTTTGGTCCGGTGTGGAATCAGAGGGTTTATCTTCAATGATAGGTGCTTTGACCGACAATAGAGGTGTGTCAGTCAGATTTTCAACTAGTGATGGACTCGGCAAGAGTTTCTTGTATACATGAGGAAGTTGTTGCGGTGAAGCAGGATGGTTATCCAAGACTCTTTTAGCTTCGTCTAGGAAAGGACAACGGTGGAGGGCATGATCGCCTTCACACAGTCTACAAGGAGATTTAGATATTCCTTTTCGTCCATTGGCTTCGCTTTCACCAGTTGATGGTGTGCTCTCAACATGATCGTCAGAGGTTGGAGACACCGGATTGTGCAAGCGGGGAGGCCAGTCCCTCAAGATCCGTGGGATGCAGGGACAATATTGATGATAGTGGCCTCCCTTGCAAATGACACATGGAGATTTAGGTTTGGAAGGTGCAGTGTGTGGATTTTCGCCAGATGATGCATGGTTGCCCCCTTTCGTTGATGGTTTCTTCTTCTTCTTCTCAGTTGCTTGGTTTTTAGTGTTACTAGTTTCACCAAGCGAAGAGGAAGAAGGAGAGGGAGAAACAAACGAAGTAGAAGGTGGGGGAGCAACTTCAGGATCATTTGGTTGCTGATTTGATTGTTGAGGAATTGCGGTGTTTTGCACGACAGAGGTCGAGAAAAGCCATACTGGCAGGCCAATTGTGAGTCCTGGAAGGGACAATGTAGCCATGTGTGGAGTACCAACATCCCCCCCAAGAGGAGAAATGAATAGGATTTCCCCCAAGGGGAAATCCTTGATTGGTAGACTCCATTTTCTCAACCTAAGATGAACGAGGGAATAGTGACGTTATTCCGGTTAAAATAAATTTTATCACGCTTTGACACAACTTGCTTTTTCAATTTTTAAGAGTCGAGAAAAAGCTAAATATTACTCTAGTCGCCTTCGATTTTTAATGAGCCTGAAGTGACAAGTGCTCAGATGGACCTTTTCTTTTAAGGAGTCTGAAAAGGAACGAAAATGACTACTCTGGAAATCTAGACAGATGGATTACCAAACCAATTGCAAAATTGCAGAATACTTTTTACAGTACGACAGTCAATCTTCCTGAATGCTGTGTTCAGTGCATTGCGATTGATAGGGCGGAAGATACAGCTTCCTAAGGATAAAGGATATAGCCTATTGTGGTCTCCCAATATATACTCGACGGTACGTGGGAGCACAAGTCCATACTGGCACTTGTCGTATCAAAGAGGAGGAATCACCCAACCTACGATGAAAACGATAGTTACCAGGATTTACGACGTTGGGATATGTCTCTACCCTAGACTCCTAAATGTTGTGTGTTAGGTTCCAAAGTGTTTTTATGTTCATTGAGGTTTATTTTATAGTTGATCTTTCTTAAGAAGTTTGCCTTTAAGGTTCACTGCGTGATGTAGATATACAATTCCTAAATGTGCAATCTAAGATGATAAACAATCGTTTACTTTCTTTTAGCAATGAAAATCCTAGCTACTAAGGAAAGAGAAATAAAATTCTTTTAACATAGAGCAGAGAGCACACACTAGATGCACTTTTCCTAAATCAATTACCGCATGCAGTCTAAATGCAGATGCACATGCATGTATTTGTTTATTTCCAGTTTCCTTTATGTGAGAATGACAAAAAGAAAACTAAGTACAGATTTGAATCATTTTCTTTCAAAGCAACAGTACTGACAATTTTTTCTTCAAAAAATGAAAGGAAGATTAAGACGACACTTTGCGATTTCGAATTCAAAAAACGAAAGGAAGACTAAGATGACACTTTGTGATTTTGAATTCAAAAAACGAAAGGAATACCACTTTGCGATTTCGAATTCAAAAAGCGAAAGGAAGACTAAGACGACACTTTGCGATTTCAAATTCAAAAACCGAAAGGAAGACTAAGACAACACTTTGCGATTTCAAATTTAAAATTGCTTTCGACACTTGAAATACTAATAAATTCAAATCAAATACAATGGCAAAAGTGTAACCGACTATCTAAAAGAGGAAGACCTTACGACACTCTTTTTCTTGACTGAAAACGACACTTGCGACACTTTCAAATCAAAAGATGACAGTTCGATCAAGCTACAATTTGCAAAGGAGAACTGTAAATGATGAAAAATACATAAAAAAAATTCACAATTCCTAATTGATGGAGGCTGAATAATGCAAAGGAAGAAGGTTTCAACAGTGATATACTGATCATAGACAGCAAAACTACTGAATAAAGCTGAAGACAATGAGGAAAAAACCAAAATCTGGAGGCAGAAACAGTCTTACTCAATCATCGCACCTGTCCTTAAGGAAAATAGGGATGCATCTCACCTGCAACACACGGGAGGTGCGATGCATCCAGACTGCCAATGAGAGACAGTGCGATGGTCCAGGGACGAGACTGAGCTTGGTTTTCACTCATAGTTTGCAGCTAAGTTTAGGGGTTTAGGCTGAGCTAATGATAATCAGTAAACATAGAGTATAAGGGCTAATCTAATGAGGTTATTTGAGCTACCACCGAGGCACTTAGGATGTTTGCAAGTCAGATGTTTAGTCCATAAACCAACATAGAGATTGACTGATGCAACGTTGATCTACTTTGCAGTTGCATAGCAAAAGCAATTCGAAGGCTAGCTGGCTTAACTTCAGGCTCCGTCTGTGGTTTATAAAAAAAACAACAGTAACAAAACAAACAAACTATTCGTTCCCCAGTGGAGTCACCATTTTGTTATCGGGAAAACTAGTGTCCATTCAGAGCTGCTAGTCCCACTAAGATGGGTAGCTATCTTAGAAACAAACAAACTAAAGTTACTTGTGTTTTCCTTTATGAGAGATAGATGAGAGAGAAGCAAAGAGTACCAACCTCAGTCTTTCGCTAGTCTCCTTACTTGTTTCCTCTCTCCCTTGATAGAGCTTTCGCCACTCCTTTCTCACTTGTCTCGCTTCAAAGAACACCTGTAGAGTCAAAGAAACAAAATACCATCAAAGCATAGAGATCTATAACCATAAACAATGTAGGATCAGATGTAAATTAACCATACAAATGCATATACAAATACAAGATTCAGAGATATACAAGCATATGGAGGAAAACTCAAATAGCTTTATTGATAGAAGTAGTAGAAGAGAGGATTACAACCAAGTTGTCTGATCCAGCATCATCATCCCAGCATGAAAGCCCTCTTCACCTCATACAAAGCAAGATCACCCAACAATACAAAGTCTCAAAGAGAAACCAACAACACTTCCTCGCAAATTACAAAATTCCAGCCTCTGGATCTTTAGGATGAGGGATCCATATATAGATGTTTGCAGGAGAGTGAGTCAGCTTCTGGGATTTTGATTAGTGTCATTTCACTGATAGTTCCTGGTTCCACTTGGAGATTTCATGATCTCTTACTCAACCCTAGGCAAATTCAGAGAGCCAAGTGTCATATGAGCAACTTCTAGAAGATTCTTTGAGTTTCCACCTAGCAAATTGATTCTGCCATTTGTTTTCTCTCACTCATCAGATCCTACAGAAGGGCTTTCCAGTATGCATCGCACCCCCCGTGTGTAACAGGTGAGATGCATCACACCCTCAGCATGGAGCAGTCTGTATGGTCCAATTTTGACCAGTTCTGAGCAGTTTTTTAGGGAGAAATTTTGGGAAATGATGTAATCAGATGACCTTGTTCGTTTAGGGTATGAAACAACACTTTTAGGGGTTTAGAAGCCCTTGGTTTATGGACATATTTGATTGGGGTTGCGGTGCCCAAATATGTCTATAACAGATGGAGATAAATTGTAGATTATAATTGTATACGTGGATGATATTATGTTTGGCAGCAATAGTAGAATGGTTTGTTGAAGAGATGAAGACCAAGTTCGAAATGTCTATGATCAGAGAACTTACCTTCTACCTAGGGCTCCAGATCCTACAAAACCCTAGAGGCATATTCATTTCTCAAGAGAAATATTTAAGAGATATGTTGAAAAGATTTCAAATGAAATATTGTAAACCTGTCTCAACCCCCATGACTACAAGATGTAAGCTATGTGCAGATGATGAATCACTTGATGTGGATCAAAATCTATATAGATCTATTATAGGAAGTATGTTATACATAATGGCTTCTCGACTGGATATAATGTTGGCAGTCAGATTAGTAGCAAGGTATCAATCAACACCCAAACAAAGTCATTTGTTAGCAACAAAAAGAATATTCAGGTACTTGAAGGGGACTCCAAGCTATGGTCTATGGTATTTGAAAGGTAAGGATTTTACTTTGAAAGCATACACAAACACATATTGGGCGAGCTATGTGGATGATAGAAAAAGTACAAGTGGCAATGCATTCTATCTAGGAGAATCATTGGTGGCATGGCTAAGAAAAAAAAACATCAGTGTCTCTATCTACCGCAGAAGTTGAGTACATAGCAACTGCAACATGTTGCACTCAAGTATTGTGGATGAAACAAACACTACAAGACATGAAGGTAAATTTTAATGAACCTATATCTATCAAGTGCGACAATACAAGTGCAATAAGAATTTTAAAAGATCTTGTGCTCCATTCAAAGACGAAGCATATCCCTATAATGTATCACTTTCTTAGAGAACAAGTGGTTGAGCGAATAGTGAAGATGGAGTACATACCCACAAGGGAACAAATAACAAACATATTTACAAAACCCCTTGCTGAAGAACCATTTCAATATCTGAGAAACAAGCTAGGGATAGTACCTATAGACTCTCTTCACTAATGTGCCTTTCAAAAGAAGAACCTACAAGGCTGCAAAGTATATGAAATCGAGCACGATCTAAGGGGGAGATTATAGGAGCAAGAAGGAATAATGAAGAGGAACACAAAGCTTATGATCATGACAAGAATTTGAAGGAGGAAAGAACAAAAGCATCATCAAAGTGGGAAATCAAGTCACGTTCTCTAGGAGATATCAACATCAATCAGGTTCACCATTCAAAAGTCCACTTTTCAATGATTTTTTCCCCTTGTATATATCTGATGCATAAACATGTAAATAAATTTATACAAGTAAAAACAGTACTAGTACTGCTAAGACAATTTCATATCTATTCAGATCATATTGAAAGTTAAGCATAAACTATTGTATAATTGCATCATCATTTTTTTCTCAAAAATTCTTCATTATCTAAATGCATCAATGTACATTATGATGATCCCAATTAAACATCTGGTGTATAAAATCATGAGAGCCATCCAAGATATTCTCATCAAGTAGACAAGCAGACACTATATATGTTTATGTTTGGTTTAGAGATGCAATCACCATGAAATGTCATGTGATCTACATAAGAACCTAGTCATTGGAAATATCCATGTGAAGTCTTCTATTCCATAAACTAATCAAATTTTGTGCCAGTTTCACTATATCAGTAGGATTTCTTTAGATCCTTTAGCACTGCCTTTGTGATCACTACTATGAATGCTCAAAGAAGAAAAATGAGTTTATCAACAAAAGATGAAAGTTTAGAGAAATTGTAGTGAAATAATTCTCCATCCCAAAAGGAAAATTTGGAAATCATCCTAGCTCATCAATCTCATTTCAAGCAGCCACAGACGATTGAAGAAAATGAGACTCTGCAATGTGAAATACCCTAGGAGAAAATTCTTTCAAATTAACACATTGAAGAACTCAATGCGGAAGTTGGTATTCAAACTTATTGTATTGCAAAATAAAAAGAAAAATTTATGAAAATGACTCTACAATTGAAGGCCATGAGTGATTGAAACACTATGCCTCATTCAATTGTAGCACTTCATCTTCACTGTTATTGTCGTAAGAAGTTAGATAATATTCAGGCTACTTGATCAAAATAAATCTATGGAGGAAGTTTTTTTTCAAAAGAATCATCTGAGTTCAGCTTCATTGTTATTGTCGTAAGAAGTTAAACAATATTGATGCTACCTAATCAAAATGAATCTATGGAGGAGTTTTTTTGTTCAAAAAGCATCATCTGAGTTGAGGCATTGAGATGTAATTTTTAGCCATTCAACTCCAAGAGAATTCAGAAAACAATAAAATGTCGAATAGGAGACTCCCAGTACATGCCATTGAAAAAGGTATCACTAAGCATTGATCATCCTCCTGCTCTAAAATCATTAAAAGAAAAATGGGGGAGGGAGAAATACAATAAGGAAGATAAAAAAAATAAGCATAAAGAAGAAAATTGGCATCCATCAAAGAGAACCAAGCGCTCAAAATGATTCCTATATATCATGATAATATACCAACAATAAGAAGGATAGAAACGCAAGGACAAAGAAGAGTAACGGTTAATTGCAATTATGAAGGTCAAATTCTAACTAGAGCAGAGATGTCAGGGACAAAAGGATAGGACCATACTTAGTATTGACAACCAACAAATTGAAGCAGCGTTAAAATTCCCTGAGATATTATGAAATCTCTTGAGATAGTGGAATAATTATGTGTAGGAGGCTAATAATGAACAGTGAAATAATTATTTGCAGCGGTCATATATTCCATGACAACATTTTTTATTGGAGAAGTTAATGACACACAACTTTGATTGGTGAGAAATTTTATGCCCTAATTTGAACAATATTGGAATAAAATGAAATATTAATGAGTTGAGATATCACTTTGAAACATTAAAAGAATTAAAAGTTGAGTTGAACATTAAAAGATCTGGGTGCGCGTAGAAGTTTAATAGGTCGAAGGCATGCGTTATTTTAAGGAACTTTATGTATTTAATACATTGAAAATGTTGAGATATTAAAAGAAATTGATTTAGGGTTTTGAGCCCTAACCCGTAATAGGCAAAATGGTGCATTGGTTAAGCTTAAGCCATGATTCACAAAATCATATAAATATGAATTGGCACAGCCCAATTGTAGTTGAGTTTCAACAATGCTGGTAAATGCCTTTAACCATTGCGGATCAACTAATGCCTATGCAACACAATCTTGATTGATCCTTTGCTTATATTGCCAATGCTTTGATATGTCGTGCGTGATCCATCTATGCGCTTGAAACCTCAACATGTATTTATTTCCTTCCTTCAATTCCCGAATCCTTAATGATAAACTTTTGGATGCTTTCAGGAACGTAGGTTGGCTTGATTTCTTTGATAATTTGGAAGGATACGACGATGCAGTAGCATTGGAGTTTGCCCAGAATTCTGTAACAGGTCGTTCTGGAAAGCAATGAGAGAGAAATCTGCAAAAGAGTGTTATTACGTGCCAGGTTATTACAAGTGCAGTTTACATAAGGTCAGGATGGATGCTGGGGCAATTGCGGATATTTTGATTGGTCTGCGGGTTTATTTGGATGACCCTGCTAAAGTGAAATGACTTCTTCTACCAACGAAGTTATCATCTTCAAACAGTGGAAAGAAAGGTGGTAATAAGGGTGAGGCAACATCACCGAGTCTTATGAATCTTTTAATGGGTGTTAAAGTATTACAACAAGCAATTGTCCATTTACTATTAGATATAATGGTGGAATGCTGTCAGCCATCAGAAAGGAAAAAATGCAATGATGCTTCTGAAACTAGGTCAAGAAGCATTTTGGATAATAATGGAACTGCAACTAACAGAACTGTTGTTGAGTTAAGAGGGAAAAATGGAACACTGGAATCTCTAAATAATCCTGTGGATCAACGCCTTGATGTTGGGATGGATGGAGCAATGGGAACTCAAGCAGTGCAAAGCACTGACTTACTGGCAACAGTGTCTGTGGGAAAGGTTGCAGTTTGGCCTGTTTCATCACCTCTAGAATCAACTGCACAAGAGTCTTCGAGAGTGAACAATTCTAATCAAAAGCAAGAGACAAAATGGCCAGAGCAATCTGAAGAGCTATTAGGGTCGATTGTCAATTCTCTCAGGGCACTCGATGGTATAGTTCCCCAAGCTGGTCCAGAACCGAGACAGAGGCCACAATCAACTCAGAAAATTGCCCTTGTTTTAGGTAAGGCTCCAAAACATTTGCAACCAGATATTATTGCTTTGGTGCCGAAGTTGATAGTCATTTCAGAACATTCATTGGCTGCTTAAGCATTATCGGATCGACTTCAAAAACCAGATACAGAGCTTGAGCTGTGGTTACCTGTTCTTGCTGCATTAAGTAAGCTACAAATTGGGAATGATATCCAGGAACACATTCCGTTTCAAGTTCTGGAGTTGCTGATGGATACAAATGACAAACCCTTTGCTGTTGTGATGAGTTTCATTTTCTAATCTGCATCCCAATGCCAGCAACTACCTGTGACGACAGTCCGTGGTAGACTAAAAGCTCTGGGAGTTGCTGTATCTCCGCAAGTTTTAGATATTTTAAGAAGTACAGTTGTTAGTTGGAGAGATGTTGTTGAAGCTCTGTTGAGATATATTGACTCTGATTGTGAAACTGGCGAGAATGAGTTTGCTGCACCAAACACCATGTCTGCTGAAAGGGAGTGTGGTCCTGCTGCAGAGCAGTTGCATGTGGCAGCTGAGTAGGTTGCGGCTGCATATTGGCGAATAGCTGATGTGGATATTCTTGTACTTAACGCAACAAGAAAAATAGTCAAGACATGTTCATCAACAAAACCATGCTCATACATAATCTTCAAAAGATTGAAGGCATCAGCACAATTTCCTACCCTACTATGAGTCTGCAATAAAGCTGTAAGAGTAAACTTGTTAGGTTTATACCCTCTTCTCAGCATCTCATTGTATTTCAGTTCAGCCAGATCAAGGCGCTTGGATTTCGCAAAAACCTCTAGCAAACAATTATATGCATATGTATTCAGAACACAGTTCAATGTTCCGGCGCACTCAAACAAGTACACTGCTTCATCAACCATTCCTACTGAACCAAGACATCTAATGAAAAAACCCAATGCTCCTGCAGTCATTCGACATTTTTCCCTCAACAAGTCTTTCATGAGAGCTCTCAACGCTTATGTTTGCTTTTTTCTGGCAAGAATTGAGGCCATTGTATTGTACATATAACAATTGTGTTTATATCTGTTTTGTAGGGTTGCCCATCTGAAAAATTCATGCACGTTTTTCCAATTCTTTTTTGCCTATTTAAAAATATCTCAACATCCACATTAGTGAGTCCTGCTCCTAGATCATTCAATTCTTCTTTGTTTCTATCTCGCTTGGCCTTTGAAAACATTCTGCACAGCCTGTCGGAGAGTTGTAGAGATGCTTTCAGTACCTTGTTGAGCGTGCAACTAGTAGCACAAATAACTGTCATGAAATAGATCTAGGCATGAACATTTTGACTTTTCTCATTCAAGAGGAGGGAACAGCAATGTTGATCGTGCTATCTTGTGGCAGGAACCATGTGCAAATGAAGATGAAATAATTCATGTTTGTGAAGATAGATAAAATGAAGTAGCTACCCTAACTAGAGAAAAAGCCTTACTATCACAGAGATTGGGTGAATTTGAAGCAGCAACATTACGTCTCAAGTCAGAAATGAAATCTGACTTGGAACATTTCTCTCGGGAGAAGAAGGATCTCATGGAAAAATACATGAAACAAAAAACCAACTTGAGTGGGATCATTTAGAACGAGATGAAGAAATTTCTAAGCTCATTGCAGATAAAAAGGTCATGCAGGATTGTCTTCATGATGTAGAAACATAGCTTGCACAGCTGAAGTCTGGTAAACGAGATGAACTGACGACATATTCAGTTTCATCTCTTTGCAATTTTCCCTGGACACGTTACAGATTATATGAGAGTGGTAAAAGAAAAGAATGCATTGGCAGAGAGGCTCAAGAGTGTTGAGGCTGCATGCAAAAGATTTGATGAAGTTCTAACACAATTTTCTACTGAGAGTGTCAACATCTTTTTATGCAGACTAAGACATTGCATGTTATAGAGAATTAATGCCATGATGACAATTACACTAAGGATGTTTTTTTTTTATGGGCTACAAGGCATCTGTAACCCCCTTGCCATTGATGTCAAAGGGGAAGGTAATTAGAGGAAGGAAGCCACTTCGCAACATGAAAAAGAGGAGGACGAATGAGTTGAGTATCTTAGATATCATTTTATTTTATTTTATTTTATTTTATTTTTATTTTTTTTTGGGATTCAACTGCGTTAAGTAAGTCATTCAAACGTATGACCATTTCCATGAGAGGTAGTCGTAACTGACTAATTTCTCATGATTTTTGAATAGTTCACTTAGCACTCATTGCATCTCACTTAGCACTCATTGCATCGGGTGATGCTCACAGGGGTGAAGAAGTGGGATTGAAACTAGTGAAATGTGGAGAACGAATCACATAGCATCAATCATCACTTCCGGGGCTTGCACCCGGTAACCAGGACTTCCCAGGAGGTCACCCATCCCAGAACTCCTCTGGCTCAAGCGCGCTTAACTGTGGAGTTTTTCCCCACAATCAAGCCCACTTAGCTTGCTACCCCATTTGCAAAACCTTAGCAAGTATTGTGCCTCATAAACCATTCAAGTAGAGATCCCTTGACTCTTTTTGAATTTTAAGTATGGGGGATTTACGCAGTGCATTATATTAGATATCATTTTTTTTTTTTGGGATTCAACTGCGTTAAGTAAGTCATTCAAACGTATGACCATTTCCATGAGAGGTAGTCGTAACTGACTAATTTTTCATGATTTTTGAATAGTTCACTTAGCACTCATTGCATCGAGTGATGCTCACAGGGGTGAAGAAGTGGGATTGAAACTAGTGAAATGTGGAGAACGAATCACATAGCATCAATCATCACTTCCGGTGCTTGCACCCGGTAACCAGGACTTCCCAGGAGGTCACCCATCCCAGAACTCCTCTGGCTCAAGCGCGCTTAACTGTGGAGTTTTTCCCCACAATCAAGCCCACTTAGCTTGTTACCCCATTTGCAAAACCTTAGCAAGTATTGTGCCTCATAAACCATTCAAGTAGAGATCCCTTGACTCTTTTTGAATTTTAAGTATGGGGGATTTACGCAGTGCATTATATTAGATATCATTTTTTTTTTTGGGATTCAACTGCGTTAAGTAAGTCATTCAAACGTATGACCATTTCCATGAGAGGTAGTCGTAACTGACTAATTTCAAAGGGGGGAGATCGTTGGCAATATTGACATTGATGTCGAAGTTAAGTTGATTGATTAATGTTGATAAATATTGTTGATATCACTAAGCACATTAGCCATAACTTATGTTGAATGGAAAGTGTACATAAAAGTTGAATGATGAATATAAAAGGCTGAAGGTGATGTGAAGTGCAAAGGCTATGCTAATCAATGTGAATGTTAAACATTGAGACAAAAGCTGGAAGACATATAATTGTTTGAACATAAAATGTAGATAATCCAAATTTGATTTGTCTCTTGTAATTATTTTTCTGAACGAGCTGTTAATTCAACTCTATTTTTTTTTACAAACAATTTTTTGAATTCAAAATGAAAGGACAAGCTTGTGAGTAGTTTCGGAAGTCCAATAGACTATGTTTCATTTCATATTCCTCCAAAGAATACAAACAACCAAAAGGTCTTGCTTATAAAATAGACAATGTGGAATAAAACTATAGTTCCTCTTTATGTATTGAAGTGGTTTGCATCAGAGAAAGGATGAGGAGTAGCATAAGAGAAGAAGAGTGAAAAGGAGCAGTGCAATAGAAAACTTAACAACAAAATTGGATATGAGGTAACCAACACTTGTGACTTGAGAAATTTATGTTCTTTTCTATGTTGCAGCTTGAAAAAGAAAAGGCTGTAGCATGTTGAGGTAAGAGCCTCCTGTGGGTTGTAGCCTGCAGAAAACTAGGTGGAGTTGAAGCTTCCATTGAGGTAGGAGCTTCTTGCCCACAAAAATTCTAATGTAAAAAATAGCAGCTTGCCTTCACATCACTTTTAGCAAAAAAAATTCGTGGTTTTCTTCCTTCGGGGTTTCCACTTATATCTGGTGTCTTCATGTGTTTGATTCTTTCATGTTGTATGAATGCATTGAAATCTTGATAAACATATTAGCAAACCGCTCTCCTTGAAATCTGCAAAAGGAAGACAATAACTATTGAGCACAAACATAAATCATTAACTGCATAAGAAGAAGATTAAGTTGAGTAGAAATAAAAAATTAAATTATTGATTCACTCCCCTTCCCCCCTCAGTAAATTCCCATCTTAAATATCAGTAAAACCTAGTGTTGGGTGCTCAATTCAGTGTAATATACACACAAAATAGGCTCAACAACCTTTAAAAAAATGTTCTCTAGCTAGCAAAAATCCCCATGAAAAAATCCTAATGTTCATCTTATTTGGTTCTTCCAGATGCCAATAAATGATACCAACAACATGAACAATGAAAGAAGAAACCTAACAACAATGAAGTAGGTAGGAAAGATTAACACACTCTGATACCATATTGAGATCACAAAAAAATATTAAAGAAGAAAATAAAAAGACTAAAATAGTGCATTGGAATTGACCATTAATGTGCTAAACGGAAATAGGTCAGGTGCACTAGTGAGAGGAAATAAAAAAAAAAAACAACAAAAGGACAAGAGTGTGCCAACACTTGAATTTGGTTCCCACAGACTTGACCACTTGTATAAGAGAGCCTTAATTCAATGATTAAAAAGGATGATATACAATTAAGGTTTGAGTAGTGTATAATGCATAACCCAAGTAGGTTTCCTTCCCAAGTGGGGTTATGGGCACACATAGGTAGGGACCAATATCACAATGGTTATTGAGTCTACATATCAAAGTTGACTAGATTGGCTTTAACCATGCCTAGTAATACAATAACTAAAATAACTATGGCCTAAACCTTGATTTTATATATATATATATATATATATATATATATATTATAGATGTTCTATATTTACAAATTACACCAATAGTTCCAACGATGTATGTGAGTGCTATAAATGCACTTATGAGAGACAAATATTAAACATAACAAGTAATTATGGACCTTTCAAAACAGATCAAATAAATGTGACCAATTCCTTACTATTGTCATCCACAACAATTATCCTCGATTCTTGCAATTGAAGTACAAAATGAAATAGAAACCAACTTTGAGCACTTATTTGTTCTTGGCATTTTTTTATCATAACCATTACAATCATGTAGCAATAGGTATTCTCTAATATTAGAAAGCAATGCTCTATGAAATTGGATTAAGTGATTATGTTGTTTCTATTGTTCTAGAAGCTCCATTTGAAAATTGTCCACTATGGTTTATAAAAATGATCCTTTTAGATAAGAGACACCCAATTCATGCGCATGTAATTGTTATTATGCAATCCTATGCCTTGAGTATTTATTATGTAGGGATTTTAAGCATGCATAAATAGTAAATGTAAAGAGGTTGTTTCTTGTCGGGCAAGTTGAGTGGGAATGTGGTGTTGTGCATGTAAAATGCCTTAGAACCAAAGAATAATACAATATATTGATTAGTGATTTTTATAAAACCCTACCTTTCATAATCTATTTCTTCAAAAAAGTACCTCAACGTATTTATGGTCTTGCAAAGTTTTCAAATGGGAAAATAAATCTTTTCCAATTATTTAATCCCTTGACTTTTATTAGATGCATATGTACCTAGAGTTCATGCACATTTAGATTGGAGAAATAACATGTTATAGAGGTTGGAGATAAAAAAGGGAGATTTACTGGTTGGACATAGGAAAATGTTTGGAAGGAGACATGTAAAAACTTTTTTCCATTCTAAGAAAGTATTCCTCTTTATTTTTTACCTATAGAGCAATGTTATTTCATATGCTTCTCAAGTATTCAAATTGAGAGATATTCACATTATTAAAATGGGGCTAATCAATGCTCAGGAATATTGCTTACAAATTATGCAGTGGAGAGGAAAACATTTTTCTTTAATTATTAACTACAAAGAAATATCATTTCATATGCTTTTCAAGCCTCAAAATTGAGAAACCTACAACATATGAACTCTTAGTTGATTATTTTGTTAAACTTGAATTTTATCTTCATAAGTCACTAAAACAATCTTTGTCACTAAAATAATGCAATTCTATGTTTGTTAGATAGAAAGCATGCTTTGTGCACACAATCTCTTAGTATAAACAATTTTACCAGGAAAATTGGAGTTGAAGAGTATATTGTACCAACAAGTTTTACATGAAACATTATGTGAAGGTAGTACAATCACCCAATGTATTAGTGATGTGAATTTCACACAATACCAGGAATGCGAGAAGATATTCACACAAAAGGAATAACAAGGGAGCAAGTATGAAAGGATGAAAAGAGGATTGTTAACACTATGTAGATATGGTACAATTTTCATTGTATTAGTTTATTATAGATTACAAAATTGTTGGGATAGTAATCAAAGCTGACCAAGTCTCCAATAAAATACATTAAAGTGGTTGAGTGATCAAATTAAACTAATTCAACAAAAAAAGAGAGCATAAATTAACACAAAAAAGAGCATAAATTAACACATTGATGCAGTTTGTTGTAATCCAGAAATGGACAAGTTACCATGCATATTAATACAATAACTAAAAAAAGCATGACCTAAGTCTTCATTAGAAATACACTACTGATATACATACATACATATATATATATATATATCTATATATATATATATATATATATATATATATATATAGATATATATATATAAAGTTTGGTGGTTGCATTACAAATTACACCAATCATTCCAAAGGGTATTTAGTGTTATAAGTATATTTGATAGTAGGAGGGACCGATCTTAAACATGGAAACTAATTATGGACCTTTCAAAATCAATTAGAGAGATGCGACCAATTCCTTCCTATTGATCTTTCAAAACTGATCAAAGAGATGTGACCATATGCTTACTATTGCCATCCATAAGAAGTATCCTAAACTATTGCAGTTGAAATACAAAATGATATTGAAACAAATTCGAGCACATGTCTATGTCTGACACTTTTTTTTATATCCTTTACAATAATGGAGAGGTAGGCATTTTTTAATACTAGAAATCAATCTTCTATGGAATTGGATTAAGTGATTATGTTGCTTATGTTCTTCTTCTGGAAACTCCATTTGAAAAATGTGAAGTGTAATTTATAATGATGATTGTTTTAGATAAGACTCGCCCATTTCATGTGTATGTAATTCTTATTATATAATATTATGGCTTGTTTATTTATGATGTAGGACTTTAAACATACATAAAGAGTAAATGAAAAGAGGTTGTTTCTTGTCGAGGAAGCTGAGTGGGAACATGGTGCTATTCGTGTAAAAGATATTGCAAACAAAGAGGAACCTAATATGTTGATTAAACATACATAAAGAGTAAATGAAAAGAGGTTGTTTCTTGTCGAGGAAGCTGAGTGGGAACATGGTGCTATTCGTGTAAAAGATATTGCAAACAAAGAGGAACCTGATATGTTGATTAGTGATTTATTTTAAAACTATACCTTTCATCACTCATTTTTTCAACAAAGAATTGATTATATATATGGTCTTGGAAAATTTTCAAAGAGGGCAAGCAATATTGCCCAATTCTTAGACATATGTACCTAGAGTTCATGCACGTTAAGATTGGAGGGATAAAATGTTAGGGAGGTTGGAGAAGGAAAAGGGAGATTTACTGGTTGGTCATAGACAAATGTTTTGAATGATATGCATAAAAACACTTGCACATTGTAAATGTTCCTCTTCGTTTTTTACCTTTAGAGAAATGTGATTTCATATGCTTCTCAAGTATTTGAATTGAGAGATATCCACATTATTAAAATGGAGAAAATGACTGCTTTGTTTCCGAATTCTTCAATGCAGAGGAAAAAGTTCCTCTTTAGTATTACTTGCAAAGCAATTCCATTTCATGTGCTTCTCAAGTATCAAAGTTGAGAGACCTACAAACTCCTAGATCCCTGCAACAATAGCCAGAAAAAATGTTGAAATAAATCACAATTAAAACCTAGTGACGGGTGCTCAAATCAATGGAATTAGCACATAAAATAGGCTCAACAACCTTAAAAAAAATGTTTTCCAGCTAGCAAAAATCACCAAGAAAAAAAAATAATGTTCATTTTATTTGGTTCTTCCAGATGCCAAAATCTAATATCAATAACATGAACATCCAAAGAAGAACCCTAACAACAATGAAGTAGCTAGGAAATATTAACACACTCTGATACCATATTGAGATCACAAACAAAAAGAGTAAAGGAGAAAAAAAAACAAGACTAAAATAGTGCACTAGAATTGACCATTAATGTGCTAAATGGAGATAGGTCAAGTGCACTAGTGAGAGAAAATAAAAAAAAACACCAGGAAAAGAACAAGAGTGTGCCAACACTAGGTTTGGGTTCCCACAGACTTGACCACTTGTATAAGAGAACTTTAATTCAATGATTAAAAATGATGATTTACAATTGAGGTTTGAGTTGTGTATAATGCACAACCCAAGTAGGTTTCCTTCCCGAGAGGGTTTGTTGGCCACATAAGTAGGGACCACTCTCAAATATGGTTATTGAGCCTATGTATCAAAGTTGACTAGGTACAATTTACCCATGCTTAATAATACAATAAATAAAAGAAGTATAGCATAAACCTTGATTTTATATATATATATATATATATATATATATATATATATATATATTTGTTGCTACCACATTTACAAATTACACCAATAATTCCAACGGAGCATGTCAGTGTTATAAATGTACTTATGAGGGACAAATATTAAACATGACAACTAATTATGGGCCTTTCAAAACAAATCAAATAAATGTGACCAATTCCTTGTGTTTGACACTTTTTTATTATAACCCTTACAATGATGTAGCGGTAAGCATTCTCTAATTCTAGAAATCAATGCCCTATGAAATTGGATTAAGTGATTATGCTATTTCTATTTTTTTGGAAGCTCCATTTGAAAACAGTCCATTATGAGTTATAAAGATGGTTCTTTTAGATAACAGACACCGAATTCATGTGCATGTAATTGTTGTTTTTCAATCTTATGCCTTCTATATTTATGATGTAGGGATTTTAAACATGCAAAAAGAGTAAATGCAAAGATGTTGTTTCTTGTCAGGCAAGTTGAGTGGGAATGTGGTGTTGTGCACGTAAAAGATCTTGCGACTAGAGAAGAATCTGATATATTGATTATTGATTTATTATAAAACTCTACTTTTCATCATCTATTTCTTCAACAAAGAATCCTAACATATCTATGGTCTTGCAAAGTTTTCAAAGGGGGGAAGCAATCTTGTCCAATTTTCTGATCTTTGGATTTTTCCTAGATGCATATGTAACTAGAGTTCATGCACATTCAAATTGAATAGATAACATGTTATGGAGGTTGGGGATAGAAAAGGGATATTTACTGGTTGGTTGTAGGCAAATATTTGGAAGGAGACACATAAAAACATTTGTCCATTGTAAGAAAGTGCCCCTCTTTATTTTTTACTTGCAAAGCAATGTTATTTCATATGCTTCTCAAGTATTAAAATTGAGAGATATCCAAATAATTAAAATGGAGGCAATGAATGCTCGGGAATATTGCTTACAAATTCTACAGTGCAAAGGAAAATATTTTTCTTTAATTATTAGCTGCAAAGCAATGTCATTTCATATGCTTTTCAAGTCTTGAAATTGAGAAACGTACAACATATGAACTCTTAGTTAATTATTTTTTTAAACTTGCATTCTATCTTCATAAGTCATTAAAACAATCTTTGTCAACATACTATTAGAATTTAAGATGCCAAATGCATCCAATGTTTTTCTTGCAACGTATGATACTTCAATTTAACTCTTAGCCATTTTTCATGGAAATAGATTTTTTATGAAATAAAAATGTGTGTTTTTAACACCTACATAGATGAGTTTGAAGGTTCAAATGTAATTCTATGTTTGTTAGACATAAAGCATGCTTTGCGCACAAAATCTCTTAGTATAGACAATTTTACCAAGAAAATTGGAGTTGAAGACTATATTGTACCAATAAGTTTTACATGAAACATTATGTGAAGGTAATACAGTCACCTAATGTATTAGTGACTTGAATTGCACACAATACCAGGAATACAAGAAGATATTCACACAAAAGGAATAACAAGGGAGCAAGTATGAAAGGATGAAAAGAGGATTGCCAACACTATGTAGATATGGTACATTTTACATTGTATTAGTTTATTATAGATTACAAAATTGTTGGGATAGTAATCTAAGTTGACATTAAAGTGGTTGAGTGGTCAAATCAAACTAATTCAACAAAAAAGAATGAGGATAAATTAACACATTGATGTATTTTGTTGTAATCCATAATTGGACAAGTTACCATTCCTATTAATACAATAACTAAAATAAAGCATGACCTAAGTCTTCATTACAAATACACTAGTGATATATATAAATTTTTGTGGCTATATTGCAAATTACACCAATAATTCCAAGAGGGTATGTTAGTGTTATAAGCATATTTTAAAGTAGGAGGGACTAATATTAAACATGGCAACCAATTATGGACCTTTCAAAACCAATCAATGAGATGAAACCAATTCCTTCCTATTTACCTTTCAATACATATCAAAGAGATGAGACCATATCTTTACTATTTCCATCCAAGGTAAGTATCCTCAATTATTGTAGTCGAAATACAAAATGATACTGAAAGAACTTTGAGCACCTATCCATGTATGGCACTTTTTTATTATAGCCTTTATAATGATTGAGTGGTATGCATTTTTTAATACTAGAAAGAAATCTCCTATGAAATTGGATTAAGTGATTATGTTGCTTATGTTCTTCTCAAAACTCGATTTGAAAACTGTGAAGAGTAATTTATAATGATTATTTTTTTAGATAAGACTCACCCAATTCATGTGTACGTAATTGTTATTATAGAATCTTATGTCTTTTGTATTTATGATGTAGGAATTTTAAGCATATAGAAAGAGTAAATGAAAAAGGTTGTTTCTTGTCAGGGAAGCTGAGTGGGAACATGGTGTTGTGTGTCTAAAAGATATTTCAAACAAAGAGGAACTTGATATGCTAATTAGTGATTTATTATAAAACTATACCTTTCATCAATAATATTTTCAACAAAGAATCTAATTATATATATGGTCTTGGAAATTTTCAAAGAGGGAAAGCAATATTTCCTAATTCTTAGATATATGTACCTAGAGTTCACGCACATTCAGATTGGAGAGATAACATGTTAGGGGGGTTGGAGAAGGAAAAGAAAGATTTACTATTTGGTCATAAACACATGTTTGGAATGATACACATAAAAAAAATTGCACATTGTAAATGTCCCTCTTCATTTTTTTTTATTTTTTTTTTTCCTTCAGAGAAATGTCATTTCATATGCTTCTAAAGTATTTGAATTGAGATATATCCACATTATTAAAATGGAGCAAATGACTGCTTGAGAGTATTGTTTCCAAATTCTGCAATGCAGAGGAAAACATTCCTCTTTAATACTAGTTGCAAAGCAATGTCATTTCATGTGCTTCTCACGTATCAAAATTGAGAGACCTACAAACTCCTAGTTAATTATTTTGTTAAATTTGCAATGTATCTATCTTGTAAGCCATTAAAACAATCTTTGTCAACGTATTGCTAGAAATTGTTGAGAAATCAATATGCTTGTAAATTAGGGTTGATTCCTCTTACTTGATAATTACTTGTGAATATTTGTTAGCTTTTATTACTTTATTATGTATTCTTCATCAAGCAATTATGAAAACATAAAATGCATGAAGATCACAAGAGAAAAAGAACACAAGATGTAGGCTCTAAGCTAGGGAAAAACTCCACAAAGGGGAAAACCCAAAAAAATTCTCTTCTTATAGAATTATATCAAACTAAGACATCCAAGAACCAAGACTAGGACCTTTACAAGGAACCAAGTCAACCCTCCTCCAGATCTCCTCCAACTAAATCAATTCAAAAAAATCGATGAAATTTTTAAGTTGGTTCGATCTTCATAATATATTATGTATTTTTTATTTGATGTATTTTATGTAAAAGAGAAAGAAAATTAATTATTATTATTATTTTATAGCATGGGTTTCATGCTCAAGGTCAATTTATTTATAGGTCAAGCACCCATTGTGTGCTTCTAGGTTTTTGTCATAGAATCAAAGAGTTAAAAGAGTCATTGACATATGTGATAGACCCCATTGGGAGTCTTGTAACAAATCAAAATAATTCATTTGACTCAGTATTACGTCAAAGTCCCTCTAAGACCAATTTGGCTTGTAAGAGAACAAGTCAGTCGACAAAGAAGAAGTTAGCTGCATTAAGGGAAATTCGTACTCCTAGAAACCTTATATATATATTTGACCTCATTTGAAGATCATTCAACAAGTTATATCAATAAATTAGAAGGACAAGAGGACTAAGTGAAGAACAAGAGGTATCTAAGAAGAAGGAATAATGAATTCTATAATGAAAATTTCTGTCGGTTGAGAAATCTAGGGCATAAACGTTATGTGATTTCTCTTCTATTAGTGACTTCTTGTGAATGATTTTTACTTGATTAGATTAGGATCTTAAACATGTTAGATAATTTGTTTTCTTGTTCACCAAACAGTAACTAATGCATGAACATAAATACACAAGAGACATAGAATGTAGGCTATGGTCCAGGGCCAAAACCTCTCACTCTTTGAGAGGAAAACCTGAACAAATTATCCTTATAGAGATTCCAATTGATGAATACCAAGACCAAGACCCTTCACCTATTAGACACTCCACGATCAAAACACAAGTCCTCTTCCACCTTCTTGATTGCTTGCTCTGGATTCCTTATACTTCAGACTTTGTATCATAAGAGATAACACCAAATTGTGGTCACTGTGTTATAAAAGGATACTAAACGTTAAAGACCCACCACTGATCCATATTCGTTGCCTTCTAAGATACCAACGAGCCCTTCCTTCCTTGTAACAACACTGAGATATTTTGCGGCCTTTCTCCTGTGAGACATCAAATTCTTCTAGAAGTGATAACACCGAATCACTGTGGCATAATACAAAACTATGAATACTTCAAGAGCATCAAAATGTGGTCTATACATATACCAATATAATTCTTCGTTGTCACCGTGATCTATATTTAAGAGGGATCCAAATTCCCTTCCAAAAAACTGTAGTCTTGTAACCTTCAAACTTTAGCCTTCGGCGAAACATAGATGATCTGAATCCTTTGTTGTCTTTGTTCACTGAAATCTCAAAGGAAGTTCTGGAATGTGGTAATGCGAAGAACCTAGCCTCCTATATATAGTGATTTGTCCATATACTCAAGCCGACATGAGAATCCAAATGGGTGGGTCTTCTTTATGTGAGATGACATGATTTTATCACCGATATTGAAGTCGACATCAAGAGAAGAGGATTGTGCTTGTCTTTGGAGGGATTTCTAGAAACTTAATTGACTCATATACATTTTACACATTCTCAAGTAGAGATCTTCATACTTGACATTAATTCGTTGACCTTAATCACAAATCCTAAGGCTCTTAATGGGATCCATCTAAAATAAAATTCACTTTCTCATGAAACCCATGAAGCAAGGCTTACAAAAATAATTTTATTTCATTACGTCATTTACAAAAGTCATAATTACATGTCATTATGAATACCGAACGTAGTTACACTTTTCAACACTCCCACTTAACTAGGAGGGTATTCATAATGGTACTTGGTCATTTTCAATCTGAATAATTTCTCATAAGAAGAATCAAACTAGTAACCCATCTGTTTAGCATCATATGAACCAAAATTTTCACATAGCAAGGCCTTGACTAACAAATAGATCCACATGATCACAACACAATTTTGGTGAGATGAATGATTCATAGACACCATAATCATTATCTCTTAAGGTACATACTTCACCCAGGTGTTCACAAAGTATGACCTTCTTTGGACTATTCTTATCTTGGATAGCCAGTCCTCAAAGAATATTGATCCATGACTACTCTTATCTTGGATGCCCTATCTCATCCTCAAAGAGAATTTGATGCTAGATGATTACCAAATCCTCCATTCTTTCTTCCTAGGTGAAGACTAGAATGATGTGTCTATCTCTCCATCTCAATTAGGGAGGAAATATCTATTCCAATAAAGGAATGTACTCATTCCTACACAAGGAATGTACCTAAGCTCCCTCTTGGCTTAGGAATTTCCAAGTTTCTCCCAAGTAAGAAACTTGCTTCCAGGCTCCCTCTTAATTAGGGGCCTACAAAAGCTCCTCGATCAGCTGCTTGAAGAGCTCCTTCCTTCGATTTCATGAATTTCTTTATCCAAGAGTCTTCATCTTTTGTGGCTTCTACATAAGGCATAGACCATCCATCACTTTCATCCACGAGTTAGTCATGTCATCATTCCTTTCATAAAAAAGTGATCCATCAGTCTTCATATGGCCTTGGTTCATGCCATGCTGCTTTCTTCATGCCATATTTTTAGAAGGATCTTACATCCTTCTATATGGTTCTCCTAGAAGGCATCCACAGTTCTTCCCTTTGGCAGTCTTACATAAGCCCATCCAGATATTTGTTCAAAAATTAGAAATGAACACTTAAATCAAAGACACCTTTGTGATGGTCCTTCATCATGACATCTTCCTGTAGGTATCAACATCCTACATACATGTTGACACATCTTGTTATGAAACTAGCTCTCAAAAAGATAGAAAAGATAGATCAACACCTTAGAATTCAGCCTCTTCGAGGGGGCAACCTCCTTTACATTACACAAATGAATGATTCCTTGATGATTCAAATGACAAAAGCTCCTTTCTATATATAGGAGTCTAAGGAATCACAATATAACCCAGCCGACCTAACAATAAGAATATAAAGGCACAAAAATAACAATAAAGGGATTCTATGGGGCACAGTAATAACAATATGGCGACAATAGGGGCACAACAATATTAATAAGGGATACAACTACAATAGTAATGGGGTAATCACTAGTATTATAGGGACCTAACATGCCCCTCTCCTTCAAAAAAGTGTTGTCCTCAATGCTTGAGTAGTTCTGGATGCTTCTGTATAAAATTCTCATCCTCCCATGTGGAATCTTCAATGGATAAGTTCTTCCACTTGATGAGATACTCCGAAATTGATCGATTTCGTAGTTGTTGAGTTCTTGTTTCTGTGACTGCTTCCGGTTCCAATATAATTTTTCCTTCCTCATCAAGTTCTGGCAATATTGTTTGAACTGAGAGCTTTTCGCCTATAACCTTCTTTAAACATGAAACATGGAAAACTGGGTGCACTCGAGAAGCTGCAGGAAGCTCCAATTTGTATGCCATAGTACCAATCTTTTGCAACACCTTGTACGGACCATAATACTTTGGTGATAATTTATTATCCTTCTTAGCTTGCTTGAGGGACATTTGTTTATATGGTTGTAGCCGTAGGAATACCCAATCACCTACATCAAAACTTCTTTCACTGCGATGTTGATCTGCCTATTGTTTCATTCTATTCTGCGCCAACATGATGTTATCCTTTAAGAGTTGGAGGACTTGTTGTTGATGCTCAATGTGATGTTCCATTGCTTGAACCTTAGAATTTTCTCTTAAACATGATGTGATGGATGGTGGCTGATATCGATAAAGTGCCATAAATGGGGTCATTTTTGTTGTTGTATGGAAGGACGTGTTATACCACCATTTAGCCAGAGGCAACCATTTGACCCATTGTGTCTGTTTATCAGATACAAAGCAACGAAGATATCCTTCCAAACATTTGTTTACTATCTCAGTTTTCCCATCAGATTGAGGATGATAAGATGAGCTATGAGCTAACTGAGTACCAAGTTTCCAGTGAAAATGGGATCTCTGTCACTTACAATAATCTTTGGGTTTCCATGTAGCTTTTGAATTGTTTCCATAAATGCAGTAGAAACTGTACTGGCTTTAAATGGATGTGATAATGCACAAAAGTGTGCATACTTGGTAAGTCTGTCAACTACCACCATGATGACACTCTTTTCCTCAGACTTGGGTAAACCTGTGATAAAATCCTTTGAAACCTCCTCCCAACGTTGGCTTGGAATGGATAAAGGTTGTAATAGACCCGAGGTCTTAACTTTTTCAACTTTATTTTGTTGGCAAACTAAACATTCTGCCACAAACTTTTGAATATCCGATTTAAGGCCATCCCAAAAAAATCCCTTCTTAACCCTATGGTAAGTTTTTAAAAATCCTGAGTGCCCTCCTAAGGGAGAAGTGTGCAATTCCATAAGAACCTTTTGCTTGAGTTGGGAATTCTTACAGAGGTATAAGCGATCTTTGTACCATAACGAATCATTTTTCCAGCTAGATGTATCAGATGTACTGGAATCTTGTTGTAACTTTCGAATAAGTGCCCACACTTCTTCGTCATTCTTCCATTCCTCCCTTGCTTCGTTTATCCAATTTGGTTGGATAATAGAAATGGTGCACAACAATGCTTCCACATCCATATCCTTTCTTGAGAGTGCATTTGCCACCACATTTTGCTTCCCTTTTTTGTAGATGATTTCAAAGTCATAACCCAACATCTTTGTGACCCACTTTTGTTGCTTTTCAGAGGATAATCTTTGTTCTAAAAATTATTTAAGGCTATCATGATCCGTTTTTACCTTGAAGTTTCTTCCCATCAGGTAGGGTCGCCATTTCTTAAGTGCATGTAGTATTGCCAATATTTCCTTCTCATAAATAGCTTTGTGTAAAAACTTTCCCTCGATTGGACGACTTTCAAAAGCAATGGGTCTTTCATCTTGCATTAAAATAGCACCAATTCCATTTCCTGAAGCATCACATTCCATAATAAAGGTTTTTGTGAAGTCCAGTGTAGCTAAGATCGGTGCTTGGCACATTGCCTCTTTAAGATGTTCGAAGGCCTTTGTTGCTTATGGAGTCCATGTGTTATGAAACCAGCTCAAGAAAAAGATAGAAAAGATAGATCAACACCTTAGAATTCAGCCTCTTCGAGGGGGCAACCTCCTTTACATTACATAAATGAACAATTCTTGGATGATTCAAATGAAAAAACCTCTTTTCTATATATAGGAGTCTAAAGAGTCACATTATAACCCAGCCGACCTAACAATAATAATATAAAGCCACAAATATAACAATAGAGGGATTCTATGGGGCACAGTAATAACAATATGGGGGCAACAGGGGCACAACAATATTAATAAGGGATACAACTACAATAGTAATGGGGTAATCACTAGTATTATAGGGACCCAACATGCCCCTCTCCTTCAAAAAAGTGTTGTCCTCAACGCTTCAGTAGTTCTGGATGCTTCTGTATAAAATTCTCATCTTCCCATGTGGAATATTCAATGGATAAGTTCTTCCACTTGATAAGATACTCCGAAATTGATTGATTTCGTGTTTGTCGAGTTCTTGTTTCTATGATTACTTCTGGTTCCAATATAATTTTTCCTTCCTCGTCAAGTTCTGGCAATATTGTTTGAATTGGGACCTTGTCGCCTATAACCTTCTTTAAACATGAAACATGGAAAACTGGGTGCAATCGAGAGACTGCAGGAAGCTCCAATTTGTATGCCATAGTACCAATCTTTTGCAACATCTTGTACGGACCATAATACTTTGGTGATAATTTATTATTCTTCTTAGCTTGCTTGAGGGACATTTGCTTATATGGTTGTAGCCGTAGGAATACCCAATCACCTACATCAAAACTTCTTTCATTGCGATGTTGATCTGCCTGTTGTTTCATTCTATTTTGTGCCAACAGGAGGTTATCCTTTAAGAGTTGGAGGACTTGTTGTTGATGTTCGATGTGATGTTCCACTGCTTGAACCTTAGAATTTTCTCTTAAATATGATGTGATGGATGGTGGTTGATATCCATAAAGTGCCATAAATGGGATCATTTTTGTTGTTGTATGGAAGGAAGTGTTATACCACCATTTATCCATAGGCAACCATTTGACCCATTGTGTCTGTTTATCAGATACAAAGCAACGAAGATATCCTTCCAAACATTTGTTTGCTCTCTCAGTTTGCCCATCAATTTGAGGATGATAAGATGAGCTATGAGCTAACTGAGTACCAAGACAAGAAAATAATTCTGCCCAAAAATTTCCAGTGAAAATGGGATCTATGTCACTTACAATAATCTTTGGGTTTCCATGTAGCTTTTGAATTGTTTCCATAAATGCAGAAAGAATTGTACTAGCTTTAAATGGATGTGATAATGCACAAAAGTGTGCATACTTGGTAAGTCTGTCAACTACCACCATGATGACACTCTTTCCCTTAGACTTGGGTAAACCTGTGATAAAATCCATTGAAACCTCCTCCCAACGTTGGCTTGGAATGGATAAAGGTTGTAATAGACTCGGTGTCTTAATTGTTTCAACTTTATTTTGTTGGCAAACCAAACATTCCGCCACAAACTTTTGAATATCTGATTTAAGGCCATCCCAAAAAAATTCCTTCTTAACCCTGTGGTAAGTTTTTAAAAATCTTGAGTGCCCTCCTAAGGGAGAAGTGTGCAATTCCATAAGAATCTTTTGTTTTAGCTGGGAATTGTTACAGAGGTATAAGCGATCTTTGTACCACAACGAATCATTTTTCCAGCTAAATGTATCAGACGTACTGGAATCTTGTTGTAACTTTCGAATAAGTGCCCACACTTCTTCGTCATTCTTCCATTCCTCCCTTGCTTTGTTTATCCAATCTAGTCGGATAATAGAAATGGCGCACAACAATGCTTCCACATCCTCATCCTTTCTTGAGAGTGCATCTGCCACCACATTTTGCTTCCCTTTTTTGTAGATGATTTCAAAGTCATAACCCAACATCTTTGTGACCCACTTTTGTTGCTCTTCAGAGGATAATCTTTGTTCTAAAAATTATTTAAGGCTATCATGATCCGTTTTTACCTTGAAGTGTCTTCCCATTAGGTAGGGTCACCATTTCTTAAGTGCATGGAGTATTGCCAACATTTCCTTCTCATAAATAGCTTTGTGTAAAAAATTTCCCTTGATTGGACGACTTTCAAAAGCAATGGGTCTTTCATCTTGCATTAAAACAGCACCAATTCCATTTCCTGAAGCATCACATTCCACAATAAAGGTTTTTGTGAAGTCTGGTGTAGCTAAGACCGATGCTTGGCACATTTCCTCTTTAAGATGTTCGAAGGCCTTTGTTGCTGTTGGAGTCCATGAAAATGCATCTTTCTTCAATAGTGTTGTTAGAGGTGCTGCTATTCTCCCATAATTCTTAAGAAACTTGCGATAATACCCTGTCAACCCGAGAAATCCTCGCAGATGCTTTATGGATGTGGGGATTTCCATTCCTTAATGGCTTTAATTTTGCTAGGGTCTACCTTAACTCCTTCATGAGATACAATATGCCCCAGATATTCCACCTCTTGTACTCCAAAGAAACATTTGGATCTTTTTGCATATAATTGTTTCTCCTCCAATAGTTGTAGCACCCTGTCAACATGTTCAACATGATCCTTCCAAGACTTGCTGTAGATTAATATATCATCAAAAAATACTAACACAAATTTTCTAAGGAATGGTTTGAAAATGGAATTCATCAAACCTTGAAATGTTGAAGGTGCATTGGTAAGGCCAAAAGGCATGACCAAAAATTCATAATGACCCTCATGAGTTCTAAATTCTTTTTTCAGAATGTCTTCAATATTCATTCTGATTTGATGATATCCTTAACAAAGATCCAACTTGGTGAAGTAAATTGATCCATGGAATTCATCCAGTAATTCATCAGTCACAGGAATGGGAAACTTATCTTTAATAGTGAGCTTGTTGAGCTCCCTATAATCCGGACACATGTGCCATGATCCATCCTTCTTGTGCACCAATACTACTGGAGCAGAGAAAGAACTTTGACTCGGTTGAATTATACCAGCCTCTAGCATTTCTACAACCATGCGTTCAATTTCACTCTTTTGGGCATAGGGATATCTATACAGCCTGATGTTTGGAGGAACACTTCCTGGAATCAGATGAATAGCATGATCATGATCACGAATTGGTGGGAGACCTTTGGGAGTCTCAAATACCTTGGAATGATTGTCCAAGACTTTTTGGAGATCCGGAGAAATAGATGATTCCAATGTAGAAACATCTAGAAAACATAATTGTGCAATTACACCTCTTTGTTCCTTTCTTAGAAGCTTTGTCATACCGTTAAAGCTGATTATCTTTCCCGATTTCCCTACAATACCCCTTAATTCAACTTCCTTTCCTTCCACAAAAAATTTCATGAAAAGTTCTTGAAAATTAAAAGCTATTGTACCCAAGGATTGTAGCCATTGAACTCCTAGTACAACATCAGCACCTCCCATTGGAATGGAAAGCATTGGGCTAGTCAATACATATTCTCCCATGGATAGCTTGATATTATGGCACTTTCCCAAGAAATTTATTGTTCCTCCATTTGCAACCATCACTAGAAACTCTGGTGCTAGATATAAGAAGCAATTCAATTCTTTTGCTACCTTACAATGAATAAAATTGTGGGTACTTCCTGAATCAATCAACACTACTACCTTTTTCTTCTTGATTTGTCCTTCTATCTTGATGGTTTGAGGAGTGGTAATTCCCGCAAATGCATTACAAGATATGGTCGGATTCATTTCTTCTTTATCTAGGCTTTGTTCCTGGAGTATATCATCTTCTTTGGACCTTTCTTGCTCCTTTTCGTCTTCCTCTTCACAATCTATGTAGAATAATTTCTTCTCAGCACACTTATGACCTTTAGTGTATTTGCTATCACAATTGTAACAAAGCCCTTTTGCTCTTTTTTCTTCCAATTGTTGTGGTGTCAACCTTATAGGTTGTGGAAGACTAGGGGCAACAACACTTCCATCTTTATAGTTGTGAGTGGTATGCTTCTTGGTTTCCATAATTTTGCTTTCCATTTTTCTTGCTAACCTAAATTCCTTCTCTAATGAATCAGGTTCCCAAAGGCGAACATCATGTTGGATATTATCCTTTAAAGTCCCTTTGAACACATCAATCCTATGCTCCTTTGGAATATTTTTTACTCTTATGTTCAATTTTTGGAACTCCTCAATGTGCTCCATTATTGAACCCTTTTGTTTGAGACTTATCAATTGGCTAAAAAAAGTGTTGCTTTTTGTATCCTCATAATGTGCAGTCAATTCTTCCGTAAAAATTGCCGAAGTGATAATTTGTTTACGAGAGAAAAGCCATTGATACCATACAAACTGATTTGATTCCAAATATAAAGTTGCAATACGTACCTTTTGTGTGTTTTGCACATTATTGAGATCAAAAAATTGCTCCATCTGTAATATCCATTTTGCGGGATCCTTGCCATCAAACTTCCTCATATCGATTTTTGGAATATGGTGGGTTTTCAATCCAAAATTAGAGTCTATGAAATCATGATTAACATTTCTTTTGTTCGCATCATGAGTTTCCTTTACTACCCTTTCACTATTAGTAAGTATTTCTTGTAGAAAATTTTTCAAATCTGTCTTCAAATCTGCCATGCCTGTCTTCAAATTTGTGTTCAATTCTATCTTCAAATTGTCCATCTTAGATTCCATACCATTCATCTTAGCTTCCACGCCATTTATCTTAGCTTCTGTTAGCTTTTGTGAAAGTGGCATTTGTTGCACTTGGTCTTGTAATTTTGATATATCATGTATCATTTCTTCCTCTTCTTCATGAGTCATGCTAGAGCTTTCAGGTTGCTTACTAGGTGTTTGCATTTTCTTTCCTCAGGGCATCAATTACCGATAATAATGCTCTACTATGCCCTTTGAATTCCTTCAAAATAGTTTTTCAAACCAAGCTTAAGCAAGAAGTTTAAAAAATCTACACACCTTATTTCACTTTGTAGGAGCTTGATATTGCCTCTGATGTATCTCTGTAATTTCGGATCATCCAGTTTTGAAATTGTGACCTGCAGTAGCCCTCTGTGTCCTCTTTCCAATTCCACCAGTCTAATCCAAATTGGATTCTCTAAGGAAGAGTTATGCCAAATCTCCCACAGTGACCTGATTATAGACTAGTTTAGTAGAGCGAACTTGTATGATGTGCCACGTGTGCCTATTTCAACGTTTGGCTCTAAAAAATATACACAAGAAACTACAGTCCGTCCTCTTCTTGTACCTTACGAAATTTCAATCTGATGCTTAGAGAGAAAGTTATGACGATTTTCCCCAGGTCACCTGTTTGGAATGTAATTCAGGAGTCTGCAAAAATACCAACTTCCTCAGATCATATCTCTGCAAATATAGTGCGAAAAGCCCTGAAATTTGGACTCGAGGTTCAGTGCGATTTTGTCTCAAATGGGTGTTTTTTTTGCTTCTGAAACATCGTAGAAAAAAAGTTATAGCAAAAATACCATGATGACCTATTTGGAGCAGCGAAACCCTAGAATCCAAAAGCTATGATACCAAATGTTATGAAACCATCTCTCAAAAAGATAGAAAAGATAGATCAACGCCTTAGAATTCAGCCTCTTCAAGGGGGCAACCTCCTTTACTTTACACAAATGAATGATTCCTTGATGATTCAAATGACAAAACCTCCTTTCTATATATAGGAGTCTAAGGAGTCACAATATAACCCAACCGACCTAACAATAATAATATAAAGGCACAAAAATAACAATAGATGGATTCTATGGGGCACAGTAATAACAATATGGGGACAATAGGGGCAAAAGAATATTAATAAGGGATACAACTACAATAGTAATGGGGTAATCACTAGTATTATAGGGACCTAACACATCTCCCAAAGATATCCACTGTTAAGGGTCTCAATCCTTTTTCAAACTTCCATCAGAGTCTTCATATCTTTCTGGGAGATTTCCTAGTCAAATCTTATTGGTCTTTTGGATGTTGATTTCCTTTATCATGGTTGCATATCTCATGATCTCTTCCTTCCTTTCTTCACAGATTCCATTTCCATGAGCTTCCAAATAAATTTCCTTAATTGTAGTCAACCACCTCATACTTCATATGAGGACATATTATGTTGATTTCATTTAGTGTGAACCATGCCTTCCGATATCCTTTCATAGGAGGAGATTTATTTCCTTTGATCATGCTTCTCGAGATATAGCAGTGATCCAAGTTACTTGCAAACATACAACATGATGTTATAAAATCAAATATAAGCATACATACCTCATTTACCTTTAGCTCATCTAGGCTTCTTTCAACAGCTTTCTTGATTGACAAGATCTGCAACCCCTTGATCTGCTTGATCTCTTATGTCATCGTACCAACATCCATGAATTCCACAAGTTGGAGTTCCTGATGAAACACTTGCTTCCATTATATATCGGTGAATCCTCTTATGAGGATTCTGTCAGAGAATCTTGAGGATCTCACATATCCTTATTTATCAGATGTTTCCCTTTTGACTGATGTATGATGAGGCTTTTCCTAGATGATTTATTCCTTTGTTCTTTCAATGAGGTCATCAAGAGCTATATCTTTCAAAGTTGACTACCATAGATTTTGTTTCATTGGTCCTTCATGTTTCGCTATGACGATGTTACGAGCTCTTGTGTTTAATTCTTCTATTGCTTGGACTTCCCTCTTTCAGCTTCCTCCATTTCTTCGGTGAAATGTACTTCTTCTTTATCTTTCTTGTTGTTTTCCTTCTTACGCTAAGGACATTATTTCTCGTAATGTTCATATCATTGAATCTTATCTATATTCTTCTTTCCTTTTGAAAAAATGTCTAAATCCTTTCATTTGATCCTTCAACACTTTTTCCCTCAACCTCCCTTATTCTACTTGGATAGAAGCCACAAGTTTTTGAATGAGATAGCCTTCTTATCCTCATAGACATGGTTACCTTGTTCATTAGTTAGTGCATTTAGAAAAATGAATATTATCTCTCCCAGATCTTACAATTGAGATCTTATGAAGATAACCCTTTATACATTGATACCTTCAATTTGTGTAGATCAAATCTAAGTCATGTGACCTTCTTTATCTCATCTTTAGAGAAAAGCTCTACCAACCTATCATATATATCTCTTTGATGTATCCAATACTGTTATATAGGGATTAGGGATCTTTGACTGATTACATAAGAATCCCTTGAGCCCTTTGATCCATTTCCATATATTCATAGGATACCTTTCCATTGATATGTTCAATGAATTCACTTTCTTCGAGGATTATGTTTATCCGCCTTTTCCATGCAAGGAATTTCGATGACCCAACTAGCTTATAGATCTCCTTGCAAACACGAAGTCATTTTACCAAATTGATTAAAGAATGAAAGATAATTACTTAACAATGTAAACTTTGAAACGGGAACTGATACTGTTACTCGTTTCGTAGAGATAGCTAAAAAGTGACCTGATTTTGAAAATGGGTGATGCAGAACGCACATGTTTTTTCTAGAGCATAGTTTTTGGCAATTTAGTTTTTTTTATGTACATCACGTTTTAGAATGGTAGTGATTTTCATGCTGATTTTAAAAAGTGAGCATTCTGCATCACACTCCTTTTTTAAAAGCCCTGTTTTTTGGCTTTAAATTTTTTAATGTATAAAATGTAAATAATTATTTAGTAAATTTGATAATTTTTGAAGTGGTCGTTTTCTTCACATTTTCTTGTTTTTTATTATAATTTTAAATTTTTTTTTTCGTGAGGTTTTTACTGTTTTGCATTTTTAAATTAGAAGGTCGATATTTAGACTTTTCGATATTCTACATATTTATACATCCTTAATTAATTTTTCAATCGACATGAAATAATTGTTTCTAAAAAACAATATTTTTTAACAATGGACATAAAAATAACCATTTTTAACATAAATATAACTAAAAAACTACACGTTTTGATAATTTTTTGTTAGAATTGACATGTCAAAATCACAATTTTTATACGATATTTTTAACTAAAAATGGTTAAATAATAGCTTTTTCTATGAATTTCATGTCAAAAAAATAATAAAAATCACTTTTTTTTTTCAAAAAATAATGATTAACTTAAAAATCAATGCAAAAATCACATATTACCAATATTGAACGTATAACAACCCTAATTGAGTGTTTATTCTTCTCATAAAATGTCAAAGTCAAAACATTGCAAAGCTTGATTTACAAGCATAACTTAAATTTAATCAACAATGTCACGTAATCCAAACTCTTCGTCCTCTAGAGTTTCATCATTGTCCTCTTCCACAATATTTTCTGTTTCATTTTGCTCATTTTCCTCTTCTAATGGGTCTTTGATGTCTGCGAAACTCCCAATGTTTGTCTTTCCAAACATTCCATGTAATGGTGGTTGGGGTTCCTTTGCCTTTTTTGCCACACGTGATTCACTAAAGTCCCCTTTCTTCAACCCAATTTCTTGCATTGCATCTGGAAGAAATTGAAGAGCATTAATTCTTTGCTGAATGAAATTGCACTGTACTGGATCTTTTTCAATTGCAATGCAATTTCTTCCTTTTTGAAGGCAACATGCTAGTGTTGTACCTAATTTTCAAGCACAAAAGAAATAATGAACTAAATTAGTACAATGACATATTAATTAAAAAAATAACATATTGAAATTCAATTCCATATAATAAAACTTACCTGAGTGAGAAAATAAATCCAAAACCCAATCTCCTTCATTTGAACAAATGTCTATAAGATAGTTAATCAATAACTGTGGTTTTTGATAAATGTTAACTATCTCTCCTTTTGCTTCTTTGTCGTCATATGTTAGTTTTCTCACAACAACATCATAACTCAGTATTTGGCTATGACTCTTTCTGTCTACCCGATTAAAAATCATAGACATATGGCTATCATCTTTTGCCCAACTATCAATATGAATGAACTCACAATCATTTATAAATTGCTGATCTTCATTGTGAAGAAGATTTGACTTTTCCCTGTAACATGAAATAGTAAAAGTTAAATTAACTTGTACATAAATAAATTTTTCAACATTAATCAAATATACATTTTAAACGTCTTACCATGTAAGCTGCATCCTTGAATTTGTTTTCCCCTTGAAGCTTGACAATATCATTGCCAATTGTGTGTCTGAATGAAATGTCACAAATCTCCATAATGGCGATGACGTGACTTCTACAAATCCCGCAACCACTTTACTAAAAGCTTGATAAGTATAAGGGTCACTATCATAGTCAATGTTTGGAATATTGAAACCATGGGGAATATCTGCAATGACTAGGGCATAATCCCTTTTAGGTATGAGTTTAGCAATGCCTTCACAGTCGCCTTGTATTACTTGATATTGAATAGTGTCTAGCCCATTCCAAATGAAATGATCAAGAGTTGGATCAAGTTGAATATCCTTAATACGTTGCTTCCTCAGTCTTTCGATCTTTATCTTTTCGATAAAGGTTTTGAAACTATCTGGCACTCCATTATCATCTTTCCTCATCTTTTATAAAATAAACAAATATATGTGTAAGTTATAAATTAAAAATAGTACACAAGTGAATAAAAATGAATGTATAAATCAAGATACCTTTTTAAATTCAAGATAAAAAGATTTTAATGTTGATGTAGAACTTGAATCTGGATAGTTGCGTACGACATCATCCCAACTATCTTCATTCAACAATCTAACCATTTGTTCTTGAATTTTCATGTAAACTTTGTGACTGCATAGATAAAGTAACAAAAAGTTAATATAATGATATGTATAACAAATACTACCAAGAACAGCATGTTTTATTTAAAATATAATTATAATCTAGAAATAAATAAAAATATTTCAAGAAACTTACTTTCGAAATTCTTCAGACATTTCCTCCAATGATAATTCCCCTGACCTCACACGAGATAATATTGTTTTGACAATTTTCTCATCTTTCACTCCTTGCATCGCCCTCCAAGGTGTGATAGTCATATCGTTTGGAAGATGCTTCATTTCAGGAGCTAATTTACTGTTGCCACATATGAATGGCTTAGACTTTTTGACCTTCTGGTTTTTAATGGCAATGTCTTCCCACATGCCAAAAATCTCATCAATCAACCTCCAAACATCTCCAGTTCTAAATGCCAATTGGAAAATGTTATCAACACCTCTGAATAAATCACTATGTTTGTTGCCCTTTCCACCTTTTGAATTGGTTTTCTCTTCAATTTGATATCCTATTTCCATACAACATTCCTTTCGGAACTCTGCAGTAACTTTTGTCCTATCCCCACCACATTTTTCTTCAAATTCACTATGAATAAATCTAACCCTTTGGATGAAAGTCATAGACATCCTATATTCATTATCTGAATTATGATCCCATGCCACTAACTTTGCTTCTGTATCAGATAAACCAGCGTAAATGATACATTTCATTGTTTCAAAATGTGGGTTATTAGGATATTCCTCCATCAATTGTCTTTGAGCTTCTACAGAATGGTTCCCCCCAATCACATAATAATTGTATTCAAAACATTTTGACTTATCAAATGCTTCTTTGTTGGGAACTTGAAGTGGATCAACAAGAAGCACATAACTAACCACATGAGCATATGGATTGTACCTCATCAATATCTTCAAGTTGTGAACATGCAGATGATGTGGCTTTCTAACTTGATATTGACATTGTCCTTCACTTGCTTTATAGGTTTGCTTGACATTAAGCTGAAATGTGCGACCACCATCAATTAAGTTTCTCTTTGTCAAATTCTCTCGAATGACATTTTGTTTTGTTTTGATAATGCCATCTTCTAAATCAGCTCCTGGTGTAATGATTTCTCTGCTTTCTTTTGAAGTTTCACTAGGTTCTTGACTACTGGTAATGACTGCTTCAAAATCATCAACTCTACTTTTCTTGGTCATAACATTCCCACCAGAGTTATTCTTGGGCATTGTTACTTTTAGATTTTTATGGCTCTTCTCAGTTCCAATGTCATCTTCAGTAATGACAACATATGTTTCATCGTCAATTTCAACTTCATCGTTCTCAAAAGTAACTTGTTTACCCTTGCTAGATTTATCCACCAGAGACCTTTTTTTTTTATTCTTTGGATGTAGTTTTGTAGCATTATCAATTACTTCATTTCGCCTTTTTTCCATATTTTCTTCTGACACTGAGTAAAAACTGCTGACAACTTTCATGATATCATTCTCAATGAAATGAATGCCTCCCAACCTAATTGAATAACTTTCAATGAAATTCTGCCAAACAAAATATCATATGTCAATAAAAAACAAAGTTAAAAAATATAGTGAGACACTTTAAAAAACGCAAAATACAAATATAAATAATAATACTTACGATGTTTTCTGTCATCTCATTTACGATTTGACTACACAACTTTGTAGATACCTCTCTCGTGTCATACAATGAATATGATAGTTGGTATTTAACCCTTTCATGTGACTTGGGAGCTTTTGTAAGTACGTAAACAACTTCAGTGTCCGGTACCGAACACATATCTACGACTTTTCCCATCACCTCAAAAATTCCATTATCATTCGGTATATCGATATATAGATATATATTCACATTTGCGCTTTCTCTTTCTTTCACATACCACATTCTTGATGGAAATTTCACCTCTTTCGAATTCTTCCAGTCTGAAATCATCTTCTTATCACTTGAGGCACTTGAAAGATTTGTAGTCATGAGCTCAGGTGGAGTTCGTTCACCAATGTTTCTTTTAGATGCACCTTTATGAGTCTTTGGTCCAGAAAGATTCACTGAAATTCTCTTTGATGCCATTTTCCTGAAAAATAGAAACACATAAATCAGTAAATAATAAAAACATATTAACTTAAAGTAACAACGAAAACATATCATAAATTTTAATCAACAATCGCCCCACCCACCACCCCTCATATTCCAAAAGGACATGCATTAACATTCCAGTGTAAAAAAGTAAATCATGAATAAAACATTTTGCTGGGGCGCCCTCACCGACCCACCACCCCCCCCGCATGGCATGGGAGCCCTCACCCACCCACCCCCCCCAAGCATCCCAACCCCCCCACCCCGGCGGCCCGGGCGCCCCGGCCCAACCCCCACAACCCTCTCCAGCCCGGGCGCCCTCACCCGCCCGCCCACCCCAACTCTCTCCCTACTCCGCCCGCCCGACCGCCCGCCCGACCGACCGACCCAGGTGCCCTCACCCACCCCTCTGGGCGCCCTCCCTACCTCTCCCCCAACCCGCGCGCCCCGCACCCCCTCACCCGCCCGCTCCAACCCTCCCGGCACCCCACCCCTCCGGGCGCCCTCGCCCACCCGCCCGCCCCACCCCTCCGGGCGCCCTCACCCGGCCCCCTGCCCGGCACCCTCACCCACCCGCCCGCCTCACCCGAACCCCCCTCCGCCCGGGCTCCCTACCTCTTCCCACACCCGCCCACCCCGCACCACCTCACCCGCTCGCTCCAACCCTCCTGGCGCCCTCACCCACCCACCCGCCTCAACCGAACCCCCCTCCGCCCGGGCTCCCTACCTCTCCTCCAACTCGCCCACCCCACACCCCATCATGCACCCCTCACCCACCCGCTCAACCCCTCCCGGCGCCCTCGCCCGCCCCCCCGCCCGGCGCCCTCACCCACCCGCCTGCCTCACCCGAACCCCCCTCCGCCCGGGCTCCCTACCGCACCCGCTCACCCCGCACCCCTTCACCCGCACACCCCGCACCCCCTCACCCGCCTGCCCCGCCCCTTTAGGTGCCCTTACCCGCTCGCGCGCCCCACACCTCCGGGCGCCTTCACCCGACCCCCGGCCCAGCGCCCTCACCCGCCCCCCCGCCCGGCACCCTCACCCACCCGGCGCCCTCACCCACCCGGCCGCTTCACCCGAACCGCCCTTCGCCCGGGCGCCCTCGTGCAGGCGCCACCCGGGCCGCCCGCGCCCTCGCCCGGCAGGCAGGGTCGCCCTGCCTGCCGGGCGAGGGCGCGGGCGGCCCAGGTGGCGCCTACACGAGGGCACCCAACCTCGTGCAGGTGCCACCCGGGCCGCCCGTGCCCTCGCCCGGCAGGGAGGGCGATTCCGGGAATCGTCCTGCCTGCCGGGCGAGGGCGCGGGTGGCCCGGGTGGCGCCTGCACGAGGGCGCCCCCCCTCGTGCAGGCGCCACCCGGGCCGCCCGCGCCCTCGCCCGGTAAGCAGGGCGATTCTCGGAATCGCCCTGCTTGCCGGGCGAGGGCGCGGGCGGCTCGGGTGGGGCCTGCACGAGGGCGCCCCCCCTCGTGCAGGCGCCACTCGGGCCGCCCTCGCCCTCGCCCGGTAGGCAGGGCGATTCCAGGAATCGCCCTGCCTGCCGGGCGAGGGCGCGGGCGGCCCGGGTGGCGCCTGCACGAGGTTGGGCGCCCTCGTGCAGGCGCCACCCGGGCCGCCCGCGCCCTCGCCCGGCAGGCAGGGCGACCCTGCCTGTCACGCCCCTACACCTGCGGTGATCTTCCAACCGCTTGTAGCGAGGTGCGGCACCACCGAACGCTTTCTTTTTAACAATACTAACGTTTATGGGCTACACCTATTCCAACATGAACATACTTAACTTGTGTTCTTATAACCGAATAAAGTGTTATCCTTTATACTTTAACAAAGAACATTCTCAATCATTAACCATGTACAATAAACCGAGAACAATACACAAGTATAAAGGGAGGGGCAACTCCCGGTAAAGTCTGCCCAACAATATATTATAACAGCTTCTTCAATTTTACAATACAAGTGTGCTTGACAAACTTCAAGCCAACACTTAGAATAATTTTACAACAGGCATAGAACAGCCTTATACACCATCATATGCACTCTTGCACAAAGAAGAATGCCCACCCGGGCCACCTATCTCACTTTGTCAAGCCCTGCACACAATCTGCACCTCGGCACACTTGCCTCACCCAAACCGGCACTTAGAAACCCAAGTCTGCACTCACAACCGAACCTTCATACCTCAACCTGCAAACCACTTCCTCCACGCACTTAGATTAGACTACGCATGAGATATGCGTATCTACCTCTAAATCTGCGCAAGTGTTTACCCCTTAAGCGTATGAAAGAGATGAGCGAAGTTGTGATGTTAAAATGACTCCAACGTATGTCCATATATACACATGTTACATGGTGTTAATCCATGGCCGACCTCATATTATTTTGTCGTATGCTCCACATATCTTATTACATGTCGGCTTGATTTATATTTTATTGTTTTATTATTCCATGCGTATATAACCTCCATATTACATATAATATGTGCGTCCACATAATACTTAGTCGTATTATGATTTTACATTATCGTCGCATGTGTCGTTTATTGTCGCATATGACTCCACGGTATTGTCGTAGCCAACTCGCAGAAACATCGCACCGTCGTGTGCACTCACCTGCCGTGCGCCCGTGCCGGCCCGTGTGCCCGCGCCCGCCTGTGTGCCCGCGCCCGCCCGGCGCCCGTCGCACCGCAGCTCGGATGCCTTACACTGCCTGCCGGGCGAGGGCGCGGGCGGCCCGGGTGGCGCCTGCACGAGGGCACCCCCCCTCGTGCAGGCGCCACCCGGGCCGCCCGCGCCCTCGCCCGGCAGGTAGGGCGATTCGGGGAATTGCCCTACCTGCCGGGCGAGGGCGCGGGCGGCCCGGGTGGCGACTGCACGAGGGCGCCCAACCTTGTGCAGGCGCCACCTGGGCCGCCCGCGCCCTCGCCCGGCAGGCAGGGCGATTCCGGGAATTGCCCTGCCTGCCGGGCGAGGGCGCGGGCGGCCCGGGTGGTGCCTGCACGAGGGCGCCCCCCTCGTGCAGGCGCCACCCAGGCCGCCTGCGCCCTCGCCCAGCAGGCAGGGCGATTCCCGGAATCGCCCTGCCTGCCGGGCGAGGGCGCGGGCGGCCCGGGTGGCGCCTGCACGAGGGCGCCCCTCGTGCAGGCACCACCCGGGCCACCCACACCCTCGCCCGGCAGGCAGGGCGATTCTGGGAATCGCCCTGCCTGTCACGCCCCCAGGCCTACGGTAGTCTTCCAACCGTGCCGGCGAGGTGCGGCACCACCGTGCACTTTCTTTTTAACAATACTTATGCACATGGACTACGCCTCCTTCACATTAGTCATACTTAGTTTGTGTTTCGCAACCAAGTAAAATGCATTAGCCTTTATACTTAATGAAGCCCATACACATTCATTATCCAATATGCAATTAACCAAGACAATAACAATTGCACGCAAGTATAAAGGGAGGGGCAACTCCCGAACAAGTCTGCCCGATAATAATATATTATGACAATCTTCAATAATACATCATACAAGTGTGCTTGACAGAATCCAAGCCAACACTTAGAAATATTTACACTCAAGGCAAAGACAACCTTTTACAACCATGTGCCAACTGTCCACGGTAGGAGGGTGCTCACTCGAGACACCAAGAACTCCTCCTCTCGGTTCTGCACAAAATCCCAACTCAAACCGTATCTCTGCACCTAAACTCGACCTCCGGTAAAGACTGCGCACTCCTTGGTAGAGCGCATGAGTTATGCGCACTCTACTTATGTCTGCGCCTTCCTTTTACCCCTTCGCAGATTTAGAGAGAGATACGAAGTGCGTTGATGCTCCAAATGAGCTCTGCACCTTTGTATATATACGCATTGTTGCCCATTTGTGAAGGGGTGTCAACCTTTAAGGCCGACCCCATAAAACAGTCCAAAACGCCCACACTTTGATCCATTTGCAAGTCGGCCCACCCATATGCAAATCCTCCAACGCATGGGTATAAACTCCATTCGGACTTCGCATTATTTCATTAAGTCTTTTGTTCGTCGCATTTTTCTGTCGCACTGTTCGTCGCATCACGCCCACTCGCCGGGTGACCGCACCCGCGCCCGCTCGCCGGGTGACCGCGCCCGCGCCCGCCGCGCCGGGTGACCGTGCCCGCGCCCGCTCGTTGTCGAACCGCGCCCGCTCGCCGGGTAACCGCGCCGCGCCCGCCTGTTGTCGAACCGCGCCTGCTCGCCGGGTAACCGCGCCCGTGCCCGCCTGTTGTCGAACCGCGCCCGCTCCCGGGGTAACCGCGCCCGCGCCCGCCTATTGTCGAACTGCGCCCGCTCGCCGGGTAACCGCGCCCGCTCGTCGTGCATGGGGCGCCCGCCCGAGTCGCATGAGTGCCAGATGTAAGGTTGCCCGCTCGTCGTGCACGGAGCGCCCGCCTGTTTCCACCGTCCGCCCATCGTGCACGGAGCGCCCGCCTGTTTCCACCGTCCGCCCATCGTGCACGGAGCGCCCATCTGTCGTGCGCCTGCCCGAGTCGTGAGGGCCTTACACTGCCTGCCGGGCGAGGGCGCGGGCGGCCCGGGTGGCGCCTGCACGAGGTCGCCCAACCTCGTGCAGGCGCCACCCGGGCCGCCCGCGCCCTCGCCCGGCAGGCAGGGCGATTCCGAGAATCACCCTGCCTGCCGAGAGAGGGCGCGGGCGGCCCGGGTCGCGCCTGGGCGCCCCCCTTGTGCAGGCGCCACCCGGGCCGCCCGCGCCCTCGCCCGGTAGGCAGGGCGATTCCGGGAACTGCCCTGCCTGCCGGGCGAGGGCGCGGGCGGCCTGGGTGGTGCCTGCACAAGGGCGCCCCTCGTGCAGGCGCCACCCGGGCCGCCTGCGCCCTCGCCCGGCAGGCAGGGCGATTCTCGGAATCGCCCTGCCTGTCGGGCGAGGGCGCGGGCGGCCCGGGTGGCGCCTGCACGAGGGCGCCCCCCCTCGTGTAGGCGCCACCCAGGCCGCCCGCGCCCTCGCCCGGCCAGGAATCGCCCTGCCTGCCGGGCGAGGGCGCGGGCGGCCCGGGTGGCGCCTGTACGAGGGGGGGCGCCCTCGTGAAGGCGCCACCCGGGCCGCCCGCGCCCTCGCCCGGCAGGCAGGGCGATTCCGGGAATCGCCCTGCCTGTCGGGCGAGGGCGCGGGCGGCCCGGGTGGCGCCTGCACGAGGGCGCCCAACCTCGTGCAGGCGCCACCTGGGCCGCCCGCGCCCTCGCCCGGCAGGCAGGGCGATTCCCGGAATCGCCCTGCCTGCCGGGCGAGGGCGCGGGCGGCCCGGGTGGCGCCTTCACGAGGGCGCCCCCCCTCGTACAGGCGCCACCCGGGCCGCCCGCGTCGTTGCCCGGCAGGCAGGGTGATTATCGGAATTGCCCTGCTTGCCGGGCGACGGTGCGGGCGGCCCCGGTGGCACTTGCACGAGGGCGCCCCCCCTCGTGCAGGCACCACCCGGGCCGCCCGCGCCCTCGCCCGGCAGGCAGGGCGATTCCAAGAATCGCCCTGCCTGCCGGGCGAGGGCGCGGGCGGCCTGGGTGCGCCTGCACGAGTCCCGCTCATGGGGCTGAGGGAGGGTGGGTGAGGCCAAGGGCGGAGGGTGGGTGAGGCGGGCGTGTGGAGGGCGGGTGAGGCCAAGGGCAGAGGGTGGGTGAGGCGGGCGGGCGGAGGGTGGGTGAGGCCGAGGGCGGAGGGTGGGTGAGGTGGGCGGGCGGAGGGCTGATGAGGCGGGCGGGTTGGCGGGAGAGGGCGCCCGGGGGTGGGTCGGGCGGGCGGTTGAGGGCGCCCGGGTGTGGGTCGAGCGGGCGGGTGAGGGTGCCTGGGGGTGGGTGGGGCGGGCGGGCGAGCGGGTGAGGGCGCCCGTGGGTGGGTCGGGCGGGCGGTTGAGGGCGCCCGGGTGTGGGTCGGGCGGGCGGGTGAGGGCGCCCGGGGGTGGGTGGGGCGGGTGAGGGCGCCCGCGGGTGGGGCGAGCGGGCGGGCGGGTGAGGGCACTCGCGGGCGGGTGTGCCGGGCGGCCGGGTGGGGCGGGCGGGTGAGGGCGCCCGCGGGCGGGCGAGTGGGTGAGGGCGCCCGTGGGCGGGTGGGGCGAACGGGCGGGTGGGTCGGGGCGGGTGCGGGCGGGTGGGGCGTGCTGGTCGGGGCGGGCGGGGGCGGGTGGGGCGGGCGGGTCGGGGCGGGCGGGTCAGGGCGCCCGCGGGCGGGTGGGGCGGGCGGGTCAGGGCGCCCGTGCCGTGCGGTCGGGCGGGGTCAAGGCACCCATGTCGTGCGGGCGGGTGGGTCAGGGCACCCGAGGGTGGGTGGGGCGTGCGGGTGAGGGCGCCCGGGGGTGGGTGGCCCGCCCGAAGGGGTGAGGTGCCTGGGTGAGGGCACTGGGAGGGGTTGGGCGGGCGGGTGAGGGCGCCCGGGCCGGGCGAGCGGGTGAGGGGGGCGTGGGTGGTTCGACCGGAGGGGTGGGGCGGGCGGGTTAGGGCGCCCGGGTCGAGCCGGGCAGGTGGGTGAGGGGGGACGGGGTGTGTGGGCCGGGCGGGTGAGGGGGCCCCGGCGGGGCAGGCGGGTGAGGGGGGGCGCTGTTAAGGCGCCTGGAGGGGCCGGGCAGGCGGGCGGGCGGGCGGGCGAGGGGGGGTGTGGAGCACCCACTGGTGTTAAGAAAATGAGGTTGACCGGGCCCACCATGCTCACGATTTTTCATGAAACTAATTTAATATGAAAGTTTTCAAGAAAAAAATTTAACTTACCTTTTAATTGCGAGAATTCTTCGTTGATTATGTTGTTGATAGCGATTTAGCTGCTCCACAAATTCACAAACTCTTTCAACGATTTTCAGAAAGCCTGGATGTGATGTTAGTAATAGTGATAATGAAATTTTAATATGTAAGTGAAGTTACAAGGATGTTTTACTGTACGGTTAATATGGGATAATTTGTTTTACAATATTATAAAGTGAATATTATTGATTTGGTTTACAACGGGTTGAATGTGGGATAATTTGTTTTAAAATATTTTAAAGTGAATATTGTAGTATTGGAAAGCGAATATTATATGGTTTAACTATTATAATAATTGTAGAAGTTGTAGTGTACAATTTTAATTATGATTTCATAAAAAAATTTAGTTTACATTTTCCAATAAATTGTAGAACAAAGTAATAAAGGTAAATAAATTTAACAGATTTTTTGGAGGGAAATATTTTCGCGAAACTTTTTGGAGGGAAATATTTTCGCGAAATTTTTTGGAGGGAAAATTTCATTCTTTAAGCTATATAATATCTTTAGGAGACTCTCCATTTGTATCATTCAACATCTTCTATTTGAAAGGGATGGATTGTTCTGATAGTGAAGTTTCGATATATACACCATCAACTTCTGCATCGCGTAACAACTGTATTCATATTGATGAACATAGCGGGAATTCTTCCACTATGATAAAGTCACTTCTTCCACTTAGTCCTGATTCTAAGGACTATGAGAGCAGCACTGATGAAAGAGGGGATGGAGAATTTCAAATAAATAAAGAGTCACAGATTCCACTTAGTCCTACTTCTAAGGACTATGAAAGCCGCAGTGATGAAGAGCATGATGGTGAAGTTCAAAAGAACAGAGTGTCACGACGTCCACTTAGTCCTAATTCTGAGGACTATGAGAGCAGCAGTTTTGAAGAGCATGATGGTGAAGTTCAAAAGAATGGAGGGTCACGGTGTCCACTTAGTCCTAATTCTGAGGACTATGAGAGCAACAGTTTTGACGAGCATGATGGTGAAGTTCAAAAGAATGGAGTGTCACGGTGTCCACTTAGTCCTAATTCCGAGGACTATGAGAGCAGCAGTTTTGAAGAGCATAATGGTGAATTTCAAAAGAAGGGAGTGTCACGGTGTCCACTTAGTCCTAATTCTGAGGACTATGAGAGCAGCAGTTTTGAAAAGCATAATGGTGAAGTTCAAAAGAAGGGAGTGTCATGGTGTCCACTTAGTCCTAATTCTGAGGACTATGAGAGCAGCAGTTTTGAAGCGCATGATGGCAAATTTCAAAAGAATGGAGTGTCACGGTGTCCACTTAGTCCTAATTCTGAAGACTATGAGAGCAGCAGTGATGAAAAGCATGATGTTGCTTTTCAAAAGTATGGAGTGTCAAAGTGTCCACTTAGTCCTAATTCTAAGGACTATGAGAGCAGTAGTGATGAAAAGCATGATGTTGATTTTCAAAAGTATGGAGTGTCACGGTGTCCAGTTAGTCCAAATTCTAAGGACTATGAGAGCAGCAGTGATGAAGAGTGGGATGATGAAATTCAAAAGATTGGAGTACCACAGTGTCCACTTAGTCCTAATTCTGCGGACTATGAGAGCAATAGTTATGAAGAGCTTGATGATGAATTTCAAAATAATAGAGTGTCACTGTGTCCTCTTAGTCCTAATTCTGCGGACTATGAGAGCAGTAGTGATGAAGGACAGGATGATGCACTTAGTCCTAATTCTAATGAGTATAAAGGTAGCAGTGACAAAGGACGGGATGTAGCATCTTCAATAAGTAAGTCACATTTTCAATGTAGTCCTAATTCTATGGACTATGAGAGTAGCACTTGCAATGCATATGAGGAAGAATATCCATTAAACATCGAGTCAGATTTTCCATTCAGTCCGAATTCTAAGGACTACGACAGTAGCACTGAAGAAGCAGAAGATGAAGAATATCCTCCAAGTCAATATTTGAAAAGCAGAGATGACCATAGTGTGGATAACATTCCTCTTAATGATGATGAAAAGCCTTATACAAATGATGATCAAATGATGGAGATGTTGCCAAGAAACATTATATCAAGGAGTAGGAGCAGACCTTTTCGTATCAATGCAAGTTGTTCTAGTTATACAAGGGGTAGAGCAGAATATCTGATGAGAAGAAGTTCTATCAGTGCTCTCATTTCAAGTGAATGTTGCCAAAAAGATTGCTTGAAACATATGGATTTCAAATTTGCATTAGAAAGCAGCAAGAGATATTTGTCAATGAATAAAAGCATGCAAAATTCATATTTAGTTGGCTGCATGCAATCTACATTGTCAGGTTATGATTATCATATTGGGACTTTTTTTATCTGTAGAAAAGGTTTCAAAATGTTTCATTCGATTGGGAATTTTCGTCTCTCGAGAATTCAAGAAAATTTGGAAAAGGATCCCACATTTTATTCAGAAGTATGTCATAAAAGACAGTTTGGTCCATTATCAAATACTGCAATGTCATGGATGAAAGATCTCTTTTCAAAGCATGGAGAGTGTATGCCAAATGGAGAGACAATACATATTCCAGATAATTTTTCAAGACGAGAAATCTACAACTTATACAAAGAATATGCAGAAGGTGCTGAGGGACATGGCCAGTTTATTACATATCAATATTTTGTGAAGGTATGGAAGAAAGAATTCAACAATGTCCGTATTCCTAAGAAGACAAGGATGGGGATTTGCAGTACATGTGCTTCTCTTAAATAAAAAAGGGACAAAAGTGAAGGCTCAGAAAGAGGTAAGCGTTTATAACTTTAACTTTTAAAATTGTATAGTCATCAACTATGAAAACATATTTCTTAATGAATCTCTTTTAAGTTGTGTAGATTTAATTGTCAAACAACTTCAGGAGCATCGCGAACAACAAACAAACGAAAGGAAGAAGTTGTACAAGCATCGAAAAAAGTGCTATGATAATCCGAATAAATATTTGGGTTTGATAATTGATGGTATGGACCAGAAGAAAACACTTTTACCACATTTTGTTCGCACACCCAAAAATTTACAGGAGGAAAACTTTATTCAATTTCACTTGGTCGGTTGTATGGTCTTCAATGGGAAAATGTTGCCAAGGGTGTACTTCATAGCTCCAAATATTCATAATGATGCAAATCTGACCATAACTATAATTCATGATGTGATTTCTCATTGGTCTGGTAATCTTCCTGAAGTTTTGTATCTACAATTGGACAACACTTGCCGTGAAAACAAAAATCAGGTTGTTTTTGGATATCTAAACATGCTTGTTGAATTGGGAATTTTTCAGAAGGTAAAGGTTGGTTTCCTTCTTGTTGGGCACACTCATGACCATATTGATCAGATGTTCAGCCGTTTTTCAGTCACATTGAGGAGGAAGGAAGTTGGTAGCTTGCCATCACTAATTGAATGTATTAAGAAATCATACATGCCAGAGCCTACTTTTGATGTGTTGGAAGAAACTATTGACATGCGAAGGTTTATTCTGGGATCATATGGTGAGGGGAAATGCATTGAACAACTTAATGACATTAGCTTCCAACATCAATTTCGTATCAAAAAAATTGATGGGAAAACACTAATATGGGGCAAGAAGTATTCAACTACTACAGAATGGGCACCGTCATCAGGATTGCAATTTTTGAAGTTCATTCCAGATCATCCAATATTTGCATCAAAAATATTGTTATTATAATCAGTTGGTGAAGTTCAGAATGCACGTAGACAGAACAGGGCTATAAATTATTCTGATTGCCTGGAAGAAATTAAAAAATGTATAAGATATACATATGAGTACTTTGACATTGCTGATTCAGTTTGGTGGGAGTCGTTTTTCAATAATCAAAGTGATATCATTTTGACAACAATAAATGAAGATATACCTTTGAAAAATCCATTTATTTGGCCACATAATGTGTCGAATGAACATGAGGAAGTAAACATTGTTGAACAACAACAATCTCAAGGTATTATTAATTCTTCACAGGCAGAGGAAAGAGAGATGTATATTGGTTCCAGAAGATCGTGTGCACAACGTGAATCCATGGAAGACCTTTATAGGGGTTCAGTACAGGATATTAAGGAGGGTTGCATGATTGCAGTGCTAGCAGATGGAGATCCCAATGGCTATCCATTTTGGGTTGCTAAAGTTATAAAGGTTTTTACAGAAAATGAGGATGTTACAAGTGTTGAAGTACATTGGTATGCCACAAATACACACCCATTCAATGGTATGTATAAGCCAGAGATGGTAGTTGACAAAAAAAATGGCGGAAAAAGAAAAAGAAAGGGTACAAATGTAAATCGCCGCCGCACAGACATATTAAAATTGGAGGATGTAGACATACTTGTTTATGACTTCAATTTAACAAAGAGAGGAACTCTTCGCTTCAAGACGATAGAGATTCTGAAAAGGTTGTTACCAGAAGGAACAATGTTGACATGGGAGTCACCTGAAACCAGTCGTAGATCTAGAAGAATTTTGAAACCTGAAATGTTGGGCATGCATGTGGACTCAGATGGGGCACTAGTTGATGAAAGAGAAGAATATGGAACATCTTCGTCAGCATCCAGTCACTCATCTGAAGATGTGAATTCTGATGGTGTGCCAGAAAACATGAGTGATTTTGAATAGTTGTTTAAGACAGTTTATATAACTGATGTATGCATCGTATCTTCAAATAAAATTAATGTTTTCCATATGGTGTTAAATGAGAAGTTATGAGGCATTTTTATGTTGTTGGATTATATGTCTTAGTTATGATAAATTTTATTGTTTAAAATATCTACAATGCAATATTAAATTAGAGATATAAAATATGTTTTATTCAATATACAAATAATGACTTTTGAATGCATTTAGTGATGTAATTTGTTCATAATGTCATGGTTTTTTTTATTTTATAGTTGAAAAAAATTCATTTTTTTTTGTATCTAGCATGTTATGGTTGAAAACATGTTAAATTTATACTTAGGAAAGAAAAATGATATTCTACCAAAAACATTAGTGTGTTTTTTCCCGCATAAACAACCTTTTTTTACACATAGAAATTTGGTTTTATTAGCATTTTTTTTAAATACTGAAAATTGACCCTAAAAGAAAAATCATTGTTCCAGTGTCATCAGTTTCATTTTGAAGCTATATTTTGCACGAAAATTTCATAGTAAATTTTGTAGTCACTGCCAATTTTAAAACATGTTCAAAATTGATGCCTAAAAAATAAAAACATCGTTCCAGTATACACACTTTTCATTTTGAGCATTGTTTTTGATGTTTTTTTGGGGTTTTTTGGCCAGAGTTCCCGTTTTGAGTTTATAGTTCCTATTTCAAAGTTTACATTGTTACTTGAGAAGTGAAGATGAAATATTCAACTTGATCTCTTTAATGATGGTTGAAGAAGATGTATTAGTGATCCCTTTTGGATGATCTTCTTTCAAATGAAGAACCCTTCTTCAATGAGAGGAGATTGCTCCTTTTATAATGACAACGCCTTTAGATCTAGCTCTCTTGATTATCTTCTCCTTCCTCCTCTTGGTTCTTCTTACACATTGAGATCATTTCCTTTCTGAGAATAATATGATAGTAATGAACTTTTGACACACTTGAGATGGCACTATATTATAGTCTTGACACCAAGCTATCCTTTCTGTAGAATTAGCAAGACACTGTAATACTTCTCTAAGTGGCAGCTCTTTCACATCACCAAACCGTGGCTTATATACATCATCTAGCCGAAATGATAAAGAGACATACCAGAACTTCTTTCACTGTGGATATCTGAACTTTACCCTGAACACACCCTCACTTTCACTTCTATTTTGTCCAAAATGTATAATGTGATATGACATCTGAGACTATCCATCAACACAGATATCTGAACTATCATGTGACTGTGCTAGGAATCACTATCCTCTCATCCTCTCCAAGGTGATGTAATCTTCAACTTTAAAGTACTTCAAGCTACCTTATTTGTAGATAACTTGATGAGGATCTTAGTGGTCTTTTTATGATGACTATAGGATCTAAAAATTTTGTTGTTGCAGACTACCTCTTCGATATAGGGTTGGATTCTTCAATGTAGATCTTGATCTTTTGATTTGATAACCTTTGACTTGCTTTTATGCCTTTCTTGAAACTTGATCATTGAGTGTCTCTTTGATTAGATGCCCTTCCTTTGACTTCAACACCTTAACTCTAATACCATGTTGAGAAATCTAGGGCATAAGCATTATGTGATTTCTCTTCTATTAGTGACTTCTTGTGAATGATTTTTACTTGATTAGATTAGGATCTTCTACATGTTATATTATTAGTGTTCTTCTTCATCAAACATTAACCAATGCATGAACATAAATACACAAGAGACACGGAATGTAGGCTATGAGTTAGGGCCAAAACCTCTCTCTTTGAGAGGAAAACCTACACAAATTATACTTATAGAGATTCCAATTGACGAATACCAAGACCAAGACCCTTGACCTATTAGCCACTTTACGATCAAGACACAAGTCCTCTTCCACCTTCTTTCTTTCTTTCTCTGGGTCCTTATACTCCAGACTTTGTATCATAAGAGATAACACCAAACTGTGGTCACTATGTTATAAAAGGATACCAAACCTCTTCTTCAATGTGTAAAAATGAACCTTGAAGACCTACCACTAATCCATATTCGCTGCCTTCTAAGATACCAACGAGCCCTTCCTTCCTTGTAACAACACTGAGATCTTTTGTGACCTTTCTTCTGTGAGGCATAGAATTATTCTAGCAGTGATAGCACCAAATCACTATGGAATAATACTAAAATATGACTAATTCAAGAGCATTGGACTGTGGTATATACAAAGAATAATATACTTCTTCGTTGTCACTGTGATCTATATTTAATAGGGATCCGAATTCCCTTCCACATAACTGTAGCCTTTTAACCTTCAAACTGTAGCCTGCACAAAAACATAAATGATATAAATCCTTTATTGTCTCTGTTCACCGATATCTTAGATATATGTGAAGTTCTGGAATGTGGTAATGTGAAGAACCTAGCGTCCTATATATAATGATTCGTCCATATACTCAAGATGCCATGATCGTCCGAATGGGTGGGTCTCCCTTATGTGAGTCGACATGAGTTTATCACTAATATAGAAGCCGACATCAAGAGAAGAGGACTATGCTTGTATTTGGAGGGATTTCTAGACACTTAATTGACTCATATACATTTTACACATGCTCAAGTATAGATATTCATATATGACATTAATTATTTGACCTTAATGACAATCCTAATGCTCTCAATGGGAGCCATCTAAAATAAAATTCACTTGCTCATGAAACCCATGAGGCAAGGCTTAAAAAAATAATTTTATTTCATTACGTCATTTACAAAAGTCACAATTACATGTCATTATGAAGACTAAACCTAGTTACACTTTTCAACATCTATTACCCCACATGTGCAAGTTGCAGCTAGTGTGTCTGCAATTACAAGATCACATTGAAGTTCTCCATTAAGAAGTCAAAATATTGATGCTAGAAGATCAAGTTTCAAGGAAAAATACGTAACGAAAGAAGATAAAGCCAAGCAAATAACAGATAAGGCCTAATTTATCCTCTATCACCCACACGTGTAAAGTTACAGTTTCTATAGGAGGGCCAAAAAGTCGCAGACTTGAAGCATTAGTCAAAATTCTGAAATAGAGGCTGAAATCTAAAGTTTCAAGCTATTTGACTAGTGTTGAATTTTATGAAGAGAAGCTCATCTAAAGAAAGGTTTAATTGGTCTTCGAGGGGTCTCAATATTGGGTTTAAAATGTCTTGGAATTCTTCATTTGAAGATTCTATAAGAAGACAAGAATTTCTGGTGGGTTTTCCTCTCTAGGAGAGGTTTTGGCCCTGCCTAGCAACCTATATCTTGTGTCTACTTGTATATTTTGATCTTCATTTTGAGATAGTTTTTTTTATGATAATAACGCAATTATAAAAACTACAAGAATAAGTAACCTCATAAGCAAGAAAGGATTAAGTATATCACAAAGCACTTATCTAGTTAGAGAAATTGCCACTTCTTTGGCTACCGTAAATTTCTCAACACAATATCAGAGCTAAAGTGATGAGAAAAGGGAACTTGAAGATCACTTAATTGAAAAAGGATACATAAGTACCAAATAGAAGAGGAAGATAATCAAGGAGAACTAGTAATCACTTCACAAAGACCCTATCATCTTGAAGGAATAAATTTTGGAAGAAGAAAAGAAGACCTTAATCACCCTACCTCCATCTCAAAAAAAGAAATATTTTACACATTTAAAGCATTTTGGGAAGCCTCCACATTCTACATCATCGCTCAAAGGAAGAAAGAAGAGAAATTCATCATCATCAAAGGAATCAAAGCGATCTCCCTCATATTGAAGAAAGGAGCACATCTCAAGCATCTTTGAAGGAAGAAGAACATCTCTCTTCATCTCAAAGAAGAAGCATTGTTATTTTGAAAAAGGTATATCATCCATCCCTCACTCAAAATTTCACACTCTAGTGGAATAAATCATCAACAAGGAGGCATATTCATTTATCAAGTAAGTTATTTATATCCATTTGTTAATCTATACATCAAATGACTACTTTCTTCAAGGAGAACAATAAACTTGTTGGGACATCAAACTACCTTGCATGGAAGAAAAGAATATATTTGATTCTCATAGAAAATGAAGTTTTTGAGTATGTCAAGGGCTCCATCACAAAGCTTCCTCAAGAACAATATCAAGCATTGTCAAAGTATATTAAAGTAGAAATAAGGGCTTAAATAATACTCATTAAACCTATCAAGGATCATCTCATTCCCTTTGTAGAAAAATTAAAGACATTAAAAGAGATATATGACAAATTGGTAGAGCTATAGTTTGTAAATACAACTAGGGAAATAATATCTTTAAGAACTGAATTATACATGATGAAAGTATCAAAGAAAGAAGGGCTAGCTTCATATCTCACAAAGGTATCTCAAATTAGAGATCAACTACAAGAGCTATGAGAAACAATGTCAGATCCAGAGATGACCACTTGTGTACTCAATGCATTACCAGATGAATGGGGAAACTTTGTATCACACATTTATGGAAAGAAGGAAGCTACACCATTCAGTGATCTATGGGCATTATGTAAGATTGAAGAAACTATATTAAAAGCTAAAATGGCATTGGATCAAATGATAAAACACAAACATTTGCAGCTATGACAAGGAAGAAATGAAAGTTTGGAAAATTCAAATTTCATAAGAAAATTGACATGTCTAATATTCAGTGTTATGAATGTAATGAATATGGGAAATTCAAAAGGAATTGTCCTAAACTCAAGAAAAGGAAAAAAAAGTGAAGCCCATGTGACTGAAGAGGTAGAAGAACCAGAAGAGAATAAATCTAAGAAGGAAGACGTAAAAGACCTTTACTATTAAAGGTCTCTCATATATTAAGTTTATTTTAAAGACAATAGTCATGGTAGGAAGTGTTACAGTTATGATAAGATGCATTAGAGAAGTAATTGAGATGGCATCATATTAGAAGCATGAAAGGATAGAAAAAACAACAATTTGCATGGTTGAAGCAAGTCATCTAGAAATATAGGAGGAGAAGAGATCATCACACCTCATCATCATTAGAATGAAGCATTTGCAAAAAAGGGATCATCAATATCCTCCAATAGAATATTTGTTAGAAAGGTTCACCTCTACTTAGAATAATCAAGTGTTACATAGATATTCCACATTCCACTTAATGTGAGATATACAATTTATAAGGATGAAGGTATGGTGATAGAAAAGTGCAACACGACAATTTAGTTGAATAATTTTCATCTTTAATCAAGGAAAATGAATCTACTGAAGAAAGCCTAGATGACCACATGAATGAAAAGGTATGCATGTATTTGATAATTTTTAATAGATAGATAAAGTCATGCCATCACTTAGTTGCTATAGACAAAATGGTTAGAATGCTCTATCGCATCAACATGATTAAAGAAGAAAGAACTATTCCATATGAAAAGCATATGAAGGCATAAGTTTGGCATATGGCATTATGAAATGAGAGAATCAAAATCATATGATCTGATAAAATATATAAGGTGATGGGAAATAATTGTTCCTATACAATAGGATCTATGTATAGAGATCTCGGGAAAACAATATGTGAAAAATACGAAAGGAGAGTTCATGAAGATGTGTCTAAAACTGCACAGATAGTATGGATAATAAATATCTGATGTCAAAAAGGATTGGCTATGACATCTCCATGAGGAAATTATGAAGACCCTGATAAGTATGTTGAAGAAATAAAACCTCGGTAATGGAAGCCTTGAAGATGGTTCATATATAAAATCATGTTGATGTTGCGAAGGAAAACATTATGACGAAGGGCCATCATAAAGAGGTAATTTTGATTTGATGTTCACTTTTGATTTTTGAAAGAAAGCATCTAGTTGGATTGAAACAAGGATACCAACAAAAGGTTGTTGAAATTCACCTATAATTAGTATTATGTGAATGATTCCGCGAGGAATATGACTTGGAAGAGGTATAAGTATGAAGGATAACCAGATGATGACTGATGAAAATAAGGATGACATGACTAGAATTAATTGGTTCAACAATATGTTTTGTTGAAGGGAAGTGATGTAGAAGATGGTTGAATCCCTATGAAGAAGTTATGCAAGAAGATGGATCCATGATGTAGAAGTTGAATTTTATGAAATGATGATACAGAAAGAGGATCTCTACAAGAAGATGATAGTACCATGATCTCCACGAAGAATAGATGGACGTTGTTGGAAACAAGCCCCTAGTTAAGAGGGAGCTTGGGTATATTCCTTTCATGTAAAGGAATGAGTAGATCCTCCCTAGTTGAGAGGGAGAGATAGACACATCATTATTGTCTTCACATCATGAAGAAAGAATGGAGGATTGGGTAAGTATCTAAGACAAATATCGATACTCTTTGAGGATGAGGTAGGTCATCCAATAGGTAAAAGCAATCAAAGAGGAGATTCCTTGAGGATGTGTAAATCCAAGACATAAATGGTCCTAAAAGGACATAGTACCTTGTGAACATCTGGATGGGGTATGTGCCTTGAGAGACAATGATGAAGGTGTCTATAAATCATTGTTTCCCCAACATTGTTCTCTAATCTAGTGGAGAGATAGAGTTGTTAGTCAAGTCCTTGCTATATGACAATGATGGTTAATATGATGAGATGCAATGATATAAGATTAAAATATAGCTTATAAGATAGCTTAGCAATCCGAATATTCTTATGAGAATTCTTCGATATGATAATTTCCATGTACCATCAATGTATTATGAATACCTCCCTAGTTAAGAGGGAGTGTTGAAATTTGTAACTAGCTTCAGTCTTCATAATATCTTATGCGTTCTTGATTTTATGTGAAATATACAGAAAAATTATTATTATTATTATTTTATAGCATGGGTTTCATGCTCAAGGTCAATTTATTTATAGGTCAAGCACCCATTGTGTGCTTATATATTTTTTTCATAGGATAAAGGAGTCAAAAGAGTCATTGTCATATGTAATAGACCCCATTGGACATCTTGTAACAAGTCAAAAGAATTTATTTGAGTCAAAATTGTGTCAAAAAGTCCCTCCAATACCAAGTTGGCTTGTAGGAGAACAAGTCAGCCTGCAAAGAAGAATTCATCCTCATTAAGGTAAATTCACACTCCTAGAAACCCTATATATAAGAAGCATTTGACCTCATTTGAAGATCATTCAACAAGTTCAATAAATCAATTAGAAGGACAAGAAGACTAAGAGAAGAAGAGGAGGGATCTAAGAAGAAGGAAGAATGAAGTCTACAATCAAAATTTCTGTCTCTATTACCCCACACATGTGAGTTATAGCTAGGGTTTCTACAACTACAAGATCACATTGAATTTGTCCATCAAGAAGTCGAAATACTTTTGCTAGAAGGTTAAGTTTTAAGGCCGAATACCTAAGGAAAAAATATCAAGCCAAGAGAATAAGAGAGAAAGCCTAATTTAGCCTGTATCACCCACATGTGTGAATTTGCAGTTGCTGCAAGAGGGCCAAAATGTTGCAGACCTGAAGTAGTAGCCAAAATTCTGAAATAGAGGCCAAAATCTAAAGTTTGAAGTTGTTTGACTAGTGTTGACTTTTGTGAAGAGAAGCTCATCTAAAGAAAGGTTGACTTGGCCTTGGAGGGGTCATAGTCTTGGGTCTAAAAGGTATTGGAATTCTTCATTTGAATATTCTATAAGGAAAGAAAAATTTCTGGTGGGTATTCCTCTCTAGGAGAGGTTTTGACCGTGGCTAGTAGCCTATATCTTTTTTCTACCTGTCTACTTTGATATTCATATTGAGATAATTGTTTTTATGATAAGAAAACAATAATAAGAATTACAAGAATAAGTAAACCTCATAAGTAAGAAAGTATTAAGTATCACAAAGTAGTTATCTATTTAGAGAAATCACTACTTCTTTGGTTTCCCTAGATTTCTCAACATGGTATCAAAGCTAAGGTGATGAGGAAAGGCAGCTTGAAGATCGATTAATTGGAAAATTATACATAAGGATTATATAGAAGAGGAAGAACATCAAGGAGAACTAGCAATCACTTCAAAAATACCCTATCATCTTGAAGGAAGAAATTTTGGAAGAAGAAAAGAAAAACTCAAGGACCCTACCTCCATCTCAAAGAAAGAAGGATTTTACACATTTAAAGCATTTTGGGAAGCCTCCATATTCTACATCATTGTTCAAAGGAATCAAGAAGAGAAATTCATCGTCATCAAAGGAATCAAATTGATCTCCCTCATATTGAAGAAAATAGCACATCTCAAGCATCTTTGAAGGAAGAGGAACATCTCTCCTAATCTTGAAGAAGAAGCATTTCTATTTTGAAAAGGTAGATCATCCCTCCTTTTGATGCATGGGCTACATTCTCCTACTCCTTCATATTTTTCGATCCTCTGCTGCTACCACCAATATTACTCTTGACTAAAGCAAGTTGCATTTCCTCCTGCGTGAAATATGCCCACAATCGATCCCAACTTGGTAGTTGATATCGTCCAATAATTCCTTGGACGAAGGTGGACCACTCCTAGGTGAAACCATTGATGGCTACACACACAAGTTCAAATTCTTGTGGCATCTCTCCTACTACGGAAAGCTCATTCTGGATATCCTGAATCCTGGTAAGGTATGGAGAAACTCCTTCTCCCTTTTGTATCTTTGTGGTCTTCAAATTCTCCTTCAGGAACATCTTCCGATTCTTGGAAGTATTTTGGTATAGAGTTGCAAGAGCATCCCAAATTTCTTTGGTCGTATTCTTGGCTGTTAAGTGTGAGACTATATGATCCCGAACTCCATCAAGGATCAACCGCTTCACCTTGTCCATCTCCTTATTGTAGTTATCTAGTTATTGAGGATCTGTAGGTACGATTATAACTTGTTCCATGTATGTATTCAGACAAAACTCATCCAACAGAAAATCCATCCTGGCCTTCCAGATACAATATATGGATTCACCATCTAACCTGTCCTGATCATGAAGCCTTGTTGAGGCTATTTTTTGCAAAAAATTACAATTGGGAAATAAACAATAATCTCCTACTTGGCTACTTGCTCTACAATTCACACTCCATTCTGGAATGCATAGCCTTGCCTATTGGTTCTACCTCTACAACTAGAAATTTAAGATTTACTTCAAAACTGAAACTTGAAACCCTATGAGAAAAATTTCCCCTTGTGTGCAATTTCTCTTCTGCCGACATTGATTCTGCATCTGTAAAACTGCTGCAAAATTAACTGTTCCCATATCAAGAATATTCTCAACGATTTATCTGTTCTACTTCACTAGAACTACTTCCTAGCTTCACCACTACCTACTGGAAATTATTCTAAACAAATTGAACTCTTCTTGCCACTTTCAACTGGAAAAACAAACCTCTTTCCAACAATTCGACCTGCTTGGCCAAATTCTATACAAACCCTGAAGAAATTATACTGTTGCTCCCTATGCATTGTGAATTTATCCCTGTTCATCTCCGAACCTTTAATCCATCAAACATGCTCTGATACCATGTGACAATTTTAATCTATTATAGTAACTGGAATTTTTTATTCTAATTGGTTAAAAATTAAGTGCAGTTTATTTACTATGAAAAATAACAAATAAAATTACAATTGCAATTTTCACCATAAAAACACTGTAGAAAATAACACACAAAATACGAAATAATTATTTTTGGACAATTTTCCCCAGAAAAACCCAATGTGGGAAAACTGGTGCAACAGATGAGGATTTTATTATTATAGTAGCATCAAAATTCCAAGTACAATTTGGATGCCAAAACTGGAAATCCACAGCAAGATAATTTGGCCAAAACTATTAGTGAGACAATTTGTTTCACCCGACACTGATCTCAGCTCTGAAACTAGCTCAAACTAGCGTCTCTTTTTGCTACTGTGTGAGCTTTTGTGCATGCCAATTCATGCTGCCTTTAGAACTGCTCTGATGCTATCGCTCTACCCAACCCAACCACTAGAGGTGTCTCTCTTGGCCCCCTAGAATTTCTTCGAGCCACTAGCACCTAACTCAACCTTTGTTGCAGGGAAATAAAACTCTCCTATGAAGCTCCTTGTGAAGGACATGCACAACCTCACTGAGGAATAACTCAACCTCCCACTCCTAACTATTCAGAACTAGAAATCTCCTCTAGATTTTCTATCTTTTCTCCCTCTTACTCCCACGTCCCTTTTGGCTCGAACTCTTCTTCCCTACTCCTGCTAGATAACTCGATTTTCCAAGGAACTTTCTCTATTAGTGTATTTAGCTCCAACCTTATCGACCTCGTCTTATAATATCCCTTTGGATCTCCAATGACCATGATTAAATCCTCATCAATGCCTAAGATATTTTTTGAGTTGATCTAAGTGAGTTTCTAGAGAAATCTCACCTTTCTTAATTAATTCCTATTAATTAATCATTTTCTCTAAGTTAGATTTGGGAAAAAAATAATTACTAATTAATTAACTTAATTAAGTCATCTCTAGGTGTTTTCTCCTGAAATGTTTTCTAGATTCTTGATTTTTTGTGTTTCTAAGCCTCTCTGATCAAATTCAAGACTAGAACACCTATCCGATGCTACAAAAATCAACACCACCCCAATCTAAATCTATATAGCCCAATAACTATATTTCATTACCAACATATCTTATACATTGATGTATAGTCCCACAAATATATCTCAAAATATGTTTAGCTATTATCCAATGATCATGCCTTTGCTCCATCTAGAATCTAATAAGAACATTTATTACAAAACATATGTTAGGATGGGTGTTCATAAGGCACACCAAGGAACCAATCAATTGTCAGTAACATGTTGGATCAACAAGGCCTATATATGGAACTCCTTACCTTCTTCAAATTAGTGATTGTTGGAGGTTTCATCGGTTTAATGTCCATCATACCAAAATTCCGCAAAATCTTGATCACTTATTTCCCTTGACCAAGATAGATCTCACTATAATCCCAAATAGTAATGCATTAGCCCAAGGTCCTTCATATCAAATTTCACTGCTAACTGCTTATTGCATTCTTGAATATGACACTTGAAACCTATAATTAGTAAGTCATGTACATAGAGTAGTATGATCACATGTTCATTCTTTACCCCTTTAATGTAGAGATTAGGATCTGCAAAACTTTTGACAAAACCAAGTCTTAGTAGATATGCATCCATCCTAGTATACCAAGTTATAGGTGCTTTCTTCAAGCCATATAGAGCCTTCTTCAATCTACAAATGTGTGTTTATTTATCATGAACTTCAAATCCCTGAGGCTGCTCAATGTAAACTTCTTCATCAATTGTTCCATTCAAAAAGGATATTTTAACATCCATTTGATGAATGCTCCATCCCATAGTAGCAACCAGAGAGATTAGTGATCTAATGGTTGTATACCTAGCTGTTGGAGCAAAATTTTCTTCATAATTGATTCCTTATTTTTGAGAAAAACCTCTTGCCACAAACCTTGCCTTATACTTGTCAATTCTTCCATCAACTACATGTTTGATATTGTATACCCATTTGGAAGTGACAACGCATTTTTCTCTAAGTCTAGCAGCAATTTCCCAAACAACGTTCTTTATTATAGATTGGTATTCTTCTTGCATTGTATTCTTCTATTCTTGATATTCGGCTTCCTTCTCATAGGTGGTAGGTTTTGCTTTAATAAGTTTACTTATGTAAGTTTTATATCCTTAATATATATTAGGCTTCTTTCCCTTTCTGAAAGTTCCTTTTTCTGCTACATGTCCTTTGGCTTCTTGTAGAGTTGTCCTTGTTGAGAAATGTAACTAGATTATGTCTTCATAATTGTTGTACTCATTTCAACATGTATCCTATGTAACAAGCAAGAAAAGAAGAAATAAATTTATTATTATTAGGGTTTCATGCTCATTATTGATGGTCTTCTAGGTAAAATCATGTTCTTCGTGCTTCTAGGGTTTTTAAGGTCTTATGATATATTATCATGAGTTAATGGAGTCAACATAATGTTTATAAGACTCTTTTGGAAAATTTGTAATTGTCAAAATAATTATTTTTTAGTGTATAAAGTCCTGGAATATCCAAGAGTACAAGTCGGCCTTGGGATCATCAAGTCTACCTAAAGGAGGGAATTCGGCCCCTTGAGAAGGCTATATAAAGGAGAAGCGGGACTTCATTTGAGACACACTCACCCATAAGTTCATTCTTTAAGATAGAGTTTTATCTATAGCTTGTAAAGGTAGAAAAGAGGAGAGCAAAGATCTAGAAGAAGCTAGGAGGATGAAATTTCTTGTTTATTGGTCTCTATCTCTCTTGTATGTGTGAAATCTAAGGTTTATGGGTTACAGAAACATGTTGAAGTTGCAGGTTCGAGTTGCATTAGGACGAAGTGCAAAATATGACAGACGAAGAGGGAAAACCCTTATCTTGACCTTGTTTACCTTGGGAGAGTTGTCTTGCTCTAAGTAGGTCTTAGAAAGAGGTTATATTAGGGTTTCCAAGAAGCTGTAAGGACGAAGTTGCTGGGTCAAAGTTGTAGGTCGAGTAGTAGTGTTGTAGTTGGAAGGTCGAAGTTGAAGGGTCCATCAGTTTGGTGTAGAATCAAGGAAGGACTTGAGAAAGGGCCGACTTGGTACTAGGAGAAGGACTTGGTCTAGGGATTGGGTCTTTGTATCTCATATAAAGTAGATTCTAAGAAGATAAGAGTTTTTGGGGTTTCCTCTTGGAGGGGTTTTTCATTAGATGAGAGTCTATAGTTGTGTCCTCCTTTTGTTACTGTTATTGTTTGATGAAAGATCTAACTAAAGAACAAAAAATAATATAACTAAAAAATTCACAAGCATTATCAAGTTTAAGGAAAATAAGATATAATAATTATCGCTTTACATTTTCTAACATGAAATAAGAGATAAGGTGAACAAGGAAGGTATCTAGAAGGACACTAGAAAGAATTATTGGTCAAAACATAGGAAGCTCTCAAATCCTAAAATAAGAAGACTATAGGGAAAATTGACTCTTGAAGGGGTATACTTAAATACTCATTGGTAGAAGACCCTTCTAATATAAGGTTTATACATTGAAGAAGATCAAAACAACATCAATCTAGTAAGGAGGGCATTGATATCACAAGAAGGAAGTCTATTTGAAAGGAATTAGTACTGGAAGTTGTTGGTGGAGGAATCCTAGTGAATATCTTTCAATAACATCATGAAGAACTCCCCAAAGGTATTATCAAGAAGGTTGGAGACATCATAATCTCAAGTAAGTAACATATTATTACTCTATGTCTAAATCTTCAAGTCATATGAGTTCTTTCTGCAAGGAGCAAAATAAGCTCGTTGGAGCTTCAAACAATCTAGCATGGAAGAAAAGAATTGACTTGATTATCACTGAAAAAGAAGTAATGGGATATGTTATTTGAGAAATTATTGAACTTGAGAAAGATAAGACACAAAAAATAGAAAAGTACAAGAAAGGGGAAGTAATAAATCAAAGGATCATGGTTAAATAAATTAAGGATTCTATTGTTCCATTTGTTGCAAATTTGAAGACTTCCAAGGCCATGTATGACAAGCTAGTGAATTTGTATTTGGTAACTATAACATATCAAAATATGTCGTTAAGGAACACGTTGTACAAAATTAATAAATCAAAGGATGAGGATGTAGCATCCTTCCTCACGAGAGTCTCTCAACTAAGAGACCACTTGTAAGGACTTAGGGAATCTATTACTAATTCAAAAGTAACTATCTGCGTACTAAATGCATTACCACCAGAATGGAGCATCTTTTCAAAAAACATTTACTCGAAGAAGGATTCAACTCACTTTGAAGAGTTGTGGGTGTAGTGCATATTGGAAGAATAAAGGATCAAGGTCAAGGATGATATTGGGTCTAACGAAAATATCAAGCCTTTCTAGCCCGTGTCACGAACTTGAAGAAAGGAAAGTTCGGTAAGTCCAAGAAGAAAGGCATGTCCACAGTGAAAAATTTTGGATGCAATGAATTTGGACACTTTAAGAGGGATTGTCCAAACAATTAGAACAATATGATAAAGGAAAGGAGTGAATGTCATGTAGCTAAAGCCATATAAGAACCTTAGAAGAAGGAAAAAGTGGAAGAAGTGAAGGATCTTTACTACCAAATAAGATTCACTAACTATCAAGTTCTCTGAGAAGATTAATATTTCTTTTAGAATAACATGTTTTTCATATCACAATAGAAAGAAGCATATGATAGTAACATGTCTAAAATTTACATGATTATATTACTATGTAGAGATCATCTAGATAGATGGATAGATATACCATTTTGTATACTGATCATCTAGGAATTATCTAACATTATGTTAGAGCTATTCATCATTGTTAGGAGGATCATCGTGGTCCTAAAAGAACCATCATTATGGAAGGTTCTTGGGAAAAATCACTAGGACAAGGTTAGTATGCATTCCATGTAACATAGAGTCAATAATCGTAAAGGGATGAAAGAATGCAATGAGTTAGGTTGCAATCTCTTTGTGAGATACATGAATAGCTAAAATATTGGATGAAAGCATAAGAATTCATGTTGGATATAAAACATTGGATAAGATTCTCATGTGTAGAATCTTGAAATTTGGACATAAAATATGCTTAAGCATATGGATATATGATTCTTAGGATTTAACTTAAGGATGTATAAACTATTCAATACTTTCTCTAGAATATGTAAGATACTGATTAACATCCAAGTATGATCTCCGAAGAAAATGTTGTAACTTGGTAATAAATTTCGATCCTTGAGCACTCAGATGCATGAAGGAATATTCATATGGAGATGGATCATGAGGATGTTGATATAACGATAAGTTCATAATGATAAGGTAAGTTTAATATAATTATTGTTTGGTTATCAGGTTAATGTATTGTTTTTCTGCCTAGAAGGATGTTGCAGGAATTCATGATGATAGTTGAGGTAAGTTCAAATGTATGGATGAAAATGGATAAAGGATATTGAGGGAAAGTTTAATATCTAGTACCTGACAATTGTAAATTCAAGATATGGACATCTTGGGATTAAAAGGCAGAAGTGCAGCAAGATAGCCTAGAGGTCAAAGGAAGGTCACTTTCAAAGTAGAATCTATGATCAACTTGAAGTTTTGGAAGGCTCAATGTAATTTCTTCATACCAAATAAGAAAGTGATGATAAAGAAGATTGAACTGGAACATGTCATAAGATAAAAGATAGAAGGTGGCTCCATGATACCTCGGAAAGAAGCAAAATCGATGCAATATATATGAAGAAATGAGGGATATAGACAAGTATGGAGAGCTGGTAGATGATACTATGAAGAAGACAAGCTATGAAGCTTGTGGTGTTGTCTTCCCAAATAGAACGAAAGTCAAGATATCCTCTAATTTTTAGAGGGAATAAAGGAGTCTCCTTGTATAGGAGTAATATTTTATTCTCAAGAATAAGGATGTCCTCTCTGGTTGAGAGGGAGTGATGTTGGACATGACATGTGCATTCTCCTCTTTAGGTGATTAAGAGAGAATGGTAGTATTGGATAAGCATCTGTGGTTTCCTTAAGGATATAACATCCAATAAAGGAAAGGGATTGACACTCTTTGAGGATGTGACAGATATCCAAGAGAAAAATGGTTTAAGAGGACCGATATTCTTTGAGGACTCAGGATTGGAGATCCAAGACAAGAATAGTCCTAAAAGGACATACCTTGTAGACATCCAAATGGGGTATGTACCTTGTAGAAGTCGTGTGATATCACACGTAAAGGATCCCAACATAATGCTCTTGATTAAAGAATAGCTTATCCAGTTAGGCCTCAAAGACATTACTAGTCATGAAGATGATTCTTACAGTGTGGCTTATCAATCCAACTCTTCTTGTGAGAACTCTTCAATTTGAGATATGATGTTGCACTAGTTATAAAATTATGAATACCTCCCTAGTTAAGAGGGAGTGTTGAGAAATGTAACTAGATTCGGCCTTCATAATTGTTGTACTCATTTCAATATGTATCTTATGTAAAAAACAAGAAAATAAGAAAGAAATTTATTATTAATAAAGCATGGGTTTCATGCTCATTATTGATGGTCTTCTAGGTAAAAGCATGTTATTCGTGCCTCTAGGGTTTGTTAGATATTAGGATTTATTATCATGAGTCAATGGAGTCAACATCATGTTTATAGGACCCTTCTAGGAATTTGTAATTGTAAAAATAATTATTTGAGTCCAGAAAGTCTTGGAATCTTCAAAAGTAAAATTTCGCCCTCAAATCATCAATTCGGCTTAAAGGAGGGAATTTGACCCCTTGAGAAGGCTATATAAAGGAGAAATTCAACTTCATTTGAGACACACTCACTCACAAGTTTGATTTATAAGAAAGAGTTTGATCTATAGTTGGGAAAGGAAGAAAAAATGAGAGCGAAGATCTAGAAGAAGTTGGGATGACAAAATTTCTTGTTTTTTGGGTTCTATATCTCTCACACATGTGAACTTATAGGGTTTCTAGGTTGCAGAAATAGTTTGAAGTTACAAGTCTGAGTTGTAGTAGGATAAAGTGCATAATTTGATAGTGGGAAGATGGAAAGCCCTTATTTTGAATTTAGGAGATATTTCTTCTGTAAGTAGGTCTTATAAAGAGGCTATATTAGGGTTTCCAAGAAGCTGCAAGGACGAAGTTGCTAGGTCAAAGTTGCAAGTCGAGTAGCAGTGTTGTAGCTGGAAGGTCGAAGTTGCAAGGTGTAGGAGTTTGGTGTAGAATCAAGGAAGGAATTGAGAAAGGGCCAAATTGGTACTAAGATAAGGACTTGGTCTAGGGATTGGTTCTTTGTATCTCATCTGAAGTAGATTCTAAGAATAAAATAGTTTCTAGGTTTTCCCTTAGAGGGGTTTTGCCCTCGCTGAGAGCCTATATCTGTGTCCTCTTTTTGTTACTGCTATTGTTCTTGATATTGTTTAATGAAAGATCTAACTCAAGAAGGAAAAAGAAGATAATTGAAGATTCACAATCACTATAAAGGTTAAGGAAAATAAGATATAATAGCTGCCTCTTTACATTTTTTAATAGTTCTTAACCAAGATAGCCTCTTTCAAGTTTTTGGAATAATGACTTGTTGCATAGGTTCACTTGGTCCTTGAAATTTTTCATGATTAGTTGTAGGTCCTTAATTATTGCCATGCCCTTAGATATATTCAAATATGGGTTATTCTTCCTAATAAGAATCTACAGGGATTTCTTTTGGATTCTTGTATGCAACATTCTCATCAAAGATGGTACCTCTTCTTACTTCAATACGACAATATTCCTTAATGTAGACTCTATAAGATATTGATGAAGTGTTATATTCAATAAAGTGTTGAATTTCCACCACACATGATAATATGGGTTTGGTCTTAGAATTTGTTGCCGGTGCTAGTGGATATCGCCAACATACATGGGGTCTCCCTGATGTGAAGTCCCAATTAGACCTCACATCATTTGGAGTAGGAGCCCCAGTTGGAGTATCAAACCAACCACCGTAACTTAAGGTTTGCCTTGGATGCAATGAATAACATAAGATATTACACACATATTCTTTGAGATCCATAAGTAAGTTGACACTGTGAAACACCAATTGCAAAGTGTAAAAGGAAACCTTCATGAGAGGGGAGACAAAATTGAGTCTCTAGAAGGAAAGTAATAGTAATATCCTAAGAGAGGCACACGGGAGAAAGGAAAGATTCATTGATTAACCTACAAAATTAGTTCACAAGATAACAAAAAATCATGAAAGAAAGTACAACACACATTTAGAAAGAAGCACCAAAGCCACCAAAATAGTTTAATTTCTTTAGTATATAAGAATGTCAAAATATACCATCAACATCCAAAGAATAGTCTTAAAATATTAATGATACATGCATGAAAGTGTGCTGGCTCAATGAGCTTAAATTATTATAAAAGATCCAAGTACACAGTTACAAGCGGAAGAAGCCAAGGTGAGCTCTCCAAAGTCTATGACTCCCAAAATCCTTTTGCTTGAGTTATGAGGTTTCTTTTATAACAAGAGGAATGACCTTTCATATCCCCATGAGTCTTTGAACTACCTTCATGACTCTTGGACTTCTCAGTGACCTTTGAACTTCTATTTGACTATTTTGTCCACATGTGACTTTACATACTCCAAATATGACTCTTGGAATTCCACACATTTAAATTTTGTCATTTTCTTCATGATACATCATTACATTCCACATTATGATGTGGCATGAAACATTGAATCATATGGAATTATGATGACACTTGTACAAGTCACAACTCGACAATGATGACATGGATCTTCATGATGATGTGGAAATGGAAAGCTACACCCTTTGCTACTTTGTCTTCAATCTTAATGAATTATATGCTTTGTTCTACATCTTCACTCTCCAAAGGGTCATGGAGAAACATTAGGACCTTTTGAGTCATCATGTAATGTCTCAACCTGTCTTGGTTCAATATCTCTCCATGTCTTCATGATGGTTCTTCTTTGTGCTTCTTCTCTGTAAGTGCTTCTTTGTTCCTTGTCATTGACATCTTCCTTGAGCATCATATTGCCTTGTTAGGGAGGTACACCTAGCAATGAAGTTCACTCATGATAAGGTGAAATTAGTATTGAAATCATATATCCTATCCCTACTGTGCTCATGGAGGAAGCTACGTGTGATAGACCTATGAAATAATGGACTTGATGAGGATCAAATAGTTGAGCTCAACAATGGCTGAGGAAGGCACCATTATTCATTAAAACTGTGTTATGCACTATGATAAGGGGCTCTTCAAGGTCTGGCACAGTGGGAAGTTCAAGGAACAATGTGATGAGTGCCTACTGACTTAAACTATGCCATGCGCTAGGTTCAAGGGAAAATGAGACAGTGAGAGTGTAGTTGAGCTTCACAGTGACTAAGGGGGGTCCTAAATGTGGACTAAAAGTGTGCCATGCACTCTGCAAGAGATAGAGAGACTTCTTGGGTGCAGGGGATAGTCATAAGAGACAAGGAGGGACACATTGTTTCTTAAGAGTGCACAGTGCACCAACGAGGCTCAGTGAGGGTGCAGGGCATAGTGACATTGGACAATGATGCCCGACTATTTCTTGAGAGTGTGTTGTGTTCTCTAGAATGGAAAATGCCTCCTTTTTTTCCTATAAGTGCACTCATAAGGTCCTTGTTTACCTCAAGTGTTCTCAAAATGTCGTTGTTTTCCTGAAGTGCGCTCTGAAAGTCCTTATTTTCCCCAAGTGCACTATGAAAGGCCTTGTTTTCCCAAAGTGTGCTCTAAAAGGGTGTTGGTGGAATTATATGTATTCTAATTCCAACATTTAATTATCGAATCCGGGATCGTAATACTTATAGATGCAAGCATAGGAAATGCAAGATTAGAGCCCATTCTATCCTATGCTAACAACTAACACTAGAAAGAACTAATTATTAAGCATTATCACTTGTCACTAGACTATGGGACTCTAATGCTTATCAGGTTTTGAACCACAATCATTCAGTAACAATGTTCATGTGGTTTTATATATGTAGCTTATTAGGTCTTAAGACTTCAATGGTTTTAATCCTACAGTGATGAATACCCATTAAACATACAACATAAAAGTAAATTGTGGAAAAGTAAATTCCGACAACTATAAGAAAAAGCATGCTAGGCAAGTAAAGAAAACAAGGCATTAAACTACAAGAAATGCATTAAAAGCCTATCAAAAATAAATGCTAAGAAGATTTCTAAGAGATATATTCTAGGTTCTTATTCATTGTAGGAATATTTAATCAAGTAGTTTCAAAGCTTCAATTAATTAAAGAATCCTAAACTACAAATTACATATTTTTTAATACCATGTTCTAGTACAGAACCTAGTACCAAATTAAGTACAGGAAGGATGAAATTCAAAATTCTAAATAAGTACCGAATTAAGTACGAAAATTATGAATATTAAAATGTGTTAAGAAACCAATTTAAATTTGTTTGACTCTTAAGCCTGAGAAAGTTCAATTTGAATTTCATCATAATGCATTCTACTTAACAAATCTGAAAATAGAGCAATAAATTTAATACTATGTGAAATACAAATGAAAAATTGAAAATTGAAAATAAGATCTTAATCCTGCACAAAGAAGAATCAATGGAATGGAATTCACTTTTTAAACCTAAAGAGAAGTACTACAAACTAAATTTTGAGTTTTATCTAACATAAATTCATTGCAAAAGAAAACTAAATTGCTAGATGTAAGACTAATCTATAAAACACACGAGGCATAGCAACACTTACCTACACTGAGGGGCCCTTCCCAGGAGGTTAGTGATTCTAAGAAAATCTCAGGTCAAACTAATAAGATGTACCACAATTCAACAACCATCAATTCTTTATTCACATCAAAAACTCTGTTACAAATCAACTCTCTAAATCTCTCCAAAAACTAATCATTAATCTCTTCTATTACAATGAACAACCTCCTTTCTTCTACGCTTTGAGGATTTATTTATGCATAAAATCCATTGAGGAAGGATAAGATCCAATCCCCTAAACTCATAAAACAAATTTACGACTTTAGAGGAAAATCTTAGAACTCTTATTTTTGTGTAATTTTATACAAATTGGTGTTAAATAATCAATCATATCTTCTCAACCATGATGTATTTTGGGGAAATATTTCTATGGAGCCTAAAGTTTTATATTTGAAAACAAAACCACTCTTGTAATTTCCTGATTCAGTTCCATGGCTTTAGAAATCGTGCATGAAGTTGATTGTTTAGATAGTTTTGCAAATCTCAGTTTTGTAGAAATTTTGTACAAAACTACTTCAAAGAACTAGCTGTAACTCTCAAACCTTGTTGAATTTTTGGAAATGGTTTGCAATAAAAGTAAATTTTTATGTTTTTCAAAAACCCATTTTCTGGATCCTTGATATTCGCCACCGTGTGCACATAAATCGAGGCAGAATATGACAGTTTCAAAGGGTTACCTATTTTTGGTTGTAGCTTAAATCATGTGCTAGGATCCCACATGTGTGAGATGAGTATATTCCAAGGCTTGTACCATCATATTAGGCCCATGTGGCACCTAATTTACCATGCTAGAGAAAAGAAAAACATATTTTATAATTTTGATTTTTTTCCCTCCATTTGTGCAAGTGAAAAATTATGTACTGAACTGTTGAACTGATATAGAGATAGAGAATTTCATAGTTGAACATGATCCTTGACCACATAACCATATTATTAAACCATTATTTATAAAACCATATTAAAAACTCATTTAATCATTAAAAATACAAGAAATCATTAATAATTAACCACAAGGTAAAATGAATGCATTTAGTGAAAATTGGTAATATAATAGTTACGAAATATGTTGTAAGGGTATAAATATGGATTGTAAATGAAATGTTTGGATATCCAATATGATAACATATCTAGGACCCAACATCCCCCCATGCCTAAGACTTTGCATGCCCTCATGCAAACAAAATATGGACTAGGAAGGAATGATGGATGATGTAAGGTGACAATGAAAACAATGGATAAATAAATATGGACTTGGAAACTAGAATATGCATTAATGGATTTGGAAATGATGGTTTAAGAAAGGTGAAGAAATAGGAAGTGGTTAATCATCAAGATTCCTTAAATTTTAATGAACTAAAGATCCTTTAAACATGTTTTACCTCATGTATACTTTCGGACTTTGATTTGTACTGCAGGATGCAATGGAAGTTGTATGGAGCTGAAGATGAAAAAAAGTAAGTCTGAGAGTCTGGAATGGTTTGGAAGAGCCAGAGTTGATGAGTGCCAATTTTATATGCTGAAGGAATTTGAAGAGAATGAAATGAAGATGCTAAAAAGATCCCAACAACCACTCCCCCATGCCTGAGGTTTGGCATGTCCTCATGCAAACAAGGTGAGGTATTTACAAAGTGAGTAGGGTTGATGAGATGGCTCTAGTAAAAAAAGGGACCTGAAAAACAGAAAAATGAAACTAATGAGATGAATAATTCATCTTAGATTTATTAAAATACTGCTAAACTAACGCCAAGCATAAAATAAATTTCAAATCACTCATTACATATGATTTCATCAATCTTTAACAATTTTATGCTAAAGAAAAAGAAACCTTTTATAAATTTAAGGGGCTCTCCTTCTTTGTAGGTAGGAGGCTTTTTATGATCACAACAAATGATGAACCAATGAAAAATTAGTTATTACTAAGCAAATCCCAAAGTCTTATATTTATCCAACTATTATAGATAAGCTTTTTAGTAGAGTTTTATTAATTCTCTCGGATCATAGGTCCCACTTCAAAGACAATTAAATCTTAGATATAGTATGAAAAACCAATGATAGAGGACTCAAGGTTACCTTAAGGCCATTCTTTAGCAAAAAATGTATCGATTTGGTTTTTGCCATTGAATTCATCCACACATACTTCCTTTTTATTGTAACAATACAAAATAATCATCATATGTGTAGACAAAATCCTTGCTTTGGTTGACAGTTCTTTAGGCAGAATCCCCCATTGGCTGTGAGCGTCCATAGCCCTGATGGGTTTGCGTAGCGGTATCACAGGTTAGTACCCGTTTCCAGCATGCGTCCATAGTCTCGATGGGTTAACCTATTAAACCTATTTTACACTGAAGACTCTAGTCCCAGGTTTCCTACCATTTTAGTTTTATATTATGGATATTGCTTTTGCAATTGGTAGATGAGGGAACAACTTTAGAAAGCCCCTTAAAGGGGTAGGATGACACCTTTCATATTGACTTAGATTACCTGCATAATGTCTTGGGTGCATAAGGTACTTATAGGTACTCAAAAAACATAACATGAATGAGCCATTTTTAATGTGAGATGCATGAGGCTACCAAAGAATAACCAAAAGACACCTAAAGTCCTACATATCATAGATTTCATGTGCGTTTTCACCTTTAAAGTAGTGTTCCACTATGAGTAGAGACTTCATCAATTCTTCTACAAGTCTTAATAAATATGCTCGGATATCATGCTTTGGTGTTATGGTTATAGTATTCAAGTTTCTTTTTCACCGGTATCATTGTATTGACCTTTTAACTTTGTTTTAATCCCCTTAGTATGCATTGGTAACTATATTTTGAAAAACATTTTTGTATTGATAATTAGAAATCTATATGAATAAGATAAATGAAATTCCAAAAAAAATAAAATGTATATAAGCTATGAATACTTTGGAATTATCATTTGATTCAACTTCTATGGAAAAAATTGTTTATTCAATCATTTTCACGAAATAGTGGTGTTAATGATAAAGCATGAATGCATCATTTTTAACAACTTAAGGAAAAAGGAAGTATATCATCAAATACTCCCCTAAGTGTTCCATTCCATTGACAAAGATGTCTTTTCCACTTTTGAAAATATTCTTCGAGTCTTTAAGCATCCCAAATAAACAATATCCTTGAATCTTGCTTTGTCTTCTAAAATAACAAATTAGTACCAAAATTCTGGGTACTGATTAGCTAAAATAAGGTACCAGACAATGTTCCAATGCAATCATTTCCAACTTCACATAATATTCCAAACATAATGGTCATAACTTACTTTAATGAAAAGAAAAACTAGAAACAAATCTAACTATCGAAAACAAATAATAAGTGGGAAAGCAATGTAATAGTTGAACCATGCCGCTATTTGAAATAATATTAAGTAGTAAAACAATATGCGGCTGAAAAAACCTCAATAGAAATCTGTTATAGGAACATAGATCTCTTATTTTCAACTAGTTTCTTTTTAGTTGTTAACATCCGCACTTATACAACACAACGAGAACTATGTTGCACTATATTTTAGAACTTAAGATAACTATTATATGCATCAATTATTTATTATCCTACTCTACCTAAGAAAAAGAAATTCCTCTCCTCAATTATATGAGTATTTCCAATGTAATGATGTGTGTAACAGGTACAAAAATGCATTCATACTCAAGTTTAGAATATAATATTCAAGATCCAATTTTTTTAATGATGATGTCAAGAAGTAAGGAATAATGAAGGAGTTGTATGGCCATATAATTTCTTGAAACCAACTTTTAACAAAATCAAAATGCTCTTGATTTACCTCTTTATTTAGCTCATTTAGCATATCCTCCTTTACCATGCCATGCATATTTTCTATAATTATATGATTATCCTCTTGTGTGCTCAGATGATCCACAGATAGGCATGTCAAAAATTCTTCAATCTCAGGTTCAAATGGTTTCTCTCCATTAGATGTGGTCCATGATTCTTTAGTTTCTTCAACACAATTACAAGGGTGAAGATCTTCCTGTGGATGTGGTTCATGGATTTGTTGTTCTTCTATCACTTTGGAGAGGAAGATAAGTTCTTGAATGTTGTCAAGATTTGTTCTTCCTGAGAATCAAAGATCCCAGTTGTTTCTAGTATTTAAGGGAGTTCTCCCAAAATATTGATCATTCTTGAATACTGCTATGTTGGTTGCTAATCCCTTTCATGCACATGAATTATTGTATGGAGTTCTTATTAAAAATGCTAAATAAATAAGAAGAAAGCACCCTTAAAACAAACGCAAGAAAACCAATCATGTACTCAAAGTGCCACCGTGCTACTATGATCCTGCTGCGACCAAGTTATCTATTCACACAAGTTAGGATTATCTTCTTCTCATGAATCAATCTAAAGGAACACAAACTTGAAAAGGAAAAGAAAGAAAAAAGAGGCTTTAGATCCCATCTTTAATTCTACACATGAAAAAGAAAATAGAAAATCAATTAGAGACAACCAGAATTTGGAGCGACCCCAAACCAAAGTAGATTTGTGGCTCTTCACTCATGTCTTACCGTCTTCTTCGTCCTCTCGTTGCCTTGTAACTAAGATCATGCAGAAAACTTGTGAAAGAAACTATGCTCTAATCCCTTTAGCACCTCCCCGACAACGACGCAAAAAATGTTGGTGGAATTATATGTATTCTAATTCCAACATTTAATTATCGAATTTAGGATCATAAGACTTAGAGATGCAAGCAAAGGAAATGCAGGATTAAAGCCTATTCTAGCCTATGCTAGCAACTAACACTAGAAAGAACTAATTACTAAGGATTATCACTTGTCATTGGACTGTGGGACTCTAATGCTTATCAAGTTTTGAACCACAATCTTTCATTAACAATGTTCATGTGGTTTTATATATGTAACTTATTAGGTCTTGAGACTTCAATGGTTTTAATCCTATAGTGATGAAAACCCATTAAACATAATACAGAAAAATAAATTGCAGAAAAGTAAATGTCGATGTTTATAAACAAAAATGTGTGAGGCAAGTAAAGAAAACAAGGCAATAAACTACAAGAAATGCATTAACAAACTATCAAAAATAAATTCTAAGTAGGCTTAGAGATATATTGTAGGTTCTTATTCATTGTAGAAATATTTTATCAAGTAGTTGCAAAGCTTCAATCAATTAAAGGACCCTAAACTGTAAATTACATATTTTTTAATACATTATTTTAGTACAGAACCTAGTGTCGAATTAAGTACATAAAGGCTGAATTTGAAATTCTGAATAAGTACCGAATTAAGTACAAAAATTCTGTAAATTGAAATTCTAAATATTAAAATGTAATAAGAAACCAATTTCAATTTGTTTGACTTTTAAACCTGAGAAAAATCAATTTGAATTTGATCATAATGCATTATACTTCACAGATATGAAAAAGAACAATAAATCTAATACTATGTGAAATACAAATATAATGAAAATTTGAAAAGAAACATCAAATAAAATATGCAATCAAATGTTGAAAATAAGATCTTAATCCTGAACAAAAAATAAATCAATGGAATGGAGTTCACTTCTTAAGCCTAAAGAGAAGTACTATAAACTAAATTTAAAGCATGAAAGTGAATAGATCTTAGTTTTAGCTAACATAAATTCATTGCAAAATAAAACTAAATTGCTAGATGTAAGAATAATCTACATAACAAATGAGGCATAGCAACACTTACCCACACCGAGGGGCCCTTCCTAGGAGGTTAGTGCTGCTAAGAAAATATCAGATCAAGCTAAGAAGATATACCATAATTCAACAACCATCAATTCTTTATTCACATCAAAAACTCTGTTACAAATCAACTCTCTAAATCTCTCCAAAAACTAATCATTGATCTCTTATATTACAATAATGAACAAGCTCCTTTACTCTACCCATTGAGGCTTTATTTATACATAAAATCCATTGAGGAAGGATAAGATCCAATCCCCTAAACTCATAAAACGAATTTACAACTTTAGAGGAAATATCAGAACTCTAATTTTTGTGTAATTTTATACAAATTGGTGTTAAAGAACCAACCATATCTTCTCTACCATGATGTATTTTAGGTAGTTGTTTCTATGGAGCCTAAATTGTTATAATTTCAACAAAAAACTCTCTTTTAATTTCCTTATTCAATTCCATGGCCTCGTATATCGTGCATGAAGTTGATTGTTTAGATAGTTTTGCCAATCTCGGTTTTGTAGAAATTTTGCACAAAATTGCTTCAAACTTTCAAACAATTTCAAATTTTTGGAAACAATTTGATATCCAAGTAAATTGTTATGTTTTGAAAAAAACCATTTTCCATATTCTTGATATTCGCCAGTATATGTAGGGAAATCGAGGCATAACATGGAAGTTTCAAAATTGTTACCTATTTTTGGTTGTAGCTTAAATCATGTGCTAGGATGCCACACGTGTGAGATGGGTATATTCCAAGGCTTGTAAAAACATATTAGACGCACATGTCACCTAATTTACCATGCTAGAGAAAAGAAAATCATATTTTATAATTTTGAAAATTCTCCCTCCATTCGTGCAAGTGCAGAAGTACCGAATCGCTAAACTAATACAAAGATAGAAATTTTCATAGTGGAACATGATCATTGGCCTCATAAACACATTACTAAATTGTCATTGATAAAATCATATTAAAAACTCATTTAATCATTAAAAATACAAGAAATCATTAATAATTAACCATAAGGTAAAATGAATGCATTTATTGAAAATTGGTTATATTATAGTTACAAAATATGTTGTAAGGGTATAAATATGGCTTGTAAATGAAAGGTTTGAAAGCCAATACAAAAACTTATCTAGAACCGAACAAAGGGATATCCTTCTGGTGGGAACATTTTTCTTCAAAAATGCCTCACTGTTTACTAGAGATGCACTCTGCACCCAGGAGGGTTCACTAGAAGAAGAGATTGCGTAATTGGCTAAGGCAAGCAGCAGAAGGGAAGTCATTGTTCTCTGGGAGAGGTTTAACACATTGTGAGAGGGAAGATACCTTGAATGGTGCAGGTTTCTTTTACAGAGGGCCACTAGAAATGCTTCATGTGTTATACAAGGTAGAATTTCTCAAAACTTAGTGTCGCAAGTTAGTGTAAGAAGGGTTAGGTGACTATGCTTTGAAGGTTTTGAATGTGCATCCATAGGAGATGACCTTAGGAAAGACTCAGTGCACAAGTCTAGGAGGGAGAGATTTCATCAATAAGGCTCATGAATAGGTAATGCTCATCACCTGGTAAAGGATTGAAGGTATCATAACTTGCATTGGGCTGGAGGACCAAAAAGAGCTCCAAAATGGCTAAGTGTGGGACCAATAGATTAAGGAAGGGAAAAGTATCTAAACGAGACTCAAACATAGATCACACACATGAAAGACATCAATACAAGCTAGGGGAATGCACAAGACTCATGAACAACAATCACACCTTGAAACTACAACAAAACGACACTTATTTCTAAGTGCGACAGTTGAAATGCCACATTGCAACACTTAGAATACAAGTTGTGACACAAGGGTTGACTGTAACCAAAAAGTGTGCTAAGCTATATAAATGTGTCTAGCACATGTTCTAATGATATATAAGACCATATAATACAAAAGAGTGTGCTAGAACTACCTCTAATGATGTGCAAAGGTGTGATGCATAAAGGAGAAAACATAGCTAAAGGCAACACTTGCGATTGTAAGAAAACGTGAAAATGACACTTGCAAAAGTTAAAGAAATTAAAGGAAACACATTCCATAATTAATATAACATGAGAATGGAACTTGTTAAAGTGAAATCAATAAAAAACGACATTCGAGAACATGAAAGTGACACTTGTGAAAATGAAGGTGCACAAAAGTGATAGTTGAGAAAACTCACTAAAATGATGAAACAAATACAACCGAAAGTGAGAAACTATCAATGAAAAGAGAGCACTAATTGTCAAAATAGGTTGTGAAATGCACTATTCTTATGGAGTTCACAATCAAAGTCCAAGCTTGCATAAAAGGTGCATTCATGAATTCATCAAGGATTGGGCATGTGTGAGAAAGTGACTTTGACAGTTAGAATCTGAGAAGAAGGCTTGAGTGATTAGCAAAACATCAATCTACCATGAAGCGATTATGGAATGACAGATTGTAAGATCCTTAGTAGGCTCCAAAATTCAAGTGTAAGAAAATTTTGACAGGGTGTTGATCACAACATCAACACTTTGTGACACATTGGTAGAACTCCAACTTCTTTGTTCAGGTTTTACCCTTAAATGAAAAGTCTCAGTGTTTCGAAGAAGTATTGATTCTCCTTGTAGATTACCCTGACTTTGCAAATTATCCTAGCTAAAGATATAATATCTTCTTTTCCTTTCTCAGCTTCAAACACATTTACAAGACTAGCCACACCTCAACTATTTCGATAAGGGAAAAGGATAGTATGTTAGGTCCCTATACTACTAGTTTAAACCCTTATTGTTATTAGTACAACCCAATTGTTATATTGTTGTGACCATGTAGTCCCCATATTGTTATTATTGTGCCCCATAGAAGCTCACTATTTCTATTATTGTGCCCTTACATTATTATTGTTATGTCAGCTCTGATTATATTATGACCCCTTAGACTCCTATATATAGAAACGAGGTCTTGTCATTTGTATCATCCAAGAATTGTTCATTTGTGTAATGTAAAGAAGGTTCCCCCTCGAAGAGGTTGAATTCCAAGGCATTTATCTCTCTTTTCTATATTTTTGTGAGCTGGTTTCATAACATTTGGTATCAGAGCTTTGGATTCTAGGGTTTCGCTGCTCCAAACATGTCATCATGGAATATTTACTATACCTTTGTTTATGCAATGTTTCAGAAGCTAAAACAAAAACCCATTTGATCTGAGTGCTCACTGAACCTCGGTTTCTAATTTCATATTTTTTCTCGTGATGTTTGTGGAGATATGATCTAAGGAAGTTAGGGTTTTTGCAAGCTCCGGAATTTCATCTTAAACAGGTCATCGTGACATTTTTGCTATAATTTGTTTTCTATGAAGTTTTAGATTTTGAAACAAAAACCCATTTGAGCCACAACTTTGGTGAAGCTCGGGTAAAAATTTTAGATTTTTATTCACTATATTTTCGGAGATACGGTCTAAGAAATTTAGGGTTTCTGCAGGCCCCCGAATTACAGTCCAAATAGGTGACATTGGGAAAATCGTCATAACTTTCCTTCTGAGCATCAGAGTGAAGTTACGTAAGAAGTTACAGAAAGAGGATAACTTGTAGATTTATGTGTAACAGTTTCAGGTCCGAGGGTTGAAACAGTGACACGTGGAATTTTGTACAATTTCTCTCTTCTGAAAAGGTATATAATCAGGTCATCTTGGGAGATTGTGAATAAATCTTTCTTGGAGAATCCAATTTCGATCAGACTAGTGGAATTGGAAAGAGGACACAAAGGACTATAGCAAGTTATAATTTTAGAACTAGAAGATACGAAATTACAGAGAACTGTGATTTCAAGATTGAGCTCCTAAAATTAAGAAAAGACAATATGAGGAAGTTTGATAGCAAGGATCCGTTAAATTAGATACTACAGATGGAAAAATAGTTTGATCTACATGAGGTGCAACTGTTACAAAAGGTACGTATTGCATCTTTATATTTAGAACTAAATCATTTTTTATGGTATGAAGGGTTTTGTTCTCATAAACCACTTGTCACGTGGTCAATTTTCATGGAGGAAATGATAGCACATTATGAGTATACAAAGATAAACACCTTCTTTAGCCAATTAATAAATCTCAAACAAAAGGGTTCAATGGCAGAGCACATTGAGGAATTTCAAAAATTGAATATAAGGGTAAATGATATTCCAGAGAAGCAAAGGATTGATGTCTTCATAGGGACTTTAAAGGATAACATTCAACATGAGGTTTGTCTTTGGGAGCCTAATTCGTTGGAGAAGGCATTCAGGTTGGCAAGAAAAATTGAAAGTGAAATTATGAAAACAAGGAATCCCACCACTCACAACTATAATTATGGAAGTGTTTTTTCTCCTAGTCTTCCACAACCTACAAGATTTACACCACAACAATTGGAAGAAAAAAGAGAAAAAGGGCTTTGTTACAATTATGATAGAATATACACTAAAGGTCATAAGTGTGCTGAGAAGAAATTATTTTACATCGATTATGAAGAGGAGGAAGAAAAGGATCAAGAAACATCAAAATAAGAGGATATACACCAAGAACTAACCCCAGAGAAAGAAGAAATGAATCCAACCATATCTTGTAAAGCATTGGCAAGAATTACCACTCCTCAAACTCTCAAGATACAAGGACATATCAAGAAGAAAAAGGTTCAAGAAGTGAAAGATCACATCGAGAAAGAAGAAATGAATCCAACCATATCTTGTAATGCATTGGCCGGAATTACCACTCCTCAAACTATCAAGATAGAAGGACATATCAAGAAGAAAAATGTTCAAGAATTGAAAGATCACATCGAGCATCAAGAAATGAATCTTACCATATCTTGTGATGCATTGGAAAAAATTACCACTCCTCAAACTCTCAAGATAGAAGGACATATCAAGAAGAAAAAGATTCAAGCAATGAAAGATCACATCGAGCATCAAAAAAAAGTTCTCCAACTTTTAAAGAATAACGCCACTTTGGTGCAGAATCAAATGAAACAACAGGCAGATAAACATCATAGTGAAAGAAGTTTTGATATAGGTGATTGGGTATTTTTACAGCTACATCTTAAGCAAGCTATTTATGAGAAGGAAATGTTTCCAATACTACATGCACTTAAGAAATGGCGACCTTACCTAATGGGAAGACACTTCAAGGTAAAAATGGATCATGATAGTCTTAAATACTTTTTAGAACAAAGATTATCTTTAGAAGAACAGAAAAAATGGGTCACAAATATGTTGGGTTATGACTTTGAAATCATCTACAAAAAAGGGAAGAAAAATGTTGTTGCAGATGCACTCTTAAGAAAGGATGAGGATGTGGAAGCATTGTTTTGTGTTATTTCTATTATCCAACCAGATTGGATAAATGAAGCAAGGGATGAATGGAAGAAGGACAAAGAAGTGTGGACACTCATTCAAAAGTTGCAGAAGATCCCAGTGCAAACAATATTGCCAGAACTTGAAGAGGAATGAAAAATCATATTGGAACCTAGAGCAGTGACAGAAACAAGAACCTGACAGCTACAAAATCGATCAATTTCAGAGTATCTCATCAAGTGGAAGAACTTACCCACTGAATATTCCACATGGGAGGACAAGAATTTTATACAGAGGCATCAAGAACTACTCAAGCATTGAGGACAACACTTCTTGAAGGAGAGGGGCATGTTAGGTCCCTATACTACTAGTGTAAACCATTATTGTTATTAGTACAACCCCCTTATTATATCGTTGTGCCCATGTAGTCCCCATATTGTTATTATTGTGCCCATAGAAGCCCAATATTGTTATTATTGTGCCATTACATTATTATTGTTATGTCGGCTCTGATTATATTATGATCGCTTAGACTCCTATATATAGAAAGGAGGTCTTGTCATTTGTATCATCCAAGAATTGTTAATTTTTATAATGTAAAGGAGGTTTCCCCCTCAAAGAGGCTGAATTCTAAGGCATTTATCTCTCTTTTCTATCTTTTTGTGAGTTGGTTTCATAACATAGTAAGTATACTGAGATTTTGATAATCAGAGTTAAGCACATTCCCCAATGTTGCTCCACTGCTAGCAAACCTATTCAATACACCAATCGAGTCACCTCAAGGAAACATAAGCATTGCTTCGCTACTAGTAGGTATGTTTAGTACCCTGATGAAGTTGATTGCTTCATTTGTTTGAGCATGGTGCCTTTCTCTTATTTAGTTACTAATAGAATGTGCAAATAGACTTATTTATTTTGACGATGGAAGATGGATCTCGACTAATTTAATTTGCAAGATAGGTTTTTTCCTTTTTCAAGGGATTTGAAAAATAACTTAAGTTAATATGCTCGTTTAAAGTTTTTCTCCTTTCCCTTCTCTACTTGGTTGAGTCGATTTGTCAAAACACCATTCAATACAAGGCTGAGTCAAGAATGAAGATCCTAATAAAGATATGACCTTCACATTTCGACCAAAGGATTTCCGTCTAGAATGAATCATATATTCTGTTCGGACATCATTGACTTTAAATATAGATAAGCCCAAAGAAAATAAGAGTGTAAAATATTATCCAAGCATTTTCTGTCATCATAATTCCCCTTTTCAATCTATGCCAGCTTGAATTTTGATCCAAAAGGAACATCTTTTATTTAGGGTCTTATTAAGCAAAACACAAAAGAAAGACGTTACAAGAAAATGAAACAAAACCAAAAGAACACAAAAAATGAAAATTAAACTGAGAGCAACATGCAAGACAACAATAATAAAAAAAAAGAAAGACGAAAGGAGAGTAAGTGCAGGATGAGTTCAAAAGGGAAACTAGCATGCAACTAGACCTACTCATAACCTAACCAATTGGAAGGTTAGGGCTAAGTGTAATGAAATTTCTAATGTAACCACCGTAGTTGTTCCTGACCTACAATCATGAAGATACGAGTGATTAAAATACATATAAAACCATGTGCAAAAGAAAATATAAGAACTTGAATATCTTGCATAAAATATAGAAGGTATTTTCTAGAGGAAAAAATATGTGCCATAACAACTGTCCTTAACAAACCTGCAACCTTACCTCTATTAATTTTTCTTAGGGCTATATTGTTCTTTTCTTTAGATAATTACATTTCATCGTTTACACAATTAATTCACCCCACAAAATTATAACAACATTACATCATATGCAATTATGTAGAAATAACAATATCATCATCAATGCAATGGAACATAAAGGAACAATAGAAGAAAAACATTCACACATAGAGACACCAGGATTTGTTGGAGAACATGGTAAAACCCCATAAGGGGGAAAACCCTTTCAAAATATTTTTATGGCTAGATTTTCATAAAATGTTTAGCAACGAGAAAGTACAATAATCCGTTTCTTCATACATGAGACTATCCAACCAAATCATCCAAATCATATCCTAGAGATGAACCCAGCAATAATACTAGTCAAAATCATGATTCAGAAGCCTGTAGTCAATTGTTAACATCTATTAATTTTGGAAGCTCAGGGAAAAATTCCCTCCTTTGTAAAATCTTCCTCATCAAGGAAGACCCCTTCTATCCATTGGAAGAATTTAATTTTATTAAGGAAAAAAATTTGGGCATTGGATAATCCAGCACTCCTCGTGTCTTTTGTGACATGTGCTTAATTGCCTCTCGAGGACCTGTTAACATTGGCGATGTGTCCATTTACTAACACCTGGGGGTTTTGGTGTAATGAAAATCATGATTCCAACAAGTGGTATCAGAGCCAAAGGTCTCGAGTTCGAATCACACCCGACTCGCGCTTGGGGGAGATTGTTGGGCATTGGATAATACAACGCTCCATGTGTGTTTCATGACATGTGCTTAACTTCCTATCGAGGATCCGTTAACTCTGTGATGCATCCATTTACTAACACCTGTGGGTTTTGGTGTAATGGAAAGGTCAACCCACAATGAAACTGGACACCCTTCGATGACTATAAATACAAGTCAAATAACCCTCATTTGGAGATCGTAAATCATTCTTCTTTATTTGTTTTGGATCTCACAGGTCTGAGTTTGGTTCACAGAAGTTTCTTCGCACAGGTCTGAGTTTGGTTCGCGGAAGTTGGTTCGTACATGTTCGAAATTGCAGGGTCTGAAGCTCGCACGTGTGACTAGGGTTTTTGGTTCTTAGCCACAAGGATGCTACGTGATATTTTTAGTTGCAATCACAGGCATGCAATCCTATGTGTTTATAGGAGCGGACATCAACATGATAACCAATATATGGGAAAAGAAAGGATAAATCCCAAAATTAGAAGAAGGAAGTTAGATATTCAATAACTTCATCAACAACTCTAGTCTAATTGATATAAGCACTCAGAATGGCAGATATGCTTGGAACACTAAAAGGGGAGGCATTTCTCAAATAACTTCCAGAATGGATATATTTCTTATCTCACATTCCTTACTCATCTCCTCCACCAACTTAAAATCTTGCATTCTTCCAAGCCATGACTCGAAATACTAGCCTCTATAGCTGAAAACGAGCTAGAAAAATAACACTAAAAGAAAACCATTAAAATTTGAAGCCTTCTAGCTCAAGTACACTTACTTTCTTCCCAAAATGGAATAATGGTAGAAAAAATCCAATATCTTATAAGGGACAACTATGTTCCACTTTCAACAAAGACTCAAGGTCATCAAGTGAAAAATAAGAGATTGGAATCTCTCTAACTTTGGAGACATCCATAAAGACAAGATCAAACTAGAACAAGAAATGTTTCACATAAAGAAACAAATCATATCAAAAGGAATCACATATCAAGTCAATCAACAGGAGGTCATAATCTCCTATAAGTTGGAAGAGCATATGAAATAAGAATAAATTATATGGAAGAAAAATCATGGGTCCAATGGCTCAAATAAGGTGAAAAAAAGCACCTTCTCACATAGATCTATGATTAATCACCATCAAAAGAATCAAATTTCCAGCATCAACTTTGCAACCAACCAAATAGTAGAGAACCAAGAAGACATAATGCAAGAATTTCGCAACTACTTCCAACCCCTTCTTTATAAACCTATCCCTAACAGGAGGTAAGTCATCAAAAACATCACCAAAAATATTCCTAAGTTGATAGCTCAGGAATAAAATGACATGCTTTGAAAAATAATCGCAATGCAAGAAGTGGAATTAGTGGTCATGGACATGCCAAAAGGGAAATCACCATGCCCAGATGGTTTAAGAGTTGAATTCTACCAAGCTTGCTGGCACATTCTAAAGAATGATATATGGAATATCATAGAATACTTTAAATTCTCCTCCTCCATGCTCTCAACTCTCAATGCCACTTTCATTACCCTCATTCCCAAATCCTCTGGAACCAAATCCCCTTCTATCACCCCATTACCTTATGCAACATAATCTATAAAATCATATTAAAATTTATTTCTAACAAACTCAAGCAAATCATTTCCTCTCTCATCTCCCCTAAATAGATAAGATACATGGAGGGACAAAAAATAATGGACAACATAATGCTCACCCATGAATATCTCCATTCCCTCAAGCAATCCAACAACCCTGCCATGCTTGTAATATTAGAAATGTCCAAAGCCTTTAATAAAATAAGTTTGCAGTACATATACCACATGCTTACAACCTTCATATTTGCAGAAAGATGGATACATGAGATAATGGTTGTTATAACCAAAACCTCCTTTTCCATCCTAATCAATGATTCACCCACCACACCCTTCACATACTCAAGAAGCATTAGAAAATGAGATCATATTGCTCCTAATTTCTTCCTCCTAATGGTTGAAGGCCTTGGTCGCTCTCTCTTGGAAACCCTTCATAATGGATCCCTAAATATCCTCCTCCTCAGTAATCCATCTGACTCCTCCATGTACCAATAATTCATGGATGATACCCTCATCGTTGGTATCCCCACTATCAAAGAAGTGCTTATTTCAAGCATATCTTCAAATCTTTCTCCAATGCCTTGGGCACCTCAATAAATATTCTTAAATCCCAAATTTTCTTCCTCAACTCACCTCTAGCCATTCAAAACCATATTTCCAAACTTCTTTGATTCCAAAAAAGCTCCCTTCTAGCCAAATATCTAGGTTCCCCTCTCATCCCCAACCCCCTAAGGAAAAAAATATAAGAAACCCTTTTGTTGAAATTTGAAGCAAGACTATCAAGTTGGACCTTAATCCTTTTCAACTTAGTTGGTCTCTTCACCCTTCTAAATTTTTTGCTTCAATCTTTGCCCATCTACCTTCTCTTTAGCTTTTCTTCTCTAAAAATCATCCTCAAGGAAATAAGAAACATTCAATAATGATTTGTATGGGAAGTATCCAAAGTAGAGAAAAAATGGGCTCTTATAGCCTAGGAAAAGTTATTTCAACTAAAAAACAAAGGAGGACTTGGACACAAAGATCTTGAAATCCACGGCAAATCCCTTAGTGCGAAAATCTAGTGGAGGTGGCTAGAAACTCCAAAAGCTTCTTAATGTCAAATGCGGAGGAAAAAATATGCACCGAACACATCAGAGTCCCAACTCATAAATCCCACAAATAAAATCAAAGGCTCTCACATTTGGAATGCAGCCTATGCACATAAAATCTCATCCAAAACACATCTTCTAAGAAGTAAAGAACAACCAAAGCATTCAATTCTAGGAATATTCTTGGAAGCAACGGTTGAAGCTAACACAATAATGGCACCACCATCCTATTAAATAATTTCTTCAAGCTATAAGTCTAGTCATTTTCACTCAATACCAGAACCTCTCAATTCCCTGAAGCTCTTCATGGTACACCTGGAAAGAATTGAGTAGCAACTCATAGCCAAGCCTCACTCCAGAACTATCATCTCTCCAAAAACTCATCTTTGATCTCAAAATCCCCATACAGAATGGTCCTGACACACTTAGATGGGGGCATCGTGCTCAAGGAAATGACAATTATATTAAGCCTACAACCTTCTCTCTCCCCCTAACCCTGATGATAACTACAACAAATGGGATAATCTTTAACACTTCAAGCATTGGCCAAAAGTGACTCTCTTTTTCTGGCTTCTAATATGGAACAAAACTCTAACATGGGAGAAGACTCAATGTAGAGGATTCATAGGTCCCTCAATATGCTTACACTGCCTCTCCAATTCTGAAACTTGCAACCATATTTTTAATACACGGTACTATAAGATTACCCTTTGGGACAAACTTACCATCATTTTCTGGTAAACCAACTAAATTGAATACTACATCTTCCATACTCTTGACACTTGGTAGTACTCCCCATTCTCTAGCTCGATTTTCAACCTTGCATCGACCTAGATCCTAGGTTTCCTCCTCTAAAACACTTAGAAATAATTCAACCAAAATACCTTCAAATAAATCCACTTCCCCATCCAAGGACCTTTGGAAAACCATCCTCACCAACCTAAGAGAATCAATCCTTTCATTACCATGGACTAAAAAGGTCTGGGAATGAAACCTTGTAGAAACTCTTACTCTCACTATCCTTGGTCTATCACCCTCTCTTAACCATAAGACCGCACTATTACCCCCTCCACCCACACCTCTAATCCTTCCCATTGGTCTCCCCCTCCCCACAACTTCATCAAACTCAACTTCTATGGTGGCTCTAAGGGTAATCTAGGACCTGCAAATTACAAAGTTTTTCATGACATGTAGGGCCACATCTTGCACATATTTGTTAGGGATCTTGGTCACATGACAAAAAATGTGGTAGTAATATGGGCTCTAGATTAATTGCTTTTCATCACCAACCGGTAACACTACAACAAACTCATCATTGAGGGTGACTCACAAACAATTATCAACATATCTCACAGAATTCAATGTGTTACACTAGTTTTCTCATTGATGGTAACAAGATGTCATTGATGTCAAAGGGGGCGTAAGAGACAACAATAATAATGCCATATTTGATGACCAAGGAAGTAGTAGGACTCCATATGAAGTGGTGTGATAGTTGGATTGCTCACAGGGTCTCATAACATGAAGATATGGGTGCTTGAAGTTATTTGAGATTTTTATGAAGTTATGTTGCTCAAAAGGTCCTACAAATAGAATGATTGTGTAGAGCTCGTAAATACATTTCCAACGGTGTATCCTTCTTAGAAAAACTCCTTTGTAACACCCTCCTCCTAGGCCTACCCAAAGTAACCATGCCAACTGGGGTAAACATGAGATGAGAGGCTACTATGATTAGATTCAACCTCCTATGTGGCCTTAAGGAAGTGGAATCAGTGGAGCATCACATACAGACATCCATCCTCATCAACATAAACCTCAAGAGATAAGTCAGCTACTATGGCAGCATGCCACTATGACAACCTACCCCTATTTCCCACTATTTTTCTAGACCTCTTAGGCCATAGTCACTCTCATAGGCCTGCATGCCAGTGACTGTGGACCAAACTTGCCAGTTTTGTGCCAGCAACCCTAGGATTTGAACCACTTTTTCAGGCCCAGAGCCCAAGCCACTTTCCAAAATGGAATGATAGATTGAAATCAAGAAAATTACAGGGAAACATTGAAGAAAAAGAAATAAGCCCACAAGAACTTAAACAAACCCCTACTAGCCATGACATGCCTTTCGTCAAACATATCATTGACATGTAACCTACAAGTGTAAACAATAGAATTAAGTATAGGGATATCATACTTATTTGAGAATTGCTATGAACCATTGTTCCCTCATGAAATTTTCTGCATTATCATCTATTAGGTCATAGACACCTTATCCATTCATATACAAGTAAAAACATGCTGACATCCATACATATATGTTGTCATAAAATGTGCATATAACCAGCATAATAGGAACAAAAATACAATAAACATATCAACCATCAAAATCCATATATATATATATATATATATATATATATATATATATATATATATATATATATATATATATATATATATATATATATATATATATATATATATATATATATATATATATATATATATATATATATATATATATATATATATATATATATATATATATATATATATATATATATATATATATATACATGAAATTCAAGGGAATGGATTTCTCATTAATGAATGCAATGAACCAACCGGAGATGGGACTACCATGTTCCACCCGACCATAGAATGGCTGAGCCAAATCTCTCTTTATTCATTCATCCTCGTGCCATATTCCAAGCATGAATGTGGGATCTCATAGAACACAACAATAAAAAATCATCCAGGGCGTCCAGAGCTCATCCACCTCAACCCATCAAACAATGATTCCATCTCACAGTCGGACATCACAAAACCATCATCAGATTGGTCTCCATCCAAACCTTCCAGGGCTTCCAGAGCTCTTGTCCAACCAAGGCTTCCAGAACTAGTAACTCAACCACAACTTATACAGGGCTTCCAGATCATTTGTCCAACTGAGGCTTCTAGGACTAGTAACTCAACCCACCAAGTGCTTCCAGAGCATTTTTCCAACCAAGGCTTCCACAACTAGTAACTCAACCCAAGTTGTTACAGGGCTTCCATAGTGTTTGTTCAACGAGGGCTTCGAGGAGTAATAACTCAACCCAAGCTAAGGAAACATGAGCACCAAAAAAAAACAAACAATTAAATTGAACCCACAATCACCATGGCTATCTAGGAAATGGCAAGTCTAGGCAATCCATTGTCACTCTAGGAAATCCTCCATGCTAATGATATATCACAACCAAAAAACTGCATGCATTCCAGAACTAGTCATACATGAAACTTGGTACCTGCAAGAAAATTTGATGCAGTTGCTGACGTCGATGCCTTCTTGCGCTTTCCTGCTCTTCCTTTTCCTTCTTTCTCCAAGAATCTAAGTATTACAAACCCTCTAAGAGTGCTACAAGAAAACTCTAAGTATCCAAGAGTATGAGAGAGAGAATAATGAAAGAGCTTCAACACTGAACTGGCCAAGTCCTTCCCACTGATCCTCATAAGCATTTTTATTAATGAGGCTTCTATTTTCTTCATTTTCCATTATTTTCCTTCAATTTCCTCCTCACATGCAACCTGTGACCTTTCACCTTCCTTTTCTCCTAATTTCTATTATTTTCATAAATAAATGTGCCAAAATACCTTTTTACCTCTTTAATGCCTTAGCCATTGCCTTTGCCAATTTCCTTAGCCATAAACAACCAAATGAACACCCACTAGGATGTCTTGCCCACCATTCAACTTGGAATACATGTCCCATCATTCGTGGTATTTATATATTTTTACATGGAATTTTCACCAGGGTTGTTATAGAACCCTCCCCCTTGGGGGAACACTGTCCTCAATGTTCAATGACACCTATAACAAACAAGACCACTGAAAACAAAACATACTTCCCATGGAGCTTTATAATATAGCTCATTTCAGTATTTACAATGACCATCTGCTAAAACAAAACATCATGACAACATGACAACATACCACATAGTGGAGCTTTATAACACAACTCATTACGATATTTACAATAATAACATATACACATATACACATATGCTAAACCAATAAATAAGAGAATACGATGCTCGTATCAATCAACAAGGGAATCTAGACACTCACACCTCCAACCTCAAAATAGTACCAGGATTCACCTTCTTCCCAGGAAGTCCATAATCTACTGCCATCGTCAAAGCTGCATCTAATGTTTAGCACTGCAATCCTGCACCACTTTTCCTCTCAGTGAACATTTACTGGCTCATTGTTCCAGGGTGCACTCCCAATATGAATCTGATTCCATCTGGAAATTCTCACGACCAAAAAAAATCCTTCCCCAACCTTCCCTTCTCTGCTACATAGTCCCTCAGGCAATCCGTCAACCCTTTTGTGCAGTCACTCACCTTCCAAGTTCTGCTAGCACCCCCATCTCGAGCACTCCATCCCTTAGCAAGGATTCCTCACATTGGAAGATATAAAAACCAAGGCATGTACCTACATCAAAACCATCATACAAGTCATAGCATGCTCATGGAAATCAATGGGCATAATTGGGTACTAGTGTCCCACAATGGCCCTGTTCCTGAAGTGCTTTACCAATATACTGCTGCATATCCAATTCCTTTTGCTGATGCTGCTAATTCTTGCAGTTGATTTTAACCACCAACCAGGCATTTTCATGTTTCTTGTACCAAGAACATAACTTCCATTAGATTCAAAATAAATTTAAATAAATTCAAATAATACCTCATTGGTAGCTCATCAATAAGGTACACTTGAAATGAAATTTACCTCCTGTCACGACAAGTCAAACTAGAATCATGTATAAAAACATCACATCAGGTTGGATCAAAACATAACCATCATAGTTCAAAATCATAAATCACATGTAAACATCATAAACCAAAATCATAGATCACATGTAATCATTATAGACCAGAATCATAAATCATATGCATAGTAAAACTGAAATATAATAATGATACTAATCCTTCATCGATCCTTACTTCTGCCTTTGTTCTTTTGTATACACACCGAATCGGTTGCCACACCCAGTGCCTTCTCCTCCACCGACTGCATATACGCATAGTGTGCATCACCCACATACAACCATATAACCATACAACACCATGCAACACATGCACCTATACCTAACATACAACACATACACCTACACCCTATGTACATACATATGCATGCACAATGTACATCAGAAGACATTCATCCACACACAATGTGTGACACCACAAAATGCATACACATACACCCGATATACAACACAACTCATACACCTATACCCGATGTACAACACAACTCATACACCTACACCCAATGTACAACACAACAAAATACATACACCTACATCCAGTGTACAACACAATACATGCACCTACACATGATGTACATCATAACACAAATATGTGTCTAGAGTGCAACATAATGAATGCATATGTCACAATATTATGACTACACAATGCACATACATAGTACCGCATTCCCGCAACATAGCATGTACGACATGCACTCAATCCCACATGTACACTAATACCACATGTACCAAGCACCACCTACATAACATGTGCACAACATCACTTTTACACAACACCACCTGCACATTGTGTAGACAACGCCATATGTACAACTACACCACTGTACAACATGTACACAATACCACATGTACATAGCACCACACACACGAAATGTACACGACACCACATGTACACAGTGCCACATTCAAGATGTACACATCACCACATGCACACAATGCCACTTGTACAACATGTACACAACACCACATCCACACAAAACCACTTATACAATCATGCACACCACACCATATGTACAAAGCACCATGTGTACAACATGCACGCAACACCATTTGTAGATAGCACTTCATTTCCAACATGTACATAGCATCATCTGTATATAGCACTGCATATCCAACATGTGCACAACACCATATGCACACAACACCACATTTCCATCATGCACACAATACAATATGTACACAATACTGTATATCCAACATGTACCTAGCACTGAATATGAAACATTCATACAACACTATTTGTACTAAACCATGTACATAACATTACATAATCAACATGTACACACACTAAATATACACCACACCACATGCACACAACATCATAGGTGCAACAAGTAAAACATATATGACATATGCATAACAGTCGTACCACACATCCAAAACCACACTGACTCTTTACCAAGAAACCTTTCTTCCATTGTCTTATCCATGCTTGTCCCAACATGCCATAGACCACACTGCTTTCACTTTGCTAATGTATCCCTTGGTATAGCCTTTCCATAACATAGACATAGGCATAATACAAGTATACAATATCAATTCATACCCACATGATATTAACCTCGTATATTTTTTGTGACTACTCTTCCCACTTGATTTCTTATGAACCAAGAATCTCTTCATGTCATTCACCTGTATAAGAAATCATTCCTCCATAAGGAGGATTCCTGATAATCATGTCAAATAGTGACATGGATACATATATACATACATATATAATCATTAGCATAAAACGATCATGATGCATATATACATATAAACATTAGCATTAAACCACCATGATCCATGATGACCCTGTCAGACATGACATACATACATACCTACATGTATTCATATATAAACATCGGCATAATCATGATCATAACATAATTACTAGATAACATAAGGTCTAGTTTCAAAGAACTACCGTATTTGTGCACATCATTGAGAACAATCGCTCCCAAACATAGCCTAGGCCTCCAACATCTCAGATCCTTTTACTTCACCTTTCTTGTTACCTTTCTCATGACTATACTTCCACCATCCATTTACCACATTGGACCCAACCAGTCCAACCAACTGTCATAGTCTTACCTTCTGCTATGCTTACTCATCCATCGAGCTTCATCCATGTCATACATTACCTGTTGGGTACCACACAACTCTCCCCGAGCTCCATTAACTTTCCTCTTTACCAACCAATTCCCAAGACTCAAAACACAAAAGGAAAGTCAATAAAAAAACAAGAAGAAGATCATGAACACCAAGGACAACAATATGACACCACAACCAAAGTGGCAAGGCCTTGCATCATACTAAACAAAACCAAAAATCAAGCACAAAAAAGCACCAAAAGACCAAAAGAACAAGACTAGCAACAAACACCATGACTCAATCCCCATGGTTCCCAAGGAAAGCTTGACTTGCGCCTTCTTCAAGATTTCATGGAAATCTCTCTTTCCATGCAACTCCATGCATCATGTTATCATTAACACATAATTTTTAGTGCATAATAAGACACGGGTTACCTCGTCTTATTGTGCCACACACATTTCTTGCAACCGAACACATCCACGCCATCTCTCAAGGGACTCCAATACTTTGACAGATCCACCTGTAACTAAAGACCAGCTAATATACCTATCAAGTGCATGTTCATATATCTAGCACATAACCACATAATGTCAGACAATATTAAGGTTAAGAATACTTCCTATATGTAAAGCACTCATTTCTTTGGAATTAGGGTTTCCAAACATAGCCAAATGAATTCTTGTCCAATCCCTTTCTTTTACCTTTTACCTTGTTGCAATCGAGGCTTACTATGCATTGTCACATCACTCAACTGTTATTTATATAAATGCCTCAACTATTACCTTGTCATGCTAATACCAAGAATACTTCCTGCAACTGCTCACACATGTCAACCACATGTTCCAAATATCAATACAATCATATCTATCAATTTGAAATCAACATTTTGCAAGACTAACAATCATCATTGTCATAATCCATAGTCAACTCATAGTCATTAGACATAATGCTACAATTATCAACTACATTCAAGTACATATCAACTGTCTCAACACATATGTATTGGTACAATCATCTTTAAAACAAGATCATTTGAACACATACTCATATTATGCAATTCATCAAACATTAAACCAACTTGCAATATATCATGTTAAATAAATCAACTAGATGACATAATCAAACATTCAAGCACCAAAGATAAAACATAGGAAAACCCGCACCTCACTGTGTCTCGGGGGAGGCTATCTTGTCTGCATAATCAATCTAGTTAGCACGATATAATTTCACAACATATCAACTCAAACATAAATAAGATCATGATATCCATAATAGTCACTAGCTAACATGTTTACATCACAACCAATGTTTAAAAAATTATCGTTCACACATATGCAAAGTCAATCTAGATTAGTACAACACCATATCACAAATATGTCGGATCATACATGAATATCATAATGATAACCATCTGCATAAGCCAATCCAATTTAGCATGATATATATAACATCAAGGTATAAATGTTATAACCCTAATCATCAAGCTAACTATCATTCTCATCAACAACATATAACCTAATCGTCAAGCTAACTATCATATAACAACAACAAGTTAACCTATAACATAATAATCAACAACATATAACATAATCATCAAGTTATCTAATATAAAACAACAATAGAAATGCATACATCTACAGGTTACTATCATTCTTGAATATCCAACACGTGCACATAACTACATTAATCAACTAACATCTATCACGAATGTAACCATAACATCAAAAGACATGTACATAAACCTAATGTATATAAAGCTAATGCATATAGCAATCATTGACTTACATACCTGCATGCCAAACATACAATACATGTATGACGATCTTCTCTTACCCCAAAGTCCAATGCTGCAACCTCATTATGATGCTTTGCAACTCCTGTTCTATCTCAGCCAACACATTAGCATCATAACATACCAATATCACCCTGAAGCCCTAAATTGCATACCATGACTTTACAAGGCATGTTTATCTACTATTCAAACCATAACCAAGACCACACATGCATAACAACTATATATATACATATAAAAAATGAGTACCAACCCATACACACATCATTCTAGCTAGAGTCGAATTATCAATGCATGACCATATCAACCACAAAAACCATGATCTCATGCATGAAAACAACCATTACTCCATTGTACACATTGCCACATGCAACCATCAACATGCATAAGCAATGCATAATCAACTACACATACACATAGACACCTATAGTCGAGAATAAGAGATCAATTCTTGTAATCAACCTATAAGACTGATACATGTAATCAAACCTACAAGAATGTAACCTAGCATACAAGGATGTAAGTAGGCAACATAAAATCAACATGTAAGCGACATATAATCCATATGCAACCAGTCATGTACTTATGACAGTGAATTTCATGAAATCAATATCAAATTCTCCATGATAACCATACTACATCCCTAATCAATCATCAAGCAAATACAACAAGCACATGAAATGAAAGCGTAGGAGACACACATGAAACACCCTACTATGATCAAATTTGACCTCCTATGTGACCTTAAGGAAGTGGAATCGACGAAACATCACATCAAGTCATCCAACCTCATCAACAAAACCCTCAGGAGATAATTCAGCCACTGTGACAGCTTGTCCCTAGGTCCCACTATTGTTTTGGACCTCTTAGGCCATAGTCACTCTCAAAGGCCTGCATGCCAATGACTATGGATCAAACTTGCCAGTTCTGTGCTAGCAACCCTAAGATTTGAGCCACTTTTTTAGGCCCAGAGCCCAAGCCACTGCCAAGAATGGAATGATAGCTAGAAATCAAATAAAGTACAAGAAAACAATGAAACAAAAGCAATAAGCCCAACAAGACCTTAACCAGACCCCTACTAGCCATGACTGGAATTTTTTCAAACATATCATTGACATGTAACTTAGAGGTGTAAACATCAGGATTAAGTGTAGGGATCTCATACTTATCTGAGAATATCTATGAACCATTCTTTCCTCATGAAATTTGTTGCATTATCATCTATTGGGTCATAGACACATTATCCATTCATATACAAGTAAAAACATGTTGAGAGCCAAACATAGTTGTTGTCGTAAAATGTGCATATAACCAGCATAATAGGAACATAAATACAATAAACATATACACCATCAAAATCCATATATGCATCTATACCTTTACAATGAAATTTAAGGGAATGGATTTCTCATTAATGAATGCAATGAACTAACCGGAGATGGGACTACTATGTTCCACCCGACCATAGAAGGGTTACCCAAATCTCTCTTCAGTCATTCACCCTCATGCCATATTTGAAGCATGAATGTGGGATCTCATTGAACACATCAATCAAAACTCATTCAGGGCTTCCATAGGCCATCCACCTCAACCCATCAAACAGTGATTCCACCTCACGGTCAGACATCATAAAACTATCATCATATTAGTATCCATCCAAGCCTTCCAAGGCTTCCAGAGTGTTTGTCCAACCAAGGCTTACAGAACTAGTTACTCAGCCCACAACTTATATAGGGCTTCCAGAGCATTTTTCCAACCAAGGCTTCCAGGATTACTAACTCAACCCACCAAGGGCTTCTAGATGTTTGTCCAAGCAAGGCTTCTAGGACTAGTAACTCAACCCAAGCTGTTACAGGACTTCCAGAGAAAATGTTCAGCCAGGGCTTCCATGACTAATAACTCAAACCAAGCTAAGGAAACATGAGAGCCAACCAAAAACAAACAATGAAAGTAAAACCACAATCACCATGGCTATCCAACAAATGGAAAGGCTAGGCAATCCACTATCACTCCAGGAAATCCTCCATGCTAATGACAAATCACAACCAAAAAACCACATGCATGTGTCATGCATGCAAAAACTAGAGAAGAAATCATACATGAAACTCGGTACCTGCAAGAAAATATGATGTAGCTCCTGATGTTGATGCCTTCTTACACTTTCCTACTCTTCCTTTGCCTTCTTGCTCCAAGAATCCAAGTATGACACACCCTCCAAGAGTGCTCCAAGAAAACTCTAAGTATCCAAGAGTATGATAGAGAGAGAATAATGAGAGAGCTCCAACACTTAACTGACCAAGTCTTGCCCACTGATCCTCATAAGCCTTTTTATTAATGAGGCCTCTATTTTCTTCATTTTCCATTATTTTCCTTCAATTTCCTCCTCACATGCAACCTGTGACCTTTCACCTTCCTTTTCTCCTAATTTCCATTATTTTCATAAATAAATGTGACAAAATACCTTTTTGCCTCTTTAATGCCTTAGTCATTGCCTTTGCCAATTTCCTTAGCCATAAACAAACAAATGAACACCCACTAGGATGTCTTGCCCACCATTTAGCTTGGAATGCATGTCCCATCATTCGTGGTATTTATATATTTTTACATGGAATTTTCACTAGGGTTGTTACATCCTTCCAGATGAGACATTGTGGCCAATTGAATTTTTAGTGTTAATTGAAAGAATAAATTGTAGGGCCAAAACCCAAAAGTTTGATTTGTTAAATAGTAAGCAAGTTAGGGGTGGATCTACCATTTAGTAGAACAATCAACAATCATGATCACACGAAGTTGTGCAATAGTTAATGTCATTAAATGGAATGCAAGTTCCAGCTTGATCAATGTCACCTCCAACAAGTTAATGGTTGGATGAAGGTTAGGTTGCATGATGTTTAACACCCCTGTTAGGACCAACTGGATGACAACACATGGCATAGTTCTATTGGATAATGATGTGGACCTATAAGTGATTTACATGTGCCTTATTAGCACAAAAAGCATGACACATTATTACGTTGATATTAGTAGGCTAACATGGTGCCACCAAGGGTTTCCATGTGGCATGGTAATTTGGCATATTTGGATTCGAAAAAAGTATGAAAAGAAGTGACATGTGGCACCCTCTCAAGTTGCCACATGGCATGATGATATCATGATGGCATCATCATGTGGAGAACCAGTGATCACTAGCTCACATGGGGTGGTCACATGGTAGGATGGGGGCCATACCAAAAGATCTAACCATCGACACAGGGAATTATTCATATGGAAACATCATGAATGTCACATGGTTGGTTAACTCCAAGTTTTGTGCCCCATTCAATGTTCCCCTTGGTCAACTCCCCCATCTTTGGGACTGGTTGAAAACTCTATATATATGTGTCTCAACTGATGTGAACACATGATCGTGGGACATAATGAAACATATATAGAATTCAAACCAGTGAAGAATCATGACTTGCTTTTTCCGGTTATGGGTATGTGTGGTTAATGGCTCTCCAGTTCAATTCTTTTCTAGGAAAATTGGTTTGGTTTATGCTAATTGAGGGTTGATTAGAGCGAGCATGCCATTGATACTTACCATTATAATTGTGAATGAAGGTTAACCTGAGTGGGTAGGCCACGGGGCCTTACAATTGTAATTGTGTTAAAAACGGTTGATCAGAGTGAGCATGAAGAAGGCCCTACCACTATTTTTGTGTTAATTGAGGTTGATTCGATCTTGTAGGCCATAGGACCTTTCCACTATTTTTGTGTTGATCTGAGGGACTAGGCCATAGGACCTTACTAATGTTCATATAGTTGTGTTAATGGAGGTTTATCCGAGAGACTAGGCCACGATGGCCCTACAACCATTCATTCCTATGTTATGAAGGTTCGTTCCAAATAAACAAGCCATGGTGGATTAATTGGCCATAGAGGATCGATGAAGGATTTTTCAATGCAGTGTTATCACTATAAATAAAATGGTGTTGCATTGTATTACAAGTCACACAAAAGAGCGGGGTTGGTAAGGCGTGAACATTATGTATTGTTGGTCATGGGTTCAACCCTCAGTGGTGAATGGGTCAGATAGTTTTTTTTTTTATTTTTATATACTGCCATTTGTAATCATAGTTTGTAGTATCTGGTGGCTAGCGATGAAATTCGGCAAGACTTTGGAAGGTCACCCCTAAAATATTTCCTTTCATAGATTTTTTTATTAATTATGTAGTTGCATATGGTAATTTTGAGTTTCTAGAATCATTATTTGTCCAAATTACGTTATGGAAGAAGTTGGATGATTAGGGTTAAGAGAATAATGTAACTAGAGGGGTTTAATACTCTTTGGAATCTTATTTGATGGTCATAATCTCTTATGTCCAATTTGAAGGTCTATGAGCATGTTGTAGTTGTTATGGATATATTAAGTAAATAGGTTCTAAGTTGGGGATTGAATGACCATATTAAAGAAATGGTTAGATAGTATGAATAGAAGTATGAAAACTAGCAATAGTGATATTCGTTTCCAATAATAGTGATTATGATAGTGACAACGTTTGCAGGTTTTAGTGACAGGGATTGTGGCAATGATAGTTTGTGCAAGTTGAGATGATGCAATAGGTTGTGATGATAACAACAAATTGCATATTATGATATTTCTTATAATTCAGTGATATATGATGGCAAGGGATCCAGTTTGAAATGAGATGAAATAGAGGTCCAAAAGGAAGTTGAAGAAGGAGGTGGGTGCCTCCACTAAGATTGGAGCCTCAATAAGGTTTAGTCTAAAATGAGTTGTTGCTTGCATTTTTGAGGTGAGTTTCTCAATCAGGTTGTAACCTACCACAAGTGGAAGTCTCTTGGAGGTAGTTCCCTCAAAAGTTGGGGCCAAAAAATTGATGTAAATGAATTGAAGATCAAGACGAAGAATATTGGTGGTTTTATCTTGTATCAATTTCCACATAAAAACGTGTGTCTCTTTATAATGTGATGACTTCTTGATTTGTTTATGGATTCTTGATATGTTACTAATATTATGATGCATTTTTATAATTAATGATAAAATATTCATGGTTCATTGTCATATGGATGCATGACTAAGAAATATTTTGAAATTGTAAAATTGATTTCACACTAATTTACCCTCCCTCTTAGTGTGACCGTTTGGCCAACAAGTGGTATTAGAGAAGGTTGTATTTAGGAATAGTTAACTACTAGAAGATGTATTAAATAAATATGGACTTAGATGCATCATCAGATATGCTTCTAGAATTTGAGCTAAAGGAGGTTAAAAGAAAGAATGAAATATTGATAAAGCAACTTGAGGAAGTTAACAAAAAGAAGTTAGAAGAAAAGGATGAAATAATTGACCATCTCAATAAAGAGGTAGATATTGAAAATTAGTCAGCCTAGGAAATTAAGGAAGCTACTCAGACCAAACAAGCAACAAAAGGAAAATATCCAAGTACCATGGATTCTTTTATCGTCACTGGTTTCTATGTCATTCATTTGGTCAAAAAAAATTGCTAGTATTCTTTTCCCATACCATCTTTGAAAAAGAAAGTCGCCACCTAAGCTAGGGAAGGAAGAAAATTTTGGTGTTATTTTACATGCTCAGAAGAAAAAGGAGAAGTGGTATGTCTATGGTGGGTGTTCAAAACACATGACAGTGGATCAAATTAAGTTTATCAACATCAAGGAAACAGACGGATGTAAAGTGAACTTTAGAAACTATGCATCCTCCAAAATCATTGGAAAAGGCACGATTACCATTGACAATGGAAGAACCAAAGCTCAAGATGTATTGAACATATAAGTATTGAGGAATAATCTCTTGAGTTTCCTTCAAATACGTGATCAAGGTTTTGATGTCATTTTCAAATCCAAATGATGTGAAATTCAAAATTTAAAAACAGGAAAATTGGTAGCTAAATCTATGACAATTGATATTGTTATATACATTTTGGGTGAATCAAGGACCAAGAGAAGCTATAACGAAGAGATAAAAGAATTTAATATTGTATCCCACTGTCTTCGAATACATTCTAATTTTGATAAAGAAGCCAAGGTTATTGAAAATCTCAAGAGAGGAACTGACAAGTTCAATGGTAAGGTTCCTTTGAAACATTTTTAATGTGGAATAATTCATCATTATGCATCTAAATATTAATTATGCTAGGATGAATGAAATTGATGATGAGTTTATATTCAAACCCAAGTATCAAAATAAGAAGAAAACAAGAAAGAAAAAGAACTTTTACTCAAAGGAGACATGTGACAATAAAAGCAATGCAAGTGTGACCAATGAAGAAAGGAGTGAAATACTATTCACTGTTGAGACTTAAGAACCCAAAGTGGAATTCAATATTGAAGGGGAAATTAAAATTGGATTGAAGGAAATTAGGATTGTCAAGAAAAGAGAAAGTCAATTGATGCAATAGCTTTAAGAAAAGAGTCTAAATGAAAGCACCATTATTTCTCTCAAATTTAACTAGAAGAAGAAAATAGAGTATAGGAATGTCTATCTAAATAGTTAAATGAAAAGGCGAAAATATGTGAAAGATTAGAAGAACAATTTATCACCTTGAGATGAGAATTGGAGCAATTTAATTCATGTTCAACAAAGGGATTAAATGCCTACATCATACTCTCAACACGCAAAGTTCCCCACTTATTAAGACAAGTATCGGTTATCAAGAATGTCATTCATCCAAAAAATATGGACCCCTAAGCTCATCAATTGAAATTCATCCCAAGGAGATTGATCTGACATTTATAGCATCTAGTAGCATCTCACTTGAAGATCGAAAGAAAGTAATACACCAAGCCAAGCATGTTCACTTCAGTGACACTCAATCCATAAAGGAGCAGGATTCAAGGATCAGAATGAAGAGAAAAAATCCACAAACAGAAAAATTGTAGGGCAGACTATACATGTAGCTCATCACAAAGCATCCATAAGAAACAATGGAACATGTGTTGAAAATCAACAAATGAGTATGGCTCATGCAAGGGTTGAATAACAAGGACACATGGCTCCTCCAAGAAGTAATTTTAGAAGACCAATATCTCCTTCTATGCCCAGTATCAAAGTAAGTTATTTGGTTATTGTTTCTCACGTACAAAGTTTAGAAACAAATCACATGATTATAGAACCTATGATGTGGTCAGATATATAGGATATGATCTGGTACCTAGATGGAGACATATGGACCAAATCATAAGAATGATAGCCATTTCCCCAAATTTTGAAGTGTGATGTTGAATGTCAAATATGTCACAATGAAGGTCACATAGCATGAGATTTCATACTCAAATCTAGATGGTACAACAGATAAAGGCTTCCTATCAAAACTGATAAATGGGGAAGAGGTCAAAGAGGAACTTGATTAGGTTTGATCCCACACATCTAATACCTTGGAGAAATATTCTTCAAGATCACTATTTTTCAAATCAAAACATGAAGAGGAAGCTACATGTATGCTAGTAGTATGTGGACTATGACTTGATGATGATATGTTATATGTAAAAGTAGAGAAGGAATAGATGAAGAGAAGATCATGATCTCAGGGGGAGTATAGGTATAGTAGGAACAACAAAAAATGCATGGCCTCATGGAGAGTAAAGGAGCAATCATGAGTAGTAGTAGAAGCAAGCTCTCTAGGGGAGATAGTATATCAGTAGGAAGGAAGCATAGTTCAATCAGGTCCAAAGGATATTCTAGGAATAGATACTCATACAATGTCATCAACATGCACTTTTTTCGACATATATATGTGACCCTTTTCCATTTATATCAAAGGGGGGAAAATTGCTTACATTGATGTAGAAATTAACATTGACTGAGGAAAGAATTTGATTAGGGAGAGATTATAGACATTGGTGTAGATATTAATATTCATAGAGGAAGGCATTTGAATAGGGAGAGATTGACAATATTACACTTACACCTGAGTAGGTAGAGATTGTGGACATTACATTTGCATAGGAGTTCTTGATTTGTTTGACATCCAATGACCATCAATATCTAGGGGTGTTTCCATCAATGACAAAGGGGGATGTTGTTGCACATAGCATTGTCAATGATGACAACAAGATTTCATTGATGTCAAAGGGGATGTATGATAGAACAATAGCAATACAATATTTAATGACCAAAGAAGCAACAAGACTCTTTATGAAGTGGTATGAAAATTGGATTACTCACAGGGTCTCATTACATGAAGATATGGGTTCTTGAAGTTATTTTAGTTTTTTATGAATTTATGTTTCTCAAAATATAATTCAAACAACATGGTTGCACATACCCTATCGATACCTTTCCAACAATAAATTCTACTTAAAAAAAAATCCTCCTAGATGAGAAGTTATGGCCAGTTGAAGTTTTAGTGTTGATTAAGGGAATAAACTTTAGGTCTAAAACCCAAAAGTTTAATTTCTTAAATAGTGGTAAAATTCAATGTGGATCTACCACTGAGAAACAAATCAATGTCCATGATTGCACGGAGTTTCACACTAGTTAACACCATTAAAGGGTGCACAAGTTTCAATTCAATCAATGACACCTCCAATAAGTCAATGGTTGGATGAAGGAAAAGTTGCATGATTTTTAATTCCCTTGTTAAGACCAATCAGGTGATGACACGTGGAAAAGTGTTTTTAGATAATGATGTGGACGTATTGGTGATTGACATGTGACTTATTATCATAGTTAGCATGACACATCAACATGCTCGCATCAGTAGGCTGACATGGCACCACCAAGGGCTACCATGTGGCATGATGATTTGGCATATTTGGATTGGAAGAAAGTCTGAAATTAGGTGAATCATGGAACCCTCTCATGTTTCCATGTGGCATGATGTCCTCATGTAGAGTACCAGTAACCCCCAAGTCACATGGTAGGTTGGGGACCAGACCAAACAATCTAATCGTTGGCTCAAGGAATTGGTCATATGGAAATGTCATGAGGGTCACATGGTCAATTAAGTCCAAGATTTGTGCCCCATTCAATGAAGCATTTGATCTGCTGGACCATCTTCGAGACTGCTTATGAACTATATATATGTGGCTCAACCAGTGTGAACACATTATCATGGGACAAATGAAACATAAATAGATTGCAAACCAATGAAGAAGCATGATTTTATTGATATGGTTATGGTTATGCATAGGTAATGGTTCTCTGGTTCAACTCTTGTCTATGAAGATCAATTTATTTTATGCTAATTGTGGGTTGATCCGAGTGGATAGGCCATGGGGCATTACCACTATAATTGTAAATGGAGGATGATATGATTGGGTAAGACATGGGGAATTACTACTCTAATTGTGTTAATGGAGGTTGGTCTAAGTGAGAAGGCCATGAGGCCATACCACTCTTTTTGTGTTAACAAAGGTTGATTCAAGTAGGAATTCCATGGGGCCTTTCCACTATTTTTGTGTTGATCTGAGCGACTAGGCCATGGGGCCCTACCACTGTTCACATACTTGTGCTAATGGAGGTTGGTCCAAGCGACTAGGCCACGATGGCCCTACCAACATTCATTCTTATGTGACGAAGATTTGTTCTAAATAGAGAAGCCATGATGGCTTAATTGGCCACAGAGGACTGGAGAAGGATTGTTTGATGTAGTTTTATCATTGTAAATAAATGATGCCACATTGTATTGCAAGTCACACCAAACAAAGGAGTTGGTAAGGCATGAACACTATGTATTGGCAGTGATTTGTTTGACCCTCGAGAGTGAACGTGTCAGATAATTTTTTTATTTTTATCTACTTCCATTATGTAGCATAGTTTGTAGTATCTGGTGGTCGGTGCCAAAATCTGGTAAGAATTTTGAAGGGCACCCCAAAATCGTTCCTTTGTGGAGTATTTAATTATTTATGTAGTTGCATATGGTTATTTTGCATTTCTAGAATCATTATTAGTCCAAATTGAGTTTCAAAAGAATTTAGACAAATGGGGTTTAGAGATAAACATAACTAGAGGGGTTTGCTGCTCTTTGGACTCTTATTTGATGGCCAAAATCTCTTATGTTCAATTTCAAGGGATATGAGCATCTTGTAGGTATTTTGGTTACATGAAGTAAACAAGTTATGATAAGGGGTTTGAATGACCAGATTGAAGAATTGGTTGAAGAGTATGAATAGAAATATGATAGCTAGAAGAAATGATATTTGTGTGCAATAACAATGATTATGATAGTGACCGTGTTTTCAAGTTGCAATGACAGTGGCTATGGTAGTGACAATTTGTGCAGGTTGAGATTATGGTATAGGTTTTCATGACAGTAACAAACTGCATATTATGATATTTCTTATAATTCATTAATATACGAGGAAAGTGGATGTAGTTTGAAAATGAGATGAAATGTAGGTCCAAAATAAAGTTGAAGAAGAAGGTGGGTTCCTCCACTGAGGTTGGAGCCTAGAGAAGGTTAGAGCCTACTCATTCTTGAGGTTGTAGCCTACAATGAGTAGTTGCTTGTATTTTTCAGGTTGGTGCCTCAACCAAGGTGTAGCCTACTACAAGTGAAAGCTTGCATTTATTGGGGGTAGTTTTTTCCAGTAGGTTGGAGCCTACAAATTGATACAAATGAATTAAAGATAAAGAAGAAGAAGATTAGTGGTTTTCTCCCATATGTGTTTCCACTTAAAACTTGTGTCTCTTTGTGATGTGATGGACTCTTGATTCGTTTATGGCTTCTTGATATGTTAATGATATTTTAATGCATTTTTCGTAATGATAAAATGTTTATGGTTCATTCTCATTTGGATGCATGACTAAGAAATATTGTGAAATTATAAAATTGATTTCACACTGATTCACCCCCCACCCTCTTAGTGTGAACTTTGGGCCAACACAATGTGGATTATACCCAACAAAATTCACTAAGTGTTGGAGGTTAGAAGCCAGAGTCTCTCATTCAACAAGACTCTTGACTCAATTCCTAGCTTCTATCCTCTCCAACATTCATAGAGAAGGAAGCAAACTAGTATATGTACTGACCACGTATGATCAAAGCCTTATAGACGCCCATCTAGATATGAGTTGGAAACAACCCATTCTAGAACCTCACCATTTGCAATGTCAAGCATAAGCTACTTTGGACCTCATCCCCCATGATGTCATGTGGTATTCACTCAATGAACCTATGACATATCACATGTGTTCATGGCATACTAAACAATACCCTTAATTTGACTACATATTGCAAAATACCTCTAAAAATCACATTATTTAACCTCCTACCAATATGAACCCAATACACCTTCCCAATATAAAAATCCCCTACTTTCACTAGATATTGTAGGTATCCAATTTTTCATTAACATTTTTTTATACCCATTTATATTTTTTCATTAACTTTGAGCTCCAATTTTTATACCTTCCAATATAAAAACCATTTACCCCCTATTATTTGTATGCCATTCTTTCCTCAATATACATCCCCCAATATGAATGCATGTGGTGGTATTTCTCCCCTAGTGAAGCCCCCATGCATGGTGGGTGTTCTATAGTAGAACTCATTCCCCACGACAACTACTCCAATGCAGCTTCCCATACCCATGTAATGACTCAATGTGATCCCATCACTTGATGGAAGGATGCATGTATGTCACTCATCATTCACATATCTTGTTTTTTTCTACCATGCTCATCGCAGTGATCTCACAACAATGATTACATCGCACGCACAAAGAAGCATTGCAACGAGGACATATCCATATGTTCCATCATTTTGATGTAATCTAATCTTATCATCACCAAGAACCCTCTCCACAATCCTTCACGGGAAAGAATACCAACATCACCTTTAGAATTATAACCTTGGCACCAAGCACAATCCTAGAAATAGATCCACTCAGGTGTGCAACCTTGTGGTGGATCCACGAGTGCAAACTTCCCTCCTTCACTGATGCCATAGGGTGTGGGGGAAGGGGGGTGGTTACACTCTATTTAGGTTGTTGATAATCCACATCAAATATTGGCCATTTTCATAATTTTTGGAACCTTGTAATAGATCTGTGGGTGTGGACCCCCTCCCCCCCATTGATTTCAAAAGCAAGGGAGCGAGGTCCCCACTTTATTCAAGTCGTTGATCATCCACATAAAATCTCGGTCATTAGTCATACTTGTTGGAATATTGTGGTGGATCTACAAGTGTGGAAACCCCCCCCCCCCCCCCCCCCCCCCCACACAAAAAAAAACTGACATCACAACGTGGGGGTGGGGTGCAGGGTGTTTAGGGGGGAGGGAGTCCACACTCTTTTCAAGCCATTGATCATCCACATCAAATCCTACCAATCATGAAGTCAAGTGCTTCGAGCAAGTCCGAGAAAATGTTTGTGGTCATGTGATTTCGACTGAATCACTGCTACCAAGCTCCTCTTCCCCCCTACACTGCTACTCTAGCCACATGTTGGGGCATTTTAACAGTGACAAGCATCAAATTCAATATGATCATGGTCATATTATGAAAGAGCTTTCTCTCATGAAGCCTCAAGATTGCACTTTCATTCTTTCAAATGTCTTAGTTAGAAACAATCTTTTCAATCTAAAAAGATTGCATCTTAATCTCTGGTCTGGTTTCCTACTGGGTAAACCAGAGACTAACCATTTTGGATTTTTGTAACCTTTAAAATTATTAATATGAAGTGTCTTACTTAATATCTGAGGTACATATTTTACATATTCATACTTTAAATATTTTATAATATTTTAAGTTTTATATTTCAATATATATATATATATATATATATATAGATATATATATATATATATATATATATATATATATATATATATATATATCTATATATATATATATATATATATATATATATATATATATATATATATATATATATATATAATAAAATATTTAAAGTTAAATGAATATGTAAAATTTTACTTCGCATGGGGTGTACGTGATTCAAGAAGGTGGGGGGTGTGCTTCCGCCATCACAACGACTCACATGCTAGTGGGATGTGGCAACGTGCTCTCATAAGGTTTCATTGCAATCCATGCAAAATGCATGGGACAGTAATCAACCACCACCAGATGAACTAGTCCAACATTCATTGCAATGTTAACTTGAATATGGATCAGAGGGAGGATATGACAGGAATATCAAGGAATTTTATTGAAGGTTTTACCATTTCTCAGTCAAGCTAGCCCAATATTGTCCCTTCACCCATTCGGCTGATCCGTCCGGACTTAAACAGGAACGCAACAAATTACAGAGATAACCATAAACACCGATATGCAGGGGAAATAATACTTCATTTCATTAATGTAAAATACTGAAATATGCTTACAAACAGTAATGGAAATAAAATAGCTAGGGCGATGGTAGCTTATCTCTGAGAAGAGATGTGGTGGCTACATGCCTCTGAACTGTGTTACAATGAGGCTCGAAGGCCTATTTATTGTTGAGAAACAATGGAAAACCTTTCACATCCCAAAACCTAACCCTAGAAGATGAAACGCCAAATTGTGGGCCCCGTTTGGGTAAATTGGTACATCAATTTCCCGGGGTCGTAACTTTGGCATACGATCTTCGTTTGATGCGTACAATAGCTCGTTAGAAAGATCTATCCGAGCACTACCACTTTGGGAGGCAACCACGTTGCCCCAGATTTCCCAAAAAACGTCGTTTAGGGCCTCAAAACGGCTCCGGAAGTTTAGGACCCGAAAAACTACTAAAAATAGTAAACTGTGCTACAATTTAGGAAACTGAAAATGCTGAAATAGACAGTTGTGGGGGTCCAAATGGGATAGGTGGGTGGCCACCAACATCCACCCAGATCATTCCTCCCCCCTTAGGAAGCAATGGCCCCCATTGCATTGAGTTCCTCCCTGAGATGAGGAAGCTTCTGCTGAGCTGGGTCTCTGGTGAGTTGTTCTGCAATCTCTGATGTGTCCAGAAATGGTGGGAAGCATGGTCGACGACGGTCCACATTGAACACTCGGTGCAAGCCAAGGAATGGAGGAATGTTGTGCTTCAAAGCATTGTTTCCCGTAGCCTTGGTACTGGTGTAAGGACCATGTCGAAGTCGCCTGAGTTTCTGATGGGTTCTAGTAAGGCATTCTCTCTGTAGATGTAACCAAACTTTGTCGCCCACCTAAAACTTGTGTGGTACCCCTGTGGGTGAGGAGAAGTTGTTCATGTGTCTTGTCATGACTGTATCCCTTTGCTACTGCTGCTGCATGGAGGAACCCTTCATGGGGGTCATGGATGTGATGACAATCTTCCCCTTACTTTGGGAGTGAACCAGACAGATGAATTTCTTGGTCTGGGAGATGAGCTTGTTGCCTTTCTTAGCGATGATCAAAGATGTGGCGGTAGGTGGGGCTACCTCCGGTATCCTGTATAATGAATTATTCAAAGAAATAATGACAACACGAGGCCTTGACTCATACACAGCATGTCGCCTCCACAAGTATGGTTGGCCTAGTAATACATCACAAACATCTAGAGGTGTAACATCACACAATACCTCGTATGTGAAGGGCTTGATGCTGTAGGGAAGGTGGCATTGCTGGCGAACTTTGAGATCTTGTCCTTCATGAAGCCATCTGATACTGTACGGCTAGGGGTGTGGTGTAGTCGGTAGGCCCAACCGCTTCACGACCTCTGCTGAAATAAGGTTCTTTTGGCTGCCACTGTCGACAATGAATTGCAGCGGCGAACCCTTCACCCACATCTGTGAGTGGAAAAGACGCTCCCCTTCCTCTAGATTTTCGGGCTCATTTTTCTGGATCTTAGCAGTGGCAACAGTGGCGCTGGGATCCGCATCAATGATTTGCTTCCCTTTTCCATTCCCCTTGTCGGGTTCTGGCTCAGGGTCGGAACATGCATCTGATTCAGAAGCCTTCAACTCAGCCACCAGCGACTGCTTGGTCCGACACTCACTTGTGTTATGAGTGGGACTCTTGTGGAACTCACACCACTTTCCTGTGTCCTTCTTTGGCTTCGTGGTTTTGTTCTTTTCTTGCGGCTTCGATAGGTTATCTTGGGTCACCCCGGCTTGGCTTTGTCCTTCGGGCTTCGGATTTGCAGATCCAAAGTCTCGCTTCTTCTATTTGAACTTTTGCTCGATTTTGACAGTGTATCAGTACGCTATGCCGAGTGAGGAGATGTTCAAGAACTCCATCTCTTCCTGGATGTATCTGTGTAGGCAGTCGCGGTATTTGAGTACCAAATGTAGCTCAAAATCTTTGATACCCAACTGTGTGTGAAGGGTATGAAAAATTTTTGGGAACTCCGGCACATCTTGGTCTCGTCCCTGCCGCAGTGTGTTCCATTTGATGTATTTGTCCTCATAGCTTTTGATAGGGTAGTATTGCTCCCTGATGGCATCCTGGAAGTCATTCCAAGTGGGTGCAGCTGAAAATAGTGAGCCTGTACTTTCATCCTTCTACTCGCAGTAGGTTTCCCACCAGTCCTTGATGTGGAGAGCTGCTTTGAGAAGAGCGAAAACAAACTTTTCCCGACTCGAAAATTCATGAACAGAAAAATAACCCTCTAGTATATTTAACCATTTATCTACAACATCTACGTCTATCTGACCCTCGAATATGGGGATTTCAAAATTAACTTGTACCTTAAAGGGAGTGGCATTTCTAGAATAGCTGCTGGAAGCCGATGCATCGCTTCTCGGTAGCCGCAAAAGGATCTGGGCAAAGTTGTCCATCATTGCGTTCCGTTGTTGCTCGAGGGCTTCTTCGAGCAAGATTTTGATAGGATCTCCTGCCCCCTCGTCTTTCTTCTCATCCGCCATGGGAGGCCGTCGGGATTTGCGAGGTTGGTCTTGCAAAGGTTCGACCAGTTCAAGCCCTAACTCCTTATATCCCGACCTTGTTGAGGACATGCAAAGAAAAACAGAGAAAAAGCAGACCGCTCTGATACCACTGATCCGGACTTAAACAGGAATGCAACAAATTACAGAGATAACCATAAACACCGATATGCAGTGGAAATAATACTTCATTTCATTAATGTAAAATACTGAAATATGCTTACAAACAGTAATGGAAATAAACTAGCTAGGGCGATGGTAGGTTATCTCTGAGAAGAGATGTGGTGGCTACATGCCTCTGAACTGTGTTACAATGAGGCTCGAAGGCCTATTTATTGTTGAGAAACAATGGAAAACCTTTCACATCCCGAAACCTAACCCTAGAAGATGAAACGCCAAATTGTGGGCCCCATTTGGGTAAATTGGTACATCAATTTCCCGGGGTGGTAACTTTGGCATACGATCTCCATTTGACGCGTACAATAGCTTGTTAGAAATATCTATCCAAGCACTACCACTTTGGGAGGCAACATGGGTCCATTGTTGCCCCAGATTTCCCAAAAAATGTCGTTTAGGGCCTCAAAACGGCTCCGGAAGTTCAGGACCCGAAAAACTGCTAAAAATAGTAAACTGTGCTACAATTTAGGAAACTGAAAAAGCTGAAAGAGACGGTTGTGGGGGTCCAAATGGTATAGGTGGGTGGCCACCAACATCCACCTGGATCAGCGGCATTCAATACGCAACAATCAATGGGTAATCAAATTTAGATAACAACCTCAGGGAGGAAACCCTATCATTGGGCTCGGTACACAACTTGTGTCAAATTCATTTTTTTTGGCTTGGGAGGACACAATCATTTTGGAGTTGGGAAATTCCTTATTCTTTCCTATCTAAGAAAGATGCTCAACCCTCATCTGATCCTAGTCTAGTTTGATGGAGAACTAAAAGGAAAATTTGTAGTTCCTTGAGTTCCTTGAAGGAGCATGGGTAGGAAAAGTTGGCTAATCCAAGATTTTTCCCTTTCCCTTACTGTGGTTTTTGTCCACTCCAGCTTTTCTAGGCTATTTGAGTTGCATGCTTCAGGTTAAGGGAGAAGTTTCCATCTATGTTAAATTTTTAAAAGTCTCTAGCCATCCTTAGCACCCTAGTAAGTCAACTCCTTAGGTCAATAACACATATTCACATAGTTTCAACCATTTTCTTTCATATTTGATGAGTAACTCTAATGGTTTTCTTGTTGCAAGTTTTTCCATACTCACTCTCACAGGCAACTATGAGGTCCACTTTTCACTGAGCGTGAGTAGGCTCTCAAATATAAGACATGGCTCCAATCTTATTTCAGATCATCCACCTCAACACTATTCTCATCCTGCTTAGCCCTTAACTGCAAGCTCACTAATTCAATATTAGTTAAGGAGGCCATTCATCTACTTTTGGACCCAACTCTTCTCATAGTCTTACACCATGCCCCATTAGAGAGTCAAGGTGCACAATGACACAACTTATTATCAGGAACTAGGGAACTGAAGAGCTCAGATGAGAGATGAAAGCTCGACTACTAGATTTAGGGAGCTAACTCCCCAACTAGTTCAGGAGGAAATTACTTAGGTAGAGATAAAATTGGAAAATGAGCAGTGTACACTCATGGACACATAATAATTGGCAGAGGTAGTGGACTAGGTTTCAAATTTTATACACACTAGAGGATGTTACAACCAATATATGTATATGGTCGACATCTTGGGAAAAGCACATGTGGAAATAAATGAAACTAAGGAGAACATTCTCCTAATGCTTAATCAAATGCGGAGGCACATGATTGCAATGAATCACAGGCTCGAGTAGTTAGAGAAACATATGGGAATTCCTCGTGATATTGGTTGCTTCACAAGAAGCAACAAGGAGTTCATCCCCATTAATGCCATCGACTTAGATAAATATATCTTAATTTTTTTTAATTACTTTTTTTTTAACACTTAAATGGTTTCATTCTATAGCCTTTTGTTTCAAAATGACTTTGGAGGCCTTGTAGCTAAAGTTTGAATTTTGGTTTTTCAGAGCTATGAGCGTCATTTTCTCTTTTACAAGTTTAAAGCAATTGAAGTTTTGTATTTGATTTAACTTCCCTAATGGTAAACTAGCACAAGCTTAAGAAGACATAATTGTAAATCTATGATTCCAAGAAATGAAAATTTTACTTCCAAAAAAAAGAACACATAAAAATGGTAATGTAGAAAAGATTAAGGATGAATAACATTCCTTTCAACTTCCCTCGGAAGACATAATTATAAAGCTATGATTCCAAGAAATGAAAAAAAAAAAAAAATGATGCAAAATTTCTAGATGTAAAAAAGATTGAATATGAACAAGATTAGTAGTTGCAATGCAACATAGCCTCTGCCTCTACCGCTACCACTAATTAATTGATTAAATATTGTACAAAGTATAGAGAAAACTCCGCACAATGAAAGAAAAAATATCTCAACACAATGAAAGAAAAAATATCTCCACACAAAGCTCTCTCCACAATGAAATCTCTCCGCACAAAGTTCTCCTCGCAGTGAAAGCTTTTTGCACAAGCTTCAAAAGGTATTTTAATTGACGCAAATACTCATTACAATTGAGTAAAACAACAACTGGAATACATGAAATTGATCTAAAAATGTAATTGTGTGGAATTGTGGAGGAAATTTTTTTCATTGTGTGGTGTCTCTTACTTAGCTCCTCCACCCACGCTAAGAAATAAACCTTAAAAACATTTACTAGACTTGTGTGGAGCTTTGCTTGTGCAGGGATTTCATTGTGCGAAAGGCTCTGCACACTGCTTTGCATGCAAAGCTCCACACTATTTAAAAAATTTAAACACCAGGTGTTAATGAATGCTTAAGTTTATGTTCCTTCCTTTTTATAAAAAAGAACAAAAATCAATGTCGTGTGTTCCTAAATGCTCATGTGTTCCTAAATGCTTAATTTTACATTCTTTGAAATAAATGATTAACTGGTAAAAATATGATTAATTTCATGAATTTAATAAAATGTTAAAGCTATAGTTTCAATAATTCCATTACCAGTGTGGAAATTTGTAAAAGTAATAGTCATCTCTTACTTAGCTCCCCAGCCCATGCTAAGAAATAAACTTTAAAAATATTTACTAGACTTGTCTATAGCTTTGCTTGTGCAAAAAGCTTCGCACAAGCAAAGATTCACATGTTGTTTTACATGCAAAGCTCCACACACTGTTTAAAAAATTTAAACACCGGATGTTAAATAATTCTTAAGATTAAATGTCTTCATTTAAAAATAAAATAAAAAAATCAACATCGCGTGTTCCTAAATGCTTAATTTTACATGCTTTGAAATAAATGATTAACTAGTAAAAATATGATTAATTTCATGAATTTAATAAAACGTTAAAGCTATAGTTTCAATAATTTCATTACCACTATGGAAATTTGTAAAAGTAATAATCATCTCTTACTTAGCTCCCCAGCCCACACTAAGAAATAAACCTTAAAAATATTTACTAGACTTGTGTGGAGCTTTGCTTGTGCGGAGCTTTGCTTATGCAAAGCTTTCACTATGTAGAAAGCTCCGCACAAGAAAAGCTTTGCACACTACTTTACATGTAAAGCTCCACAAATTGTTTAAAAACTTTAAACAATGAGCGTTAACGAACTTTTAAGTTTACATGCCTTCCTTTCAAGAAAAAAGAAAAAAATCAATGCCACGTGTTCCTAAATGCTTAATTTTACATGCTTTGAAATAAATGATTAACTAGTAAAAATATAATTTCATGAATTTAATAAAATGTTAAAGCTATAGTTTCAATAATGCCATTACTAGTGTGGAAATTTGTAAAAATAATAGTCGTCTCTTACTTAGCTCCCTAGCCCATGCTAATAAATAAACCTTAAAAACATTTACTAGACTTGTGCAGAGCTTTCACTGTGTAGAAAGCTCCACATAAGCAAAGCTCCCCACATTGCTTTACATGCAAAGTTATGCACACTATTTAAAAACTTTAAACACCAAGTGTTAATGAATATTTAAATTTACATGCCTTCCTTTCAAAAAAAAAAAATCAACACCCCGTGTTCCTTAATGCTTAATTTTACATGCTTTCAAATAAATGATTAATTGGTAAAAATACGATTAATTTCATGAATTTAATAAAAGGCTAAAGTTATATTTTCAATAATGCCATTACCAACTCGTCTCTTACTTAGCTCCCTAGCCCACGCTAAGAAATAAACCTTAAAAATATTTACTAGACTTGTGTGGAGCTTTGCTTGTGCTAAGTTTTCACTGTGTGGATATCTCTACACACTACTTTGCGTGCAAATTTCCACACACTGTCTAAAACATTTCTTCCCAAGAAAAGCTTTGCACACTACTTTACATGCATAGCTCCACACACTATTTAAACATTTTAAACATTGAATGTTCAAGTTTTCATTCCTCGTACCCAACACACAATGCCCCATCGGGCACCTAAGCATCCACGTCATCATGTATCACACGTCACCCTAGTGCATACTTCGTTGAAATCGTGCTTGCTTATTCCACACGTCATGTCAATTTCCGCTCATGTAACCCAATCATGCTGGTCAAACATCTCACCTGGCCCATGCTGATTATGTGCATATCATTAATACCCTCCTCCCGACTTGACCATGGAACCCACCATGCGATCATGTCGCCTAATGCTTCAACTTGCCCACATCTCGTTAACTCGTGCATGCAATCCACTTATGGGCAGTCAAGCACCTCGCCTTCATGTGGGCCCACCCATGGCACTCACCTTTCTGTCGTGTACTATATGTGATGCCCATGGATCCAATTCATCCAACCAATATTCCAAACACCCAACTCATGTGTCCAACGTGTCATGTCCGTGCTCGAGACCCATCGCATCACATGAATTGGGTGTGCATAGATTATAAGACGCCAATGATCATCACGGGCGCCTGTCTGGCCATGGTGCCAACTCGAGGTCTTAAAAATCATTTACTTATATGCATCTTTTTTCATTCATTTTTTTGGGTGGGAACCCCTTCATAAGTCAGCCCGACCCACCATATGTCATGTAGGCACACCCCTTCATTCCGGCACCCCGGTGTGCCTGGCATGCAATGCCCCATCGAGCACTTAGGCACCCCTTCATCATGCGGGTGTGCCCAAGGCATGGGTGCTCACATCCCCATGTATCACCACTCGCTTCACTGAACTCGCTCACGCTTGTTATGATCATTGCACATCTTTCCTAGGCAACTCCCATTGCATGTTCGCCCCACCCATGTTTTTTTCTTGCTCCACATGTTGTGTCTAACATCTACTCAAGTGGCCGAGTTCGTGTCTGTCGCACATCTCGCCCAACCCACACCCATCATGTGTGTATCATTAGTGTGATCCGCTCGACTCACTCTTGGCGCCCGTCATGCACTCGTGTCACCTAGTGCTCCAACTCGCCCACATGTCATCAACCCATGCACGTAACCCCACTTATAGGTGCCATGGGTGCCACGCCTTCATGCAAGTGCACCCAGGGTGCTCGCCTTTGTGCTTGAAATCTTTCTCCGCAGTCTTGCACATGAATAGTGGTTATTTTATTATTAATAGATTGTGCGAAGTGTGAAGGTCCGCACAATGAAAGCTTGAAAGCTTCCTCCACACAATGGACTCCCTTTGTAATCCCGCACATATTCATTTGTGTTAATTTTGAAAATATATGTTAATATTAATATTTTAATGCTTTGAAAATCATGCTTTTAGATTTGATATTTTAATGCTTTGAAATAATGCCATATGTAATAATGCTTTTTAATTTTGATGCAATGTGAATTTTAAGTGAAAAATTACACACATTTGCTTGTGTGGAGTTTTCACTATGTGGAAAGCTCTGCATAAACAAAGCTATGCACACTACTTTACATGTAAAACTCTGCACGCTATTTAAAAACTTTATACAATAGGTGTTAACGAATGTTTAAGTTTACATGTCTTCCTTTAAAAAAAAAGTCAACACCATGTGTTCCTAAATGCTTAATTTTACATGCTTTGCAATAAATGGTTAACTGGTAAAAAATTATTAATTTCTTGAATTTAATAAAACATTAACAATTTCAATAATGTCATTACTAGTGTGGAAATTTGTAAAATTAATAGTCATCTCTTACTTAGCTCCCTAGCCCATGCTAAGAAATAAACCTTAAAAATATTTACTAGAGTTATGTAGATCTTTGCTTGTGTGGAGCTTTCACTATGCGGAAAGTTTCACACAAGTAAAGTTTCACACATTGTTTAAAAACTTTAAACACCAGGTGTTAACAAATGTTTAAGCTTACATGCCTCGTGCCCGACACACAACGCCCTATTGGGTGCCTGGGCACTCATGTCATTGTGTATCACATGTCACACTAGGTGTTAACAAATGTTTATGTTTACATGTCTTCCTTTAAAAAAAAGAACATAATCAACATCACAAGTTCCTAAATGCTTAATTTTACATGCTTTGAAATAAATGATTAACTAGTAAAAATATGATAATTTCATGAATTTAATAAAATGTTAAAGCTATAGTTTCAATAATGCCATTACCAATGTGGAAATTTGTAAAAGTAATAGTACTTTCTTACTTAGCTCCCTAGCTCACGCTAAGAAATAAACCTTTAAAATATTTACTAGACTTGTGTGGAGCTTTGCTTGTGCATAGCTTTCACTGTCTGGAAAGATCCACACACTACTTTACATGCAAAACTTTTAATGAATGTTTAAGTTTACATGCATTCCTTTCAAAAAAAAGAAAAAAATCAACGCCACGTGTTCCTAAATGCTTAATTTTACATGCTTTGAAATAAATGATTAATATGCTTAATTTAATAAATTTAATAAAACACTAAAGCTATAATTTCAATAATTCCCTTACCAGCATGGAATTTTTAAAAGTAATAAGTGTATCTTACTTAGCTCCCCAACCCACGCTAAGAAATAAACCTTAAAAACATTTACTAGACTTGCGTGGATATTTCACTATGCTGAAAGCTCTGCACACTAATGTTTTACATGCAAAGCTCCACATATTGTTTAAAATTTTTAAACACCAAGTGTTAACAAATTCTTAAATTTACATGCCTTCCTTTAAAAAAAAGAAAAAATAAACGTCACATGTACCTAAATGCTTAATTTTACATGCTTTGAAATAAATGATTAAAAGGTAAAAATATAATTAATTTCATGAATTTAATAAAACTTTAAAACTATAGTTTCAATAATGTCATTACCACTATGCAAATTTGTAAAAGTGATAGTTGTCTCTTACTTAGCTCCCCATTCCACGCTAAGAAATAAACCTTCAAAATATTTACAAGACTTGTGCAGAGCTTTCACTATGCAAAAAGCTCCGCATAAGCAAAGCTTTGCACACTGCTTTACATGCAAAGCTCTGCACATTGTTTAAAAACTTTAAACACTAGGTGTTAATGAATGCTTAAGTTTACATGTCTTCCTTTCAAAACAAAAATCAACCCCACATTTTCCTAAATATTTAATTTTACATGCTTTGAAATAAATGAGCTCGGCATTATGGAAAATAACTTAATTTACTAATAAAAATTTATTTTGTCATCATTATGCTCAACCACTTTTTCATTTTTAAGATTTCATTGTTATACTCAACCTTCTAATTTCTGAAATTTTATAGCAAGTGATGTCATGATTTAATTTCTGAAATTTTATGGCAAGTGATGTCATGATTTTGAATGTCCAGTTTCAATTAATAATTTAATATATTGAAATAGAATTGATTTATGAATGACGAAGATCCAAATGAACAAATAACAAGAGAAATGATGAGTTTTTGGATTATTAGTTTTTTATTATTATTGGAGTCATTAAATGTTTTGGTTCGATGCTTTTTACATTGTATTACCATGCCTATTCATGACACTCAAAGTAGCAACAAGTTTAACTAGTAAAAATATGATTAATTTCATGAATTTAATAAAATGTTAAAGCTATAGTTTCAATAATGTCATTACCAGTGTAGAAATTTGTAAAAGTAATATCTTTTACTTAGCTCCCCAGCCCACTCAAAGAAATAAGCATTAAAAATATATATTGGACTTGTGCAAAGCTTTGTTTATGTGAAGTTTTCACTGTGCAGAAAGCTCCACACACTACTTTACATCCAAAGCTCAGCTATACTCAATCTTCTAATTTTTGAATTTTATAGCAAGTGATGTCATGATTTTAAATTTAAGTGATGTCATGATTTCATGATTTTAAATTTAAGTGATGTCATGATTTTGAATGTCCACTTTCAATTAATAATTTAATATATTGGAATATAATTGATTTATGAGATGGCCAATATTCATTTAGAAACCATGAGGTTTTTGGATTTTTTTTTTTTTTGGAGTTGTTAAATGCTTTGGTTCAACACTTTTTACATTGTATTACAATGTCTATTTATGACACTCAAAGCGCCTACAATTTTAATTGGTAAATATATGATTAATTTGATGAATTTAATAAAACGTAAATTATAGTTTAAATAATGTCGTTACTAGTACGATATACAATGTGGAAACTTGTAAAAGTAATAGTCATATCCGCACAAGGAAATATTAAAGGACCTAAAACCGCGTCAGTTTTGGCATCATTGGGCATAGCATTACCATAACAATATTAAAGGACCTGAAACCATGTCATTTTTGGCATCATTGGGCATAACATTACCATAACATTGTCAGTGTCAGTGTCAAAGTGAGTAGTGTCAGAGCACTCACTAACGGAATGACCAAAGCACTATCATAATAGCACTAGTGTCAGGAATGACCACTCAAAAAAATAGTTTTTTTTAATGAATTGTGAGGCACTGCCAAATACCAAAAATAAAATGCTCTCCACCACGAGAATTAAGTCACATTAGAGGTGAGGCAATAAAAAATTAGAAATAGGATTTCCAGAAAATAAAAATAAAAATTTTCAATTTATGGAAAATAGAAATATTCAACATTTTCCCCAAACTTTGGTTAAAATTACAAAAAGATAGAAAAATAATGCGAGTCAATGCACTTTGACATGCTATAGTCAATAGCGAAGCAAAGACTAATAACATTCCTTTCAATGTCCCTAAATTTCATGATGATTGATGGAATACCCATTCATATGTATAACAATATTAAAGTTATTAAAACATAAAATTAAAAGGAGTTGTATTTAGTGCAACTTTTTGGACTTTCCCGTGCTCGAATCAACCGAAAAAAATTTGAGGTGAAATCTTGATTTGTCTTATTTAAACTGTTTTTTTTTTACTATATATATATGGATTCAACACTCTGAAAAAACCATAGAGCACTTCGATTGTGTAAGAGTTACCCATCAAACTTGTGATTTCAATAAATTCCTGCCAGATTTTAGAAAAATTAAACTAGAAAAACCTACCCAAAAAACTTCCAATTTTTTTTACTAAAAACAACTCAAAATTAAAATACTATAAATAATAAATATATAAAATTTAAATTAAATTAATATATAAATTTCTAATATCAAAAAAATTGAAGAAAAAACCTTTTCTTTGAACTTTTATGAATTTCATAATGATAAATGAAATGACCATTCGTTTTAAAATCCTTCAATTTCACGACAGTTTAGATTATTATATACTCTAACATAACTTATATTTTGAAAAAGTTATTATAATTTATTTAATTTTTATTTTTATAATTGTATTGAAAATTGTACTATGCAATGGGCTTAATGGTTAAGAGCATGTGTTTCCTCCTAAGAAGTCACAGGTTCAAAACTAGAGGGGGGTAGAGTATGTATGCCTTCGTAGACTTAGCAGTGGTTAAGAGCATGTGTTTCCTCCTAAGAAGTCACAGGTTCAAAACTAGAGGGGGTAGAGTATGTATGCCTTCGTAGACTTAGCAGTCAAATTGCTGCACGAAGGTGGGTCTCTTGTCCCACAAACAAGGGGGTCTCATGCCCCAATTTGGTGAATGGCTTGGCTTGTGACTTTAAAAATGGATATTATTATTATTATTATAACAAAAATTAAGAAAATTAATTTATTATTGTAATAATAAATTAAAAATTCATTATAAATTATAAAATTTTAAATAACTAGTTTCTAATTAAATAATTTTATTTCACCAATGGTTAATTTTGAAAAGCTAAACCATGATGCGTCCATGTTATTTATTCTCTCAAATCATTTGATTTCTCACCTTATTTCAAAAATAAACCACATTAATTGATTTAAAACTTGGATCCAATCCTTATAATGTGATTACTCCAAAAAACTATTTTCTAAATTATAAATCACAAAAATCTTAAATCTAACACACAAACATATATAAATTTATCCTATTCTTATCCCATTCTTAAAAATAAACTGTGTAAGGGAAATATTTTTTAATGTAACTTTTATGCCATCATTTTCATGGAAATATGTCAGTGTTTCACACGTACACGGGACTACCCTTTTCCGGCTGTCGTCATTTTAAAACTGGCTCCACCTTCCCGTCTTTTTCTACGGTGGTGCCGTCAACTCAACTAGCTTCCCGTTCCGCGTCATCTAATCTCTTATCCACAATTCTAGAAGTATCTATGATGGATTTTAATAGACATTTACCAACTTTTCGAAGAAAAAAGTTATGCCAATTCCAGATTGACAAAATTGACAACCTTTCCATTCTTAGACAAACCAGCCGTAGTCTAAAAGGTTGGCAAATTTGCTTTTAAAAATATAAAAAAATTAGAAAATTTTAATAAAATGTGTCAAATATTTTTGTAGATTTAAATTATAATTATCAAATTTCAAGATTCTGGGTGTTTAAGTTTTTATGGGATTGAATTTATTTTTATTATCAAAAATATGATTCAAACACTATGAAATTTTTTAATTGTTTTTACCAAATTCTGACCACTTTTAATCATCTAACCAATTTGACAATATTAACCAAGAAATATAGCGACATTAAATTCGATTTTTGTCACAAAAATGTGGACGTGGTAAGTAATATAATCCACTTATTCCATCTATAAAGTCGTTGTCTATCTTGAATTGCGACCTCTCTACGATGATGGAAAGAAAAACATATAAATATTTTTTTATAAAATATATATATATCTTGAGTTGCGACCTCTCTACGATGATGGAAAGAAAAGCATATAAACATTTTTTTATAATATATATATATATATATATATATGAAAACATGGTTCTATTCACTATCAATGATTCATAATGACAAGAAATTTCTTGCTATGTTTCTAAAACTATTTAGTATGATATTGGAGTTGTAGTTACGTTGTAAGGGTTTTTTTGCTTCACATGGAAGTTACTCCCCGTGGTTGATATTCATTATTTGAGCAATTTTGGTAATTTGCCTTTTGATATATTCCTTCTTTCCATACTAAATTTCTTTGCCTATTTTTCTTTTGCTTAGATTTATTTGATCTATTTGACAACCATGGATTTGATTGAAAGTGCATATATCATGTTTTCATAGTCCATGCTATAGGCATTGACATCATTATATACATGTATCAAAGGGACCCAATAGACATGAAGGTTTCCATCGCATTCAAGTCTTAGGAACCCGTACTTGTTTTCATTATTGAAATTAGGAGAGTTATTGATAAGAATTGGTTCTCATCAGCATAGGAAGAAGAAGATGCAAATTTGTTAATAGTTTCACTGATTGAAACCATCAAATTTCGAAATTCATGGTTGCTATAACCTAAAATGGAAAACAATCCAAAATATTATTTGAAACCTTTACAATACAAAGATTGATAGAGATAGGTGTATTCTAATGAAGTGGATTTTTAGCGTATTTCACCATAATTCAATGACAAAATTATTGGTGATATTATAATGTTCCACCATTTAAACTGTATTTTTTAATGTAGAAATAGATCTAGCACCATGGAAAACCCATGGGACACTCAAATTATGTGGACTTAATAGATTAAGACTACAATTTTCCCAATTTCTAACTCAATTTCGAAGAATATCGACTCGAAACTACACCCAATCAAGGCCAAAAAAACACCTCATTAGACTAGTACCATCCCTCTAATATGGAAGTACTGAAGCGTCAAGAAATATAAGAACTAAATAAAGAATATGTTTATGAAAATTAATAGAAAATATATTTATTAATTCGTTGTAGTTGATTGAGGGGTCGTAAGAGTAAGCGATTGTCTATTGCCCCAAAGGAAACTTGGAAATTTCATTTTTGTGGGGACTCAGATTAGCATCAAATAATCAAGCAAACGCATGAGGTTTGTATTGAGGCCTCCTCCCTCAGTGCTCACAAAATTTATGTAGTAGGATACTCTTGTTTTCTTATCAATCATCCCCAAAATGACTGTAATCCCGAGGGCATTAGACTTAAAAAATTTCTACAGAGAATTTGGGATATATTGCACCACTATGAAGAAGTTTAAGCCTTGCATGTCCATAGGCATAACAACACTAACGAAGACCATTTATCAATTTGTGGTTCTAAGTTACAACAAGGAGATCTATTAATCAATAAGATCAAAATTTTTTGTTTAATCCCCTAATGATGAGTGTTGTTCATGGTCATTGCATCTAATTGCTTGTTGCTTGGCTAAGTGTTAAGGATGATGCTAAATGTTGTGTTAAGTGGTAGAATAACATTAAGCAACCTAAGTCTTAAGGTTTGTTAAGGAAAAATGGAAGAGTCTATATCTTCATCTCATCGATTGTGCAAAACTTCATGAGTACATCTTGCCTACAAGGGGGATGATTATTCCCACACAATTTACTAGTACCAACGATTGGAGGAATTAACTCTCTATGTATGGAATTGAGGGTTTCATCTCATCTACAATCATGGTGATGCGAGGTGAATGGAATTGGAGGATTTTCCTTCATGGTGTGGATTCACTCCAAGTTGAGCCCTACACGTTTGACTAGATTGTGACAAAGGAAGTGACTTTTATCATACATTTAAATGTGGATTTTACTTCAAGGAAAAATGATACCTCGCAGGGAGATCAGGTGGCCATAGTCCATAACATGAATTAGGTTTAATTTTGATCCGTGGCAATATTCATCCTCACGCAAAAAAAGTACTCACATATTCTATTTGAAGGAAACCAACCAAGTATAATGTTCATTGTTGACCTCTATGGTGATGTTTCTTTGCTTATTCTGGAAGTAGCGTTTCTAAGGGAAATCTTGAGTGGTGATCTTGGGTTCCTATTCCCACAGATGGGTAAAGGAATTACACATAGCAATAAGCCTAGCAATAAAGCTAGAGAGTCAGTCTGTGGGGTTAGAGGCTTTGAATTGCAAAATTGTTGAAAGGTGTGTATATAGGGTTGTTGATTAGGCACCAATTTGGGAAACAGAAGGGGAAATCTAAGATGTAGGAAGGATGGGAAGATGACATAACATATATCATGATGCTCAAGCTATGATATAATCAATTGGTTTCATCCTTAACCATGGTAATGGAGCAAAACATAGACCCAAAAACTTAGATAAACAAGTTGGAAAATGAACTAAGGTTTATCAAAATTTAGATAGAAGAAATTCAAATATAAATTGGTAAAAGTAGTCAGATAGTTTTCATTCTATCAACTCAGTGAACATGGAAAATATGAGACTCCCAAACCTTAATAAAATTATTGAATAAGCTATGGACAAGTTGCATAAGCAAGACAATAAAAACATTTAAAGTACAAAAAAAACTGCTCCTCATCATCCATGGAACACAAATTTTAGATTTATTTAGGAAGTTTTTACGGTATATAGAAAGCAATTTTGTTAAATTGACAACTTAGATTAAAACAATAACACTTACATAGCCTGATAAGCCATTTTTTACTCTTACGATGTAATGTTGCATTTCTTATGAATAAATCCTTAATGTAAAATATTCACAATTATGTTTAATATATATATAGGTGATTGGACATGACATGCATGTAAAATAATGTGCAAATTCACTTCAAATTCAAATCCATAAAAATATTCAGCCCCATAAAATTATGTCGGCAAAACGTGTCATGGTGCTAACGCCATGAAATATGGAAGATAACTATTATGTTTTTAATGGATTTTTGAAGTCTACATATCATGGGAAGTCGTGGATTTCCCTTGTCATTGTTTTCCATGTGCCAGTGGTAGAGTTGAGGTTATTATGGAGTTTTATTTGAACTTGGTGGTAATCTCATGATTGTTGATGAAAATGTGATTAATTAATTTCTGATGTTTAAAATATTATAGTATCTTTTGAAATGGCTAGATTACGTGGTGAGGGGCTAGATTAGACCATGGTCACTTTGTCAGCGGTTTATAATGTTTTAGCGTTTTCATCCGAGTTATAAACTACATCTCCTCGCCTCAATTTAATTTAGGGATATTTTGACACATGTTGTCAATGACCAAGTGTGTGGAATGTTGGGTTGGACATCAAACATGGTGTTGCCTAGAGCATAACTTAAAAGCTTAAATATTTTGTGTTTTCATTTTCATTTTTTTTATTTTTTAATGAATTTTAAATGATGCGATATATTTGAGTTGTTAAATCTATAGAGATTACATGTCTTAATAGTTTTTCAAAGCTTTGAATTTGTTTATGTAATAAAAAATTATTAAATGTTCAAAAATAAAAATTATCACCAAACTATAAAAAAAATATATATATATAAAATAATTAAGATTTCGTTATTGACTATTATTTTTCATAAGGTCAAGATATATGGAATTAAGGATTATTTTATGATCAATGGGAAAAAATCAAAATGTTTTTGGACTATTTACAAAAACTTACAAACATTTACATAAGTCAATTTTAATTCAAATAAAGTTTTGAGATGTTAAGTCATAAATATTGGTAATTTTAATTGTATAAAAGTAATAATGTCATTCAAAACAATATTACTTACCTTCATTTAAATTTACAGTTAGATAAATTAACTTTAGAAGCGCATATACTTTATATATATATATATATATATATATATATATATATATATATATATATATATTCATTTGGAAAAAAACACAATAACTCATTTTTTAATATATAATAAACATTTTCTACAACCCTTTAAGTACAAAAGATATTGTGAATATATACTTAAATAATAAGGATTGTATTTGTCATATTAATATGAAATCTTAAAAAAAAAAAAAAAAAAAAAACTAAATCTACAGTTGAATATAAAATGATGAACATCCTTAAATTATTATTACAATTACAAATAGAACCACATGATTCCAACTACTGCCAAAATCCTTTTCCTTTTGCATGCATTGCATCCTTCATTTTAATTTTCTTTTAACCACTTGATAATTCAAAGTTTAGTGCTTGCTTGTCAATACAATCAAGATGTATCCATGCCTCTTGACATTGCAGTTCACACACCATTGTCATTGGTACAACCTTAACCCCCCAAATACATAATAAACCAATATCTCTTCTAAAATATATAACTCAATTGCATAATGAGTAGTGAAATTGTAATTATGTAGTTTGAGAATTGAGTCTCACAACACATACAAATAAACAACCATGGTAATTTTGCAAGTGATTTGGGATGAATAATCCATACAACACTCATGTTCATCCCCATGGCCATTAATGGCCTAGTGTAAAGAAAATAGTACATCCCATATAGTGCAACTACAAACCATTCACTTGCTCGCATGCATCTCAACATAAACATGGCCAACACAAACATAAAAGATGGGCACATGTACAAGACAAGAAAAGGGATGGCTAAATTTTAGGATAGATTCTATTGCATAAGAAAATTTTGGAAATGAATAATTGGGGGACAGTTTGTATTGGACAAGTCTATTGCTTTGTCAAAAGTTTTGTTATCAATGCCAACATTAACATCATTGATGGACAAATTTCATGTCACTTGATTTTAAAGGATTGAATCTCCAAGCTAGTTAGTTTTAAAACTTAGTGTGGGATAAGGGACATTCATTGTGCCATATCCCTTCCCCCACCCCCAAACACACTTATCCAACAAAATTTATCCCCCAATCCAGTAGGAATTTTGTTAGAGATAGAGTTCCACCCCATTTTTATTAAAAAAATTAGATAGTTGAATGGTATAATCATGTCATATATTAATCATTTAAAAGAAAATATGCCAAAGATCTATCCCAACAATTGGGTGGCTAACCTAATCACAGAAAATATGGTGTATTTGGTTATTACCCATGTGGAGAAGAGCTAGATGCACTAAACATAGGGATTGAGTGCAAGAACTCTATAATAATCTCTCCGAGTATGGTGTTCAATTTATTATGTGAATTTTAATTATAACATGTATTATGTGTTTATTATTTCTCATGTTATTAAACATATGACATCATCCTTTTTTCACATTTTTCGAGTGCATTTGTTGATATCTATGTTGGCATATGGACATCATTTTCGAATTGAAGATGTCGATGTTGGACACATCACACAAGATTATGGAGTGGAATTCAAGTTTGACCAATCTAGTCATGATAGTCACCATGATCAAAACACAATAAAGGGGAATTTAGGTTATATTAGAAATGTTACAAAAAAAATATCACACTTCTTGAGAAAATACATGAGCGATATACATATCAATATACATCTTATCAAAATCAATAAAAATGCCATATATACATCTCAAGTTATATATACAATAATTAATACACATCATAGGTACAACTAGCATCTAGGTATCCCACCAAAGTGAGAGGCGTCAATGCCTCCTCCACTAAAGGTAGAAGGACTATCAATACCCATTTCAGATAACATTAATGATGAAAATAGATATATATATGCCTTGATCAAGAGGCATACCACCCAATGTGATCATAGCCTGTAAAATATCATGAATATTTAGTGTTGGATATGTAGTAGATAGGGAGGTGTGTGGGGGGTGGAGCAGTGGGTGTATTAGTGGAATATAGTGTAGATAATGACATATGAGGAGGAGGAGGTGTTGAATTAGTGGATGCTCCAATTGTTGACTCATGTGGAGGAGGAGGAGTAGGAGGTGTATGGTCGAGCTGGTGATGCATGTAGAGGAGGAGGAGGAGGAGGAGTAGGAGGTGTATGGTCTAGCTGGTGATGCATGTAGAGGAGGAGGAGGAGGATTAGGAGGTGTATGGTCTATCTAGTGATGCATGTAGAGGAGGTGGTGGTGGATGGTTCAACTAGTGATGCATGTGGAGGACGAGGCAGATCATTAGATGGCCCAATTATTAACATATGAGGAGGAGGAGGAGGTGCATCATTGGATGGTCAAGTTGGTAACACATGAGGAGGAGGATGACAATGATGATGAGGGGACGGTGGTCAATCTAGTGTAGGTAAAGGGGATCATGGTCATTCTAGGGAAATATGAAGGGATGATGGTTAGTCTTGTGTAGGATAAGGGGATGGTGGTCGATTTGGTATAAGATCAAGTGGTGAGGAGGACGAGGGGATGGTGGTTCGTTTGGTGTAGGACCATGTGGTGAAGAATCAAGAGATGGATGATGAGGAGCATCATCCTCAAAGGGTGATATAGATGAATTGGAATGAACACCATGCCTCAACCTATATGAGGTCAAGGAAATGAACAACATGATGCATCAATGATTTCATGTCATAAGGAATGGATGCCCATATGTTGTAAATTTATGGGTCCTATAATGTTGGTCAAATGGGCATAGGTCCCATTCCTTGTCTAAAAATTAGACCACATACGTGATTTGCCACCTCAATTAAGAATTTACAGTTCAACTTGCATGTCATACTAGGTCTAAGTACGAGAGGTTGTTGGTATTCATCATCCATATCTTGATCCTATTGGGGAGTCTCATCCCCAAAAGACGTGTTGAGATTTGTGGAATAGTAGATAAATATAATAGATAATTGAAACAAAATTTTATAAAAAATTACACGTGCATTAAATAAGAGAAAAAAATATGCATTTAGATTCATCATCACATAACAATAATATTACCTTAGACATTTTGTGGCTCATTCATAGTGAATATGATGTTCTTACATTCTCTCTAGTCAATCTCTACATATGGGTATTGGGAAAGATTGAGGACATGATTGTCACCTGAAGCCAAAAAATCACAATCTTTGTACTTATTGACATACACAACCACTCTACCTAGGCCCTCTTGAGCAACAACTTCCCCCACATGCACATATGCACATTAGTTATTGACCTAGGAGGGACGTGGGGCACTATTGATCTAGTGGCATGGAACCTCTCAAAAATAAAGTCAATAGCTCTTACAAAAATAGAAATAATTTCTTGCCATCAATAGCGAATTGGGATTGGCCCTCAATGCCTATTTAGCATGATCCCAACAATATATCATCTGCTATAAAAATTCCAAGTGTGCCCCCCCGCTCGCCCCGAGAGATGTATCCTCCTCATACAAATTAAGGAGGAAAACATTCCTCAAAGAAAACATGCTTGTTATGCAATAGGTTTAGGGAGCCTCTCCCTCTCCCTCTCCCTAGCCTCCCACCCATGTACAAAGTTGTATGTATCAAAATTTAGCTATTGTTGCTACTCTTTCTCTCATGATTGTCTTTTTTTACTCACATACAATTTTATTTAGCCATATATATACATAAAGTAAATTGAATTTATAAAACATGCACATATATAACCATGTTATATTTCTCAAAAACTGAGAATATTTTTTTATTTGAAAAAATAATGTGGAAAAGTAAATGGTGTGCCTTAAATATTACATATGCATCATAGATGATGCTCTATATAAGGTAAAAAAACATCATAGTAGCCATAATACTCTATGTTGTGTGGGGCACCAATTTAGTTATAATGATCTATCATGTTTGGCGCACCAATGCTATATTTCTTATAATGCATAGGGATTCATATTATTTGGTGCATTGAGGCTCCCTAAACAACTAAATGAATCGCAATTCATATTTAAAAAAATAAAAATAAAATTATGTTTAACTAGCATAAAATTGTTAGTGCATTGTTCCTTACAGAGACCATGTGCAGTGAAGGCGTGGTGCCACATCAAACAACAAGCATCATTATTTTCATGATGCTCCATTGTATTTTTGCGCATTGGGGGTTATGTTAAGGGAGGAATTTGGATACTAAACCAATGTGATATATTGTTATTATCACTAGTTTCAATGCCCCCTATACAACATACGGTGTATTTGGTAACTAAGAACCAAACCCAATTCAACATGTTATGTTTAGTTATACACTATGGCTTAGGCATCCCTATAGAAGCATGATGCATTGAATGTCCATAGAGATGCATCATGATCAAGGTGTCCCTCTAGAAGCATAATGTTCGTGGCATACCTAGAGATGCATTAGGTTCAAAGCATCCGAAGATACATGTTGTGTTTGGGTGCATCCCTAGGTACACAGAATTTACGAGGCATCCATAGATAATATACTCATTGTGTTGGTGCTTCTTATATATTCATTGGACACCCTGAAAGTATTACTAGTGCGAGATGAACTAATTAAGTGCACCACAAAAATTCTTTGAAAAAATGAAAAAAATTATAATTTAAAGGCCAATTCTAAATTAGAATTTGGTGACAAAGAAAATAAGGAGGTAACAAACTATTTACCTGGTCTCTTTCCATGTAAGGAGTCAACGTTCCCCCATACAGAAAAATGAAAATGTATATTATTTTTAGAAAGTTAGAAGCTAATTGAATCGATTTTGAAGCTATTGAGCTGAGGAAGAAACATTGTAGAGCACTACAAATGGGGAATCGATCTAAAAAGAGTGAGAACTACTACTTGTGAGAGAGATTGAAAACATGAAAGGAAGGAATTGTGATAATGAAATTTGGTTTCATAGTTATATATATATATATATATATATATATATATATATATATATATATATATATAGATATATATATATATATATATATATATATATATATATATATATATATATATAACCTACCTAGGTGTGCCTAACATGTAAACACATGGGGATTTAATTGAATTGAACACACTAATGCATTTTTTAAATTTACCCTAGTATGGTGCGTGAGATACATAGATGCCCATGTAAATTATCAAGTGAATAGACACACCAAAACAATATTCTATGAAGAAAAAATCTAGTTTTTATAAGTGAAATTTCTTAATCATGTGGTGCTTTTGTTGATAAACACACTAGTTCCTCTTAATACTTATAATGCACAAATTGGATTTTTTTATATTGTAAAAACTTGATGTTGTAGTATTATTTTGCATAATGTTAATGTTTGTGATGTGTTAATATTTGAAACACATTGGGGCATTTCTTAGTTAAATGCACTATTCAAGTTTTGTGGTTTTAAAATTAATTTTTTTAATTGAATAGTGAGAATTTTTTTTATCCTAATTCGGTGTGCTCTTGCATGCTCTTAATTTAATTTACAGCACCATTATGTATTTTTATAATTTTCATATATATATATATATATATATTGCAAATATAATAGTTGTTGATGCTCCTTATTTAAGCACTAGGTAATTAGATTTTAAAGAACATCGGGTCATTCTCACTATTAAGGTGCACCTCAATAATAACAAAAAACTCCACAAAATCCTTTAGCCATCCACCTTTGTAAGCAACCCCTAATATAAATAGAGAATGGATAATTTTTTGGGGAAGGTTCCATAAAAACCTCCTATGAAGTGTTCTCCTTGTAGTGAGTGATCACTTATATGTCATTTTTGCACACGAGCACCTCATGACAACGATGTTGCATTGTCTTTCCCTCTAATCTTGTGAACATTCAACAACCATGTTGCATTGTCTCCCTTTGATCTATCTAATTCATTACACTATGACCCATATGAAGTGCAAGAATGGTTGGCACCATGGTGTTATAGCATATATGTACATGACCCTCCTTAGAATCAGTGGTTCAATTAGTGTTCTTGACCCCAAAAGAATATGTCATTGATTGGTTTTTCTAGTTAACACTTTATGTTCCTCCATTCTCGGTCCTTTTCCATATCTATTTCCCAAAAAACACACATGCAAATGGTTTATGATCAACGTCTATCCTTGGCAACAAAGAATTTGTCTATATCACTTGTTCATCCTAGTATTAATCTAGCAAATGAATTCAATGTTGAGTTGCCTCTTAAGTTTGGTGTACAAGGTCACTCATATCAACTACTCATAATTAAGCTACTTTCACTTCATAAACTACAAAGTATCTAGTGGCATACTCCCTAAGTGGGACAATGAGAATGTTGAAGTAAGCTAAGAAAAGTTTTTGTATTAATTTATTTATTGAAATTAAAAAAGAGGTCTAAAATACAAAAATATTACACCTTAATTTTTATTATTGACAATACATTATAAATATGATCAAAATATACTTAAAGTATTTATATTTGAATGTTAGAGATTAACGAGCATTAGGTTGATTCTTAAATATCCTTTTCTTTTGTGCTAAAGACCAGAGCAACTTAAAAAATCGGAATGTTAAATGAATGGAGACAACGCGAAATTGCTTAGTAAGAACATGCATAGGCTTTCTAAACGCCATGAACATTTTACATGAAAACAAACTCATTGATGGGACTCCTCATGTCCATAAACATGACATTAAACTTGACACTTTAAAAAAATTCAAAGTAGCTTCCATGGGAAGTTGAGGCTCTACCTAAACATGGGGAAAGGGAAGAAAAGAAACAAGAAGTTAATATGTTAATACACGGTTGTAATTTGAGCATGTCTCAAACATCTTTCATAAAACATGTGCAAAGACCAACTAATGATGGAAGACATGCCATATGTGATAGAAGGTAATGATATATCTCGCATTTTAATTGACATTGAGATTTGGGCACGGTGTGGAATTACTCACCTAACTTTGAAGTTGGGCACCCTAGGATAAAAATGCATTGCTAGCTTGTCACCATGTAGACTTGTTTCACACAAAGACTTTATAAGCTTGAAAGAGATGTCAATAAAGCTACTTGAGCAAAAAGCAAAGGAGAGAAAAAGTCACAATCCATAGGGTCTTGAATTGTGGGGGAATGCAGGTTGAAGTCGAGATGAGGATAATCGAGGAGGGATGGGTGAGGGACATCGTTATTGGGGCTACAACTTTTGGGACAATCAACCTCGCTATGATAAATATTAATGGCCAACTCTTTGAAGTCAAATCTACAACCAATTGTAGTTCGACACTAGATAATGAGCACCATATTTTGCGACATCTAGATTCTCCATACATTGTTCATTTCTGAGGGCATACTCACAATGTTGAGAATGGTACATAGGTACATAATCTATTCGTGAAGTACATGCCAACTGGAAACATAGTAGATCTCCTCACTAATTTTGGAGTGTGACTAACAAATTTGTGATCAAGGTTACACTCATAGCATCCAGCATGAAATTCATTACTTCCATAAACAAGAGATTGTGCACTATAACCCTAATAACAAATTATCGATTTTTTTGATGTAACAATTAATACCTACATTAAAAATCCTATAACCGTGATACTCTTTGCAAACAATGACACATACAACAACAATTAAGACAAAATGCCCTCACAAACATATGATGTAAAAAAAATATAAATGATTTTAAAATCTAAAATCAAATGATAAATAATATTAATTAACAAAAATTAGGCACTAATTCTATCCTTAAAAATACCATCAATATAATTAAATAAATGACGAGATGTGAGTAATTATATGACCAGATTTACCCAAAATTCTACTTTTTCAAAAACAATAGGCTATACTTGCAATATTGAAGACAAGAACTTACTATCTTGCACCGCCATTGCTTTAACTTTTATCATCATGGTATGCTAGCCTTAAGATCCGCTCACATGATTAGAGATATCAAATTCAGAGTAGGGGGCATATATATGTCAAAAATTGCAGGTTCTAATCCCACTCATAGCCAATTAATATATTCCGAACCATGTGCCCTAACCATGTGCCCTTAGTTTCCACCGCACAATTGTCTCCATAAGAGAGACCGACAGACAGGACCATATATCATGATGAAAAACACCAATACATAAGACAATATGTGATGATGAAGAGCACATGGGTGGCATGTAACCTAAACACCACGGACTCCTAACAATTAACTTTATCCTCCTCCCTCATGTGGGTCATACATATATATGGGAATGATGATTCACCAATCACCACCTCCACCATCATGTGGCGGCGGCCACGGGCATGATATGTAGTCATTTGTATTTCCCGTTCATTTGTACAACGTTGAACGTGAATATTATTATGTTTTAGGAATTTTAATAGGAACCTAGCTTCAATATGATCTGCGTACGCAATGGCTGAAGTTTAGCAGCAAGACGCTGATGAAAAGATGGTATTGGTGTGTACTGTCAACCAGTGACGTGTCGGAGAAATATTCGCCATTTATTCGGTTTCACGTGCTATGGGGATCAGTATAGCGTTACCGTGACACGATATGCATGATGAAATGAACCCATCTTTTCTTATAGATACTTTTATTGACACTGGTTATTGAGATGGTGATTTTATTATTATTATTATTATTCAATTTTGAAGTTATGGTCAAGTCTAAATATCAAATTGGTGTATGAGACTCTTCTGTTTGGTCAAGTCTAAACATCAAATTGGTGCATGAGACTCTTCTGTTTGTGTGACAAGGGGCACACATCCGCGCAACGATTTGACTACTAGGTCTACGAAGGCATACACACTCTACCCCCTTTGGTTTTGAACTTGTGACCTCTTAGGAGAAAATACATGCTCTTAGCCATTAGACCCACTCAAGTTGTATAATGTGGTTACGTTGTATATGTCCACTGTTAGATTTAGTATTTGTTTAGATCCAATAGTGAGCATATACAGCCCGACCGCATTAATAGGCCTATGATTATTAAATATTAGTAACCTAATCAAGATTGCCACATTATTATCTACATTTTCAGGGCGACACCCACCCCTTCACAGAGTTGGCAACTTTTTAGGCAACTTAGCAGCCATGCAAAGAAGAATTTCTTTTAATTTATTGAAAATTATAAATTTAACCGTATTGGCAACTTTTTAGGCAACTTAGCAGCCATGCAAAGAAGAAATTTTTTTAATTTATTGAAAATTATAAATTTAATAGTATTGGCAACTTTTTAGGCAACTTAAAAGCCATGCAAAGAAAAAAAAATTTTAATCTATTGAAAATTATAAAGTTAAATTCTTGAGATTGTATAGTTTAAATATTTCAAAAAAAAATTCATCAAATTATAAAAATGAAACATAATAATCAAACAATGTGAAATTACTAACACTAATTTTATAATTAAAAATGCAATTTAAATTCTGGAATATTGAGATTTAACATAGTGTAATTATCTTATTAAACTACGTCTTACAAAACAATTCAATCTTTCAATTTATTATATTTTTTAATTATTTTTTTTTTCCAAATTCCAGTCATAAATATTTTATTTTTTTATAATTAGATTTTAAACTTTAAATTTATTTATAATCGAATTTTAAAATTTTAAATTTAATTAAATAAAAAAATATTTATTTATAATTAGATTTTATTTTTTTAATTTATTTATAATCAAATTTTAAATTTTAAAATTTAATTAAATAAGTAAAATTTATTTTAATTAAATTGGTTCTTCTGTTTTGAAGGTTTGTTTACGGTTTCGAAAGTTTCCTTATGTTTTCTGGAGTGCCCACATGACTCAGCCTCATGTTATGGGCCCTCTGTCACAGGCTTGAAGCCTCCCCACAATTCTCCTTGTCCCTTCAACTTCCACCCAACCTTTTCTCCCAACCTCGTTTTTTTCCATCAGACTGACCATCTCTCCCACTGGTCCCCTTGCTCCAAAGCAACTCGTTCACTCCCCTCACTAACGATGGCTTACGACCAAGATCTGTCAGAGTACTTTGATAGCCTAGATCTCCAACGATTTTTTTGCACCAAGATGAGTATGATAGGGCATGTCCTATCTCTCGTCCCACTTGCTCCCAGGTCTTAGTTCCATCTCTACACATTGTCATTTCCTCAACCTCTAGCCCCACCCTTAGGGTTCCTTGACCACTAGTCCTCACTTTCCCTTCCCTTCATTGGTTGGAAAGCCCCCCTCCCCTTTTTCTCCCTCCTTTTCCCAAACATGTTCCTTCGTCATGCTTTCCCTATCCTCTCCTGGTCACTCTTTGTCACCCCCCCATTCCCTCACTGTAATCTGGTTCACTCACTTGTCGACACTTGATCAAGGCTCGATCCTTTGACATCTCTTTAACAGTAGGGAAAGATGTTCCCATCAAGGATATACCTCAGCTCTTTGGGAAAGTTTTGGTAGGCAGGTTTTGGGGTAAAAACCCTTTGAACAATGTTATGGACACTTAGTTGCAGAGAAATTGAAAACCTCTCTTGGGTTACACCCTCATTGCCCACCTTTTAATAAGACAATGGGTAAGTGAGAATGGACTTAGGGTCTGATTGACTTCTCCTTAAAAAAATGGAATGCCAATTTCATGCCTACCTGTGAATCTATTTCTAAATTGAAAACTTGGGTGATCCTTCCAAACCTTCCACTCATTTTCTGGTGTGAAATGGTACTGAAAACTGTAGGCAAAAAAAAATTAGAATATTTTTTTAACTTAAATGGAAATTGAGATGGGAATTAGACAAGTGATGGCTCTGGATGCAGGTGGAGGAGGACGTTAATGCAGGTTTATTAGGGGAAATTCAACTTATTTTTGACTCACTTATTTGGACTCAGAAACTAGAATAATAGAGGCTTCCTTTCTAATGCCTTAGATGTCACTCCATAGGACACCTCATAACACACTATACCAGATTTGGTCCCCTACCACCAAAGGACAAAAGAATATAGAAGAGAAAGACATTTATGTCTACAAACGATAAAGGAGAAAATACTACTTCCAAAGAAACTCCAACCAGCCTAGCACTCGCCCTGGATTGCATGACTAAGCCCTCACATCATCCAAATCCCCCTTCATCAATTTTATTCATTGGTAAGTTATCAAAACCCCTTACTGATCTTTCATTTGTATCAATTCTAGGTTCCTTTGTGTAAGTTTCTCCTTCACATTTTATTCCCTCCCCTCCTCCCTTGACTCCCTTCACCTCCCCCCATTCTCTTTCTTATGAACTTGAACCCCCTCGATGTAACATCCCCATAGTCATCTACTGGGAATTTTACTATTCTTGTTACCCCTGTAACCCGAATATGCAATGTTGTCATGTACAGTGGTATAAAACCATAACTATGCAATTATTTCCTATGTGTATGCAAGATACATATTTATATAATTTACTACAATGTAATTTTAGTTAAACATTCAAATTAACACTTATATGGTTTATAGATGCCAACTAGTTGCAGACCTCAGACATTCCTCCTAGCCATAGACCAAGCTGCTCATTTTCTCTTAAGTGAGGCAGGGTGGTATCCCAGGTGCAAACTCCCAAACCTTTTACGAATGGGCGGGGACACAACAATCTATATCAAATATTAATGTAGAGTTGTGTCATATTACTCACGAGAGTAGAAAGAGTCAACTTGTACTTTTCTAGGTTAATATATCCATGTTATTAGGATTAAGCTTACCCACTTAGCAAGCTCAGAAATAATATTATCAACTTAGTGAGTCACCCATGAGTTGGGGCTTTGAATCCATGGGACAACAACTCGCCTAAAACTAGGTACAGGTCTAGTTACACCATATATAACCAGGGCCAAGGTATCAAACCCCAACAATTTCCAACCAATAGGCTCACATCCTCCATTAACCCCATACCCAAATAATGCACCCCCTTCTTTGCACTTTAGTCCCTTGGGCTATGCCACTACCTCCATTGTGTATAACTCAGCCAGTTAGGGATGTCTCAGACCACTTTATCTCTAAGAGCTCCTACTTTCTTCAAGGGTCTCCAAGTTCCCTCCAGACCCTCACACTAGGGAACCTGTCCCACTTGTCAAAAGGTCATCCCTCGTTTTCCATCAAGGTTTCCAATCCTTCTCCCTAGTGAGACCCTTTAGAATGTAAGTTCTAAAGCACCAACATCCTCACTTTTACGTGCATGTCACTCTCTTTACACATGGCACTCCTTAAAGTCACCTAATGGACTTCAGTTAAAAGCATGTGCATTTTAATAATTATTAGGTCATACAAAGCTTCCTTTTTAACACTCATGGAGTCTTAGGCCCCCATATTCTTTTTGTCTTACTTGGTCTACAACATCAATGTATTTTATTAATGTGCATGAAACTTCATATCTACAAAAATAGGTTCTCGAGCCTCAAAATATATAAAAACATATGCACACGGGAACATCGGCCCCAAAACATATAAACACATGCACATGGACAAGTTAGCCCCAAAAAATATAAACATAGATGCACATGGGAACATCAACCCCAAAACATATATACACACATGCACATGGGCACACACACCCTAAAATTAATCCTCGACTTACAAGATTAATTAATACATACCATCTCATTGGCTTAAGTTTAATATGTACAATTATTTACAATCTAGGGGTCAAGTTGGGGTGTTGCACTCCTCAGTATTTGTTTCCTTGGAACCCTCTTCTTTCCCTTTATCATCCTCTCCCCATCCCCCCTCCCCCATTCTCTCCTCCACATTGGAGTCTCCTCATTGCTCAATCCCCCATCCAAATCTTCCCTCCTCTTCCCCACTTTCCTTTATGAAGGCCCATAAACCCCCTCCTCCTATAAGCCTTACGAACTCCACCCTTGGGTTAAAATAAATGAAATTACTCCTTCAGTGGGAGGTATGGCGCTAGATCCCATCATTTCCAATTCAATAGGATGAAAGTGACATCTTCTGAAAGCATAGTAGAAAGCCATCCTTGTTATTAGCCATAGAAAATAATATACCATCACCACAGCCCTTTAAGCGAGAAAATCCCTCCCCCTCCCTTGACATGATTATTATCTCCCTAAATACCCAGGGGTTAGGGGGTGCCCCAAAAATGTTAACCCTCAAATGCTTGTTCCAACTCCAAAAACTTGATTTCCTCCTCCTCCAAGAAAAGATGGTTTAAGGTTTGAAAGCCAAAAGTGCATTAGAACCTTGGCTAAAATATTGGTCATTTTCCAGCTTGGATTTTAATGGTCTTTCAAGTGGTTTACTAATCGGATGGAGTCCCCACATACATGTAATCAACTCTTTTGTTTATAGTTTGACTATCTTGATCTCGCTGGAGACAAAGGAACTTTACCTCATTGTTTCCATACTTAACATTTGTGGTCCATATTCGGAGCATATGGATTTTTGGAAAGATCTCTCCGGCTCTAGAACACTACCGAATCCTTTCTTGATTATCAAAGTTATGTTAAATCTTATCCTCACATCAAGAGTGGTTTGGGGAACCTCTCCTAGGACTTATCCCCTCGACAGAAAATTTTCTTCCTTGTTCCTTAGTCATGATTTGGTGGATGTGGAGCTTCTTAATATCACTTTCACATGGTGAAATTCCGTTTTGGCAGTGATGTTATCTCTAAAAGGATTGATCATTTTCTTATCTCAACTGAAGTCTTCAACTCAAAAATCATTGCCCGGTCTTAATTTCTTTAGGAGTAGTATTTGACCACCTCCCTATGTTCCTTAGACTTGTTAGAGATGATGAAAAACACCTAATTACATTTTGTTACAATCACTCTTGGTTCTCAGAGCAAAGCTTCCCATCTCTAGTCAAGAATATTTGGACACTTCTTCATGCCTCATCATCATATGCATACATGGTGAAATTCTCCTTCAATATATGAAATCTCAAAACAATCTAAAAAAATGGTCCAATACATCAAAAGGAAAAATGAGGGGAATATGACTATTGAATATAATATAATCTCCCTATATAAGTCCCCACTTTGTCTTTCTTCTAACGATAAATATCCACCTTAAAATATTTAGAATTTGAAAGACTTGAATTGACAAAGGACGAGGTGATTGAAAGGAAACTAAAAAATAGGGCCACTTGGATTAAAGGAGACAAGAACACAAAGTACTTTCACTACTTTGCCTCTTACAAAAGAAGCAAAAAATCCATTTGGGAGATAAAATAACAAGATGGATCCATTGTACACATGTCTAGGATAAACCTCAAGTAGGAGTCAAACACTTTAAAACTCTTTTTAACACACCTCTAGGATCACACATTAGGGAAATTATAGAGATCGTTTTCAACCCTTCATAACTGAAGAGATGAATCTTGCACTCAGAGTTGAAGTTTCTGGTAAAGAAATTAAATTGGCATTATCTTCCATGTAAAGAGGAAAGAACCCAATTGATTTTCATAGGGTCATTTTAATATGATAATTGTTTCTAGTGAATTTAAATTCTTTTACAAATAATTTACCATAATTCCTTCATTAAGAAATTACATAATAATACATCAACAATATAACATACATAACGATAGGATCATGAAGAGGCAACCAACAAATAACACACAAATTTTACCCCTCGGGCTCCATTTTTTTTTTCTCGGTAAAAAGGCTAATCTATTAAATATGTACAGAGTTCAAAATTACATCAGGTGAAACTAGTGAGCTCTTGCCCTCACAGGGGCATCAGACAGAGACAGAAACTAAGACTGATAAAAACCAGGACCAAATAAATTGAAATACCATAGATGAAGGCCCGCGCAGGGGCTGTAAACTGAACTACCAAGACTGCCCATAGACGAAGGCCCGCACAGGGGCCTTAGACAAAAGATGCTGACCATATCCTCCCGCGCAGGGGAGACAAAATACCCAACAGCTATAACACCCCAGAAAACGATAACTAAACAGATATCAAAACATAAGACACTAACAGAACAGATATCAAAACAGAAAACGATAACTGGACCATGAGCGACCTGGTGAAGCATGAGCACTGGCGCCGTCATTCGTTCGGTTCGTCCAGTTGCTCTTCCACAATTGGGCACCACCCATAGTAGTCCGGCTTAGCTTCAATAGGAGAGGTCGCTGCCTCTTCCCCAATTTCCACGCTTGGAGCATTCTGGGTATGCTTGGCTTTTTCCTTGTCAGTAACCCGGCCCTGAGCTTCCTGCTTCGTCTCAGCGGTCGGAGCCTGCTCTGCTTCCCCTGGGTAGTCTTGCATCCCTTGCTCCCGAGCATCTATGGGGTCATCAACCTCTGGAGGATTCTCAATGAACAGAATGGAAACATGCGCGCTGATGCGTGGGTTTATTGTTGAGCTGGTGAAATTGAAGATGGTGGAACCAAAAGCTGGCAAGGTGGCCGAGCCTAAAGCCCCAGCCTCCATGTGTTGACCTGAGTGTAGGGGGATGGCTCCCATGGAGCTTGCAAGATTGCAGGGGCAACAATGCCCAACACTGTCCCTTTCAGGTCTGCGCGAGCCTCCTCCTCTAGATGAGCCTCGGCGGCTTAACAACCGCTGTCGGGGTCTCACCATAGTGGGATGAGCCTTCCAACAAACAACCAGGTGAACCAGATTATCAACTGCGAGAGCCAGCCACTCGATGGACCCGTCCGTCTGAGCAGGGACCGCTTCAACGACAGGGAGGCCGACCGAATGCAATACAACCAACATTCCATGCTCCAGCCCAGTTTTATTCCCCTCTTCCTCACCTGCTCTACTCGGGATCTCCTCCTCCATTACTGCTGCCATGCTCTGGATCGAGTGCACTCTCCGGGCATTAACTGCCCCAGGTCCCTTCGCCTTTAACCTTCTCCGTCCTGTCCATCTTCGCGCTTGGGATGCCACGTGATGGCTGAGGGGCGGCATGTGGCCAGCCCCCGACTCCCGTCCCATCGTCTTAAACACCCGCATCCAGGGACCCCTTGGGCTCCATTATAGGAGTACCACCAAAGTAATTCACTCTTGCCACAGGCATAACTTAGACTTCACCAAAAAATGGTCTTGGATCACACACCACTTAATCTCATAGTAGAATTATGCCTCTACAACTTAAACTTGTGTCTTAGAGGGATCTCGGTTTCACCATAGGAGAACTTTCAGCCTATATCATAGAATCACTATGGATTTGACTTCATTTCGGACTAGACTTCACTTCTAGTCTTTGTTAGATAACAAAATGTACATGAGCTAATAGAGTTATGAAAACTTGCTTGGAGTGACAATGGATTATTTGATTAGAGCTTCTTTAGATCAAGTATAGACTTTAACCTTTAAATATCATTCACTTTCAAGGCTTCTTCAAAAGGTGATCTGAGTGCTCCTTCCCTTAGCCTGTCTTTGATATCATGTTTATTTTTCGAGTGTAATTTATTTAAGCACCTTATTTCTCAACTAGATAATTACTTCCAATGACTTAAGTATCTATTTAGCACTCTAAATGTATCATTAAGCAATTAGACATTTAGAAATTCAACCATAAAGATAATGAAGTAGTAGAGATCACAATTCATAATAGAGACACAATGTTTACCTTCGGAAAAACACTTGGGGGAAAAACCCAACAACCTTATTCTTAGAGAAATATTCATTTCAACAAGAGAGACAACAAATTCAATGCTAATGGTCACACTAACCAACAAGATGCTTCCCCAAGACAACCACAAAGATGCTAAGTCATACCTCCTTTTTCTTGTCCATAATATCCTCCTTGAGTAGCTTGGTCAAGCTCATCAAGATGCTTCAGAATGTGGTCTTCTTCCATAGGTACACCACAAAAAACTCAAGCTTGAACACAACTTCAACCCACATACAATTCTGACTTGATGGAAGGTTTTTTTTTCACCAAAATTCAAGATTCTCCACAAAGTATATTCGACCCTCTCCATAAAAGAGATATTCATACCTCTCCATAGAATATATGTTTGGCCCTTTACATAGAAGATATTTTATAGACCTTATATTGGATTCACAAAGAAATGCCATAGATATTCACTTGTTTCTACATAAATATGTTACATACCTTTGCTCTCTTTCCACAAAGATAAATTCACAGACCTTCACTTCCTTTCCAGAGGGATAATATGTTAGGTCCCTATAATACTAGTTTAGTCCCCATATTTTTATTGTTGTTCCCCATAGAAGCCCACTATTGTTACTATTATGCCCTTACATTATTATTATTAAGTAGGCCTTAATTATATTTAGATCCTTTCGACTCCTATATATACCAATGAGGTTTTTTTATTTGAATAATCTAAGAATCATTTATTTATGTGATGTAAAGGGGGGTTTCCCCCTAAAAGTGGCTTATTATCTAGGTTTTGATCTATATTTTCTTATGTTTCTATGCTATTTTTGATCTGGATACATAACATTTGTTATTAGAGCTCTGGATCATAGGGTTGTGTTGCTACAAATGGGTCATCATGAAATTTTCACTATAATGTTTTTTATGCGAAGATTCAAACTATGAAATTGATACCACATGAAGGAAAAATATTGATGAACATATAGTTACAATTTGACCTTTCTTTCTATATTTTCAAATATATGGTCCAAGGAACTTAAGGTTTCTGCATGCTCCAAAATTCAGTCTCAAATAGGTGGATCGGGGAAAATCATCATAACTTTCCCATCATGCATTAGATTTGAAATTCATAAAAAGTGACTGAGAGTTCATGGAATTTAAATTTTTGTTTATTGGTTTCAGAGCCAAAGGTTAAAGCAATGACACAAGGCATACCATACAAGTTCACTATATTGAACTAGTCTATAATCAGGTCATCATGGGATATTTGGCATAACTTCATCTTGAATAATCCAATCTCAGTCTAACTAGTGGGGCTGGAAACTAAACATAGAGAGCTCCCACAAGACATAATTTAAAACCTTGGGAGGCTGAAAGTGCAGAGATACAATAGTTTCAAGGTCAACCTTATCAACAAGTTCAAAATCAAGCTCTTAAAAGGTGTGTATTTTTAAATTTGCATAACTTTTATTTGAAAAATCAGTTTGAAGTGATTCAAAGGGTATAATGAAGCATATATATCATTAATGGATTCCAAAATTCCTCCCAAACAAAAAATTTCTACACCCATCAAGCTCTTAGAAATCTCTAATATGATATATGAAGAAGAAGAAATGCAACATGATGTATCAAATTCACGGGACCAAGTGAAGCAATTTTCTCTCTCACAAAGAGAAACCAAAATGAATTGGGACCAATGAATGTTAAGATAGATGGTTTAGAAGCAAAAATAAAAGCACACATGAAAAGTTTGAAGGATGGTGTTGATCCCTACTTTTGTTATCCTTTTTGACACCTTATCCTACTATTTCCATTATGACCTACTCTATTTTACCCTTTTTGACACCTAGAAACCATTCCATATTGGCTAAACTACGTTATTTTATAAATGGAGGTAAGAGTCACAATTAGTACTATTTTTACATATCTTTGGTTAGTCTAAGTAGATGTTAAATGATTTTATACTTCTTGACTCACTATTGACTGATTTATTGATAGGGTTCCTAAATATAAGGATGGAAACTTGAATGCATTTGACAAGTCACCAGGGACCCAACATCTAGCTCGAAATATATCAGACAACCATTAAGTACTTAATTTTGTACTCTATTTGGTACTCTACTCTAGATTTGGCACTAGTCAATCGATGGGCATCTCGAGGGAAACTTCTTTTGTTCGTGGTCATGGTGATAACCTCCTCAGCCTAAAGATAGTGTTACAGTTGGACCAATGCATATATGATAAAATGGATGAGTGATATTTGGAATTTGGCTTAGCTTAATTAAGCCTAGATCACACATGCATTTCTTTTCTGAGTTATTTTGTTGTAACTATCTTCAGGCCGTAAATTCCTTAAGAAGGCCAAGCATTAGTAGGAGGGGTTAGCGAAACTGAAGCAAGAAGCTTGTGACTGTAAACATTTGATGACTATGTTTTCATTTTAGTTTGGAACACTTACATTCATGTTTTATTGAAGACTTTAATATATAAGTGATATCGACTTTTATATCTATGAATTTATGTGTTTATAATTTGTGAAGTTATTGAGGTAAATTAGCTTGTCTCAGGTCATGGCAAGGGCCCACCACTGACCTCAGCCAAGTTCTATAATCGATTTCAATTAGATAGGAAGTGTGTATGTGGATTTGCACTAGCGAAACTGTACTTAAAATCTTTGTTTCTTTTTGCAACTTTCAGATATTCGGTACTTAGGAGTGTAATTGAATGATATTTAAAATATTTTGTAGATCTGGTTGCTATGTTCAAATTGGTGATTGGTTAGATTCATATTCTGAATTGCGTGAGTTTGTGAAATCATTTTCATAAGGATTATCTGAGTTCACAGGTTCCTCTTTTGATATTGAGCATTGATAAGTTTGAAAGAACATGTTTCAGCTTAAATCAAATTTTTGAAGGATGAGTTTTTCATGGTTTTTTGATTGAACTCTTTGATCTGAATGAAATATTCTATTGTCTGTGGATCTGAAGTTCTAATAAGGAGTCCTTATAGTTGATGTTCAACATGTTTGAATTTTCGTGAGATTATGTAGGAGCTATAAGCCATTTGTTTCATTTTTCAATCAATTTTAAATAGACTTATTGAATTAGGAAGTTGTGTGAATGATTCTGAGTTTAATAGCATTGCTAGGTTTTCTTTTCGATTTCTAGCTTGACCCTGGGGTTGTTTTTGCATGAATATTTTGAGTAAAATAGATCGTTTAAATTGAATTATGAGTATAGCTTATGATGATTGTTGAGTTTATTTCCAGAAGAAATCTTTGATTAGTTGCATGGTTATTAAAGGTGAATTAGTAATTTGAATTATGTGTGTGACATTGAAGAGTATAATAGGTTTCTTTACTTCAGAAAACTTTGGTGCAATGATTTTAAACTAGAAACAGAGTTTGATCATTTGGTACTTAATTTCGTACTAAGTATAGGATAATCAATTTAGATATAAATTGTAATGCCTTGTAACTCGAAGATTATGAACTCCGGATTGACAATTTTAAATTTAGGGAATTAAAAGAACATATAAAAACCCTAACATTTTTGGTGTCATTGTTGGGGAGTTGCAAACGTACAAGTAGTGTTTCCTTTTAGTGAATTTATGTGTGTGATAAGGATTTTTCAGGGCAATCAGAGGGCGGAGAAAGTACGGTAAGACATGAGTGAAGAGACACGCATCCACTATGGTGGGGTTGCTCCAAAGTCTGGTTGTCTTTAGTAAATTTTTGTTGAACTTATTTTTTTTCTTTTCTTCTTTCTCTTATGCATAAAAGTAGAGGTAGACCTAGAGACAATAAGGGGAGATTTATTCAAAATAGGAAATCACTTTTAGAACGATTTTTTCCTATAAAGACCCCCCTAATTAACCTTTTTGATTGTTATATAGGTACTAGGGAGGAAGGAGAAAGATTTGCAACAAAGGTGGCCTCAGAACATGCCATATTAGGAGCTGTTGAAGAAATGAAAGTCATGGTAGTCTCACAAGTAGAATCAACAGTAAGATGACCTCGAAGATATTTGGGACCTGGGTATATCCAACCTAGTCAAATCGTCTTGTAGTTGGAATACCATACCAGAGCTTACTTTTGGACCTGTTGGAAGGATGGCTAATAGAGGAGGAGGTGAGGAGAATAGAAACAATGACAGAAATAATGGTGGGACCAATGGTGGGGATAATGATAGAATCAATACCTTACTTGGTGGGAATAATGACCAAAGAGATGGTCCAAGAGGGGGACTTGAGGAGAATGAGGAAGAGTCAGAGACTACATTTGGATTTCCAATCCTGGATGTCACCAGAAACATTACTATGAAAAATATACCTTTGGCATCTCTTCCACTTTTCCATGGTACATCTTCTGAAGACCCTGACTCTTTTCTGTTTGAATTTGATATTCTTTGTAGAAGTTATAATTATCATGATGATGCACATAAGCTCAAACTATTTCTTTCTACCTTGAAATATTCAGCTCTAAGGTGGTTTATGAGTCTGGGAGAACATACTATCTATTCATGGGATGATATGAAATTTGTCTTTCTTAATAAATATCAAGATTATTGCAAAAGAAGAGATATTAATGATATTTTTAGAATGGAACAAATGGAAGATGAGAGTTTAGAATAATATCTTGAAAGATTCCTTTATAATTACCATAAATCTCGAATAGGTAATCTGGATGAAAGAACCTTTAGGATTGTTTTTCTAAAAGGGTTGAGGGAAGAATGCATTGAAACATTAAATCTCTTGAGCTCTGACGATATTTATAAGAAACCTTTTGTTGAAATAGATGAATTATGTAGAACTTATTCTAGAAGCCAAGCTAAGGTAGGAAAAATAATTTGAGACAACCCAAGGGATTATGTGTCTAGGAATTCTAAACCAGTACAGGGTGGTGTTACTCGAACCGAACTAGGGAACCTCCTAGAAAACTTTAAAACAAATATCCTGAATACTATTAGTGATCAGTTGGATACTCTGAAAATTAGGAGGAAACAAGAGGAAGAAAAGGTTTCTTTAGCCATTTTCTATCCTAAATGTAGAAGGAAACACACTAAGAGGGAATGCCCCATAAATGTGGTGGAAGTTTGTGGAATTTGCACCCATGAGCACCCTACTAAACAATGCCCTTCCCTACTAGGATTACAAGCTATTTATAAGGGAGGGGCTGAAACAAGTGAGCTTCCCCAACCATATAGGAAACCCTCATGGATAACACCAAACAATAACCCTTATCAAGATCCCAATATGCATATTTTTCCCCAGTATCAACCATGGAACTCTCAGGCATCTTATTCCCCATGGACTACTCAACCACCTCAGAATTCACCCTGGAACCAAGGATGGAAAGGGAATCCTTATGGGGGTGTCTTTCAGTCCCAAGCTTCGACACCTTCATACCCCCATTACTAGCCACAATATCCACCTTATATGTCATACATGCCTAATGTTCCTCATTTCCAGTAGGGGTATATCCCACCTTATCCCCAACAATCTGCTTTACCATTACTACCTCCATTACAACAGCCACAACCTTTGCCTCTGGTGGGCCTCTAAATTAGACACAAATTAAGGCCCATCTAACCTTTCTTAGGCACATGAAGGCTATATTAAACCTCTCCTTCTACACTTAATAATTTTTTTAGCTTTAATATGTTCATTAGGAAGGTTTAAATATAATTTCATATTTGTGCGTAATATTATTTATTTTTGTAGAATATTGTGAGGATATTGGGTAGATTATGAAGATTTGGAGGAAGAGATAATTTAGGGACATGCTCCCTACTATAGGAGGATCAATATTGGATAATAAATGAACAAAATATGATGAAATTATTGACAAATTATTGAACTCCAATGATTGAGAAAATCTAGGAATGTGTTCCCTGTCATTTAATGTGGATTCCTAGTGTTGGGAACTAGATCCACTATTTGAGGGATTTTGGAGGGGAAAGCTTCCTCATTTCAAGGAGAATGCTTCCTCATGTTTTTTATAAGTACCAATTCTAATTATTTTATAGAGGCGCGTATTTCTTAGTCTTTTGGTGGAGAAAACTTGTTTTTTTGCAGCTCCACTTTCATTTCTAGTAGGGATGTACTTGGATTGATTCAAATAATGAAGTTTGGTGCAATTTTTATCTTATAAAGCTTGGTCTCCTTCATAGGACTCTAAGTATCCTTGGGTTTGGCCATCCCAAGAGCCGCAAATTGTTTTGTACAATTTGTTTTTCTTCTTTTCACTTCTTATTGACATGCATCTTGTATTCTTGTTTTTCCTATTTCCGCATTTAGTATTGATGATTTTTTGTTGTAGGATTGGGTTAAATGGTTGTGTTGTACTCCTATACCAATAGGTGTCATATTTCATGATTGACTGGTTGAGCTCTGTAATATGTTCATCCCTTTTCTTGTTCCAAAGGTTTTCCATATTATCAAGAAATAAAAAAAAAATAAAAAAATTTTAAAAATGTAAAGAGGGTATACCCTAAAAGCAAAATCAAAGGGTAAAAAGAATAAAGTGGTCAAAAAGAAAAAAGTGAAAAAATGAACCCCAAATAAAGAAATACCAGGAAAGTGTGCAAGTCCAAATGCCACTACTTTTTCATTTTTTGCAAATAAAGCATTGTGTGCAGCTTGTTAAAATTTATGCCACAATTGATGAATAGCCAAACAGCTTAATCTTGGCTAGTTCATGTTTAAATTTCCTGTTTTAGAAATAGAGAATAAAATCTGTCCAAACTGTTTAATCTTGGCAGATAAGTAGATAGGTAGAGAAGCAAAGGAGCTCAATAGTTAAATCTGAGCCCTTGGATATAATAAATGCAGACTTAGGTACGCTTGCTGTGAAAACAAAAGAAAAGTTGATGAGGGTTGGCTAGTCTAAATGCATCCAAAGAGAAGAAAAAATGCTAGGCCAAGTAGGCTGGGTAGGTAGATTGGTGTTGCAGAATGATACTTGTGGTAGATTTTTGTCTCTTAAAAAGTGTTAAATCTTGCCTCTATCACAAGTACAAGGCAGACATCAGACTTGGAGCAGCTCAAGTAAGTAAAGGTTGAATAACTAACTCCACTTCATGATTTTCCCTAAATCATTTGCTAATTTCCCCCCAAAAGATATTAAGATCTGCTTAATATCACTAAAATCACTCATCTCATTTCATAAACATTTGCCTAAGTGAAAACCCTATTTTACTTAGGAATTTGTCCATATTTCTTGTATAAACACCCTTTTCCCCCCTTTAGCTTAAGTTTTTTAACATTATAACTTAGCGCTTTTCTATTTTCGAATTCATATTAACCATTAAAATTTATTATATAAACCCCCATGAAAATATTACCCTTATTCCGTATTATATGTATATAATAAAAAGCCCCATGTATTAATATTCCCCGCCCCGGTCTAATATGACCATAGTTACTTTTCAAAAGGGATTGATGAATTTGTTTGAAATTCATTGAGAACTCTCCCCATGCGCATCATGGAATTAATTAACCTCTGGTTAATTAATAACTAAAACCCCGCAGACCAATCAAAACAGCCCCGATACATGGTTTAATTCGTCAGGCCCGTTGCTTATAGTCTTGCCATATTCCCTTCCTGCCCGCCGTTAGATCTCCGCCCATCCATCCGATGTTCGACGATCATTTCGCACTACCCTCCATCGCCGAATGTTAAGTCGCGGGGAACCGACGGTTTTGGCTCCCATACCAGGACACGAATCGCCCATCCGCTATGATCGCTCGCCTTCTGCTCGAAACCGCCCAGCCCCAAAAGCGGTGCGGGGCAAAATCGCTCACCACCGCCCTCCGCTGATGTCATCCGCTGATGTCAGCTGTCCTTTGCTGATGTCACCTGCCATGTCACCATTCGTATCACCACGTCATCTGCCCCGCACTTCTGCTTATGTCATCCATCCTTCGATTCAAAGTTTTCCCGCCAAAAGTTTATTTTGTCGACTAAAAAGGGTAAAATATCATTTTTTTGCTATATTTTTGCTGCAAACGGCGCTCCAGGCATGCAATTAGCCAAGTTTTCAGATAAGTCAAGACCAGCCTCCAACCAGAAAAAGCTCCATCGATGAGCTCGTAGACTCTGCCGACCCGCCATTTTATAGCTTCTTCCTCTTCAAACATAGTTGAAATCAAACCAAGGGACTTCCGAGCTCACAAAGAAAGAAACAAAGATATACATGGATATTTTGTTACCCTAGCTAGTGGACCTTTAGAAACATGAACGGCCAAGGGAAAGGTAGTGTGAAGACACGTTAGCAGTTCTATTTTGCCAGACAATGGTGGGCAAGGGTCAGTTCAGCATTAAAGAGCATCAAAACAAAGTCAAAGAGTATCAGTTCAACATTAAAGTGTATCAGAGTAGAATTAAAGGCAGCAGATCAGAATTTAAGAGCGCAATTAAGACAAGCAGTCGGCACAAACCTACTATAGAAGATAGCTACAAGCCAAACCCTAAAGGCCTGCCTCCAGCACAACATCGGTCGAGTTGTTCCTATTTTACTTGTAAATTGTTATTAGTTAAACCTAGATATGATCTCATAGCTGTTATGAGATATTTGTTGTATAAATGCCCCTTCCATTAGAGTTTGGAGTTAGTTGGTGGTGTGTGAATTTTCTAGGCTTTGCTGTAATACTGAATTTTTGAATAAAGAGCTGTTGGAAACAAATTGTTGTCTGGCCTACTGGATGAAGAATTGAAGCAGAGGACTTGTCATAGAATTCTTGAATCAACCATTGGATCAATAAGTCTCCTATATCTTGTGTTTTACAGTCTACTTGGTTATAATATCATTTGTGTTTCATAATTTGAATGATAAAGAAAATGGTTAACTTAGAATTTGCTTGACTGCACTCTGTTTTCAGTCTTTATTATTCTCTGTGTTTTCTTCAGAATTAGTATAAACAGTGAATTCTTAATTGCTCCTATTTTTTGGTTCTTTCATGTTGTTTATTTGATAAAGAATTCTTAACTACTCCTTATCAGTAATCACCCATTTTCCCTCTTTCAATATGTTGAAGGATTCTTAACTGCCCTTCACCCATTTGAGCCCATTCCATCTGCGCCAGTTTTCATTTGTTCCCTGTTTGGCTACCTTGCTTTGTGATGCCATCCTATGTTGAGAAACCAAATGCAGTAAGCCTGTTTCTTTGACTCCATCATGCCCAATGGACTGAACTATTCTGTTTTACCTCTCTGTTCTATTGAATCTCACCACTCAAACTCAAAACAAAACCCTTGAACTTCATAACTAGCCTAATATCTTCTAAAAACAAAGCTAAATCATAAAGAGAGAGCCCTCTCTGGATACAGATTGGCTAGATTCTGTATCTAAAAGATTGGTCTGTGGTTACCTCGGCATTATTCCCTTTCTTACAACTTTGGGGAAGAACCTGAGTGATAACATCATTGGCGACTCAACTGGGGATTTGAATAATTGTTTGTTACTATCATTTATTTCATAAACTACAAATGGAGCCTGAAGCTAGCTAGGTAACCTTTGAAATTCTTTTTCTTTGCAATTGCAGAAGTAAATGAATGCTACTTTAGTCTATCTACAGTCTAGTTTATGAAGTGAACAGTTGTTTTTGAATACTTGATCGGTTCCTCTTTTCGATAAATCTTTAGGAAAGTTCAAAACTCCCACATCTAAAAAACTCCTAGAAGAGACTGTTAAAAGTTGTATTGTCAAATCTATTTCAAGAAAAACCAAAAATACACCTAGAAATTGGCTTTAGAAAAGATTCATTACACCAGATCAAATCTTGATCCTAATCCACCACTTGTGTTTGAAAATCCTAATCTGATTCCTAGGATTCTTAAAAGACAAGAGAATCAAGAAAATTCTGCTAGTTCACACCTTGACAAACATTTGCAGAACCCCATTCAATCTGAGGTTACCTCTGGAAAAATACCAAACTTTTCTGTGATTACTACAACTTCTCCAAGTTCACCATCAACACCTCAAACTACCCTTTCCACTCCTCCATCTACAACACACATTTCCATTGTTATCCCTGCTCTTCTAGTTGTCACACCTATTTCTGCAACCATGGCAAACCGATACACTCCCCTGATATTACCTGCCAATCCAGGGGTTATGCCCCAAGACTATCAAAGTAAAATCCCTTCTTTTGATGGTACTGGCACTTACACAACTCAACAACATACCAATAAAATGATCGACTATTTTGAAAAATATGAGGTTGATGATGATGATGTTATAATGAAAGTATTTGTTCAAAGTTTAACTGGAGATGTTTGAACATGGTTTAGAGCCCTCCCTGCAAACAGTATCAATGAACCACAAGATCTTTATCCTACTTTCTTGAACAGATGGGAAAAGAATAAAGATCCTCTCCACATGTTATTAGAATATGAAAACCTAAGAAGAGGCACACAAGAAACTATCCAAGATTACTGTACCAGATTCAATAACTTTTACAATGCTATTCCTCAAAATCTCTAACCTCCTCCAGATTTGGCCTTGATCAAATTCCCTGATGCATTTGATTCTGATATGGCATACCAACTTAGGGAAAGAGCCCCTTGAAACCTAGAAGAGATGCAGAGTATAGCTGTCAATGTTGAGACCAACCTGATATCTAAACGGTCTAGGGCCAGAGCTAAAAGGAGAGCACCTTTCAAAGAAGAACCTTCTGCCTTTGAATATAAATTAGATGCTATCATTAAAGGAATGGACAAACTTGGAGATAGAGTGGAAACAATCGAGAGAAAATCCCCTTGGGATGGTCAACCAAGTAATACTGGGAGAAATCCAAATTTCAAAAAGAACCAAAATCCTAACACTGGAAAGACAACACCTGACCAAAATATTAGGCCCCCATTTCAAGAGAATTATGCTGAAGCCTCAACTTCTGATGAACTAATAGAAGACACTCAAATTAATCTGATGGGACTCAACAATGAACAACAAGTTTTCTTGACCCAAGAGGATCAAGAATCTCACACCCTCAAACAATTCCAAACTCAGTTAGGGAAATCATTTGACTTTAGGGAGGGATATGATACAACCATTTATGAGGTCCACAAACAATACAATCTGAGGAGCGGAAGGATAGATGTCCCAGAAATAAACAAATAGAAAGATACCAAGCAGCCTAACAAAGGTAACATCAGTACTTCCCCGGTACATACTCTTTTTTAAAACAGATCCTAACCCTAACAACCCAATTGTCGAAGATATATCATAAAATCAAACACTTAACAAACAACCTTCCACTGCTGCTCCTGCTAAAGGAAAAGAAGAAGAGCCTCTAGAACCTGAATTAAAAGCAACTTCAGCCCATGATCCCACTCATGAAGAGGAGAAAAAAACAGAAAATTTAGCTGTTCAAAATACAAGAACACAAACCGAAAAACCTTTCAATCTTGAGACAGAAGTTGGCAAACTAAAGATAGCTATTCCATTATCAGAATTAGCTAAACATGATGTCTACAGAAGTCAAATCAGCAGATCACTCAAAATTTCTGTGAACAAAGATTCAGTAAATGTTTTTGATGACCAGCCTGAACTGATATTTGGCCCTCGAGAAAATGGAAAAACAGTAGAGGGAGAAGTTACTCCTTTCTATGTAGGTTTAAACATACATGATAAAATACTTCATAATGCCATGTTTGATTTAGGTGCTTCCCATAATTTAATGCCTAAATCTGTAATGGAGAAACTTGACCTTGACATCACCAGGCCATATAAAGATCTTTTCTCTTTTGATTCAAGTCAGGTCAAATGTTTGGGTTTAATCAAAGATTTATGTGTGTCACTAGTCCAATATCCTACCAAAACCATCTTAATGGACATAGTAGTAGTTGATATTCCACCAAAGTATGGTATGTTATTGTCTAGATCTTAGGGTGCAAAGCTTCAAGGATCTCTACAGTTAGACATGTCTTATGCTACCATTTTAGTGTTTGGTCAACCCAAGAGACTATACAGAGAAACCTTAATGAAGTATGTAATAAGTAGTCAAGAGAAACCTCAAAATTTCCCTATCTACTCAGTACATTCAAACATGGATTCTTTTATCCTTTACAATGCTGAAATTGATCCTCCACATGAAATAAAAGTTTTAGCAGATGAAACAGAATTTTTTTTGAATGAAAGGTCTAGTGTCCGAATCCAAGAAATCTCTAAAAATCATGAAACATCAGATAAATCAGAAGAAACTAAAAAACCAGATCTCCCTATTGAATAGATCCCTGAAACTCCAAATACTAATTGTGGACATGAAATCCTTTGGTACTTAGAATTTGATAGTTCTGTGAACAAATTAAGAGCAGGAGTAGGAGTCTGGGTGCACAACCTTAAAAACAATCATGCTGAAGGCCATGCATATAGGTTAGACTTTAGGTGCACTAATAATATGGCTGAATATGAAGCTCTACTGCTAGGTCTTAAACTAGTCAAGAATTGGGAGCAACTAGAGTGTCAGTTTTAGGAGATTCTGATTTAATCATTCAACAGATAAAAGGGAAGTTTTTGACAAATGATCCCAGATTGAGAGAGTACAGAGGAACAAACATAGAGATCCTCAATACATTTCTAGAAATTCAACTTGCCAAAATCCCGAGAAAACACAACTTGCAAGCTCATAGCCTAGAAATGTTTGCCAGCACCTGTAAATTGCCATTTGAACCAAATCATCAGTTCACAGCAGGAATTAGATACAGGCCAGCCATACCCGATAATTTAAAAAATTGGCAAGTGTTTGACAGTGATAAACAAATCAACAATTTTTTGACCCTAGAGGAAGAATTTTTTAGCACTAACATAGATGTAGATACAATTAGTGAAGTTGATCCAACAAATCAGATAGAAACAGACATTTCAGCAGAAAATGAAACTCAAATGCTTCATCCAACAAAATTCACCAAAAGGGAAATACAAGATCTTAAAGAAACAGATGTTGATGAGATTATTGAAGAAGAATATGAAGTTATCAATTTGAAAGACAATCATCTGCCTAAAGGATTGACTCCTTTGGAGGATCTCTTTGATTTCAATGATATTCCAAAGAAACCCCAGATGGAACCTCCAAAAGTAGACATTGATGACTACAACATAGGAACCACAGAAAATCCAAAAATGATACAATTGTCCAAATCTTTGCCCCCTGATCAAAAGCTCAAGTATGTTGAACTGATCAAAGAATTCCAAGATGTTTTTGCCTGGAGCTATGAAGACCTGAAATCTTATGACACCTCTGTAATTCAACATACAATACCCCTCAAGGAAAATCAAAAACCATTTAAACAAAAGCTCAGAAGAATCAACCCTGTACTACTCCCTTTAATTGAAACAGAAATCAAACGAATGCATGATGCAGGGATAATTGCTCCAATCAAATTTTTAGAGTGGGTGTCTATTTTAGTGCCTACTAGGAAGAAAATAGGAGAGATCGGACTATGTGTTGACTTAAGGAATGTAAACAAGGTTTCTTTGAAAGACAACTACCCTTTACCAAAGATGGATCATATTTTACAAAGAGTAGTAGGTGCTTCTAGGATTTCACTTTTGGATGGGTTTTCAGGTTTTAATCAGATTCTGGTTCATCCTGATGACCAAGAAAAGACTGTGTTTACAACACCATGGGGTACATTCAAATATGTTAAAATGCCATTCGGACTTAAGAATGCAGGGGCAACCTTTCAACGAGCAATGGACATAGCTTTTGCAAAAGAAATTCACGATTTTCTGGTTGTATATCTAGATGACCTCACCGTGTTTTCCAGATCAGATCAAAAACATTTAGATCATTTGAGACAAGTGTTTTTAAAATGTAGAAAGTATGGTATTTCATTAAATCCTAAAAAATATTTGTTTGGTCTAGAAGAAGGAAAATTGTTAGGCCATATCATCTCCAAAGATGGCATCAGAATTGACCTTGCTAGAATAGAAGCTATTCTGTGAATACCACACCCCAGAAATGTCAAAGAACTTCAAGTTTTCATAGGAAAGATTAACTTTTTGAGAAGATTCATATCTAATTTGGCTGAATTAATTAGATTGCTGAATAACATGTTAAAAAAGGATTCAAAGGTTAATTGGACAGTAGAAGCCAAACAAGAATTTGAAGAAATTAAAATGGCTTTGACCAGAACACCAGTCCTTACAAGTCCAAAGTTCGACAGAGACTTCATAATTTTCTCATTTGCATCAGAACACATTATAGCAGCTGTCTTACTACAAAAAGATGATCAAGGATGTGAAAAACCCATAGCCATTTTCAGTAAAGCACTTAGAGATGCACCTCTGAATTACAAAATCATGGAAAAACAAGCTTTTGCACTTGTGAGAGCTATTAAAGACATCAGAATCTATATACTGTACTCCCATGTAATAGCTTATGTACCAAATGATGTTGTCAAAGACATCCTGACTCAGGATGGAATTGAAGGAAAACGAGGTAAATGGATAGCTACTATATTGGAGTATGATATTGAGATAAAACCTACAAAGCTTATAAAAGGACAAGGATTGGCTAAACTCATGACTGAAACAAACTTTCAAGCCCTGAATATTAATGAACTGGATAATGAACAGGAGATGGCAACTCCACAAATCAGCCAGGCCTTCTTAGAATCACCTTGGTATGCTGATATAATTCATGTGTTATTAAACCTGCAGGCTCCTCCAGGGTTATCCAGAACAAAGAAAAGGTTTTTAAAGATGAAAGCTGCAAAATTTTGTATTTTAGATAATGCTCTTTTTTGGAAAAATCATGAAGGTATTCTATTGAATTGTTTAATAAAAGAAGAAGCTGACAAAGTTCTCAAATAATTTCATGCAGGGGACTGCGGTGGACACCTTTATTGGAAATCAACTGCAGACAAAATCCTAAGGGCTGGATTTTACTAGCCAACCTTGTTTGCTGATGTAAAGAAGTTTGTCACTGCTTGCCACAAATGTCAAATTTTTGAAGGCAAAAGGAAACTGTTACCCTTACCCTTGAGACCAATTTCCACTGAGAGACCCTTTCAACAATGGGGTTTAGACTTCATTGGAGAAATACACCCTTCCTCTTCTGGCCAACATAAATGGATTCTTACTGCCACAGACTATTTCACCAGATGGATAGAAGCCATTCCTTCTATACAAGTCAATGATACAGTGATTATAGAATTCTTAGAAACCAACATATTGTCTAGATTTGGTTGTCCTAAAAAGATCATAACCAATAATGCTGCTGCCTTCAAGTCTAAGAAAATGATAAATTTTTGTAGCAAATACCATATCACTTTAGGCCATTCCATAGCCTATTACCCTCAAGGTAATGGTCTAGCTGAGTCCTCTAATAAAAGCCTGATCAATATTATTAAGAAATTGTTGGAAGAGAACAAGAAAAACTGGCACAAGAAACTCATAAATGCACTATGGGCAGACAAACTTACTACAAAGAGATCTATTGGAACTAGCCCTTATCAGTTACTTTATGGCATGGAGGCTGTGTTTCCTTCATATTTAGGAGTTCTTGTAATAAAATTACTGCAAGAAGCTCAGGTGGAACCCAATGACATTCAAAGGAGAATAAATCAGACCATCCATTTGCAGCAGACCAGAGAAGAAGTGCACCAAAGATCCCAAGTGTTACAAGAAAAACTCAAGAAAATATTTGATAAAAGGACTAAAGCTGAAGACTTCTACATTGGAGACAAAGTTCTAAAGTGGGATTCTAGGAGAGAAGACAAAGGAAAGCATGGAAAGTTTGAATTCCTATGGAAAGGGCCATTTATCATCCAGGCATTGCAAGGGAACAATACTTACTTTCTGAAGAGCCTGGATGGTACAGAAACAGAAGAAGGACCAGTGAATGGTCGAATGCTGAAACATTACTTTGATCCAATTTTTTGATATATTCTGACTCTAACATGTACATAAGGAAATTTAGGTTCAACAGCGTGAAAGAAGTGATCAACTTTTTCGTTTCAGCAATGAGAATGAGGAGGAAATCGCAGAAAATTTTGAAATCAGTGAAGGAACTTTTTTGTTTTGCTTCATTTCAGTTTATCATAGATAACTGTCATACCATTAGAAAACAAATGTTGACAAGTCTTGGTATTAACTGTATAGAGGGAAATCAAATCTTTGTTCAAAACATATCATTTCTAGATTTGCAGCCCCGAAATACCATTGAATGTCAGATTGCAGAAGAAGATTTGGAAGCAGGAAACATATGATCAGATAATCCAAACTTTGAGAGTCAAAATCAAAGATAATAATGGTTTTACAAGAAATACATTACAGTCAGCAAAGATATCATCACAAAGAACAGTTGAAAATATGCAGAGTGATAAAGATAAAAGTGATATTTCAGTTTCATGGCATGAGAGATATCCAGAACAGTTGTGCAGTTGTTTGAATTAGCTCAAGAAATAGTGTATATATTTTACATGATCCTTTTGTATAGTTTCTAGATCCGGCAAAGGAAATTTCAGAACATAATAAAAGTTACTCATAAGGCCATTTGACCTGCTGTTCTTGACTTTCCGCAAGGGAAAGCCATCCCCATGTGGAGCCACTGTTGTACTCCTATACCAATAGGTGTCATATCTCATGATTGATTGGTTGAGCTCTGTAATATGTTCATCCCTTTTCTTGTTCCAAAGGTTTTCCATATTATCAAGAAATTAAAAAATAAAAAAAAAATAAAAATAAAAATAAAAAATGAAAAATAAAAAATGCAAAGAGGGTATACCCTAAAAGAAAAATCAAAGGGTAAAAAGAATAAAGTGGTCAAAAAGAAAAAAGTGAAAAAATGAACCCCAAACAAAGAAAGACTAGGAAAGTGTGCAAGTCCAAATGCCACTACTTTTTCATTTTCTACAAATAAAGCATTGTGTGCAACTTGTTAAACTTTATGCCACAATTGATGAATAGCCAAACAACTTAATCTTGGTTGGTTCATGTTTAAATTTCATGTTTTAGAGATAGAAAATAAAATCTGTCCAAACTGTTTAATCTTGGCAGATAAGTAGATAGGTAGAGAAGCAAAGGAGCTCAACAGTTAAATCTGAGCCCTTGGATGTAATAAGTGCAGACTTAGGTAGGTTTGCGATGAAAACAAAAGAAAATTTGATGAGGGTTGGCTAGTCTAAATGCACCCAAAGAGAAGAAAAAATGTTAGACCAAGTAGGCTGGGTAGGTAGATTGGTGTTGTATAATGATACTTGTGGTAGATTTTTATCTCTTAAAAAGTGTTAAATCTTGCCTCTATCACAAGTACAAGGTAGACATCAGACTTGGAGCAGCTCAAGCAAGTCAAGTTTGAATAACTAACTCCCCTTCATGCTTTTCCCTAAATCATTTGGTAATTTCCCCCCAAAAGATATTAAGATCTGCTTAATATCACTAAAATCACTCATCTCATTTCATAAACATTTGCCTAAGTGAAAACCCTATTTTACTTAGGAATTTGTCCATATTTCTTGTATAAACACCTTTCCCCCCTTTAGCCTAAGTTTTTTAACATTATAACTTAGCGCTTTTCTATTTTCGAATTCATATTAACCATTAACATTTATTATATAAACTCCCATGTAAATATTACCCTTATCCCGTATTATATGTATATAATAAAAAGCCCCATGTATTAATATTCCCTGCCCCGGTCGAATACGACTATAGTTACTTTTCAAAAGGGATTGATGAATTTGTTTGAAATTCATTGAGAACTCTCCCTGCGCGCATCACGGAATTAATTAACCTCTGGTTAATTAATAACTAAAACCCCGCAGACCAATCAAAACAACCCTGATACATAGTTTAATTCGTCGGGCCCGCTGCTTATAGTCTCGCCATATTCCCTGCCCTCCCGTCGTCAGATCTCTGCCCATGCATCCGACGGTCGATGATCATTTCGCACTACCCTCCATCGCCGAACGTTAAGTCGTGGGGAACCAGCGGTTTTGGCTCCCGTACCAGGACACGCGTCGCCCATCCACTGTGATCGCTCGCCTTCTGCCCAAAACCGCCCAACCCCAAAAGCGGTGCAGGGAAAAACCGCTTACCACCACCCTCTGCTCACATCAGTTGTCCTTTGCTGATGTCACCCACCATGTCACCATCCGTACCACCATGTCATCTGCCCCATACTTCCGCTTACGTCATCCATCTTTCGATTCAAAGTTTTCCTGCCAAAAGTTTATTTTGTCGAATAAAAAAGGGTAAATATCATTTTTTGCTATATTTTCACTGCAAACGGCGCTCCAGGCATGCAATCAGCCAAGTTTGCAAATAAGTCGAGACCGACCTCCAACCAGAAAAAGCTCCATCGATGAGCTCGCAGGCTCTACTCACCCGCCATTTTACAGCTTCTTCCTCTTCAAACACAGTTGAAATCAAACCAAGGGACTTCCGAGCTCACAAAAGAAAAAAACAGAGATATACAAGGATATTTTGTTACCCTAGCCAATGGACCTTCAGAAACATGAACGACCAAGGGAAAGGCGGTGTGAAGACACATTAGCAGTTCTATTTTGCCAGACAGCGATGGGTAGGGGTCAGTTCAGCATTAAAGAGCATAAAAAAAAAGTCAAAGAGTATTAGTTCAACATTAAAGTGTATCAGAGTAGAATTAAAAGCAGCAGATCAGAATTTAAGAGCACAGTTAAGACAAGCAGTCAACGCAAACCTACTACAAAAGACAGCTACAAGCCAAACCCTAAAGGCCTGCCTCCAGCACAACATCAGTCGAGCTGTTTCTATTTTACTTGTAAATTGTTATTAGTTAAACTTAGATATGATCTCACAGCTGTTATGAGATATTTTGTTGTACATATTTTGTTGTATAAATACCCCTTCCATTAGAGTTTGGAGTTAGTTGGTGGTCTGTGAATTTTCTAGACTTTGCTGTAATACTGAATTTTGGAATAAAGATCTATTGGAAACAAACTTTTGTCTGGCCTACTGGATGAAGAATTGAAGCAGAGGACTTATCACAGAATTCTTGAATCAACCACTGGATCAATAAGTCCCCTATATCTTGTGTCTTACAGTCTACTTGGTTATAATATCATCTGTGTTTCATAATCTGAAAGATAAAGAAAATGGTTAACTTAGAATTTTCTTTACTGCACTCTGTTTTTAGTCTTTATTATTCTCTGTGTTTTCTTCAGAATTATTATAAACAGTGAATTCTTAATTGCTCTTGTTTTCTGGTTCTTTCATGTTGTTTATTTGATAAAGAATTCTTAACTGCTCCTTATCAGTAATCACTCATTTTCCCTCTTTCAATATGTTGAAGGATTATTAACTCCCCTTCACCCATTTGAGCCCATTCCATCTGCTTCAGTTTTCATTTGTTCCCTATTTGGCTACCTTGCTCTGTGATGCCATCCTTAGTTGAGAAACCAAATCCAGTAAGCTTGTTTCTTTGACTCCATCATGCCCAATGGACTGAACTATTATGTTTTACCTCTCTGTTCTATTGAATCTCACCACTCAAACTCAAAACAAAACCCTTGAACTTCATAATTAGCCTAATATCTTCTAAAAACAAAGCTAAATCATAAAGAGAGAGCCCTCTCTGGATACAAATTGGCTAGATTCTGTATCTAAAATATTGGTCTGTGGTTACCTCGACATTATTCCCTTTCTTACAACTTTGGGGAAGAACCTAAGTGATAACAGGTTGAAGTGAATCTTTTTGCAGGTTATTTACAGAGTCAAAAGAATTATTTCATCCATGGAACAACTTTTCAAGGTCATATTAATCATTGATCTACTTGGATTAGTTTACTTATTCACAAATCTAAAATTTCTGGAAGTCCTTGTAGCCAAATAGTAATAATTTTCTGTTATTTTTTAGAACATGTTAATGAGCTTCATTTGAGATGAATCCACTTTCATTAGATCTCAAAAAAATCAATTAAATAGTAAAATTTAACCCATTACATTTTCAATTTATTAGGTTAGGCATTTGATAGGTTCACTAGCCCACTAGTTCTCAAATTTCTAGATTTTAGACTAGTAATTTTTTGTTATTTTAGCCTGAGATTGGTCCATTGATTGAAAACCTCCATGAGGTGGTCAATGGGTTGGGAAAAAGAGAAAAAGAAAAGATCCTAGGTGAAAACCATCTTTGGGGTGCCTAGGCAGACCTAGCAGTTGAAAACCTCATTGAGGCAGCGAGCAGGCCTAAAAAGAAAAAATGTAAAAAATGAAAAGAAGTTTTTTTTTTTTGCTCCATGTATCTCTCTCTGATGAATGCAGGTTCTCTCCAACCTTTACAAGTAACAAGAACACTTTAGCACCAAAAGGAAAAAAATGATCAAAAATCTAGTCAAAGGAAGTCAAACTTGGGCTTTCTCCTCCTTTGCCCAGATTCTCCAACAGGACCAAGGCCATGCCAATCCATCACCCTCATCTATTTCCACCATCCACCCATCATTCCCAAGCTTTTCCCATTCATTTTCCTCGTTGTCCTAAAATGCTACAAGAGGGATCTATTTTGCTACAGGAGACCAAAATACACAGAGCAGAAAATTGTTTTTATCATATCTTGAAAACCGTGCATCCATTATCCAAGTTGTTTTATGGGGAGATGTATATGGATGATTTTTATTTCTATAGCATTGGATGTGATCTAGCCTCGAGATTTTGTAGAGAGGCTAAGACACATGTGTTCTCCAAATCATAGAAATCATTTCTAGAAATTCCACCTAGAGATGACTTAATTAAAATAATTAACCTTTTTTTATAATGGTTCCTAAGTCTAAACTTAGGAAATCTAGTTAATTAAAGGGTATTAATTAAGTAATGTTGAAATATTCTAGAAGAAGACATGGATCAAGTTCTAGTTAATCTTAGCCATCAATTATATTTTAATCTTGGTCGTTGAAGCCTCAACGAGTGATTATAAGAAGAATTTTGATGGGGGTTGGAGAACACACTTGATACACCAGAAATTCGATTTTGTCGGGAAATCAATTTCCAAAGTAGTAGTTGTTTATTTCCAGAATTGATTTAGTAAGATTGAAGCAGTGAGAGAGGGGCAGGGAAAGTAAGGCTAGAAGGAAGATTTTCCACTCCGCTGAGTGCATAACAGAGAGACAGAGAGTTCCACAGAGAGGCAACACATTTCTTCAGAGGAGAAGTCATATTTTGCCGGGGAGAAGTAGTGATTTAGCGCCAGAAGTGGGAGTGGGATTGTGGAGGCCAGGAGAGTCCATTTCCCAGACATCGGTTGATCAGTTAGGGAGAGAGATGTTGGTCTGAGTTGTGTGAAGCAGAACTATATAGGCTGACATATGGACTATGCAGAGAGCAGCTCACCTTGAGCGAGGCTCAATCTCGGATCACCGATGGAAGTGAGATTTTTCTCACTAGATCCTTTATCATTCATTTAACTGTGTGGATTTCTAGATTTGAGCATCCATAGATTTGGACTCAGATTTACTACTGCATAGTAATATAAAACCCTCAACTATTGCACTGGTGTTCCCATGTTAGATTTTTCTATAGACATTGGTCGAAAATTAATAGCGTTATTTGTGTGTGTGTGTGTGGATTTATTCTTCCAAAATTATTTTTCTTCCTCAGTATTGTATTTGTGAAGGTTGTAGTGTATTAGTTTCGATATTTACCATAGGATGGAGTAAAAAAATTGTTCAATTTTATTTAAAAAATATAAGAAATTTAATCAATTGTTGTAGTAGGATTCGGGGTTTTTGAATTTTCACATGGTATCAGAGCACAAATCATAAGCCAAAGAGCTCAGTAGTAGAAGGAAGGAGGAATTTTGAATCTCTACAGAGGTAGCAGTTTGAAACCCTCAAGAGGTAGTGTAGTCCCTTGGGTTAGGAGAGTCACTTTCCGAGGAAAATTTATTTCTCTGAGTGAGTCGACAGAGAATGAAATTTTCTTGATCAAAGAGTACCAGAGGCAAAGGGAGTAGCAACAATTTCCTTGCAGAGTAGATATTCATCTAGGACACATATTTTGCAACATTTTTCTAGTGCAAATAGCATCGGAAGGAAGAGCACACACTAAGGGAGTTTATTTTCTCATAGGACTTCTAGCCAAGAAGTTTGAATTTTCCTAGCAGAGCAGCAGTAGCTATGTGTGGGTTTTCTCACTCTAGAAGGGAGTGTGAAAAGTTGGGTAGCAACTGCATAGAGGAGAAGAGGACAAGTTCGACATTTTCAGAGAGATGACATCATCTGGGTTGAGAGATCAATATCAATTGGAAGAAGCTTCCAACTATGTGATCTGGAAGGCTATAATTTCTTGCCTTCTATATGAACATGATCTTAAGACTTATATCGATAGTGTGGTAGTTTTACCCACATATGGAGATCCGCTTAAGAAGTACAAGAAAGATATGGCAAAATGTAAGAGGTTGATTGTTGATGGGGTTTGAGATCACGTGGTATCTCACATAGCTGGAAAAGATACTACCCGACAGACGTGGGAGGCACTAGCTACGTTGTAAGAAGGATCTTTCAAGCAATGGAAGATGTATCTTGAGGAGAAGATGAGATGCACGAGGATGCAAAAAGGAGAGCATATAGACCCATTCCTTACTAGGCTTTAGGATTTCCGGGACAATCTATCTTTAGTAGGGTCAATGTCCCATCCTACAGAGTTGACGTGATTAGCTATGAATAGTTTTTCCGAAGAATGGAAAGTTTCTGTCCATAATATCGTGGGTAGAGAAAAACTACTATAATGGGATCAAATGTGGGATGATTTGCAGTAGGAGGAGATGAGGAGAAATTTGGTGAAGAGAACCATCAGTGGTGCTAGCAGCATCAGTGGGACGAAGCAAGCAAAGGAAGAGGAAGATGTGGCCCTCGCATCATAGGGGCAGTAAGAGCAGCACGGGAGGAAGAAGGACATTTCCAAGATCAAGTGTTTCAGGTGTGGTGAGCTTGGCCACTACAACTCTTAATGTCCTCTCAGAAAAAATGACAAGGAGGGGAAGCAGGATCATTGAGATGCCACCATATATATCGACAGGTTGTCCTCTAGATTGGAGGAAGAGTTTTCCATGATCACTGAGATACCTCCAGGAGTGAGGTGGGGTGATTTGGCTTTGTAGCCCCAGAGAGCTACAAGAAGGGAAGGATTCTTGAGGAGGTACACCTCATGAATAAATACTCTACAACCGCCCAAGGCAAACAGTAGTAGGATGGATCAGTGGAAATTGGTGCAATCAGGTAAGAGAGTGACAGATGCAGTAGCTAGTAGTAGTCAGAGACTGAGCACCACAAATCAGAGTTGACAACAGTGCAGTTGGCACAAAGCAGAGTCAACAATGACGTAGAAGCTTCAATGACAAAGCAAAGTCTAGCAGCGACATAGAGGCTTCAGTGACAAATAGTCTAGTAGCAGTCAGAATTCATGTGAATGATGCATCATATTGACCACAATTGGTTCAATATTTTGGATTCTTTTCTATTGTAGTTGTTGCAGTTGCAACAATAATAGTTGGAGAAGGTTGCAGTGCACATGTAGTGTTCGCAGCAATTCAATCGTGCTAGAAGCAACACGGATACAACATTTATCAAATTTGTACAATAGTTGGTGGGAAGCAACAACCAGACATCAACAGTGCAACAAGAGATGGTGCAGAGACATAGTGATGCTTCAGTGGGTCGTAGCACTAGAGCACATTCCTCGCTAAGAGGGAGTGTTGATTTCTATAACGTCATATGTGATCTAGCCTCCATATTTTGTAGAGAGGCTAAGACACATATATTCTCCAAAAACCAGAAATAGTTTTTGGAAATTCTACCTCGAGATGACTTAATTAAAATAATTAAATTTTTTTAATGGTTCCTAAGTCTAAACTTATGAAATCTGGTTAATTAAAGGTTGTTAATTAAGTCATGGTGAAATATTCTAGAAGAAGCCATGGATCGATTTCTAGTTAATCTTAGCCATCTATTATGTTTTAATCTTGGCTGTTGAAGCCTCGACGAGAGATTATAATAATAACTTCAATGGGGGTTTGAGAACACACTTGAGACACTGGAAATTCGATTTTGTAGGGAAATCTATTTCCAGAGTAGCAGTTGTGTGTTTCCTGAAGTGAGAGAGGGGTAGGGATAGTAATTTTGAAAGGAATATTTTCTAGTTTGGTGAGTGCATAACAGAGAGATAGAGAGTTTGATAGAGAGACATCACAGAGAAGATAGGCAGTGCAGTGCTTCAAAGGGGAAGTTGTATTTCGCTGGGGAGAAGCACTGATTCAGTGCCAGAAATCGGAGTGGGAGCCTGGAGGCCAAGAGAGTCCATTTCCCATATAGAAATTGATTAATTAGTGAGAGATACATTGGTCTGAGTTGTGTGACGCAGAACTGTGTAAGCTGACGTAGGGATTGCACAAAGGCAGTAGAGAGCAGCTCATCTTGAGCTAGGGTCAGTGTCAGATCACTGGTGGAAGTGAGATTTTTCTCACTAGATCTTCTGTCAGATATTTATCTATATGGATTTCTAGATTTGAGCATCCATATACTTGTACTCATATTTACTACTTTATAATAATAAAACCCTCAGTTGTCGCACCGGTTTTCCCAAGTTGGGATTTTCCGGAAACATTGGTCCAAAAATAACAGTGTTGTTTGTGTGCGTTTGCATCTATTCTTCCAACATTATTTTTCCTCCATGGTATTGTATTTTTGAAGGATGCATGTATTAGTTTTGATATTTACTGTAGGATGTAGTAAATAATGTGTTCAAGTTTATTTAACAAATAGAAGAAACTTAATTAGTTGTTGCAGTAGGATTCAGGGTTTCCAAATTTTCACATGGTATCAGAGCACAGATCATAAGTCGGAGAGCTCAATAGCGGAAAGAAGGAGGAATTTCAAATCTCTGTAGAGGCAACAGTTCGAAACCCTTAAGAGGAAGCGTAGTCCCTTGGACTAGGAGGGTCAGTTTTTGAGGGAAATTTATTTCTCTGAGTGAGTCAACATAGAACAAAATTTTCCAAATCAAATAGTACTAGAGGTAGAGGGAGTAGAAAAAATTTACTTATAGAGCAGATCTTTAGTTGGGACACAGATTTTGCAGCAGTTTGCTAGTGCAAATAGCGTGAGAAGGAAGGAAGAGCACACACTGAGGTAATTTCTTTCCTCAGAGGACTTCTAACCAAGAAGTTTGAATTTTCCTAGCAGAGCAGTAGTCGCTGTGTGTGGAATTTCTCGCTCCATAAGGGAGTGTGAGAAGCTAGGCAGTAGTTGCATAGAGGAGAAGAGGAGGAGTTTGACATTTTTAGAGAGATGGAATCAGCTGGGTTGAGAGATCAAGATCAATTGGAAGGAGCCTCCAACTATGTGATCTGGAAGGCTAGAATTTCATGCCTTCTAGATGAACATGATCTCAAGACTTATGTCGATAGTGTGGTAGTTGTACCTGCAGATGCAAATCCACTTAAGAAGTACAAGAAGGAGATGGTGAAAGCTAAGAGGTTTATTCTCGATGGGGTTCTAGATCATGTGGTATCTCACATAACTGGAAAAGATACTACTCGACAGATGTGGGAGGCACTAGATACGTTGTACAAAGTATCTTCCAAGAGACAGAAGATGTATCTTGAGGAGAAGCTAAGATGCACGAGGATGTAGAAAGGAGAGCATATAGACCCCTTCCTTACTAAGCTTTAGGATGTCCAGGACAAGTTGTCTTCAGTAGGGTCAATGACCCAACCTACGGAGTTGCTGCGAATTTAGCTCTGAATAGTGTTTCCGGAGAATGGAAATTTTTTGTTCAGAGTATCTTGGGCAAAGAGAAACTACCAGAATGGCATCATATGTGGGCTGATCTGCACCAAGAGGAGATGAGGTGGGATCTGGTGGAGAGAACCATCAGTGGTGCTAGCAATAACGGTGGGACGAAGCAAGCAAAGGAAGAGGAAGATGTGCCCTCACATCATAGGGGAAATGGGAGCACTGTAGGAGAAAGAAGGACATTTCCAAGATCAAGTGATTCAAGTGTGGTGAGCTTGGCCACTATAAATCTCAATGTACTCTCAGAAAGAAGGATAAGGAGGGGAAGCATGATTAGCCGTTTACATCCATAGATATAGACAGGTTGTCCTCCACATTATAGAAAGAGTTTTCCATGTTCATTGAGATAACTCCAGCAGTGAGGTGGAGTGGTTTGGCTTTGTAGCCTCAGAGAGCTACAAGATGGGCAGGATTATTGAGGAGGTCCACCTCATGAATCAATACCTTTCGACAAGAGCCCAAGACATACAGTAGCAGGATGGATCAGTGGCAGTTGGTGTAGTCAGGTTCCAGAGTGACAGATGCAGTAGCTAGTAGTGGTCAGAGAATGAGAAGTGTAGAGTAGAGTTGATAGAAGTGAAGTTGGCATAAAGTAGAGTGAGTAGCAGCATAGAGGCTTCAGTGACAGAGAAAAATCTAGTAGCAGTTAGAACTCGGGTGATAGATGCATCATACTAGCCATAATTGGTTAAGTACTTTGGATTATTTTCTATTACGGTTGTTGCAGTTGCAACAACAACAATTTGAGAAGGTTGTAGTGCAGATGCAGTGTTGGTAGTAGTTCAGCAGGGTCAATAGTATCATGGATGCAATGTTTATCAAAGTTTCACAATAGTTGGTTGGCAGAAGTGGCACAGGTTCTAGAACTAGAGCACATTCCTTGCTAAGAGGGAGTGTATATTTCTATAGCATCAAATGTGCTCTAGCCTCGAGATTTTATAAAGAGGCTAAGATACATGTATGCTCCAAAACCTAGAAATATTTTTTGGAAATTCCACCTAGAGACGACTTAATTAAAATATTAATTTTTTTTTAATGGTTCCTAAGTCTAAACTTAGGAAATTTGGTTAATTAAAGGGTATTAATTAATTCATGGTGAAATGTTCTATAAGAATACATGGATTGAGTTCTAGTTGATCTTAGTCATCGATTATGTTTTAATCTTGGTCGTTGAATCCTCAATAAGAGATTATAAGAAGAACTTTGATGGGGGTTGGAGAACACACTTGAGACACCAAAAATTCAATTTTGCTAGGAAATTGATTTCCAGAGTAGCAGCTATGTGTTGCCAGAAGTGATTCAGTAACATCGAAGCAGTGAGAGAGGGGCAAGGATAGTATGATAGGAAGGAAGATTTTCAATTCTGGTGAGTGCATATTAGAGATATAGAGAGTTCCACAGAACGACAGCGCAGTGCTTCAGAGGGGAAGTCATATTTTGTTAGGGAGAAGTAGTGATTGAGTGCCCGAAGTCGGAATGGGAGCCTGGAGGCTAGGAGAGTCCATTTCCCAGACGTCAAGTGATCAGTTAGTGAGAGATATTCTGGTCCAAGTTGTGTGACACAAAACTGTGTAGACTGACACATGGACTGCATAGAGGAAACAGAGAGCAGATAATCTTGAGTCAAGGTCAGTGTCGGATCATCGGTGGAAGTGATATTTTTCTCACTAGATCTTTCTTCAATCATTTCTCTATATGTATTTCTATATTTGAGCATCCATAGATTTGTACTCAGATTTACTACTGCATAATAATAAAACCCTCATCTGTTGCACTGGTTTTCCCAAGATGGGTTTTTCTGGGGAAATTGGTCCAAAAATAACAATGTTGTTTGTGTGTGTGTGCATTTATTATTCCAGCATTATTTTTCTTCCGCATTATTGTATTTGTGAAGGTTGTAGTGTATTTGTTTCGATATCTACCTTAGGATGTAGTAAATAATTTGTTCAAGTTTATTTAACAAATGGAAGAAACTTAATTAGTTGTTGTAGTAGGATTTGAGGTTTCCGAATTTTCACATGGTATCAAAGCACAGATCGTAAGTCGGAGAGATTAGTATTAGAAGGAAGGAGGAATTTCAATTTTCTGCAGAGGCAACAGTTCAAAACCCTCAAGGGGCAATGTAGTCCCCTTGGCTAGGAGGGTCATTTTCTGAGGAAAATTGATTTCTCTAAGTGAGTTGATAGAGAATAAAATTTTCGATATCGAAGAGTACCAAAGGTAGAGGGAGTAAAAAGAGTTTCCTTGTAGAGAAGATCTTCAGCTGAGACACAGATTTTGCAACAGTTTTCTATTGCAAATAGTGTTGGAAGGAAGGAGGAGCACACACTGAGGGAATTTATTTCCTCATAGGACTTCTAGCCAAGAAGTTTGAATTTTCCTAGAAGAGAAGCAATAGCCATGTGCGGGATTTTTCAATCCAGAAGGGAGTGTGAAAATATGGGTAGCAGTTGCACAGAGGAGAAGAGCAGGAGTTTGATATTTTTAGAGAGATGGAATTTGCTGGGTTGAGAGATCAAGATCGGTTGGATGGAGTGTAACGACCCCGGTGAAAATTCCATGTAATAAAATTAAATAAAGGAAAAATAATAACCATGGATGATGGGACATTTATTCCAAACTAAATGTTGGGCAGAATCCATGTGAATCCAAACGGAAATGACTAAGGCTTTGGAAAGGCAAAATGGAATTTTTGGCACAATTATTTATGAAAATAATAGAAATTAGGATAAAAGGAAGGTGAAAGGTCACAGGTTGCATGTGAGGAGGAAAATGAAGGAAAATAATGGAAAACGAAGAAAATAGAGGCCTCATTCATAAAAAGGCTTATGAGGATCACTTGGTAACCTTTTGTCAATTCAATTTTGGAACTCTCCCATTATTCTCTCTCTCTCTCGACATACTCTTAGATACTTAGATTTTTATTGGAGAATTTTTGGTGGGTGTGGCATACTTGGATTCTTGAAGCAATAAGGAAAAGGAAGAGAAGGAAAGCGCAAAAAGGCATCGGGATCAGCAACTACATCATATTTTCTTGTAGGTATCGAGTTGCATGTATGTTTCCTTCACTATTTTTGGCATGCATGGAACATGCACGTGGTTTCTTGGTTGTGATTTGTCATTGGCATGGAGGATTTCCTGGATTGGAAGTGGATTTCCTACCCTTTCCATTTCTTGGATAACCATGGTGATTGTGGGTTTACTTTCATTTTTTTGTTGGTTCTCATGTTTCCTTAACTAGGGTTGAGTTACTGGTTCTTGGAGCCTTGGTTGGACAAATGCTCTAGAGCCTTGTAACAGCTTGGGTTGAGTTACTAGTCCCGTAGAATTGGTTGGAAAAACGCTCTAGAGCCCTTGGTAGTTGAATTACTAGTCATAGCGCCTTTGTCGGACAAATTCTCTAGAGCCTGGTGACAGTTGTTGGTTGAGTATCTAGTCCTAGAGCCTTGGTTGGAACAAACACTTTGGAGCTTTGGATGTCTGGGATAGAGACCGATCTGATGATGGTTTTGTGATGTCCGACCATGAGGTGGAATCACTGCTTGATGGGTTGAGGTGGAAGGTCTCTAGAAGCCCTGGATGGTTTTTTATTGATGTGTTCAATGAGGTCCCACATTCATGCTTGGAATATGGCACAGGCGGTGAATGGCTAAAGAGAGATTTGGATCAACCATTCTATGGTCGAGTGGAACGTGGAAGTCCCATCCCAGGTTTAGATTTTGCATCAATAATGAAAGGTTATTTCAACTAGTATTTCTCTGAGTATTATGATGGTTTATATGTGGTGTATATGGTTGTGGTTTTATTGATATTTTTGTCCCTATTATGTTGGTTATGTATATGTTTTATGATAGTATCCTTGTGTGGATTTCATCATGTTTTTACTTGTAAATGAATGATCAATATATCTATGAACTAATGGATGGAATGACAGTTGATGTGTTGAGGCATCAATGGTTCTTAGTGATTCTCGGCTAAGTATGAGACCCCTATGTTCAGAACTGTTAATTACACCTGTAGATTACACATTTGCAATATGTTTGACGAAATGCCTGTTGTGGCAAGTAGGGGTCCAGTCAAGGTCTTGAACAAGTATTTGCTTTAGTACTGTCATTTCCATGTTATTTTACTGATTTTAAGAGATGGTTCAATTCTGGGCATTGACCTAGGCTATGGGCTTGAAAAATTGGCCCAAATCCCAGATTCGTTGGCATAACACTAATAGTTTTGGTATATGGTCACTGGCAAGCAAACCTGTGAGAGTGACTTTGGGTTTCCAATTGCCCTCATGCCTATAGCATGGGAGAAATTGAGGATTAAGTTGTCCAAAATTTCAGTGGGACCCCAAGGTAAGTTGTCTAATGTATTGGATTGGTTCTTGAGGGTAATGTAGCTGATGATTAATGTACGTATGGTGTGTTTCCATCCATTCCACTTCCTTAACATGACTTAGGAGGTTGAATCACATCATAGTGGACTCTTTTCGCATGTTTACCTCAGCTGGCTGCTTGCTTGGGTAGGTCTGGGAGGAGGGTGTTATAGAGTGGTATCAGAGCATGGTTCACCCCTCGGACTAGGTAGGATATGTGTTGGTCATGGATGCATGTCAATTGCATGTGTGTCTCTCACCCTTGCATTCCATGTTCTTGTTGCATTTGCATGATGTTGTTCATGCTTGTAGTGATGTTGACAAGTGAAACTTGATGCTTTGTTGAGGAATGCATCATCGTGAGTGTATGACTGATTACATGTCAATTTATGTTGCTTACATGTATCATTGTAGTATGCTTGGTTACATTCTTGTGTGCTTGGTTGCATGTACCATTCTTGTAGGTTTGATTTCAAGTATTTTTCATTCATGCTTGATCATACATGTTTATGCATATGTGTGGATGGTTATGCATCGATTATGCATGTCCATGTTTGCATGTGGTCAAGTGTACATTGATTAATGGTGGTTGTCATGCATGAGGTCGTGGTGTGTTATTGTTGAGGTCATGCATTGATGACTGGACTTTAGCTAGAATGATGGTTGCATGGTCATATGCTTATGTTTTATATTTTGATATGCTCTCATGATTATGTTATAGATGTATCACATTGATTTGTGGTTCTTGCAGACAATGTAAACTCCCCGAGCTATACTAAGGTACGTTGGTTTATTGTGATTTGGTTTAGCTGACATGATACACCTTGTAGGAAGAAATATAAAATGGCTAGCAAGATAGTTGACTATAAAGACTCTCTGTATGAATCCAAAGAGCAGTATGGTGTTGGGAACTCTTCTAATTTGGTAGTTACATTGAGAAGCTTAAAGGAAGAAATAAGGAGTTTTAAGGTAGATAATGACAGAATCATGCAGGCACAAGAGAAACAAGCATAGATAAATGCAGTAATACTTCAGAGTTTGTTAGATATGTAGTGACAGGGACCACGTCAGATCAGCTATGAGATGGAGGATAGAACTAATGGGGAATATGGTAGTCGATCGCATGGTGGTCACAAATCAGATAGAGATGACATAATTAAAGACGACAGATTGTTGGACACTCTGGATAGGAGAGGGCATAGACACATGTATGATTCTAGTTCTGATTTAGATAGGCATTATGGTTGTCATCGTCATCATCCTTACAGGAGGAGTGATAGGGGATATTTTCTGGATGATTTTAAGAAAGAGAAGGCACCAAAATTTGATGGAGACATGAAGAAACCACCTGATGTAGAGGCATGGTTTCTTGGAATGAGGAAATTCTTTAGATTGCATGACTATTCAGAGAACATGAAAGCTAGAGTGGCTACATTCAGTCTCAAAGGTAAAGTAGACATTTAGTGGGAAGATGCAAGTAATTTCAGATGTATTCATGAGGAATAATTGAATTGGAGTGTGTTTGAACAACTATTCAAGAAGACGTATTTGTCAGAAAGGTACTTGATGACATGGTGAAGGAATTTTATGAGCTAAAGATGGGATCTATGATGGATGATGAGTGCACTAGTAGGTTCTTGGAGTTACTGAGGTATGTGCCTTATCTCATAGAGGAAAAGGCCAAGATTCAAAGGTTTATTAGTGGCTTACCGGTTGCATTTAAAGATAGAATTGAGTTCAATGAGCCTAGCTCATTGGAGGAGGCCATTCAGAAGCTAAGGCATTTCTATGAACAATCGAAGCACAGAACTGAGAGTAAGCTAGACTGGAGAGGTAATGCAAAGAACAAAGGAAAATGGTATAGAAAGAGATTAAGGCCTCAGGATACAAGTAACAAGGAGAATGTCACAACACCTAAGAGGTTCAATGCATCAGACAAAGGATAGGGACACTGATCTAAGGAAAAGAATAAGGAGCCCGTTCAGTGTTGGACTTATGGAGGAGATCATCACAAGAGAGACTGTCCACAGTACTAGAGTGGTAGGCCTAAGATATACAGTGCGCAAAAGGCACATACTGTTGAAGATGTTGGTTAGAGTATATCACCTATCTATGCAACATTGGATAGAAAATAGGCATAGCATCAGGAATCTATCAATTAAATGGACGTAAGCTTTGTGATCAAGTTATTTCTATTTTGATTGACCCTGGATCTAATTATAGCTATGTTAGTCCTCACTTGGTGGATAAGTGTGGTTTGAGTAAGGAATTGCAATGCCGAGTCTTGGTTAGTGTAGTTGGCTGCAGGTACAAAGAAGTGAGTTCATCATTGGGTAAGAGATTGTGCATTTGACTTGAATGGTATGCCTACCACAACACATTTGAATGTATTATCGTTGGGTTCATACAGTATGTTGTTGGGCATGGACTGGTTGTATATTCATAGAACCAAGGTGGATTTTTATGATAAAGCCATTGAGTGTGTTGATGACAATGGGGAACCAAGAGTCTTACAGGGTAAGAAGAAAGCTACATTAGTTAGGATGGTGACAATTATGCAAGCAAAGCATAGCCACAGGAAAGGGTGTAAGTTATTCATAGTGCACATTTCTAGTGATAAGGGTAAGGAAGTTGAGGATATGAATGTGTTGAGAAGGTACCCAGTTTTATAGTAGTTCAAGGATGTATTTCCTTAGGACATTACAAAGTTGTCACCTCACAGGGAGGTAGACTTTTCTATTGAGTTAGTGCCAGGGGCAGCTCCAACATCAAAAGTACCTTACAGGATGAACGCACCTAAGTTGGTTGAGTTAAAGTTGCAACTGAAGGAAATGTTGGACAAGGGGTACATTAGGCCAAGTGTATCACCATGGGACGCACCGGTATTGTTTGTGAAGAAGAAATATGGAACACTCTGATTATGCATTGACTATAGGAAGTTGAACAAAGTGACCATCAAGAATAGGTATTCATTACCAAGGATTGATGACTTGTTTGATCAGCTGAAGGGGGTAGGAGTGTTCTTTAAGATTGATCTGAGATTCGAATATCATCAGTTACGTATCAAAGAGGAAGACATTTACAAGATTGCTTTCCGGACCCGGTATGGGCATTATGAGTTTGTTGTTGTTCCATTTGGCTTGACTAATGCTCCAGCTACATTTATGTGTTTGATGAATAGTGTGTTGTGTCCATATTTGGGTAGGTTTGTTATTGTGTTCATTGATGATATACTAGTATATTCTAAAAATGAGGAAGATCATGCCAAACATTTAGCAGCAATGTTGAGTGTTGGCACAGGGTCCCCTAGGGTCAAATTTTGTAATTTTTTGTTAAATATTGTAAAGTATCAGCATTTTGAGGAGTGGAGCATGAGTAGCGTAGGTCAATAGGAGTCAAAGGGGCTTTAGGAATGTCAAAGCGCCTTAGTTTGTTAAGATTCAAGTTGTTTTGAGACCCACCCATGGTTCACGGACCATGGTATTGTAATGGATAATGATATAAAAGGAGGTCATAGATGAGTCATAAAGGCATGATATAGAAGAGATAGAAGTGCATGATTTGGGTTTGTTTTATCTGTTCTGTACTTAGGCGAAGGGGAAGGCTCCTGCAACTATGTGCACGAAGACCTTGGTAAGTTTGTAGTTGAGTGCGTGGGCCCCTGCAGTTGTGTGCACAGAGTTGGAAAGCATTGTAATTGAAGATCTAAGCATAATAAAGGCTAGTTTTGAAGAATTATTTGGGCATCTATGTATTATTGTTTATCTCTGAATTTACTTTATTTTTGGATCTGTTGAATGCAAGTAACCAGGAAAAATATGTAATATATTCACGAAGAAGTAGATCTGTTCATTTTATATGATGTTATGAATGTTCATTGGAATCAACGAAGGGCATAAATCTTCTAACTATTAGTTGTTGTAATTTTCAGGTTTTAAGGTTTAGGGTTTGTGAACATCAGGATAAAGCCCTAAGTTTGATAGAAACACATCACATAGTCCTTTGGATGTAGAAAACTGGTTCTAGCATCCCCCAATATTGCTTCGGGTGAGACTGTAGCCTGCGCTATGCAGATTGTTTCCAAAATGGTCGGTAGTGTAGGGTTTTGTTGGTTAGTGCAACTAACTCTAAACCTAGGTCCAAGCCCCCTCAAGCCAACAAATGGTTCCATTGCCGGGACCAGGATCTATCTGAGGAATGTGTGATGTGGCATAAGTGGATACCAACTAAGAAGGAGATCAAAAAGTGGATAGATCAAAAGCTGCACGAGTTTGCAGCCCAAGAAAACAAGAATCTGCGCCTGTCGAAAGAAGAGTGGTTGCAAAGATACCTCTATATAGAGGATCACGAAATTTTCTTCTACTCTTTTCCGTGCAAATTATATGAATGGTTGTCTAAATCGAAAATATTATATATATATATATATATATATATATATATATATATATATATATATCTATATATATATATATATATATATATATCTATATATATATATATATATATATATATATATATATATATATATATATATATATATATATATATATATATATATATATATATATATATATATATATATATATATATATATATATATAGATATAATGTTTTTTGGGTTTTTTAAAAAATTAATTAATTAATTAATTTTTTAATTTGAGTATGTTTTGGTTTTTTTGTTAATTTTCTATTTTTTTTTAATCTAGTGTTTTTTTTTTTTAGTTTCTTGTTAATGCTTTTTAAAATTTTTCTATTTTTCTATTTACTTAATTTTATAGTTTAAAAAAAAATGCAAATTTTTTTATGGTTTACGAGATAATTTTTTTTAACATTTTTTTATTATTTTTTTGTCTTTTTTATATATATTTATTAAGTAATCAACATTTAAAAAAAGAAAAATAAGACAACTAGAGAATTTGTTAGGTAATCATGATTTCAAAAAAAATGGACATAAAAAAATCTAAAGTGTCAAAAAATGTAACATTAAAAAAAAAATATCCACACTTAATACATTAAAAAATTTAAATTGTCAAAAATAAGCCTTTTAAAAAGAAGGTTGGTGCTGCATCAACACATTTGAAAATCAGCATGAAAACCACTAACAGATAAAAACAAATATTTATATTTGATACATAAGAAAATTTAAAGTGTCAAAACTATGCTAAAAATAAAAAAGTGTATTCTGCATCACCACTTTTCAAAATCGGTTGACTTTTTTTCTACCTCAACAAAACGGGTAATCGTATCAGTTCCTGTTTCAAAGTTTATAGTGTTGAAATGGGTTATGCCATTAAATTGATGTTTAGATGAGACTTGACGGGAGCTACGTGAAGTGGGAGACCATTCAGAAGAGCCCTAGATACATGGGATGAGTAGAGTCCTCTATTGGGAGCATCTGATAGCGATGAAGAAAGTATTAGCCTAAAGATGCCTCAAGGTGCGCCGCAGACGATAGATCAAGGTATCTTGGGAATACCACAACCATCCACTCCACCTCTGCCATCACCTCCACCTCACACACCTACACCTCCACCTCTGCTATTTAGTATGGCGAACACTATGAAGATGCCTATATTCAAGGGTCTGGGGACAAAATACCCTGATAAGTTCTAGTTTGTAGCAGATGTTGTGTGGAAGTCACAACAGATAACGGATGATGATCTGAAGAAAGTGCATCTGGTCACAGTATTACAAGATAGGGCACTGAGCTGGTATATTAAGTACAGTACGAATTACCTAGTTGCTTCATTAAAAGACACCAAAGATGTGTTGAATAATGAATTCAGAAAGCCTAAGTCTCAAGCTTAGTCAGTGATTGAGGTCAAAGAAATTAAGTAGAAGGTGAATGAATTTGCATGGGGTTTTGATCAAAGGTTGAAATGTTTGCTATGACAGGCTAATCTACAGATCTCGGATGAGCAACACAAGGATTGGAATATTGCTTCGATGCTACCTCATTTGAGATTACCATTGTCATAGTAGAAGGTTGGATCACAGGCTTAAGCAATGGAAATTGCTATGAAGCTGGAGGCTTCGCCTATTTAGGATATGAATCTAGGAGTGCAATAGATTCAGTTGCATTTAGTTGGCCTGCATATGGAATTGCAGGATCTCAAAAAGGGGAAAGAGGTCCAAAATGAGACCCGCACAGAAGTATGGTACTTGAAGTGAAAAGGGCATGGTCACAATAAGGATCATTGCCCAGTGTATCAGAACTATCTAATTGGGGGAGGTCCTATCCCCCTGAAGTCAGAAAATACCATTGGATCGAGTATTGGTGTGGTGCCATGGTGCGCTATCTGCCAAATAACAAGAAAACATTCAACAAACAATAGCCATTTGTTACAAAAGTTTGTACAAACTCCCCAACAACTATTCTAAAATTTCTGTAAGTCCATAGGCCGTGATGAGCACAATTACCGAAGCTATGAGTTAATGATGGAAAGAAATATGACATATAGAGTACAGGTTAAGACACGTCCTCAGTAGGATCAAGGCACAACTGGAGCACGTAGTGGATTCTAGGGACGAGGAAGAGGACGAGGGGTAGGAGCTGGAAGAGGTCGCAGACATATTATTTGTTACAATTGTGGAGAACCATGCCACTTTGCATGATATTGTTAGAACTCGATGCACCCCTCTTTTATATATTGCCAACAATTTGACCATGTTATAGAAGACTGTCTCATGCTCATCGCAAAGATGCAAGAGAATAAGAACCAACAACCCACTCAGAACATCCAGATGATGAGATAAAAACCACGAAAAGATGGGCCCAGTGTTAATACAGTTACATGAAACGATATAGATACTGGGGAGGATAAAGCCATAGGGAAACAACCAGAAGAAAATATATGGGTGCACAAGGCTATTGAAAAAGATGCTAGATTCGATTTGCATAAGGTAAAGGTAACTTTTATGGAGGCGGGAAAGAGCTTTGCGGATTCGGGAGCTTCCACATCAAGGAATCATAATACACGAACGAAGAAGCCTGAAGAGGTCATTTCTGTGCAGGAAATAAATCCTTTAGTGTTAACATACTTCTTACAGACTTGCATGAATCTCCTAAGGGACCAGAAAGCAATAGAAGGACTACAATATTTAATAGACAACTTTGCTAGTAAGGGTAAGCCACTACCTGAACAACGCGCAATGCATAAGGTAGAAAAAGGTAAGAAGAAGCCGAATCTCCTAAGGGACCAGAAAGCAATAGAAGGACTACAATATTTAATAGACAACTTTGCTAGTAAGGGTAAGCCACTACCTGAACAATGCGCAATGCATAAGGTAGAAAAAGGTAAGAAGAAGCCTGGTTGAGAAATGAGGTTGACTGCACAAATCATAGAATTTGAAATGGACCATGTGATCCTTGATTTGGGATCTGATGCAAATGCTTTACCTAAACAGACCTGGGAAAGCATGGGAAAGTCGACGCTACGGTGGTTCCTAATTCAAATACGAATGGTGAACCAATAGAAGATTATTCCTATGGGGCACTTACATGGAGTAACTATAGATATTGAAGGGGTACGCATTATAGCTGATTTTCAGGTTATTGAAATAGTGGATGATAGTAATCCCTACCTAACATTGCTTGGAATTGATTAGGAATTTGATATGAATGCGGTCATCAACTTGAAGAAGTGCATCATGATGTTTGAGAAGAAGGAACTACGAGTCATTGTTCCATTAGATTCAGCCAAGGTTGTGCGATATATTGAACTAGCACGAGATTACTATGAGGAGGATTCTATTGATAAGATCTATAAGCTTACTATGTGAAATGATGATTGGATCAACCTTACGGTGGATGGGTGAATTACTTGGGAAAAGGATAGTTCCTGCAACTCGGATTTAGATGAGGATCTTGAGAATTGGAAAAATAGATTGCCTGAAGTATCAACAGTGCAATGCTACAGGCTTACTAAGTCACTCCGGTGTATATCCACTGAGGTACGCAATTTACCATATTATGATGGCTTAGAACATGTAAATTTGTTTCTTGATAAATTTGAAAGGGATGTAGTAGAGGAGCATCGATTCCAGGAATTGGACATTGCGTTGAGAGCTATGTCTGCCAGATGGTGGGGTACACATAAGAACAATTTTGTAGGATGGAAGGAGTACCAAAGGATGATGAAGCTACAGTTTGGATATGCTAATACCTGCATTACTGAAAATTATACAAGGAAGGATGATCCGCGCAAGAATCTGGCTCATTGGATGAAAGCATGGGGAGAGTAACCACAGCCTGAATGGGTGCACATACTCTACCACACTTTAGATACTATCGCGATGAACTGGTATTTAGAAACATAGCTGCGACACAGAACCGCAGAGTGGGAAATTTTGAAGGAAAGATTTCTATTAACATTCAGTTTTTAGGATGGATTTGAGTGCATTAATAAAGCATTACAAAAAATCAAGGTTGCAATATTCAGAACGCTACTAGAGCCTGTCAAATTGGTACAACTAGACTGGAGTATGCAGTTGTGCCATGCACTGGAATGCTACAATGTTATCGCAGAACAAGGCAAGGAAGACCCGAGGAATATCAGTATCCTTGAGTCAGAGGGACATCGCGAAGTCATCGGGCCTAAGGTAGAAGTTCTTGACATTGCAAAACCATTAAAAACCAAGAAAGTGAACATTGGGTTAGATGCACAGCCAAAGTTTGCAAATATAGGTGATTACTAGGATGAGGACACAGTTGACAAAGTCACAGAGTTATTATGGGAATATCAAGAATTATTTCTGACAAAGTTCTCTGATTTGAAGGGGATAGTAGGTGATCTAGATGTTATGAAGATCAATTTGAAGCCAGATGTGAAGCCAGTGAAGTAGCACCCATACCGTTTGAATCCTAAATACAAAGAAAAGTGTGCAAAGAACTAGATAAGATTGCATAAAGGATTATTGAGGCTATAGAAGAATCAGACTGGGTTAGTTCTATGGTAGTTCAAGAAAAGAAGACTAAGGGCGAAATTTGAATTTGCGTAGCTCTAAGTAATTTGAATGATTCTTTTGTACATGATCCATTCCCTATGTCGTTCACAGATGAAGTCTTGGAAAACGTTGGAGGTCAAGAATCCTACTCTTTTACAAATGGGTTCTCAGGGTATCACCAGGTCAAGATTGCACCAGAAGATCGAAGTAAGACTACATTCAGTATAGAACGGGGCCCTTTTCAGTATACAATTATGCCCTTTGGACTTAAGAATGCCCATGTAATCTTTTCTAGGGTGGTAGTCGCATCCTTTAAAGAATTTATTCATAATTTTTTGGAGGTTTACTTTGATGATTGGACAGTGTTTGGGTCAGTGAAAAAGCATGTTGCAAGTCTTCGCCTAAAGTTGGATACTTGTAGGAAGTATCAGATATCCCTTAATCTGAAGAAATGCATATTTTATGTACCATATGGGATACTCTTGGGCCACGTTGTTTGTAATCAGGGGTTGACGGTGGACCCTGCCAAAATTTCAGTGATTATCAACTTGGAATGTAAAACAACTGCATGTGACATTAGGCCATACAGGATATTATAGGAAGTTAATCAAGGCATATGCGTAGATCACTATGCCCATGGAAAAATTATTAAAGAATAATGTGATGTTTTCCTGGGATGATGATTGCCAGAGAAGCTTAGATGTGGTGAAGGAAAAAATGGTTACAACCCCTATTCTAGTGTTCCCTGATTAGAAAGAATAATTCTGCGTACATGTAGATGCATCCTGCATAGCATTAGGAGCAGTGTTAACCCAACTAGGCACAGGAAATATCAACCATCTGATTGCATTTGCAAGAAGAAAGTTGTCTAAGGCAGAAAATAATTATTCAACCACGAAGCACGAAGGATTGGTGATGGTATATGTGCTCCAAAATTTCAGGCATTATTTGTTGGGTGCGCACTTCACTCTTCTTAGATGATAAATGAAATCCTCATCTACTACAGACTTCACACTTTAGGGGGCAATCTGTTACACAAAATATTGTCACCATGACTTTTTGCAGTTAGTGTGAGTCTATCACCACTCATACTGTCCTCCTTTGCAAGTCTCAAACCTCAGCTCTTCATGTCAAGCTTTAAAAATGAGAGAAAGTCTTTGAAAATCTATAAAACTCTGGTTCCACACTTTCTCTTACCATTACCTGCGGTCCCACACCCCTTGGTCATGTTACCTGCGGACTTGCCCGCTCTGTCTCTAAAGGAGTGGGTGCGGACCCCTGTGAAAGTCAAAAAGGCGCAAGTTTATTCTTAAAAACTCACTTTGGGTTAATTCTGGATGCTTCTAGAAGGAATCTTGACGTGGTTGGTTCGCTCCTAGGTGGTTCATGCATCCCATAACTAAAGGAGCTAACCCCTTGATGAGAGGAGCTTATCCCTTTGAAGGAGGGCTCTATCCCTTTGAAGGTGGACCTAGTAACTTCCCTCCTCTGCACTATAAAATGAGGCATTGGGCTGGTTGCTGGGGAGGTTAGAAGCTGAACATTTTTGAGGGTAAATGCTGTTGGAATTGAGACTTCCCAGTTAAGCTTGAGAGGAGAGATTACATACCTTTTGGCTTCATTGGGAAGAGAGTGAAACTTGTCAAAGTAGAGGAGATTCTTGCTGGACCCTGGGAGGAGCTTGTACAGCATCAAGGCACCAAGGTTGTAAAGTTCTTCTTTGATTAAAGTTAATACAATCAGATTCATTTTTCTCAACAAATTGTCTTATGTGATTTGTTTCATGAATTCCTTGATCATCATGATAAATATGCTTTATTATATTGGCTTTTCAGGTGCTATTTAATTTGTGTGCTTGTTTGTGTTTGTAGATTCTTTACAAGGGAGCTCATTTGGATCAACGGAGCGTGGCTTCCACAAACTTGCACTGGACCCAAGGTAGGCCTAAAACACTTGTTTGCCTTTATCTATAAATTGCATATTTAGAGAAAGATAGAATTTGTTTGGTTTGCTTGTCGAACTAGGGAGGTCGGTCTTGTCCGCAAGAACGACTTATCCGACTGACAAAATGGCGACTCCACTGGGGACTTGAATTTTTTGTTTTTGCCTTTGCTTTTACTTTGACTTGAGAAACTGTTTCTCTATTTCTGGTTTTTGCTTGTTGTGTGGGAATGGGTAGGTTCTGTAGATCTTGAATTATTTTTTGTTTTTCACACTTTTGGAAGAGGACCGCACCCTCTATTTGTAACACAGTGCGGACATCCCCGCACTTTTGCTTTACACACAGAGCGGTACCACACCTGTTTGTACTGGGAGCCTGCGGACCCTCTCAAAATTTTGAAAAACTTAAAATTTTCTCATTCAGTTAAGCTTAGGATTTGTTTATGTTTTTTAGCCTCTACCCAGATCTGCATATGTTATGTCAAAAAGCCTTGCTTATGAGTTTCTTTCAGCAAATTCCTCATCTCATCAATCTCCATTAAGTTAATTGGGTGTTTTGAGTCTCTTTTTTGATAAATTCTTAATTTGATTTCCTTTGGTCATTACTTGGAGGTTTGTCTCAGTCTTTTCACAATTTTGCATCTTTTTGCTTTTGTTTTTGCAAAAAAAATTCCCCCTCATTTGCCGGGGGGGGGGGCTAAATTGTGTACGAGTGTTAATCGCCTTTGAGTGTTTTTATTTTTTGATCTTTGGATCTCTCACTCAATTTTCTTGACTTGCACTTGATTGGTTCTTAGATTACAATAGAATCATCTTGTGTTTGAGAATTCTCTTGCATAGATCACATTTGCATAATTAGAATTCTAATTTTCAGAATATGAATGAAAAATGTGCATAGATTACATTTGCATACTTTTCAAGTGAATTGTGCATAGATTACAATTGCATATTTTACATTCTGAAAATCCAATCGTAGATTTATATCAACTTTCTTTGATTTGAATTTACATATTTTTATGCTTGTTTTAACACACAAAAATAAAAATAAAAACTGTTTTGGAATTGATTTGCATTAGTTTTTCTTGATGAAATTAGTGCATTAGAGAATTTGTTATATTTTCTCTTAGTGATCAATTTTTTTCGCATTGTTGGAAGTGAATGGAAACTCTCTCCTTACATTAGTTAGGATTCATCGAATTGAAAAGATTACATTATCATATTCGATTGCATTTAGTTTTGGGTTGCGTCATAACATCATTGGTTTCATATCCATTTACCCTTTTGAGTAATAACAACCTAAATAACACAGCGCTTAACTAAAATTCATCTAGTAATTTTTACATTTTTAGGGCTCTTTCCACCAATCTAGCTTAGGCTAGTGTCTTGGAATAGGTTTTAGTTAACTCTCCAAGACAGTAAAACAAACAAGTAGTCGATCTTGTGGTAGGAAATAAATTCCAATTGTTACATATATGCTCTGGGAAGCTCCTCTTAAAGGAGTCAAGCACAAGGTCATATCCGAAACAATGGGGTAATCAATCCTTCCTCATTGGGAATGATAGCAGATATACACGTATTAAAAACGGTAAACCTCGGATTAACCATTGTCGAGGAGCTTGGGGTCACTTGTTGGTAAACCTTGGATTATGTCAAGGAGCCTTCAAGGGGATTGAGCTTGCTACTCTGCCCTTGTGTGTGTGTTGGATCACAGACTGTTCCACCAGGTATATTTGTTTCTGTTGGTAACCATAGTGACCATAATCTATAGGATTCTTTCCTAAGGTGACGGTGGAGGGAAGATCCCACTGTACCTGGAGTAGATGTCGACTAGAATCACTTGGATTTTCTGGGGGGTTCTCTTCACTCGAGATGGTTTAGTGGAGAAACTTGTGCCAGTCTATTCATTAAGCAGGTTGTCGGGGTAACTGTTCCAACCGCCATTTCTGTATTGAATTCTGCGACGTTGGATTTCATCACCAACTAGTGTTTTCAGTACGGAAAGTTACTGTTTGTGTGTGGTTTGACTCCTAGATTTGATAGCGTGTGTTAATTTGTTTGTTTTTACTTTTAGAGACCATAGGTGTGAATTGTGAATTTTAATTGTTAGGTGTGAATTGTGAATTGTTAATTTTAGTTTTAAATTGTTAATAAAATTCACTGAAGTTGAATATAATGGCAACTGTTCTGGAATTTACCAACCAAGGAACCCCTCTTAATGAGAATCCTAGTACTTTTCCTTACTTTTGAGATGTTGGTCCTCCTTATATGGCTACTTTGTCATTACCTGGATTTACAATAGGTTTACCGATATGGTTATTTTCAACTTCGTTGGCCCCAAATACTCCAATTGTTCCACCTCAACCGAATGCTTCACCTCAAGAGAGTTCACCATATCAACATCACCAACCTTCTGTTGACCCTTTACCTTCTTCGCTTAATATTTCTTCCTCCATTTCTTCCTCTTTGCTTGGTAAAAGCCTTGACGCTAGTAACCAGGCGGCCAAGAAGAAGAAGAAAGGGAAGAAGAAGAAGAAGAAGAAGAAGAAGCAAGATAAGAGAGAAGTCAACCAACCAACCATGGCTATAAGTGTTAGTTGTGTTGAGGAAACCTCCAACATGCATCGTAAACCCAAATACCCTTGCAGGCTTTGTAAGGGTGACCACTTCCTTATCAATTGTCCTGGTATTCCAAAGGTCTTAGAAGTATGGTCAGAAAAATCTCATCAACTTTGCATTGATCCATCAACCAGTGATAGTCAGGTTCCTGGGAAAAGGGTAAAGTTCGGTTTCCTTGTAAGTTATGCAAAGGGAGTCATCAAACTCACATTTTCCCTCACATGGATGAAGCCTCAAAATTGTTGGAAAACCTTACTGTTCTACAGCAAGAATTTCCAACTGGTTACCGTAAACTTTCTCCCAACCTACCGTCAACTGACGAAGTGATTGATCTAATTTCAAGTACAGTCAATCCCACTCTTCCATTGGAGAGTGAAACTCATATCACTCAGGTTGATGATCCATTAGTTGATCAAGTGGTCGATTCAATTTCACATTCGGTCGATCCCACTCTCCCTTTAGAGAGTGAACTTCATACCGCTCAGGTTCTTCTTGTTACATCAGATTCTTCTATGCTGGGGGGCATTTCAACTGCTCCAAGTACTGAGGTCTTTTCCTTTGATTGGAATAGACTGACAGAACCTCGTCTTCCTTTCTCCATCCCTTTCCAAATCATTGTCAAGGTTGGTAGTAGGGACATGCACTGCACACAGGTAGATGAAGGTGATTTTGTTAGTATTTTATCCTCAACTGCTTGGAAAGCTTTGGGTTCCCCTCAACTTGCACCTATTACGCAAAATCTGAAAGCTTTTAACAGAACCATTAGTGAACCTTTAGGGATCCTTCCTAAGTTTTCTATTACCTTGGAAGGTAAAACTGTCTGTATTGATCTTATGGTAGTTCGAGGTCCCTTGGATTTCAATTTACTCCTTGGGCGAGACTATGTTTATGCAATGAAAGCTCTCGTATCGACACTATTTCGCGTGATGTCTTTCCCTCACAATGGAAATATTGTGACTGTAGACCAGCTTTCGTTCCCTAGTCTTGTTTCAAATACCAATAATATGACAACCCTAAATGTTCCTGATTCTAAAGTGTTATCTACCCCGCCATGGGTTAATTATGTGGCAACTAGTCCCATGTTTTCAGTTACCGATGTAAGTGAGCCTCTCACTGTTTGCTCATCTTCCTTTGATTTAGATCCGGTAATTGACATGGAAAACTCTGTGGGATTACTTGAACGCAATGTTCTTATCCCTTTTGAGTCCCTTGACATGTGTTCCTTCCAGAGAACTATTCTTCCTTCTGATGAAGACCTCTTGGAAGCCATGATTAAGGTGTGTCCATTGACATGTCTTTCTTCCAGTTGGAAGCCATGATTAGTTGGTTTGAGGATAGTTCCTGTTACTGAGTCAACCTCGTTAAAAAATGAATTAGGTGTGAGGACAGTTCTTTTCCTGTGTCAACCTCGTTAAAAAATGAATCATTTGTTGCGAGGATAGTTTTTTTCCTGTATCAACCTCGTTAAAAAATGAAACAGGGTGTTGCGAGGATAGTTTTTTCCTGTATCAACCTCATTAAAAAATGAAACAGGCTGTCTCGAGGAAAGTTTCTTTTACTGTGTCAACCTCGTTAAAAAATGAATTAGTGAGTATGAGGACAGTTCTTTTCCTGTGTCAACCTCATTAAAAAATGAATTAGTTGGTCAGAGGATAGTTCTTGTTACTGAGTCAACCTTGCTAAAAAATGAATCAGGTATGAGGACAGTTCTTTTCCTGTGTCAACCTCGTTAAAAAATGAATCAGTTGGTTAGAGGATAGTTCCTGTTACTGAGTCAACCTCATTAAAAAATGAATCAGGTATGAGGACAGTTCTTTTCCTCTGTCAACCTCATTAAAAAAAAGGAGTCAGTAGGTTATATAGGTAGATTATAGAGAGTAGTATTGAGCATAGTTCCTTGTCTTGTGTTAAGCTCGTTAAAAAATGAATCAAGGATTTTAGAGCATAGTTCCTTGTCTTGTGTCAAGCTCGTTAAAAGATGAATCAAGGATTTTAGAGCATAGTTCCTTGTCTTGTGTCAAGCTCATTTAAAAAATGAATCAAGGATTTTAAAGCATAGTTCCATGTTAGGTAGATTGTAGAGAATAGAAGCGAGGAAAGTTTGTTCCTGTCTCAACCTCGTTAAAAAATGAAATTGGATGTTTCGAGGAAAGTTCCTTTTACTGTGTCGACCTCGTTAAAAAATGAATCAGTGAGTATGAGGACAGTTCTTTTCCTATGTCAACCTCGTTAAAAAATGAATCAGTTGGTTCGAGGAAAGTTCCTTTTACTATTTTGACCTCGTTAAAAAATGAATTAGTGAGTATGAGGACAGTTCTTTTCCTGTGTCAACCTCGTTAAAAAATGAATAAGTTGGTTCAAGGAAAGTTCCTTTTACTGTGTCGACCTCGTTAAAAAATGAATCAGTGAGTATGAGGACAGTTCTTTTCCTGTGTCAACCTTGTTAAACAATGAATCAGTTGGTCAGAGGATAGTTCTTGTTACTAAGTCAACCTTGTTAAAAAATGAATCAGGTATGAGGATAGTTCTTTCCTTGTGTCAACCTCAATTAAAAAAAAACGAATCAGTAGGTTATATAGGTAGATTGTATAGAGTAGACATGAGCATAGTTCCTTGTCTTGTGTCAAGCTCGTTAAAAAATGAATTAAGGTTTTTAGAGCATATTTCCTTGTTAGGTAGATTGTAGAGAGTAGAAGCGAGGATAGTTTGTTCCTGTCTCAACCTCGTTAAAAAATGAATCAGGTATAAGAGCATAGTTCCTTATCTTGTGTCAAGCTCGTTAAAAAATGACACAAGGAATCATGAGCATAGTTCCTTGTCTTGTGTCAAGCTTGTTAAAAAATGAAACAAGGAGTCATAGGTTATATAGGTAGATTGTAGAGAATAGAAGCGAGGATAGTTTGTTCCTGTCTCAACCTCGTTAAAAAATGAAATTGGATGTTTCGAGGATAGTTCCTGTTACTGAGTCAACCTCGTTAAAAAATGAATCAAGTATAAGAGCATAGTTCCTTATCTTGTGTCAAGCTCGTTAAAAAATGAAACAAGGATTCATGAGCATAGTTCCTTGTCTTGTGTCAAGCTCATTAAAAAATGAAACAAGGAGTCATAGGTTATATAGGTAGATTGTAAAGAGTAGACTTGAGCATAGTTCCTTGTCTTGTGTCAAGCTCGTTAAAAAATGAATCAAGGATTTTGGAGCATAGTTCCTTGTCTTGTGTCAAGCTCGTTTAAAAAATGAAACAAGGTTTTTGAGGATAGTTCTTTTCTTGTGTCAACCTCATTAAAAAATGAAACAATGCCCTTTTTCGAGTCGAGTCTTTTCCAAGATTTCGAAAGTGAACCTTCATTTCGTCCACCTGGTTGAATGCAATGAAGCTTGGGGGGTATGTACCTCGATTTGCGGAACCAGAGTTAAAACTTATGGAACCTTGATTTGGGGGGCACGTACCTCGATTTGCGTCATTATGTTGGGGGCATGGGAACTTATAACAAGCATAGTTTTTCGTTTCAAGCTTGTGTAAACATGAAACTGAATCCGAGCATAGTTCTTTTCCTGTGTCAAGCTCGTTAAAAAATGAAACAAATCCTCCTCTAATTGAGTTGAGAGTTTGACTAGATATCATAAATGTTAAGTTGTATATTTAGGTTAGTTATTTCAGTTTTTTGCATAATTTTCTTACAGTTTTAGGTCGAGTTTTTCAAATGATCTCGTAACTGAACCTTCATTCCATACAGCTATTAATTACCAGCAGTGTACTTAGTTGAATGAAATGAAGTTGGGGGGCATGCGCTCTAGCAGTTACGTTTAGGGGGCATCAAGCACAGTTTTCTCTCTGTTTCAAGCTTATGTAAAAATGAAACTACTCTGAAGCATAGTTTTTCTCTGTTTCAAGCTTTTGTAAAAATGAAACCTATCTCGAGTCAATTTCGGTTATTTTCAAGACTCGTTAAACTCATGAAAATCCCGAGATTATTTTGCTATCTTTCATTCTCGTAAAACAAATGAAAATGCCGAGTTCTTTCTGTCATTTCCTGCTCGTAAATTAAATTGAAAGTCGGCCATATGAGTACATTTTTATCCCTTTTTCGAACTCATTAAAACTTACGAAAAAGAGAAAACCATGAGTACATTTTTATCCTTTTTTCGAACTCGTTAAAACTTACAAAAAAGTGAAACCTTTGAGTCCTCTTTACGCTCTTTTCTGACTCGTAAAATATGAAAAGATTGTCGAGTTTTCTCTTTTTGAACTCGTTAAAATGGAATTAAAAAGACGGTCCACTTAAAGCTCTTTTCTGACCGTATAAACATGAAAAGATTTCCGGAATTTTGTCATTTCAAGTTCGATATTGGTAATAAAACGACGTGTCTTTGATCGCTTTTTTACTTTTTCGGATCAAGGTCACTAATTACGAAAAGTACTCCTTGGTCGTAATGGTCAAGCGATTCTCTCAAGTATTATTTTATACTTTTTTTGGATTGCGAGACACAAATTTATAAAAAAGGACAACCATGGAGTTTTCTTAAGTTTTTTCAAACTCCCTAAAATTGAAAAACATCGAGTTTTTCCTATATTGGACTCGTTAAAATTTAACAGTAAAGGACCTGTTCAATTACAAATAGGAACGGACCACTCCTTCTTAGGGTTCGAATTTAAACTAAGTTGGACTCATCCGAAGGATGAGCTTATAATCAAGCAAATGTTATCCTCCTCAAGCTTGTTAAAAATAAAGAGGTACTTGCCAGAAATGGTGGGGGAAAAGGGAGAAAAATGAGCCTCTTTGTCATACTTTGTGTCTCAGAAAACATTTAACGACTCTTGAACACGACACTTTTTATCCACCTGGGTTGGGAAATCCTTTGCCTAACAATTGATCAAACCATATTGGAAGTCTTCAGCTGGTTTCTGGGTATTAACTTTGGGTCAATCGTCACCAAACCATTTGCTGTGTCGTTATGTGTTCAAGAGGTCAGTGCAAATAAACCATTCATCTACAAAATATCTGTCATCCATCTTGACCATCCCTGAGTCAGTCCTTGCAACTATATTTCTTCAAACTTGATCTATGATTTCGTGTTGTGGGCTTGCCTACGACGGATCGCTTTCTATCGACTTCAACTCATTATCTAGAGATCATCAGCACCTTGGGATCTACATGCCTCAATGGTAGGTTTCTCGCCTTCGACGATAGGTTGCATCATTGACCTTCGATCAAAGGATTCCGTGACATGTTCAACATCAACACATCTATTCACATCTCATGGATTGTACTAAGTACTTTGAGAGCCATTGACATTACTGGTGGTTTCTCTCACACTTGTTAATAGTTTACATCATTGACTGGCAATCAAGTGGTTTCTACCATGTTCGACTTCGACACATTCATTCACATGGATAGAATCGTACTATTTCGGGAATTAGAAATCAAGACCCTCGATCTAGTTTCCACCATCCAGGCTGCGATGAATTTTGTATTCATTATCCAGTGGACTATTCATAAACAGATGGCTGCGTCCATACTGTGTCTACATGTGTCTATACTTTTGATGTATTACAATATTATTCCTATATCAGAGCAGTAGTTAGTTTTCTAGTCAGTTTGACCTGAGTATGGGAATGCTTACCTCAACGATGATATGATCTCATATATATATTTTGTATTGAATGTTTTTATAGGTTCCAACTAGGCTCTCCACAAGATGATCCTCGAAATGATAAAGTACTTCACTCTTCTTAGATGATAAATGAAATCCTCATCTACTACAAACTTCGCACTTTAGGGGGTAATTTGTTACACAAAATATTGTCACCATGACTTTCTGCAGTCAGTGTGAGTCTATCACCACTCATACTGTCCTCCTTTGCAAGTCTCAAACCTCAACTCTTCATGTCAAGCTTTAAAAATGAGAGAAAGTCTTTGAAAATCTATAAAACTCTGGTTCCGCACTTTCTCTTACCATTACCTGCGGTCCCACACCCCTTGGTCATGTTACCTGCGGACCTGCCCACTCTGTCTCTAAAGGAGTGGGTGCGGACCCCTGTGAAAGTCAAAAAGGCACAAGTTTATTCTTAAAAACTCACTTTAGGTTAATTCTGGACGCTTCTAGAAGGAATCTTGACGTGGTTGGTTCGCTCCTAAGTGGTTCGTGCATCCCATAACTAAAGGAGCTAACCCCTTGATGAGAGGAGCTTATCCCTTTAAAGGAGGGCTTTATCCCTTTGAAGGTGGACCTAGTAACTTCCCTCCTCTACACTATAAAATGAGGCATTGGGCTGGTTGCTGGGGAGGTTAGAAGCTGAACATTTTTTAGGGTAAATGTTGTTGGAATTGAGACTTCCTAGTTAAGCTTGAGAGGAGAGATTACATACCTTTTGGCTTCATTGGGAAGAGAGTGAAACTTGTCAAAGTAGAGGAGATTCTTGCTGGACCCTGGGAGGAGCTTGTACAACATCAAGGCACCAAGGTTGTAAAGTTCTTCTTTGATTAAAGTTAATACAATCAGATTCATTTTTCTCAATAAATTGTCTTATGTGATTTGTTTCATGAATTCCTTGATCATCATGATAAATATGCTTTATTATATTGGCTTTTCAGGTGCTATTTAATTTGTGTGCTTGTTTGTGTTTGCAGATTCTTTACAAGGGAGCTCATTTGGATCAACGAAGCGTGGCTTCCACAAACTTGCACTGGACCCAAGGTAGGCCTAAAACACTTGTTTGCCTTTATCTATAAATTGCATATTTAGAGAAAGATAGAATTTGTTTGGTTTGCTTGTCGCTAGATATCATTAGATACTAGGGAGGTCGGTCTTGTCTGCAAGAACAACTTATCCGGCTGACACACATTGCAGGTCACTATTGACCTCGACGAACCTGAAATGAAGTGCACCGATGTTGAGGTCACGACTGAAGGTGAAGAGGAAGGGGGTGAAAACTTGGAGTCCCCCTTTAAGGTCAGGAAGAGGCAGAAGCTAATTTCCACGAGACCTCACAAGAAGCAAAAGTCCGTTAAATATGCGAGTGCGACACCATTGGTCCTCACTTGATGAGATTGGTGATGTTGTACGCAACACCACTGAAACTATCTAGCGACACATTGAGGACCAGTACCACCAGGTATTGGACAAAGTAGAGCAGGGCCTAAAGGAATTGCAAGTCCAGACAAGGGTGATCTAGGTGAACGTGGGACAAGGGAGCATGATCAAGCAAGCGTGTGAAGAATTAGTACAATGGATATCACGTATGGGCTTCACGTAGTACCACTACCAGGGGGCTCTCTCCAATTTGAAACAATCGAAGAGCAGGAGCGTGCATAGTTCTGGAAGAACTTGAGTATCAACCTTGCAGTACTATTGATCCAAACCTTACATGAGCTGCACAAAGGAGTTTTAGATGAGCTCTGCGTCTGGGAGAAGCGAGCACTTTTGAATATTGAAGAGTTTAAAACTAACAATATATAGATATTTCAGGAGAAAGCCCAGGCCTTGCAGGCACACAACAAGGAAATCAAGCAGAATCAGTAGCTAGAGACCACCCTCACCCAAGTATGCAGCGAGCTCCCTGAGCTCCAAATTCCAACAGAGGCGGCCTTAGTAGAGAAAATTAAGAAGTTAGATGTTGCGGTAAAATAATCCAAGGAGAAAATTGGAAAGGTTTGGTTTGAGTTGCAGCTGCAGATATCAGAGCTTCATCTTAAGCTGCAACCAACCACTCCTTTGGAAGTCAAAGAGCAGTGCAAGGCTACTATTAAAGAAGATATGACCTATATGGACGTTGCAGTCAAGGATTGCAGACAATTGTTTGAGAAAATGATGGAGATGTGGACCTCACTGCAGGAGGATCCCCACTTGTAGAAGATCGAAGTAGATATCCATGAAAAATAACTGCAATTTGACAAGATAAGGGAAACAACATAGACCTTAGAACATGTGCAAAGGTTCACCAGACTCCAAGAAGGAAATTTCATCTAGACACAGATTTATGAGCTTTGTCAGAAGGCCTCCATTATCTCGTCAAGGATGAAACCATGGGCTGATGAGGTAATCCAACTCTCACAGATAGTCAAGAGCAAGCTAAAGGCTCTGCAGTAGACATAGAGAACCATGGACCTTTAAGTCGAAGGTCCAACCACAGAAAAATTGGTTGAAGAGGTTCATTAGGTCGCTACATAGGGAACAACAGATCGTCAAGCATTGAAGACAGAGTTCAGCGGTCTGCAGGCAAAGATTGAGGCAACACCATCAGAGTGTCTCGGGACGAGTCATGAATTTGTGTTGGGGGCCTATTGGGATGGGGTCCCCTTGGGTCAAATTTTCTAAGTTTTTGTTAAATATTGTAGTCTCTACATTTTAAGGAGTGGAGCGTGAGTAGCGCAGGTCGATAGGAGTCAAAGGGGTTTTAGGAAGGTCAAAACCCCTTAGTTTTTTTAGAGTCAAGTTGTTTTGAGACTCGCCCATGGTTTGCTGACCATGGTATTGTAATGGAGAATGATATAAAAGGAAGTCATAGAAGATTCATAAAGGTATGATATAGAAGAGATAGAAGTGCAGGATTTGGGTTTGTTTTGTCTATTCTATACCTAGGCAAAGGGGAAGGCTCCAATAGTTGTGTGCGCGGAGACCTTGGTAAGTTCGCAGACGAGTGCATGAGCCCCTGCAGTTGTGTGCGCAAGGTTGGAAAGGAGTGTATTTGAAGATCTAAGCATAATAAAGGTTGGTTTCGAAGAATTATCTGTGTATTTGTGTATTACTATTTATCTCTAAGTTTACTGTATTTTTGGATCTGTTGAATGCAGGTAACCTAGAAAAGTACTTAATAGATTCATGAATAAGTAGATCTATTCATTTTATATAATGTTATGAATGTTTAGCGCAATCAGTGAAGGGCATTCATCATCTAACTGTTAGTTGCAGTAATTTCTAGGTTTTAAGGGTTAGAGTTCGCGAAGTTTATGATAAAGACCTAAGTTTGATAGAAACATATCACATAGTCCTTTGGATGCAGAAACCTGATTCTAGAATCCCCTAATACTACATTGGGTGAGACTATAGCCTGCGCTACATGGGTTTTTGCCGAAAGGGCCGGAAGTTTAGGGTTTTGTTAGTTAGCAAAGCTAACTCTGAACTTGGGTCCAAGCCCCCTCAAGCCAACATTGAGGTTGTTGAGAGAGCAATAGTTGTATGCTAAGCTCAACAAGTGTAGTTTCTCTCAGACTGAGGTACACTATTTGGGGCATGTTGTCTCCAAGGAGGGCATTATAGTAGCTCTAGAGAATATATGAGCCATCATGGGGTGGGTATCTCCTAAGAATGTAGATGAGGTGAGATATTTCATGGGTTTGGCAGGCTAATATATGAGGTTCATCAGGAACTTGTCACAAATTTCTTATCAAATCACATCATTACAGAGGAAAGTTAAGAAGTTTGAATGGACTGAGGAGTGTGAGGCTAGCTTTGAACAACTTAAGCAGTTGTTCACACATGCACCAGTGATACAGATTGCAGATCTGGACAAAGAGTTTGTAGTGTGCGCATATGCTTGCAAGAGAGGAATTGGTGGATTCCTTATGTAGGATGTGTTAGCGCTTGAAATTTCACCTCAGGCTGAGAAAGGTAAACCTCAAGGCAACATCAAACCATTTAGCCTCGTAGCTAGCCCTACGGGGCAGGAGAAGGCTCTCTCCAGTCTATCTCGTAAAATCTTCAATAGATGAGATGACCAATAAGGTAACACTAATATTAGGCTAGTAAACTGATCAAAGAGTTTGATTTGGGGTTTTTTGGGTTTTTGTTGGCAATTTGAGGGGACATAAATTTTGGGTGCGGGGATTGGACACAGTTTCTGCAGGGGGTTCTTTGGGGTGAGGTAGGAGACAGTATTGATGCCTTTGATTGAGGTGGATGGTCAGGAATGAAAGGTGAGGAGCTAAAGAGAGCAAACAATAACTTTGAATTCTCTTTAGACAGAAGAAAACATTGAAATTAAACAAACTTAAAAGCAGAGCATGGCAAGCATGAATTCTTACTTTAACACTTCATTTGTTTAATGTGCAGAAGTAAAAGAAAGGAAATGAATCACATAACAAGCTTACAAGCATATTGAGAAACACACCATCAACACATGAGTCCTCAAGAATCCCAAAGAGGACTACAAAACCCTGGTCTTCCTTAGCCAAAAAATGCAGAGATACAATGAATAATACAATGATAGCTTATCCCTCAAGAGTCCAACCATGAAAATGAGCAAGAAAGTACATAATATAGATCATCTAACCTCTTTCCCTGCCTCCATGGGTCGAGCTCACTATCCTAGGAGCTGTTTCAACCACTTCTAAACTAAGCACTACAAACTAGGCAATCAAAACAACTTGCCTCTATAAGCTAGGAAACCAATTCATTCATTTAATTTTCACCTTTTTCATGAATGAATCTTCTAGAAGAGGTACATAAGAGTAAAAGTGCCATAAAAGTACATTAATTACATCAAATAGGATAATAATCCACCCCAAAAAGTCAAACTGAGTCAAATCTGCGTTTTCTGGGCTGTACAGTGCATTTTTTGAAAAAACTGCCTGACGGGTCGCGCGCCCCTGCCTGACGGGTCGCACGCCTTTTGAGCCATTTTTGGGGCACTTCCAGGTGGCCAAATTGAGCAAGAGTAGGCTTGTTGGAAAGGTCTGTGAGTCTACTTTCCAACCCAACTAAAATTTCTGAATTTGGTGGTCATTTGCCCCTCCAAAATTGCAATCTCCCAAGACTGCTTTCTGTGTCTCAAAAATGTGGCAGAAAGTCATTTTTTGCTTGTTTTTTGACTTTCTAGAGGCCCAAAACTTCATAAAATCTCAAGTCCATTGATGATCATATGTAACTTCTCATGAAAAATCTGGAAATGCTGAGTTTTTGCAAAATGGAGTTGCCAGGATGAAGGGTCGCGCGGGGGGTGAGACCCGTTAATGGAGAAAACCTGTGTTTGGCATAAAAAATTCACAAATGACAAAATTTTCTCCAAATTTCTTGAAATTTGGGCTGGGAGTCCCCAATCAAGTACCATGCTCAGTCAAAGAGGCTTTGGCCAAAATTTGGAGTGGATCGGGCGTTTTCCTTCGTTTTTGTGCTTTGGCCAACCGTCCTTGGAGCACCTTCGTTCTCGCCGGTATTTTTGACATTTCTTTAAAACCATGACACCCGTGCAAAAAGTGAAGGAGGTTTTTCTTCCTTGGAATGTTGTGGACAAAAAAATCTCTCAGTTTTCCAAAATTCATCTTTTATTGCTCTGGAACATCATTTGAGTGCGACTTGTCCCGATGTGTGAAACAAGGAATTTTGTCGAAATGGAGCGAAATGAAGGGAATAGGGGGCTTCTAAATTCTTGGGGAAATTTTTGGAAGTAGGGAGGGATGTTAGGAAGCAGGGGAAAGTGGAATCTCAGAGATTGAGTGAGGGGAAGGGGTCCAAAAGGGCAAAACACAGGCCCAACCTAGAAAATTGCCAGGTTGTAGCTAGAAACTAGGGTTTGTGCAAAAATGAGGAATTTGGCGGATCTAAGGGATGGGAAGTGTTTGGTAAGGTACTTTAAGGATAGGGGAAGGTGTATGAACATCAGGAAACAAGTTTTGCCGGTGATTTGACCATCCAAGAGAAATTGCCTTCAAAACCCTAGGAGAGGGAAATGACCTTGCCTAGGCACAACTGAAGCATGAATAAGGTGTAACATGACCCAATGGAACCTAATATGATGATAGCAACCCTCTGAATGATGATAGGCTCAGCTGAATGATGACATGGACTGACATTTGGACAACTTTGAAAAGTGTGAAAGCAAACCCTAGACCTAATGCCTAGTGACCAAATTTTGCTTGAAGACTCACTGAAATGACAAAATTTGACCTTGACACTTCAAAATCACTTTGTAAGAGCATATTTGATCACTGGAGGAAGGCTGGAAAGACTGACACTAACAGGATGGACAAGTGGTATGTTATGAGTCCTGGAAACTAAATGAACATGAGCATTAATATCCCACACATGATTTGGAGTTAGAAATGATCATACATGCATTGAAGATGTGGAGACACTATCTTATTGGTAGGAGATTTGTACTTATGAGTGATCATATTGGATTGAGGTATTTGTTTGACTAGCTGAATCTGAATGCTAGGTAGGCTAGATGGTTGGCCACGATTAGTGAGTTTTATTTTGAGATTTGATATATCAAATGTAAAGAGAACAAAGTGGTCGACGATCTTAGTAGGCAGATATAGGTAAATCACTTAGCAGCTACGAGATTCTATGGGATAGACTTACAATATAGGATCTCGCAGGAAGGTCAGCAAGATGTCAGGTATATGGAGATTGTGCACATGTTACAGTAGAGCACAGGTATAGGTACAGGTGATGGTACAAGTATAGGTGCACATGCACAGGATATGGATTATTATCTTGTGGTAGATGGATTGGTCAAGTTCTGAGACAGGATATATGTGCCAAATAAAAGTAAGATCAAGAAGGTGATCTTGAGGGAGTTTCATGCAAAACCATATTTGGGTCACCCACGGTATCAAAAGACACAGACAACAGTGAATAATTTTATTATTGGCTGAATTTGAGGAGGGATGTAGCATAGTTCGTGGCTAGATGTTTTGATTATCAACGAGTGAAAGCCAAATGTAAGCATATAGGTGGATTGCTACAACTGATTGCAATTTCATAATGGAAATGGGAGGTCATTTCCATTGACTTCATCACAGGGTTTCCAAAGACAGTGAGATAGAAGGATTCCATCATGGTTATTGTGGACAGGTTGTCAAAGGTTGCACACTTCATTTTGGTTAAGTCTACATTCTCAGCTAGCGATGTAGCACAAGTATTCACCATAGATGTGGTCAGATTGAATGGTTTTTCAAAGAATATTGTGTCAGACAGGGATGTGAAGTTCACTTCCAAGTTTTGAAAAGAATTATTTGTAGGTTTGGGCACAGAATTGGCCTTCAGTACAGCTTATCATCCACAGATAGATGGACAAACAGAAAGGGTCAACAAGATATTAGAGGACATGTTGAGGATGTACATGATGCATCAGCAGGGGAAATGGGAAGAGTATCTCCCCTTGATATAGTTCACGTACAACAATGGGTATTAGGAATCATTGAGAATGAGTCCTTTTGAGGCATTGTATGGGTGGAGTTGTAACACTTCCATAAGTTGGAGTGATTGGGTTAGTAGGGTGTTGATTGGACCAGATATGTTGGTAAACATTGAATAGGAAATGTAGGTTATAAAGAGGAATCTAAAGGTAGCATAGGATAGGTAGAATAGCTATAAAGATTAGAACAGGTTGTTTAAGAAGTTCTAAGTTGGGGAAAAAGTGTACTTTCGCATCAAACTGAAGAAGAGCTCCTTGCGGATTGGATCATGTGTCAAGTTGGCACCATAGTTTTGTGGACCCTTTAGTATCATTGAGAGGATTGGCCAGTAACCTATCGACTTGCACTACCTCTGATAGTGAAAGTACACGATGTATTCCATGTAACTTTTCTTAAGAAGTATGTTAAGAATGTTGATCATGTGGTTGACTCATTTGTATTGCAAGGGGAACCAAATGGAGAATTCCAACTGAAGCCTTAGTGTATATTGCAAAAAAAGGTGCTCATGCTATGGAACCAGGAAATCAAGCAAGTTAAGGTGCAATGGAAGCACTTTGGGCCCAATGAAGCTACATGGGAGATGGTGGATCAGATGTGGGCTATGTATCCTTCCTTGTTTGCCGAATTAGGCAAAACAGTTTGGCTTGGTGTTTTGGCATATGCTTTGGTATATGTTTTGATGATGTTGGTTTATGTACATATGCATATGGATGTAAAGACCGCCACGAGTTGTGTTATAAAGCTCCACTATGCGGTATGTTGTTATGATGTCATGTTTTTATGTTATTATGTTGGTTTGATTTCAATAGGGTGATCATTGTAAATACTACATCGGACTAAGTTATAAGGATCCATCGGCAGTATATATTTTTCTTACAACAATTTTATGGTGATAGGTGTTGTTGAACACCGAGGATGGTATTCCCCTAAGGGGGAGGGTTTTGTAACATCCCTGATGAAAATTCCATGTAATAAAAGTAAATAAAGGAAAAATAATAACCACAGATGATGGACACTTATTCCAAGCCGAATATTGGGCAGAATCCTAGTGATGGGGATCACTTGTGATTTTTTAAGGCTAAGGAAATTGGCAAAGGTAATGGCTAGGGCTTTGGAAAGGAAAAATGGCATTTTTGGCAGAATTATTTATGAAAATAATGGAAATTAGGAGAAAAGGGAGGTGAAAGGTCACAAGTTCCATGTGAGGAGGAAAATGAAGAAAAATAATGGAAAATGAAGAATATAGAGGCCTCATTCATAAAAAGGATTTTGAGGATTAGTTGGTAACCTTTTGTTAGTTCATTTTTGGAGCTCTCTAGTTATTCTCTCTCTCTCTCTCTCATACTCTTGGATACTTAGAGTTTTCTTGGATAACTTGTGGTGGGTGTGGCATACTTGGATTCTTGGAGAAAGAAGGCAAAGGAAGAGAAGGAAAGCACAAGAAGGCATTGAGATCAACAACTACATCAGATTTTCTTGCAGGTACCGAGTTGCATGTATGTTTCCTTCACTAGTTTTGGCATGCATGGCACATGCATGTGGTTTCTTGGTTGTGATCTGTCATTGGCATGGAGGATTTCCTGGATTGACAATGGATTACCTAGCCTTGCCATTTCCTGGATAGCCATGGTGATTGTGGGTTTACTTTCATTATTTTTTTTGGTTGCTTCTCATTTCCTTAGCTTGGGTTGAGTTACTAATTCCTAGAGCCTTGGTTGGAAAAATGCTTTGGAGCCTTGTAACAGCTTGGTTTGAGTTACTAGTCATGTAGCCTTGGTTGGACAAACACTCTGGAGCTCTTTGTGGGTTGCATTTGTACACCTGGAGCTTTAGTTTGACAAATTCACTGGAGCTCGATGAGAGTTGTTGGTTGAGTTACTAGTCCTGGAGCCTTGGTTGGAACAAACACTCTGGAGCCTTTGATAGCTGGGATAGAGACCGATCTGATGATGATTTTGTGTTGTCCGACCGTGAGGTGGAATCACTTTTTGATGGGTTGAGGTGTATGGCCTCAGAATCCCTAGATGGTTTTTGATTGATGTTTTTTCTATGACATCCCACATTCATAATTGGAATATGGCATAGGGGTGAATGGCTGAAGCGAGATTTTGCTCAACCATTCTATAGTCAAGTGGAAGGTGGAAGTCTCATCCTGGGTTTGGATTTTGCATCAATAATGAAAGGTTATTTCTCCTGGTATTTCTATGAGTATTATGGTGGTCTATATGTGGTGTATATGTTTTTGGTTTCATTGATATTTCTGTCCCTATTATGCTAGTTATATATATGTTTTATGACAACAACCATGTGTGGCTCTCATAATGTTTTTACTTGTAAATGAATGATCAATGTATCTATGACCTAATGGATGGAATGGCAATTGATTTGTTAAGGCATCAATGGCTCTTAGCGATTCTCAGCTAAGTATGAGACCCCTATGCTTAGAACTGTTAATTACACATGTAGACTACACATTTGCAATATATTTGAAGAAATGCCTATTGTGGGTAGTAGGGGTCCATTCAAGGTCTTGAATAAGTATTTTCTTTAGTACTGTCATTTCCATGTTATTTTACTGATCTGAAGAGTTGGTTCAATTCTAGGCAGTGACCTGGGCTTTGGGCCTAAAAAGGTGGCCCAAATCCCGGAGTCGTTGGCATAGCATTGACAGGTTTGGTCTTTGGAATTGGCAAGCAAGCTTGTGAGAGTGAATTTGGGTTTCTGGTCACCCTCATGCCTATAACATGGGAGCGACTGAGGTTTAAGCTGTCCAAAAGTTCAGTGGGACCCCAAGGTAAAATGTCTGAAGTATTGGATTGGTTCCTGAGGGTCATGTAGCTGATTATTAATGTTTGTATGGTGTGTTTCTGGTTCCACTTTCTTAACATGACTTAGGAGGTGGAATCACATCATAGTGGCCTCTCATCACATGTTTACCCTAGTTATCCGGTTTGTTGGGTATATGTGCGAGGAGGGTGTTACATGGAGCCTCCAACTATGTGATCTGGAAGGCTAGAATTTCATGCCTTCTAGATGAGCATGATCTCTAGACTTATATCAATAGTGTGGTAGATGTACTTGCAGATGTAGATCTGCTTAAAAATTAAAAGAAGGAGATGGAGAAAGTTAAGAGGTTGATTCTCTATGGGCTTCAAGATCATGTGGTATCTCACATAGCTGGCAAAGGTACTGCCCGACAGATGTGGGAGGCACTAGCTATGTTGTACGAAGGATCTTCTGAGTAACGAAAGATGTATCTTGAGGAGAAACAGAGATGCACAATGATACAAAAAGGAGAGTGTATAGATCCATTCCTTAGTAGGCTTTAGGATGTCTGGGACAAGATGTATTCATTAGGGTCAGTGCCCCAGCCTACAGAGTTGGTGCGATTAGCTCTAAATAGCATTTTCGAAGAATGGAAAGTTTTTGTCTAGAGTATCCTAGGCAGATAAAAAATACTAGAGTGGGATTGCATGTGGGTTGATATGCAGTAGGAGGCGATGAGACAAGATTTGGTGAAGAGAAACATCAATGGTGCTAGCAGAAACAGTGGGACGAAGCAAGCAAAGAATGAGGAAGATGTGGTCTTGGCATCATAGGGGCAGTAGGAGTAGTGCAAGAGGAAGAAGGAAATTTCCAAGATCAAGTGCTTCAGGTGTGGTGAGATTGGTCACTAAAACTATCAATGTCCTCTCAGAAATAAGGATAAGGGGGGGAAGCAGGATCAGTAGGCTACATCCACAGATATCGACAGGTTGTCCTCCAGATTGGAGGAATATTTTTCCATGATCACCGAGATACCTCCAGGAATGAGGTAGGGTGACTTGGATATTTAGCCCCAGAGAGATGCAAGATGGGCATGATTATTGAGGAGGTCCACCCCATGGATAAATACCTTTCTACATGAGCCCAAGACATACAGTAGCGAGATGGATTAGTGGCAGTTGGTGCAATGAGGTGCCAGAGTGATAGATGTAGTATCTAGTAGAGGTCAAAGATTGAGCAGCATAGATCAGAGTTGATAGTAGTGTAGTTGGCACAAAGCAGACACAATAGCAGCACAGAGGGTCCAATGACAAAGAATAGTTTAGTAGTAGTTAGAACTCGGGTGATAGATGCATCATATGGACCATAGTTGGTTCAATATTTTGGATGATTTTTTGTTGCAGTTGCAATAACAACAATTAGAGAAGGTTGTAGTGTAGATGCAATGTTGGCAGCAGTTCAGCAGGGCCATCAATAACACGGATGCAACATTTATCAAATTTGCGCAATAATTGGTGGGGAGCAGCAGCCAGATATCAGCAACACAATAGGGGATGGTGCAGAGACAGAGTGATGCTTCAGTGGGTTGTAGCACTAGAGTACATTCCTCACTAAGAGGGAGTGTTGATTTATATAGCATTGGATGTGTTCTAGCCTCGATATTTTGCAGAGAGGCCAAGACATGTGTATTCTCCAAAACCCATACGTAATTTCTGGAAATTCACCTAGAGACTACCTAATTAAAATAATTAACTTTTTTTTAATGGTTCCTAAGTCTAAACTTAGGAATTTTGGCTAATTAAAGGGTATTAATTAATTCATGGTGAAATCTTCTAGAAGAAGACATCTATCGAGTTCTAGTTCATCTTAGCCATCGATTATGTTTTAATATTGGTAGTTGAAGCCTCAATGAGATATTATAAGAAGAGCTTTGATGGGGGTTGGAGAACACACTTGAGATACCAGAAATTCGATATCCAAAGTAACAATTGTGTGTTACCAGAAGTGATTTAGTAAGAGTGAAGGAGTGAGAGAGGGGTAGGGATATTAATGCTAGAAGGAATATTTTCTAGTCTGGTGAGTTCATATCAGAGAGATAGAAAGTTCCATAGAGAGGCAACGCAAAGCAGAGAGGAAACACATTGCTTCAGAGGTGAAGAGGAAACACATTGCTTCAGAGGTGAAGAGGAAACACATTGCTTCAGAGGTGAAGTCATATGTTATTGGGGAGACACAGTGATTTAGTGCTAGAAGTCGGAGTGGGATCCAAGAGGCCAGGAGAGTCCATTTCCCATAAAACAGTTGATTAGTTAGTGAGAGAGACATTGGTCCAAGTTTTGTGACATAGAAATGTGTAGAGGCAATAGAGAGCAGCTCATATTGAGCTAGGGTTAGTGTCAAATCATCGATGGAAGTGATATTTTTCTTACTAGATCTTGTGTTTGTCATTTCTCTATATGGATTGCTAAATTTGTGCATCCATAGATTTGTACTCAGATTTACTACTGCATAATAATAAAACCCTCAGCTGTTGTACCAGTTTTCCCAAGTTGGATTTTTCCAGGGACATTGGTCCAAAAATAATAGTGTTATTTGTGTGTGTGTGCATGTATTCTTCCAGCATTATTTTTCTTCCACAATATTGTATTTGTGAAGGTTGTAGTGTATTAGTTTTGATATTTATCATAGGGTGTAGTAAATAATTTGTTCAAGTTTATTTAATAAATAGAAGAAACTTAATCATACATTGCAGTAGGATTCATGGTTTCTGAATTTTCACAGATGATGGTAACATGCTCAAGAAATTTCAACAAATTCCAGTGCACCTTTTTCGAGAAATTGACCTCCATTACCTACAACAATTTTTATTTTTTCTTGATATTGTTGCATCCATTGGCCATGTTTTTTTTATGGGTAGGTGGATAAGGATGATGGAAACATGCTAAAAAACATTTAGGTCAATCTAGTCTAGAATTTGAGAGATATCGATAAACTAATTCTGTTACAGGAGGTTATCTTGAAATGCTACAGGAGGGACCATAATTGCTACAGGAGGCAAATCCGATTGGAGAAAGAGGCAAAAAGGTCATGTATTCTTTAGGAAATGTTGAGATAGGTCCACCATAGCCTCATCATTCATTTTCCACACCACTTGACCTCTTCTCCACTCTCATTTTCATCCCTGTCCATGAAAAATCTCCATTTTCACCCCTTCTTTCATTAATTTCACCATAACCAAGGTTTTATATCCTTGCCCATTGATTGATCATGAATTATCAATTTTTTTGGAAGCATTATCTAAAGGATATTGTTGTCATAGAAGGGTTTTTGTGACTGCTACAGGAAAAACTACATTCCTGTAGCAGTTTGCAATTACCTTACAAAACCACAATTGATAGCACTAGAATGAAGAACCAATAATATTGAAGATATTGGAGAGTCATTTCCTTAATTTTGGGAATTTACATGACCTATACATATTTATGCAAGATCGCTATTCATCTCCAACAACAACCTCTAATCCATGGTGGCACCTATATTTTGATCACATGGAACTTCAATTAGTCAAGACCAGATTCCATCCAATGAAAAACGATTGATGAAAGTGGCATTTTGTACCTCAAAGATAATTCCAACAACTTCATCAATGTTCCAACAACCTCATGCAAGCATCAAGTCAATCATCAACTACAACACTCACATCATGAGCATCTCAGTAGCAACATTTTATCTAGGGATGTGAAGCAACAACAACAAAAACAAAAAAATTGAGAAAACCACCAAATTCAAGGTTATTAGCAATAGGACCTCCAACAGATTATCACATGCAGTTTAAGGATCATCAGTAGTAGCTTCAGAACCACCAAAGGCAACTTCAACAGTCATATCAACAACCTTAATGTCACTTATTGGCTTAGGGGTTCCTGACCTAGGTTCAAAGTTAATTATGCAAAACAAAACCCTACACTACTGGTCCTTTTGGCAACAAATCGCATAGCACAGGCTGCAGTCTCTCTCAAAACAGTATGGGGGGGACGATGGAACCAAGTTTGTGCATCCAGAGATCAATGTGATGTCTTTTATTTCCCTATATCTATCTTCACATAGATCTATAAGCCGTTAGGGCTCACTACTGCAACTCCACTTAAACTACCTTCACACCTTCATGAAGGTCCACGATCACCTTTGTAGACCTTTAACAGTTTATTCATTCACTTACGCGCATTAGACAATAACCCTAGATCTAAACTCACGCAAATCTACCTTAGTATTTAATAAACATAATAGAATGCATCATAATCTTCGTGAAAGTACTTAACATACAATACGTACAGTTATTGACACTTATGCCCTAAACTAGTGCATCATTATATCAATAATTCATAAACATATTATTCATACGAATAATATATTGCAATCATAATCAATAGAAGTTAACATATAAACATAGGAATTCATAAACAATCTCCTTTATTGATCTTTAATATGGTATTATAGACTCCAAACTACCATGCGCACTTAGCTGTAGGGGTCCGCTCACTCAGTTGCAAAGTCTACCTAGGCCTCTTCGCACTTAGCTGCAGAGTATTTCTCTCCTATTTGATCACTTCTCTGCACTATCTTCTATTGACCCATTACATCTCAGACTATCATATTATGCCTTAGACTCTCGAAGACACGTCTATTTATACAATCCCATGGTTCGCAGACCATGGGTGGGTCTCAAGGCTGACTCAACTTTACATAAATAAGGGGCTAAAACCCCCTTTGACTCCTTATCACCTATGTGCTCCAAATCCACAAATTGTGGAGAATTTACATCTTTTTACAAAAATTACATCAAAACTTGGGTCTTTAACCCCAAAACTAACCCAGGGGACCCCATCCTAACAGGCCCCCAACACAAATATTGTGACTTGCCCTCAAGTCACTCGGATGGCATGGAGATCTTGCTGCGAAGATCCCCCAGGTCCACCTAAACTACTGAAACCTCAGTAGCACTCTGCATTGCTGCCTGCTTGACTTCTTCCACTAGCTTCTTGGTAGTTGGTCCTTTTGCAGCTAACTTCATTGTCTATTACGTCTTTTGCAAGCATGTGAGCTTTTCCTAAATGTTGGTCATGGCCTGGTAAGCTTCGTGTTGGGCATGGAATCCCCCCACAACATGGTTTGGGGCTCAAAGCCCAAGTTTTGAGTAATATTGTTGTAAAAACTCTGCGAATTGTGGGTGTGGAGTGCGAATTGTATGTTAGAGTCATAGGGCTATGCGCCCTAAGTTTGGAATGTAGTGTCAGCCCACCATGGTTCGCAGACCATGGGATTGTATAAATAGAGCGAGGCTCTAAGTTGTAAAGTAGTTAAGTGAAGAAAAGTTGAAAAACTGATGGAGTCAATAAGATAGTGAGCATAGAGCAAGAGTCTAGTATCTTGGGTCATAGTAGTAGGAAGAGGCTCTGCAGCTGAGTGCACAGAGGCCTAGTAGAGTCCACAACTGAGTGCGCAGAACCCTGCAGCTGAGTGCACAGGACGGAGTCGAGTCTGTAACCAAGGAAGAAGAATAATAAAGAGAAGTTTTATCTTAATTTCATGTATCCGTTCTTATGTTATTAAATATTTGATATCAAGTGAAATTATATTGTTTATTTACTGCGCGCTTTTGTATGAATGATAAATATTGTTCAGTATAAATGAAAGCATACAGATAATCTAAGCTAATCCACTAATATTGATTTTCTAGTAAAAGGTTGGGTAATAACACTGTTCAGGCCACGAGTAAGGCTATGCAAAGGCAACAACACCGACCGCGAGGTACTGATAGGTGCACGTAGCAACGTGCACATAGGGTCAAACTACGGACCACTTGGAACCCATTAGAGATCCTAGGGTGCGGAAACCTAGTTCTAGCACCCTCCCATACTACTTCGGGTGAGACCTCAATCCGCGCTCTGCGGACTGTTGCCGAAAGGGCTATTAGTACTGGGATTTTTTTGGTTAAATCATCTCCGAACTTGGGTCAGGCCCCAACAAGCCAACAAATGGTTCCATTGTCAGGACCAGGATCTACATAAGGGATGTCTGATGTCGTGTCACTGGAATCCAACGAAGAAAGAAATTGAAGGGTGGTTAGATAGAAAGATTCATGAGTTCGCGGCGCAGGAAAATAGGAATCCGTGAGTATCAAAGGAATAGTGGTTGGAGTGCTACTTATATATGGAAATCCATGAAATTTTCTTTGCATCCTTTCTCTCTGAGTTGTATGAGTGGATCACGAAGCTAGCAGATAGTCAAGGAAGGTGTAGGCTTGACAAACCAATTATGTGGACTCCAGAATTAGTGCGCAGACTAGAAGCATTGGAAGATAAGATCGCACACATTGTGGACCATTGGTTTGATCGGATTATAGGAGGATTTATCACTGAGTTTGCGGTAGACATGACAGTTAGATACAACAAGGTAGAACAACGCTTCCTCAAAGGACCACGAGGTAAGTGCATTAAATATTTGAACACTTGGATTAAGATGTTATTGTGCGAAAAGCAAGTTATGCAAATAAATTGATGTTTGGGGCTATGCGGAGTGGGAGGATCTATAGAAGCAAAGGTAGCGTAGAGATAGAGAATAGCCCCTTGATTTTGCCTCGGTGGGAAAGCGAGGAAGAGCTTGTGAAAGTTTCTCCAAGAAGCATGGTTAGTCTGATAAGGCAGAGGATTCTGTGCATACCACCTCCACCTACACTGCCACCAGTCTCACCATCTTCACCTCCATCTCCACCCACACGACCTCCGCCACCACCACAATTTGATATTGCAAGTGCGATAAAATTGCCGATATTCAGGGGAGTAGGGAACGAAGATCCAAACCAATTTTGGTTTGTGGTAAGGGCCATATGGGAAGCACAAGGGGTCTTGGATGACAATATAAATAAGGCAACATTGGTGAGCACATTGCAAGATCACGCACTGACATGGTACATTAAGCATTCTAACGACCATCCAAATGTGGGGATTGATGATATCCAAGCCACGCTAAACAGGGGATTTAGCAGGCCAAAGTCAGAGACACAATCGATTATCGAGTTTAAGGAGATCACGATGCTTCCAGGCGAGACCCCATGGGATCTATACTAGAGACTGAAGAGTATGATTCATGAAGCCAACATGACCTTGATATATGGGCAGCACCTCGTATGGTTTGTAGTGTCACTAACACTGCATCTAAGAATGACGTTGTTACAGCGGAAGTTATCCAGCCAGGCCGAACCTTTGGAGATTGCAATGAGACTGCACGAGACCCCAATACAAGATCTTGGTCTAGGAGTCCTGCAAATCGACACACAACTGCAGATTTTGTGTCTGGAAATGCAGAGTTTGAAATAGGACAGGACAACTTGCCCAAAAGCGTGCGAGGAGGTATGGTGCATAAAATGCAAAGGCCAGGGGCATGACAAGGACCATTGTCTAGTCTTTGTGAATTACTTGGTGGGAGGAGGGCCAATGCCATTAAGACCTGAGACACAAGTAGGACCGAGCGTGGCGCCTACATTATGGTGTGAAATCTTTTAGATAAGAGGAAAACACGCTACGGATAATTGTCATCTATTGCAGAAGTATACACAAACGTCCCAACAATTATTTTGTAATTTCTGTAGGTCGGTAGGCCATGATTAGTGCACCTGCAGAAGTTATGAGCTAATGACGGATCAGAATCCTACCTATAGGATGTAGGGCCAAACATGAGCCCTTGACCCAAATGCAGGAATGGTGTGCGCTAGATTTTAGGGGCACGGATGATATCGAGGAGGAATGGGACCAAGAAGGGGTTGCAGAAAACTAATTTGTTACAATTGCAGAGGGCTAGGACACTATGCCCGCAATTGTATGAATCTGACAAGAACATCATGTTTATACTATACTCAGTTTTATCATGAGGCAGAGGACTACCCTACACTGATAGCGAGGCTACATGAGAAAGGGGTACTCCAGCCTCCCCCAACTCAGAATTTGCAAATGATGAGGTATGAGCCGCGCGAAGAGGACTCGAATGTAAACATAGTGCTCAGAAGCGGTATCACGACAGGAGATGACAAAGGTAAGTAGCCTAAAGAAAGTGTGTGGATTCACAAGGCTCCTATAAAGGAACTTGAATTTGATTTAGAGCATGCAAAGGAGACATTCATGGAAGCTAAGAAGAGCTTCACGAAGGCCTCCACTTTAGGTAGTAAGGATCAACTAGAGCCAGAGATGGATCCTTCAATGATCACTACCTTTCTGGAGACATGTATGAAATTGCTGTGCGACATCAAACTGTGAAAGGGTTGTAGGAACTTATCAGTAGGTGCACTAGGTTAGGAGAACCGTGTGTAGTCTGGAAACTCAGAAAGCACATATCGTGAATAGGGAAGGAAATGAGATTGACTGCGCAAAGCGAGGAGTGTGAAATGGATCGAGTAATTATGGATCTAGGATCGGACATGAATGTACTGCCAAAACAGGCATGGGAATGCATGGGTAGACCCACGCTACCAGGGTCTCCTATTCAATTGCAAATGGCGAACCAACAGAAGATCTTACTCATGGGAAGATTGCATGGAGTAATGGTGGATATTGAAGGTGTAAACGTGATGGCGTATTTTGAAGTGATAGAGATTTTCGATGACAACAATCCCTATCCCATGCTATTGGGAATAGACTGGGCCACTGATATGAACGGAGTAATAAATCTAAAGAAGCGCAAAATGATTTTTGAGAAAAAGTCACTATGCGTAGTGGTGCCTTTAGACCCTGCGGAAGGAGCGTGCTACACAGAACTAACGCATGACAACGAGGGTGACAACAAGCTAGAATGTATATATAATATAACTACTCGGGAACAGGATTGGGTGAATCCTACAGCAGATGGCCAGATTTCGTGGGAGTGCTAAAGATCCTGCACATCAGATTCAGATGAGGAAACAGAATGATGGTAGAACCGGTTATATGAGGTAACCACACTAAATTGCAACATGATGGTTAGATCACTGTGCTGCGTGACAACAGAGGTAAGGGATCTGCCTATGTATGACGGATTGACAGTGGTGGATGAATTCTTAAACAAATTTGAAAGTGCAGTGCCTAAGGAGCAGCGGGTCGATGCTCTGAAATGGGCACTACTCGCGACAGCTGCAAGGTGGTTGGGTATGCATCAGAGAAGCTTTGAGGAATGGCATGAATGCCAAAGGGGGATGCTTATACAATTTGGAAACCTCAACTATGGATGGGAGCCAATTATGAGGGGTGAAACAGTGTGCACACCCACCTTTCCAGATGGGTATAGGCGTGTGGTACATAGCCCGCACGAATGCACACCGCTATCACGATAGGAAGCATGAACAACAAGCAGAAGCAGACAAGAAAAGGGCGTGAAAGACAAAGCACGATAAAACCTTACGCGCCAAACATCATACATGGGGAAGCCTTTGACAAGGTGTGCGAAGTTCTGAACAAGGTCCACCATGTGAGATGCACCGACTGGGACCTGCGCGTACCAGCGATTGTTTGAGCATATAGGACTATGTGCAAAACTATGACCACGCGAGCACTTTCGAGGTTAAAGTATGAAGTAGGAGCTGTAGTCCTTGTGTAGCATGCGAAAACAAGTCCGCACATAACAGCACCCATAGATACAATGGTCTGCGTTGACCGGGATGAGGAAATCACATAGCCGCATGAAACAGAACATATGAGACTTAAGGAAGAAATCTGACGGGGAAACTGTAGACTTCGCAAACTTGAAAAAGACTAGGTACAGCTAAGGGAGAAAAGTGTTTTAATGGACGTAGAGATCAAGAAGCTGGAAAGCAAAATAAAGGAAGCATTTCTCATCGAGAAACCGAGGATGGCAAGGAAAGGTGCGTATAGTCATACTGACAAATTAGAAAGCTATCGTTGGGAATTGGTTAGTATGCTGCCGTGGCTGAGACCGCATCTCGCCAAATGTAGTGACCAAGGCAACGTAGTAAAAATAGTAGAGTGCGCGATGCCGATCACTACAAGGGGAGATGAGGTTTTTCTATGAACCATGATGAGGACGAGATGAAGCCTCGCACTGGTGGTGCGCCCACTTGACTACCCAAAGGAAGGATAGTCTTAGTGCTCCAGGCAATTGAAAGGGAGCACGGGACTATAAAATATTCTACCTAGGGGCTGCGCGATATGAGAAATACGCACAGGAGCAGGACATCATAGGGTTCTTGTTAAGTCCCTATAATACTAGTGATTACCCCATTACTATTGTAGTTTTATCCATTATTAATATTTTTGTGCCCCTATTGTCCCCATATTGTTATTACTGTGCCCCATAGAATCCCTCTATTGTTATTTTTGTGGCTTTATATTATTATTGTTAGGTCGGCTGGGTTATATTATGACTCCTTAAACTCCTATATATAGAAAGGAGGTTTTTTCATTTGAATCATCCAAGAATTGTTCATTTATGTAATGTAAAGGAGCTTTTCCCCTTGAAGAGGCTGAATTCTAAGGCGTTGATCTATATTTTTTATCTTTTTGTGAGCTGGTTTCATAACATTTGGTATTAGAGCTTTGGATTCTAGGGTTTCGCTACTCCAAATAGGTGATCGTAGAATTTTCACTGTAACTTTTTTTTGTGATGTTTCAGAAGCTAAAAGAAAAACCCATTTCAGAAGAAATCGCACTGAACCTCAGGTTCAAATTTTAGAGCTTTTTGCACTATATTTGCAGAGAGATGGTCTGAGGAAGTTGGTCTTTGTGTAGACTCCTGAATTACATTCCAAACAGGTGACCCAAGGAAAATCGTCATAACTTTCTCTCTCAGCATCGGATTGAAATTTTGTAAGAAGGTACATAAACACAACAGACTGTAGTTTCTTGTATATATTTTTCAGAGAAAAAGGTCAAAACAGTGACTCGTATAACGTCGTACAAGTTCGCACTACTGGACTAGTCTATAATCAGGTCACTGTGGGAGATTTGGCATAACTCTTCCTTGGAGAATCCAATTTGGATCAGAATGGTGGCATTGGAAAGAGGATACATAGGACTACTACAAGTCACAATTTTAGAACTGGATGATCCGAAATTACAGAGATACATAAGAGGCAATATCGAGCTCCTACAAAGTGAAAAAAGGTGTGTAGATTTTTTAAATTTTTTCTTAAGCTTGGTTTGAAAAATTATTTTGAAGAATTCAAAGGGCATAGTAGAGCATTATTATCAGTAACTGATGCCCCGAGGAAATAAAATGCAAACACCTAGTAAGCAACCTGAAAGCCCTAGCATGAGTCATGAAGAAGAGGAAGAAATGCTACATGATATATCAAAATTACAAGACCAAGTGCAACAAATGTCACTCTCACAAAAGCTAACAGAAGCTAAGATAAATGGCGTGGAATCTAAGATAAATGGAGTGGAATCTAAGATAAAGGGTGTAGAAGCTAAGATGAATGGTATGGAAGCTAAGATGGATGATTTGAAGATAGATTTGAAGATAGGCATGGAAGATTTGAAGATAGATTTGAAGACAAATTTGACAAAGTTTCTACAAGAAATGCTTACTAATGGTGAAAGGGTAGTAAAGGAAACTCATGATGAGAACAAAAGAAATGTTAAACATGATTTCATAGACTCTAATGTTGGACCGAAGACCCACCATATTCTAAAAATCAATATGAGGAAGTTTGATGGCAAGGATCCCGCAACATGGATATTACAAATGGAGCAATTTTTCGATCTCAATAATGTGCAAAACACACAAAAGGTACGTATTGCAACTTTATATTTGAAACCAAATCAATTTGTATGGTATCAATGGCTTTGCTCTCGTAAACAAATTATCACTTGGGCAATTTTTACGGAAGAATTGACAGCACATTATGAGGACACAAAAAGCAACACTTTTTTTAGCCAATTGATAAGTCTCAAACAAAAGGGCTCAATAATGGAGCACATTGAGGATTTCCAAAAATTGAACATAAGGGTAAAAAATATTCCAGAGGAGAATAGGATTGATGTGCTCATAGGGACTTTAAAGGATAATATCCAACATGATGTTTGCCTTTGGGAACCTGATTCATTAGAGAAGGCATTCCGGTTAGCAAGAAAAATGGAAAGAAAAATGATGGCAACCGGGAAGCATACCACTCACAACTATAAAGATGGAAGTGTTGTTGCCCCTAGTCTTCCACAACCTATAAGGTTGACGCCGCAACAATTGGAAGAAAAAAGAGCAAAAGGGCTTTTTTACAGTTGTGATAGCAAATACACTAAAGGTCATAAGTGTGCTGAGAAGAAACTATTCTACATCGATTGTGAAGAGGAAGAAGAAAAGGAGCAAGAAAGGTCAAAAGAAGAGGATATACTCCAGGAACAAAGCCTAGATAAAGAAGCAATGAATCCGACCATATCTTGTAATGCATTGGATGGAGTTACCACTCCTCAAACCATTAGGATAGAAGGACAAATCAAGAAGAAAAAGGTAAAAGTGTTGATTGATTCAGGAAGTACCCACAATTTTATTCATTGTAAGATGGAAAATGAATTGAATTGCTTCCTATATCCAGCACCAGAGTGTCAAGTGATGGTTGCAAATGGAGGAACGATAAATTTCTCTAGAAAGTGCCATAATATCAAGCTATCCATGGGAGAATATGTATTGAATAGCCAATGCTTTCCATTCCAATGGGAGGTGTTGATGTTGTACTAGGAGTCCAATAGCTTTTAATTTTCAAGAACTTTTCATGAAATTTTCTATGGAAGGAAAGGAAGTTGAATTAAGGGGTATTGCAGGGAAATCGGGAAAGATAATCAACTCTAATGGTATGACAAAGCTTCTAAAAAAGGAACAAAGAGGTGTAATTGCACAATTATGTTCACTAGATGTTTCCACATTGGAATCATCTATTTCTCCAGATCTCCAAAAAGTCTTGGACAATCATTCCAAGGTATTTGAGACTCCCAAAGGTCTACCATCTATTCGTGATCATGATCATGCTATTCATCTGATTCCAGGAAGTGTTCCTCCAAACATCAGGCCATACAGATATCCCTATGCCCAAAAGAGTGAAATTGAACGTATGGTTGTAGAAATGCTAGAGGCGGGTATAATTCAACCTATTCAAAGTTCTTTCTCTGCTCCAATAGTATTAGTGCATAAGAAGGATGGATCATGGTGCATGTGTCCAGATTATAGGGAGCTCAACAAGCTCACTATTAAAGTTAAGTTTCCCATTCCTGTCATTGATGAATTACTGGATGAATTGCATGGATCAATTTACTTAACCAAGTTGGATCTTCGTTTAGGATATCATCAAATCAGAATGAAGACTGAAGACATTCTGAAAACAACATTTAGAACTCATGAGGGTCATTATGAATTTTTGGTCATGCCTTTTGGCCTTATCAATGCACCTTCTACATTTCAAGGTTTGATGAATTCCATTTTTAAACCCTTCCTTAGAAAATTTGTGTTAGTATTTTTTGATGATATATTAATCTACATCAAGTCTTGGAAGGATCATGTTGAACATGTTGACAGGGTGCTACAACTATTGGAGGAGAAACAATTATATGAAAAAAGATCCAAATGCTTATTTGGAGTACAAGAGGTGGAATATCTGGGTCATATTGTATCTCATGAAGGAGTTAAGGTAGACCCTAGAAAAATTAAAGCCATTAAGGAATGGAAAATCCCCACATCCATAAAGCATCTGCGAGGATTTCTCGCATTGATAGGGTATTATCAGAAGTTTGTTACGAATTATGGGAGAATAGCAGCATCTCTAACAACATTATTGAAGAAAGATGCATTTTCATGGACTCTAGAAGCAACAAAGGCCTTTGAACATCTTAAAGAGGCAATGTGCCAAGCACTGGTCTTAGCTACAGTGGACTTCACAAAAACCTTTATTGTGGAATGTGATGCTTCAAGAAATGGAATTGGTGTTTTTTTAATGCGAGATGAAAGACCCATTTCTTTTGAAAGTCATCCAATCAAGGGAAAGCTTTTACAAAAAGCTATTTATGAGAAGGAAATGTTGGCAATACTCCATGCACTTAAGAAATGGTGACCCTACCTAATGGGAAGACACTTCAAGGTAAAAACGGATCATGATAGCCTTAAACACTTTTTAGAACAAAGATTATCCTCTGAAGAGCAACAAAAGTGGGTCACAAAGATCTTGGGTTATGACTTTGAAATCATCTACAAAAAAGGGAAGCAAAATGTGTTGGCAGATGCACTCTCAAGAAAGGATGAGGATGTGGAAGCATTGTTGTGTGCCATTTCTATTATCCAACCAGATTGGATAAACAAAGCAAGGGAGGAATGGAAGAATGATGAAGAAGTGTGGGAACTTATTCGAAGGTTACAACAAGATTCCAGTGCATCTGATACATTTAGCTGGCAAAATGATTCGTTATGGTACAAAGATCGCTTATACCTCTGTAAGAATTCCCAACTAGAACAAAAGATTCTTATGGAATTGCACACTTCTCCCTTAGGAGGGCACTCAGGATTTTTAAAAACTTACCACAGGGTTAAGAAGGATTTTTCTTGGGATGGCCTTAAATTGGATGTTCAAAAGTTTGTGGCAGAATGTTTGGTTTGCCAACAAAATAAAGTTGAAACAAGTAAGACACTGGGTCTATTACAACCTTTATCCATTCCAAGCCAACATTGGGAGGAGGTTTCAATGGATTTTATCACAGGTTTACCCAAGTCTGAGGGAAAGAGTGTCATCATGGTGGTAGTTGACAGACTTACCAAGTATGCACACTTTTGTGCATTATCACATCCATTTAAAGCTAGTACATTTTCTACTGCATTTATGGAAACAATTCAAAAGCTACATGGAAACCCAAAGATTATTGTAAGTGACAGAGATCCCATTTTCACTGGAAATTTTTGGACAAAATTATTTTCTTGTCTTGGTACTCAGTTAGCTCATAGCTCATCTTATCATCCTCAATCTGATGGGCAAACCGAGATAGTAAACAAATGTTTGGAAGGATATCTTTTTTGCTTTGTATCTGATAAACAGACACAATGGGTCAAATGGTTGCCTCTGGTTGAATGGTGGTACAACACTTCCTTCCATACAGCAACACAAATGACCCCATTTATGGCACTTTATGGATATCAGCCACCATCCATCACATCATACCTAAGAGAAAATTCTAAGGTTCAAATAGTGGAACATCGCATCAAACATCAACAACAAGTCCTCCAACTCTTAAAGGATAACCTCGTGTTGGCACATAATAGAATGAAACAACAGGCAGATCAACATCGTAGCGAAAGAAGTTTTGATGTAGGTGATTGGGTATTCCTATGGCTACAACCATATAAGCAAATGTCCCTCAAGGAAGATAATAAGGATAATAAATTATCACCAAAGTGTTATGGTCCGTACAAGGTGTTGCAAAATATTGGTACTATGGCTTACAAATTGGAGCTTCCTGCAACTTCTCGATTGCACCCAGTTTTCCATGTTTCATGTTTAAAGAAGGTTATAGGCGACAAGCTCCCAATTCAAACAATATTGCCAGAACTTGATGAGGAAGGAAAATTTATATTGGGACCGGAAGCAGTCACAGAAACAAGAACTCGACAGCTACGAAATCGATCAATTTCGGAGTATCTTATCAAGTGGAAGAACTTATCCGCTGAAGATTCCACATGGGAGAATGAAAATTTTATACAGAAGCATCCAGAACTACTCAAGCGTTGAGGACACCACCTTTTGAAGGAGAGAGGCATGTTAGGTCCCTATAATACTAGTGATTACCCCATTACTATTGTAGTTGTATCCCTTATTAATATTGTTGTGCTCCTATTGTCCCCATATTGTTATTATTGTGCCCCATAGAATCCCTCTATTGTTATTTTTGTGGCTTTATATTATTATTTTTAGGTCGGCTGGGTTATATTGTGACTCCTTAGACTCCTATATATAGAAAGGAGGTTTTGTCATTTGAATCATCCAAGAATTGTTCATTTATGTAATGTAAAGGAGGTTTCCCCCTCGAAGAGGCTGAATTCTAAGGCGTTGATCTATCTTTTTTTATCTTTTTGTGAGCTGGTTTCATAACAGTTCACGACCGCGCACAGAGGGCTACGCTGCCATGTGGGTTGGCTAGAAAGTGACCATTGGTGTCACTGTTCATAATGAGATGTCCTATTTGAGGCCAAATGGAGCGGGCGGTGGGCATTTAAGGAAAAATTTATGGGAAAAATTTGGGAAAATCTGCTGCCAAGAAAGGTGGCTCGAGATGGGGGGGAATAGTCGAATTTGAATTTAAAAGGTGCTATAAAACTCAAAGGGCTAGCCAATGGATGACACTTGGTCATTTGAGCATTGAGCAGTTGAGCAGAGCACAGAGTGTTGAGAGCCGAGTGATAATAGAGCCCCTGAGTTCACGAGAGACAAAATATTGTGTAGAAATGATGACGACCACTAAGGATTGGTTGGGAATTGAGGAAGGAACCGCCGACGAGGCCGCGCAGACCCCCATGGTACATGATGTTTTCGAAGGCGCTGGGGTTATGACTGAAATCCACAAATCACTGCGAATGCTGAGGCTAAATAAGGATAAGCATGCAATGGGACTAGTACGAATGTCCCCTAGGAATCCACGACACAAGAAGTTATCAATGGAAGAAAAAGGGAAGGCAGTCACAATTGAATCAGATGAGGAGGAAGAAGATTTGCAGGCCCTGATTACCTCCACAGAAGAAGAAGAAGAAGAATGCGTGGAGGAGGAAATCCAACCATTGCACTCTGCCGCAAAACTACCTGCGTATGTCCCTCAGCGGAAGGGAAAAGCCAAAGTACCGAAGGATTTGTAGAAATTCCCACTGTAGATCAACAGATTATGCAATATACTAAAGCAAAATACAAGATCTACTTCTACAACAAACTTGCGGAGGCTTAATCGAATATGAGCGAGATCAAATAAAACACATATAACAAATGAAGAGAAATCAATCACACATGAACACAGAAGAATACTCTGGGGAAAGCCTCAGCTAAAAACCCCAATGTCTGTATTATCATACAAGTGGAAATATGTTCAGATTACACAAAGCATCAGCTCACAAGCTATCCTGCTCTCAGTACAATCCAACAATACAACTCACAGACTAAATAGACACAAGATATGCCTTCCCTTAGCCCTCCAAGCATCCTATTTCCTTGCGTAGTTTTCCTTGGGGTCCAATGCTACCACCTTTGTGAATTGGCCTCATCACACACTCATCAAACCCAAAAGTATTTGTGCAATCATTAAGGAATGAATTCCTTCTGCATGCATTAGATATCCTCCATGTAATATTCTTGCAACTGAAAATACATTGTCCCATCATCTAATCTCAACTGGGTCTCTATCTGAATTGACATGCATGAGCTATTTATGAGAGAATATTCAGGTATCTGAAGTGCAGCAGTTACATGCATGCATGCATTAACTAATTGAACTCACAATTATTTCAAAAAACTATTTGAATTAATCTAATTGGACTTAACTCAGTTAACTGAGCTAACTAGTTACAACTCAAATTACAACTCATCCTAATCTCCTTTAATCAAGGGATAACTTCCTCAATCAATGGAGAAACTGTTGCATGTCTACACATAGACTTCATCTTTGATTTTCTACAACTAATTAACTCAATATGAATTAATTAATTATTTTACTAACAACTGCTAAGATTAAATTTGAATTTTAATTCACAATTTTAGTTTAGGGACTAACTAAAATTGGAATGTATCTCGAAATGCTATTTATAGCAGTGCTAATTTTAGCACTTCTATTTTAATGTTGCTATTTTCAACAGGATTTGGATGCAACGAAGAGTTCACTGCAGACCCCACTCCTCCCTAATGGTATTGCCTTTGAGGGCTCGCACCTAGGCCATGTACCCACCATAAAGTTTGAAGACTGGGACCTCGTGGATAGCGAAAAGTTCCCGCACTTAGAGACGACAAGCTTGATGAAGCAGAATATGGAGGGGGTAGTGATAGCGTTAGAGCTGCGAAAATGGCTACGCGTTTTGGAAAGGGCCGGGTTGCTGCACTTGTTATGGATTCCACATTTCCACCACACGCCCATCACCATTTTTGTCATTAGGCAGCCACTTTTCCTTGTGCATGATGGGTATCTATGGCTGGAGGAGCCTATTCCCATCACGGCAGACCTCATCCACTGGATTTTTCAGTTTCCTTGTAAGGGAACAGACCCCACGATGATAGCTGGGAATAGTAGCGATCTGGCTCTCACAGAGGCCATGAAGGAAAAGTATAAGCTAGAGAAAAAGAAGAGGGGCTACGCCATCTCTAGCATCAAGGATAAGGGGGTGCGCGTAGCCACCCAACTTCTAGCTAGTAAAGTGATGAGAAAATGTTGCGCTGATGAGGTACCAGCTTCGATGGTCATGTTGGCCGAACTATGCACAGAAGGGGTCCAATTCAACTGGGTCAAGTTCCTTTGCAAGGAGATTTTGTTAAACTGTCACGAAGCCCAGGAGCAGGGTAAGACCTTCCACTACGCATGGTTGCTCTTATCCACCTTGCTGGTAGTGGGAGAATTGCCGGAGGATAGTCAGTTCTTGAACATTGAGCGAGACTTACCAGAGGTTGCGAAGTATGCTTTGCTTTGGGCCACCAAGGATGCAAAACGGATTCGTGATATAAAAATTTTCTGGGTGCTCATGGAGGCGAGCATCTAAATGTGGATCAACAGGAGGTCATGGCTGTCACTGATAGTGCACAATATTTTGCAGAGTTTTCCAAACTTCAAGGTGGATATGCACAACATCTATATCAAGGCGTGGAAGGATCCGACGAAGTAGTGGATGAAGCTACCATTCATAGCCACTAACGATGCGATCTTCACAGTATTGGAGACATGGCCTCTTGAGTGTCGCGCCCCAGTTTGACAGAATTGGAGAAAGCGGTAGGAAAGAAAAATAAGGATGATGCCAAGCTATGCATCACCCAACTAGCTGAAAGAAGGTGGAATGAAAAACAACAGTAGAGGTACGAGCAGTATATGAAGCGGCACAGGAAGCCGTGGAGCAAAAGAAGGCTGCAAAGGCAACAACAGCAGGGCAGACAACAGAAGCCGCAACAGTACAGGTAGAGGAGGGCCAAGCAACATCCTCAGGGCAAGAGGCAGAGGACATAGAAGTAGCAGAAGGGAGCGCGGACCCAGGGACTGTGTCCACATAGCTCAAATGGTCGCGCATCACAGAGAGAATGGGTCCAAGGAAAAAGGTCAAGGCCTTGAAGCTAGCCATTGAACCTATCACCTTAACTGAAGGTGATCTCCATGACATCGATGAGACAGTCTGCGATGTCACTAGTGAAGCGCTCCAAGAGTTTATGATGGAGCATCAGAGTGTGTTGGGGGGCCTTAGGGCACAACTACAGGAATTACAGGGGCAGGCCCCTCAAGAAGGTACCCTTGTCTACCCACATCACAGCAGGTGCTTCAGCAGCAGAGCAGATGTTGCGCACGAGGATGGCCAACACGATATTATTTCCATATGGAGTGCTAGTCTCAGAAAACATGATTGATCGGGTGACACTTAACATGATGAAAGGCCTTGGCCTTAATTTGGCTACCCTTCCGTGGGACACACGATATCAGCTATAGGATGGGATAGCAACAAAACTCTACACTAAGGAGAGCCACACGATCCAAGTTTTGAGCGAGCAGAAGATTATTATAGAATAGCTTAGCTTGCAGCACGACGAGTTGGTGTCGCAGAACCAAAAGTTGGTGCAGATAGTTGATGATGCTTGTTGGCGCATCCCAGAGTTTTCCATTGCAATAGATATACCAGTAGAAGCGCGGATCCATTGTCTAGCAAGTGGAGTCCACAACGCACGAGAAGAAATAACAAGAGTGCTGCTGGAGCTGAATCTCCAGCTTGCCGAGCTACGTTTGAAGGTGCAGCCTTCCACTCCCCTGGAGGTCAGAGAGCAGCGTGCCAGCGCTATTGCAGCATGGATGGAAGAGATTGGAGGTGCAGTGTGCAACTGTACCAACATGTTGGACCAGGCACTTGAGGTCCTCACGATGTTGCAGGAGGACCCCTACATCCAGCGGCTGGAGACCAAGGCACGCGAACTCCAACAATAGTATGACAACATCAGAGGGACTATGCAAAGAGTAGTCCTTACTCAGCAGCTTGCAAGAATGCAGCAAGCCAAGGCATTAAAGGAGCAGGTGGATGTGGCGCGCCATAAGGAAGCAGTTCTCAAAGTGCGTATCCAGCCATGGATTGACGAAGCCTTCACAATCACAACAGATATTGAAGGAAAGATCACACAAATTCAGGGGATGCATGCATAGATGCCGCATAGCACGTTGGAAATAGATGGCTCAGAAGATAGAATGCAGTAGGTTTAGTAAGTAGCAGCTTAATGCGCTGAAAACATCAAGACCATTCGGGACCAGCTGAAGGGACTTCGCACCAAGATCACCGCGCCGACAGAGTGACTCAAGGGTGAGTCACGATGTTTGTGTTGGGGGCCTATTGGGCATGGAATCCCCCCACAACATGGTTTGGGGCTCAAAGCCCAAGTTTTGAGTAATATTGTTGTAAAAACTCCGCGAATTGCGGGTGCGGAGCACGAATTGTATGTTAGAGTCATAGGGTTGTCCGCCCTAAGTTTTGAATGTAGTGTCAGCCTACCCATGGTCCGTGGACCATGGGATTGTATAAATAGAGCGAGGCTCTAAGTTGTAAAGTAGTTAAGTGAAGAAAAGTTGAAAAACGGATGGAGTCAAGAAGATAGCGAGCATAGAGCAAGAGTCTAGTATCTTGGGTCGTAGTAGTAGGAAGAGGCTCTGCAGTTGAGTGCGCAAAGGCCTAGTAGAGTCCACAATGGGTACATGGACCCCTGCAACTGAGTGCATAGGGCAGAGTCGAGTCTGTAACCAAGGAAGAAGAATAATAAAGAGAAGTTTTATCTGAATTTTGTGTATTCGTTCTTATGTTATTACATGTTTGATATCAAGTGCAATTATACTGTTTATTTACTGTGCACTTTTGTATGAATGATAAATATTGTTCAGTATAAATAAAAGCATACATATAAGCTAAGTTAATCCACTAATATTGGGTTTCTAGTAAAGGGTTGGGTAATAACATTGTTCGAGCCTCGAGTAAGGCTCCACGAAGGTAGCATCACCGGTTGCGAGCTACTGATAGGTGCACGTAGCAACGTGTGCATAGGGTCAAACCGCGGACCACTTGGAACCCATCAAACATCCCTAGGGTGCAGAAACTTGGTTCTAACACCCTCCCATACTACTTTGTCTGAGACCTCAGTCTGTGCTCCGCGTACTGTTGCCGAAAGGGCCAGTAGTACCAAGATTTGTTTGGCTAAATCATCTCCGAACCTGGGTCAAGCCCTAACAAGCCAACACTTCATCTAACCAAGGCCCAAATGTGGCCTTAAGCAAAGCCTCCTTCTTCTGTCCTGCTTCGACCTGCGTGAGGAGCTACTTCCCTTCTTGCAACTTGGCGAGGCGTTGTGCTGGGGCAATGGAGCACATTGTTTCCCAAACTTCATCATACTGATTCGGCAGCTCTCGAACCTATGTATTCAGTATCTATAGATTTGGGTCTTCCTACACAGTTGTCACCAATTCCATCACCTGCTCAAATAAGGCCAAGAAGTAAGTGACTGCAACATTCAAAGTGGCCATCCATCCCTTCTTTTACAGTGGCTCCACGCTTCTCCTGGACCTCTAGCGGAGTTGAAGGTTGCATCTTCAATTACAGCTCAGTTATCTTCATGTTGAGTTCAAATTGAACTCGACTAACTTCTGCTTTTGCCTCATTCACCCCAGTAGCTAACTTTCTAACCTTCGCCTCTATTTTCACGTCCTCGGGAATATGGAGTTCAGGCACAGTGTTGCATCCCTCCATGACCACTGACTCCAATCTCAAACTGTGCACCCAAAGCACCTCATTTTCTTCCAAAATTTGTGTCTTCTCGGCAAACAGTTGCCAATTATTCACCTTGATCTCATTGATAGCACTAAGTTCTCTCTATTCCCAAAGGCAAAGCTCTCCCGCGATTCCATGTGGCAATTCATGCAATGTCTCCAGCTGCATCTTGACAAGGTTCAGGCCCATCTTCACGATGCTATCAAGGATGGCATGCTATTCCTCGGTCTCAGCGTGGAATGAACCTTTAGGCAAGGGGAAAACTCGCACATCCATCATCGACCACGGAACTAGCTCTACGCTAGTAGTTTATTCTTGCGTCGAATTGCCTGCTGCACCACTCACTTTTCTTACATCCGCTTGGATCTTAGTTTCTTGAAGCTGCAACTCGCGAAGAACCTTCTGGATCCCCTTAAAGTTTGTATGTACTATTGTTCCAACTGCTGCAATACTTCTATGGTGACTTCCTGGAACTTATCACTAATCATGTCCAGGTCTCTTTCAATGATCACTAGAGGATCAACCTACATTTTCTATGCCTTCTGCTTCTTCCTCGATCCACCTTGTTGTTCTAATTCTCACCTTTTCAACTTGAAGGCGGTGTGTTGCCCTTCCTCGCCTCCGCCATGATGCCTTTTTTTGGTCTCTGTTGCTATCAAAGGTGACTTGTCACCTTTATGGGTTTCACGCTGCTCTTGCTCGACCTTCTCCTTGGTAGCGCGTTCCTGCTCGACCCGAGACTTTTTTGCAGCATCTTTCTTCTTCAGCACAACCAAGTTTTGCGCATCCTACTTGGCTGCCTCCTTCCTTTTTTGGGTGGCCGCACTTTCTGCACCTATTCTTGGCCTAGCAGCTAAGTCAGAAGGAGTGTGCCACTATCCTAGCTATCACAATACTACCTCCTGCACATCAGTCTCTGTTACCAAATAAGGCAAGTCATGCCACTTTTGTGCCGGGTCTTTTCACGCTTGGATGTAGACTCTATGGAAGTTAGCTTTGAAATTTACATAGGTTGATAGCTGTGTATACAAGGTTGGAGATAACCTTGGCCTCTTATTAACTGCCATGTGCAAGATTTCTTCCATCAAGACCCAAAAAATCTTCATGTCTGTGATGTGCGCGGGGTCTGTCGTGGCCCACAAGGAGGTGAACTACGTAGCCTCCAGAAATCCTTTTTCCAATGGAGGAAACTGGCTATCCTCCGGCAGCTCCCATGCAACTAAAAAAATGGAGAGAAGCAACCAAGTGTAATGGAACGACTCGGTCTCATCCTGCACCTCGCGGCAATTTGCAAGGAATTCTTGGCATAAGTATCTTGACCAGTTGAATAGTACACCTTTCGCGCATTGGGCCACTAGAGACACTATGGGCGTGGAACCTTATCGCGCGACACTTTCTCATCACCTTGCCAGCCAATATCTGAGTGGCCAATTGAATCTTGGGTCGTTGATTGACAGGATAGAATACCCTTGTGCTTTCTTCACAAGCTCATAGTCTTTTTTCATGTGCTCTGCTAGCTCATTTTCTCCTGTCTTTTTGCCAAACTCCTTGGCCAAATTTAGCCCTTCATGTGGGAAGTGTATAATCCTGTGCACCATCATATCTATGATGGGTATAGGCCCTCCTAGCGATAAACACCCATCATAGACCAAAGTAAGCAATTGTCATATGCAGGTTGTGTTAATTGGGGTGTGGTGGTAATGCGACACCCAATGTAAGTTGAGCAGCCCGGATTGCTCAACATCGCAGGCCCATTCCATTATTTCTAACGTTGTCACACTCGTGCCTTCATAATACACTTGTTTCATGAAGTTATCCATCACTACGTGTGGGAACTTAGCATGATCCGATAACTTCTAGTCCACCATCTTGAGTAACGGGACTCGTGCGAGCTGCAGACCCCAAAAAGGCACCTACTTAGGTAGTAGGGGTGTGGAAAAGACAAATTTCTTAGAATCCAGGGCTTTTGGAACCTTCGCTTTCCCCTTTCTTGGAGGGATATATTGAGGGAGCTTTGTGAGGGGCTCCACTCCTTTGGCATCAACATCCTCAGTTCCCAGGCCTTCTTTGGCCTCCAAGTCTACAACCTTCTCTTTGCCTTTTGCCAGCTTCTTGTCTTTTTTCTATGTAAGTGTTGCGATATGCTTCTTGGGGGAAGCGTGTATTTGTACTAGATTCTTCTGCTTTTCTTGTGTTGTAGGTTTCTTTTACTTCTCCATGGACTGTTTCAACCTCGACATTGTGGGTATTGCAGGCATGGCTTCAACACTAGGTATTTCAGGTCCTGGGGTGTTAGATACAGTGGCTTCCCCACTCAAAACTTCTGCGAGGTTGGTGGCAATAATATTCTCTATAAATAACTCATGAGCGTCAAGAGAAATGTCTGTGTGGGTGAATAACTCTTCCTAAAATGCTCGGCTCATAAGCAATAGATAGGAAGTTTCAGAAAAATCTCCAAGTGTGCAAAGTGTTCTCTGTTGGACTGACATGTGTAATTTATAGGGGTTTTTAAATTCAAATCCGACCGTTCCCCTCAAATTTCAACCATTAATGTTGTTTTGGCAGCAGATCTTCAAATATTTTGGCCTTAACCATTTTCTAGCTATCAAGTCATGAATAGTGACTCCAACAGTCACTTTCTTACTGTGCTGCGTGGTACCCCTCGCCATAGCATAGCTTCCGGGGCACAACTTCATAGGACATATCTACATCATCTTCCGTGTAGCCCGCGTGTTGCACAGTCCTCTGACCCTGGCTGTGTAGTTTATAGTCCCGCACTCCCTTGCAACTGCCTGGAGCACTAAGACTGTCCTGTCGCCATATAGTCATTGTGCAGGATCCCCTATATACAACTTCAATAGGATACCATTCACTCTTCCCGGAAAAGGACCTTTGTTCAGATTCGTGAGCTGAACTGTGCCTCCATCTATAATTTCTTTGATAACATATGGCCCAAGCCAGTGCATCTGAAATTTCCCTGGAAATTTAGTAAACTTACTATCATATAACAATACCAGATCATTTACCTTGAACATACAAAGCTTGATGTGTCGATCATGCCATGATTTTTCACATTCCTTTTGTACTTGCTGATGGAATCTAGCCAAGAATATGTCTTCTTCAAGCTCCATTAGCTGCGCGAGTCGTTCCTCCAAGGCTTCATGATTTTCCATATTGGTCAGTGTCACTATGCGTAGACTAGGCACGATATACTCCATAGGCATCACAGATTCTACACCATAGACCAATCTAAAAGGTGTCTTCCCTATCATCTTTTTACAAGTAGTCTTGTACGCCCATAGCACTACAGGTATGTGCACATCCCATTCATTCCTCTGTGAATTGCAAATCTTCATTAGCGCGTTCTCCAAAATCTTATTAAAGGCCTCAACTATTCCATTAGCCTGAGGATGATATGGTGTGCTCTTCTGATGGTAGACTAGGAACTCCTTGGTCAACATGCTAATAGTCTCATTGAGGAAGTGCGTAGCTTGATCACTCATCAACACCTTCAGGCAACCAAATCTAGTTAAGACATATTCAAACAAAAACTTCGTTGCGGTGTTCCCTGTACAGTCCTTAACTGGTTGCACCTCTACCCATTTGGTTAGGTACTCCATCACAGTGATGATGTAGTGTGCACCAGTCTTCTTCCCTAGGGGCTGAATTGGCCCAACAAAATCAATCACCCATTTTTCAAATGGCTATAACGACACTCTAGGAGTTAGTGGCAACTCGTCCCTCCACAATGGTCCGCCAATTCTTTGACATGCATCGCATGCCCTACAATATGCTTTGGAATCCTTATGTAACATTGGCCACCATAGATATGCGCGCAAAATATCTTGTGCAGTCGCTTTTCCTGCATAGTGTCCTCCTGCAGCCCCTCCATGAGCTTCAGTGAGAATGTTACTCCCCTCAAAATCTGGCACATATCGTTGCAATATCTCATCTGAATCCATCTTATACAGATGTCCCACAATCATTGAAAAGTCTGTCGCGCGCACTACTATTTCCTTATTTTGTTGACTTGTATATCCCTCCAGTGCCATCCCCGTAGTAAAAAAATGGATGATATCTACAAAATGATTATCTGATATGCGCACCGTGAAGAGTTGTGCATCTGGAAACCCTTCCTCCAAATTAGTAGGTTCCTCTCCTGTTTTGATCCACAACAAATGGTTAGGTCCTGCATTCAACCTTCCTAGCTTCACGATGACCTCAAAGTCATACTCCTGGAATAGCAACAAGCATCGAAAAATCTCCCCCCCCCCAACACAGGTTTATTGACTAGATATTTCAGGGCAAAATGATCTGTGTACATCTTGAAATGTCCACCCAATAGATAGTTCCTGAACTTTTGAAGTGCGTATACCATAGCCAACCCTTCACGCTCCATCGTTGAGTAATTCTTCTCAGCCTTTGATAATTTCCTACTTGCGAAGGCTATAGGATGGTCCAGCTCTCCTTCATTGGCCTGTGTTAGCACTACACCCAATGCAATGCAAGAAGCATTGACATGTACATGGAATTCCTTCTTCCAATCAAGGAAGACCAAGATCGGCGCAGTGACCATATTCTCTTTCAACACGTCCAAACTGCATTGAAATTCCTCATCCCAACAGAATGTAGCGTCCTTATTCAACAATTTCTCCATGGGCATGGTAATCTAAGCATAAGCTTTGATAAGCTTCTTGTAATATCCTGTATGTCCCAGCGTCATGCACAGTTGCTTAACACTCCTCGGGGCCTCCAAATTCATTATCACCGCGATCTTAGTAGGGTCCACCATCAGCCCTTGCTTGCACACCACATGACCCAGCAAGATCCCAAAGGGGACACAAAATAAACACTTCTTCAGGTTCAGCACGATCTGGTATCTGCAACACGTATCCAACATCAGGCGCAGACTTACTACATGGCGCTTTACTAAACCAAACACCGTCCAATCGTCAAAGTAAACTTCCAAGAACTTATGGATGAAATCTTTAAATGCCACTATAACTACGCGAGAGAATATCACTAACACATTCTTGAGTCCAAACGACATCACAGTGTATTGGAAACAACCCCATTCCGTCGTGAAGGTTGTTTTGCTCCTATCTTTTGGCACGATCTTAATCTGATGGTACCCAAAAAACCCATCAGTGAATGAGTAGGCCTCATGCCCTCCAACTTTGTCCAATACTTCATCTGTAAATGGCATCAGGAACAGGTCATGGATACAAGCATCATTAAGATTCCCTAGATCTACACAAATTCGTATTTCATCCTTCTGTTTCTTCTCCTGGACCACCATGGGGCTCACCTAATCAGATTCTTCCACTGGTTCTATGATGCTTGCTGCCAGCATCTTATCCAATTCCAAACGAACCTTTTCCTTATACTTAGGATTCATGCGATACAGCCTCTGCTTAACGGTATTCATGTTTGGCGTCAGAGTGATTTTCATAACACCCAAGTCTCTTATTATGCCCTTCAGGTCTGAAAACTTAGTAGGGAACAGATCCTGATATTCGCGGAGTAACTCAGCAACATTATCCACAGTAGTGTCGTCCCAATAATCCCCAATTTTTGCAAACTTAGATTCTTCTTTAGTCCCAATGTTCACTTGCTTGATTTTCAACGGCACTGTGATGTTTGGGTTCTCTATTTGTGGACCTTCAACTTCATGATGCCCTTCGGCCTCATCTTCCTCTCCTTCGGCTGTCACATTAAAACATTCCAGCACATGGTGCAACTGGGTGCTCCAATCTGGTTGGACCCATTCCAATGGTTCTTGTGGTATTTTTAAGATCACTTCCTTAACCTCCTGCGGAGCTTCATCAATTCTCTCGAACCCGTCTTTAAAACTGAAGGTCATTAGGAATCCTTCCCTCAATATATCCCACTCTGCGGTGCCATGGTAGAGCTCTGTCTCCAAATACCAATTCATAGGGATGGTGTCCAAAGTATGGCAAAATAAATGTACCCACTTCGGCTGTGGCTCTGTTCCATATGCTTTAGTCCGATTCGCTAGGTGATCGCGTAGATCATCCCTCCCATCATGTTTCTCAGTTAATCGAAGGCTAGGTTGACCAAAACACAATCTCATCATCTTCTATAATTCCGCCATCCATCAAAGCTATCCTTGTGCATACCCTACCATCGTGCGGGCATAGCGCACAGTGCCAAATCTAATGCTGGAAAGCGGTGATGCTCAAGGAATTCAAGCTCAAACACATCCAAAAACTTATCCACATCAGTTAAACCATCATAATAAGGTAAGCTCCTTACTTCTGATGAAACACAACGAAATGATTTAGTCATCATGTTGCAGCGTAGTGTAGGTACTTCATGCAAGCGATTCTACCAATGTTCCAATTCTTCATCTGAATCAGAGGTGCAAGAACTCTCTTGGTCCCATGCAATCTGTCCAACTGTCATTGGATTGATCTAGTCCTGATCTCTCGCTGTTATTTTGTAGATCTGATCTAGGTCATCTTCACTTTCCTCATAATCGAGGACCGGTTCAGTGTAGCACAACCCTTCTGCAAGGTCCAACGGCACTACAACTCGAAGCGATTTCCTTTCAAATGACATTGTCCACTTTTTCAAGTTGATTAGCCCATTCATTTCAATGGCCCAGTTGATTCCAAGGAGCATGGGGTATGGATTACTATCATCAACGATCTCTATTACTTCAAAATCAACCAGCGCGCTTGCACCTTCTATATCCATTGTTACTCCATGTAGTCATCCCATAGGGATGATCTTCTGCTGGTTTTCCATTCTGAAATGGATCGGAGACCACTGCAGCATAGGTATCCCCATTGTTTCCTATGTTTGTTTAGGAAAAACATTTGCGTCAGATCCCAGATCCAGAATGACCTAGTCCATCTCATATTCTCCTATCTACGCGGTGAGCCTCATCTCTTGCCCTGTTCTTTACTTATGTTTGCGAATTTTTCTAACTACATGGTGTCCATCAAGGGCATTTTCTTTGTTGGTGCACTTGTTTATTAACTCTTGCAGAACCTTCATAGCTTTCCTATTGCGTAGCAGTTTCATGCAGATGTCTAAGAATGTGGTAAGGACAGAGGGATCGACCTCTGTAGGCATGTTGGTTTCTTGTACTTTGTTTTGGCTTCTTGAGGTGGATGCCTCAGCGAATCTCTTCTTAGCTTCCATAAAGGTTTCCTTCTCACACTCCAAATCAAACCCAACCTCCTTTTCTGGCACCTTGTAGACCCACCCATCCTTTTCAGGCTATTTTCCCTTATCATCGCTAGTCGTTATTCTGCTTCTCAACACTATATTCACATTCTGATCTTCTTCGCGGGGCTCAGCTCTCATCATTTGTAAGTTTTGTGTAGGTTACTGAGGCTTCACCTTTTTATCCTACATTTTAGCTATCAACACATGGCATTCTTCTATAGTGTGGTTAAACTGGCTGCAGTATTGACATGATGAGCATGTCTGGTTCTGACACTCCTGCACGTAGTGCCCTGGTGTTCCATAGTTATAGAAAATGACCTGTACGAGACCTCTACCAGGTCCTCCTCCTCTGCAGCCTCGTCCTCGTCCCTGATATCCTCTGCATGCTCCTTTAGCGCCCTGATATGGAGGCTGAGTTTTTTCTTGCATCCGGTATGTGGGCGTCCTTTCCATCACCAGTTCAGAGCTGCGACAGTGGCATTCATCATGGCCAAAAGATTTACGGGAGTCACAAAACAACTGCTGGTGAACGAACTTTTGAAGCAAATGGAAATTATCTGTTATGTGTTTTCCAACCATCTAACAAATAGTGCACCATAGCACGGTCCCCATGCTTGGCCTTGTTAGGGCTGTTGGCTTCAGCGAAATTGGTCCCCCTCCTATAATATTATTCATGAAGACAAGGCAGTGGTCTTTGTCATGCCCCTGGCTCTTACATTTTAGGCACTAGATTTCTGTGCGTACCTTTGGTTTAGTCTCTTTCTCTTTCTTCAAGCTCTCCAATTCCAAGCAAAGTTTCTGCAACTGGGAGTGAATCTGTTGTACCCCCAAGGTCGCGTCTTGAATAGGGGTTGCATGTAATCTCGCCACAATTTCTAGCGCTTCTGCCTGAGTCCCTATCTTTTCCTATGACAAAACAATCCTTAGGTGGGGAAGAAGCGAAGCTATGAACCACTTGCGATGCTGACCATCTGTGAGATGCATATTAGCTTCGTGAATTACACACTTCAACCTTTGATCTAACTCCCAAGGCGTCTCATCAACCCTCATCATGATCTCCTTAAAACCAATTACTAACTGTGAATTAGACTTACATTTGTTGAACTCTTTGTTTAAATCATCCTTAGTCTCTGCTAGAATTTTCACAGGATGATGAGAACAATGCTTAATATACCATGTTAGTGAGCGATCCTATAGAGAAGTAACCAAATGTGCCTTTTTTTATATTTTCATCAGTAATATGTTACGCTTTCCACAAAAAATTCGCAATAAACCAAAACTGGTATGTATCTTCGCTCCATATACCCTTGAAAATCGACGACTTCATTGTGTTCAACATGTTGAATGACGGTGGTGGTGGTGGAGGTGTGGGCAAAGGTGTATGTTGTGAAGGTGGAGGTGGAGGTGGAGCGGATGGCTGATGTGTCTGCAGAAAACCTTGTTTTATTAGTTGAACAACACTCCACGGAGAAGCCTGTACCAATTCCTCGTCATCGCTTGAAGGAGGTCCAATCAATGGGTTATATTCAGGACTAGATTTCCCTTGATATCTAAAGAGTTTTCCACTTCACATAGCTCCGAACATCAAGGAAATGGCATAACCTGTTTTTCACACAACATTTTAATCCAGGTATTCAAAGATCTCAGATACTTACCTCGTGGTCCCTTGAAAAACCTTCGCTCTGCTTTGCTGTAGCTGACTGAGGTATCGACTGTGAATTCTGTAACAAATCATCCTATAATTTGATGAAACCAGTGGTTGACAATGTGCGCGATCTTGTCTTCAGAGGCTTCCAATCGTTGCACTAGCTCTAGAGTCCACACTATTGGACTGTTAAGCTTCCACCTCCCTTGGCCATCTGCTAACTTATCTATCCACTCGTATAATTTGATCGGGAAGCTGTAGAAGAAAATTTCATGTATTTCCGTATACAAATATCTGTCCAACCATTGCTCCTTTGATGGGCAGGGATTCCTATTCTCCTGCGCTGTGAATTTGGGAATCTTTCTATTCAACCAATTTTCAATTTCCTTCTTGGTTGGATTCCAGTGATGTGACATCACCATCTCCTTAGGCAGATCTTATCCCAACAACGAAACCATTTATTGGCCTAGGGTTTCCTGACCCAGGTTCAAAGTTAATTATGCCAAACAAAACCCTACACTACTGGCCCTTTCAGCAACAACTCGCATAACGCAGGCTGCAGTCTCACCCGAAGCAGTATGGGGGATGCTGGAACCAAGTCTCCACATCCAGAGATCAATGTGATGTCTATTATTGCCCTAGATTTTCCTTAGCGCAGATCTATAAGCCCCTAGGGCTTGCTATTGCAATTCCACTTAAACAGCTTTCAGACCTTTGCGAAGGTCCACAATCGGCCTTTGTGGACCTTTAACAGTCTCTTCATTCACTTATGCACGCTAGACAATAACCCTAGATCTGAACTTGCGTAGATCTACCTTAGTATTTAATAAACATAACAGAATGCATCATAGTCTTCGTGAAAGTACTTAACATACGATGTGTACAGTTATTAAGACATGCCCTAAAGTCGTGCATCATTAGATCAATAATTCATAAACATATTATTCATTCACAACATATATCGCAATCATAAATCAACAGAAGTAAACAGATAAACAAAAGAATTTGTCAACAATCTTCTTTATTAATCTTCAATATGGTATTACAGACTCCAAACTACCCTGTGCACTCAACTGCGGACTCTACCTAGGCCTATGCACACTCAGCTGCAGACTCTACCTAGGCCTCTGCACACTAAGTTGCAGAGCCTTTCTCTCCTATCTGATCACTTCTCTGTGCTATCTTCTATTGACCCATTACATCTCAGACTATCAGATTATGCCTTAGACTCTCGAAGACATGCCTATTTATAAAATCCCATGGTCGGCGAACCATGGGTGGGTCTCAAGGCTGACTCAACTTTACATAAACAAGGGGCTAAAATCCCCTTTGACTCCTTATCACCTACATGCTCCATATCCACAAATCGCAGAGACTTTACATATTTTTACAAAAATTACATCAAAACTTGGGTTTTTAACCCCAAAACTGACCTAGGTCCCCATCCCAACATCACTTGCAAAAATAGATCAAGGGTAAGGTTCAGGTATGCAATCCTCTAAAACTTTCCTATGAACTTATATTAGCTTGAAAAAACATTGCAAGTGTATGAAGGAAAAGGTTTTTTTATATAGGCAAAACGAGTAGCAGAGCAACCTCAACCTTATCTAGCAAATAACTTCACCTTTCTACTAACACACCCACATGTATTGGAGAGGAACAAGACAAAAGTGAAGAGGACTTGAGAAAGTGGGTTGTAATCATTTAGTAGTGATGTGAAGGGATAAGTGAGGGCCAACTCAGTTACTCAAAGCACTTTGAGTTTATTTTGCATGCAATGAAAAAGAGACGGAATTGGAAAAAAGAAAAAACAATGAAAAAATCAAGTAAAATAAAAAAAGGGTGGACCCACCACCTCTTGGCATGCAAGGAGTATTTTCTATAGGATTCGGGTTGGTTAATATAGGAAAAAACAAAAATTCTATATGAAGAACAAATTTTCTATAGGAAGGACAAATTTGCTACAAGAAGGAACAATTTGCTATAGGTAGCTATCAAAGTGCTATAGGAAGGCAAATTTCACCCAGAATAGCCACTAGAGACTTATGAATCAAGGAAGTATTCAAAGGAAAAGAAGTAAAAATTCCTTCTCTCCAACATTTGGCATAAGGATTCCAAAATCACCTCAATCATAAAAAAAAGTGCTATGCAAATTTACAGTTTGGATTCTAGTAAGAGAAAACAATTGGGTTGGTTGAGCATTTGCTTAAGAATATGGTGTGTTGAATAGGGAAAGGGTGCATCTTGTAATTTTTGTTTCCTCAACCTTGAAACAAGAATGTCAAAAACTTCTTTCTTTTAACAACCTCCACTACATACGAACCTATAGGGTCTGCAAAAAGTGCTACAGGAAAGTCACAGGTTGTTACAAGAAGCTTGGTAGTGGACAACATTGCCCTCAAACCCTATGAAGGTGGAAATAATCATGATGAAAAGGGGGTAGTTAGATCCACATCAGTATGGGATATCATGAAAGTCATCTGGGGTATAAGAAAAGAACAACAGGGCAAGAAAATGGATAGGTTGCTTTGAAGATGAGCAATGGTTTTAGTAAGGGGGTATGATGGGCCTCTAAATGAGACACAAATTAAGGCCCATCTAACCTTTCTTAGGCACATGAAGGCTATATTAAATCTTTTCTTCTACACTTAATAATGTTTTTTTAGCTTTAATGTGTTCATTAGGAAGGTTAAAGATACTTGCATATTTGTGCCTAACATTATTTATTTTTGTAGAATATTGTGAAAATATTGGGCAGATTATGAATATTTGAAGGAGGAGATACTCTAGGAATTTGCTCCCTACTATAGGAGGACCAATATTGGATAATAAATTAATAAAATATCATGGAACCATTGACAAATTCTAGAGCTCCAATGATTGAGAAAATCTTGGAATGTGTTCCCTGTCATTTAATGCAAATTCCTATTGTTGGGAACTAGATCCACTATTTGAGGGATTTTGGAGGGGAAAGCTTCCTCTTTTCAAGGATAATTCTTCCTCATCATTTTGTATAAGTACCAATTCAAATTTTTCTCTGGAGGCGTGTATTAATTAGTCTTCTGGTAGAGAAAACTTGTATTTTTGCAGCTCCACTTTCATTTCTAGCAGGGATGTCCTTGGATTGATTCAAATAATTAAGTTTGGTGTCATTTTAGGTTCTAAAGTTTGATCTCCTTCATAGGACTCTGAGTATCCTTAAACTTTATCGTCCCAATTAATTTAAATAAATAATTTAAAAATTATAATTTTCTAATTTGATCTTTTATTTCAATTCCCATAACAAATTCAAATTTGACAATTTCCCATTACAACTACTATGTTAGTACATCCTCATTTGATTATTTTAACATTAAACTTAAAGCTCTCTTTCACGTTCATTGGGTGTAATTGGCCCTTTACCCTTCACAATCTAACACTCTAGCTTAACTAATGTAATTTCTTGAAACACATGTCATCACATAGATGAAAACTAGGTGACTAAATGGGAGGGGAGTTGATCGAGTTGAACATTTATATACACGTAGAGATGTAGAGTAATGGTAAACTTTATCGCCATATGATATTTTTAATGTGAAATTCAAATATATATTTGATTATTCTGAGAATCTTAAGAGATAAAAATATTGTATTTTATATATTTAACTTGAAATTATTTTTATTTTGTAATATTCTTATAAATTTTATTATAACATTTAATAATTTTTAATGCTTAGTTAATAAATAAATAAATAATTCAAACAAAAAAAATCTAAGACTCTTTTTAGCTCCTAACATCACTAAAGTAATATTCTAGAGATTGAAATTCGAGTGCCTTTTGTGAACTCTTACTTATATGAGAATCCTTCATGTAATAATATAGTTTATTGTATTACATAGTTTATTTACAATGTTGACCGGTTTCTTATTGAATTTATAGAAATATGAATAAATAATAAATCTTAAAAATTGTTTTAATATAGGAATTTTCTTCACGAATGTGGGCCAACAATATCTTTTCAATTTTTCATTTATTATTGTTCTAATTTATCAATATTTTTAAATTAACAATATTTATGAGTTAGATTTAAGACTTTTGTAATCCATAATGTTGATATCAGTCTTTCGAATTAATCACATTGCTAGGATTTAGTCGACGTTTCGAACCAACTAATGTGGTTCATCCTCAGGACAAAGTGAGAAATCAATAGATCTGAGGGAATAAATAGCAAGGATGCATCACTGCCCAGAGTTTGCTGTTGGAAAATAGTCGTTTACTAGTGTTATAAATTTTTGCATGTCATTATTTTTTAAAGAAGACATAATACAAAAACTCAATGTCAATTTCCTAGTAGTGTATTTAAAAAAATATAATGTGCATTTTCTAACAAAAGAGTAGCTCTTGCTCCACTCATATATGAGGTTCCTTAACAAGCCCCATTGAAAAACCTCGGGCCTTCACATAATCAATGTTGATTTTTTTCATAATTATTTGAGTGATTTGTTTTAGACATTTCTGACTCCCCATGAAAGAGAGCCTAATTTTGTGAGCTATTTGTGCAAGGATCATATCAAGGTTTTGAAAATTCTTGCAATTTATCAAAATCTGGGAAATCTAGATACCCCATATTATAAAGGATGACAAAGACTTGAAGGCTTTCTCATATTTATTTGTTATCCATGAAAATAAGTACTTTACTAAGACATTTGATCTTGGTCCTTTCTCTTTATTAACACCAGAAAATTGGACACTCTAAAAGATGCCCAAAGTTGTCTAACAGAATGTACAGGTTTTCCAGCTGAAGAAATTATGAAAGGTCAAAAAAGTTAATTTCTCTTAAGGTTTCATATATAAAATTTGGACCGCGTAGCATATTTTAAGAAAAAGAATACAACCACACAACTTTTTCTTCAAAATACGCGTGGTCAAAGAAAAGTGTGACTCAGCAGATTCAGGACCACTTCCCACACTTGGAAGATGATTCCCTGACATGTGCCAGTCAAGGAAAACCAAATTCAAGTCACCATGAAGATATGCAACCCTCAATGGAATCATCTTGTCCTACTCTTAAGTCATTATCATACATGAACCAAGAGAGGGAAGATGGATTCAAAAAATTCTATATAAACAAGCCATGGGAGAACCAAAACAAGAGACAATGTTATGCTCGCCAAATTTCTATCAGAGCAACACCACATTTCATTGTTGAAGCAGAAGAAGTAAGAGCATTAGCATGTTGGCCATATTGCTTCTAAGCAATCCATCATCCTAGTGAAAGAAGAAGAGTCCATCATTGAGAGAGTCTTCATACTTCTTTTGAGAGAGAGGAGAAGCTTGCAAAGAGATTAAGGAAAGGAACCTCCTTGCTGAGGATTTTTTAGCACCATAGCTCAAAGAAATCTCTTCAAGTGTTTAGTATTCATCTATTGTATTCATCTTCTAGCAGCAACAATTAATAAAGGGACCCTTTTTCCATTATTTTGTTGACTTTTTTCTTCATTAAGCATTATTTGTGTATTCATCTCTTTGTTTAGTTTATGTTTGTAGATGCATTTTTTTCACCATTTGCAATGCTTTGTTTATCTAAGTCTATTCACTAACAACGCCAAATCTATCTATATTCCTTTGCAAGGAACAACCAATTGTTAAGGAGGTGTCTTTTGGTACACCATTGCTACAAAATCACTACTACAGAATGGGCGACTTGACTAATTTCTTTTCTTTACTCTAACGGTTGTGTTTTCAGGACCTTCTCTCTGCATAAACTTACAAGGCGTTCAACATCTCTCTGGAATATTTGCAGGACCTTTTGGACCTGTTGTTAGCAAAGAAGCTTGCTAGTTCATAGTTTCTTATCGACCATGCGGCCACGTCTCTGCATAACTAATCCCACGCGGTTTCTAAAAAGCAAAAAGCACCTAGTAATTTCACTTTTCTTTGGTGATTGGAAGCCTTTAATGAATTTCCTTCACCTCTACATTTGTTTTCCAACCAGTTTAGATTGCTTAGTTGCTTTACTGCTCACTGTTAGTGGAGCAATTGGATTACCTTTTGTTTTATTTTTCAATTCATACATAGCTTAATTAGGGATAAAAGTAAGTGGCCAAATTCCACATATGTTTTTCAAACTATTTTTCCTAAAGTTTTTTGCAAATCACATAGCTTAACTAGTAAAGGAGTAAGTGGTCCATCATCCACAAATATTGTTACTATACAAAACAATTTTTTCATTCACTAGTTTTGGGACTAGGGTCAAGTGTCATTACAGAAAGTAAGTAATCTCTTCTTCCCTTGCACCTTTTAGGCGAATCTGGGCTTGCATATGAACTCTTTCTTAAAGCACTTGAGTTTCCCATCTCCCTTTAGGCACATATAGTGTAATAGGAAAAAGAGTAAGCATCCCATTATCTGCACATAATTTATTTTTCATGCAAGAAACAATCAAAACTTATTGTAATTAGGGGGATATTGTAAGGGTCATCTATCTATATCTTATCACATTTTTTATGTTCACTTCACCACACACTAAGCATCTGTAATCTTCATATAAGAAGTCATCTAGTTTATGGAGCTTTTTTACTTCGATTTTTTTTTTCTTACCATCTCACACCCTAACAAAATTAACACTCCTAAAATCAACCATAACTTGAACCAACTAAATCTCCCCATAGGGGTGACAAGAGAATTTATAGTTCAGGTTAGTACCATTGGGGGTAGGCATCCCATAAGCCACCATGTTCATGTTACATATTTGAAACATAGAATTTTACTTTTAGGGTGCTTAAAATCCTTCAATCATCCCATGGAAAAGAATACTCAAGCATGGAAGAGAACCGATTCAGAGGGGTTTTAGCTTAGGTCCAATGCATGCAATACTATTTGGGGATACCCAACCCGTCTAATGCTTCATATTGGTAACTCGCTACTAAGAAGCTAAAGACTCAAATGACCAAGGTACTTTAGTGGCCAAAATCTAGGGCATCCTTCCTTATAGGTGGAGGTGCGAGCAACACCAAATCCTCATCCATTACCTTCGTTGATTCTTCGACTACTGGAAGGCGCCGTCGGTTCTTTCAGGACGTTTCCCCAGTACCCATAAGAAGATATCTTCACAAGGCCCAATTAATTTGAGAGTGGAAATGATGAATAGGTATTCATAGGATATTTTATCATACAAAAAAAAATGAAAACCATTTTTTGTTTGATTGATCACATAGTCTAAAGTTAAAGGGAAAGTAATAATTTTATTTTCACTTTGTTTTATGTATGTGATATATTTTCTTTGAGAATCATCTCCTTCCCTCAAATCACACAAAGTAGCACACACTCTACTCGACACCATAGGGGACCCCATGGCTCCCCGTCGATCTAGATGTTTTCAAAACCTTCCTCCATTACTAGGAGGATTCCCAGGTCTCTCACTATTTAGGCGCAAAAGACATCAATGAGCTACTGTTATAGGATATTCCTTTATTGGTGCAACTTTTCTTGGAACTCTTCCTCGTCAAAGTACTCCATAAACTAATCCTTAAGGGATCCCCCACAACTCCCCTCCTGGAAGTCCATGCGGCACTCACCAGGTTAACCACCCTCATCAGGGAAACCCCATACATATAGTTGTCCAATAACGTTTTGTAAAGGAGGACAAATTGCAAGTATTGTTTTTAGCTTATTTAAACCTTATTGATTTAAGAAATCTAACCATTGACTCGATTGCGCATGACTAGAATTGGCCAGCCATGCCCACCAAGCTCCCTTCATAAATTTCAAAATTCAAAGGGAAGCAGGTAGAAGGCTCGGGAAACCGTGTCATGAATTTTCACCTTTTTTGTTCATCTAATAATATCACAGAAGATACTATTTGATTACGACTATTTCAATGCACCCTTACAGGGCTCGCAATGAAATGGTATATTGACCAACCTTCTGTGTCACATGGGAGCTTTAGTTCCCTAGCCACAGCATTCCTAACATTCTTCCAGCTCTCAATCCATCATGAATTTGGCCTGGAACTCTTCACCCACTTTAAACAAACACTTGCTATGCACATATCAAATCACATCCATGAGTGGCAGAAACATCGTAGCTTGTGTAAATCACAGTTTCATGAAAAAGTCCACATCAGCCTATTTTTGAGATCTCTCACGTCGAAAGTATCAAAAGATGTGGCGAATTCATCCCCACAAAACGACGAAGAGGCCATTAGAAAATCTCATCAATTAGATCTTATATACAACGAGTTTGGATATCTTTATCATGTTCTTCCATACACCCCACACCTACATACTTTTAAAGAGACACCATGCTCATCCAATTCTTCCAACGGATTGATTGGGACCACAACCCAAAATCACCTTGGGAACACTTTCCAGTACCCTGGATACAATTACAGTGGCCAACCATTTGGTTCCATAGCACCAACACACCACACATCATATTAACCTAGACAACCTATGCCTATGTAGAATCTTGCTATGCAGGTTAACTAATATCAAACCTCATAGGGTGGCCAATACCCTCCTAGGAAAGGTGGCCCACACCCCCCTAGGAAAGAGGAACTAATTCCTCCTTCCCATAACTCATACACTAATCAGGGACAAGGGAATCGATATTTCTCTTTCCCTGCACCTCAACAGAATAATCTGCCAGTACAAGCTAATGCAGGGTTAATCTAGTGCAACCTTCTCTCACTCAACAACAAAAATTGGATGAACAACTGAACACAACTAAACCACCTAACGTTGATATGAAAAAACCAAAGAGAAATCCAAAGGGATAGCCTGGTCAAGGGGGCAAAAATCGACAACAACCTCTATGGGCACCAGCTGGGGGCAACCCCGACTAGAACCAAAACCAAGGACCAACCAATAAGAACCCACAAAGGAAAAAAATAATACGAGTCTACGGACTAATCATGCTTGTGCCATTTGTGGTATGGTCATTACACCCATTACTATCCTCAACTCCCTGAGTTGAAAAGGATAAAATATAGTGGGGTCCAAGGGGGGGAACCAACAACCTACAATGATACAACATCCCTTCCCCCACTAAGGAGTGGTAAATACCCAACAGGAACACTCCCAAAACCCTTCTAGAGGAAGTTCCCAAAGTGCCTCAAACCATGACATTTACATGGCAGGGGAAGATGTTCTCCTACAAACGCATAACCGAGAGTACAAAACTCCACCAGAAACCAATCCTTCCACCTCGACTACTGCAACACCTACAACACCTTTGACAATCCCTCGATATGCCATGGATCCCATCCAAAATATGGTTAAAGGTCCCTTACAATGAGTGGGACAAAACTCAAAGGCTACTCATAGTTATAATATAGTCGATGACTTAGCCCAAACTCCTTCATCTATGTCAGCATTAGAAGTTTTTTAACCATGCTGCACAACCCAACAGAAAGCCTTACTTTCTGAATTAGGAGCAATTGATCTAGTCAATTCTTGTTTAATGTTTTTTGACTTGGATAAATCCACCCCACATCTACCATCAACCATCGCTTTTCAAATCCCAGTATGAGTCCAGAATATCACCATCCATCATTGCATAGTTGATGAAAGGGCATCCACATGTATAATGTCAAAATTAGTTTGGAAAAAACTTGGATCCCTCGAAATCAAACTTTCTGACATCACTCTCAGAGCGTATGAAAGACACACTTTTGTTCCCGTAGGCCTATACCAAGGCGTTCCAGTACAACTGGCTGGTAAAACCATGCTCATAGACATCGAAGTGTTGGACACAAAGTTGGATTATAATATCTTGTTGGGCTGAAGTTATATGTACGAAATGTCAGCAATAGCATCTTCCGTATTTAGGGTAATGATGTTCCCCCATGATGGGAAAATTATTACAATTGACCAACTCACATATTATGAGAAGAAGACATTAATTGCACCTGATGGTGTGCTACCTTTCATCGGATCTTCTCCCGAATTGGTCACAACTTACACTGAATTCGGCCCCAACCAATTTAAGCCATCAACACTCCTCAGGACATTCCCAGGAGACCCACCTGTGATAGAGGATATTCCTCCAGCCACAGGAGCCTTGATGTGCATGATGAGTTCATCAAACACCCATTAAGATCAAGAACTAGTTTCAGATACCAACAACAATGTTGTTCCTGATCCTGCTTTCTTACCATATGCTATCACCCAAACACCCTTCTTATTCCCCCCCACCTCTTTTTGCCTCGCACAAAGTCATCACAACACTCTTGTTGTTCAGTATGGGTCTGATGATACCAGTCTTATATCTTTCCCCTTAGGCCATGTTGGTAAGCTCAAGTATCACCTCGACAAGTGTCATTAATGTACTTCCTCAGGATAACACCCCAAAACAAGCAACGCCTACATTGACACCAGTCAGTGCCAGAAAAATGGATAAGAAAAAAGGCAAGAAGGAAGAAGCTTCAAATGTTGCCTCCTCTAGGGTACCTCCACCATGTGCTTTGTGTGAAGTAGTTGGGAACCCCACCAATATGTGCCATGAGTTAGATGAGCTCAAAGCTCTTCTGCATACCCCAAAAACACTAGTGAATCCTCCTCCCCATGCTAGAGAAAAGAGCACACCCATGTGTTATAAGGCATTGCACACCAACCATGCATGCACCATATGCGTGGAATACAAGAATTACACTCATTGTTTCCCCAAAATCTCTCTATATCGAGATACGTTAGGTGCACTCACCCAAGCCAATAGCCCATCACTATAAGAAGACGATGGGGCTAAAACCATTTTTATGTCAGGAGGGAAGAAGCTTCTTTCTCCTATGCCTCTTCTGGTCCCTCAACCTCTCACCATGCTTGGAGGCAACTAGAATCAGTGACACCCCAACATACCTCCACATGTGCTTTATGCAACAAATCAAACCATTTCATAAACTGATGTCATCAGATACGAGAATTTAGGAGGTATTACCCTAAACTACACCCCAACCTGAGAAACAGACCCAGACGTAGGTGTCATAGCTACCACATTTTTCAAGAAACCATTATACCCGGTGTTGCCAACACCTTTCTTGATTCCACAAAATGTTTGGATTCTAGTCGAACTAGATACCTAATCACCGAATAACACGACACTAGTGAGGGATGACAAATCTAGGTCCATGTTGTGCGTATTCTAGGAAAAAACCCTGCCTAAGCCAAAGTCAGGCACCAATCAACTTGTCAACCACCGCCACCATCAGTTTATATCTAGAAGGAAGACAAAATGACCTCAGGCCACTTCATCAAAATCACCCCACATGTTCACCCTATGTGATAGACCCAACCACCTAGTAAATCAGTGTCGGGAATTGGGAAAGATTACGGTCATATTTCGCTTGTTGGTCCATACTCCGCGACCTAACCATGTTAAACATTCACACCATCTATGTCACCTCTGCTCTCAAGCACACCATATGTGGAAATTTCAGTACCTTCCATGTTTTCGAGTAGCCAGAGCAACATTGAGACAACCTCACATTGGGAACATACCTCATGCTGATACTAAGATCCAAAGGCTGCTGACACCCAAGATTTCCCCACCTCATGACACCAATCAAGCATCATCATCTCACGCTATGGATAATATTTACACCCACACCATTTATAGTGTTAGCACTAGTCCTATGTGTAGTATTTGCACCAGTAACTCTCATAGTTCTGAGACATGTCATATGTTACAAACATTTAGACAACTTAGGATTCAACATCAACCTCATCATGAGGAAGAAAATTTTTCCCCTTGAACACCACCCAGGTTGTAAGAACTTCCTCCCACTCATTATCAACCTGCCATTATAGAAATTCTACCACCACCTAATGTTGACGACATGCAACATCACATATGATTCATTTCCTCGTCCGTAGGAACCATGATTTGTGTTGTCTGCTCATCATTTTTTGGTGTCGAGACTGCTAAACCCACCACACCGAATCATATTCTTACTTGTTAACCAGCACAACTAGGCCTAGACTCCAACCTCAAGGCCCTACACAACCCAATTCAACACTAGATAATATTTTTCATTGAGACAAATATATTCTAGAAGCCATGATGGAACCCGAATATCCATGGGATGCCATGCACCACTGCTTGTACTTTCTACCTGAAAAAAAATTTGTGCCTACTGATGCACCTAGCCTTGATATTTGTGCCATAGAATCAAAATATTTCCTGCCTCCAGGACAAGTAGATTGGTTTAAGAATCCCATTCTAGCACCAAATGCATTCGAGGAAGGGACCATGTTGAATATCTCACCTACCATTAAGGTCGATATTTCAAACAAACCTGGCATAGTCGAAGAGATCCCACTAGGGGTAGCATGCTCTCAAGAGGAGGTGGCCTCATACATGACCTTGTTTCAAGAATATAGGGCCATATTTGCATGGTCTTACTCAGAAATTCCAGGCATCAATCCCACCATCGTGGAGCACTATAATGACACTTGACTTGATGATCACTCCATCAGGCAAAAGCAGTGTCAGATCCACCCTTTTAGAGAACCCTTCAGGTGTGCCTTCCTGTGTTTTTGTTACATATTTCTTTTTAGTTCCCATATTTTTATGCATAGATGTTTTCACTTAGGTTATTGGCTTTTGAAGTTGTAGGTTATCAATTGCTTCTAAGTAAACTCATTCCCCTCATGCTAATTAACAGTTAAGGTATCACTCTTCACTCAGCATGATAGGCTTCCTCTAGAAGCTTTTCATATCCTAACATCATTTCTCTGAAATAAACCATAGGATCCATCATCTTGACCATGTTTACCACTACCTCCACCTGCACATGGTAAACATCCATGCTGGTCATTAGAACCTTCCCACTCATGGATCACCGCATGTTATAGACCCCTATATACTATTGGGATCCATGACGATTTACTCAGGCCCGGGAGCCATTTCACTTGCATACCATGAGTATTAGCCTCATCTTTTCTTCACTCACTACTCACCATATCACCCTCTCGGGCCAACCCATTCAGTTGTGACGGATCAAAATGAATGCACCTTCATGTTGTACATTGTGCCTACCATTCCCCAATACAACACGATCTCATTTATTTCACTTCATCCACCTCATCAAACCCCTCATGGATACCAACCAATGGGGCCCCCGCCCACAGCACATAACACCATGCCTCCATTATTCGGAAGGTCACCATTTTTATGGGGCACCCATCTTCGTGTTTTTACATCCAAACCACCTTTACATTCTTTAGGAAAGTGTACAAGTATTTTTATGAAAATTTTCCCACCCATATTTTCAAGTCTTATACCCAGCGGCAGTTTCTAGTCACCCTTGGTCGGAGCTCACACACTATCTACATTCATTACCCCCTTCACGCCAGTCAAAACATACTTACTCCTACCCTCAAAGTCCTACCGACTCCATGGCCATCTTTATCAGCAAAATTGCTTTGATTGTCGCCACTTGTTGTACAACTTTGACCTTGGGCAAGTTTTCCATATCCATTAATATCTCTATCTTTCATTATCATGGACTCTCACTGACCCACTTTATTACATTTTGCACTCATATGATATCTTGATTCCCTTAATCATCAATTTCGGATGGTAATTAACACTTCTTTCCTGTTGACTTCAACACCCATATTCTAGGATCGAGACAATATCTTGGATACTCCCCCCTTTAAGGGTGTTGGCTTGAGGGGGCCTGACCTAGGTTCAACATTAGTTAGCCAAACAAATCCCTACACTGCTGGCCCTTTCGGCATCAGCCCGCGGATCGCGGAATAAAGTCTCACTCGAAGCAGTATGGGGGGATGTTAGAACCAAGTTTCTACACCCTTGAGATGGATGTGATTTCAGTTTATTCCTGCTATACCTGCCTTTGTGTAGGTTTCTTAGCCCTCTTCTCCACCCTTTAGTACCTTCGCGAAAGGGTACAATTGGATTTTGCGCAGCCCTAACGTGTGGCTCGGGGACTTTCGCACTGCTAGGGAAACGAACTGCAATATCTCCCAAACTAGGCTAAGTGTCTTTATTATCTTATTAACAGATATTAGTTAGCTTCGTGTAAAAATATGTTCTTACTTGCGTTCACTTAACCGACACAATTACATATATTCACGCATCATATAAGCATTATAAGTGAAATTCATACCCAACATATCAAGATGCATAATCAGGAAAGAAAGACGCAGAATTTGTAGAATACTTCTCTTTATTGATAATTCCGGACAATTACAGACTCAACCCACTCTGAACACTCAGATGTAGGGGTTCGCGCACTCAGCTGCGGACTTCTACTCTAGGCCTCTGCGCACTCAGCTGTAGAGCCTCTACCTATGCTGTGACCCAAAACTTAGACTTCTGCTTAGAGTTATCACTTTATTACATGTTCGATGTCTCTATATACTTAGAGCTTATCTCTCTCTATACAATCCCATGGTCTGTGGACCATGGGTAGATCTTCTACAACCGACATTACATTTCCAAAATAAGGGTAGACAATCCTATGACTCTTTAACACTTGTGCGGTCCGCAACTACAATGTAGAGTCTTTACACTTGGATTACAAAATTTGACCAAAATATGGGCTTTTAGCCCCAAAACTACCCTTGGGGGATCCCGTGCCTAACATGCCCCCAACAAAAACACCATGACTCACCCTCGAGTCACTTTGCAGGTGCGGAGATCTTAGCGCGAAGACCTCCCAGCTCCATTTAGATAACTGCAACCTCGGCAGCGCACTGAGCGGCCGCCTGCTGGACTTCTTCCACTCTCTGCTAAGTGACTACCACTGAACTACTGCTTTCTTTTATACGCTGCGAAGCATACTTCGCTACCTCTGGAAGGTCTGACATGATCAAAGGGAATTATCTGTCCTTGGGCATCTCCCATGCCACCAGTACGATTGACAGCAGGAGCCACACGTAGTGAAATGTCTTGCCCTATTCCTGTGCCTCGCGACAGTTCGCAAGGAACTTGCCGCATAGATAATTTTCCCAGTTGAACTGGACTCCTTCAGTGCATTGGGCTGCTAGTGCAATCACAGGTGTACGCACCTCATCTGCGTGGCACTTCCGCATCACCTTCCCTACTAATATTTGTGTTGCGACCTTGACTGCAAGGTTGTTAATGCTAGAGATGGCATATCCCCACTTCTTCTTCTCCAACTTGAATTTCTTCTTCATAGCTTCCACGAGGGCCAACTCGCCACTTTTTCCTTCTGATATATTGGTTGCATCCTTTGTGGGTTTCTTGGTGGCACATGCACAGGGATCATAGTCTACTTATCCTTCTTTGGTCGCGGTGTTCTGGGTGATTTAGGGACTTCAACTATTACTCCAGCACTCTCTTGGGATTGTACTACCACAATTTCCTGCGTGGATTCCTCGAGTGTCACTGCTCCTATGTCCATGGATTCTATGGGTGCTGACATAATGCTATTCCACAATTCTTGCAGTGCCTCTAGTAGTTGCTCATACAATGAATTTGATTTCAGAGTCTCGAATAGGTCTCGGCTCATGTATACTTGAGCGCACAACAACTCAGTTCTCAAAATGCCAAGTGTTTTCTGCTGGACAACCACTTGTAATTTATAGGACTTTTTGAATTCAAATCCAACCATTCCCCCCACATTCGGCCCATTAATGCTATATTGGTGGAATATTTTCAAGAATCTAATCCATAAATTTCTCCTTAAATTCTTGTCGCCCGCTCCATTTGGCCACAATCCGACCATCAAATCATGAACAATGACTTTAACAGTCACTTTTTGGTAGACTTGCACACTATTTCCATGAGTAGCGCAGCTGCCTTTGAGTTGTCACGGACCCTGTGACTCTTTGTTGCTTCGCACAGTGTTGAAATCGCGCAGCTCCCTAACCCGGGCAAAGTGGTTTATAGTCTTGCACTTCCTTTCAACTGCCTGGAGCGATAAGACTGTGCTTCTGTCGCCTAGTTATATGGTCGGGCCACCTGTGTATGGCTTCAATTGACTGCCATTCACCTTTCCTCGGAAGGGATATCCATTCAACTTAACCAACTGGACCACGCCACTGTCGGTAATCTCCTTAATAACATAGGGCCTTGACCATTGCATTCTGAATTTCCCTGGAAATTTGTCAAACTTACTATCATACAAAAAAACTAGATCGTTTACGTTAAATGTGCACAACTTGATGTGTCGATCATGCCATGCCTTTTCACGCTGCTTTTGGACCTACTGGTGAAATCCACCCAAAAATCTCTCTTCTTCCAGCTCATCCAATGAGCGAGCCTCTTTTCCAGGGCTCTGCGATCCGTCATACCTGTGAGCGCTGCTATGCACAGATTAGGCACGATGTATTCCATAGGCATTACAACTTCCACATTGTATACCAACCTAAAGGGTGTCTGTCTCGTTAACTTCTTGCACATCATCCGATAAGCCCATAACACTACAAGTATGCATAGGTCCCAATCACTTCGCTGAGCATTGCAAACCTTGGTCAGCGCGGTTTCAAGCACTTTATTGAATTCCTCCACTTTCCCGTTAACCTGTGGGTGAAAAGGTGTGCTCTTTTGGTGATACACTTGAAATTCCTTCGTTCGTGTGCTGATTGTCTCATTCAGGAAGTGCGTACCACGATCACTCATCAAGATCCTTGGACATCCAAATCACGTTAGTACATGCTCAAATAGGAACTTCATGGCCGTCGTTCCCGTGCGGTCCTTCACCGGCTATGCTTCTGTTGAACGAGTCAAATAATCTGTCGCAGTGATAATGTACCTCGCACCTATCTTCCCTTGTGGCTGAATGGGTCCTACAAAATCTATTTCCCACTTTTCGAAGGGTTGCAATGTCATTTGTGGATTCAAAGGCATTTCATCCCTCCATGATGGCCTGCCTGTTCGCTGACATACATCACACGCCTTGCAATATGCTTTTGAATCTTGATGAAGGGTTGGCCACTACAACCTTGCGCGTAGAATCTTCTGCGCGGTTGCTCTCCCTGCATAGTGTCCTCCCATAGCACCTCCATGAGCGTCCATGAGGATGTTGCTTCTCTTGAAATTCGGTACATATCTTTGCAATATCTCATCAATCCCCATTTTGTATAGATGCCCAACAATGACAGAGAAATCTGCTGCGCGCACCACTGATTCCTTCTTTTGTTGGATAGAGTATCCTTATGGTGTAGTTCTTGTTGTTAGGAAGTGTATTATATCCTTGAAATGACCATCCGTGATGCACATGGCAAAGAACTATGCGTCAGGTAATCCTTCCTCAAGATTAGTGGGTTCCTCCCCTATCTCAATGCTCGACAGGTGGTTAGGTCCCGCATTCAATCATCCAGGCTTCACAACAACTTCAAAATCATACTCTTGGAACAATAAGAGCTATATGCAGATTTGCCCCCCCAACATAGGCTTATTGACCAGGTACTTCAACGTGGAGTGATCCATATACATCTTAAAGTGGCCTCCTAGTAAGTAGTGTTGGTACTTCTGGAGTGCATACACAATATGTTGGGTGCAAGATCCCCCAAGGGTATTTTTGGGGCTAAAAGCCCATATTTTGGTCAAATTTTGTAATCCAAGTGTAAATATTTTGCATTTTGTGGTCAAGGAGCATGCAAGTGTTAAAGAGACATAGGGTTGTTCACCCTTATTTTGGAAATGTAATGTTGGATGTAGAAGATCTACCCATGGTCCACGGACCATGGGATTGTATAAAAATAGCTAAGCTCTAAGTAGATATAGACATCGAACATGTAAGAAAGTGATAACTCTAAGCAGAAGTCTAAGTTCTGGGTTGTAGCATAGGTAGAGTCTCTGTAGTTGCATGTGCAGAGGCCTAGAGTAGAAGTCTGTAGCTGAGCGCACGGACCCCTGCAGTTGAGTGCGTAGGGCGGGTCGAGTCTGTAGTTGTCCAGAATTATCAATAAAGAGAAGTATTCTACAAATTCTACGTCTTTCTTTCCTGTTTATGCATCTTGATATGTTGGGTATGAATTTCACTTATAATGCTTATATGATGCGCGAATATATGTAATTGTGTTGGTTAAGTGAACGCAAGTAAGAACATTTGTTTACGCGAAGCTAACTAAGATCTGTTAATAAGATAAGAAAGACACTTAGCCTAGTTTGGGAGATATTGCAGTTCACTGCCCTAGCAGCGTGAACGTCCTTGAGCCGCAGGTTAGGGCTACGTGAAAGCTGATTGTACCCTTTCGCGAAGGTACTGAAAGGTGGAGTAGAGGGCTAAACAACCTGCACGAAGGCAGGTATAGCCAGAATAAACTAAGATCACATCCATCTCAAGGGTGTGGAAACTTGGTTCCAGCATCCCTCCATATTGCTTTGGGTGAGACTTCAGTCCGTGCTCCGTGGGCTGGTGCCAAAAGGGCCAGTAGTGTAGGGATTTGTTTGGCTATCTAACGTTGAACCTGGGTCAGGCCCCCTCAAGCCAACAAATGGTTCCATTGCTGAGACTGGAATCTGCATAAGAGATGTGTGATGTTGTATCACTATGTTGTGGCCAGCAACACCCCCCCCCTTTTTTCATTTAAGTGTTGTCCAAAATACTAAATGAATGGGGACCCTTAGTTGAAACTTTAGGAAAAGCTAGAGTTTCCTTTCTTCTAAATAAGGTTACCATCGTAAGCTTAGGAAAATCTTTTGAATACTTTAAAACCTAATTTTGTGATAAGAAAAATCTTTAAAGTCGCATCATAAAATGACAGAAAAACTCCTCCATTTGGGTATAATCCTGGTATGTGCAAGAGTCCCGTACTAAGAGATATATCGCATCGCAATAAAGTAGTGCCAATGGGAAAGCATTCAAGATTTCCCTATTTGCGATAACCCCGATTGCAAGATCGCATATCACAGGAATGGGCTAACAAAAATATGGCAAGCATAAAACTTCTGCGATTTGCGATGTGTGCGATAACGCGATGGTGTGATAATGCGAGAGCGCGATGGTGCGATAATGCGATGTCGCAATCTGCGATGATTGCGAACCAAATCGCAAAATCACCCCATCGCGAAACTTTCGGGTGCGTTATTCAAGAAAAGCCACTTACCATAATCTGACTTAAAATCATGCGCTTTTAATGATAATAAAGGAATTAGTTGTCATCTATTAAATGTAGATGCGTGCTTTTGCAAAGAATTACTTCACGTAAGGTGGCATATTTGATATATCTGTTGCATTTAAGACTCTCCAATCACCTTTCTTGATCAATCATTTCCATTTGTGAGCTGCAGGAACGAAGAACAAAAGGCGATACAAAGCCATACGCAGAAGGCACAGGAAAAGGAAAAAGCGGTCCAAGCACTAGACATGTTAAATTGGGAGTGTTACTGGGCATACTTAGTGAAGCTGCATAGTCAGCAGATGACTGTTAAATGTATCATAAATGCGGTCGAGAAAGTAGTGCCAGCTCTCATAGATTCTGTTTTCTCAGCCCAGCTCAAAGCAGAAGTCAGCCAACCGACTCTCCTCAAGCCCATGATGAATGCATGCAGTTTTAAGGATCAGATTCAGAAGTAACCTTGTTTAGAATGTTGTTTTTTTCTTTAAAATTAGATTAGAAAAAGGACGGTCATTTGAAAACCGCATCCTAAATTTTGTAAATTGACTATTATTAGAATTAGGAAGTAGTATTTTAACCCTTCTCATGCATTTGGAGAAGGGTCCAGAAATTTGTCAAAAACTTGTCCTCAGAACATGCACTTCTGCACCCTCAGAGGAGGTTTTGATGAATGGATGGATCGAGGTTTATTAATGTTTGCATTTGATGTCTGCTACTGATGTTGAACTTTTGTACTCTTAGTAGATGTTAGAACAAGTAGAGATAAATCATTTTTGCTTGAAGCTTATGAGTAGGACCAGTCATAAATGGTACTTTTATCTCTTGGCCATTTTTGCTTATATTCTTAAAGTGATATACAGTTTTTAGTTGTTTATATGTTAATGCATGAATGCGTGAGTTACCATTTGGCACTTTTGTACGGTGGAGTCATTTATTTATGTTTGATATATGAATAACTTATTATGCGATATGTTGTTCACAACTGTTTTGCCTAACTTTTTATGCAAAGTGGTTCATCTTAATTGATTTCCATTCTTATGATGATTGAATGATCTTTATTACCAGTTATTGTTTGAAATCTCTTTAGATCGCATAATAGAAGAAATACACCCCGGGTTAGCATAGATTAGATGTGCTGTTTTAATTAGATTACAATAGCATAGAATTAGATTAAAATAGCTTAGATCAGAACTCTTAGATTAGCATAATCCAACTCTACACACACACACCCTTAGATTGGGAAACTGGTCCCATTATCCCCAGTCGGACCCGCTATACCAAAGGGATAAGGAGTTGCCAACCAAGGTCCGGACCGGGTGGGTATCCCCCTTGTTGTCGACCCGATTTTCGGGGCTTCAACACACTAGAATCCAACTAAGAAAGAAATCAAAGGTTGGTTGGACAGAAGGATTCACGAGTTCATGGCACAAGACAACAAAAATTTGCAACTGTCAAAAGAATAGTGGCTAGATAGGTACCTATATACAAAGATCCATGAAATATTTTTTGCCTCCTTTCCTACTGAGTTATACGAGTGGATCACAGAGCTAGAAGATAGCCAAGGAAGGTGGAAATTTGACGGTCCTATTGTGTGGACCCTAGAGCTTGTGCGGAGGTTGGAAGCATCAAAGGATAAGATCGCTCACGCTGTCGATCATTGGCTCGATCGTGTCATAGGAGGATTTGTGACTGAATTCGCAGTTGAAAGCTCAGTCATCTATAGTGAAGCAGAGCGACATTTTTTCAAAGGACCGCGAGGTAAGTACGTAAAATATTTGAATACTTGGATTAAAATTTTGTTGTGCGAAAAACGGGTTATGCAGCTACCTTGATTTTTGGGACAATGCAAAGTGGAAAAAGTTACATAAATGAAGGAAATAAGAGTCCGGAGTATAGACCCTTGATTTCACCTCCACGAAGAGATGAAGAAGGAATAGTGAAGTTTTCTCCATGAAGCGCTATTCAGTCGATAAGACAAGGATTCCCATGGATACCACCTCCACCCACACTGCCTCTGTCTTCACCACTATCACCTCCAACTTCACCCGTACCACCTCCACCGCCACTGCGGTTCAGTATGGAAAATACAGTGAAGTTACCTTTGTTCAAATGCTTGGGAAATGAGGACCCAAACCAATTCTAGTTCTTTATGAGGGCTATATGGGAAGCTCAAGGTGTTACAGATGATCACATAAAGAAGGCGACAATGGTTAGTGCTCTACAAGATCGCGCGCTAACCTAGTACATTAAGTACAATGATAACTTGAATGCTAGAGTAGCAGACATCCAAGTAGCACTAAATAGGGAATACAGCAGGCCTAAATCTGAAGCGTAGTTGATTGTGGGATTCAAAGAGATCGTGATGCAACTAGGCGAGATGCCTTGGGAACTGTATCAGAGGCTGAAATGTACAATCCGTGAAGTCCACATGAATTTTACAGATGGACAACATCGCGAGTGGTTTGTGGCTTCACTTCAACCACACTTAAGGAGTGCACTGTCACAGCAAAAGATAACAACTCAGGTAGAGGCCTTGGAGATTGCCATGAGACTACATGAGACTTTGATGCAAGATCCTAATCTAGGAGTCTAATAGATCCATGCGCAGCTGAAGAATCTATGCCTTGAGATGCAAAGTTTGGAGCAGGATAGGACGATTCAGCCAGAGGTACGCGAAGAGGTATGGTGTTTGAAATGCAAGAGTCAGGGTCATGACAAATGCCACTGCTTGGTCTTTACAAATTACCTTTCAGGTGGAGGACCGATGCCTTTAAGGCCGAAAGCTCAATCAAGACCTAGCGTGGGACCTGATTTATGGTGTGCTATCTATCAGGTAGTCGGAAAACATGCCACAGATAACTACCACTTGTTACAAAAGTATGTACAAGCACCACAACAGTTGTTCTGCAATTTTTGTAGGTATGTAGGACATGATGAGCATACTTACAAGAGCTATGAATTGATGATGGATAGAACTCCAGCCTATCAGGTTCAGGCCGAAACGCGGCCGCTTGACTAGAATGCAGGGATGGCGTGGACAGGATTTCAAGGGCGCGGACAAGGCCGGGCAGAGGAGGACTTGGTAGAGGTCATGGATAGTTGATTTTCTACAATTGTGGAGGACCCGGACACTATGCCTGTGATTGCACTAATCCAATGCGTCCGTCGTGCAAGTATTGCACGCTGTCTAGTCATGAAATAAAAGATTGTCATACGTTGATAGCTAAGATACATGACAAAGGGGCGCTACCACCTCCCCTGACTCAGAACTTGCAGATGATGAGGTATGAGCCCCACGAGGAAGATCCGAACGTAAATATAGTGCTTTGAAGTGGAATCATGATGGGAGATGACAAGGGGAAATAGCCAGAAGACAGTACGTGGGTTCACAAGGCCTTGACAGAAGAGGTTGAGTTTGATCTGGAGCATGCTCAGGAAGCCCTCATGGAAGTTAAGAAGAGCTTCACTGAGGCCTCCACTTCAGGAAGCAGGGATAAGCCTGAGCCAGAGATGGACCTATCTATGCTCACAACTTTCCTGGAAACCTGTATGAAGTTACTGTGTGATAGTAAGGCTATGAAAGGGTTACAGGAACTCATCAATAGATGTGTTGGAACCATGCCAAGTGAACTGCCCATAGTATGAAAGATTGGAAAGCATAAGACAAGAAAGGGGCATGAAATGAGACTCACTGCGCAGATCGGGGAATATAAAATGGATCAAGTCATTCTGGATTTGGGGTCAGATGAGAATGTTCTACCAAAATAGACATGGGAGCGAATGGGAATCATACCCATGGGGTGCCTACAGGGAGTGATCGTGGATATTGAGGGAGCGAGCGTGCTGGTAGATTTTGAATTAATAGAGATTGTGGATGACAACAATCCCTACCCTGCGCTCTTGGGAATTGACTGGGCTACTGATATGAATGGGGTAATCAATCTTAAGAAATGAAAGATTATCTTTGAGAAGAAATTACAATGCGTAATAATACCTGTGGATCCTACTAAAGGATCATGCTATAAGGAACTAGTTTGTGATTATGAGAGTGATGATGATCTGGACTGCATCTATAAGATAACAACGCGAGACCAAGACTAGGTGAATCCCATCGCAAATGGACGGATTACATGGGATCGCGAGAGTTCCTTCACTTTGGATTCCGATGAACAAATAGAATGTTGGAAAAATCGGTTGCACGAAGTAACTACGTTTAATTGCAACATGTTGACCCGATCGTTGTACTGTGTGTCATCAGAGGTAAGAACTATGCCTATTTATGATGGACTGAATGAGGTAGATATATTTTTGGATGCATTTGAAAGGGAGGTGCCAGAAAGGCAATGCTTCAAGGCCTTGGACTGGGCACTATGCACTACACCCACAAGATGGTGGGGTACTCACGAGGGAAGCTTTGATGATTGGCGCGAATGTAGGAGGAAGATGAGAGAACAATTTGGGAAGCCTAAGATGTGACTGACAAACAAGTACGATGGGCAAAATGATCTATGTGTGCATCTGGCCAAATGGACATAAGTTTATGGAGAAAATCCCCAGCTTGAGTGGGTGCACCTGTACTCTGAATTGAAGTACCTAGTCAATAAGCCTGTGTTGGGGGGACGAATCTGCATATGGATCTTATTGTTCCAAGAGTATGATTTGGAAGTTGTTGTGAAGGATAGATAATTGAACGCGGGACTAGACCATCTGTCGTGCATCGAAACAGGGGAGGAACCCACTAATTTGGAGGAAGGATTACCTGACATGTAGCTCTTTGCTGTGTGCGCTGCAGATGGTCATTTCAAGGATATAATACACTTCCTAACAACAGTAACTGCACCAGGAGGATACTCTGTCTAGCAAAATAAGGAATTAGTGGTGGGCGTGGCAGATTTCTCTGTCATCGTTGGGCATCTATATAAAATGGGGACTAATGAGATATTGTGACGGTATGTACCTGAGTTTGAACAAAGCAACATCCTCGTGAACGCTCATGGGGGTGCCTCAGGAGGACATTACACATGGAGAGAAACCGCGAAGAAGATCCTACGAGCTAGGTTGTGGTGGCCAACCCTTCATCCGGATTCAAAAGCATATTGCAAGGCGTGTGGTGTATGTCAATGAACAGGCATGCCATCATTGAGGGATGAAACGTCTTTGAATCCGAAAATGACATTGCAACCCTTCGAAAAGTAGGCAATAAATTTTGTAGGACCCATTCAGCCATAAGGGAAGATAGATGAGAGGTACATTATCACTGCGACAGAGTACATGACTGGTTGGGTAGAAGCACAGTCAGTAAAGGATTGCATGGGCACAGTAAATGTGAAGTTCCTATTTGAACATGTACTAATGCAATTTGGATGTCCAAGTATCTTGATGAGTGATTGTGGTATGCACTCCCTGAATGAGACGATCAGCGCACTAACGGAGGAATCTCAGGTGTATCACCAAAAGAGCACACCTTATCACGCATAGGCTAACGGGACAGTGGAAGTATTCAATAAAGTGTTGGATAAGGCGCTGACCAAGGTTTGCAATGCTTAGCAAAGTGACTAGGATCTACACATACCTGCAGTACTATGGGCTTATCGAGTGACATGCAAGAAGTTAACGGGACATACACCCTTTAGGCTGGTATAGGGTGTTGAAGCGATAATTCCTATGGAATACATTGTGCCTAGTCTGCGCATATCAATGCCCATAGGCATGATAGATCGCAGAGCCATAGAAGAGAGGCTCGTGCAGTTGGATGAGCTTGAAGAAGAGAGATTTTTGGCTGGATTTCACTAGCAAGTCCAAAAGCAGCGTGAAAAGGCATGGCATGGCTGACATATTAAGTTTTTCACCTTTAAGGTGAATGAATTGGTGTTGGTGTATGACAGTAAGTTTGATAAATTTCCAGGGAAATTCAAAATGCATTGGCTGGGACCCTATGTTATTAAGGAGATTATCGACGGTGGCGTGGTCCAGTTGGTTAAGTTGAATGGAGATCCCTTCCCAGGAAAGGTGAATGGTAGTCGATTGAAGCCATACACAGTTGGCCCGGCCATCTGACTATGCAATAGAAGCACAGTCTTAGTGCTCCAGGCAGCTGAAAGGAGGCGCGGGACTATAAACTACACTGCCTGGGTTGGGGAGCTGCACAATTTCAGGACTGCGCGAAGCAATGAAGTGTCACAGGGTCCGTGACAGAGTGAAGGCAGCTGTGCTACTTGTGGAAATAGCATGCAGGTCCACTGGAAAGTGACAGTTAAATTCAATGTTCATGATTTTATGGTCGGATTATGGTCAAATGGAGCGGGTGACAAGCATTTAAGGTGAAATTTATGGCTTAGATTATTGAAAATATGCCACCAATCTAGTATTAATGGGCTGAATGTGGGGGTAACGGTCGGATTTGAATTCAAAAATCCCTATAAGTCATAGGTGGCTGTCCAGCGAAAAACACTTGGCATTTTGAAAATTCGGTTTTTGCGCTATCAGGTGTGTATGGACCTTACAAATTTTGAGGCTTTGAGAGCAAGTTCAATGTTTGAGACATTGTCGAAGGAGACGTAGGACCTCCTAACTAGAATGACGTCGACACCCGAGAAAGACGTGCAAGAAATTGCGGTAGTAGAAGCTCCAGAGAGTGCCGGAGTAATAGTTGAAGTCCCTAAATCACCCAGAACACCGAGACCAAAGAAGGATAAGCATACTATGATCCCGGTGCGTGTCTCACCAAGAAACCCATAGAGGACCAAGCTCACTTTGCAAGAAAAGGGGAAGGCCATTAATCTGGAGGCCGACGAGGAAGAATCTGAAGAAATCCTGGTGGATGAGGAGGATGTGGAAATGGAAGTTGAAACCTAGGGTGTAGACCCTATTACCAGGTTACCATAATATGTTCCTCCACACAAAGGCAAAGGCACTTAAAGAACAGGTGGATGCCACTCGACACAAAGAAGCAGTCTTAAAAGTGCGCCTACATCCATGAATAGATGAGGCATACATGATCACAGCTTCCATTGAAGGAAAACTCGCGACACTGCAGGCAACTCAGTAGAAGATTCAAGGCAGCAGTTCAGTGGAAGTCACCGTGCAGAGAGTGGAAGAAGTCCAGTAGGTGGCTACTTAGTGCGCTGTCAAGGTTGCAGTTATCCAAACGAAGTTGGGAGGTCTTTGCAGTAAGATCTTTGCATCTACAGAGTGACTCAAGGGTAAGTCACGATGTTTGTGTTGGGGGCCTATTGGGTGTGGGATCCCCCAAGGGTAGTTTTGGGGCTAAAAGCCCATATTTTGGTCAAATTTTGTAATCCAAGTGTAAAGACTCCAAATTTTGTGGTTGCGGAGCGCGTAAGTGTTAAAGAGTCATAGGGTTGTCGGCCCTTATTTTGGAAATGTAATGTCGGATGTAGAAGATCTACCCATGGTCCGCGAACCATGGGATTGTATAAAAAGAGTTAGGCTCTAAGTAGATTGAGACGTCAAACATGTAAGAAAGTGATAACTCTAAGAAGAAGTCTAAGTTTTAGGTCATAGCGTAGGTAGAGGCTCTGCAGTTGAGTGCGTAGAGGCCTAGGGTAGAATTCCACATCTGAGTGCACGGACCCCTACAACTGAGTGCACAGGGTGGGTCGAGTCTATAATTGTTCGGAATTATCAATAAAGAGAAGTATTCTACAAATTCTGCGTCTTTCTTTCTTCTTTATGCATCTTGATATGTTGGGTATGAATTTCACTTATAACACTTATATGATGTGTGAATATATGTAATTTTGTTGGTTAAGTGAACACAAGTAAGAGCATTTATGCGAAGCTAACTAAGATCTATTAATAAGATAAGAAAGACACTTAGCCTAGTTTGAGAGATATGGCAGTTCGTTGCCCTAACAGCGCGAAAGTTCCTGAGCCACGGGTTAGGGCTACGTGAAAGCCGATTGTACCCTTTCACGAAGGAATTGAAGGGTGGAGCAGAGGACTAAGCAACCTACACGAAGGCAGGTATAGCCAGAATAAACTGACATCACATCCATCTCAAGGGTGTGGAAACTTTCCAGCATCCCCCCATACTACTTCGGGTGAGACTTCAGTCCGCACTCTGTCAGCTAATGTCAAAAGGGCTAGTAGTGTAGGGATTTGTTTGGCTAACTAACGTTGAACCTGGCTCAAGCCCCCTCAACCCAACACATAGCTATCCCCTCGCGCTTAGTGGTGGAATAGTTCTTCTCTGCTTTGGCCAACTATGCGTGCGAATCATTCTGTCCATCATACTTTTCTATCAGTCGCATCTTAGGCTTCCCAAATCATGCTCCCGTCATCCTCCTACATTCACCCCATTCATCAAAGCTTCCCTTGTGTGTACCCCACCATCTTGCGGGCGTAGCACGCAATGCCTAGTCTAAGGCCTAGAAGTGTTGCTTTTCTGGTACCTCCCTTTCAAATTCATCCAAAAAGATATCTACCTCATTCAGTCCATCATAAGTAAGCAGAGTTCTTACCTCTAACGACACACAATGTAGCAACTGGGTCATAATGTTGCAATTTAGCGTAGTTAATTCATGTAACTGATTCTGTCAGCGTTCTATTTCTTCGTCGGAATCCGAAGTGAAGGAACTCTTGTGATCCCATATAATTCGTCCATCTGTAGTGGGATTCACCTAGTCTTGGTCTCACGTTGTTATCTTATAGATGCATTCCAGATCATCATCACTCTCATAATCGCGGACTAGTTCCGTATAGCATGATCCTTCAGCAGGATCTAGGGGTATTATTACACGCAGTGATTTCTTCTCAAAGATCATCTTTCACTTCTTCAGATTGATTACCCCATTCATATCAGTAGCCCAGTCAATTCCCAGAAGCACAGGGTAGGGATTGCTATCATCCATAATCTCTATTACTTCAAAATCCACTAGCACGATTGCTCCCTCGATGTCCACAGTCACTCCCTGCAGCTGCCCCATGGGGATAATTTTTTGTTGATTCACCATCCTTAGCTGAATCGGAGACCATTGCAGTGCAAGTCTCCCTCTTTGCTCCCAAGTCTGCTTCGGAAAGACATTCACATATGACCCTAGGTTGAAAATGACCTAATCCATTTCATACTCTCTTATCTGCACGGTGAGTCTCATTTCACGCCCCGTCCTTGTCTTATGCATGCCAAACTTTCATACTATGCAAGGTTCACCAGCACGGTTCCAACACATCTATTGATGAGTTCTTGTAACCCTTTCATAGCCTTACTATCGCACAGTAACTTCATACAGGTTTCTAGGAAAGTTGTGAGCATAGAGGGGTCCATCTTCGGCTCAGGCTTATCCTTTCTTCCTGAAGTGGAGGCCTCAACGATGCTCTTCTTAGCTTCAATGAACGCTTCATGTGCATGCTCCAAATTGAACTCAACCTCTTTTGTTGGGGCTTTACGAACCCATGTACTGTCTTCTGGCTGTTTCCCCTTGTCATCTCCCATCGCGATTCCACTTTGGAGCACTATATTTACATTTGGATCTTCCTCACATGGCTCAGACCTCATCATCTGCAGGTTCTGAGTCAGCAGAGGTGGTAGCGCCCCTTTGTCACGTATCCTATCTATCAACGTAGGATAGTCTTTTGTTTCATGATAAAACAACGTGCAATACTTGCACAATGGACATGTTGGATTAGTGCAATTGCAAGCATAGTGTCCTGGTTGTCCACAATTGTAGCAAATCAATTGTCCTCGACCTCTTCTAGGTCCTCCTCTACCTTGGCCTCATCCGTGCCCTGGAAATCCTGTCCGTGCTATCCCTGCATTATGGTCAAGGGGCTGCGTTTCGGCTTGAACCCTGTAGGTAGGAGTTCTATCCATCATCAATTCATAGCTCCTGCAAGTATGCTCATCATGTGTTGGCTTGTATGGGCCTGATCCAGGTTCAGAGGAGATTTAGCTAAGAAAATCCCAGTACTACTGGCCCTTTCGGCAACAGTCCGCGGAGCGTAGACTGAGGTCTCACCCAAAGTAGTATGGGAGGGTGCCAGAACTAGGTTTCCGCACCCTTTAGATGTCTGATGGGTTTCTGGAGGTCCATGGTCTAGCCTATCGCTAAGCACACTTGCGATCCCTTCGCAACATGTGGTGCGGCTTCCGCGTAGCCCTACTCCGAGCGTGACCCATATAATACCCAAGTCTCTTGCTACTTAACCGATTACTTAACTTGTGTGTGTAAGAGTTATAGTTATTACAACATATTTAGCAATCATATCAGTGCGCATGATACATAACCCAATACAAACATAATTAACATAATGCATAACAAATGCACAGAAATAGGAATCAACTTCTATTTTATTAATCTTCAATCTTGCTTACAAACTTGACACCACCCTCTGCACTCAGCTGCACGGGTCCACGCACTCAACTGCGGACTCTACTAGGCCTCTTTGCACTCAACTGTAGAGCCTCTTCCTACTACTACGACCCAATACACTTGGAATCCTACTCTAAGCTCGAACCATTCCTTTGTTACTTACTCTATCATCCACTCTCTTTACAACTTAGAGCCTTGCTCTATTTATACAATCCCATGGTCCGTGGACCATGGGTAGGTCGACATGACTTTACATTACATTACATTACTTTAGGGGGGACATCCCTATGACTTTAACTCCTACTTCGTGCTCGACGCCTGTAATTCACGGAGTCTTACAAAACCTTTGACCAAAACTTGGGCTTTGAGCCCCAAAACCTGACGTGCCTCCAACACAATCATCGTGACCCATCTTGAGTCACTCTGCTGGTATGGTGATCTTGGCACAGAGCACCTCCATCTATTCTCGTACTGCCTAGAGTTTCGTGATGCACTGTTCTGTTGTTTGTTGGACTTGCTGCATTCCTGCTTATGAATCAGCCATGTCTGACTTGTGTCCTTTCTTTGGTACCGGCTTCTGGTGCTTGTGTTTATAGTCCTGCGCCCTTGTCTAGCTCCTTGGGCCACGAAGACTATGCCTTGGCCGTTAGTTAGATATTCGACACACTCCTGTAGGGCTTCAGGCGACTGCCATTTACTTTTCCTAAGAAGGATTCTCCATTAAGTTTGACTAGCTGGTCCGCTCCTCCTTCTATGACCTCCTTTACCACGTACAGTCCCAGCTAGTGCATTCTGAATTTTCCTGGAAATTTTTAAAAATTACTGTCATATAGTAGCACTAAGTCATTTACCTTGAAGGTGCACAACTTGATATGGCAGCTATGCCAAGCCTTTTCACGCTACTTTTGTAATTGTTGATGAATCCAACCAAAAACCATTCTTCCTCGAGTTCTTCTAATTGTACGATCCTTTCTTCCAGAGCTTCATGGTCCATCATGCTTGTGAGCGCAACTATTCAAAGACTAGGCATGATGTATTCCATCAGCATGACTGCTTCCGTACCATATAGCAACCGAAATGATGTCTATCCCGTCAATTTCTTGCACGTTGTCCTGTATGCCCATTGTTGGCTTTATGACATAGATTTGGCACTATGACATAGATTTTGTCCTTAATGGAAACTCACTCAGATGATAGATCACAGTTTAGACTCACAGAATGAAGAAATAGAGGTATATGTAGGTTCCCCATTGACCAAGCCATGTATACACGCGGGTTCGCAGACCAAAAGGCGCGTATGGCATACACACGCACTTTCATGGAAGGAAAGGCGCGTACATGTTGGAAAACTTAGTTTTGGTCTGTGGTATTTGGTCCATGGTATTTTGATCCATGGTATTGGTCCAAGGTATCTTGTCTAAAGTGTTGACCCCAGGTATTTGGTCCAAGGTATTGGTTCTAAGTGGTTTTGGTCCATGGTATTGAGTAAGGCCTAAGACTATAAAAGGAGGAGAAGATCATTAGGCAAAGGCACTCATGAATTGAATATCTGATGAAGAGAAAGATCTAATATACAGGCTATTGGGTTATGGTGCATAGCTGGATCTGAACCAAGGATGAACCTTAGCGCTTGATGAAGGATAAGATCTAATGATGGGTCAAGATCTTAAGGCTTGAAGTGAAGTATCTTTATGTGGTTTTGATCATTTATCTGTATAACTGGCGCATGTTGTAGTCTGTAAATATGATGATCTGGGTATAACTGAAGTCTGAAATTGTTGTAGAGTTTAAATCATCATTTACAGATCTGTATGCAGGTTCACTTTAGAAAAGACGCGTATACACGCTGGTTCGACATATCAAAACAACGTATACATCTTAATTTTGATTTGTAGATCTGTACGCAGGTTCGCCTTGAGAAAAGTGCATATACACGCAGGTTCGACAAAAGGAAGTAGCGTATATCTCACAAAATATATTTTAGCTACTTCTGTTTGTTGTTGCAGTGTTCTGGGTTTTGGCTTGGGTTCTGGTTACTGTATTTTGGGCACAACATTCTGAAGATTTGTCAAAATGATTGGTTGATTCAGTTTTGGTTGGTACAAAAGGAGATTGGTTGATGATTGAATGAGCTGTTGATGGATCTAGTTTGAAAATTTATGAAATGTGGTCCCTAGAAGAAAAGAGAAGGTTGGAGCCTTCTGTAGGCGACACCTACATACTAGTAAACATTTCAGCTAGTACAAGAGCTAGGGGGCTGTAGCTCCCTTCTAGGAGAAGCTGGAGAATGAGAGAAGGTTGTAGCCTTTTACAGGTAGAAGCCTGCGTACTGGTATAAGACTGTACCAGTACAAAAATTGAAAAAAGAAGTTTCTAATTTAAAAAGAAGATAGAGACGATTGTAGCAGGTGGTTTTCACCCACGTTGGGTTTCCACCTTATATATTGTGTTCGTGTGTGTGATTGTCTGTTCTGTTTTCACTGCACTTGGTTACCGTTTATATGGTTCTGATGCACTGATTAAAGATCAACATATGAAGAATTAACTGAATCTTAAGTCTGTAGGATATACGCTAGTTGCCTTAAACACAATTGCGTATACACGCAAGTTTCATTAACTGAAGTAGCATATATGAATTTAATTATGGAAATGAAAAATTATTGACTTGCTAATATTGATTCACCGCTCCTCTCAGTATTATTTCCAAGAGCAGGTCCTTCAGAAGAAGCTTGATCGCTTGAAGGAAGATCCATCCTCATGAATAACCATGAAAAAGAGGGATCCATCAGACCACCGATCTTTGATGGGAGAAACTTCATTTATTGCAAGGTAAGAACCACATCCTATCTTCAATCTCTTGGAACAGATGTTTGGGAAATCGTGGAAGGAGGATATAACTTTCCATTGGCAATTCCTACAGATGTGGCAGGTAAAAAGAAATATGAAACCAATGCCAAGGCTGTCAATACATTATTGGTGAGTTTGTCACAATCAGAATTTGTTAAAGTTATGCATCTCAAATCCGCCAAAGAAATATGGGACAAGATCGTTCTAAGCTATGAAGGAGACATTCAAGCGAAACATGCAAAACTACAAACTCTCAGAATTCAATATGAAACTCTTAAAATGCACAATGATGAAAGTATAGCTAGTTACTTCTTACGTATAGATGAGATTGTTAATTTCATGAAGAATTTGGGTGAAGAGATAAAAGAAGTCACTTTAGTTAAAAGGTTTTAAGTTCCTTGTCTACTAAGTTTGAATCAAAAGTATCTGCCATAGAAGAAAAGCAGGATCTTCATATTATTACTATGACACAGCTGCACGAAATCTTAACTGCTTTTGAAATGAGAAAAGGAGATCCATCAGATATGAGAGAAGCTGCATTCAAAGCTTCAGGAAGAGAAGAACTCAATGAATCAGGACATATTTTAGAAGGACAGGAAGAAGTAAACTTTGTCAAAAACCTTCAAAGGGGTTCCGAAAGATTCAGAGGTAAACTACCTTTCAAGTGTTTTGCTTGTGGAAGAGTTGGTCATTATGTTGCCAAATGTCCTCATAAAGATAAGCTTGATAAAGGTAAAGAATCAACAAAATGGAATAGAAAACAAAGTGTAAGTAAGAAAAGCTACTATACGCATGAAGATAACGATGGTCTATCTAATAGTGAAGAAGATGAAAATAGTAATGACTATAGACTTTTGATGGCTTTTGAAGATGATAATTTCTTGGATGCTTTAGATGAAGATGATCTTTATGAAGAAATCTCTAAATTCAAAATTTGTTTAGAAGAAAGGAATATGATTATAGATACTTTGACATTCCAACTTGTTGAAAGAGAAAAACACAATGAAAAATTGGAATGTGAAATTGTGGGTCTAAGAAACGATATTGAGAAAACAAAAGCTCTCAATCTTAGATTTGCTAAAGGATCGGAAACATTAAATGAAATTATCAAAGTGAAAAATTCTCCTCTGATAAAGATAGGTCTCGGATATACTGAAGAAGCATCTCAATCATAGAAGCCATCAACCTCCACTAAAAGCTATCTTGATACAGCAAAGAGCAGTGAACAATTTGACAATCATCAGCAAAGGCATAAAGAAGATCACCAGGTAAATCAGGCTCAATTTACTTCAAGGATGTACAAAAGCTACAAACATTAGGTAAATCATACTCAATCTGCTTCAAGAATGAATATCAATAGAAACTACAATCACCAGGTTAGTAGATTCGTTAATCGTAGGAACTTCTTTAATGGCCAATGTTTTTAATGTCATAACTTTGGACACAAAACTGCTCAATGTGTTTCTTACAAGACCATCATGACTAGAGAAGCATGAAATCAAAGGAATGTGACAGGGATCATGAAATGGACTTACAATAACTTTTCTCTTCTTGAAAATGAAATATAATGCTCTATTTGCAACAACTTTGGTCATGAAGAATCTGAATGCAGGAGTAAATTTCGGCAAACATCTCAAATGAGAAAAATTCATTAAGTCCCAAAATATGGAAAAAGAAAGAGCTTCAACCAGAAATATGTGGTATAGCCTTGTATGCAGAAGGAGAAGAAAATTAGTGGTATATCAACAGTGGATGGTCAAAACACATGACAGGTGACAAAGAAAAACTTCAGTCATATAATGCCTTAGAAGAGGAAAATAAGGTCTCATTTGGAAATGACACTTCTATTGTCATAAAAGGTAAAGGCTTTGTTCTCTTAAAAGAAAAGGTTAAAGCTGAAAATGTTATGTATGTTGATTGTCTAAAGCATAACCTGTTGAGTGTCAGTCAAATGTGTGATCAAGGAAATGCAGTAGTATTTTGATCGAATGGATGTGTTGTTCATGAGCTTGATATAGGTGAAACCGTGATCAAAGGTATAAGAAATCCAAATAACTTATACATACTCAATGGATGACTACAACAGTGCTATCTAAGAAAAAATGATGGACACTGGCTATGGCACAAAAGATTGGGGCATCTAATCTTCTCTCAAATAAGGAAAGCATGCAAATTCCAGGCTATTCATGATCTTCCTGATATCAACATTCCAGAAAATACAATATGCAAATCATGTCAATTTGGTAAGCAAACCAGGTCACATTTCTCTAAAAAGGAAGCATCAGCTAGTAAGCCTCTTGAACTTGTTCATACTGCTTTATGTGGTCCATCAAGGAAAAAGTCACCTCATGGAGAAGAATACTTTATATTGTTCATTGTTGATTTTTCCAGAATGTGTTGGATAGGAATTCTAAAGCATAAAGATGAAGCATTTGAAAATTTCAAAGCCTTCAAAGCTTTGGTTGAGAATGAATAAGATCGTAAATTCAAATTCCTCAGATCTGATCGAGGAGGGGAATTTACCTCGGATGAATTCTTTGACTTTTGTGAAGAACATGGAATAAAAAGGGAATTCTACACTACAAGGACTCCTCAGAAAAATGGAGTGGTAGAAAGGATGAACAGAATTATTCAACAAATGGCTCATGCTATACTAGATGAGTCTGGAACTCCTGCAACCTTCTGGGGTGAAGCTGCATTTACTGCCGTCACTATTCTCAACAAAACAAACATTTGGGTAAACAACACTCAAACTCCTCATGAGCTTTGGTATGGTAAGACTCCTACTGTAAAATACTTCAAAGTTTTTGGAAGCAAATGTTACATCAAAAGGATTGATGAAAAGCTTGGTAAGTTTGAACCCAAAGCAGATGAAGGTATTCTCCTTGGTTACTCTTCCCAAAGTAAAGGATATAAATGTTATAATAAAAGACTTGGGAAAATTATTGAAAGTATTGATGTTGTGGTTGATGAAACATGCAAAAATCCAAGGCAAATAAAAACCGAAGAGCATGAAGAAGATGAGGATTATCCTTCCACATCAAATCAGACTAATTCTGAAGAAGAAACCAATGAAGCACTAGAAGAAGAGATAACAATAGAAGAAAATACTCCATCCAGGTGTGTTCAGAAAAATCATTCGGAGACTCAAATTTTGGGACAGAAAGAGGCAGGTGTGTAGACATGAAGAACTATTTCAGAAGCTTCAAGCTATCTAGCATTACTATCCTCCACCGAACCTCAAAATGTAAGTGAAGCATGTAAAGATGAATGTTGATTCAAAGCCATGAATGAAGAACTTGAGCAAATTGAAAAGAATAATACTTGGGAATTAGTTCCTAGACCTCATTATAAGAATATCATAGGAACTAAATGGATATTCAAAAACAAGCTGAATGAAAATGGAGAAGTTATTAGAAACAAGGCCAGAGTTGTTTGTAAAGGATATGCTCAACAAGAAGGTATAGATTTTGAAGAAACTTTTGCACCTGTTGCTAGACTTGAAGCTATAAGAATGTTCCTTGCTCTTTCTATCTTTCAGAAATTCAAAGTATACCAAATGGATGTAAAATTTTCCTTTCTTAATGAAGACTAGAAGAAGAAGTCTATATTGAGCAACCAGACAGGTTCATTCTTGGAAATGATGCAAAACTTGTATGCAAACTCAAAAAAGTTGTCTATGGTCTAAAACAAGCTCCAAGGGCCTGCTATTACGTCTTGACAAATATCTCCATCAACAAGGTTTTTTAAAAGGGTCAGCTGATAGCAATCTATATAAAAATATTGACAATAATAAATTACTAATACTTGTTCTGTATGTTGATGATATCATTTTTGGTAGCAATGAAGAAGCCATGAGTTAGAATTTTGCTTCAGTAATGCAACAAGAATTTGAAATGTCCCTACTTGGTGAGCTTACATATTTTCTTGGTCTACAAGTTCAACAACATAAAGATGGCATTTTTCTGTCATAAACCAAATATCTCAAACAGATTTTGAAAAAGTATGGCATGGAAGATTATAAACCAGTATGTACCCTAATGGTAACAGGATGCAATCTCAGCTCAAATGATGAATCAGTAGTAGTACATCAACCAACTTACAAATCCATGATTGGAAGTCTGCTTTATCTAAGAGGTACCCGAACGGACATCATGCATGTAGTAGGAATAGTTGGAAGATTCCAAGCAAATCCAAAGGAATCTCACCTTTAGGCAGTCAAAAGGATTTTCAAGTATCTTCAAGGTACACGGAATTTCGGTTTATGGTATCCTAGAGATACAAATCTTACACTTCATGCATATACAGATGCAGATTGGGAAGGAAGTGTTGATGACAGAAAAAGCACCAGTGGTGGTGCATTCTATATGGGTTCCAGATTAGTGTCTTGGTTCAGCAAGAAACAAAGTTCAATTGCATTATCTACAGCTGAAGCAGAATATGTGGCTGCTGCATCTTGCTACACACAACTCCTTTGGATGATGCAAACATTGCAAGACATTCAGATCACATGTACTCCACCCATATCCATTCTATGTGATAATACAAGTGCAATCAATATTTCAAAGAATCCAGTCATGCATTCCAAGACCAAGCACATACCCATCAAATATCATTTTCTACGTGAACAAGTGCTTGAACAAAAGGTCAAATTGGAGTATGTTCCCTCCAAAGAACATGTTGCTGATATATTCACCAAACCACTGCCCAGAGAGACATTTGAATATCTCAGACAGAAGCTGGGAGTACTTGATGCATCATCTTGCTGTTAAAACTTATCTGTTTCAGAGAAAAGTGGTTAAACGCGAGTTTCATGAAGAGTAGTCGCATACATATGCGGGTTTCTGCGAAGACAGTCGCATATCTGTTGGTTTGAAGAAATGGGCTAGACTCAGGTTGAAAGGAGTCTGATATGGGTCTGACAGTGATCATCTGGCATAGGTTTAGGGGGAGCATATGCTTCTAATATTTCATTGTTGGCATTATCTTAGAAGATCTTGGTACAAATTCACAGTTGTTTTTTATTCAGGTGGAATAGGTTCAGGGGGAGAACATGGTTGCTGGTCTCGATGCTGATTGACATATGTTGTTGATGATAGTTGCTAATGACTATCATGGTCTTGTTTCAGATTTTTGGTCTCTGTTATATATGTCATGTATATCTTTTAATATCAAGGTCATGAAACGACCTATTTTGTTACCCCACTATGCATGGGATGGATGATGTAATGTTCTTGTTTTGACATGTATAAACAATTGGTATATCCCCACTTGGTTGGGTGGATGAGTCAAACTTGGTATATCCCCACTTAGTTGGGAGATGGATGTATGTATGAGTAATTGGTGATAGGAAGGTCATTTATGATGTGTGTATAGAGTCATGTTCTTCTTTTAGAACATCTTTTTGTAGACCTTGCTTATATTTAGGGGGAGCTTGGACTCGAGCATGGAGCTCATTTAGCACACTTCAGCATATCAAATAATTCAGCATGTACTCAGGGGGAGTGTAACCCTTTGCCCTTGATGACAAAGGGGGAGAGTGACTTGGGGTTGCCATCAAGTCCAAAGGGGGAGATTGTTGGCTTTATGACACAGATTTGGCACTATGACATAGGTGTTGTCCTTGATGTCAACTCACTCAGATGACATATCATAGTTCAGACTCACAGAATGAAGAAATAGAGGTATACGTAGGTTCCCCATTGACCAAGCTGTGTATACACGCGGGTCTCGGACCAAAAGGCGCATATGGCATACACACGCACTTTGATGGAAGGAAAGGCACGTACATGTTGAAAAACTTAGTTTTGGTCCATGGTATTTGGTCCATGGTATTTTGATCCATGGTATTGGTCCAAGGTATCTTGTCCGAAGTGTTGAGCCTAGGTATTTGGTCGAAGGTATTGGTTCTAAGTGGTTTTGGTCCATGGTATTGGGTAAGGCCTGAGACTATAAAAGGAGAAGAACATCATTAGGCAAAGGCACTCATGAATTGAATATCTGATGAAGAGAAAGATCTAATATACAGGCTATTGGGTTATGGTGCATAGTTGGATCTGAACCAAGGATGAACCTTAGCGCTTGATGAAGGATAAGATCTAATGATGGATCAAGATCTTAAGGCTTGAAGTGAAGTATCTTTATGTGGTTTTGATCATTTATCTGTATAACTCACACATGTTGTAGTCTGTAAATATGATGATTTGGGTATAACTGAAGTCTGAAATTGTTGTAGAGTTTAAATCATCATTTACAGATCTGTACATAGGTTCACTTTAGAAAAGACGTGTATACATGCTGGTTCGGCATATCAAAACAGCGTATACATCTTAATTTTGATTTGCAGATATGTACGCAGGTTCACCTTGAGAAAAGTGCGTATACACGCAAGGAAGTAGCGTATATCTCACAAAATATATTTTAGCTACTTCTGTTTGCTGTTGCAATGTTTTGGGTTCTGGCTTGGGTTTTGGTCACTGTATTTTGGTTACTGTATTCTGGGTACAGCATTTTCAAGATTTGTCAAAGTGAATGGTTGATTCAGTTTTGGTTGGTGCAAAAGGAGATTGGTTGATGACTGAATGATGCTATTGATGGATCCAGTCTGAAAATTTATGAAACGTGGTCCCTGGAAGAAAAGAGAAGGTTGGAGCCTACAAAAAATATTTTTCAGCGAAGATCACATGAGACATCATTTGTCGACACGTTTCGAACCAACCAGTGTGGTTCATCGTCAGGACAAGTTGAAGAAACAGATCTAGCTTAGCATGTTAAATAGACCGAGCAGAGCCTCCAACGGCTAATTTGACCAACCGCTAATATTGACTATTGGACCAACGGCTAATACAGAAGGTTGGAGCCTTCTGTAGGTTGGCACCTATGTACTAGTAAACATTTCAGCTAGTACAAGAGCTAGGGGGTTGTAGCTCCCTTCCTAGAGAAGCTGGAGAACGAGAGAAGGTTGTAACCTTCTACAAGTAGAAGGCTACATACTGGTATAAGACTACACCAGTACAAAAATTGTAAAAAGAAGTTTCTAATTTAAAAATAAGATAGAGACGATTGTAGGAGGTGGTTTTCACCCACATTGGGTTTCCACCTTATATCTTGTGTTCATGTGTGTGATTGTCTGTTATGTTTTTACTGCACCTAGTTACCATTTATATGGTTCTGATGCACTGATTAAAGATAAACATATGAAGAATTAACTGAATCTTAAGTCTACAGGATATACGCTAGATGTCTCCAACACAGTTGCGTATACACGCAAGTTTCATTAACTGAAGTAGCGTATATGAATTTGATTATGGAAATGAAAAATTATTGACTTGCTAATACTGATTCATCCCCCTCTTAGTATTATTTCCAACACCCATAACACAGCGGGTACGTGCAGGTCCCAGTCATTTCTCTACGTGTTACATACTTTGGTTAGCGCAGTCTCCAGTATTTTATTGAATGCCTCTACTGTTCCATTGGCCTATGGGTGGTACAGTGTACTTTTCTGATGATACACCTGGAACTCTTTTGTGAGCGCGCTTATGTTTTCATTCAAGAAATGTGTTTCACAATCGCTTATTAAGAGTTTTGGACAACCAAATCATGTCAACATGTTTTCAAACAAAAACTTTGTAGCTGTAGTGGCCATGCAGTCCTTGACAGCCTATGCTTTCACCCATCGTGTTCGGTATTCCATCGTGGTGATGATGTATCACAAACCTATCTTTCCCTGAGGTTTGATCGGACCCACGTAGTTATTCGCCCATTTCTTAAACCACTGTAGTGTCATTTGGGGATTTAGTGGCATCTCGTCCCTTCGTGACAGTTTTCCCATCCTTTGACATATATCACAGGCCTTACAGTGTGCTTTCGAATCTTGGTGTAGGGTCGTCCACCATAATCCTGCGCGAAGAATCTTTTTTGCGGTCGCTCGTCCTGCATAATGTCCTCCTGCAGTGACTGTTAGAAAATTATATATTATGGATCAATGGAACACATAAAATATTGCAGAAATATAAACACAAAAAGCGCATAAAACAAGAGAGACACAGATATACGTGGTTCACCCAGTTTGGGCTACGTCCACCCTGAATAGCCAGTCCTTCCTTTCTATTATCCAGCAAAATGAAGAGACACAACCTACAGCAGATCCGGTGTAATATCCTCTATTTTCTCTCACAGTATCACTTCTCTATTTCCCGCTCACAGAATACACATCTATCACACAGCCTCAAATACAATGCCCTCATACAAAGAGAGGGGTTGCCTTCTAGGGCAAAAAACCCTAAACTAAACATAAGTTCTACCGTCAGATCATCCGCCTAATGAACGGCCCAGATTGACTAGAAATTACTATACTTTTACAAGGCAATTTTACAGTTGTTTTTAGCTTCAGGGGCGCTGCCCCCGAAACCCCCCGCCAGGGGGGGGCTCCCAAAGGTCGCAGCCGCCCCCCCTGGACCCCCCCTGCAGCGAATATTTTACGGGCGGCGTTGCCGCCCCCATTTCGAACTGGGGTCCAATGTGGCGATACCTTTGAATATAGAAGATAATCAAGCTCCACACCCAACAGTGACCCCATGTGCTTCTGTGAGGATCTTACCATGTTCAAATTCAGGTACGTATCTTTGCAATATCTCATCGTTGCCCATTTTGTAGAGGTGCCCTATGATCACAGAAAAGTCCGGATGCACGCACCACCAGTTCCTTCTTCTGTGTGATTGAGTACTCCTTCAACATAGTCCCTATTGTTAGAAAATAAATTATATATTTGAAGTGTTCATCTGTGACGTGCATTGCAAAGAGCTGTGCATCATGTAGCCCTTCCTCCAAATTTGTTGGTTCCTCGCCCGTCTCAATTCGTGACAAGTGGTCTTGTCCAGCATTTAAGCGTCCCAGCTTGACTATGACATCAAAATCATATTCTTGAAACAACAAAAGCCATCTGCATAGGTGCTCCCCCAACACAAGCTTGTTCACCAGGTATTTCAACGCGGAATGGTCGGTATACATCTTGAAATGTCTTCCCAGTAAATAGTGTCGGTATTTTTGGAGTGCGTACACCATTGCCAACCCCTCCCGCTTAGTGGTAGAGTAGTTCTTTTCAGCTTTGGACAATATTCGACTTGCAAACGCGATCGGGTGATCTACTCCCTCCACACCTTTCCTATGCGAGTATAGCTCCTAATGCGATACACGACACATCAACATGTACATGAAATTCCACGCTCCATTTTGGGAAGACCATGATTGGTGCGGAGGCTAGTTTCCCCTTCAAGACATCCAAACTCTTCATGCAATCATCATTCCAGCAATATGTAACATCTTTTTTCAATAGATTTTCCATCGGCACAGTTATCTGGGCATAAATTTTGATGAAATTCATATAGTACCCATGTGTCCCAAGGTAGTATGTAGTTGTTTAACACTTCACAATGCTTCCAAATTGAGGATAACAACAATCTTTGTAGGTTCCACCATCAGTCCTTGTTTGCAAACCACATGTTCTAGCAGGTTTCCAAAGGGAACGAGGAATGTGCACTTCTTCAGGTTCAACGAAATCTGGTGTCGGCAACAAGTATAGAACATCAAACGTAAGCTCGCTACATGGTGCTTAACTAATCCAAAAATAGTCCAATCATCTAGATAGACCTCCAAAAATTTGTGGATGTATTCTTTTAACGTGGCTACCACAATGCGTGAAAATATAGCTGACGCATTCTTCAATCCAAACGGCATCACAATGTATTGAAAGCATCCCCATTCTGTTGCGAAGGTCATCTTGCTCTTATCTTCTGGCATGATCTTGATTTGATGGTACCCTGAGAACCCATCTGTGAACGAGTATGCTTCCTGACTGCCAATATTCTCTGGTACATCATCTGTGAATGGTGTTGGGAATGGATCATGTACACAGGCATCATTCAGTGTCCTGAGGTCTATGCATATTCTTATTTCACCCTTCTTTTTTTCTCCTGTACCACAATAGGACTCACCCAGTCGGATTCTTCCACTGGTTTAATAATTTCGGTTGTGAGAATTTTGTCTAATTCTCTGTGGACCTTTTCTTTATACTTTGGATTCAAGCGATAAGGTCACTGCTTAACTGGCTTCACATTAGGTTTCAGGTTGATCTTCATCGTCCCTAAATTACCCACAATCCCTTTTAAGTCCGTAATTTTGGTTGGGAACAAGTCTTGCTATTCGCAGAGTAACTCAGCGACCTTATCGACTGTGGCATTGTTCCAATAGTCCCCAAGCATTGCGTATTTTGGTCCTGCCTCCGTTTCAATGTTGACCTGCTTCATCTTTAGTGGCGCTGTGATGTCCGGGTCTTCAATTGATGGTCCGCAAATCTTGCGAGAGCCTTCTGTTTCTGAAATGTTAATGTTCCATGGGTTCTCATCATCCTCCTCAACATTCACATTATAACATTATAGTGCATTTCTTAACTATATCACCCATTCTGGCTGAAGTACTCCCATTGGCTCCTATGGTATTTTAAAGATAGCAATTTTCACTGCTTGTAGTGCATCATCAATAGTATCTAACCAACGATCTTCAAATGTGAATGTTAACAAGAATCCCTCACGCAAGACATCCCATTCACCCATACCATGGCATAGCTTCGTCTCCGTATACCAATTCATGGGTATGATGTCCAAGGTATGGTAGAATAAGTGTAGCCATTCAGGCTGTGGCTCTTCCCCGTAGACCTTGGTCCATTTCATGAGGTGCATGTGTGGATCATCTCGTTCGTCATATTTGTCTATGAGTCATACTTGGGGTTTTCCAAACCGCATGCACATCATCCTTCTGCATCCGCGCCAATCTTCAAAAATTCCTTGATGCATACCCCACCATTGTGTGGGTGTTGCGTGCAATGCCCACTTCAGCGCATCGAACTGTTGCTATTCTGGTACTGCACTTTCGAATTTGCTCAAAAATTCATCCACTGTTGACAATCCATCATATGTTGGTAGCTCCCTTGCCTTTGTTGTTATGCGAAGCAATGACCTGATCATCATGTTGCAGCTCAATGTTGTTACTTCGTGTAGTCGATTTTGCCATCACTCTATCTCTTCGTCTGAATATGAAGTGCAGGAGCTTTCGTGCTCCCACGAAATCCTTCCATCTGCAGTCGGATTCACCCAATCCTCTCCTTGTGTAGTTATCTTGTAGATACATTCAAGATCGTCGTCACTATCGTCATTATGCACCGGTTTGGTGTAACGCGCTCCTTCGGCTAGATCTAGCAGTACTACTACGCATAGTGACTTTTTTTCAAAGATCATTTTGCGCTTCTTCAGATTTATGACTCCATTCATATCGGTAGCCCAGTCTATTCCTAGTAGCACAAGATAGGGATTGTTGTCATCGACAATCTCTATCACTTCAAAATATCCCTGCACGCTTGTGCCTTCAATATCAACTGTCACCCCTTGCAATCTTCCCATGGGAAAAAGCTTTTGATGGTTCGCCATTCGTAACTGAATAGGGGACCATTGTAACGCGGGTCTAGCCGTGTGTTCCCATGTTTGCTTTGGTAATACATTCACGTACAAACCCAAATCTAGGATTACCTGATCCATTTCGTACTCACCTATTTGCACAGTCAACCTCATCTCCCTTCCAGTGCGTAATGCATGCTTTCCAAGTTTTCGGACCACACGTGGTTCTCTTGACCCTGTGCACCTAGCGATAAGTTCTTGTAGCCCTTTGACTGCCTTTTTGTCACGCAATAGTTTCATGCGTGTCTCTAGAAAGGTAGTGAGCATTGAAGGACCCATCCTTGGTTCTAGTTGATCCTTACTACTTGAAGTGGAGGCCTCCATGAAGCTCTTCTTAGCTTCCATGAATGTCTCCTTCGCGCGTTCTAAGTCAAACTCAGGTTCCTTTGTAGGAGCCTTACGAACCCATGCGTTGTCTTCTGGTTGCTTCCCTTTATCATCTCCCATGGCCATACCACTCCTGAGCATCATGTTTACATTTGGGTCTTCTTCGCACGGTTCAAACCTCATCATTTGTAAATTCTAGGTCGGAGGGGGCTGGAGTACCCCCTTTTCGCACATCTTCACTATCAGTGAAGGGAAATCTTCTGCCTCATGATCAAACTGATTACAATACCAACATGATATCCTAGTCGGGTTCATACAATTGCGGGCATAATGCCCTAGCCCTCTGCAATTGTAACAAATTATCTGTCTGTGACCCCTTCCTAGTCCCATTCCACCTTGACCCTGACTGCGCCCCTGAAACCCAACACGCACCATCCCTGCATTTGGGTCGAGGGCTCATGTTTCAGTCTGTACCCTGTAGGCAGGAGTCTGATCCATCATTAGTTCATAGCTTCGACAAGTGCGTTCATCATGGCCTACTGACCTGCAGAAATTACAAAACAATTGTTGGGACGTCTGCATATACTTCTGCAACAGATGACAATTATCCATGGTATGTTTTCCTCCTATTTGGCAGATCATGCACCATAATGTAGATGTCACACTCGACCCTGCCTGTGCCTCCGGTCTTAATGGCATTGGCCCTCCCCCTACCAAGTAGTTCGCAAACACTGGACAGTGGTCCTTGTCATGCCCTTGGCCTTTGCATTTTATGCACCATACTTCCTCGCGCACCTCCGACTGAGTTGTCTTGTCCTATTTCAAACTTTGCATCTCCAGACATAGATTCTACAGTTGCACGTGGATTTTTTGGACTCCCAACCCAGGGTCTTGTATAGGGGTCTCATGCAATCTTATTGCCATCTCCAACACTTCGGCCTAGGTGGAACATTTCTGTTGTGATAGCGTCATCATTAAGTGTGGCGTAAGTGAGGCCAAAAACCATGTGCGATGTTGTGCACCTGTTAATGTCATATTGGCTTCGTGGATCGTACTCCTCATCCATTGGTCCAGATCCCAGGGGATATCGCCCGGGAGCATCGCGATCTCCTTAAACCCGATGATTGATTGTGTCTTTGATTTTGGCCTGATGAATTCCCTATTCAACGCGGTCTCGATCTTTGCAATTCCTGCGTTCGAGCGATCATTAGAATGCTTGATATACAACATTAATTTGCAATCCTGCAACACGCTCACTAGTGTATCCTTTTTAATATTGCCATCCACGGTGCCCTGCATTTCCCATACTACTCTTACCATGAACTAGAATTGGTTAGGATCTTCATTTCCTACTCCTCTGAACACTGGCAGTTTGATCACACTTGCCATATTGAGTTGTGGTGGTGGTGGAGGTGGAGTGGGTAGAGATGGAGTTGAGGAGAGTGAAACAGGTGGCAGTGTGGTTGGGGGTGGTAAACGTGGAATTCTTTGTCTTATCAAACTGACCGTGCTTCTCAGAGAGACTTTCGCGAGCTCCTCCTCGCTTTCCTGCGAGGGTGAAATTAAGGGACTGTTTTCCAACTCCTCACTACTTCTGCTTCTGTAGATATTTTCGCTTCACGTGGTCCCAAACATTAATTTATTCTCATAACCCTCTTTTCACACAATAGCATCTTAATCCAAGTGTTCAAAGATTTAATATACTCACCTTGCGGTCCCTTGAGAAAACATCGCTCTGCCTCACTGTAGCTGACAGTCGTGTCTATTGCGAACTTAGTGATAAATCCACCTATTATTCGCTTGAGCCAGTGGTCCATAGCTCGTGCTATCTTATCTTCTGAGATTTCTAGTCTGCACAATAGTCCTAGAGTCCACACTATTGGTTTGTCGAGCCTACACATTCCCTGGCTGTTTGCTAACTTCTTAATCCATTCATACAACTCAGACGGAAAATATGCAAAGAAATTTTAACGTATATTAGTGTACAAGTAGCGATCCAACCATTGTTCCTTACATACTAGCGGATTTCTGTTTTCCTGTGCCGCGAACTTGTGAATCTTCTTGTCCAACCACTCTTCAATTTATTTCTTTGTAGGATTCTAGTGGCACGACATCAAACATCCTTTATGTAGATCCCAGTCTCAGCAATGGAACCATTTGTTGGCTTGTATGGGCCTGACCCAGGTTCAGAGGTGATTTAGCCAAGAAAATACCAATACTACTGGACCTTTTTGCAACAGTCCGCGGAGCATGGACTGAGGTCTCACCCGAAGTAGTATGGGAGGGTGCTAAAACTAGGTTTTTGCACCCTTCGGATGTCTGATGGGTTTCTGGAGGTCCGCGGTCTGACCTATCGCTACGCGCACTTGCGAACCCTTTGCAACCTGTGGTGCAGCTTCCGCGTAGCCCTACTCAGGGCGTGACCCATATAATACGCAAGTCTCTTACTACTTAATCGATTACTTAACTTGTGTGTGTAAGAGTTATAGTTATTACAACATATTCAGCAATCATATCAGTGCGCACGATACATAACCCAATACAAACATAAATAAGATGATGCACAACAAATACACAGAAATAGGAATCGACTTCTCTTTTATTAATCTTCAATCTTGCTTACAAACTCGACACTGCCTTGCGCACACAGCTGCAGGAGTTTGCACACTCAGTTGCGGACTCTACTAGGCCTCAACACACTCAGCTACAGAGCCTCTTCCTACTACTACGACCCAATACACTTAGAATCTTACTCTAAGCTCGAACCATTCCTTCGCCACTTACTCTATCATCCACTCTGTTTACAACTTAGAGCCTCGCTCTATTTATACAATCCCATGGTCCACGGACCATGGGTAAGCTGACATGACTTTACATTACATTACATTACTTTAGGGCGGACAACCCTATGACCTTAACCCCTACTTCGTGCTTTGCGCCTACAATTCGCGGAGTCTTACAAAACCTTTGACCAAAATTTGGGCTTTGAGCCCCAAAACCTGCTGTGGGGGGATTCCATGCCCAACATAATGTCCTACAAATTTGCAAAACAATTGTTGCAGTGCTTGTACATACTTTTGTAACAAGTGGCAGTTATCCATGGCATGTTTTCTGGCTACCTAACAGATAGCACACCATAATGCAAGCCCTGTGCTAGGTCCTGCTTGAGCTTTTGGCCTTAAAGGCATTGGTCCTCCTCCTGCAAGGTAATTTCAAAGATCAGGCAATGGTCTTTGTCATGACCCTGACTCTTGCATTTCAAACATCATACATCTTTGTGTACCCTTGGCCAAACTGTCCTATCCTGCTTCAAACTTTGCATCTCAAGGCACAGATTCTTCAGTTGCACATGGATCTGTTGGACTCCTATATTAGGATCTTGCATCGAAGTCTCATGTAGTCTCATGGAAATCTCGAAGTCCTCTTCTTGAGTTGTTATCTTCTGCTGCGATAATGCACTCCTTAAGTGTGGTAGTAGCGAAGCCACAAACGACTTGCGATGTTGTACGTCTGTTAAGTTCATGTTGGCTTTACAGATCATATATTTCAGCCTCTGATCTAGTTCCCAAGGAATCTTGCCTGTTTGCATCATGATCTCTTTGAATCCCACAATATACTGTGCTTCAGATTTAGGCCTGCTAAATTCCCTAGTGTGTGCTTCTTGGATATCCGTTACTATAGCATTCGGGTTATCGTTGGAGTATTTAATATACCAGGTTATCATGCAATCTTACAGAGCACTAACCAGTCTCGCCTTATTTATGTGATCATCTATAACACCTTGAGCTTCCCTTAGATCCCTCACAATGAACCATAATTCGTTCGGGTCCTCGTTTCCCAAGCCTTTGAACAAAGGAAGCTTCACTGTATTTTCCATACTAAATCGCGGTGGAGGTGGAGGTGGTATGGGTGAAGTTGGAGGCAATGGTGGTGAAGATGGAGGTGTTGTGGGCAGAGGTGGTATCTATAGGAATCCTTGTCTTATAAACATAATAGCGCTTCATGGAGAAACCTTTGCTATTCCTTCTTCATCTCTTTGCGGAGGTGAAATCAAGGGGCTATACTCTGGACCCTTATTTCCTTCATTTTTGTAACTTTTTCCACTTTGCGTAGTCCTAAACATCAAGGTAGCTGCATAACCCATTTTTCACACAACAACATTTTAATCCAAGTATTCAAAGATTTTATGTACTTACCTCACGGTCCTTTAAAAAAGCATCGCTCCGCTTCACTATAGCTGACTAATGTGTCAACCGCGAATTTAGTCACAAATCCTCCTATGATGCGATCGAGCCAATGATCGACAGCGCAGGCAATCTTATCCTCTGATGCTTCCAACCTTCGCACTAGCTCTAGGGTCCACACAATAGGACCATCAAGTTTCCACCTTCCTTGGCTATCTGCTAGCTTTACGACCCACTTGTATAGCTCAGTAGGAAAGGAGACAAAAAAAAATTCATGGATTTCCGTATACAGGTACCTTTCTAGCCACCATTCTTTTGACAGTCACGAGTTTCTATTTTCTTGTGCCGCAAACTCGTGAATCCTTTTGTATAACCAGCCTTCAGTTTCTTTCTTAGTTGGATTCCAGTGATACGACATCAAACATCTCTTATGTAGATTCTGGTCTCGGCTACGGAACCATTTTTTGGCTTGAGGGGGCCTGACCCAGGTTCAACATTAGTTAGCCAAACAAATCCCTACACTACTAGCCCTTTCGACATCAGCCCACAGAGCGCAGACTAAAGTCTCACCTGAAGTAGTATGGGGGGATGTTGGAACCAAGTTTCCGCACCCTTGAGATGGATGTGATGTCAGTTTATTCTGGCTATACCTGCCTTCGTGCAGGTTGCTTATCCCTCTACTCTGCCCTTCAGTACCTTCGTGAAAGGGTACAATCGAATCTCGTGCAGCCCTAACCCGCGACTCAGGGACTTTCATGCTACTAGGGCAGTGAACTGCGATATCTCCCAAACTAGGCTAAATGTCTTTCTTATCTTATTAACATATCTTAGTTAGCTTCGTGTAAATAGATGTTCTTACTTGTGTTCACTTTACCAACACAATTACATAAATTTGCACATCATATAAGCATTATAAGTGAAATTCATACCCAACATATCAAGATGCATAAAGAGGAAAGAAAGACACAGAATTTGTAGAATACTTCTCTTTATTGATAATTCCAAACAATTACAGACTCAACCCGTCCTGCACACTTAGCTGCAGGGGTCTGCGCACTCATCTGTGAACTTCTACTCTAGGCCTCTGCGCACTCAACTGTAGAGCCTCTACCTATGCTACAACCCAAAACTTAGACTTCTGCTTCGAGTTATCACTTTCTTACATGTTCGATGTCTCTATCTACTTACAGATTAGCTCTTTTTATACAATCCCAGCTGACATTACATTTCCAAAATAAGGGCAGACAACCCTATGACTCTTTAACACTTACTCACTCTGCGACCACAAAATGTGAAGTCTTTACACTTGGATTACAAAATTTGACCAAAATATGGGCTTTTAGCCCCAAAACTACCCTTGGGGGATCCCACACCCAACAAAGGGACATCCTCATGTGGTACAATGGGAATCACTATTACCCACTGATGTCATCGATCCCCCTGATATTTAACACCAACACAATTTTTCATGTCAAGGTGGTACCATACTTAATGACTGTTGTAGTTCTCTAATTTAGTTGAAGTCCCAAGTATCACTAAGCACCTCATTCAACAATGCTTACATTTTTATGCGAGGCAGGTATTCAAATACAAAGACCCATGCACACCTCAACACCTCACTCAAGCAGTGCTTCACCTTTCGTATGCATGGGGGGCACCATATTAAATCTATTTTTCAAAGAAACTCCCTTGAGGGCATCAACAGTTATCCTCATTAGCCATCAGCATGTAAAATAATACAATATGGACTAGACATAACCATTTCTTGTCTGAGTGTAATAATTATTCACTAGTCATCATAACAAGCATGGGACATGCTCGCCTCATATAAACACTTTTTTATTTTTCACTCAAGTTTTCTTCAAAGCATGGTTATCCTTTTTCCTCAGTCAAGGGATTTCTCTACTCATTTCTGCAACAATTTATTCTCTTGCTCAAAGAAGTTAATCAAACTCTTAGTCAGTACAAAAAAACATGATGTATTTCAACTATACGTTTTCTCCTAACCTCATACATCAAGGGGCAACTGTTAACACCAGAAAATGGTACAGTCTAAAAGAAACCCAAAGTCGTCCAATAGAATGTACAAGTGAATATTTTCCAGCTGAAGACATTATGAAAGGTCAAAAAATTCAATTTATACTAAGGTTTCATATATAAAATTTGGATTGCGCAGCATATTTTAAGAAAAAAATACAACCGCATGACTTTTTCTTTGAAAGTCGCATGGTAAAAAATAAGTGCGACTCAACAGATTTGAGACCACTTCCCACACTTGGAAGATGATTCTCTGACATGTGTCAATCAAGGAAAATCAAATTCGTGTCACCCTGAATATATGTAGACCTCAATGAATCATATTTTCCTACTATTAAGTCATTATAATACATGAACCAATAGGGGGAAGATGGATTCAAAAAATTCTATATAAAAAAGCCATGGGAGAACCAAAACAAGAGACAATGTTATGCTGGCCAAATTGCTATCATAGAAACACAACATTTCATTTTTAAGAAAAAATAATTAAGAGCATTAGAATGTTGGCCATATTGCTTCTAGGCAGTCCATCATCCTAGTGAAATAAGAAGATTCTGCCATTGAGAGAGTCTTCATACTTGTTTTGAGAGAGAGGAGAAGCTTGCAAAGAGATTGAGGAAAGGAACCTCCTTACTGAGGATTTTTGAGAACCATAGCTCAAAAAATTCTCTTTAAGTGTTTTTTATTCATCTATTGTATTCATGTTCTACAACCAGTAGTCAATAAAGGGAGCCTTTTTCCATTATCTTTTTGACTTGTTTTCTTCCTTAAGAATTATTTGTGTATTCATCACTTTATTTAGTTTATGTTTGTAGATGCATTGTTTTCACCATTTTTAATGCTTTGTTTATGTAAGTCTGTTCACTAATAACATGAAATCTATCTATATTCCTTTGTAGGGAACAACCAACTGCTAAGGAGGTGTATTTTTGTACACCATTTCTACAAAAACACTACTACACTCTCATTTGAGATTTGTAATACTTTGTTCTCAAGAGATCTGGAAAAAGAGTATATGATGAAAATATGATCAACAATTTCTTCACTACACTTCCATAGTATAGGTCACCCCAACCCATGTCAATTTCTCTTTTAGTCATTGTCGTTTGTTAAAATTTCATTAGCCAAAGAAAACTAGAGGGACACTTGAGTTTTTAAAGAGATTTTTAGTTTTAGACTAGCTCCCACCACCATACCCTTTCTCCTTCTTATGATTCTTTTATTTTCTCTAAGCAATGGATTTTAGATGTTTACTCTTAAGTGCCCTAATTTTTTTATCATTTGATTATGTCTACCCGCTCTAATAACTTTATGGCATTTTGATTCACCTCATTCACATATCAAAACGATTTGTTTTCTTTCTCACCATGTAACTCAAAGACTAATGTTGATTTCCAACCTTGGACCAACCATTTTTTTAAATAAGAATTGATACATCACCCAAAGATAAACAAACCATAGAATGTGAGTAATTGAAGAATGACTTCAAATAATATTTCTTTTACAGCCAATTTAAAAATCTTCCCCAATTCTCACTTTATTTCCCCTTCCTACTTTCCAACCTATGTAGTTTCCAATTGTAAAAAAACTCCTTGAATACTTTTTCTCTCCACTCTAAACCATTATTCCATAGGTTTTCTTTTCATATATTTTGCATTCATCACTTTTCTCCATGATTCTTCATTATATATTAACCTTCATAGTCATTCTACTACTAAAGCCATACTGAATACACATATATTCTTCAACCCCTTTCCACTTACTCCCTTCTTATACATTCTTCAACTCTCATCCATATCCTTCCTTTGGAGTTTACATTCTTGCCCATTTAGCCGAAGTGATTCCCTTTCTTTTCCCTTTTCCCTATCGTAGAAAGGTAAGACTATTTTTTCTAATTTTACTAAAAATACATTTTGGAACTCAATGTGTAATAGACATATAATACACAAGAATACTCTCTAAAACAACTTTGATCAATATTAGTCTACCAAATGTTGACGATGTTGAACTCGCCAACATTCAGGGGCTATCCCCGCTATGAATCCCCAATTAGACCTCACACCGTTTGGTGTAGGAGTCTCATCCAGTATGATGCCCTGGTTGTTATTCTCTTAGAGATTTGCCTTAACTCTTGTATCTTCAAAAAGTGAGGTGAGTATGTCTGGTGAGTGCGTAATGTGACTTATGTCTAGGTTCTATTACTGTAAAGGGGGAGAGTAAAGTGAACCTCTAAGTTAGAGGTAGTAGTACTACCCAAGAAGGGACATACACAAACCAGAAAGGGCATGTTTAGCATCCATCGGAGTAGTCCATAGTGGATGTGGAAGTCGTTAAAGCTAAAGTGCAAGGGAAAAAACATACACCATCCAACAGAGCAGTTCACACGGATGTGATGTTCGTTATAACCAGTAAACAAGACAAGTCCATCTAATGTCTTGCGGAGTAGTCCACAAGTACGAGACAACAGTGATAAGAAATGCAGCACATTATCAACAACGTAAGTACTAAAACAACCAAAGTAGTTCAACTATCTTAGTACAGGTTAAGCAAACATGCATTACAAATGTTTAAAGAGGAGTCTTTCAAACATCTACAAAACATGCGTGAAAACATGCTAGCCTTAACAGGCTTCTGAATTAAGCAAATGTTCCAAGACACATCTATACACCATACATCACTAGTCCCAGTAGTGGGACATTGGAGCCACTCTTCGCTCCTCAAAAAACATACTGAAAAATCTTAACGCTATGTGGGAGGAGCCAAGGTGAAAAGTCTTTTATGATACAATGGGAGGGGTATATATAGCTAAGGATGATGCTTGACCCTTGTGACTCTTGGACTACCCTCATGACCGTTCAAATTCCTATGACTTTTCAAATGACATGAATCTTCAACTTCATAAGTGCGTCCATTGGAATTTCACTTTACATTACATTCTATTATAGTAGATATGGCCCATAGTGGTGATGTGGCCTTGATAACTCATGACACAACTTGACATGACACTGCTGACATGGATTGGTTGGCTGTGGTGGTAATTTCAAGTTGTTGTTCTGCTAAGTGATGGATGTAATCTCAGGTGTGTTTTGCCTTCTTCTTCAGATGGCTTTATGTTGTGGGGTCTTCAATGGTCTTGGTCTTGCAAGATGGTTACATGCATGTGTTCCTTTCACTTGTTGTCTACTGGGCTTCTTTTGTCCATCCAGCTGCAAGTAAGTCTTCTAGCACGTGCACTTCTTCCTCATCCTATTCGTCATCTTCGCCATGATATATCAAACTACTTGTTCCTACAATTCACTCATGACGGGACAACATCAAATAAAAAAACTCCTAGTCTATCATGTTGCATTGTTTTCTATGGTCCAATCCCATGACAGATGACAGGCTAGGAAGGGGGCCTAGTAACTACGCACTGTGCAGTTCCAAGTGACAGGGAGGAAGGCTGGTCATTGAGACTATACAGAGTGCAGCTCAGGCTTGGATGAAGAACTCCGGGGCACAGTCTTCACTGTCGAGGAAAACTGCATAGAGGCTAGTGGGAGGTAGGATTATGCAGTTGAGGACACAGTGGCAACTACAAGGTGGGACCCTGAGGGGCACCTCTGTGCAGTTTTCTAAGGGAAGACAATGCAGGACAATAGAGGGACCAGATGATAGTTCTACGCATTTTTTGAGAGCAGTGATTCCCAGTTGAGGTAGGTCACTGGAAGGACACCTCTACACAGTTTCTAGAAGTAGTGCAGTCTCAGGTCTCTGGGCAATGCATGGTTTCGTCGACCATCAAGTAGAAAGGAGGCTTGATAACTGATCTTGTGGAGTGCGCATTTCAGGTCAAACTTTGAGGTAGTTTCTATGCAGTTCTGGGAAGGAAGACAAGCTGCTCACCTCTGGGATTGTGTAGTGAAACTGACCCAAAGGAAAGCTTCAAGCGTAGTTCTAGGCAATAGAGCATCACCACTGAGGGTTGAGACTACATAGTGAAGCTCAGTCGGGGTCCGGTGAAGTAAAGTTGTTTCGTCGAGATATTTTCAAGAAAATGGCTAAGTGTGAGAGGCAAGTGAACTTATGATAACTCGACGATGTGATCACACACTTATCATACTTCGACAACATGACAACACTAACCACCGGGAGAACATAACAAAGCATGACCCTTTGTGGGACTATTTAGAGTTGAAAGTGACAAGTGTGACACTTGGGCTAGACCTTTGGATGACCAAGATGAAACTTGCGTGATAGTTATTTCAACTTTGTGTGTCAGTGTGACTGATGTTCACATATCTAGGATAACCCAAACACATAAAGAGAAACCTTCAAAATCACCAGAACAAGATTGTAAGCATGACAAAGCAATCAACAAAGTTGGTTAAGCAAGAAATAGAGTGAAAAGACTCTAAAGGAGCTCAAGGAATGGGATTGAGTGTTTGCAACCATCAAAGGAAAACCCATGGAAGGCTCTGAAATTTGAGTGCAAGCCAAAAATTAGGAGGGTGTTGTAGCCGCTACAACACTTGGCGACACACTAGTTGAATGCTAACTTCTCTGTTTTGGTTCATTTTTAGTGTAGGGCCTTGGTCCTTCAGGGAGTATTTATTCATCACACAGATTACTTCGTCTTCCCCACTTACACCATGGACAAACACGGTTCGCCTTGTACCTTCTTAGTTTCACACAACATAAGATTCAACCAAATCACAATGTTTTGAATTGGGAAGGGTAGTTTGGCTCACAAGCTTAAGATTTTCAAAGTATAGTTTTTCATCTCTAGTGTTGCTCTGCTATCAGCAGGCTTGGATAGTACCCTGACAGAGTGACATATGAACACAAGCATTACTCCACTTCCAACGAGTCTGGATAGTACCCCGGTGGAGTTGTCTTCTTTACCTCTCTGTGCAGGAAGCTTTTCTCTTCTTTTGCCTTTGTTATTTTTTAAAGAGAACTGTTCATAGGAACTTATTTATTTTTGGGGCAGAAGAGGAATACCGACTTAGTGAGAGCAGGAGAGATTGTTCCTTCAGAGAATCATGTAAAGACCTTCGATTCAAGTTTTATCATTTAGATTTTACCCTTATCCTCTTCTACTAGTTGGATAAGCTTGAACACACCAAAGCAAAAAACTGAGTGCAGGCATGAGGTTTCCCAGTTTGGACATAGGTTCATGTTTTGATGAAAGCTCTCCTTACAGATAGATCATATTTTCCATCAAGACTTCATTGGCAAAAAGTTACAACCAAACACAAAGAAGACAGACACAGGACTGGCCAAGCACTGCAGTGTCACAAGACTCTCTGAACTTCAACCACTTACACATTCAAAATCCAAAATGCAGTGAAGCACAACACTTATTTACAAAATAAAAAAAAACAGTAGACAACAAAGCAATGAAAACAAAATAGTAAATAAAAATGACACAACAAGCAATGAAAAAACTATGTAGATAGTGTAGGGTGTGGCCCCGAATCTCATTGAAAGTAACATTTTAAGTCTTAGCCATTAACAGGGAGAGTGTCAATCTTCCCATCAAGTGATTGAAGATGATACGTGTGTTGGCCAAGCTTCTCATGGACTGTGAATGGACCAATCCATAGGGATTGAAACTTCATGTGCTTGCCTTTGTCCTCATGGGGTTTGTCCCATTTTAAGGCTATGTCACCCACATAGAAGCTAGTACTCCCTGTAGACTTTTTGTCAAACCATCTCTTTATACAGTTTTGGTGGAGTGTAAATTTTTCTTTGTTTTTCATCCTTTCTTCCTGTGGCTTTTGCAGTGTGTCCATCCTACACTGAACTAACAGACATGTCTTGCCTTTGGATTCCTGCGACAACTAGAGAGTAGGTAAGTAGATGTTCAGTGGGAGGATGGCTTCCTTTCCGTATACCAGGAAGTAGGGGGAGTTATTCAGAGAAGGCTTAGGTGTGACTCTATCAACCCATACAGAATTCACCAGAGTGGAGTGCCAGTTTCAGTGATCATAGTAAATGGTTTTTTTGATGATGAAAATGAGGTTCTTATTTGTAGACTCAGCAAGACCATTTCCCTGTGGTTAGTAATTATCAGAATGCCTCAAAACAATACCATTTTGCAATGCAAAGTCATAAATCTCTAACAAATAGAAGCACGTTGCATTTTAAAAAACAAGTGATGTGGGAACGCCAAACCTAGAGATGACGTTCTGCTATAGGAAGATGATGACTTCCTGATCATTCACTTGTTTTAGCAGAACTACTTCTGTCCACTGTGTGAAGTAATCTATGGCAATCAAAATATAGTGGCACTGATTTGATGAATGTGGGAAAATATCTCCAATGATATCCAAGCCCCACTGTTGGAATGGTTCTTCCACTGAAACAAGCTATAGCGGGGCTGCTAACCTTCGATTTTTGTTGGCGCATCTCTAACAAACCAGATACTTGCGGGCATAGGAATGTGCATCCTTGAATAATGTGGGCCAGTAGAAACCAGACCGCATGACCTTGTGTGTTGTTTTGTTAGCCGTGAAGTGTCCCACGGATGGTCTATCATGGAGATCATGTAAAACCTTTTTCGAATCCTATGCCTCCAGGCACCTGAGCAAGATACTGTTGTGGTGATTTTTGTAAAGAACTCCATGCAACAACTGATAAGATAGAGATTTGAGTCAGAGTTCCCTCCTCTGCCACATAGAAAAATGAGAGGGCACAGTGCCATTCTCTAGGTACTTGCACACATCTGCGTACCATGAGGTTCTGTGCAAAGTGGGAGGAGCTTGCTCAACATTATACATTTCTATTTCTTTCTCCCAACTTGCAAGCTCTTCTTCTTCCTCTTGTGAATGCATTACTTCCGTTGTTAATCTGCAAAGACCATGACCCTTGATGGTGTGAGCTGGATTGATGTTAAGATCATATTCTTGCAATTATGTCATCTAGTTTACCCTCCTTTCACCCAACTCTTGTTGAACAAGCAGTGATCTGACTGTTGGGTGCGACACAAAGATAATGCAATGGTTTTTCAGTAGGTAGGGTTTGAAATGCTTCACTGCCTTGTACACTTCATATGCTTATTTTTCCACGACAATATAGTTGAGTTCGGTTCCTTGTAGGCTAGCACTCATGAAGGAGATGGGTCGCTCATTGTTCAACTCATCCTTCTATGTGAGCACGACAGTGAGTGAAGTGTCGGAAGCAAAAGTATAGAACAAGAAATCTTTGTTGAATTTTGGGTTGTACAACATGGGTGCCTATGTTATGGCTTGCTTGATACAGGCGAACACATCCTTTTCCTTCTTTCCCCAACTATAAATTGTGTCCTTCTTGATCATCTCTTGGATGGGTTTGATGATTTGTGCATAATCAAAAATGAAATTTATGAGGAAGTTGATCTTACCTAAGAAAGACTGCATGGCTTTCTTATTCACAGGGTGAGGAATCTACATGATGGTCCGAACTCTGTCTGGATCTACCTTGATCCCGCTTTTAGAAATGATGTGTCCAAGCAGGTTACCCTCAAACACTGTGAAGGTGCTCTTCTTGGGATTCAAGGATATCCCGTATTTTCGACATCACTAAAAAAATTTCTTCATATGATGTAGGTGGTCTGACTATTGTCTAGAGAAGACTGTCACATCATCGAGGTAGACCACTATGCTCTTTCTGATGATCCCACAGAATGCAATGTCCATTGTGTGCTGAAATGTTGCACTTGCTTTCACCAACCCAAATGGTATTCTGCGAAAATTGAACCTACCCCACTGGTATAGAACATTGTTTTAAGTCTGTCAAGCTCTGCTACCAGAACTTGGTTGTATCCTGAAAATTCGTCAAGAAGAGAAAACATTTTTTCGCCAGTTACTTTCTATAGTATATGCTCCATGGACAAAGTGGGTAGTTATCCTTGTCCGAGGCGCAATTGAGATTATGGAAATCTATGCACAGACGAATCTCCCGAGACTTCTTTCTAACAGGGACTAAATTGAAAACCCATGTGGAATTTTGAAATTTGTAGATGATTCGAGCATCCAACAACTTGGTCAGTTCTTTCTCTATGAGGGGCTCGACTAAAGGATGAACTTTCCTTAGCTTTTGTTGAAAAGGTTTGGCCCTTCCTTAATTGGAATGACGTGTTGGATTATTCATGTGTCATATGTCTTTAGATAATCATATGTCCACATGAACACATCACGATACTATCTGAAAAGCAGATGAAATATTCCTACTCTTATGATGTACAACACGTATCTAGATTCACAAACTTCATATCCTTGTCCATTCCCAGATTAATTTGTTCGTGCGTCGATGTAGAACTATGGGTTTTGACATTTACAGGTTCCAAAAAGTGGTTCTGCAAGTCGTACACTTTCTCAAGTGATACCACACCCTTAGGGATGCCTTTTCTTGCATCGGCTACATATTGTAGAGACTACTCGTGCTCATCCTCGTCTATTGTTGCATCTTTGATGACATCAATATTAGCCATGAAATGTAGTATCTGTTGATCATCATCAAAAACACGTAAATTAGTGATGTTATCCAAGACAAATGGTTTATACAAAATCTCAACAGAAAATCTATCCCTTAACAGTGACATCCTAGTAGTTGCATTCACCAAGGCATCTGCAACTGTGTTACACATTCTTGGCACTGAAATAATATTAAAAGCTTGGAATTGAGAGATAAGTCACCATACCTCTTGTTGATAACTCTTAAGATGGGGTGACACACAATGTATAATGTTATGTACCTGATGCACCATGATCTCTAAGTCACCTACCACTTTTAGCACATCAACATTGAGGCTGATGGCTTTCTATAAGCCCAAGATGAGTGCTTCATACTCGGCGGTGTTGTTCGTGCACTTGAACTCCAAGCGGCTAGATATTAAGTGTTTTCTCTGCATCAGGTCTATTAAAATACAACTAGCTCCAGAGCCCTCCTACATCTTGGATCCATCAAAGTACATGGTCCACATATCATCTATACAAGGATCGCTTTCTGCACTAGGACTACCGTCAGTACTACTACTATTGTTACAAACTATTGTACAAGTTTTATTTTCACCAGTTAGGCATGGAAGGAGACCCAACTGTGCATTTGGTGGGGTAGGGGATGGCTCTGCGAGGTACCACCCCAACAATGTTTCCAGAAAGAAATTGTCAAACAAAAGTTCTGCGAAAGCCAATGGTTCATTTTCTCCATTCAAGGGAGTCACATTGTGCTTCATGTATCTTTTTGAAAATACCTAGATCTAATTTTTTTTGCCCTTGTACAGAAGCCATAAGTGTGACCAGTTAGTAGAAAATTATCCTTGCAGCTTTCTTGACCAGTCTTTGCTTAGCAACACGTCGTATGCTTCCAGGATGTCCACAACTACAATATTAATGAACTGATGAACGTGTCCGTCAGACGATAATCAGATGATCACATCCCTGAGTTAACCAATGGATGGTACACATGTTCTATCTAGCTGGATGATTTGAGCACTTGTATTACTCCATTGATCATTGATATTATTAGTAATGGAGAGTGGCATGACATTGACTGATGCACTAGAATCAACCAAGCAGTTGTGAACATTGAAATTGAAGATTTCAAATGATAACAAGAACAGTGGGCACAATGAGTTCACCTCCTCCATGCAGAGCACATTGAGCATAGATGAGAGTGTGTTAGGAGACTTACTTGATCCCTTGCTGGAAGAGGTAGCGTTATTTGTAGAGGTCTACCCAAGTGCTTGCAGAATAATGTCCTACTGACGAATGATTTTGGTCAAATCATACAAAGATATGTTTGCACAAGTCTTCTTCATATATTCTACAATGTTATAATACAAAGAGTGGAGACTCACCAAGGTGTCAAGGGATGGAATTATGTTCATGGCTTCTGGTGGGCTACTCTTATCTTCTCTGCTCACAGACACACTCTTTGTTGTAGTCATCTTCCCGAACTTTCTCTGATTTTTCTGTGTTGAGCTAACCAACAAACCTACTGTCCTTAGTATGTCTAGTCTTATTTTATGTCTTGGTATCTCAGTCACAGTGGGGCCCCCTTGGCTTCTCAATTTATATCGGTTGTTCTGCTTCGGGGTCAGATCATCACTTGGAGGCTCCTTCTCGGTGGTAGTCTTCTGGGTCATGCGAGTGCACTCATACATCTTTACAACATCCCCATTACTTGGGGCTTCATCAGATGCAGTAATTTATTCTTCTTCATGGTCAGAGTCAGTTTGATAATTGACCATGATGTTATTGGAGAACTGCGTAAGCATGCTACTCATTCCATGATTCCATTCCAGGCATGTTCTTTCTGAATTCTTTTCATATGAAATGCGCAATATGAATATGTCGCAAGCTACTCAAGGTTTAGCACTAGATTGGAGCTCTGCATAGATTTTGTTGATTGGCTATTGCTACTACTTGAAGCTATATTCTTCTTCTGCGGGTACCTAGAAGGCCTGCTACTCACAGTTTTCTCGCTCATCCTTTTTTTGAGTTCAACAACTTCAGTGGTCAGGGACTTGAGGAGACAAGTAAGGTTCTCAATGTCGCTTGCTTCTTTTTACTTAGCCTTACTCACAGAGGTGTGATACCTCTTTCCCATGACTTTGGAGTACTTAGTGGATTTGTCGTTCATGATGACTCCAATATCACGCGAGTTTTTCTCCATGGGAATCACCTCTTCACAATTTTCTGTCTATGTTGGTTTTGCAGCTCACTTGACGAACTATGCAATATTGGTCGACAATGCATACGTGTAGTTGTCAACAGTGATGGAGTCGTGATGTTTGGTGTCTGCTGAGAACTTGTTCATAATGCAGTTAAACCTCTAATTGAAATATTTGACCTTTTATTTCTATTCCATCTTGAGACTACCCGAAACCTTCAACAACATGGTGGGGGTTTTGTCTTCAACAAACTTCTCAAGGAAAATTCTCTTGAACACCCCCCAGTTCTGGATGGAATTGGGTGGAAGGATGTGGTACCATACAGTTGCTTTTCCATCCAAGGTACATGGGAATAGTCTACATGCAACATCATCATAACGTACCTTGAGTGTATGCAGATGTAGGTAGAACATGTCTAAGTGATCTTCTACCTTCACTGTCTTGTCAGGGTCATATTTCATTAAGAGCTTCTCTGTGTGTCTTGGCATCTTGTGCAAGACACCCAGGAGTGCCAATGGGCCCTAAGTCATCCATTCTATATTTTTCTCTGCCATGTTTTCCGCTTATTCTTCTAAATCTGATGGTTCTTCCTCTTAATATGTTGGTTCGTCTTCACCTTCACCTCCTCCGCTACCTTCCCCTCTGTCTCCTGCATCGAAACTTGAGCCCAAGAGTAATAGGTTGTCTTCTTCTTCCTTTCGAAATATTGGAGGTTCCTCTTCTTTTTCCATAGCTTCTGCCAGCTCTTTAATAGTGATGAAGATCACTTCTTCCACGGATGAAACTACCACTCCTGCGGGGTTCGTATTTTTCTTCCTCTGAGAATATGGAAGAGCATACACTCTCGAAATCAGTCCAATTGATTTAGAAAATTGACGGGTGATAGGATAGATATCTCGGATATGCTGATACGGGATTTCACGTTTGAGTCTGGGAGGTGAGAAATGACCAACTTCAGAGTTGTGTGTAGGGGAGAGGGACTGAGTGTTACTTCCTTGACCAAATTATGGATGAGTAGGGTCGGTGGGACAATCAGCCATAAACTATTGGCGACCCTCCTTCTAGTTCCATAAATGTTGATGGTGCTGGACCCACCAACATTCAGGGGATCTCCCTTGTATGAAGTCCCAATTAGACCTCACACCGTTTGGTGTAGGAGTCCCATCCTGTACGATGGCCTGGTTTCCATTCTCTTAGATATTTTCCTTAGCTCTTATTGTTTAGCGCATGAGAGTGTTATGCTTGTATCTTCAAAAAGCGAGGTGAGTATGCCTGGTGAGTGTGTAATGTAACTTGTGTCTAGGTTCTCTTACTGCAAAGGGGGAGAATAAAGTGAGCCTCTATGTGAGAGGTAGTAGTACCACCCAGGTAGAGACACACATGAACCAGAAAGGGTATGCCCAATATCTAGTGGAGTAGTTCATAGTAGATGCGGCATTCGTTAAAACCGAAGTGCAAGGGAAAACACGTACACCATCCATCAGAGTAGTACACATGGATGTGACTGTCATTATAACTAGTAAACATTATATGTTTATCTAGTTTCCTTCAGAGTAGTCCACAAGGATGAGACAACAGTGATAAGCAATGCAACACATTCTCAACAATGTAAGTACTAAAACAACCAAAGTAGTTCAACTACCTTAGTACAGGTTAAGAAAAAATGCATTACAGCTGTTTAAAGTGTAGTCTTACAAACATCTACAAAACATGCATGAAAACTTGTTGGCCTTAACAGGATTATGAATTAAACAAAAGTTCCAAGACATATTTGTACACCATGCATCACTAGTCCTAGTAGTAGGACATTGGAGCCACTTCTCGCTCCTCAAAGAACATACTGAAAACTCTCAAGGCTACGTGGGAGGAGCCAAAGTGAAAAGTCTTTGCTCATACAATGGGAGGCGTATATATAGCCAAGGGTGATGCTTGACCCTTGTGACTCTTTAACTACCCTCATGACCATTCAACTTCCTATGAATTTTCAATTAACATGACTCTAAAAATTCATATGTGTGTCCTTTGGACTTTCACTTTACATTACATTCGGTTACAACAGATATGGTTCATTGTGGTGATGTGGCCTTGACAACTCATGACACAACTTGACATGACACTACTGACATGGACTGGCTAGTTGTGGTGGAAAGGTCAAGTTGCTATGTTGCTAAGTGATGGATGTACTCTAGAGTGTGCTTTGTCTTCTCCTCTACATGGCTTAATGTTTCGGGGTCTTCAATGGTCTTGGTCTTGGTCTTGCAAGATGGTTACATGCATGTATTCCTTTCGATAGTTATTTGATGGGCTTCTTTCATCCGTCCACCTGCAAGTAATTCTTCTAGCATGTGCACTCCTTCTTCATGCCATTCATTGTCTTTGCCATGATCTATGAGAGTACTTGTTCTTGCAATTCACTCATGATGGGACGACATCAAATCCAAAACCTCCTAGTCTATCATGTTGCATTGTTTTCCATGGTCCGGGCCCGGGACAAATGATAGGCTAGGAAGATTGCCTAGTAACTACACACTGTGCAATTCCAGGTGACAGGGAGGGAGGCTATTCACTGAGACTGCATAGAGCAAAGCTCAGGCTTGGATGACAAACTCTGGGGCACAGTCTTCACCATCGAGGAGAACTGCGCAGAGGCCACTAGGAGGCATGATTGCATAATTGAAACTAGTGGCAACTACAAGGTGGGACCCTAAGGGGCACCTCTATGCAGTTTCTTGAGGGAAGACAAGGAAGGATAGCAGAGGGACCAGAGGATATTTTTGCGTAGTTTTTTAGAGCAATGAGTGCCAACTAAGGGAGGTCACTGGAAGGACACCTCTACATAGTTTCTAGGAGCAGTACAAGCTCAGGTCTATGTGCAATGGGAGGTTTCAACAAGCAGGAAGGAGGCTTGATAACTGATCTTACGGAGTGCGTGGTTCAGGTCGAACTTTGAGGCAGTTTCTACGTAGTTCTGGGAAGGAAGACATGTTGCTCACCTCTGGGATTGCACAATGCAACTAATATGGAGGACAACCTCAAGAACTGCATAGTTCTAGGCAGTAGAGCAGCATCACTCAGGGCTAAGTCTGCATAGTGCAACTCAGTCGAGGTCCGGGGAAGTGGAGTTGTTTTGTCGAGAGATTTTCAAGAAAATGGCTAAGAGTGAGAGGGAAGTGAACTTGTGATGACTCGACATTGTGATCACACAATTAGAATACTTCAACAACATGACAACACTGACCACTGGGAGAAAATAATAAAGCATGACCCTCCGTGGGACTGTCTAGAGTTGAAAGTGAAAAGTGCGACACTTGGGATATACCTTTGGACGACCGTGACGACACTTATGCGACAGTGCTTACAACTTTGTGTGTGAGTGTGACCGATGTTCACATAGCTAGGACAACCCAAACACACAAAGAAAAACCTTCAAAATCACTAGAACAAGATCACAAGCATGACAAAGAAATCAACATGCCAAAAGATGACAGTTGGTTAAGCAAGAAAAAGAGTGAAAAGACTCTAAAGGAGCTCAAGGAATGAGCTCAAGTGTTTGCAACCATCAAAGGAAAACCCAAGGAAGGCTCTGGAATTTGAGTGCAAGACAAAATTTTGGAGGGTGTTGTAGCAGCTACAACACCAACATATGTGATAACCATTTTTTGTGGCCATGAAGAATATACTAATTAATTTGTGTAGGGTTTAGTCCCCATTAAGTCTCAAGTTCAAACTTTATGAAGAGGGGTTAAGGGTGGGAAAACTTCATAAAGAGTGATTGGGTTAAGCGTAGGATTTGACATTTTTATTCCTATTTTTTTAATGGTGTTTTGGGCAAGACCAAGGATTGAATCACAACAACTTCTAATATTCACCTCAATATCAAGGTGTTCACATTTTCCTACCCTTTAGAGCTTACATATTCAATTTTTTACCACACAAGCTAACATGCCTTTGGAATATAGAACCTTGGTAAAAAAATATTTAAATCCGAGAGTTATCACTAACGCCATTGTCCTTTCACATCTATATTTCTAATTTGTTATATATTCAAATATACAAATAATATTATAAATTCTATTTAACCCAATTTATCATTGTGCATTAGATTTGGTTTATGCATTAGATTGGGTTGATATTGAAAATGGAAATTATATCCATCATTATTATTTTTTATGTACATGAAAACTACAATATTTTAATAAAATAAGGTGTAATATTGCACTTAAAAATTCAAAAGGTTTAGAATAAAATATAATAATTTAAAGCCAGTTTATGTTTAAAGATATTTGCAAATTATGTTATTTTGAAAATATTATTATAAAAATTATGAAATAAAAAGTATAATGAAACTAAATATAAAACGTTTCATTATATAGAAAAGTTATATATATATATATATATATATATATATATATATATATATATATATATTCTTTTTTTCTCAAATATGAATAAATAAATTAAATTATTTTAAATGATATATTTTTTAATAATAATAAAAAAGTGCTCATATTTATAAATAATAATTATTAATATTATATATATATATAGATAACTTAAACCTATCTAAATTGAGTAAATATGTAAAATTTATAATATTAAAATGTTTAATCTAAATGAATATTAAAAACTTTAGTTTTGTGAATGTGGTTTAATAGTTTAATGATATATGTAGGTCAGATTTATTTTGGGAAGTTACTATGTACACTTGGTAAAATTTATGAGTTGTTTAAAGTATTTTTCGACATTGGAAAAAAAAATTACCTAAAATTTATAATATTGAAAAGGTGGATGAATGAAAATGTAAAATTTGTAATATCAAAAAGGTGAATGGAGCAAGCAATAATTTCCTTAAAGCCAACAAAGGTCCCAAGGTTAAGGGAGACCCTAAGGATTGAGTCTCAAGGGTTCATCTCCCTTTCATCCAGGGGACCATGGATAAGATTGCGAGGATCCTTAGAAAGCATAATGTTCCCTCTACCTTTAGACCCCTTAGCACCATCCGTAGGTCCCTTAGATCTGTAAAAGACCCCATTGACCCCAAGGACATGAAAGGTGTCTATGTTATTCCTTGCTCCTGTGGGACCCCCTATGTTGGTTAAACATGGGAGAACCCGGTCTTCCGCCTTGGCAGAGCACGCAGAAAATACCAAGCATCATATATGCATTGAGGAGGCCTAGGTCATTGCTAAGATTTCTCCTTTTCATCACCGAAAATTTAGGGAGGCCATTGAAATTGAAAAAAGGCCAAGGAATCTCAATAGGGATGACAACTGGAAAATTAGCAGCTATTGGATCCCTGCCCTTTCTTCCTAGTTGCCCCTTTCCCCTTCCCACCCCCGCACCTTGTGTTGTTCTTTTCTTTGAGGTCTTCTTTGTTTTTTCTCCCTCATCTTCTAGATCGTTTGTTTTCCTTTTTTCCTTCTCGTCTCTTTGGATTTTATACATTTTCAGGGTTTTATTTCACTCCTTCTAGATTAAATATTAGAATAAAATGTTTGAATAAGTAATAAAATCCTTTTAAATTAAGTATTGGGGTTTTCGCAGTGCATTATATTAGATATCATTTTGGGATTCAACTGCGTTAAGTAAGTCATTCATCTATGACCATTTCCATGAGAGGTAGTCGTAACTAACTAATTTCTCATGATTTTTGAATAGTCCACTTAGCACTCATTGCATCGGGTGATGCTCACAGGGGTGAAGAAGTGGGATTGAAACTAGTGAAATGAATCACATGGCGTCAATCATCACTTCTTGGCCTTGCACCCATGTTGGGTAGCAGAGGTCCCATGTAATAGTTTTGGGGTTGAGAGCCTATAAGTAGGATAAAAATATTGTAAAACTCTGAAATATGCTGAGTGTGAAATGTAAAAGGTTGAGTCAAAGGGTTGTTCGCCCAAGAAATAATATAGAATAATAGGAAGTAAGTCGGTCCGCGAACCCTAGGAAGGTATAAATAGAGCGAGGCTCTATGGGTAGAAAGTAGCTTTTGGCAGGTAATCTTGGATCTATTATGTAAGGGGTTTTTGAGAAGAAAAGTATTGAAGCGTCAGTAAGTCCGAGTCGAGGATTTTGGGTAGTAGATAGAGGCTCTACAGCTGTGTGTGCAGAGGCCTGGAAGAGTCTGCAATTGTGTGCACAAACCCCTGCAACTGAGTGCGCAGGATGAATCTGGATGTATTAGTGAAGAAAGTGAATAAAGATAAGTTGATTATGAAATTCTGTGTTAAATCTGAACTATTGTGGATCTGGTTAATGTATGGTTAATATAACTGTTTGATCTATGTGCATATGCTCATGTTATGAATATATGTGAATCTGTATCTATTCTAAGTGCGCGAACTGGTTAATTCTGTTAAATTTTTGCTTAAATACCATAAAAAGTAGGTTGAATCTATAAACAACGCATTAATAAGTATCAAGGAGTATTCTGGGACTGGATCTGCGTGAAGCAGAGTGGTGCGAAGCCATGGAACGGTGCGCAAAACCTCCAGACCACATCAAGACATCCCAAGGGTGCGGAAACCTAGTTCTAGCACCCTCCCCTGCTACCTCAGGTGAGACCTCAATCCACACTCTGTGGGTTGTTCCCGAAAGGGATGGTAGCTGCGGAATTTGTTTGGCTAAATAATTCTTCTGAACCTGGATCAGGCCCATATAAGCCAACAAATGGTTCCGTTGTTGGGACCAGGATCTGCCTAAGGGGTGTCTGATGTGGAACACGGGGACTCTATAGAGAAGGAATTGAAGGATCAAAGGGACCAGGAGCAGTAGCAGTTCAGAGTACATTGACAAGGTTGACAATGATGAGTGCAATCCAGCTATCGGTATTCAAAGGAACAGGAAGCGAGGATCCAAAACAATTTTGGTTCATGTTAACATCAATATGGAATGCACATAGAATTATAGATGAGAATATCAGAAAGGCTACCTTAGTTAGTGCGCTGCAGGACTAAGTGCTGACATGGTACATAAAGTACTCAAGCGATCACCCAACTGCGGGGACAACAGAAATCCAAAACGAACTAAAGAAAGAGTTTAGTCGGTTGAAGTCAGAAACACTTTTGATCATAGGGTTCAAGGAGATTGCGATGATGCCTGGTGAAACCCCATGGGATTTGGATCAAAGACTGAAAAGTACTATCCGTGAACCAACCATGACATTAACAGATGCACAACACTCCGCTTGGTTTATGGAATCGTTAACACCACATCTGAGACGACTTTGTCACAACAGAAGATCTCAACCTTGGTTGAAGCATTGGAGACAATGATGAAGTTGCACAAAACTACATTACAAGACCTAGGGTTGGGAGTTCAACAAATCCAAGTGTAGATACAAAACTTGTGTTTGGAAATGAAGAAGTTAAAACAAGAACAGGCACCTCGCCCAGAAGTCCAGGAGGAAGTATGGCATATAAAGTGAAAGAGCGAGGGGCACGATAAAGATCACTGCCCGGTCTTGGCGAATTATGTGGTAACGGGGGGACCAACACCATTGCGACCAGAGGCACAGGCAAGGCCAAGTGTGACAACCCTTCTCTAGTGCATAATCTATCAGGTGGGAGGAAAGCATAACACAGATAACTGTCATCTACTGCCAAAATTCAACCACACCCCCCAACAACTATTTTGCAACTTTTGCAGATCGGTGGGCCACGAGGAAAGAGACTGCCATAGCTATAAATTATTAATGGACCAGTCACCTGCCTACAGAATGAAGACTGAGGCACGAGGTCAGGATCTAGCCGTGGCGATCGTGTGCGGTGGGTTCCAGGGACGTGGACGAGGACGGGGTGAAATGGGGCCAGGAAGTGGTCGCAGGCAACTAATCTGTTACAACTACGGAGGACCAGGTCATTACGCATGGGATTGTACCAACCCAACTAGAATATCATGCACTTACTGTGAGAAATTTGATCATGAGCTGATAGATTTCCTCACAATGATAGCACAGTTTCGTCAAAAAAGGGTAGCGCAACCTACGATGACCCAAAAAGTGCAGATGATGAGGTCCGAACCCTGCAACGAAGACCCCCACGTAAATGTGGTACTGAGAAGTGGCATGGCGACAAGAGAGGATAAAAGGAACTTAAGTAAGGAATATGCAAGGGTTGGCAAGGAGACGTATCTAGAAGCTAGGGAGAGCTTCGTGGAGGTCTCTACCATAGGTGGCAGGGATCAACCTAAGTAGGAGAGGGATCCCTCGATGATAGCTACCTTTTTAGAGACATGCATAAAATTGTTGTGCGACAATAGGGCGGTTAGAGGCTTACAAGAATTAATAAATAGGTGCGTAGGGACATGGGAACCTAGCATGGTCTGTAAACTAGGAAAACACGCAACACGGATGGGGCGAGAGATGCGATTAACAACACAAATTGGCGACTATGAGATGGATCAGATCATTTCAGATTTGGGCTCGAATGCAAATGTACTGCATAAAAAAAATTGGAAGTGCATGGGTAGGCCTACACTACAATGTTCTCCTATTCAACTGCGGATGGTGAACCAACAGAAGATCTTGCCCATGGGAATGTTGCAGGGAATTATGGTAGATATAGAAGGCATGAGCACCAGAACAAACTTTGAATTAATTGAAATCGTGGATGAAAGTATGCCTTATCCTATATTGTTAGGAATAGACTAGGCCACCGACATGAATGGGGTTATTAATTTAAAGAAGCGGACAATGATATTTGAAGTTAAGTTGCTCTGTGTAGTCGTTCCGCTAGATCTAGCTGAAGGACTGCGCTACATTGAACCCATGCACAACGAAGAAAGTGACGACGAATTAGACTGTATCTACAATATTTTTGCACAAAGGCAAGAATGGTTCAAGTCAATGGAGGATAGAAGAATATCACGGGGCTATGTAGAGTCCTGCACCATTGATTCAGCTGAAGAAGATGAGCGATGGCATAACAAGTTAAACAGAGTAACCACACTACACTGCAATATGGTGACTAAATCTTTGTACTGCGTGAGGGCCCAGGATCGCAAACTACTGATGTATGATGGGTTGACAATAATAGATGAATTTCTGACCAAATTTGAAATTGTGGTACTAGAGCACCAATAGTTTGATGCGATGAGATGGGCGTTGTGCACAACACCTGCACAATGGTGGGGCACACATGAAGGGACTTTTGAAGATTGGCGCAGCTGCAGGTGCATGATGAAGATAAGATTTGGGAATCCAGAAATACGAATAACAGAGAAATACAATGGACGCGATGACCCGCGCGTGCACCTTACCAGATGGATCAAAGCCTATAGAGGAGAACCTCAACCAGAATGGGTGCACTTAGTTTATCACACCCTGGACGTCATTCCTGGAAACTGGTATACTGAAGCAGAGCTCCGACATGGCACAGGCGAGTGGGATATCTTGTGCTAAGAGTTTATGTTGACATTCTTCTTTGAAGATCAATGGATGGATACTATGGATGACGCGTTACAGCTAGTGAAGGCTGCCATTTTCAAAACACCATTGGAATCAGAAGAAACTGTGCAGCCCGAATGGTCGCGACAGCTGAGCTAGGCCCTCGAATGCTACAATGTCTAGGTAGAAGATGATGAGGACAACTCGCGAAACATCAATATTCCGGAATCAGAGGGGAGCCATGAGGTGCGCAGACCCGAAATCAAAGATCCAGATATCACGGCATTGTTGAAAACGAAACAAGTAAATATCAGAACAGAAGAAGAGCCGAAGTATGCAACACTTGGGGACTATTGGGACGATGCCACGATGGAAAAGGTCATTAATTTGCTTTGGGAATATCAAGATTTATTCCCAACAAAAATCACGGAGCTAAAAGGGATCCTAGGAGACCTGGGAGTGATGAAGATAACGTTGAAGCCGGATGTGAAGCCAGTTAAGCAGCAACCCTATCGATTGAATCCAAAATACAAAGCAAAGGTCCACAAAGAACTGGAAAAGATGCTGGCAGCAGGAATCATTGAACCAGTCGAGGAGTCCGACTGGGTAAGTCCTATGGTCGTGCAGGAGAAGAAACAGAAATGTGAGATTCGCATCTACGTGGATCCCAAGAAGCTCAATGATGCTTGTGTTAACGATTCATTTCCAACACCCTTTACAGATGAGGTACTGGAAAATGTGGGTGGGCAGGAAGCCTACTCCTTCACGGACGGGTTCTCAGTATACCACCAGATCAGGTTCACGCCAGAGGATAGGAGTAAAACAACATTCACCACTGAATGGGGTTGTTTTCAGTATATGGTGATGCCCTTTGGACTGAAGAACATGCTGGCGATATTCTCACACATTGTTGTAGCGACATTCAAGGAATTTATACACAAGTTCTTAGAGGTCTATCTTAATGACTGGACCGTATTCGGACTGGTTACAAAACACATAGCGAGCTTACGGTTAATGCCAGATACTTGTCGACGACACCAGATTGTGCTAAACCTAAAGAATTTTACTTTCCTCGTCCCCTTCGGGAACCTACTTGGCCATGTGGTTTGTAAGAAAGGCATGATGGTGGATCCGGCAAAGATTGCTGTCATACTCAATCTGCAAGCACTGTAAAGTGTCAAACAACTATGTGCCACATTAGAACACACGGGCTACTATCGGAAGTTCATCAAAAGCTACGCCCAGATCATGACTCCAATGGAACAGTTGCTGAAGAAGGATGATACTTATTGCTGGAATGAGGAATGCAACAAAAGTCTGGAAACACTTAAGGAAAAGATGGCATCCACCCCTATATTGGTCTTTCCAAAATGGGACATCAAATTTCATGTGCATGTTGATGCGTCGTGTATCGCGTTGGGTGTGGTACTCACTCAAGAAGGAGCGGAGGGAATAGATCACCTGATTGCGTTCGCAAGTCGTCGGTTGTCAAAATCTGAGAATAATTACTCCACTACTGAGCAAGAGGGATTGGAGATGGTATACGTGCTTCAAAAATACCACCACTATCTACTCGGAGGACACTTTAAGATGTATACTGATCACTCTGCGCTAAAATGCCTAGTGAATAAGCCTATGTTGGGGGGGGCGAATTCGTAGGTGGTCACTGTTATTCCAGGAATATGACTTCAAGGTCGTCGTAAAGCCGAGACGTCTAAACACTAGTTCAGATCACCTATCCCGAATTGAGACTGGCGAAGAGCCCACAAATTTAGAGGAAGGATTCCCGGTTGCACAACTATATGTAGTCCGAGTTGAGGATGGTCACTTTGAGGATATAATCCATTTCCTAACTATAGGAACCACGCCACAGGGATATTATGTTCAGCAGAAGAAGGAATTGGTGATATGTGCAATAGACTTTACTGTGATTGTAGGGCATCTCTACAAAATGGGCAACGATGAAATCTTACACAGATATGTGCCTGAATTCGAGCGCGAACAAATATTGGCCGAAGCACATAACAAAATATTCTTCACATAGGACTATGGTGGCCAACCCTACATCAGGATTCGAAAGCATACTGTCGGGTGTACGACATCTGTCAACGGATCGAGAAACCATCGTGGAGAGATGAAATGCCACTCCAGCCACAGATGACACTACATCCATTCGAGAAGTGGGAAATCGACTTCGTAGGACCTATCACGCCACGAGGGAAGATGGGCGCACGCTATATCATCACTGTGACAAAATATTTGACTTGATGGGCAAAGGCATAGCCGGTTAAGGACTACATGGCTGCGACAGCTACGATGTTTTTGTTTGAGAACATACTGACAAGGTTTGGATGTCCCAAAATTATCATGAGCAATCGGGGAACGCATTTTCTGAATGAAATGATCAACGCTCTCACTAAGGAATTCTAGATATATCACCAATAGAGTACGCCATACCACCCATAAGCGAATGGGATTGTTGAAGCATTCAACAAAATCTTGGAGATCGTGTTGACAAAAGTCTGTAACACGCAGTGAAATGACTGGGACTTATGCATCCCTGTTGTGTTATGGGCATATCGAACCGCGTGCAAGGAGCTGACGGGCCAGACACTTTTTCGGTTAGTCTATGGAAAGGAGGCTGTTATGCCTATGGAATACATTGTGCCTAGTCTGCAGATAGTGACAATAACAAGTATGGGAGACCGCGGGGATTTGGAGGAATGACTCATGCAGCTAGAGGAATTGGAGGAGGAACGGTTTTTGGCTGGATTCCATCAGCAAGTACAGAAACAACGAGAGAAAGCATGGCATGATCGCCATATCAAGGTGTGCACCTTCAAGGAAAATGATCTGGTATTACCATATGACAGCAAGTTCGAGAAATTCCCTAGCAAACTCCAAATGCATTGGTTAGGACCCTATGTCGTCAAAGAAGTTACCAATGGGGGCATGGTTCAACTTGCCAAACTCAATGGAGACCCCTTCTCAAGAAGAGTGAATGGAAGTCGCCTGAAGCTCTACACGGGTGGGCTGACCACCTGACTAACCGCTTGAGGGACAGTCTCACCGCTCTAACAAGTTGGAATAGAAAGCGGGACGATAAAGCAGTCTGGGGGAAAGAGGCGTGATTTCCAGGATACATGTAAATTTTGCCAATCACAAAGGTCACGGTTGCGTGGAAAGGAGTGTGGGGATGCGTTGCTAAGAGGAGAGGTGACTATTACTGTCACTATTCATGACAAGATGTCTGCATTATGGCAAAAGGGAGAGGGAAATGGGAAATTAAGAGAAGGGGTACGAGCCAGATATGGAACAAGCTACCACAGGTTTAACATGAGGACGCCAGAACAGGCAAGAACTAGTGAATTTGAAATTCGAAATGCTTATAAATCACAGAGGGGCATCCACTGGGCGACCTACACTTCTGGAAAACACAAGCTGGTTACCGATATGGAACTTTTCATTATCTCTGCACAAGGAGTAAGCTCGAGGGTGGTGATCTGGCCGATGGAAAGGCAGGGCTCTCTGAGGAACATGGTGTTGATAGCTGCGGGCACCACAAAGAACTCAACATCAATAGTAGGGGATGTACCAGAAAATGGGAGACATGAAGTAGAATTGGTCTGGATGTCGCCGCCTCGCTCAGGGGAAGGCCGACGAACTACAACAGAAAAGAGAAAGGATAGAAAGACGGAGACCACTGGTAGAAATGTAGTTAATAACTCGTCCTTAATGTACCTTGAGGATTGGGATCGTGTGGACAGTAGCAAAGGTCTTGCAAGATTGCAACACAAGCTGCAGCAGACAATGTGAAGAGCAGATACGAAGGTAGGAAGTGGCTGCGATGGTACAAGGAGGTCCCATATGCAGCTCCCCCGCTTGAGCTAAAATCCTATGAGGGGGTTTTTTGTATTAACCGATCAGAGTAGAATGAGCATTATCGGTCACGAGAATGGGTAAAAACAAAAAAGTAGGAGCCGGACGAAGCGTTGTAGGAGACAATGAAGGAGCAGTAGGATGACGACTGTCACTCAAAGGGAGGTGAACCGCGAAGCCAAGGCAACGCGTCTCACCGCACCGATGAGTGACTCAGGATGAGTCACGATGATTGTGTTGGGGACTGTTAGGTAGCGGAGGTCCTGCGTAATAGTTTTGGGGCTAAGAGCCTATAAGTAGGATGAAAATATTGTAAAACTCCAAAATATGCGGAGTGCGAAATGTAAAAGGTCAAGTCAAAGGGTTGTTCGCCCAAGAAATAATATAGAATAATAGGAAGTAAGTCGGTCTGCAGACCCTAGGAAGGTATAAATAGAGCGAGGCTCTATGGGTAGAAAGTAGCTTTTGGCAGGTAATCTTGGATCTGTTATGTAAGGGGTTTTTGAGAAGAAAAGTCTTGAAGCATCAGTAAGTCTGAGTTGAGGATTTTGGGTAGTAGATAGAGGCTCTATAGCTGTGTGCGCAGAGGCCTAGAAGACTTTGCAGGTGTGTGTGCAGAGGCCTGCAAGACTCTGCAGATGTGTGCGCGAACCCCTACAACTAAGTGCGCAGGACAGATATGGATGTATTAGTGAAGAAAGTGAATAAAGATAAGTTGATTCTGAAATTCTGTGTTAAATATGAACTATCGCGGATCTGGTTAATGTATGGTTAATATAACTGTTTGATCTATGCACGTATGCTCATGTTATGAATATATGTGAATCTGTATCTATTCTAAGTGTGCGAACTGGTTAATTCTGTTAAATGTTTGCTTAAAGACCATAAAAAGTAGGTTGAATCTATAAACAACACATTAATAAGTATCAAGGAGTATTCTAGGACTGGATCTGTGTGAAGCGAAGTGGCGCAATGCCACGGAACGGTGTGTGAAACCTCCATACCACATCAAGACATCCCAAGGGTGTGAAAACCAGGTTCCAGCACCCTCCCCTGCTACCTCGTGTGAGACCTCAGTCCGCGCTTCGCGGGCTGTTACCGAAAGGGTCGGTAGCCGCAGGATTTGTTTGGCTCAATAATTCTTCTGAACCTGGGTCAGGCCCATATAAGCCAACAACCCGGTAACCAAGAATTCCCGGGAGGTCACCCATCCTAGATCGCCTTTGGCTCAAGTGTGCTTAACTGTGGAGTTTTCCCCACAATCAAGCCCACTTAGCTTGCTACCCCATTTGGAAAACCTTAGCAAGTATTATGCCTCATGAACCATTCAAGTAGAGTTCCCTTCACTCTTTTTAATTAAGTATTGGGGTTTTCGCAGTGCATTATATTAGATATCATTTTGGGATTCAACTGCATTAAGTAAGACATTCATCTATGACCATTTCCATGAGAGGTAGTCCTAACTGACTAATTTCTCATGATTTTTGAATAGTCCACTTAGCACTCACTGCATCGGGTGATGCTCATAGGGGTGAAGAAGTGGGATTGAAACTAGTGAAATGAATCACATGACATCAATCATCACTTCCAGGGCTTGCACCCGATAACCAAGACTTCCCAGGAGGTCACCCATCCCAGATCACCTCTGGCTCAAGCACGCTTAATTGTGGAGTTTTCCCCACAATCAAGCCCACTTAGCTTGCTACCCCATTTGCAAAACCTTGGCAAATATTATCATAGATGGAGTGCACATTCCTTTTAACGTTTTGGATTTTAGTATGATTTAGATCATCGTCTTAAATTTTTATTATTATAATTTAATTTTTTTTATATATTTAAAATTTACAAAATATATTTACAATTAAGAAACTAAATTAAATTTAAAAAGTACAAAAAAAAGAAAAAATATTCTTATAATAGTAATTTAAAAGATTATAATAAATTAGTATAGATCTATTTTAAGTATAGATTTAACATAAGCTTAGAAAGATTAAATTTCTTCAAGTGCAAACTTTCTTAGAGTGCAAAATACAATATGTTATTTTCATTGTTTAAATTGTATTTTTGAATATATAGGACCAATTAAAAATTGTAACCATAAAAACTTAATTTTATATATATATATGAAGTTGATATAGACATAAATTAGTTAACATAGATTTTCAAATAGTTTATACAAATCTCTTATTCAAATATTTTTGAAAAGATAAAATTTAAACATCTGATTCACACATTTTATTACTTCTAATTACTTTACAACATACTCATTTGTTTTTAAAAGGCATAGATGGACAAACAAACTTAAACATCTCCTCATACTAGGTTGTAGAATGAGCTTACACATCCCCTCATAGTGATTGTAGAATGAGCCTCTCGGCTCAATGAGCCTCTCAACTCAATTATGAAATTTTAATATTTTTTTTTTATATAATTTTTATTTTTATCTTAAAACTTTAATATAATAAAAATTATTTCTATATTTAATAAATTTATATAAATATATAAAATTAATGAATTAAATTAAATTAAATTAATAAAAAAAATAAAGATAATTTATTATACAATAATAATTTTAAAAATTATAAAAAATTACAAAAATATAATAAAATAAACTTATATAAATTTATCTTTATCTTAAAAAAAATTGGCGGAAATTCCATTGTAGCTTTAATAATTTTATAATTAATAATAAATTATATCTATAATTATTATTATTATTAACATACATAACTTTGATATTTTCATGTTAAGATTTGCTCCACACTGATATTGAACTACTCTTTTCTGGTCATTATCATTTTAAAACTGCCTCGGATCTACCACTTGTCCCATCTAATTGCTTCTCCACTTATGGAATGGTTGTAGAAAGAAAAGAACTTTGGGTGGCTAGAAATCATTTTATGCTTTTCAAAATAGGTGTAGAGAGCCAGAATTATGGGATTGGAAAACCACTCAAACTCTTTTTGGGCTTCTAGTGATTTCAGTGATTCTCTATGGTTGTGAACTATGGGCTAGCAGTACATTCGACATGCAGTGGAGACAAATTGAGAAAATTCAGAAGCGTTGGATTACAAACAAATTTAAGATTAAAAGTGTAGTTCCTTATGATATCTTGCTAAGTGAAACATGGACTGCTCCTATTGAAGCAATTGCTATGGCGCGAGTCATAAGGTATTTTAAAAAAATTGAGCAAATGGAAGAGGGTAGATGGCCTAAGGTTGTCTTTAATGATAGATTGTGTAAGAGCAAAAAATCTTGGATGTAACAAAATAACAAATGGTTTAGTAAATGAGGTATTTGCTTGAACGCGTGCCCCATAGACAGCAAAGAGATAAAATCTTTTGTTATGGAAAAGTTCCACAAGCATACTTTGGATAAGGAGCTAGGAACAAAGAAAAATTACTATATTGAAGTGTTTAATTCCACTCATAGTCATCAACCAAAAGCATACATAGAGGCCAATATCTTTTGGAGAGCTAAAATTCTTATTGCTCAGTTAAGGACTAATGCTCATCAAATCCATTGTGAAATAGGGTGCTGGAAAAGGCCAAAGGAAGTGTGGGAGGAAAACATTTTTTGTTCTTCCAAAAAAGTGGAAATATGAAAACATTTCATTTTAGAATGTGAGGCCTTCAAAGACATCAGGGAAAGTTATGCATATATGGTAGTATCTAGCTCTTGGGATAATCTATTTAGCAAGGGGTTTACTGAGAATTTGGGAGCATTTATTTTGAAGCTTCACAGAAAAAGGGTCGAATACATAAAGTAAATGAAGAAGAAATCTGTCCCATAATCTATCTTTAGCCTCGTGGATATTAAAATAATTTCTTTTTTCTTTCTCTATGGCGGATCTTAAGAGACATTTACCAACCTTTCAAAGACATTTTGCTAACATTTCTAACTTTTATGCCAAGTTCCATACAACCTTTCCATTTTTAGACAACCCATTGTGAAAAGGAAATTATTATAACAGTGAAGTGGGTAGACCCGCAACCTTGACATTGCGGCGGATAAGCAATGCAAGTTAGGCTAAATGTAATCTTTGTAACAAAATTGTGTTTTAAATGAGTGGATAAGATTTGATTCTAACAGAATATTTTTGTTAAATATATCATTTAATAAATGAGTGGACAAGATTTGATTTCGAGAGCATATTTTGGTTTAATACATCGTCCAAAAAGATTTGAGTTCGAGAGAATATTTTGGTTTAATACATCATTCAACAGATAATATGAAAAATGTTTCAATAGGTTTTTAGTTTCAAACCTAGAAATAACCTATTAAATTTAAATATGATTTATTTATCCACATGTTAAGCAACAGTTAATTTGATTAGAATCATTTGATTCGTTCCAATGTGATCTATGTTTCAATGTGATTTTTGGATTAGATCATATCTCTCTTGAATCACCGCCACAAAAATCAGATTTATGCTTTGTCTCATGTTTTACTTAGGGTAGGTTTATTTGGTACAACATGCAAAATGTGCTTTTGCTTCATTTTTTACTTAACTATTCATGCATTATATCTATAATGAACTCCATATTGCAATAATGAGAGATGCATTTGCTTGGATAATTTTGGATATGCTTTCCAAACAATAAGGATCATCACCACCAAGAAAATATCAATGCAATATGTTTTGACTTTTACAAGATAGAAAGTGACTTTTTTCTTGCAAATTTCTTTATTAACAAAAAAAACCTAAACTTGTTTATGAAGAGATAAAATAATTTATTTTCTTTGATGACCATTCTCTGGAGGCATCATCTCTAGAGGCACCACCCATATGCCCGTAGTGTAGGAAGATACAAGCAATATGAATGCAAGTCCCATCACCAACTCTAGTCTCTAGAATTTTGGTATTTGGAATTGATTTGAAAGTAGTCTCACATGTATTCTCATAGCTTTAGATATATACTTAAATTCATTAATCAAATCAAATTTACCTAACTCGGAGAAAACTACATTTGATGCTCCAGCTCGTGCTTTGGATTTTCTTTGGTAATAGTGATTGTGCTGTGATTTTTGCTTTTCTTTGGTCATAGTGATCGTCGTCTTCTCAACTTTTCATTGTAATTAATGTATTTTGATCCATTTTTCACTTTTTAACGACCACAACTTCTTACATTAATTTTAATCGCTCTTAAATGACATGAGTGAGGATAAAAAAATATTAACTATTAATATTTGATTTTAATAGTGTAAAAAATATTAATTATTAATGTTATATTTTGATAGGGTTAATTGTTAAAAAAACTTTATTTATGTTTTTAGGATTTAATTATATAATATTTTTAGGATTTGAGTTTATATTTGTTGGTGAAAGATTTACCTATATGTCTATTGGATGTATCAACGTTGTGCTAGCAAGTATTATAATATATTTATTCCATGTATAAAGTCGTTGTTGCATACGATGATGGGAAGAAAAATAGTTGAGCTTATGTCGGGGCTAGCTTCAATGTCGAATAGAAGAACAATTTGGCCACTAGTGGGATGCTATCACTAGAATTGTGTGAAGCTTGATTGAGTTTGGATGCCTCTTGGGATACTTTAATTCCCCAAAGGTGGCTCCCATCCTCAACCCCTCCCAGTGGGAATTGAGCCTAAGACCTAATGGGGGCTAAACCCCTCATAAACCAATAAAACAAAGTTTTTAAATTATATATATTTAAAAGTTTATTTTATAAAATATATATAATTTAAAAACTTTGTTTTATTCACTATTAATGATTCATGGTGACGATAAATTTCTTGGCATGTTTCTAAAAGTATTCATTATGATGTCAGACTTGTAATTATGTGATAAGGTGTTTCCCCTCTACATGCAAGTCATTTGTAGTGATAGATATCTGTCATACAATCATAATCATGTGAGTAATTATGATTGTTTGTCATTTGATATAATCCCTCTCCCAATGGCCCATGATAATCTCATGGAGAGGGGTTGCGGATGGGAGCCACCTTTGGGGGAATTAAACTATCCCAAAAAGGCATACAAGCTCGAGCGAGATTTGCACAACCTTGGTGATAACATCCCACTAGTGGAAAGATTGGTCTTCCATCCAACATTGGAGCTGGCCCTGACCTAGGCTCAACCTAGTTTGTAAAAAAAAAACCCTCTCCCAATGTTAAGTTTCTATGCCCACCTTTCCCCTGCTTAGGTTTATTTGACAATATATTTGATGACCATGGATATGATCCAAAGTGTCCATATCATGTGTTCATGGTCCATGCCCTAGGTACTGACATCATTATATATAGGTATAAGAGAGACTTGGCAGACATGAAGGTTACCAACCCATTCAAGTCTTAAGAATTTGTATTCAATTTCATTATTGAAATTGGGAGGACCAATTGACAACCATTGATTCCCATCAACGCAAGAAAGAGAAGACAAATTTGTTGATAGTTTCATTGATTGAAACCATCAAATTTCAAAATTCATGATTTCTCTAACCTAGAATGGAATATGATCTGAAACATAATCTAAATCCCTCACAATGCAAATATTGATAAAGGTAGGCATAATCTAACAAGCAACTTGTTGGCTTATTTCACTAGAATATATTGACACAATTCTTGGTAATATTGCAATGTTCCATCATTTAAATTGCATTTTTTTAATGTAAAAATGGATTCAATGCTGTGGAAAACCCATGGGACGCTCGAATTATGTAGACTAAATAACTTAAAACTACCATTTTTCTAATTTATATCTGGATTTTGAAGAAAAATGACTAGAAAATCTACCCGCTAAAGGCCAAAAAATTATCTCATTAGACTAAACCCCTCTAGTATAGAATCACTGAAGTGTCAGGAAAAATAAAACCAAATAAAGAATATGTTTATGAAAATTAATAGAAAATATATTTATTAATTAGATTGTATAGCTGATTGAGGGGTGGCAAGAGTGGGAGGGGGGTTATCTATTGCCCCAAAGGACACATGGAAATGTCATTTTCATGGGGACTCATATTAGCACAAATAATTAAGCAAAGGCTTGTGGTTTGTATCAAGGCCTCCTTTATGACTCCTCCATCAATGTTCACAAAATTTGTGTAGTAGGAGACTTCTGTTTCCTTATAAATCATCTCCATAATGGCTCCTGCCCTAAGGACATGTTGTCGCTGTGACAAACACCCTCCAAATTTTTTCCTACACTCAAATTTTGGAGCCTACTGTGGATCTCGCGATCGGTCATTCCATATTCACTTCTCGGTTAGTTAATGCTTTTGAGCACCCTTCTTGGATTGGAAGTGTCAACATCACTTGCTCAAACATGCTCAGTCTATAACAAGTTCTTGAGCACATTCTTTTACACGAGCTTGAACAAGCATAGTGCGGTCCATCAAGACTATCCATGTGCGATGTCCAATCCATGTCGATAATCAGTGCATGTTGACATCAACAGTTTCTCACTTCTAGCTGTGTTTGTACTTCTATTTCGGTGAGTTTTGTAAATTGTCACTTCATGCACCTTTGTTTTCACGAGTGTCATTTTCATGTTTTTGGTTGTTTCTTTCACTTGCTTTCCATTTAATTAGTTTTGTTTTCGTGTTGTCTTCACCTCGACAGGTGTTGTTTTCACTGTCGTTTGCATATTGCAAGTGTCGTTCGCAATTTTATTTTCATATAGCAAGTGTCACATTTTGGCATGGGAATTGTCGCTTATCATGTAAAGTGGAGTTTTGGTTTGTTTCAAGGGGAAATATTTGTGATAATTAATTTTTACATCATGTAGACATGTTCCACACTCATTTCAAAATTTTCACACGTTGTTGCAAAAGTGTTGTCATTGTCATCGCAAAGTGTACCTTTAGTGTCACACTTGGAATGAGCTGTCACAATGTTGTTGCATTGAGGAAAGTATGTTGTTCATGTGTTATGAGTGTCCTGTGTTGTGCCTCCAAATGAACTAAGTGTGTGATCATGTTAAAGTCTTGATTTTATTCAACTTCCTCTCACTGATCTAACACAGTCAAAATTGGAAAAACTCTTGACTGAGCCACTTAGCCTCATCCAACCCCCCTGAACTACGCATTGTGTAGCCTCAGTCCCCAATAAACAACCTTGTCTCTTGGAACTTTGAAATTCATAGTCTTTTCCTCCCATAACTTCGCATTTCACAATGCCCACGGGGCTTTGGATTGACGGTGATTGGGTGCGCTGTTAAGGCACTCCTTGCGATAGGTCACCGGTTCAAATCCCCCGTGGGTACTTAGGTTAGTCGTAACTGAGAAAAAAAAACTTCGCATTTCACAACATTAGTGCTCAATCCCAACCCCCGAGTCCTAGAACTACGCAATCTTTCTCTCCAACCAAGCCAAAACTACGTGTTTCGTAGTCTCAGTCCTCAAGCCTCAGTATTGAGCTCTTGAAATGTGCAACTACAAAATCACCTAGCTTCATGTCCTTCCAGTACTGCATATTTATCAATTTTAGTGCTCAAGCCTAGGCCTTGGCCTCCAAAACTATGCAGTCATACCCTCCAACTAGGCCTGAATTGCACATTGCACAGTCTCAGACCTCAAGCACAACCACTAAGCTCTTGAGTTATGAAACTACGTAGTCACTTGGCCTCCTATGCCTCCATAACTACACAGTTGGCTGAAAAAGTGCAAAACCGCTCAGCCTAGCTCACTGAATCCCAAAACTGCGCAATCTGCTTGACCAATCCAGCCTTAATTGTGCATTGCACAGTCTCAAGGCTCAAGCTTCACCCCTAATTTCCTAAGATGCACAACTCTGCGGTCACTATGCCTCTCTCTCAGCTTGTCCCGGCTCAATCAGTGGATCATCATGCAACATCTGAGACTAGGGGTTTATCGAATTGATGTTATCTCATCATGAGTGGATTGCAAATGCAAGTACTCTATCATGCTATAGCAAGATGATGAAGAAGAAGATGGAGAATGAGGACATGATAGAAGACACATATGGAGCTGAAAAGATAAGATGATCATCAAGTGAGAAGATGAAGGAACACCAGATTACAATAGAAGATCAAAGAGCAGGACTGCATGAAGATTCCATCTTATTAACAACCCTTTAGAGGGTGGATATTAAGGACAAAGAATATCTCTCATGAAGACGAAGAATTGCACATCTTTTGTTGAAGACAAAGGAGAAACAAGAATGGATTGACATTACCATGTCATTAAGAAGTCTTTGTTAGCAGTGTCATGGCATGTCATGTCATGAGTCATCATATGCCACATCATTCTTGTGGATTTTGTAATTTCTTATTTGAAAATGTATTGTAAAGTGGAAGTCCCAAAGGAAATGTACAGAAGAGGAAGAGTTGTGTAAAGTTGAAAAGTCATTGGAAGTCAAACAGTCATGAGGGAAGTCAAACAGTCATGAGGGAAGTCAAACAGTCATGAGGTTAGTCAAAGAGTCACAAGGGAGGTGAAGCATCACCCAATTGGTTATATATACACCCTCATTGTATGAGCAAAGGACTTTTCACCTTGACTCCTTTCGCAAGGCATTAGAGAGACAAGCTAGTTCTTTTGGGGAGAAAGTAGTGGCTCCAACACTCCACTACTAGAGCTAGTGGTGTTCATTGTATACACATGTCTTGGAACTTTTACTTAATATCATAAGCCTCATGGCTAGCATGTTCTTCATGCATGGATTATGAATATTTGTAAGATTATCTTGTGGATGTTTGTAATTCATGTTTGCTTTCATCTGTGCTAAAGTAGTTGAACTATTTCGGTTATTTTGGTACTTATCATATTGAGAATATGTTGTAATGGTTGTTATTGTTGTCACATCCTTGTGGACTATTATGATGGATATTAGATAGATCTTTATTGTTGATTGGTTGTAATGACCGTCACATCCTTGTGAACTATTCTACTAGATGTTAGATGGATCTTTCTTAGTTGTGTGTGTCTCTACTAGGGTGGTACTTGATGAGCCTCGTCATTGGGTAACTATATGGACCTTAATATACCTCAAAGCTTATTTAAATCAACTCTTCTCATAATTCCTTGCATATTTTAATTATATTTTTCTTAATGAGATGAGTAAAAGTGAGATGTTATGCCTAGTGGACTAAGTGCATTGATTGCAGGTTTTTGAGAGAAAATCATGATAATTTTGGCTAATTAAGGGAAAAAAACTCAAATGAGACAAGGAGGATAGATTGTAAGAGATAGATCCTCCTCATTTACTCACTCATTCGAATATTCCTCCATCAAATCACACTAGCTTGGAGTTGCAAGCAACCGAGTCATGAAGATCAAAAGGCAGTCGAGCAAGTGACAGTTAGAGAACCAGTTCATCTTGAGTTTGGGAGCTGAGCCTCCCTCAATTTAAGGAAGTTGTTGGACATGTTAGTTTTATAAATAAAGAGGCCTAGAGCCTCATTAGGATTCAATTTTTTTATGAAAAAGCACTAAACATTTTTCAGGTTCAAGACTTGTGGAAGACATTGTTATGTAATTTTCTGATATGATAATGAGAATGATAATTTCCTTAATCCAACACTGATTTGACTCAGAGGGCTGAAGCTCTTGGGTTAGGGCCCAACCCTATTAGCAAAGGCTCATTTCATAGATTAAATTTTCTTTACATTATTTCATTGCAAGTAGTTGTGGATTTGATTAGTTTGCTTCCATTTTTGCATTGCTTTAGCATTAGCTTAGGAAGATAAAGGAATATCAAAAAGTTTTTAGTAGGTAGATTTGGCCTTAATCCTCCCTTCAAGGACCATGGTTTGAGGAAAAAACTCCTATGCAGCCCCAAAAAAACAAGATTCTGATTTCTTATGGAATTTAGGGTTTTCTATTACTTAGGCCAGCATTTTACTAGTTTTCAAGAATAGGATTTAGTTTTCATTTCTGACATATTCAGCCTTACATTAGATTTCATAAAGGTTTCACATTATTCTGCAATTTTTTCCATGCATGAAATAGGCAACTAGCTCATGAAATTTTGTTTTCTTTAGTTAATTGGGAATCTTTCTTGTTTAACATGATTCATGGATAAATGTCAATGTTTGATGCAATGCAGGAGTTTCAGCTTACAGAGAGATTTCATGACTAGCAACCCCATCCTAACCTTATCCATCCATGTTTATCACTTTTGCCACTAAATCCCTCACCAAATTCATCATTCCATAAGAACATTTCTCCAAGCTTGTTGATCAAACCCAACTATCTCACAAACTCTGTTTTGAGCTATGAAGGAGTCCTATCCACTCCCTTGCCTCATTTATCCCACCATTCACCTTCCCTAATCGCTACACCACCTTCTAAATCCCTCCTCTTTCTCTCGGTTGTATCCTGTAGGAATACAGGGGATCTTGTAGGAGCATTAGGACATCCTATAGGAGGCATTAGGACATCCTGTAGGTCGACCTGTAGTGACCTGTTTTGAGGCTGAATTGTGGAAAAAGAACCTAGGAAGATAGGAGAAGACCCCCACTTCCCTCCCAAGCCATTTGACCATTCACCATCATCCCTAATCCACCTGCCACGTCACCAAGAGAAGTTAGCATTCATATTTTCACACAAAGGAAACAAAAAGAGAAAAAGATTTATTTTGTTCATTTACATGCACAACAGTAGAATGTTTGGATGTTTCAAATTGCATGCTTAGGACAGTAGGATTACACACATGTTAACTTAGCATTCTTTTGAAGCAAAGCCTCTTAGCAGTTAGTTAGATGAATGGTGTGTTTAAGTATTTGATTACAGTCTTTTCCTTACTATAGTAGACAAGATTTCATTTAGTATAGATTTCCCTTTTCGTCATTGGTAATCAAGCTTCTTCTAAATCAATATAAGACTGGTTTGAGAAACCATAGTGGGCTATTGCCAGGTTAGCAGTGACAAAGAGCAGACCCATCGCATCTACTTGTGGATATAGCACTATCACCTCCAAGTTTGTATGAACCCCAAGTTGATAAAGTAAGGTTGGTAGCCCCAGGAGTTGCATCATTCTTGCTACAATACTGGTGCTCATCACTTTTTGGCGTCGTTGTCGGGGAGATGTCTAAGTAAGATGTGATTTCTACTTTCTTTCTTCCATTTCTTATATCTGACATTCTGCTATTAGCTTCATTTCTGTAAAAGTAATTGTAAGTTAGTTTTCTTTCTTTTCCATTTTGCAAGTGAGATTTCATTCGAGTAGTTATTTCTCATTCAGTTTGTGATTTCAATTCTGCAATTAGTCTCAAAACTTAAAGAAAAAACCACAAAACTAAGCAAAAAAACTTCTTTCATGCCTCATAGGAATAGGGACAACTTAGGAAAATTTCTACCAAATACCCCCACCACTTCAAACAGCCAACCTTCCCTCTTCTTCGGTGGCTGTGAATTGGAGGACCCCTTGGGCGAACAACTAGAGATTTTTGAAGAGCCTACAGGGGGAGAAGAAGAAGGAGAACCCATTCCAACTGACCTAATGGCTGAAAATAGAAATGACAGAGGAGATAGAGAAATAATTGAGGGTGTCTTTCCCATCAGAGAAACTAATGGGGATACCAAGATGAAAAACATAAGCCCCTCTTCTCTTCCTCATTTCCATGGCCTGACCTTAGAATATCTAGACACTTTCTTGTTTGATTTTTTTGTCATATGCAAAACTTATGATTACACCACTGATGAGCAGAAGTTGAAACTATTCCCATCCACTCTCAAGGATGCAACTCTGTGCTAGTTCATGGGTTTACCTGGGGATAGCATCACAACCTGGGCTCAGATGCAACAAGCCTTCAACAACAAGTATCGATACTACTGCAGGTCCAAAGACACTAAAGAAGAAATTTTTAGGATGACCTTAGGGCATGATGAATCCCTATATGATTATGAAGAAAGATTCCAACTTAGCTACAAAAGGGCTAGGTGCACACTTGATCCTGAGTCACTGAAGCTAGTCCTACTCTGAGGGGTAAGAGAAGATCTTATAGATACCCTAAACCTGCTAGCGGGAGGGGACATCTACTAGCTACCCTATGAAGATATCAAGACTATCTTTAGGAATCATTCTAGGGAAACTAGGAAAAAGGGTAGGGGTAGTGAACTAATGGCCAACCCATCCTCTTCCAACACATCCATCAAAGGTGAAATTGGAAATATGCTGGAAGATTTCAAGAGTGAAATGATGCAAACCCTTTCCCTATAGATGGACACTATGCACATCAAGAGAAAGCAAGAGGAAGCAGAGAGAGAATTAGCCATCTTCTACCCTAGATGCAAAAGGAGGCACCCTAGGAATGAATTCCCATTAAACCTGATTGAAATATTCTCAGTCTGTGAAGAAAACCACTCCATAGACAAGTGCCCTTCTCAACCTGGACTAAAAGTTGTGTATCAGGGAACTGAAGGGGTGACTGAACATCTCTGCTACATAAATCAAAGGACACCTCATGGGCCTCGGCCATACCAGCAGGGCATGAAAGGGTCATCTCATGCATATTACAACCCTAACTAGAGCACATCCATTCCCTCTTAGGCCCCCTCTGCTCATCCTTCCTGGTCTGCACCTCCTCCTTGGTATTTTGCACCTCAGTACCATTCCCAGTCAACTAGCCAATCATTTCAGCCATATACTCAGCCATAGCCTTAGTGAAATGCACCACCCCAAGGGTGGAGGCCCCCATACAACAATGCTCGAGATTTATTTCCTTCACCTCATACTCAATCACAAATTTTACACCCTACTCCACCTAAACAACCTCAGATGTCTACCCAGCCAAATCCAAACATGCACAACAAGTATACATTGGAGACACATCCTTTCCTGCTTATGCTATGGAGATTCAAGAAATCAACCTGAGATCTGGGAGACTACTCCCGGACAACCAACCTCCACCTCCACCTATGGAGAGTGAGGAGGAAAGAGAGGAAAGCATGCCTAGAGTGAATCCACCACCCTTTCCTGAGAGATTAACTCATCCAGTCCAGCTTGCCCCAGAAGAGAATGAACTTTTGTGTGAATTTAAAAATCTATGTGTCAAAATTCCACTTCTCCAAGCCATCAAGGATGTAGCTATTTACAACAAGTTGATTAAAGAGAAGTGTTTCAAACATCTAGGGAGGCGAAAATGAGACACCCATACCATTATTGTTATTGGACAACTGTCTGACTTAATGTTGGGGCAGGTAATTTGCCCAAAGTATTTGGACCCTGGAAGCCCTGTAGTAGATGTGCACATCAATGGAACCATTTTCCCACACACTTTGATTGATATTGGGATTTCCATTAATGTAATGACTAAGGACACCATGCTCAAGCTTAATCTCCAGGGTTCATTAAAAAATACCACAACAGTGTTGTAACTTGCAGACCGTTCCACAGTGACCCCTGACAGGATTATTGAGGTTGTGATGGTCTCCATTGACTCTTGGGAGTACCCAGCAGATTTCCTAGTTCTCCAGCCTAAGGCCAAGCTTACTGGTTATCCTCTCATACTTGGAAGGCCTTGGTTAGCCACCGCCAACGCCTACATCAACTATAGGGCTGGAAATATGATTATCCAAACTGGGAATCTGTTTAAGAAGTTAGTCTTGTACCCTCCTGCTCAACCGTCTCTAGAACATGACTTACCTTTATGGCTAGAAGAGGAGGAAGAAGATGAATTCTACTCAACCCAACTCTATACCTTAGAAACAACCATGGGAGGAGGACAACTAAATGAAGATGATTTGATTGAAAACATACTCCAAAGTCCAACTCCCAACACCTTTTCCTTAGAGGAAGTAGTAAAGGGAACTACGAGAAACCATTATATTGATCTATGCTTAATTGACTCAAACCCTACTTGTGTCAAAACAAAAGAATATGACCCTGAAAGAACTTTGAAAATCAACCCCACTCTTTCTGTACACCAAGAAGAAATGTTGTGCAACATGCTAAGGGAACATCTAGATGCCTTTGCTTGGAGTTACAAGGAAATGAAGTGAGTGCACCCCTCAGTGTGTACTCACCAAATTTATATCAAATAAGTTTTAAAGCCAGTCTGACAACCCCAAAGGGGAATGAATCCAGCTCTTAAGGATATAGTCAAAGAAGAACTGCAAAAGTTGCTAGATACAGGATTCATTTACCCTATCTTGGATAGTGAGTGGGTTTCTCCTTTGGTGTTGGTTCCAAAGAAAAATGGGAAGTGGAGGATTTGTGTTGATTACAGAGAATTAAAAAAAGCAACAAAGAAGGACCATTTCCCTCTACCTTTCATTAACCAAGTGCTAGATGGCCTGGCAAGGAAGAAATTTTTCTCTTTCCTAGATGGGTTTAGTGGGTACAATCAAATCATGATTAGCCCAGAATACCAGGATAAAACCACCTTCACTTGTCCTTGGGGTACTTTCTCTTATAGGGTCCTTCCTTTTGGCCTATGCAATGCGCCTACCACTTTCCAAAGGGCACTCATGAGTATATTTGCAGAGATAGTCCATGAGGTAGTAGAAATTTATATGGATTATTTTACACCCTATGGGTGTGATTTCCAGAAGGCTTTGTGTTGGGTTGTGTTATATTCTTTCCATGACTAGCCCACGTAGTTAACCGAGGGGTTAGAAGGGGCGCAGAGCCCCCCTTCATTGCGTCGATTGCGTAGCGGGGGAAATCACAGAGGGTTTGAGGGGTGGAGGTAACCCCACTCTATGGGGTCTAGGGCAGCGCCCTAGAAAATTTTGGTTTTGGACCCTATGTTAGGTTGAGTGGACCTACCTATGGTTGTGTGCATGATTTTCGCACATGGTTTTGGACGCGATGGTTTTCAGTCCATGGTATTGGATACTTCAGCATGTATAATTATGTATTGTTAACATTGAAAGGAACATAATGAAAAATCAGCTGGTAGTCCTAGTTTTGGGATCCAAGGGAAAATCTCTATGTATATGTGTTTTATGTGTTATGCTCTCGCATTGTTTATTTCCTGTGTTTTAGAATTTGTATGCAGGTAATTTTTGTACAGGGTTAAAACCTACATTTGGTATCAAAGCTGTTTTGGCTTCAAGGGGACGCCTTTGTTGCTGAGGGGTTTTGCTCGGGCCCGTGGTAGACCCTGTTCGGTGGGAGATCTGCGAGATCGATTCTGGTGGTGAAAGAAGATGGTGAGCAGTGGAAAGATAGAGATCGAGAAATTTAATGGTCAGAGTTTTGAGTTGTGGAAACTCAAGATGGAGGATCTGTTGGTGGATAAAGATTAGTGGATCGTGGTAGATCTAGGTACTAAACCAACGGGAGTGTCCGATGAAGAATGGAAGAAGTTGGATCGGAAGGCAAAGAGCACAATACGATTGTGTGTCTCAGATTCAGTATTGTTGAATGTGTTAGGGGAAGCTATGGTGAAGGCTTTGTCGGACAAGTTAGGAACTTTGTATCAATCTAAGTCTCTGGTGAATAAAATATTCCTGTGGAAAATGTTGTATAACCTGAGGATGAAAGATGGAGACTCAGTGACAGAGCATCTGAATGCATTTAATACTGTGGTAAGTCAATTAGCATCTTTTTATATTAAAATTTCAGATGAAGATAAGTGCATCAGTTTGTTGTGTTCTCTACCAGATTCATGGGATAGTCTGGTTATTGCAATAGGTAGAAATGCAACTGCCTTGCAGTTTGATGAAATAGTCTCATCCTTGTTGATGGAGGAAATGAGATGGAAAAATATGGAGACCCAGAATGGTGATCCTTGTCTATACGAGGACAGTCCCAGAACATAAACAAAAATAAGTCATCGAGTGGGAGATCTAAAGGTGGTGTGTTGGAAATGCGGAAAGGAAGGGCACTACAAAAGGGATTGTAAATTTAAAGCTCCTGATAAAGGAAATGGATTTGATGATGCTCCTTTTACAGAGGTGAAAACCACCTCAAATGAAGGTGGGGATGTGTACGTGGCTTCTTCAAGTACACATGTAGATCATGAGGCATGGTTGATTGACTTAGGTGCATCCTTTTACTTCAATCCCCATAGAGAGTGGTTCTACGAGTATGAGAAATATGATGGTGGTGATGTCTTCTTAGGGGATGGTAGGAAGGCTAGAATCGTTGGTCATAGAAAAGTAAAGTTGAAGTTGCAAAGTGGAAGGGTTAGAACACTTCTGGGTGTTCTACATATTCATGCATTGGCCAGAAATCTAATTTTTGTAAGCAAGTTGGATGATGTAAGTGTAAAAACAGTGTTCGAGAAGGATATCTGCAAGATGGTTTGGGAAGCACTGGTATTGATGCGGGGAGTTCAAATTGAACTCTGTACAAGCTGCAAAGTAGCACTGTTGTTGATGGGTGCAATAGCTCTATGGTTCCTAAAAGTGAAGAAGAAAATTTAGTGGTCTCTGAGAGAAGGGCCTTCAAATACTTCATGGTAAAGGTATGAGTAATAGCTCTTTGGATTTTGATTTCTGTGAAAATTCTGTATATGGGAAGCAGAATTAGGTGAGTTTCCCCTCTGGTGGTAAGAGGGAGAAACAGATATTAGAGCTTGTGCACAGTGATTTGTTTGGACCTGTGAAGGTTCCATCACTAGGTAAGTCTATGTACTATGTATCATTTATAGATTACTTCTCAAGGAATACATGGATATATTTCCTTAAGAAGAAATCAGAAGTCTTTGATAGGTTTAAAGAATTTAAGGCTCTGGTGGAAAACCAAACAGAGAAGAAGATAAAGGTGCTGAGGATAGATAATGGTGGAGAGTTTTGTAGTAAGGAATTTGAAGAATTTTGTAAGAAGTGTGGTATAGCACGATAGAATACTACTGCATATACACCTCAAAAAAATGGAGTTGCAAAAAGAATTAACAAGACATTGATGGAAAGGGCAAGAAGCATGATCAGTGGTGCTGAGTTAGGATAGGAATTCTGGGCAGAGGCGGTGGAGAAAACATGTTACCTGCTCAATAGATCACCTTCATCAGTGTTGGAGGATAAGATTCCACAAGAGGTATGGACTGGTAAGAAACCCTCTCTTTCACATCTGAGGGTATTTGGATGTGATGCATATGTACATGTTCCAAAGGAGAAACGAACCAAGTTGGATAGTAAACCTGAAAAGTGCATCTTTATTGGGTATAAGGATGGTTTAAAGGGTTATAAGATTTCGAACCCAGTAACAAGGAAGGTTGTGTACATCTGAGATGTGGTGTTCAGAGAGGTGAAATATGTTATTAAACATGAAGTCCAACCAAAGGAACCTGAGAAGATAGAATTTGAGCTAAAGGAGGAAGAATCAAACTCTATAGCAGAGGAGGAATCAGAGGATGAAGAGCCACAAACTCCAAGTGTGAGAAGATCAATTCGAGAAAGAAGGAAGCCAAAAGGGTATAGTCCATCTGCTTTCTATTCAAATTTTTATTTATCTATTACTGATGATGATCCCAGAACTGTGAAGGAAGTAATAGATTCAGAGGATGGAAAACTCTAAAAAGAGGCCATGGTTGATGAAATGGCATCTTTGCACAAAAATGAGGCTTGGGATCTGGTGGAGTTGTCGGCTGGAAGGAAACCCATTAGCAGCAAATGGGTGTTGAAGAAGAAGACAAATGCAGAAGGAAAGGTGGAGAAATACAAAGTTTGGTTGGAAGCAAAAGGTTATTCCCGGGTGTCGGGAATTTATTTTGGTGATATCTTTTCTCCTGTTGCCAAGGTAACTTCTATTAGATTACTTTTATCTGTTGCTGCTGCTTTTGATTTTGAGGTAGAATAGATGGATGTGAAGACAACATTTCTTCATGGGGATCTGGAAGAGGAGATCTACATGAAGCAACCTGAAGGCTTTGTGGTGAAGGGTAGGAAATAACTAGTTTGCAAGTTAAAGAAGTCTCTGTATGGGTTAAAACAGTCGCCAAGGATGTGGTATCAGAAATTTGATACATTTATATGGGGACTTGGCTTGACCAAAAGAAAATCAGATCACTGTGTGTATTTTAAATTAATTGGTGACCGTGTTATTTATCTGGTCTTATATGTGGATGATATGTTTCTGGTTGAAAATGACAAATAAATTATCCAGGATTTGAAGACCCATTTGTCCTCCAAATTCAACATGAAAGATCTTGGTGCTGCAAACTATATTTTAGGCATGAAAATTAAAAGAGTTCAGAAAAAGAGGAAGCTCTGGTTAAACTAGAGGAAGTATGTCGAGACAATATTGTAGAGGTTTAATATGCATGATAGTAAACCGGTGAAGGTTCCTATTCCTGTAGGTGTAAAATTATCTGCAAAACAGTCTGCCAAGACACAAGAATAGGAAGAGGGCATGTCTCATGTTCCATATGCAAGTGCAGTCGGTAGCTTGATGTATGCAATGGTATGTACTCGACCAGACATTGCACATGCAGTGGGAGTATTGAGTAGGTTTATGTCAAAACCAAGGAAGGAGCACTGGACAGCAGTGAAGCGGGTTTTCAAGTATTTGTGTGGCACTAGTGGTTATGGTTTGTGCTACCAAGGAAGACCAGGATTGGACAGAGTGTTGGATATTCGTGGCTTTGTTGATGCAAATTGGGTTGGAGATCTGGATTAGAGAAGATCTACAAGTGGGTATGTGTTTAACCTATTTATAGGTGCAGTCAGTTGGATGAGTAAAAAACAATCTGTAGTGGCACTATCAACTACAGAGGCAGAATACATGGCAGCCACTCATGCAAGCAAGGAAGTAGTTTGGTTGCAGAGATTGTGTTCAAATATAGGGTTAGTACAAGTAGCTATAAAGATAAACTGTGATAGCCAAAGTGCGATTTTCTTGGCAAAGAACCCTGCATATCATTCAAAGACAAAGCACATTGATGTTCAGTATCACTTTGTGAGGGATATGATAGAAGACAAAAAGGTGTTGTTGGTAAAGGTGGACACTTTGAAGAATACTGCAGATTCATTGACAAAATCTGTGAGCTCTGAGAAGTTCTCTTGGTGTAGAGAAACAATGGGCATTGCAGGGCTAGATAAATGACTAAGCTCTCTTGTGGCACCCTGTGGAAAGAAAACAACAAGTGGGAGAATGTTGGGTTGTGTTATATTCTTTCCACAACTAGCCCACGTAGTTAACCGGAGGGTTAGAAGGGGGGAAAAGACCCCCCTTCATTGCGCCAATTGTGTAGCGGGGGGAGACACAGGGGGTTTGAGGGGTGCAGGTAACCCCACTCTATGGGGTCCATGGCAGCGCCCCAGAGAATTTTAGTTTTAGACCCTATGTTAGGTTGGGCGGACCTACCTATGGTTGTGTGCATGATTTTCGCACATGGTTTTGAACGCGATGGTTTTCGGTCCATGGTATTGGATGCTTTGGAATGTATAAATATGTATTGTAACATTGAAAGGAACATAATGAAAAATCAAGTTGGTAGTTCCGGTTTTGGGATCCAGGGGAAAATATCTATGTATGTGTGTTTTATGTGTTATGCTCTCACATTATTTATTTTCCGTGTTTTAGAATTCGTATGCAGGTAATTTCTGTACAGGGTTAAAACCTACACTTTGTCCAACTTAGGTAAGGTGCTGAAAAAATGCATTGACATGAACCTGTCCTTGAGTCTCGAAAAATGTGAGTTCTTGATGACTGCAGGGACTGTTCTAGGTCATTCAATATCCCAGAAAGGACTTCAAGTGGACCCAAATAAGATAGCCATCATCCAAAGGGTCCCACCTCTGCAAAAACAGAGGGATGTGAGAAGTTTTCTAGGTTTAGATGGATACTATTGGAGATTTATAAAAGACTTCAACAAGTTAGCTTATTCGGTTTATTGGCCAAAGACTCTAAATTTTTATGGTCAAAAATTTGTCAAGAGGCCCTTGACACCCTGAAGGATAAGTTGACCACTGCACCTATTCTCTAAGGCCCAAATTGTGCCCTTCCTTTCCATATACATGATGATGCCTCTCACAAAGCCATAAGAGCATCTCTAAGCCAGATGGATGACAAGTTACCTTATGCCATTTACTTCATTAGTAAGAATATGTCAAAGGCCGAACTGAACTATACAGTGACTAAAAAGGAGCTCCTAGCTGTTGTGCATTTATTAAACAAATTTAGGCATTACATTATAGGTTACCAAACATTTGTACATACTGACCATGCTGAAATTAAATACTTGATGAATAAACCTGATGTGAATGCCTGGATTATTAGATGGTTACTTTTATTACAACAGTTTGATCTAACTATTATTGATAAGCCTGACAAGGAGAATGTTGTTGCAGATTTTTTATCCAGATTAACTTTGCTTGCAAGGGAGGAAGGAATGGTTGATGATCAGATACCAAATGAACACTTATTCGTCATTTAAATTCTCTCTCCATGGTTTGTTGACATAGAAAATTACTTGGTGTCTGCACAGTTTCCACCGAACTTGTCCTCCAAAGAGAAAAACAAGATTGTGAGGAAGAGCACCCCATTCACTTGGATTGGGGGCAACCTCTTCAAACTAGGCCCAGATCAAATTCTAAGAAGATGTGTTAGGGAGGATGAAGTCTTTGACATCCTTATGACCTATCATGATGGGCCTTGTGGAGGTCACTTTGTAGCCAAGAGGACAACATTCAAGGTGCTACAAGCTGGTTATTACTAGCCCACTCTTCACTAGGATGTGAGGAGGTATACTAGTCAGTGTGATCAGTGCCAAAGGATGAGAAAACCTACCCCAAGGGATGAAATGCCTCTACAACCTCAAGTGAATTTCAAGCCGTTTGAAAAGTGGGGCATGGATTTCATTGGACCCATTAACCCTCCATCCAAGCAAAAGCAGTGCATCATTGTGTGCACTGACTATTTAACCAAGTGGGCTAAAGCTAAGGCCATCAAAGCAGAAACAAAGGAGAAAGTGGTTGAGTTCTTAAGGGAAAATGTGTTTTATAAGTTTGGGTACCCTAGAGAACTGGTCATTGATCAAGGCAGCCATTTTACATCTCACATGATTGAAAATTTGTTAAGACAACATAAGATCAAGCATAGAACATCCACTCCTTACCACCCAGAAGCTAATGGGCAAGTGGAGGTAACCAACAAAGCACTGGAGGGAATTCTGACCAAAGTGATTAGTAGCAGCAGAAAAGACTAAGTAGACGGATTAGTTGAGGCCACTTAGGCCTACAATACTGTTGAAAATTAGCAACAAGAAATTGCTAAAAATAGAAGTGCTAAAAATAACACTGCTAAAAATAGTAGTTTGGGCATCAGTGCTGGATTGGGCAACAGGTAATGAAAAATGGAAGTGCTAAAAATAGAAGTTTTATTTTTAGCAATGCAGTGTGGATTCCTATTTTTAGTCAGTCCTTGGACTAAAATAGGAAGTAAAATTCGAATTTGATATTAACAGCAGCTTGTAAACTAATTAATTAATTCAGTTTGAGTTAATTAGTTAAGGAAAATCAAACTTGAAGTCTTTGTGAGAACATGCAATAATTTCTCCACTGATTGGGGAACGTGTCCTTGATTTGCTCCATTGGTTGAGGAATTAAGGATGAGTTCTATATTGAGAGGATCGGTTGACTTAGTTTAACTTAGTCAAGTCCAGTTAGATTAATTTAACAGTTTGTTAAATTAATGAGATTCAGTTTGTTAATTCTTGCATGCATCTGACAACTGGTATTTTCAGATAACTGAGTATTCACTCATGGATATCTGATGCATGTCAGTTTAGACAGAGACCCAGTTGAGATCAGAAAGAGGGATAGTGTACTATCAGTTGCTAGGATATTCCTTGTGAATATTCCTTACATGAGGAAGGAATATTATTCCTTCTTGGACTGCGTAGTTGGACCTGAGGTGACAGTGGGTATGATTAGGCCAATTCACACATGTTATGTAATTGGACCCCAATCAAAACTGTACAAGGAAATAGGGGCTTGGAGGACTTGTGGAGCCTATATATACAGGCCTAGATAGTCCCATGAGCTACTGTTATGAAACCAGCTCAAGAAAAGATAGAAAAGATAGATCAACGCCTTAGAATTCAGCCTCTTCGAGGGGGCAACCTCCTTTACATTACATAAATGAACAATTCTTGGATGATACAAATGAAAAGACCTCCTTTCTATATATAGGAGTCTAAGGGGTCATAACATAACCAAAGCCGACATAACAATAATAATGTAAGGGCACAATAATAATAATAGTGGGCTTCTATGGGGCACATTAGTAACAATATGGGCACTACATGGGTACATCAATATAATAAGTGGGTTGTACTAATAACAATAAGGGGTTACACTAGTAGTATAGGGGCCTAACATGCCCCTCTCCTTCAAAAAGTGTTGTCCTCAACGCTTGAGTAGTTCTTGATGCTTCTGTATAAAATTCTTGTCCTCCCATGTGGAATCTTCAGTGGGTAAGTTCTTCCACTTGATGAGATACTCTGAAATTGATCAATTTCGTAGCTGTCGGGTTCTTGTTTCTGTGACTGCTCCAGGTTCCAATATGATTTTTCCTTCCTTTTTAATATCTGGCAATATTGTTTGAATTGGGATCTTTTGAAAGTTTTGAATAAGTGGTCATACTTCTTTGTCCTTCTTCCATTCATCTCTTGCTTCGTTTATCCAATCTGGTTGGATAATAGAAATAGCACAAAACAATGCTTCCACATCCTCATCCTTGAAGAGTCTTCCCATTTGGTAAGGTTGCCATTTTTTAAGTGCATGTAGTATTGCCAACGTTTCCTTCTCATAAATAGCTTGCTTTAGATGTAGCAGTAAAAATACACAATCGCCTACATCAAAACATTTTTCACTATGATGTTGATCTACCTGTTGTTTCATTTGATTTTGCACCGATGTGGCGCTATCCTTTAAAAGTTGGAGAACTTGTTGTTGATGCTCAATGTGATATTTCACTGCTTGAACCTTTTTCTTCCTGATATGTCCTTCTATGTTTAGATTTTGAGGAGTGGTAATTTCTTCCAATCCTTTACAAGATATGGTCGGATTCATTTCTTGACGCTCGATGTGATCTTTCACTTCTTGAACATTTTTCTTCTTGATATGTCCTTCTGTCTCGCTAGTTTGAGGAGTGGTAATTCCGACCAGTGAATTACAAGATATGGTTGGATTCATTTCTTCTTTCTTGATGTGATCTTTCACTTCTTGCACCTTTTTCTTCTTGATATTTTCTTCTATCTTGAGAGTTTGAGGAGTGGTCATTCTTGCCAATAGTTTACAAGATATGTTCTGATTCATTTCTTCTTTCTCTGGGGTCGGGTCCTAGCATATATCCTTTTCTTTTGATGTTTCTTGATCCTTTTCTTCCTCCTCTTCATACTCTATGTAAAATAATTTCTTCTCAGCACACTTATGACCTTTAGTGCATTTGCTATCACAATTGTAACAAAGCCCTTTTTCGCTTTTTTCTTCCAATTGTTGTGGTGTAACCCTTGTAGGTTGTGGAAGGCTAGGAGGAACAACACGTCCATCTTTATAGTTGTGAGGGGTAGAATTCCTTGTTGCCATAATTTTACTTTCAAATATGTCACAAAGCCCTTTTACTCTTTCCAATTGTTGTGGTGTTACTCTAAAGAAGGTGTTGCTCTTTGTATCCTCATAATGTGCTATCATTTCCTCCGTGAGAATTGACCACGTAACAAGTTTTTTACGAGAACAAAGCCCTTTACACCATAAAAATTGATTCGGTTCTAAATATGAAGATGAAATACATACCTTTTGTAACAGTGGTACACCATGTAGATCAAAATATTGCTCCATCTGAAGTATCCAATTTACCAGATCCTTGCCATCAAACTTCCTCATCTTGCTTTTTCTTGATTTTAGGACCTCGAACTTGAAACGCCTGTAACTCTGTACTTGCGGATATTTAAGTTCTGAAATTGCTACCTGTAGTAGCCCTCTATGTCCTCTTTCCAATGCCACCAGTCTGATCCAAATTGGATTCCCCAAAAACGAGTTATGCACAATCTCCCAAGATGACCTGATTATAGACCTTTCCAGAAGAGCAAACTTGTATGAAGTGCCACGTGTCAATGTTTCGACCTATGGATCTGAAAAATGCATAAAAGAAACCACATTCCATCCTCTTTCTGTACCTTCTTACGAAATTTCAATCCAATGCTCAGAGATAAAGTTATGACTATTTTCCCCAGGTCACCTGTTTTGAATGTAATTCAGGAGTCTGCAAAAAGACTAACTTCCTCAGATCATATCTCCGCAAATATCGCGCAAAAAGCTCTAAAATTCGGACCCAAGGTTCAGCGCGATTTCTTCTCAAATGGGTTTTTTTTGTGACTTTTGAAACGTCATAGAAAAAAACGTTATAGTGAAAATTCCACGATGACCTGTTTGGAGCAGCGAAACCCTAGAATCCAAAGCTCTGATACCAAATGTTATGAAACCAACTCAAGAAAAGATAGAAAAGATAGATCAACGCCTTAGAATTCAGCCTCTTTGAGGGGGAAACCTCCTTTACATTACATAAAAGAATAATTCTTGGATGATACAAATGAAAATACCTCCTTTCTATATATAGGAGTCTAAGGGGTCATAACATAACCAGAGCTGACATAACAATAATAATGTAAGGGCACAATAATAACAATAGTGGGCTTCTATGGGGCACATTAGTAACAATATGGGCACTACATGGGTACATCAATATAATAAGTGGGTTGTACTAATAACAATAAGGGGTTACACTAGTAGTATAAGGGCCTAACAGCTACATCATCAAAGTACAGAGGGAGCAGGATAGCTTTTGAGCTGATTCTTTATGTATGTTGTTGAGGACTTCCACTTGATTGATAATACAGAGATGGGGTTTTAGGCTAGTGCTTTCCCCAGGTTATAGCTTCTGTGTTATGGTTGATTACTTCTCATTCTCAGTTATATCTGTTCATGCTTGATGTTGCTCATGTTCAATTAAGCTTCCGCAACGTTTATGGTAGATGTAGATATAGTATTATGCTTTAGTACATTGCATATATCAGTTTGATCTGCAAGTGAAATTTCTACATGATATCAGTGAGTTAGCTGATTTGTAGAGAAAATTGTATGTGGTATCAGAGCACAGGTGATCAAGGAAGAATAGTATACAAGAAGGGGGAAGTTGAAGTTTGTGGTTTCTTAATATTGACTTGAATTCTTATCACATCTATTTCACCGATGGTGTTCTATGGTTTGAGACTTGAATATGACCTTGATGGCAATTCGAATTATATAGCCTGGAAGGATCGCATGGAAGCAATATTAGAAGATAATGGCCTTAAGGACTTCATTGATCAAGAAGTCCCGAAGCCGACTAATGCTACTCAACTGACGAAATGGAAGAAGTGTGTGGCTAGAGCAAGGAGAATCCTTCTGGAGGGAATTCGAGATCACATTGTCTCAAGCCTCCATGGGAAGGAGACTCCGTTTTTGATGTGGAAAACATTGAAAGATATTTATCTAAATAGCATTGATCAAAGTAAGTTGGCACTGAAGGACAAACTTCGAAAGATCAAGTGTGAAAGTGGGGACACAATCTCTATGTATTTGAACAAGCTCACCTCATGCAGGGATGAGCTTGGAAGTGTAGGGATTGTGACCTCTAATGATGACATGGTGAGTCTTGCACTCCTCGGTCTTCCTAAGAGTTAGCATAGCTACCAGGACTCGATTAATGGAAGAGAGAAACTGCCAAATTGGGAACGACTTTGGTCAGATTTGATGCAGGAGGAGATAAGAAGAAGCACCAGAGACGGTTCTTCATCCATGGAGGATGAAGAGAACTGTGCCTTAGTGAGTAAGGCGAAGAAGGGAAAGGAGAAGGTTTCTCTTTCCAAGTCTATTTCTTCCCATGGTGGGAAGAAGTTTGACAAATCGAAAGTGTGATGCTTTCATTGTCATGAAGTGGGCCATTTTGTTACAAATTATCCACAGAGGAAATCCAAGAATGGATCCGGGGAAGGATCTGAAGGTGAGGCACTTGCTTCACAGTTCAAGTTGGATTTCACACTCTTCGCATGCATGGTTTCATCCATGGTGGGAAGTGGTTGGTTTCTTGACAGTGGAGCTTCTTTCCACATGATTGGCGACAAGAGTTTGTTCAATACTTTGGAGGAAAAAGATCTCTAGATACTCATAGCGATGGGTAATCAAATGACCGAAGTGGGAGATGAGTATGAGGTAAGGAGGAATGATGAAGTGGTAGTGGGACCAATGGTCCAAAAGTGGGTGCTCGTACTTCGGTAGCCAGAACACCATCCAACACAATCACCATATGAGGAAATAAAACATTGATTCCCATGCATAGGAGGCATTCCAATCTCGACGATACATCGAAGCAAGGTTGCTTTAGGCTCTTGAAGTAGTGTCTACAGGAAAGACAATGAGCAGTTTTTCAGTGTAGGAGCAACTACAGGATCCTACAAGAAAACCTACAGGATCCTACAAGAGAACCTACAAGATACAGAGTAGTCATCTACAGGATTGGAAATGGGAATTTTAGAAAAGAAAAACCAAAGATTGGCTTCATCAGGCAGTAACAAGGAGGTAGGAGCTATACCTTCCCACATTTTCCAAGTTAAGAGTATAGAAAAAAAACTTCCATTTGATTAAGAAAAATGTAGTCTATGGGAATTATATATAGAGTTATCATCCCTCACCCATTAGAATTTGGATTTAGACCTCTCCAAGCCTCCACATTCATCAGAGAAAAATGACAGGGGGATTTAATAAGAGGGAACCCACAAACACAGTGAGAATTCATTAACACCCTCCTATAGTAGAGATCTTCACAAGGCACAACTAGATGGGTTTCTTTGAAAAAATGAGGGGATATGATGATGAGATAGCCAAAGACTTTGCTCTCTCACTCATACCACTAACTAGGACCCATGCCACTACTGTGGTGAAAGGCCTCTTAGTAGAAATCACCCCTAAAGTCATAGGCAGAATCACCACACTTCCTTTAGGGTTGCCTTGGAGAAAGGAAGATAAGGGTAACAACCAACTTGCAAAGAAGAAATTCTTTTTGGAAGGAGAGGAGGCAATGGAAGACAAAAATGGGGTCAAAAGAGAAAGCCTGCCATACCCTTGGAATGAAATTAGCTACCACCTCATTAAATATATATCATGTGAGGGGAGATACAGTGTGGTATATGGATACCATTTTAGGCTTCTCCAAGAACTGAGGTTTGGAGCAGACACACCTCCTCAAAACAGACTAAGCATACCCTAATTTCTTCTTCAATCAGTGATAGATATGAGCATCAAGGTGCAGGAAGGAAAACATCAACAACTAGCCCATCATGGGTTAATCAAACTTATCCTATAAGATGCCCTCCAAAACCTAAGACTCCCTATTACATGGAAAACTTTTAGATACATGCAGACAGAGGGAGAAATAAAAACTCTTGAATATGAAAAAATCCCCACTGCTAGTGAGAGGGATGAAGAGGAAACAGAGGAGAAAGAAGAGGAAGAAAAGGAGGAGGAAAGTGATGAATAGACAAAAGAAGATGCAAAAGAGGACACTAATGAAAAGAGTGAACAAATAGAGGGAGAATAAGAAGAGAAAGACAAGGATGAGAAGGAGAATGGAAAAGAGGAAACAAAAGGAAAGGAAGAACAGAGGTCTACAATTCAAGGAAAAGAAGGGTAGGAATCACCAAGGGTATCTCCAAAACCCACTAAGAAAGAGGTAGCAGTTGCCCTCACTACCCTAAGTACACCTATCAAGCAAAAATGGAAGAGGTAGAGACAAACCCCATTGTACTCTAGGACAAGAAAAAGTACAAGGATCAAGCAAGGAAAACCTCAAACACCCACCAAAGTTCCTATTGCCATTGAAGACTCCCCAAAGCAGCAAGAAAAGATAGCTCCTCTTGTGAAAAATCAAGGAGAAGGATCATCAAGACAAGCCTCTCCCAAATCTCCCATCACTTATATTAGGAGGCCTATCACCAGGTCTACCTCATCCAAAGGAAAAGGTATCATATAGGAGACTTAGAAGGACCTACAAGAAGTAGAGGCCATCCTACAGGAAACTCTGCCAAACCTATAGGAAACTCAGAAAATGGACGAAGAAGGGATCATTCAACAAGAAACAAAGAAGGAAGATCCAAAGCTGAGGGAACCTAGTCCTCAACCCAACCTTGACTCTTACTACAGGTTCGTTGAAGGGGGTAGGGTCATTCCACAGAAATTTTCCATCACCTTATTCTTTGAGATTGAAAAATAAATGGAAAGAACACATAGGTAGATGCAAAATGCCAAATATAAAGGAGTGGAGCATATAGGCCACATGGAGGAGAAAGTAAAGGAGAAAGTAAAGGAGATTGGCAAAGAACTGAGAAGCATAAGGGATAGAGAGGCAATGATGAAAGCTTAGTTGGAAGCAGAGAATGCATGGCTAAGGGGAAATTTACAAGAGAGATAAAGTCAATTGGCATCCATGGGCAGTTTATGCTTAGAGGCAATCCAGTGCAGGATGCCAACAAAGTCTTATGCATTGTATCTTAAGGAACAATGGCTACAGTTCCAAATTAAGACTTTAGCACAAAGAGGCATTATTCCCTTCCAGGACTACAGAAAATTCATTGATCTCTATGATTAAAGAACCTTGGAGGATAGAGCTAAGATGTCTGAGTTTTACCTACACAACTTGGCCTTGACAAATCTGAATGTGTGGGATACAAATTCAAAACTAGGGGACTTACAATTGATGGCCTTGGCATCATGCATGGATCATGAGGAGGAAAGAGCTGCATAAATGAAGAAAGCAATGGAAAGAGAAGTGACAGAAACCCTCATGATAAGAGCTGAGAAATAAAATCCAATGGTTGTCGTCAGCACCCACAACCTGATTGCAAATGACCCTAAGCTTTCACCTAGGTACCTAGTTGCCCAAGAGAAAGAAGCCACGCACTTTGAAGACATGTTCAGGTTGTTAGCAAATGACAACATGCAAGCTTGCTAAAGGAGATGGAACACTTTTCCCTACAGCTTGAAAATCAGAGAGTACCATTCTCCTCAGAGAATGAGACAGGCATTAAACATAACACCCATGTACAAGCAAGCTCTCCAAAGACTCAAAGTCAATTGGATTGGCTTGAGACTCATTCCACCACTACTCTTAGGAATGTTGGAAGGAAGGAAGGAAGAGGAAGAAAGAAAGAAGTGGGAGGAGATAGAGAGGAAGGTAGGATTCTATTCACAGGAAGAGGAAACTACAACAGAAGCATGGGATGTCAGGGAAGCCACTAGAGAAATGAAGGACATGGATATAGATTGAGTTGCTCAAAGGATGAGAAACACTTTTAATAGGGGGGTGATGATGAGCCTCATCATTGGGTAACTATATGGACCTTAATATACCTCCATGCTTATTTAAATCAACTCTTCTCATAATTCCTTACATATTTTGATTATATTTTGCTTAATGAGATGAGTAAAAGTGAGATGTTATGCCTAGTGGACTAATGTGCATTGATTACAGGCTTTTGAGAGAAAATCATGGCAATTTTTGCTAATTAAGGGTAGAAACTTGAATGAGACAAGGAGGAGAGATTGTAGGAGATAGATCTTCCTCATTTACTCCTCACTCATTCGAATATTCCTCCATCAAATCACACTAGCTCGGAGTTGCAAGCAGCTGAGTCATGAAGATCAAAAGGCAGCCGAGCAAGTGATAGTTAGAGAACCAGTTCATCTTGACTTTGGGAGTTGAGCCTCCATATATTTAAGGAAGTCGTTGGAGACTTTAGTTGTATAAATAAAGAGGATTAGAGCCTCATTAGGACTCAAATTTTTGATGAAAAAGCACTAAGCATTTTTCGAGTTCAAGACTTGTGGAAGACATTGTTATGTAGTTTTCTGATATGATAATGAGAATGAGAATTTCCTTGATCCAACACTAAGTTGACTTAGAGGGCTGAAGCTCTTGGGTTAGGGCCCAACCCTAGCAGAAAAGGCTCCTCTTCTTGTATTGATATGCTTAGTTGATTTCATAAATTAATGGTTGAATTGTCTTTAGAATTATTTCATTGCAAGTAGTTGTGGATTTGATTACTTTGCTTCCATTTGTCAATTTCTTTAGCGTTAGCTTAGGAAGATAAAGGAATATCAAAAATTTGTTAGTAGGTGGATTTGGCCTCACTCCTCCCTTCAGGGACCATGGTTTGAGGAAAGAGCTCCTATGCAGCCCCAAAAAGACAAGATTTTAATTTCTCATGGAATTTAGTGTTTTCTGTTACTTAGGCCAACATTTTACTAGTTTTCAAGAATAGGATTTAGTTGTCATTTCTGATATCTTCAGCCTTGCATTAGATCTCATAAAGTTTTCACATTATTTTGCAAGTTTTCCCATGCATGAAATAGGAAACTAGCTCATGAAATTTTGTTTTCTTTAGTTAATTCGAAATATTTCTTATCTAACATGATTCATGGATAAATGTCAGTGATTGATGCAATGCAGGAGTTTCAGTAGTACAAAGAGATTTCATGACCAACAACCCCATCCTAACCTCATCCATCCATGGTTATCACTTTTTCCACTAAATCCCTCACCAAATTCATCATTCCATAAGAACATTTCTCCAAGCTTGTTGAGCAAATCCAACCATCTCACAAACTCTGTTTTGAGCTCTGAAGGAGTCCTAGCCACTCCCTTGCCTCATTTATCCCACCATTCACCTTCCCTAAGCCCTACACCACCTTCCAAATCCCTCCTCTTGCTCTCGGCTATATCCTATAGGAATACAGGGGATCTTGTAGGAGCATTAGGACATCTTGTAGGAGGCATTAAGACATCCTGTAGGTCGACTTGTAGTGGCCTGTTTTGAGGCTGAATTGTGGAAAAAGAACCTAGGAAGATAGGATAAGACCCCTACTTTCCTCCCAATCCATCTGACCATTCACCATCATCCCTAATCCACCTGCCACATCACCAAGAGAAGTTAGCATTCACATTTTCACACAAAAGAAACAAAAAGAGAAAAATAGTTATTTTGTTCATTTACATGCACAATAGTAGAATGTTTGGATGTTTCAAATTGCATGCCTAGGACAGTAGAATTACACACATGTTAACTTAACATTCTTTTGAAGCAAAGCCTCTTAACAGTTAGTTAGAAGAATGGTGTGTTTAAGCATTTGATTACAATCTTTTCCTTACTATAGTAGACAAGATTTCATTTAGTGTAAATTTCCCATTTCCTCATCGGTAATCAAGCTTCCTTTGAATCAATAGAAGACTAGTTTGAGAAACCATAGTGATCTATCACCATCTTAGCAGTGACAAAGAGCAAACCCATTGCATCTACTTGTGTATACAACAATGTCACCTCCAAGTTTGTACGAACCCTGGGTTGATAAAGTAAAGTTGGTAGCCCCAGGAGTTGCAACATTCTTGCTGCAATACTCGTGCTCATCAGTACTATTACCTCTCTCTTAGAGGCTCGCATTATTTTCTCCCTCTGCAGTAGAAGAACCTTGACACACTTACAACTGAACACTCATCAGGCACACTCACTTTCTTTTCAAAGGCACATTTGCATTCCTCTCTCTTGCTGACAGTGAGAGCCAAGGAAAATCTATAAGAATACATGGAAAAAGGGGAATGATACTCTGGATGAGACTCCTGTTCCAAACAATGTAAGGTCTAATTATCACTTCACATCAGGGAGACCTCTTTAGTTGATGGATTTCCAGCACCACCATCAAAGTGGTGCTAGAAGGAGGGCCAAATGACAAGTTGTGCTTGTTGAGTCTATTTTGAATCTCTTATCATAAATGGCTCATCCTCAAATCATACTCTCGGTGTGTTTTTCCAACCTATCCCCTGGTAAATTGTTAATCCTTGATGAGTCTCTTTATCACTTGTCTCAATTGAAGTTTAATGGCGAGGATGGAACATCCATAACCAAGTACATTTCTAATTTTCTTAAATTTTGAGAACATTACAAAATCAATGATGAAGATTTTTCTTGTGTGGATTTCTTCCTCACCCTTGAAGGTTGTGTTAATCAATGGTGTCATACCTTACCATCTGCTTCCATCCACTATTTTCATCATTTCCTTAAGGATATTTATCAAGCCTTCGATAGATATGATTACCAAGATGTTCTTAAAAGAATCAATTGAGGATTTCTTTGATCGATTCCTTCACCTTTGTTATGATTTTTCTGAAGAAGACACAGATTGGGATTTATTTAAGAAAAACTTTGAGCATTTCGTTCACATCTCTCTGCAAAGTGAATATGAACCTCCTGATGTTTCTACTTCCCCAACTCTTGTAAATCATGAGACACCTCTAATTTCAAAGGAGGAATCTACGATTCCTTTTGTTCCTTGTCCTCATCCCTTTTCAGTTCTGATGTGGGTGCCTCCTTGCAATTATAATAAAGTTGGGATATCTTCTAATCAAATTCCTAATCCATCTTCTCATTCTTCTCCCACTCTTCATGACTCAAATTCAATGGAGGAAATCCCAGAATGGCTCATGAATCCCATCGTGAAGACTAACTCCTTCATTTTGCAAGATGATGTAACAATTGATAACTCTAGTCTCAAATCTGATCTAGATTTATGTTATCCTCTATCATCTACATGCCATGACTCTTTGTACCATGATCATCCCAACCAAGCAGCTCCACTAGCTAGTTTTTCACACTCTCTTGATTTTCAAGGAGTTGGTTCAGATTGTGATCAGATACAAGGCACTCACATTCAATAAATAGAGGAGAAGGAAGGTGAAGATGCTTTCAATATTTATTCTCTTTTTGAAAATTCTCCATGTGAAGATGATGCGCTTCCATTCTTGGTTGATTTTCAATTAGCTAATCTCAATAGTGAATCATATTCAATCAATCTATAGCCTTGGGAAACAATCATTCCAATGATGATGAATTTGTTGATGTATGCGATCACAAATGCCCAAGTGCATAATCTAATCTTCAATACATTACTTTAGATCTAGAATCTAATTCGGTCAAAGAAGATGCCCTTATCAAAAATTCTTCTTCATCTCACTATCCCTTGTACTCTACAGTTTGTGATGCATATACTTGCAACAAAGATACTCCATGCTCTTCAAATTATTCATCCAATGAGTTAACTTCTCAATTGACACAAGGTGGTGAGATTATTCATGATGAAAATGAAAACAATCAAATCAACGAGTAATTTTTCCATCCCTCATCATCTCTTCTCTTATATGAAGACAACTCTCTAAACCAGCTTTCTCATGAAATTTCTCTGATTCATACATCTTCAGATTTACGATCAGATGAATCTTTCAACTTGAGTAATCTGGTTGTTGAAGTTGAAAAATATGGTCAAGTTAGTGACAAAGATGGTTTCTATTCGGGGAGCAATGGTCTTATTGAAACTAGTGGTAGTATCTATCCTCACACCCATGCATGATCTGGTTCAATCTTAAGGATTTGATTTTACAATCCTTGAAAGTTCTGGGATTTGTTGGGGAGTCGAGGCACTTCAACTTTCATTGATGGTTTTTCAGGATCTCATGACTTTGGTAATCCCCTTGAACTAAATCATATTTGGTTTCTCTTGCATAATCCTTCTCTTTGCATTATTTCATGCGATGTAAATCTCTTTTTGAAATATGTTTAGTATCTCATATGTAATCTTTCGAATGTTCGAGATTCAGTTTTTGATCGGATTCAAGAATCTTCTTCAGTTGATCCATCTTCATGCAAATATCTCGCATCAAACTCGGGTTTGGAATGTGAATCTCTCATAGAGTCATGGAATTGCGAAGTTGATCATTTCAAAGGCTATGTTTGGTTGAAGGGATCATGCTTATTGTTATCACTCCTCCAAATCTCCAAGTTTGAGGAAGAGTTCGACTGAGGTAACCACAAACCAATCTTTTAGCTTGGTAGCTAGCCCTACCAAGCTATAGAGGACTCTCTCCAAAGGATCACAGCCAGGAGGGCTGGATTAATTAGGGTTTTAGACTAGATGTAAAGTGCAAGGGGTTGTTTGATTTTATTTTGGTTGGGTAGTCACAAGGATGGGTGATTTAGGTCAGAGGGACTAGGTCAGGGTGAATGAGATATGATTGCAGACATTCAAAGGGGCAAGGTAGGTATGAAGCTTAACACTTAAAAGGTGATTTGATGAGATGGTTTAAGACTTATGAGGAGTTAGGAAGAGCATAAGAGATGTATTCTTCCTAAACTGAGGAAAAATGGACAAAGTATGATAAATTACCAAAAACAGAGCATGAGTAAGCATGTATCCCAAAAAAATAGCTACAACTCATCGATTGAAAATTGCCAAAATCTGATACAATAGTCTCTGATCACTACTATAGCATCCCTACTAAATCCCACCTATAAAATGACTAAGAAAATACATAATATAGGCCTAAAACCAACTCTTCCTAAGCTCAAGGGTTGAATCCATGTGAGGAGGATCAGTTTGCAAGAAAGTCTGAACTGATAGATGGAGTGTAGGGTGGTCAAAGTGACTCATCCCTCACTCTAGCAAACTAATTCATTACATGCCACATAGGCCATTTAACTGATGTATCTACCCTAGATAAAAGTAAAAACATCATAATTAAATCATCTAGATTAATTAGATAAGTAAAACTTGAATTTCCCATAGGTAAAAGTCAACTTGGAGTGAAACAGTGAAAATTGTGGAAGACTGTCAAATGCGCACGGACCTGTTTAAACACACAACGACCTTGGTGAAACGCACAGTGTCCTCTTCAAGCTAACTTTTGACTGCCTTCCTAATGTCAAAATCTCTCCCATGATAGCTCATTAGAAATCTTACCATGTCTAGTTTCTAAAAATACCCTTGGTTTTCAAAATCGGCTTGATTTTCACCTCTAAAATGGAAATCTCCCAAGACTACTCAAACACAGAGTGGCTAGGCTAGAAAAGAGGCAGAAAGGTGATTTTTTGGTAGTCTTTGACCCTTTTTGCTGACCAGTTTTGCTCCAAATTCTTAGAAAAAGTACAATATGCATGTCCTCATCATTCGAAATCCAAAAATGCTGACTCTTTGCTCATTGGATTCTCCAAACAAAAGCACAATATCCTAGGTGTTGCGTGTTTGACCATGCTAACTGTGCCAAAATTTCTCAAAAACACAGCAGAACATATCTTGCCAAAATTGTTCAAAAATGGTCAAAATTGGTGGGTTGACAGTTGAATATATGTTTGAGGCATGGAGTGATGCCTCAGCAAGAATATCCAACCCCTTTTTCTCCTCTTTCTTGGTTAAGGCCTCAATTTTTACATGAGCTCTTCTGAGCTTGGCTCTTGCAATTTTATCTCTCATGGCATAGTGCTTCACCGTCCTTCTTTGAATATCATTATCCTTCTTGGCCTTGTCTAGGAGGTTCTCTAGATGACCATTTACCCTTTCAATCCAATGTTCTTAGTTTTCATTTACCATCTTGGCAAATTGCCCATTCAAGGTGAGCTCATTAGCTAGTTCTACCTCCCTTTTCCTTTCTTGTTCCAAAGCTCTCTTTAGGCCTCTAGTCCTTGGCATTCTTCTTGGCACCTATTCATCAAGTGGCTCACCATACTTCCCATGTGCCTCGTCAAGTAAGGCCTTTGCCTTTTCAACCTCTCTTTTTGCCTTTCTGATTTGAATCTCCATGAGCTCATGTTTGACCTCAAACTGCCTGTTTTCTTGCATATAGTAGGAAATGATCCATTTGGCCCTTTGCAAGTTGACCTCGAGCTCACCTATGAGTGCATTCTTCTCCTTGATGACAATAGGTATGATTTTACTATCATCATGCTCATCTGAGTCAACTAACTGAAAATCATGCTCTATCTCATGGAGGTCTTCCTCTTGTTGCTGGATCTCTGCCTCTACAACTTTTTCCTTACCCTTCTGTACCTTCTTTGTCGATGAATAAGGCAAGGCCCCTCCCAAAATCAGTGGGGAAAACACTTGTCTATGCCCTCTTAGATAGGTATGTGCCAAGGTACGTAAACCAGCCCTTTTGGGCTTGCTGCTCTCACCATACTCAATATTCTCTTGCCCATTGCATTCATCTCTACCAGGTGAATGAATAGGCTCATGAAATGGTGATGATGGAGGTGATGGTGTGGCTAACTCATCAAATGAAGATAAATGATGTATGGACTGAGGTGGAGGAATGGAGGTGGATGGATGAGAGGATGAAGGTGCCTCTTGGCCATGCTGAATAGGTGCAACTATGAAAATATGTTACCAGGGTTTGATTTTAGAAATGGCAGCAAACACGTATGAAACCCTATGTAGATATACAATGGAGGGAAGGAGTGAATATATTTTGCTACCTACCTCATTTACTAAAGTGTGTGATGACCAATTCCGAAACATGATGGCGATGGAGGATGTTCTAGCTTGTTTTTTCTCTTTCCAGGCAAATGCACAGTGACCCAGGAAAACGCTCCCTTCAACTACAAGAGCGCAACGCCGTTATAAATTGCACTGGAATCCTTGACAAACACATAATGACCCAGTCAAATGCATAGTGATCTGGTTAAACGCATCCTCAAACTTGCAGATTGATTTTGACTACCTTCCCGGAGTCCAAATTGAGCCAATGATAGCTCGTTGGAAATATATCTCTCTTGGCTACACAATTAACCTATCAAGAATTGAAAATGATCAATATAGCCCATGAAAATTCAATTGTCCTAAGACTGGTCAAAAAGTGTAGAATGAGGGTGCAAAAATGAAGTGTTCTCTTGCAGGACACATTTGGAGGTCTTAATCAACTCCAAATTGAGCCCATGATAGCTCATTGGAAATATATTTCTCTCTAGTTATCATTTCACTCATCAAAAAAGTCATTTGGGCAATCCAACTAGGATAAAAATTGATTTTCCCAAAGTTACTCCAGAAGTGCAGCGACTCTCTTGTAGCAACTATACTTTTGACATTTCTCTAAAACCATGACATATGTGTAAAAAGTGAAAGAGTTTTTTCATCCTTGGCCTATTATGGAAAAAAAAAATCCTCACTATTTCAAAATTCACCCCTGTTTGGTCTAACACATAGTTTGAAGAAAAATTGGCCCTATGTGTGGTAGATGATTTGTCCCTTGGAATGACTTCTTGAAAAATGATGGAGACATGATGTTTATGAGTTGGAATTTCCTCATACTTGCTGAGATGACCTCCCTTATGCCTCCTCTACTCAGTTGTCTCTGATTCCATTGCCAACCCTACCTCAATGGGAGAGGAATTTAGGGTTTAGTGCTTGTGGAAAATGGTGATTTGGACACCCTTGGGAAAAGACAACTCCCTTTGGAATGCACTTAACCCTTTGAAACTTTACCCTTTCACTTGACTATTTACTTTGACAAATTGATCTTTTGATGGTGTGGCATCTTTGGAACACTAAGTTAACATCTTGGGATGGTGAAATTATTACATTTGAAAGACATAAAATTACATAATGAAATAAGCATTTCTCTTTACAAATCATCTTCACATGGTGAAGGGATGTTATTTGATCACCCTTTACTTGCTGGTCTTATGCAATGGAATGGAACCTTGGCAACCCTAATGACCTAATGAAACCTTGGAAAACCCTAAAAGACCTAATGAGACCTTGAATGATAGAATTTCAAGATGACATATTGACCTCATGACTGATACAAATGGCATGATAAAAATAACTTTATGTATGATGTACAGTCAACAAGATATGAAATTATGGCAACAAGTAATCACATTTAGGGAAGAGTGATGTTTTTGGACTAGGACTACCATCAGTGACTAATTTTTTGCATGACCTAGTGGAACGATAAAAAAATTCTGAGTGGGACCCTTAAAATGATATGAAAAGAGGGTTTTTTATCACTAATGGCAGCATGAAAATGCTGACACTAACATTGGCCTTATTGGGGATGCAACTCCTTGGAGGTGTCAAGAAAACCGTAGACCAAGTGCCTAACCATGTGGGCCAATACAGTCAAAAACCTAAACTGAAATTCATGACTAAACGTTGACAACTTCAAATGGCACAAACTGACTCAGAACTAACTTGAAATTGTCTGAAAAAATGACTTAAGACTTACTTAACTGAAAAGTACTTACAAAACTTATTAATGGCAGCAGACCATCGAGATTTGAGGGCTTCAAACACTGATGACAACCACCTCCCTACTGAAGAAATATGTACAATCATGTGAAATTAACCTTCCAATGTAACTAATCCAGCAGATGGCTACTCACTGAAATTCTGCTCACTTTCCCTGAGCAGGTAGAACGATGTACATGTAGGCAAATCACAATAACAACTTAAACCAAGGCTTATGCTAACAAACTAGACAACATTCATCTTCTCCAATGCTTGCAAAATATTGCCGAAGGGATCTTGAAAATCTTGAAGCATTACCTTGTCTTGAGATCCAGCAGCAAAAATACAAGTACTCCCTTCATTCTGATTTGAAAGAACAATGGTTTGTTGATTGATAGGAAGGCATAGAGAAGTATAAACTTCTTCTATCTGAGTGTTGGTTGTAAATTCCTCGAACATGAGAAATTCTGACTCGATTTCTGGCATACTATCTCTCTCAGCCTCATACTCCTCAAATTCATAGTCTACGTCATTCTTAAACAGAAAACATTCTTCAAGACTATCAAACATGACAGCCCTATCATCTTCATGAAAGAAAACAATATCTGTTCGTTGATCTATAAATCTAATTTCAAGATTGTCCTCATTTTCAAAAGTGGAAGAAGTTTCACTAACACCTACTTGACTATGTGAACACTGCAAACCTGCATTATCTTGGGTTGTAACATGACCTTTCAAGAGTTGATATATCTTATCTTCAGACGGAGGAGATAATACATTTTGTTTTCTTTTGCTAAAACAATAATTGTCTTTTTTCCCTCCTAAAGTTTGACAAGGATGTTGAATATCTTCATTAATTTCAAGCAAAGGAGTATATAAATTTTCATCAGACTGATAATTCATTTCATGTGATTCTTGTTGATTATCAAGCTGAAAATTCCTTCATCTTCAAGCAAAGAGGAAGCTATTGTATGCTGACTATGATCTTGTGTATCAAAGTGACCGGCTTCTTCAGACTGTTATTGAAGGGAAAAATCAGAGAAGGCTTCAATGATTTCTTCATCATCCATACATTCAATATCATCAATACTTTCAATATATGCAATGAAACCTTCACTATAATCACAACAGCTTTGTAAAGAAAGATAAGACTTCACATAATGTTCTTTTAGAGAACATAAGCTTCCTTCTGGTAACCTTTCATACCATATCCTAGCTTTATCTTCAAGGGTAGCCATAAACAACTTCATGAGATAATCCTCAGGAAACTCAACCCTTAGTCTACATACATGTACATGAAACCTTACTAAATTCAAAGTAGCATCATCTTCTTGTTCATTTTTAAATATAGGAAGATTTGTAAACCATTCAACATGAGACATAGGATTTGGAAATCTAGGGATCTGAGATCGATCCATAGGAGCATACCTAGGATTTCTTCTTGTAGTAGAACTCATCTTGACAAAAATCAAGTCACCAATAAGGTTTTCAAACTACTGGTTCTTGAAAAGTGGATTCACCATGAAGTGTTGATTTTCTGGATCTTTCAGTCAATGGAGTTGACAGGTGAATGGTACAGCCTTCCTATGTGTCCAACTATTGTTCACCATCAAAAATTAGATATAAATTATTGCCGTTCTTGTCACACGAAATAAGTCGATCTTGCGGACAAGATAGACCTTCATAGAATCTAAAGAAGACCTAATGACAAGCAAACCAACCAGACACTATCTTTCTCTAAATATGCTTTGATAAACAAATAGCAAACCAGTGTTTTTAGGGCCTACCTTAGGTCCAACGCAAGCTTGTGGATGTCCTCGCTCCTTTGATCCAAGTGAGCTCCTTTTCGCGAATCTGCAAACACAAACAAGGCAAACAAATTAAATAGCACCTTAAAAGCCAATTTCATAAAACATATTTAACATGAAAGTCAAGGAGTCCATGTAACAAATAACATAAGATACTTGTTGAGAAAAATGAGTTTGATTGTATTAATTCAAAAGAAGAAGAACTTTACAACCTTTGCCTCGATGCTGTACAAGCTCCTCCCAGGGTCCAGCAAGAAGTCTCCTCTACTTTGACAAGTTTCACTCCCTCCCTAATGAAGCCAAAAAGATGTGTGATCTCTCCTCTTAAGCTCAACTAGGAAGTCTTGATTTCACCAGCATTTACCCTAAAAAATGTTCAGCTTCTAACCTCTCCAGCAACCAGCCCAATGCCTGTATTTATAGTGCAATGGAGGGAGGTTACTAGGTCCTCCTTCAAAGGGATAAAGCCCTCCTTCAAAGGGATAGCTCCTCTCATCAAGGGATTAGCTCCTTCTCTTTTGGGATGCATGAACCACCTCAGAGCGAACAATCCATGTCAAAATTCCTTCTAGAAACCTCTAGAATTAACCCAAAGTGAGTTTTTTAAGATAAAACTTGCGCCTTTTGACTTTCACAGGGGTACGCACCTACACCGTTAGGGACAGAGCGGGCAGGTCCGTAGTTTTTGTACACAGAAGGTGCGGGACCGCAGGTGACCATGAGAGAAAGTGCGGAACCAGAGTTACATTGATTTTTAATGTCTTTCTCTCATTTCCAAAGCTTGATTTGAAGAGCTGAGGTCTGAGACTTGCTTAGGAGGATAGTACAAGTGATGATAGACCCATACTGACTGCAAATAATCATGGTGACGATATTTTTGTGTAACAGATTGCCCCCTAAAGTGCGAAGTTTGTAGTAGATGAGGATTTCTTATCATTTAGGAAGAGTGAAGTACTTTATCATTTCGAGGATCATCTTTTGGAGAGCCCGGTTGGAACCTGTAAAAACATTCAATGCAAGATATATATATGAGATCATATCATCGATGAGATAAGCATTCCCATACTCAGATCAAAATTGTCTAGAAAAACTAGCTACTGGTCTAATATAGGAATGATCTTGTAAAACATCACAAGTATAGACTCATGTGGACACAGTATGGATACAGCCATCTGTTTATGAATAGTCCATTATATAATGAATACAAAATTCCTCGCAGCCTGGATTGTGGAAACTAGATCCAGGGTCTTCATTTCTACTTTCCCGAAATAGTATGATTCTATCCATGTGAATGAATGTGTTGATGTCGAACATGGTAGAAACCACTTGATTACCAGTCAATGATGTAAACTGTTAACAAGTGTAAGAGAAACCACCAATGATGTCAATGGCTCTCAAAGTAACCAGTACAATCCATGAGATGCGAATAAATGTGTTGATGTCGAACATGTCACGGAATCCTTTGATCGAAAGTCAATGATGTAAATTGTCGTCAAAGGCGAGAATCCTACCATTGAGGCATGCAGACTTCAAGGTACTGACGATTCCTGGATCATCTTTCTAGATAATGAGTTGATGTTGATAGAAAGCAATCCGTCATAGGCAAGCCCACAACACGAAATCATAGATCAAGTTGAAGAAATTTAGTTGCAAGGACTAACTCAGGGATGGTCAAGATGGATGACAGATATTTTGCAGATGAATGGCTTATTGGCAGTGACCTCTTTAACACATAATGACATGACAGATGGCTTGGTGAAGATTGACCCAAAGTTAATACCCAGAAACCGGCTGAAGACTTTCAATGTGGTTTGATCAACTGTTAGGCAAAAGATTTCCCAACCCAGGTGAATGAAAGTGTCGTGTTCAAGAGTGGTTACAAAGTATGACAAACAGGCTCATTTTTCTCTCTTTTCCCCCACCATTTCTAGCAAGTACCTCTTTATTTTTGACAAGCTTGAGGAGGATAACATTTGCTTGATTATAAGCTCATCCTTCGGATGAGTCCAACTCAATTTAAATTCGAACCCTAAGAAGGAGTGGTTCATTCCCTTCTGTAATTGAACAGGTCCTTTACTGTGAAATTTTAATGAGTCCAGTATAGGAGAAACTCGGCGTTTTTCAATTTTAGGGAGTCTGAAAAAACTTAAGAAGACTCCATGGTTGACCTTTTTCATAAATTTGTGTCTCCCAAGCCCGAAAAAGTATAAAATAATACTTGAGAGAACCGCTTGATCTTTTACGACCAAGGAGTACTTTTCGTCATTAGTGCCTTTGACCCGAAAAAGTAAAAAAGCAATCAATGACACGTCATTTTATGACTGATATCGAATTTGAAACGACAAAAATCCGGCAATCTTTTCATGTTTTTTACGGTCGAAAAAGAGCTGTAAGTGGACCGTCTTTTAATTCCGTTTTAACGAGTTTAAAAGAAACACTCGGCAATATTTTCATGTTTTAGGAGTCAGAAAAGACCTTAAAGATGACTCTACATGTTTTTTTTCGTCGAAAATGATAGATTTCGCCTGAATAATCCTTTATTCTACACAAGAACACAAACATTACTCATACCTGTTTGAAATGGATAAAAATGTCGCAAAATACCTTTTCAAAGTGAAACATAAACAAATTTGCAATTTATTTACTCAAAAAACTTATAAAAAGGGCCTTTGTCAATTCATTTTTACCGTTTGAGTTTGGGTGAGAAAATAGTGCTTTTGCTCAGAAAACTTCTTGTGAATATTGCGGAAAATCCAACCGTCGGAATCGAACGCCGTCTCCTCCAGGTAATCCACATCATCCCACTCTTCATTTTTAACCGTTTAATTTTTTGTTTTAGTCCTTTATTTCATTTTTGGGAGGGTTTTTAGGCACAAAACCCGCGCGCGGGGGCCCGCAGGTTTACCATTGCAGGCCTGCGGACCCCAACTTTTTCTCCATTGGGAAAAAGCTCGGGGTCCGCACCTTCCGTGTAGACAAAGTGTGGTCCCACGCACTATGTCTAACCTGGAGGGTGCAGTCCCCGCCGTAAGGGTTTTGAACCCAAAAATTCTCAAAAACGAACCACACAAAATATTTTCTAGCATTTTAATTTGTCTTTATGCTTGATGCAGAGAGTACATCATGCTAGATTGGCGTGAACGAGAGCATGAGGACGTGGATGCCGCCGCATGGAATCATCAGCCTTCACTTGATGCTTTGAGGGCGTGCGGATTGTACAAATACTGGGCCATTCCTGGCATGAGGGCTCAGGTGGATTTCTTACAGTGGCTGGTTGACAGATGGAGCATATAGGACCAGTGCTTCTTCATTGGTGGCCACCAGCTTGAAATCGAGCCGGCGGACATATATTTCTTGACTGGTTTGCCTAAGAGAGGTGAAGACTTGACTCTGTTTGGGGCTAGGCCAGGTGGCCAGTCTGTCGATAGCCTAAGGCTAGAGTACTGCAACAGCTAGGCTAGAGACAAAGGGATAGACATAAAGACCATATCCCATCCTGAGCTCATGGTGATTGCATTCGCTGTCACCAGACTTTGTGGAGCTGCCTCATTACATATTGCCACTGGATCCCAGATGCGTATGGTAGTTGATTGCTTTTGAGGCACCATCTTCAACTAGTGCGATGCCGTGTTGGCCAATCTGAAAGGCCAACTGACCAGGGCCAAAAACGGACAACTAAAGACCTTTGGTTATGGGGCTTTGGTTGTGAGTTTTGGCCTGGAGGGGGTTCCTATGCTGATCCCACATCACCTTACTGTTGGAGCTGGGCTTCCTCGAGAGCCCAAATTGATGCGATGGGTCGCAGTCATGGCCCGTCACCCGGACGAGAGGACATAGGTTGCTCGATTCAAACCTGAGTATTTCCAATGGTTGGAAAACCAAGTCTTTTCCATTCAGGACTTCCCTTACGCTGGGATAGATTTTTGTGGTGACCCAGACATGGTTCTTCCACCAGGAGAGCAGTGGGACGAGTCAGGTAAAATCCTTTTCAACATTTTTCCCATTTTAATTTTTTTTTTGTTATTTTTTCATCGTCTCAAAACTGATAGTAAAAATTTCAAATGTAGATGTGGGTCCACAGCGACCAGCCGCTCTCCGGCCTTACGAGAGGAGGCAACCAGTTGCACCCGCGCCAGCCCCACAGGACGAATCAGCAGAGGTTTTGGCCGAGTTTGAGGGTCATCTTGAGCGCTTGACAGGAGATATTCCTGAGACCACTATAGACGACATTCCTCGTCGACTTCAGCGCTATGTGATTGGAGTCCCGGGACCTTTTAGGAGGTTCCTTTGCAAGGTGGCCCATGCAGTGGTTTCTTATAGAGATCATCACCAGTGATAGGATGATTGCCTATTGTGGGCACATGTGACATTTTTATTTTTTGTACTTATCATTTTTGCCGATCATAAGGTGTTTTTCAACCTATGATCGAGGATGATGTATTTTTGACACACTCCTATATATATATATATATATCACTATTACCGGCTTATCTTGTAAATCATGTTATGGAATGGTTTTAAATTTACATATATGATTATTGCAAATGTCTATTTAACATTCGAGAAGCAATTGCATCTGCTAATGTATTTAAAGACCTTGGAATATGCTGATATTCAATATAATCAAATTCACGTTCCAAGAGACGCACTCTAAAAAATAATCTTAATAACACTAGATTTCTAATGGCATACACTCTATTAAGCTGTAATACAATGAGTTCAGAATCTAACCTCACTATCAAACTCCGAATCCCAAATGAAATAGATTCAGATAATAACTCAATCACTGCACTATACTCGGCAATGTTGTTCGTTGTTTGACCAAGGCTTACCCCATGCATAGATACTAACTCGTCAGAGGGCAAATAGATAACCCAAGCTGCGGAAGAGATGTTTCGTGTATTACGACAAGCACCATCAGTGAAACCAATGTATGTTTGGAGAGGCATCGACATCTGCAATATCAAGAGTAAAACCAAGATAAGCAGGAATAATGACGAAAAAACACTCTCTAAGCTAGGCACACTGTTTAAACTAAAACACACCAGCTAGAAAGAAAAAACTATCCTAACTAAATCTCCATACCCATTCTTTTAAGCATAATACCTCTTCAAGTAAAGGCCATTTCTGGGTTTACCCAAAGAGTCCCCATCAAAGTCTACCAATTCATTAGCCCCTTTGGCTAGCTTTCACTTGACAACATAGGGACCATGCCACATAGGAACAAATTTTCCAGCGCCTAATTTATCATTAGCTTAATCATAAACTAAGACTAGATCTCCTTCCGAAAAATTTCGAGGGGTCACATTTCGATCATACTGAGCTTTCATGCGTTTTGCGTGAGTCTCGATCGCCAATGCAGCATCACGTCGATTCTCATCTAATTGAGCCAAGTATAACAAACGCTTTTCCTCTTCGGAAGTGGCTGGAAGTAACTCGATGGTCATTTGCAGTGACGGGATTTCACATTCAATGGGTAACACGGCTTCCAAACCATAGACCAGTTGGAAAGGAGTGAACCCTGTTGATGTTTTTACTGAAGTTCGGTATGCCCAAAGCGCTGAAAATAGCATGTTGTGCCAATTCAACCGATGAATCCCAATGATTCGTCGGATCATGATAACTAAAACGTTTTTGATGGACTCAACCAGACCATTCGCTTGTGGATAATAAGGGGTTGAACTATCATGACGTAAACCAAGCTGGCCTGAAAGTTCGGTCATCATAACGTTTCGAAAATGACGCCCATGATCAGTGATTATCGCTTGTGGGACACCAAACCTAGCAATTATACGATTGAACACAAAAATTGCAGCTGTCTTGCCATCTGCCTCGAATGTAGGCATCGCCTCGGCCCACTTAGTAAATTAATCTACCGCAAGGATCATATACGCATGCCCCCCGGCCAAGTGAGGGTTACATGTAATAAAATCGATACCCCATTTGGCAAAAGGACCAACGGCAATTATAGGGTGGAGAGGAGCAGGTGGAGCGCGCATCTTACGATCAAAAATCTGGCAGTTGTGGCATTTTCGGACCGCCGTAATACAATCTTTAAATAAAGACGGCCAGAAGTAGCCAGCGCGCAATATCTTTTGGGCTGTGGCAAACCCAGACATATGACCGCCACACGCTCCAGAGTGACAGTCATTTAGAACCCTTTCAGCTTCCTCGTGAGTTAAGCAACGTCGAAAAACAGAATCCGCCCCACGACGATAAAGAGTATCTCCAATAATCCTGAATTGTTGGGACTGGAATTGAATTTTTCGACATTCTGACCTTGAAATTTCTGGCCGAAAGGATTGGGTCTGGAGATAAACGATGATATCCCCATACCACAGATCTAAAGTGCTGATTAGAAACAAGGATTCGTCCGCAATGGGCTCCTCTACCACAGTTTCCGTGTCAGCACGCAGGAAGTCACACATTAACTCCGCAAAAACTAAAGATTTCTTAGACTTGGATTTCTCAAATTCCAAGTCGAACTCTTGCAAGATAACGATCCATTTAGAGTACTCGCCCCCTAGCAATTGCTTGGTCAAAATGTAGATCATAGGGTTGCAATCTGAAATTACTGTAGTTTTACGTAGTAGAATGTAGTGACGAAAACGTTGGACAGCTTGAACGGCTGCCAATGCCAATTTCTCCACATGTGAGTATTTTAGCTCAGTTGGATTTAAAGTTCGAATAAGGTAATATATCACATGTTCAGTTCCTGATTCATCTTCCTGAACTAAGACCATTCCAATGGTGGAATGAGAAGCGGCGAGATACAAGAAGTAATCCTGGTTGTAGTTGGGAGGATGCAACAATGGTGCATGGGTCAACGCGTGTTTGAGTGCATCAAAAGATTTCTGAGCTATCTCATCCCAATAGAATGGAGTATTTTGTTTCAACAACCGGGTAAAACCCTTTGTAACCTCGGCGTAGTTAGGAATGAATCATCATAAAAAGTTTGCTTTCCCCTGCAAACTTTGGAGTTGGCGAAGACTCAAAGGAGGAGGCAATTTGATGATAGCTTCGACCTTTGAGGGATCAATGCGAATGCCAGCTTTCGAAACTACAAACCCCAGCAATCGACCCATTTCTATACAGAAGACACATTTGTGTGAGTTCAACCAAATACAATAATGCCTACACCTCATAAAGATTGCTCGTAAATGGACGAGGTGATCAACTTGATGTAATGAATGAGCAGGCAAGTCATCGAGATAAGGCTGTACAATGTGCTTGATGTCATGAAACGCATAAGACATCGCCCTTTGAAAAGTTGCTCCAGCATTCTTAAGCCCAAAAGGTAATTTGCAATAAGCAAATGTCCCCCATGGACAAATGAAAGTCGTTTTTGGTTGATCGGTAGGTAGAATGTTGATTTGATTGTATCTGGAAAAACCGTCCATAAAGGAGAATATTTCGCTGCCGGCACAATCATCAATGATTTGATCGATATAGGGAGTTGGGTAATTGTCCTTTGGACAGGCTCGATTAATGTCCCTATAATCAATGCATATTCTTATTGTTCCCTGTTTTTTGTTAACCAGAACAATATTCGATACCCAATCCGTTAACGGGATTGGATAAATGAAACCTGCTTTCAACAGTTTTTCAACTTCTGCTTTAATTGCAGCAACTTTTCGTGGGTGAATCTGACGCAAACATTGCCAGACGGGTTTAGCGTCCGGGTAAGTCTTGATTTCATGAACAACAATCGCGGGATCAATTCCTGGCATTTCCTCATAGGACCAGGCAAACACGTCGCGGAATTCTTGAAATAAGGCCTTATATAATTGAATTTCGTCATCTGTACACGAGGCACCTATATGAATGTTCTCAACAATTCCATGCTTAACCGAAATGTCAATAGGAATAGTTCGAGAGATGTTTCCGAAATTTAACTCTGAATCGGGATGTTTCATTGGATTCTGAGGTTCCTTGACATATTCAGTTGTAAAAATTGATGAGAAATCATTTTCAAAACGATCATCCTCAGGTAAAAACGAAGATCTGTGATGGAAATCTTCCCATGGTAAATCATCTACACATAGGATTTCACGAATTTTCTCATCAGAGTGAACAAGTTTAGAAAATGTGGTTAAATCCGAGGTTGATGTGAAAAGTGATTCCTCACAGACCACATTCATTAAGTCATTTTCAGTTGAACACGGGTCGGCAAAAGACTGCACGGCTTCATAGGCAATTTCATATGGACTCAAAGGTATGGAATTACCAAATGAGTCTATCTCAGATTCAAAAGGGATGATCCAAGGATCATCATAAATAATGGTGTCTGATGTAATCATATGAATGGTTGCAAATGAAGATGATACGTTGATTGGAGGAAAAGGAAAAGTTCCCAGTAAACCGGCATCTTTAACTAATCCTACTCCAACATCCTTATATGGGATAGTCGTTTTACCAACATGCTAAATACTCTCCGAAGAGGCTGGGTCGGATGAAAAGTAAGCCAGCTGGTCTATTGTTACGATCTTTCCATTATGTGGAAACTTTATTACTCGAAAGAGTGATGAAACGACCGCTGTCATAGCGTAAGACCAACTTCGACCCAAGAGAAGGTTGTAATCTAGAGGGGCATCAACCACCTCCACATCTAGACTAACAGTTTTTCCTTCAACCCCTATAGGCAAATCCTGTAGAATGCCAAAAGGATGAAACCCACGGCCATCAAAGGCCTTTAGAATTGTCGGGGATTGATTTAGCGAAGGAGAACCAAGCGATCTCCAACACTGTATCGACATAATACACGTTGAGGCTCCCTCATCAATTACAATCCGATGAATAGGCCTGTTTTTTACTATCACTGGAATCTGGAAAGCCATTTGATGAGGCAAACGTGGTGTACTATTTTCTAGATCGAAAATTATTAGGTTCGGGTCCTGAACATCAATAGCTCCTATAGCCGACAAAAGTAATTTACGTTGTGCTGGGCATGATTGCAGCACTTCCAAAGCCGACATTGCTAAGGGTGAAACAGCTAAATCCTCAACAATGTTATAATTCTGAGCCGCTCTCGCATGTGGATTGAAAGCTGACTTTCGAAGTATACCCTTGGCGGACGGTTTGATTACCAAGTCTGGATTAGGTTTCTCGATCTGTAGTGGATCGGAACCGGGAGCTGAGGTTGATGGATTAGAATGAAAATATTCTGCTTCTTTACCATCAATAGGACTCTTACTACCATAATCTTGCGATAGAGTCGCAATCCTAACATGGGACATCATCAGTATGGGTTCTTCATTGGCACTCGAGGATGAACCTATCATCTTATTGTCTTGAGCCAGAAAAGGATCCTTCAAAACAGCAGGAGTTTGGGAACCTTTGAAAATCTTAGCAACCTCTGCACGATGAGGGCAATCTCTTGTAAAATGTTCATCGTCACAAATGAGACAAGGATAACGAGGTTTGCGCTTTTCATCATTGGATTCCGCCTTTTCAGGTTTCTCCTTTGAACTTTTGTCCGTTTTATTCTTCTTCTTTCCTTTCTTCTTCCCACTAGATTTTGATTTGGCTGTAGATGACTCTACAATGTGAATATCGGCGGAAATCTCTGCAGAAGAATCTCCTGTTGGGGAATCAGGCAAGGTTATAATGGGAGAAGAATTCTTGGAAGACTTCTTCTTACTTTTAGTGTTAACCGTGCCAATCATACCATCGGCAGCATGAGATCCCGAAGGAGCTGCAGTGATTTGATTTTGCTTGGGAAGATCGGGGATTTTTTCGTGTAACGTACCTGACTGAGTATAGACCAAGTCAAGGTACTGTGCTTGAGCAATGACTTGCTCCTCAGTAACAACTCCGGCTTTAGCAACATCTTCAGTGATCTTTGGCAACAAAGATTTTACAAACCACTCAGCCAAAATTTGATCCGGAATAAATACCTTCACTAGACGACGTCGACATCTCCACTCATGAATATGATCTGAAATGTAAGTGGATGTCGATTGTTTTAGCGAAGTTAACAATTCCGTGCCATTGTCATATCGGATTGGTAGCTGAAAATGAGTTAAAAACGAGGTAGCTAACTGACTAAAATTATAAAAAGTGCCTCGTGGTAACTCAATGTACCACTTGGCCGCGAGACCAATTAGAGTGCACTGGAAAAGTCTAAGATGGATTGAATCATCTGTAATGGAGTTAGACGCACACCAGAGGTGGTAAGTCATCACATGGTTCGACGGGCCCTCTCCTGATTTACCTTCGAACTTGGGAATGTCACTGGGCAACTTATTCGGCATTGGCGGCCAAAATGGAAGATAATTAATGGGATCGTTTGTTAGGCGCGACAAGTCAGGTAAGTCCAAAGTTGCGATAAATGGTAACTGCCGATTAGGGTCCCTAAAACTCTGGGTCATGAGACCAGCCCCGGGAGGAGGATATCCAGGATAACTAGGAATAGGAATCGCGCTCAGGATATTGTATCCTCCCGGAAAACCAGGATTAACCGGACCGTACTGGGGTTGTTGAGGTTGTTGATAAGTGTACCCAGGATACGGTTGATACTGATAGACTGGATGTTGCACAGCAGGACCGAATTGGTACTATCCCTGGTACGGCTGATAGGTGAATTGTGGTTGACTTGTGACAACCGTACTTAAACCAGGTTGTCCTACAAGCATCTGAACCGAAGTTTGAATCGTAGATCTAGACGGTGGTAAAGATGTCTGAGGAGTAGATACAGGAACAGTAGAAACCAGAGCTGTCGATACTCTAGAAGTAGGTGGGGTAGATTGAACAGATGTTGCAGTAGTTGTAGCAGTCGTTTGAGGCGGAGTACGAGGTGTACTAGGCCCAGGCTGAGAAACTACAGAAGGTACAAAAGTTTGAATGTTAGACTGGATTGGTTGCTGGGGTGTACCAGAAACTAAGAGTTGTCCAGTTTGAGATGACAACTGTACACTTGGCTGCAACACCTGTTGGGTTTGCGATGGATCCCACACTATATTCATTCTGGGGTACTGACCCATAACTGGTTGAGAATACTGAGGACCATAACCAGGTTGAGGGTAGGATTGATAATTGAAAGGTACATTTCTCGTTCCTTGAACAAACGTTTGACCTTGGGGTGGTTGGAAACCTTGGTTCGAGTATTGACCTTGGGGTTGATACCCTTGAGGCACATACTGATACTGGGGTTGACCTTGAGGTATAAATTGATACTGGGGTTGACCTTGGGGTACATATTGAGTTTGGGGTTGACCTTGAAGAATCTACTGTCCCATAGGTATGTACTGTCCTTGAGGTTGCCCCCCATATGCAAATTGTGTACCTTGAGGTTGCCCCCCAGGCGTTAATTGAGGCTGTCCCCCAGGCAGTAACTGGCCACCTTGAGGTTGAGGATTGGGAATAGAACCTGACATCATAAGAATGTCTTCTACGCTCAACGGCTTAGTACCATTGTTTCTAGTTAATAACCCTTGCTTAATGGGTTGAGGAGATGCTCCCGAAAAAGTACCAGAAAGTGACTGATACCCGGAGGGAATAGAAGGACCGTCGTGCAAAAAAGATTCGAGTGATTGAGTAAACATGGATGATTGTCCTGCCATATTGACGGGAGTATAAAAACCTCTAGGTGTTGGGTGATAAGGAGCACGAGGTGGTGAAAAACTTAACCCTGAGTTTTCTAGAAAATTAGTCAAAGAAAGATACCAAGAACTACTCCTAGGTGGACTGTAAAAAATTGATTCACGCTCCCTTAGTTCGATAACAGGTTGATTTTCAGGGATAGGGATGCCTACTTCTTCTTCCGGAGCAAGTTCTTCAATAGAAATAAGTCCAGAAGGAAGATCTTGGGTGATTACTCTTTCTACCCTAGGTGAACCAGGACCACTAGAAGTTGGAGAAACAAACCCCGATGTCAGAGTAGCAGCAAATTCACTTTCAGGCTCGGATATTTCAGGTTCTTCACCTATATCACTAGTAGATGAAAAGCTACCAGCGATTTCAGAGACAGACACTGACTGTGGATTATAATCTGCTACTAATGGTTGAAAATTAGGATGTACTATCAAAGAAGATTCTCCTTCCTCAGGTGACCCAACTCTACTGTCTCTAGGAGTTACGAGGACTTTTAAGCCTTCAAGTTGGCTTGGTACTTCCTCAGGAGGTTGGCCCCGAAGTCTACGAGACTGTCTTGGTAATTCAGCCACAGTTGAAAACTTTTAACTACTTCACACGCAAACAAAGTAAAATCTCAATGAAAAGCACCTAAAGTCTCTAAAGAACCAAACAAATTTGAATCACACGCCTAAAGAATTTAGGAGATCAAGCACACATAAACAGTAACTTTTCGGACTGAAAACACTAGTTGGTGATGGAATCCAACGTCGCAGAGTTCAATACAGAAATGGCGGTTGGAACAGTTACCCCGGCAACCTGCTTAATGAATAGACTGGCACAAGTTCCTCCACTTAACCGTCTCGAGTGAAGTGAACCCCCCAGAAAATCCAAGTGAGTCTAGCCGACGTCTGCTCCAGGTACAGTGGGATCTTCCCACCACTGTCACCTTAGGAAGAGTCCTAAATAATATGGCCACTAAGGTTACCAACTGAGACAAATACACCTGGGGGAACAGTCTACGATCCGATATGCACGCAAGGGCAGAGTAGCAAGCTCAATCCCCTTGAAGGTTCCTTGACATAATCCAAGGTTTACCAACAAGTGACCCCAGGCTCCTCGACAATGGTTAATCTGAGGTTTACCATTTTTAATACGTGAATATCTAGCGTCGTTCCCAATGAGGAAGGATTGATTCCCACACTGGTTCGGACACGATCTCATGCTTCTCCTTTAAGAGGAGCTTTCCCATAGTATAAATGCAACAATTGGATTTCTTCCCTACCACAAGATATAGCTACTTGTTTGTTTTTACTGTCTTGGAGAGTTAATTACTCTCCTACTCCAAGACACTAGCCTAAGCTAAGTTGGTGTATCAGAGCCCTAGAAATAAAAATGTTACTAGGTGAATTTTACTTTAAGCGTTAATTTTAGTGGCTTTTGTTTAAGTCCAAAGGTGCGGAGATGAAACTCGTGGTATGAAGACTCGACTCAAAATCACTAAAAATGCACCTAAGATGATCTAAACAATCTTTTTCTCTTCGATGAACTTCTAAACTAAGAAAGAGTTTGAGAATGCAAATACTTTGTAAACACAAATCTTTCTCAATTAAACAAATTAAAAGAAGAGCTTTTCCTTTCCAAAGCACTCAAAACGAGACAACTAGTTATTTCACAAAAATTTCCCTTTTTCGTTTCAAAGCACTCAATCACTACAAAAAACAAACTTTTTTTCAAAAGAGATTTTTTTTTATATTTTTTATAAAACACTCAAAACTAATGAAAATGACTAACTTTGAGATCTACAAATTATAAAAACCTATTTGAAGTTAAAGCCTACTAAAAGTCTTTTTTAAGGATGTTTTACTTAGCTAGATGTAAGCTAAGGACCAATTTATGCAGAATCACAAATAAGTCAAGAACAACCAATTTTGTTTTCTTTTTGAAAATGACAATCCAAACTTTCAAATACAAGCTCTTTCGAAGTTTCGTAAAGAGAAAACTCAAAGCGGATTCCTCAAACAAGGGGAGATTTCATAAATGGTCAGACTCATAAGAAGGCTGGTAGACACTAAGGTGATCTGAAGTCCCTATAGCTTCTAAGCTCAGAGCCACTACACAACCAAAACGAAAACAAACCCAACAAGCAAAACTCCTAGGAATTTCACCTAAAACCCTAACACTAACGAAATCAATCCAAGGAAAGCTTCTGACAAGTTATATGCAAGTTTGGGCAGTGGATAACAATTTCTAAAGACAAACTAAGCTGACTAACAGAGGAAATCTTAGGGTTTTCAAAATTTTGACAGGGTCCGCAGGCCCACAGTTGGCACAAGTGCGGTCCCGCTCTGTGCTAAAAGCCAAGTTGCGGGTAAGTACGCACTGTGTCAAACGGCTAGGGTGCGGTCCTCTCCCAAAGCTATGAAAAATGAAAAATAACCCTGGATCTACAAACTCTACCCACTTTTACACATAACAAGCCAAAAATAGAAACAAAAATAGAGTTTCTCAGGTCAAAGTAAAAACAAGGAAAACAATCAAGTCCCTAGTGGAGTAGCCATTTTGTCACACGGAATAAGTCGATCTTGTGGACAAGATAGACCTTCCTAGAATCTAAAGAAGACCTAATGACAAGCGAACCAACCAGACACTATATTTCGCTAAATATGCTTTGATAAACAAATAGCAAACAAGTGTTTTTAGGGCCTACCTTAGGTCCAACGCAAGCTTGTGGATGCCCTCGCTCCTTTGATCCAAGTGAGCTCCTTTTTGCGAATCTACAAACACAAAGAAGGCAAACAAATTAAATAGCACCTAAAAAGCCAATTGCATAAAACATATTTAACATGAAAGTCAAGGAGTCCATGTAACAAATAACATAAGATACTTGTTGAGAAAAATGAGTTTGATTGTATTAATTCAAAAGAAGAAGAACTTTACAACCTTTGCCTTGACGCTGTAAAAGCTCCTCCCAGGGTCCAGCAAGAAGTCTCCTCTACTTTGACAAGTTTCACTCACTCCCTAATGAAGCCAAAAAGATGTGTGATCTCTCCTCTTAAGCTCAACTAGGAAGTCTTGATTTCACCAGCATTTACCCTAAAAAATGTTCAGCTTCTAACCTCTCCAGCAACCAGCCCAATGCCTGTATTTATAGTGCAATGGAGGGAGGTTACTAGGTCCTCCTTCAAAGGGATAAAGCCCTCCTTCAAAGGGATAGCTCCTCTCATCAAGGGATTAGCTCCTTCTCTTTTGGGATGCATGAACCACCTCAGAGCGAACAATCCACGTCAAAATTCCTTCTAGAAACCTCTAGAATCAACCCAAAGTGAGTTTTTTAAGATAAAACTTGTGCCTTTTGACTTTCACAGGGGTACGCACCTACACCGTTAGGGACAGAGCGAGCACGTCTGCAGTTTTTGTACACAGAAGGTGCGGGACCGCAGGTGACCATGAGAGAAAGTGCAGAACCAGAGTTACATTGATTTTTAATGTCTTTCTCTCATTTCCAAAGCTTGATTTGAAGAGCTGAGGTCTGAGACTTGCTTAGGAGGACAGTACAAGTGATGATAGACCCATACTGACTGCAAATAATCATGGTGACGATATTTTTGTGTAACAGTTCCTTCCCAGGGAAGATAGAGCTTCCGCTCCTTGGCAATGGCACCAGTATGTTATCACTCCTCCAGATCTCCAAGGCTGAGGAAGAGTCCGAGTGAGGTAACCACAAACCAGTCTTTTATCTTGGTAGATAGCCCTACCAAGCCGAAGAGGGATCTCTCCAAAGGATCAAAACCAGGAGGGATGGATTAATTAGGGTTTTAGGCTAGATGTTAAGTGTGGGGGGTTGTTTGATTTGATTTTGGTTGGGTAGTCACAAGGATGGGTGATTTAGGTCAGAGGGACTAGGTCAAGGCGAATGAGATATGACTGCAGACATTCAAAGGGGCACGGTAGGTATGAAGCTTAACACTTAAAAGGTGATTTGATGAGATGGTTTAAGAATGATGAGCAGTTAGCAAGAGCATAAGAGATGTATTCTTCCTAAACTAAGGAAAAATGGACAAAGTATGATAAATTACCCAAAACAAAGCATGAGCAAGGATCACAAAGAAGAAACAATGCTAAAAATTCATACAAATGATCACAAAGAAGAAACAATGCTAAAAATTCATACCACATGTATCCTAGAAAAATAGCTACAACTCATCTATTGAAAATTGCCAAAATCTGATACAAATGTCTCTCATCACTAGTATAGCATCCCTACTGAATCCCACCTATAAAATGACTAACAAAATACATAATATAGGCCTCAAAACAACTCATCCTAAGCTTAGGGGTCGAATCCATGAGAAGAGGAGTAGTTTGCAAGAAAGGCTGAACTGATAGCTGGAGTGTAGGGTGGTCAAAGTGACTCATCCCTTACTCTAGCAAACTAATTCATTACATGCCACATAGGTCATTTAACTGATGTATCTACCCTAGATAAAAGTAAAAACATAATAATTACATCATCTAGCTCAATTACATAAGTAAAACTTGAATTTCCCATAGGTAAAAGTCAACTTGGAGTGAAACAGTGAAAATTGTGGAAGACTATTAAATGCACAGTGACCTGGTTAAACGCGCAATGACCTTGGTGAAACGTAAAATGTCCTCTTCAAGTTGACGTTTGACTACTTTCCAGATGTCCAAATCTAGCCCAAGATATCTCATTGGAAAGCTTATCGTGTCTAGTTTCCAAAAATTCCCTCGGTTTTCAAAATGGGCTTGATTTGCCCCTTTAAATCTGCAATCTCCCAAGACTACTCAAACGCACAACAACTAGGCCAGAAAAGAGGCAAAAAGGTGATTTTTTGGTAGTTTTTGACCCTTTTGGTTGACCAATTTTGCTCCAAATTCTTAGAAAAAGTACAGGGTGCATGTCCTTATCATTATGAATCCAAAAATGCTAACCATTTGCTTATTGGATGCTCCAAACAAAATCACGACGTCCTAGGTGTTGCATGTTTGACCATGCTGACTGTGCCAAAATTTCTCAAAAACACAGCAAAACATATCTTGCCCAAATTGTTAAACAATCGTCAAAATTGGTGGGATGACAGCTAACTATATGTTTTAGGCATGGAGTGATGCCTCGGCAAGAATATCCAACCTCTTTTTCTCCTCTTTCTTGGTTAAGGCCTCAATTTTTGCATGAGCTCTATTGAGCTTGGCTCTTGCAATTTTGTCTCTCATGGCATAGTGCTTCACCATACTTCTTTGAATATCATTGTCCTTCTTGGACTTGTCTAGGAGGTTCTCCAAATTACCATTTACCCTTTCAAACCAGTTTTCTCGGTTTTCATTTACGATCTTCGCAAATTGCTCGTTCAAGGTGAGCTCATTAGCTAGTTCTGCCTCCCTTTTCCTTTCTTGTTCCAAAGCTCTCTTTAGGCCTCTAGTCCTTGGCCTTCTTCTTGGCACCTGTTCATCAGGTGGCTCACCATACTGCCCATATGCCTCATCAAGTAATGCCTTTTCCTTTTCAGCCTCTCTCTTTTCCTTTCTAAGTTTAATCTCCATGAGCTCATGTTTGAACTCAAACTGCCTGTTTTCCTACTTATAGTAGGAAATGATCCATTTTTTCCTTTGCAAGTTGACCTCGAGCTCACCTATGAGTGCATTATTCTCCTTAATGACAATAATTGTGCTTTTACTACCATCATCCTCATCTGAGTCAACTAACTAAAAATCATGCTCTATCTCATGGAGGTCTTCCTCTTGTTGTTGGATCTTTGCCTCTACAACCTTTTCCTTACCCTTTTGAACCTCCTTTGTCGATGAAGAAGGCAAGGCCCCTCCCACAATCAGTTGGGAAAACACTTGCCTAAGCCCTGTCTGATAGGTATGTGCCAAGGTACCTAAACCAACCCTTTTGGGCTTGCTGCTCTCACCATGCTCAATATGCTCTTGCCCAGTGCCTTCATCTCTGCCAGGTGAATGAATAGGCTCATGAAATGGTGATGATGGAGGTGATGGTGTGGTTGAGTCATCAGATGATGAATGATGTATCGACTGAGGTGGAGGAATGGAGGTGGATGGATGATAGGATGAAGGTGCCTCTTGGTCATGCTGAATAGGTGGGACTATGAAAATATGTTACTAGGGTTTGATTTTAGAAATGACAACAAACACGTATGAAACCCTATGTAGATCAACAATGGAGGGAAGGAGTGAATATATTTTGCCACCTACCTCATTTACTGAAGTGTGTGATGACCAATTTCAAAACTTGGTGGAAATGGAGGACGTTTTGGCTTGTTTTTTCTCTTTCCAGGAAAACGCACAACAACCCAGGAAAACACGCCCTTCAGCTACAAGAGTGTAGTGCCATTATAAATTGCACTGGAATCCTTGGCAAATGCGCAACGACCTGATTAAACACATCCTCCAACTTGCGTATTGATTTTGATTGCCTTCCCGGTGTCCAAATTGAGCACATGATAGCTCGTTGGAAATATATCTCACTTCGCTATAGAATGGACCTATAAAGCACTGAAACTGATCAATTATAGCCCCTAAAAAATCAATTCTCCCAAGATTGGTCAAAAAGTGAGAAATGAGGGTGAAAAAATGAAGTGTTATCTTGAAGGAAACTTTCATAGGTCTTGCTCAACTCCAAATTAATTCCATGATAGCTCATTGGAAATCTATTTCTCTCTAGTTATCATTTGACTCATCAAGAAAGTCATTTGGACACTCAAGCTGGGAGAAAAAATGATTTTCCCAAAGTTACTCCAGAATTGCAACAACTCTCTTGTAGCAACTATATTTTTGACATTTCTATAAAACCATGACACCTGTGTAAGAAGTGAAGGACTTTTTTCATAATTGGCCTATTATGGACAAACACCTCTTTCATTGTTGCCAAATTCATCCCTATTTGGTCTAAAACATAGTTTGAAGAAAAACTAGCCCTATGTGTGGAAAATGATTTGTCCCTTGGAATGACTTCTTGAAAAATGATGGAGACATTATGTTTATGAGTTGGAATGTCCTCATACTTGCTTAAATGACCTCCCTTATGCCTCCTATATTTAGATGTCTCTGATTTCATAGCCAACCCTAGCTCAATGGGAGATGAAATTAGGGTTTAATGCTTGTGGAAAATGATGATTTGGACACCCTTGGGAAAAGACAAATCCCTTTGGCATGCACTTAACCCTTTGAAACTTTACCCTTTCACTTGACTATTTTTTTTGACAAATTGATCTTTTTATGGTTTGGCATCTTTGGAACACTGAGTTAACTGCTTGGGATGGTGAAATTATTACATTTGAAAGACATAAAATTACATAATGAAATAAGCATTTCTCTTTACAAATCATCTTCGCATGGTGAAGGGATGTTATTTGATCACCCTTTACTTGTTGGTCTTATGCAATGGAATGAAACCTTAGCAACCCTAATGACCTAATGAAACCTTGAAAAACCATTAAAGACCTAATGAGACCTTGAAGGACAGAATTTCAAGATGACATAATGACCTCATGACTGATACAAATGGCATGATAAAAATAACTTTATGGATGATGTACAATCAACAAGATATCAAACTATGCAAGCAAGTAATCACGTTTAGGGAAGAGTGATGTTTTTGGACTAGGACTACCATCAGTGACTAATTTTTTGCATGACCTAGTGGAATGATAAAAAAATTCTGAGTGGGACCCTTAAAACGATATGAAAAGAGGATTTTTGATCTCTCATGGCAGGATGCAAATACTAACACTAACACCTATTAGATTCATTTCTTAATAGTCAACTCCTAGTTTTTCTTGTGAATTTTATATTACAAATCTTCCCTTCATCGTACCTGAAATCCTCTTGAGTGATAATGAATGCACGAGTTATCATGCAAAAAATTCTTCCTCGATAACTATGTCCTAACTGATCTCATGTGTTTGTTGTGATGGCACCCCTTTTAAATTATTTCAATGATTATGATGCTTGTACAATTTGTCACCAGTTACAGGAAAAAAAATTTCACATTCAACTTGCGAGGAAGTTGGTTTGATTGTTTAGAGCATTCTCGTAGATGTTCAAATTGATTTATCTTCATTAACTACTAACTGGGAACCTGATGCTTTAAACAGTCCATATGATTATAATATTAACTGTCATTCATTTATCATTTTCCCACCAGTATATTTGATCACAATTGTTTCTCATTGATTAACATTTACAGTTTATCTCACCATTCAAATACTTGTCAAGTAGTTGAGGCACTTCATCCTTCGTTGATGGTTATGTTAGGTCCTCACTATCTTGAGAAGCCTTCTGAATATGATCAGATCTATTTCCCCTCACAATATTATCATCTTCATCCCATGATTTTAATTGAAATTTAATCTTTTCAAAGATTTCATGGTTTTCAAGAGGATTGTCACAACTTTTATGATCCAATCATTGAATGGTTGGAGCAATATTACTTAGAAAGATTTGTCACAAATAACAAGTTTTGATCTTTCCTCATGCTTGCTAAGGAGTTCGATGTAGATGAGGACACTTTCACAAGAAACTTTTGAGGTTTGTTGAATGATGGTTTTCATCAAAAAGGTAAGAATGTGAACTAGATAAAAGTAGTGGTTGTGACACATCTTTCTGCCCACAAGAAAGACCTTCCTTTTGTTGTGAAATTTCTTCAAGCTCTCATCTTTTCTCTTTCACATTACTTTATATCTGTTTTAAACAATCTTATCTTTCTCATTGCAGGTTGGGAACAACTATGGTGGCTTCATTGGAAATTTCATTACACGTGATTCTGACTTTCTATTTGTTAGTTTAGGAGTAGGATTAGCTACATTCTAATTTCCCCCTCTCTTGCACTCATTCTACACTCGATCTCTTTAGTCTTTCTTGTCTTTTCTTACTTCTATCTTTCATCATGTTTGGTTTATCCTCCTTTGTTTGTGCTTTGGTTTCAATTCCTTGTTCTATCGTGTACTTTACTTTATGTTCTGTTGATAAGAGTTTGCATGAAGGGTGTACTATTTGGCCTTGAAAGGACAATGTGGAAAAATAGAGGACCTTGTGACACTACAACATTTGGCTAACTCTCTATTCTTATTCCTTGTATTGGTTACACCTTTTGGTCAATGATGTTCCGACGGAAAATACGATCATTGCATTAGGAAAGCCTTGTGTCGAACCATGATCTCCATGTCTATTTTGGAAAAACTCATGCCTACACTGAGACTTTATGTTTCATTTTTTTCAGGTGGATCCAATCAAGTAGAGAAGGGCAAGGGGAAAATCTAAATGAGAAAACCAATATCATAGGTCTTATATATGCTTTTCTGAAGGGGCAACCCCTCTTGCTCTCAATAAGTCAACATCCCTCTTCCACCCATGAAATAAATAAGTTTCGATGCATAATCCTATATAAATAAATAAATAAATAAAGGTGAAATAAGAGAAAGGATTAATGTGCAGAGGTGAAGCAAGAAACTCTGCCAGGGTACTATCCAAGCTCATTGGAAGCAGAGCAATGTTTGTGTTCCTGAAGTGACTCCGTCGGGGTATTATCTAGGCCTATTGGTAGTGGAGCAACACCAGATATGAAAAACTTCACTCTGAAAATCTAAAGCTTGTGAACTTCATTACCCTTTCCTGATTCGAAACATTGTGTGACCACTGATCTTATGTATGTGTTTAACCGAGTAAAGGAATGAAGGGGGCTATGTTTATGCACAGGGTAAATGGGGAATCCATGGTAATCTCAATGATGAACCAATACTCCCTGAAGAACTAGACCCAACACAAAAGAATTGACCTAGGTAGAGAAGTTGGAGTTCTACAAGTGTGTCGCCAAGTGTTTTCGCTATGAAAAACACCCTCCAAAATTTTTACTATACTTGAATTTTGGAGCCTAATATGAATATCGCAATCATTCGTTCTGTATTCACTTCTTAGTTAGTTGATGCTATTGAGATCCCTTGTTGGATTGGAAGTGTCGAAGTCACTTTCTCACACATTCTTAGTCCATATCAAGTGCATGAGCACATTCTTTTACACAGCTTGAACAAGAATAGCAAGATCCATCAAGACTGTGTTTGTGCAATGTCCAATCCATGTAGACAGTCAATGCACACTGACATCAACAGTTTCTCACTTCTAGTTGTGTTTGTACTTCTATTTTTGTGAGTTTTGCAAACTATCCACCTTTGTTTTCACGAGTGTCATTTTCATGTTTTTGGCTATCACTTTCACTTGATTTCCCTTTAATTAGTTTCTTTTTCATGTTATCTTTTCCCCGACATGTTTTTTCCATCGTCGTTTACATATTGCAAGTGTTGTTCACATTTTTATTTTCATATAGCAAGTGTCGTATTTTGGTGTGGAAATTGCGCTTATTGTGTAAAGTGGAGTTTTTATTTATTTCAAGGGGAAATATTTGTGATAATGAGTTGTTCCTTCATGTAGACATGTTCCGCACTCATTTCCAAAGTTTCACACACTGTCGCACAAGTGTCATCATTGTCATTGCAAAGTTTATCTTTAGTGTCGCACTTGGAATGGGTTGTCGCAATGTTGTTGCATTGAGGAAAGTATGTTTTTCATGTGTTCTAAGTGTCCTGTGTTGTTTCGTAAAGTGAACTAAGCATGTGATAATGTTAAAGCATTTATTTTATTCAAATTCCTCTCACTGATCCAACACTTAGTCAAAACTGGAAAAACTCATGACCGAGCCACTTGGCCTCATCCAACCCCCCCTTGAACAATGCACTGCACAATCTCAGTCCTCAAGAAGCAACCTTGTCTCTTAGCACTATGCAATGCATAGTCTTTGCCTCCAAGAACTACCCATTTTGAAACCTTATTTCTCAAGCCCGGCCCCTAAGTCCTAGAACTGAGCAATCTTTCTCTCTAGCCAAGTCAACACCGAGCATTGCATAGTCTCAGTCCTCAAGCCTTAGTCTTGAGCTCTTGAACTGTGTAACTATGCAATCATCTGGCCTCCTATCCTTCCAGTACTGTGCATTTCTCAATTTCAGTGCTCAAGCTTGGGCCTTGGCCTTCAAAACTACACAATCATACCCTTCAAACAGACCTAAACTATGCATTGTGCAAGCTCAAACCTCTAGCCCAGCCCTTGATATCCTGAGCTACGCAACTGCATAGTCACTTGGCCTCCTCTGCCTCCTATAATAACACAATTAGTTGAAATAGTGAAAAACGCCTTAGTCTGCCTCACTAGCTTGCGAAATTTTGCAATCTTCTTGCCTAGTCCAGCTTGAATTGCACATTGCACAGTCTCAAAGATAAAGTTTCACCCCTGACTGCCTGCATTGCGCAACTGCACAGTCATAGAGCATCTCTCTCTACCTGCCCTGTCTTAATCAGTGTATCATCATGCATCATCTAAAACTAGGGGTTTATCAGATTGATGTCGTATTATCATAAGTGAATTGCAGATGCAGGTACTTTATCATGCTATGTAAATATGATGAAGAAGTAGATTGAGAAGGAGGACATGTTATAAGACACATATGGAGCTAAAGAGACAAGAACATCATCAAGTGAGAAGATGAAGGAACACTAGATTACAGTAGAATATCAAAGATCAGGACCAAATGAAGACTCCATATGGTTGACAACCCTTTGGAGGGTGTATATGAAGAGCAAAGCATATCTCTCATGAAGATGAAGCATTGCACATATCTTGTTGAAGACAAAGGAGCAACAAGAATGGATTGACTGTTATGAAACCAGATTAAGAAAATATAGAATGGATAGATCGATGCCTTAGAATTCAGCCTCTTCAAGGGGGCAACTTCCTTTACATTACATAAATGAACAATTCTTGGATGATTCAAATGAAAAAACCTCCTTTTTATATATAGGAGTCTAAGGAGTCACAATATAGCTCAGCCGACCTAACAATAATAATATAAAGCCACAAAAATAACAATAGAGGGATTCTATGGGGAAAAATAATAGCAATATGGGGACAATAGGGGCACAACAATATTAATAAGGGATACAACTACAATAGTAATGGGGTAATCACTAGTATTATAGGGACCTAACATGCTCCTCTCCTTCAAAAAAGTGTTGTCCTCAACGCTTGAGTAGTTCTAGATGCTTCTGTATAAAATTCATCCTCCCATGTGGAATCTTCAGCGGATAAGTTCTTCCACTTGATAAGATACTTCGAAATTGATCGATTTCATAGTTGTCGAATTCTTGTTTCTGTGACTGCTTCCTGTTCCAAAAAAATTTTCCTTCCTCGTCAAGGTCTAGAAATATTGTTTGAACTGGGAGCTTGTTGCCTATAACCTTCTTTAAACATGAAACATGGAAAACTGGGTGCAATCGAGAAGTTGCAAGAAGCTCCAATTTGTAAGCCATAGTACCAATCTTTTTCAACACCTTGTACGGACCATAATACTTCGGTGATAATTTATTATCCTTCTTAGCTTGCTTGAGGGACATTTTCTTATATGGTTGTAGCCATAGGAATACCCAATCACCTACATCAAAACTTCTTTCACTGCAATGTTGATTCGCCTGTTGTTTCATTCTATTTTGTGCCAACACAAGGTTATCCTTTAAGAGTTGGAGGAATTGTTGTTAATGTTCAATGTGATGTTCCACTGCTTGAACCTTAGAATTTTCTCTTAAATATGATGTGATGGATGGTGGCTGATATCCATAAAGTGCCATAAATGGGGTGATTTTTGTTGTTGTATGGAAGGAAGTGTTATACCACCATTCAGCCAGAGGCAACCATTTGACCCATTGTGTCTGTTTATCAGACACAAAGCAACAAAGATATCCTTCCAAACATTTGTTTACTATCTCACTTTGCCCATCATATTGAGGATGATAAGATGAGCTATGAGCTAACTGAGTACCAAGACAAGAAAATAATTCTATCCAAAAATTTCCAATGAAAATGGGATCTCTGTCACTTACAATAATCTTTGGGTTTCCATGTAGCTTTTGAATTGTTTCCATAAATGCAGTAGAAACTGTACTGGCTTTAAATGGATGTGATAATTCACAAAAGTGTGCATACTTCATAAATCTGTCAACTACCACCATGATGACACTCTTTCCCTCAGACTTGGGTAAACCAGTGATAAAATCCATTGAAACCTCCTCCCAACATTGGCTTGGAATGGATAAAGGTTGTAATAGACCGATGTCTTAATTGTTTCAACTTTATTTTGTTGGCAAACCAAACATTCCACCACAAACTTTTGAATATCTGATTTAAGGCCATCCCAAAAAAATCCTTCTTAACCCTATCGTAAGTTTTTAAAATCCTAAGTGCCATCTTAAGGGAGAAGTGTGCAATTCCATAAGAATCTTTTGTTTTAGTTGGGAATTCTTACAGAGGTATAAGCGATCTTTGTACCATAACGAATCATTTTTCCAGCTAAATGTATCAGATGTACTGGAATCTTGTTGTAACTTTCGAATAAGTGCCCACACTTCATCATTCTTCCATTCCTCCCTTGCTTCGTTTATCCAATCTAGTTGGATAATAGAAATGGCGCACAACAATGCTTCCACATCCTCATCCTTTCTTGAGAGTGCATTTGCCACCACATTTTGCTTCCCTTTTTTGTAGATGATTTCAAAGTCATAACCCAACATCTTTGTGACCCACTTTTGTTGCTCTTCAGAGGATAATCTTTGTTCTAAAAAGTGTTTAAGGCTATCATGATCCGTTTTTACCTTGAAGTGTCTTCCCATTAGGTAGGGTCGCCATTTCTTAAGTGCATGGAGTATTGCCAACATTTCCTTCTCATAAATAGCTTTATGTAAAAACTTTCCCTTGATTGGATGACTTTCAAAAGCAATGGGTCTTTCATCTTTCATTAAAACAGCATCAATTCCATTTCTTGAAGCATCACATTCCACAATAAAGGTTTTTGTGAAGTCCGGTGTAGCTAAGACCGGTGCTTGGCACATTGCCTCTTTAAGATGTTTGAAGGCCTTTGTTGCTTCTGGAGTCCATGAAAATGCATCTTTTTTCAATAATGTTGTTAGAGGTACTGCTATTCTCCCATAATTCTTAACAAAATTCCGATAATACCCTGTCAACTCGAGAAATCCTCGCAATTGCTTTATGGATGTGGGAATTTTCCATTCCTTAATGGCTTTAATTTTGCTAGGGTCTACCTTAACTCCTTCATGAGATACAATATGACCCAAATATTCCACCTCTTATACTCCAAAGAAGCATTTGGATCATTTTTCATATAATTGTTTCTCCTCCAATAGTTGTAGCACCCTGTCAAAATGTTCAACATGATCCTTCAAAGACTTGTTGTAGATTAGTATATCATCAAAAAATACTAACACAAGTTTTCTAAGGAAGCGTTTAAAAATGGAATTCATCAAACCTTGAAATGTAGATGGTGCATTGGTAAGGCCAAAAGGCATGGCCAAAAATTCATAATGACCCTCATGAGTTCTAAATGCTATTTTCATAATGTCTTCCGTCTTCATTCTGATTTGATGATATCCTGAACGAAGATCCAACTTGGTGAAGTAAATTGATCCATGAAATTCATCTAGTAATTCATCAATGACAGGAATGAGAAACTTATCTTTAATAGTGAGCTTGTTGAGCTCCCTATCATCCAGACACATGTGCCATGATCCATCCTTCTTGTGCACCAATACTACTGGAGCAGAGAAAGAACTTTGAATAGGTTGAATTATACCCGCCTCTAGCATTTCTGCAACCATATGTTCAATTTCACTCTTATGGGCATAGGGATATCTGTATGGCCTGATGTTTGGAGGAACACTTCCTGGAATCAGATGAATAGCATGATCATGATCAAAAATAGGTGGGAGACCTTTAGGAGTCTCAAATACCTTGGAATGATTGTCCAAGACTTTTTGGAGATCTGGAGAAAAAGATGATTCCAATGTGGAAACATCTAGCAAACATAATTGTGCAATTACACCTCTTTGTTCCTTTTTTAGAAGCTTTGTCATACCGTTAGAGCTAATTATCTTTCCCGGTTTCCCTGCAATACCCCTTAATTCAACTTCCTTTCCTTCCACAGAAAATTTCATGAAAAGTTCTTGAAAATTAAAAGCTATTGTACCCAAGGATTGTAGTCATTGGACTCCTAGTACAACATCAACACCTCCCATTGGAATGGAAAGCATTGGGCTATTCAATACACACCTTTTTTCACTTTGTAGGAGCTCAATATTGCCTCTGATGTATCTCTGTAATTTCGGATCATCCAATTCTGAAATTGTGACCTGCAGTAGTCCTCTGTGTCCTCTTTCCAATGCCACCAGTCTAATCCAAATTGGATTCTCCAAGGAAGAGTTATGCTAAATCTCCCACAGTGACCTGATTATAGACTAGTTCAGTAGTGCGGACTTGTACGATGTTCCACGAGTCACTGTTTCGACTTTTTTCTCTGAAAAATATATAAAAGAAACTACAGTCTGTCCTCTTTCCGTACTTTCTTACTAAATTTCAATCCGATGCTCAGAGAGAAAGTTATGACAATTTTCCCCAGGTCACCTGTTTGGAATGTAATTCAAGAGTCTGCAAAAAGACCAACTTCCTCAGATCATATCTCCACAAATATAGTGCGAAAAGCTCTGAAATTTGGACCCGAGGTTCAGTGCAATTTTTTCTCAAATGGGTTTTTTTTTTTTTTTCTTATGAAACGTTGCAGAAAAAAATTTATAGCGAAAATTCCATGATCACCTATTTGGAGCAATGAAACCATAGAATCTAAAGCTCTGATACCAAATGTTATGAAACCAGCTCAAAAAAGATAGAGTGGATAGATCAACGCCTTAAAATTTAGCCTCTTCGAGGGGGAAACCTCCTTTACATTACATAAATGAACAATTATTGGATGATTCAAATGAAAAAACCTCCTTTCTATATATAGGAGTCTAAGGAGTCACAATATAACCCAGCTGACCTAACAATAATAATATAAAGCCACAAAAATAACAATAGAGGGATTCTATGGGGCACAGTAATAACAATATGGGGACAATAGGGGCACAACAATATTAATAAGGGATACAACTACAATAGTAATGGGGTAATCACTATTATTATAGGGACCTAACATTGACATTTCCATGTCATCAAGAATACCTTGTCAACAGTGTCATGCCATGTCATGTCATGAGTTGTCATATGCCACATCATTCTTTTGGATTATGTAATTTCTTATTCGAAAATTTATTGTAAAGTGGAAGTCCAAAGGACATGTATAGAATATGAAGAGTCATGTAAAGTTGAAAAGTCATAGGAAGTCAAACAGTCATGAGGGTATTCAAAGAATCACAAGGGAGGTGAAGCATCACCCCATTGGTTATATATACACCCTCATTGTATGAGAAAATTACTTTTCACCTTGGCTCCTCCCACAAGGCATTAGAGAGACAAGCTAGTTCTTTTGGGGAGAAAGTAGTGGCTCCAACACTCCACTATTGGGGCTAGTGGTGTTCATTGTATACATGTGTCTTGGAATTTTTACTTAATATCATAAGCCTCATGGCCAACACATTCTTCATGCATGGATTATGAATATTTGTAAGACTATTACGTGGACATTTGTAATTCATGTTTTCTTTCATCTGTGCTAGAGTATTTGAACCATTTTGGCTATTTTGGTACTTATCATATTGACAATGTGTTGTAATGGTTATTATTGTTGTCACATCCTTGTGGACTATTCTGCTATATATTAGACAAATGTTTCTTATTGATTGGTTGTAATCACCATCTCATCTTTGTGGACTATTTTGCTAGATGTTAGACGGATCTTGCTTGGTTGTGTGTGTCTCTACTAAGGTGGTACTATTACCTCTCTCTTAGAGGCTCACTTTATTTTCTCCCTCATAGTAGAAGAACCTTGACACACTTAGAAACGAAGCAAGTGAGTCATTTGCATTCCTCTCTCTTGATGATAGTTAGAGCCAAGGCAAATCTATAAGAATACATGGAAACTGGGTTGATACTTCGGACTGGGCTCCTATCCCAAATGGTGTGACGTCTAATTGGAACTTCACGTCGGGGATACCCGCTTGTTTGAAAATTTTCCAGCACTGTCGACAGGACATTTGTTAAATTTTGGTATGTTCTATGCTTAAGAGAAATTTACTTCAATTTTCTCATTAGCCCAATATCAATATCTAGATTAGCAATCACGTCATCATGATAGTAAAATGCATATAGAACATAAACATAAATAGTAGAAGACAAGCCAAGACAAGAGGACACAAGATGTGGCACCAGCCAGGGACAAACCCCAATGTGGGGAAACTCTTGATCAAACCTTATTTAGTCTTCAATAGTTCAGCAGAGAGATAGAGATAGAGTACAATGATTTAAAGTCACTATTAACTTGCCAAATAGGAGATCAGACATCAAAGATCTTAACCATGAGGATGACTTTAATAAAATTACAGTTCTGGCACCAAGGGCTGAAGATTTCTATACAACAGATTTTAGCCTTAAAACTGCTTCACCGGTCACCTAGATTAATGTGGCTTTCCTTCCATAAGACCCTCCTTCCTTTGTTGCATTAATGGCTATATCAAAGATGCAAGTTTGACACCCTTTACAAGCTCCAAGGACTGGTGTCTTTTCTTGGCAAAACTAATCACTAGTTCTAAAACATAAACCCAAACAACCTCCTATCACTGCAGCTTGGTCTCTCCTCTTTGTAGTTGTCCTACACAGGAGTATAGGGCTAACACAACCCCCTATAATCACCCAACATCCAACTCTTTAGGGCTCGGTCTCCTTGCAATCCTTCTTGTGCAATCCGTTGTCCAAAAACAGTGTTGAACCTTTCCTTAACTCAGTCACAAAAGACTTGCAACTTCCATTTTCTAAGTATATGCCCTCTCCTAAACTCGGCCTACTATCTAGCAAACGCGACCCTAGAATTCGAACCTGTTTTGTCCACAAAAAAGTCCTCAACCCAATCAAGGCTCTTATCCAACACTCAGTCTCCAAATATACTTGTCCACGCTTTCCTGAAGCATACCTCCTTCAACGTTGTCCCTTGACCTCTCCTTGTTGTGACTATGGCACCTTTAACTGTGGCTAAGTCTCCTTCAAGACTGCAGCTAGGTCTCCCTCTTGACCCTTCTTTCCACCACGTCCTCTTTGTGAGAGGACAAAAGTGGAGAGAGAAATCAAGAGTGATGTGTGTCCCAAATGACTTGAGGTCTCCTCTATTTAAATGCAATGTTGAGGTTGAGTTGGGGGTAATTTGCTTGCTGGTTGACCTTGACAAACTGTCAATAACACAAATAAATTTGTATCTCCATAAATAAATGTCAGAATCGGATGATCCTTAGATGAATCCTACACCTATCGGAGAGAGGAATCTAAGAAAAAGATCAGCTGCCATAAATAAGAAGACCCACATGGAGTTTGGACCTAGTTGCCAACTTTAACACTCCCTCTCAACTAGGGAGAACTCCATCTGTTAATCCATCTACCAATCTGTATTATCTATGCCATTAATGCAATGCCCTACACTACTCTGCTCTGCTAAACTATGAAGAAGAAGAAGTGATTGAGAATGTATCATACCATTCTCTACTGACCCGAAGTCGATCTCATATAAAGAGAGTGTCTCATACCACTCTTACTGATCTGAAATTAGTTCCAAATAAAGAGAGTGTCTCATACCACTCTTACTAACCCAAAGTTTGTTCCAATTGATCCCAGATCAATATCATCCTAGCATAGGGAGTATGGTAGTACATGATGTGTCCATCGGTATTAATATGGTCCCTATCCTCATTTCCCTACTCATTAGCCAGATGAGAGGTACTTCCCATGAGTCCCAGACTGCATGGGTAGGATGACTCAGCAGGAGAAGGATGAACCACTCATCCTACCTACATGTCGCCATGGGGTATCCCAGGGGAAGGTTGAACCACTCACCCTGTACACAAAAAATCACTAGGGGAAGGCTGAACCACTCACCCTATGATTGTGTCTTAGCAGGAGAAGGATGAACCACTCATCCTGCCTACATAGAAAACCACTAGGGGAAGGTTGAACCACTCACCCTATGGTTTCTCATCGCTTCAAGAAGTACCCAAAGCCCCTCGGATCTCCCAGAGCTCAAAGTCCATCTCATACAGGACCCTGAGGAGAGGGTCTCTCCACGACTCCTAGTTGTTCTTGGAAAGTCAAGAATTTGACCTTTCCCAGGGGCTTTGTCAGAATACCGGTGACCTTCTCATCAGTCCCAATGTGAAGGAGCCTTATTGCTCCTCGTTATACCATATCCCAGATAGAGTGTTACTTGATGTCTATTTTCTTGGAGCGATCATGAAATACGCGATTATCTGATAATTGGATCCCACTCTAGTTTTCGCGGAGGATCACGGTGGTATCCAGCACAGGTCCAAACAGCTCACTGAAGAGCTTCCTCAACTAGACAACTTCACAGGAGGGCATACTCGTAGCTATGTATTCGGTCTCAGTGATGCTCAAAGAAACTAACTTCTGCTTCCTGCTCATCCAGGATATCGAAGCAGAACCTAAAGAGAAACAACACCAGAAGTGATTTTGTGATCCACCATACTGCCTTACCAATTAGCATCAGAATAACCATGTAGCCTCACATCTTCGACAGTGTATCTTAGTCCATGAGTGATTGTGCCCCGAAGATATCTCAGAAGATTCTTGGCACCAATCCAATGTGAGTGATGAGGCTCAACCGTATATTGGCTCAACGTGTTAACTACAAAGCATATATCCCGATGGGAGTTCACCAAGAACATCAATGCTCCTATGAGTTGATGATACTCAAAATCATTTCCCAATTCAGGGGTGGCAGCACTACCGCATAACTTCTTAAAGTTAAGCTCCATAGAGGTAGTCATAGGCTTGCAGTCCACCATCTCAAACTTTTCCAATATCTTCACAACATATTTTCCTTGAGATATGAAAATTTCTCCTGGCTTTTGCCAGAACTCCAACCCTAGGAAGTAGTGCATCAGTCCTAGGTCTTTCATCTCAAATTTAGAATCCAACTCCCTCTTACGTTTGTGAATGAGAGGGTTTGCACCTGTCAGAAAGAGGTCGTCCAGATAAAGTACGAGTATGAGAGGTCTATCATCCACAACCTTAAAGTAAAGGTTTAGATCGACTTCACTCTTAGTGAATCCTAGATTCATCATAGCCATTGATCCTCTCAAACCAAGCCTGGGGTTCTTGCTTCAAACCATAAAGAGATTTCTTCAACCTGCATATATGAGATTCCTATTCATGAACCTCAAGCCCCTCGAGTTCTTCCAAATTTGTGGTCTTGATATTACTTGAGGGGAGTGGTCGCCTTGTAAGTTTTCCCTTGGTACATCCCGGACATATACCTTCATGCTCTCCTTTGAACTCGGGCATCCCTATCACCATCTATCTCACATCAGGTAGGGCCTTGTAATGAAGATGGGAAAACCTCTGGTGCCATAGTTCAGATTGTAGAGATGTGTCACGAGACATGGCCCCCAATGGAATTCCTACAACTTGATACAATGCCAACCCTAAACCCAAGAGTAAAGGCATCTTTAAAATTTCTTTTCCAAACACATACCTTTCCATCGATGAATTCCACCTTGTAACCTTTGTCTTCCATTGCTAAAATGGACACCAGGTTCTTCTTGAGATCAGGTACATATATAAATTCTTGTAAATGAATTGTGTTAAACTTATTAAATTGAAAGGTAACATTCCCTACACCCTTTACAGGATAGGTGGCATTGTCTCCGAGAATAATCTCCAAGTTTGTTTCCTTAACTTTCAGATTAGAGAGAGCTTCCTTATATCTGGTGAAGTGCCTTGAAGCACCACTATCAATAAGCCATTTTCCCAAAGTGTCCAGAGGATAAGTAGTGGAGAGGACCAATATAATATAATACTCCTTTTTCTTATCAAAACAACATTTGATTCTTCATACCTAGAGTTCCATGCTTTCTTGGAGGGTCGACCATTTCCTTGATGTCCTGCATTCCTTTTTCCTTTACCATTGAACTTGTCATTCCTTCGATCATTGTTATTGAAGTTTCCCCTGGAATGATTGTGATCATCATCATGTGATGTGTCCCTTCTATTTGGAAACTCCCTCGCATAGTGGCCAAACTTATTGAAAACAAAGCACCTGCCCTTCCTTCCACCCTTAGATTCTGGATTTCCATTGAAGTGACCTTTAGACCCTGCATTATTTCTCCTTTTGGCATGAGTGGAGAAAGCAGTGGGGTTGTCTTTATTAGAAGGCATTTCTTGCTCCATCATTCCTGTTTCTTCTTGAATTCATCTTGACATCAATTCCTCAAATCCCAGAATTCGATCATTATTGAGAATAGTGGTTCTAAATATATACCACTCAGATGGGAGCCCTCCAAGGGTAGTGATAGCAAGTTCCCTGTTAGGAATGACTTCTCTAATTGATAGAAGACCATTATTGATATCAATGATCCTTAAGAAATAGGATTGAATATCCTTTTCCTTGCCCTTCTTAATATCCTTCAGCTTATTTTTGAGAAATAAAATTTGATTTGCATCACTAACCTTGAACATGCTTACCAATTTGTCATAGATCTCCTTGGAGGTGTTCAAATCTGAGATGTAGGCCACCAGATGCTTTTCTACAAAATTTCTAATAATCTTCTTCACTTTGACTTCACCCTTGGTGTACTTGTTCTTTGTAGTAGTTGGTGCATTTGATGGAGGATCGGGGATTTTACCCTTCACATAGTCCAACACTTCTTGTTCTTCTAATGTCAAATCAAGAAACATCTTCCATTAGTGATTGTCTTCAGCTAGGAAGTGGGATGAGGAACCCATTGAGCCTTTTTTCCTTTCCAACTGCCTTCAGTGATTTCCCTTTCACTCTTACTTGGGCTTTGTCTTCACCTCAACTCCGATACCATGTTAAATTTGGGTATGTTCTATGCTTAAGAGCAATTTACTTCAATTTTCTTATTAGCCCAATATAAATATCCAGATTAGTAATCATATCAGCATGATAGTAAAATGTAGATAGAACATAAACATAAACAATAGAAGACAAGCCAAGAAAAGAGGACACAAGATGTGGCACCAGCTAGGGACAAACCCCAATGTGGGGAAACCCTTGATCAAATCTTCTTTAGTCTTCAATAATTCAACAGAGAGATAGAGATAGAGTACAATGATTTAAAGTCACTATTGACTTTCCAAATAGGAGATCAGACATCAGAGATCTTAACCATGAGGATGACTTCAATAAAATTATAATTCTCGCACCAAGGGCTGAATATTTCTATACAACAGATGTTTGCCCTAAAACTGCTTCACCAATCACCTATAGTAATGTGGCTTTCCTTCCATAAGACCCTCCTTCCTTTGTTTCATTAATGATTATATCAAAGATACAAGTTTGACACCCTTTACATGCTCCAAGGACTGGTGTCTTTTCTTGGCAAAACTATTCACTGGTTCTGAAACATAAACCCAAACAACCTCCTATCATTGCGACTTGGTCTCTCCTCTTTGTAGTTGTCCTACACAGGAGTATAGGGCTAACACAAGCCCCTATACTCACCCAACAACCCACTATTTAGGGCTCGGTCTCCTTGCAATCCGTTTTCCAAAAATAGTGTTGAACCTTGCCTTAACTCGGTCACAACAGACTTACAGCTTCCATTTTCTAACTATCTGCCCTCTCCTAAACTCGGCCTACTATCCATCAAACTTGGACCTAGAATTTAGACCTGTTTTGTCGACAAAACAGTCCCTCAACCCAATCTAGACTCCTATCCCTTGACCTCTCCTTGTTGCGGCTAGGGCACCTTTAACTACGGCTAAGTCTCCTTCAAGATTGCAGCTAGCTCTCCCTCTTGACCCTTCTTTCCACCACGTCCTCTTTGTGAGAGGACAAAAGTGGAGAGAGAAATCAAGAGTGATGCATGTCTCAAATGACTTGAGGTATCCTCTATTTAAATGAAACGTCGAGGTTGAGCTAGGGGTAATTTTCTTACTGGTTGACCTTGAAAAATTGTTAATAGCACAAATAAATTCATATCTCCATAAATACATGTTGGAATCGGATGATCTTTAGATCAATCCTACACCTCTCGAAGAGAGGAATCTAAGAAAAATATCAACTGCCATAAATAAGATGACCCACATGGATTTGACCCTAGTTTCCAATTTTAAAAACATTAGACTTAAATTCATTTAAGATATTTTGGGATATATTTCACCACTATGAAGAATTTAAAGCCTTCCTTATGCTTAGGCATAACAACATTAAGTAAGACAATTTAGCAAATTGTGGTTCTAAGTTACAATATGGAGAGATCTTAATCAATAAGAGCAACTTTTTTGTTTAATCCCCTAATGAGGAGTGTCATTCATGGTCATTACATTTGGTTGCTTGTCACTTGGCCAAGTGTCAAGGATGACGTTGAATGTTGTGTTAAGTTGCAGAATAACATCAGGAAACCTAAGTTTCAAGGTTTATTAAGGAATAATAGAAGAGTGTATATCTTCATCCCACCAATCATGTGGAACTTCATGAGTACTACTTTCTCATAGGGGAAATTGTTTTTCCCACGTGATTTATTAGTACCATCGACATGAGGATTTAACTCTCTATGTATAGAATCAATGGTTTCATCTAGTCTGCAATCATGGTGATTCCAAGTGAATGGAATTGGAGAATTTTCCTTCATGGGGTGGAGTTAGGGGCCATGTTGAGCCTTAAATATTTTACTAGGATATGACAAAGGAAATGACTTTCATCAATCATTTTAACATGGATTTTCCTTCATGGAAAAATGATACTTTACAGGGATATCAGTTGCTTGCATTCCATAGCATGGAATAGGTTTAATTTCTCTCCATGGAAATATTCATCGTCACACATTAACAAGTACTCCTGTATTCTATTTGAAGGTAATTGAACAAGTAAAGTCTTCGTTGTTGACATCTATGATGATGTTTTTTTTATTTCATAGGTAGAGTTTCTAAGGGGAATCTTGAGTGGTTACCTTGGGGTTCTTATTTCCACATAAGGGCAAAGGAATTACACATTGTAGCAAGCCTGGAAATATAGCAGGAGAGTGAATATGCAAGGTCAAAGGCTTTAATTTGAAAAAAAAATTAAGGGTGTGTATATAGGGTTGTTGACTGAGTAATGGTTTGGGAAGTACAAGGCACAAGCTAGGATGCAAGAAGGACGAGAAGATGACACAATGGATAACATCATGATCAAGGTTTAATACAATCATTTTGTTTCATCATTAATTGTAGCAATGAAACAAAACATAGACCAAAAACATTTGGTGGAAAAGATGACATTTGAACTAAAGTTCATTAAAATACAAATGGAATAAGTTCAAATGCAGAGAGCTGAAGCTGTATAAAATCATTGAAACCTTGCAATTTCTAATGAGAGAAAATTGATCACAAAAGACACAAAATTTCTCTACCAAAAATTTTCAAGAATAAAACAATGAATAGAAACACAATCATACATAAAACACAATAATTTATATGGGGAACCCAACTGGGAAAAACCCCTCTTGCTTGTATTATATCAACTAAGAAATATGATATATTACATAGAATATTCTTCAAGCTTGAAGCTCCCTACAATACTGATCAACTCTCCACAAGACTCTCCCAATACTTAGGAAAATAAGGCCTACTAGGAGCTCCTATTTCCTTGTGAAATTCCCAAGAGAATTTCTTTGCTTGCTTCTCAAGCTCTGCACACAAAAACTTGTGTACCATAATAAATACAATTTGTGCCTTGATTCAATCTCAATAGGAAATTCAAATTGCATGACCTACTAGGGATAATTTTAGCAGTTTCAACTAGTTAATTGAGAGTAAGTTGAGTTAATAGAAAGTTGAATACTCAAATAAACCCATATCTATCTCTATTCTAGAATTAGAGATCAGCTGAATGACAGACACTAGATTTAACTCCACTAGATAGTTAATTTTAGCCATCAACTGGTCCACAACTCATGGAAATCCATATAACTTGAATTAACTGACAATAACTTAGTGATAGGCTACATCACACATGTCAACTAAAAACTAACTCAAGTATCTATGAAACTGAATTCGAATTCAAATCTTTGACTATGGCACAAGTCAAAGGATCCATTCATTGCTACATTTTCAAAACTCCCTCTTAGTGAGGAAGGGCTCTTAGAAGAGCCTCATCCACTTGGATTTGTCTTCATCTCTACCAAGTTATTTACTGTTGTAGTTGATCCCTATGAACTAGAAAGAGCCATGTACCATATGTATCTAGTTGTCTTCTTCTTTGTGTCAGGAGACTCAAATATCTTATAAGCTCCCTTAACCAAATCATTTTCCCACTTGGTTTTAACTTTCCCTATACTATAAGTCTTTGATTGAGTGGCTGCCTCCACTCGCCCTGGGTTATGGTCCTCATCATCATCCTGCTAGTCATCCCATCTGCCAACTAGATTAGACCACCACATATCTACTCTGGAACTCTTTGCCTTGCTACTCAAGGTTTCACATCCATCAACCTCCAATTTGTAGATCCTCTCGTTCCTGACCCAAATCTGCTTGACTTGTCCTAAAGAAGAATGCTTAAGCTAGGCCTTCCCTTTGCTGAATACAACATCATACATGTTATATTCAATGTATGCTACTTATACAAGGTTTTTCTTCAATCCTAGAACATACATCAAATTCTTGAGATAGAGAAGGGAACTAGACTCCCTCTTAAAGCTCATTGTACCAACTCCTTTTGTAAAGTATATGCCATCATCTTCAAGCTCAACATGGAATTGCATGTCTTTATCCACCAAAATGCTAAAGATATTTGTTCCGTGTCATGTGGAATGAAGCCCCTAAGTCAATGTACAATACACTACCCCGTACTAAGCTTGTCATGCAATATGTTAAGGAGAAATCCAATTCAAACTGAGAAGAAAGTGATTCTCCTCCTGTTTTCGCTGTAACATGCTTGTTGGATTTCTTGTTTGGACATTTTGGAGCATAATGTCCAAACTCATGACAATGAAAACACTTGATATCGCAAAGATCCTTCTTTTCCCATCCTCAATTCTGACTAGACTCAGTTTTGCCTTGGGCCTTCTTTCCCTTGGATTTATTCCATGCCTTTGCCAGCTAAAGCAAATTTCTCCTCATCTTTTGTTCCTGATGAGACTTCATCCCTTGTGTTCCTCCTTATCTCTACCTGCACAAGTTCTGACCATATACTCTCCTAATCATGGAGCTTATCTATGTCATTCACTGCATCTTGTAAACTATGCCAAGATTTTTGAAGCCCAAGAATAGAAAGGCTTACAAGCTCTGCTGGTGGAACTCTCTCTCTAACACCTCCAAGTTCATCCCTCACTTGAGAAAACCTGGATAGATATGTAAATATGGGCTCATCCTTTCCCATTCAAATGTTCCTCAATTTTTTTATTCAAAGCAAGTGTTTTGGCATCATTGTTGCTTTCAAACAGACCAATAAGGATTTTCCACATATGGAATGGAGTTTCCTTCCCATGAAAATTTGGAACAATATGGTCTCTAGCTCCTTCTAAGACAATCATCCTAGTTTTGGAAGTGTCCTTCTTCCATTGAGCCAACTATTGTGCATATGATGCATCAGATTTAGGAATGTCAATCTTAAGGTATTCCAAAACCCCATTATCATCTAAAACAACCTCCATTATGTCCTTCCATGAAAAAAAATTCGAAGTCCCTTCTAGGACATGCTCTTTCCTCAAGCCATAGGATGACATGATTCTTGCACTTGTAGAATTCTTGCACCAATTGATCTTCTCTTCAATGTGCTTTGAATTTGATCAAGGAGCTCGATTTCTATTTTGTTTCTTACTCTAATAACATGTAGAAAATCCTTGAAACCTTGCAACTGCTAATGAGAGAAAACCAATCAAGAAAGACACAAGATTTCTCTACCAAAAATTTGTGGAAAAAAAAACGATGAATAGAAACAAAATCACACATAGAACACAATAATTTATCTAGGGAATCCAACTAGGAAAATCCCCTCTTTCTTGTATTAAATCAACTGAGCAATATGATCTATTACATAGAATCTTCTTCAAGCCTGAAGCTCCCTACAATATTGATCAACTCTCTACAATACTTTCCCAACACTTAGGCAAATAAGGCCTGCTAGGAGCTCCTATTTCCTAGCGCAAATATGCCCCTAAAAAATAGGAATTTCTCCTATTTCCTTGCACAATTCCCAAGAGAATTTCTTTGCTTGCTTCTCAAGCTCTACACACAAAAACTTGTGTACCATAATAAATACAATTTGTGCCTTCATTCAATCTCAATAGGAAATTCGAATTGCATGACCTACTAGGGCTAATTTTAGCAGTTGCAACTAGTTAACTAAGAGTAAGTTGAGTTAACAGAAATTCAACTACTCAACTAAACTCAAATCTATCTCTATTCTAGAACTAGAGATCAATTAATTGATAGACACTAGAGTTAACTCCACTAGATAGCTAATTTTAGCCATCAACTAGTCCACAACTCACTAAAATCCATCTAACTCGAATTAACTGACAATAACTCAATAATAGGCCACATCACACATGTTAATTGGAAACTAACTCAAGTATTTATGAGACTGAATTTGAATTAGCATTTTTTACTAAGGCATAAGTCAAAGAATCCATTACTTGCTACATTTTCAATAGAGGTCAGTAGGGATTATTCTCATTCCAGAAACTTGGTGAACATGGAGAATATGGGACTCCTAGACCCCAATGAACCTACTATTGGAAAAGCTATGAACATGTTGGGTGATAAATAAAATATAGAAAAAGACAAAAAAAACTAACGTTTGTCACATATGGAATGCAAATTTTGTATGTATTTATGATATTAATAGAAAATCTATATTTATAAAGGATTTAGCAAATTTATATTGTATATAGGAAGAAATTTTGTCACATGGATAGTTAAGATTGAAATAATAATAATTACAAAGCCTAAGAAGCCAATATTTGCTTTTATTATGTAATGTTGTATTTCTTATGGAAATTCTTAATGTAAAATTTCATAGTTATTTAAAAAAACAAAGATTGTATAGTTGATTGGACATGACATGCTTGTCAAATGAGGTGCAAATTCACTTGAAACTCAAATTCATAAAATTATATAGCCACATGGAATTTTGTTGCTGAAATATGTCAAAGTTCTAGCATCGTGAAATGTGGATGATAATTATTATGTTTTTAATGGTTTTTTAAAGTCTACATATTATGGGAGGTCATGGATTATTAGTTGTCATTATCGGCCATATGTGTGAGCTAAGGTTATTATGGTGCTTGGTTTGAATTTGGTGCAATTCTCATGATTGTTTACGAAAAGGTGATTAATTAATTTGTAATGTTCAATGGATTAACTAGTAAGGGGTTGGATTAGAACATTGTGACTGTGCAATGGATTTATAATTTTTTTAGCATATTAATCCAAGTTATGAAATGAATATTTTTCCATTAATTGAATTTCGCGATACATGCCCTCCATGACCAAGTGTGTGGAGAACATCAAACATGATGTCAATTAGAGTGTACAGTAAATATTTTGTTTTTGTTTTCGCTGAGGCATATTTAAATGAATTTTATTTATTTTAAGGAAATTTTATTTTAATGATATATTTGAGTTGTTCAATTTATATAGATTATGTAGTTCGATAGGAATCTGTTTATGTATTAAAATATGCATTTTAGGTGTTCAAAAATAGTGATCTCATCAATAATTTTATCACCAAATTATAGAAAAAAGTGCGAAGATATAAAACAATTACACTTCACTATTAATTAGTATACTCCACAAGCTTGAGATATTTGGTGATTAGATTCATAATTAAATAAATTAACTTTCGAAGTGTTTATATTTTATATATATCTTCATTTGAAACAATGCAATATCTAAATTTTTTAAATATATAATGAAACTTTTCTACAACCATTATTCTCTAAAAGTATACTATTTAAGTACAAAAGTTATGTTTTTGTTTTTCCAAGGGAAGAAATTGGCTTCCCTCAAAGAGTGAGGCTGCTGATACCGAGCCATCCCAAAATTATACTCAAGAGTTTTTTCCTTAGGCTCAAAGCCATTACAATAATATTCTTCAAGGTATTAAATCTAAGCATGTTACTAATGGGGATTTGAACCTAGGTGGGTAGGATAACAATCATTTTGTTCAACCACTCGAGATAACCCAAATTGAAAAAGTACAAAATTATGTTCTAAACATATACTTAAATAAATATTGTATTTGTTATATTAACATGAAATATTTCAAAATAAAAAAGAAAACAAATTTACAATTGAACATCAAATGATTAACATCCCTAAATTATTATTAAGATTGCAAATAAAACCATGTGATTCCAACTACTTCCCAAATCCTTTTTCCTCCTATAAGCAGTGCACTGCATCCTTCTTTCTAATTTTCTTTTATCCACTTGATGATTTAGAGCTTAGTACTTGCTTTTCAAAACATATCAAGAGATATCCATGCCTATTAAGGTTGCATTTCATACATCATTTTCATTGATACACCCTTAACCCCCTAAAATACAACATAAACAAATACCTCTTCCACAATATCTAACTTGATACTTGTCATTACATAATGAGTAGTGAAGCCATAATTATGTAATTTGAGAACCAGGCCTCACAACACATACAAACAAACAACCATGGTGATTTAGCAAGTGAGTTGGGATGAACAATCCATGGAACACTCATGGTCATCCCATGACCATCAATATCTTGGTGCAAAAAAAATTACATCCCATCTAGCGCAACTCAAATAATTTTCTCTCTCACATGCATCTCGAGGTAAACATGACTTACATAATAGAGGGTGAGTTAGGCTAAATTGGAAATGTTATAGAAAAATCTCACACTTCTTGAGAAGATACATGAGCGATATGCATATCAATATACATATCATATATACATCTTATCAACTTTAATAAACACGCCATATATACATGTCATATCAAATATACAATAATCAATATATATGTTAGGTACAACTACTAGTTAGGTCTCCCACTAAATCTAGAGGCATCAATGCCTCTATTACCATAGGTAGAAGGTCTATTAGTACCCGTGCGAGATAAATTTGATGATAAAAGTAGATATATATGTCTCCATCAAGAGTTATAGCAATTTATGTGATCATAAACTATAAAATGTCATGAATATCTAGTCTCAGTGATGTAGTAGATAGGGAGGAGGAAGGGGGAACAATGGGTGGATTAATGGACTCTAGTGTAGATAATTACATATGAGGAGGAGGAGGAAGAGGTGGATTAGTGTATTATCTAGATGGTGACACATGTGGATGATGATGATGAAGAGATGGATTAGTGGATGGTCCAACTACTAATGCATGTGGAAGAGGAGGAGGGAGAGTTGTATTAGTGGATGATCTAGCTAATGATTCATGTGGAGGAGGAGGAGGTGGATCACTGGATGGTCTAACTATTAACAAATGAGGATGAGAAGGAGGTTTTGGATGATCCATTTTGTGATTAACGTGGAGGAGGAGGTGAATGATTGGATGATCCAACTATTAACATATGAGGAGGAGGAGGAGGAGGTACATTGTTGGATGGCTTAGCTATTAACACATGAGGAGAAGGATGATGATAATAATAAGGGGATGGTGCTTGATCTAGTGTAGGACAAGGGGATCATGGTTGGTCTAGTGCAAGATGAGAGGATGGTGGTTGGTCTAGTGTTGGATGAGGGGATGATGGTCGGTTTAGCGCATTAATAGGTGGTGGAGGACCAGGCAATAATGGTCGACCTGGTGTAGGACCATGTGGTGGAGAATCAAGAGGTGGATGATGAGGAGCATCATCCTTAAAGGATGATCCAAATGAATTTGAATGAGCACCATGTAACATGTTGTAGATGAGGTTAAGGAAACTGACGACATGATGCATCAATAATGGCATGCCATGAGGAAGGGACACCAATATGTTAGAAATATATGGGTCCTATAAGATCGATCAGATGAGCACAGGTTCCACTCAATTTTTAACAATTAGACCACATATGTGACCTTTCACCTTAGTTCAACCTACATGGAATACTAAGTCTAAGTCTTAGAGGTTGTTGGTATTTCTCATCCATCTCTTGATCCTATTAGGGAGGCTCATCCTTAACAAATGTGTTGATAACTATAGAATAGTAGAAAATAATAATAAGGTAATTGAAACAAAATGTTATAATAAATCATATGTGCATAAAATAAGAGAAAAAATATGCAGTTAGATTTATCAATAAACAACAATATATATTACCTTAAACATTTGATGGTTTGCTCATAGTGAATAGGATGTTATTACATCCTCTCTAGTCAATCTCTACATATGGGTATTGAAAAATATTTAGGACATGATTATCCTATGAAGTCAAAAAATCACAAATATTTGTATCGAGTGACGTACATGGCCACTTTTCCTAACCCCTCTTGAGCAACAACTTCTCCCACATACACATATGCACATTAGTCATAGGCCTAGGAGGGATCTGTTTATCTAGTTTCATGAAACCTCTCAAAAGATACAAGAAGAATTTCCTCCCATAAAAAATAGATTAGGACCAACCCTCAATGTCTATCTGACATAATCCCAACAATAGATGAGCTATTGTAAACATGTTGATTTCCCCCGAGAAATGTATCCTCCTCATAAAACTTAAGGAGGCCAAGATTCCTTGAAAGAAAACATGTTGCAATGAAATATGGTTAGGGAGCCTCTCCTTCTCCCTCTCCATAGCCTCCCACTCATGTAAAAAGTTGTATGTGTCAACCTGTAGCTATTGTATTACTCTTTCTCTCATCATCATTTGTTTTGACTCAGATACAATTATATATAGTCACTTATATATAAATAAAATAAATTGAAGTTATTAAACACACACATATATAACCATGTTGTATTTATAAAAAACTAAAAATAAATTTTATTTTCAAAAAGAATGTGGAAAAGTAAATGTCGTTCCTTAAATAGTACATATGCATTGAACACAAAACTCTACATTAGATAACAAACACTGCAGTCCCCATAATGCTCTATGCTATGTGACACACTAATATAATTATGATGCTTTATCATGTTTGGGGCACTAATGATCTATTCTATATGATGCATCATGGATTCATATTTTGGTGCGTCAGGGCTCATAAAAAAATCAAATGCGTCACAATTCAAATTTTGAAAATAAACATAAAATTGTGTTTAACTAGCTTAAAATAGTTGGTGCATTGTTCCTTACAACTACCATGTGCACTGATGGTTTTCTGCCACATCAAACAAAAAACATCATTATCGTCTTGATGCTCCATGTATTTTGGTGCATTGGTGGTTATTTTAAGAAAGAAAATTTGGCTAGTGAACCAATGTGATATATTGTCAACAATGATAATGTCAATGCTCCCTGTATCACACAAGGGTGTATTTGGTAACTGAGAACCAAACTTGATTTTGTGTGTTATGTTTAGTAACACACTATGTTTGAGGCATCCCTATAGAAGCACCATGTATGGGGTGTCCATTTAGATGCACCATGTTTGAGGTGTCCCTATAGAAGCACACTGTATGAGGCATCCCTAGAGATGCGCCATATTCCAACATCCCAAGAGACGTGTTATGTCTGGGTGCATCCCTAAGTATCCACAATTTATGAGGCATCCCTATATAAGATATGCAGTGTTTTGATGCTTATTGTATATTAACAAGACACATTGTAAGTGTTATTGATGAAAGTTGAACCAGTTAAGTGCAATGTGTGGAAACGTTTGGAAAAAATGAAGAAAAAAAAAAAAAAAATCTTATTTTAAGACCAAGTTTAAATTTTGATTTAGTGAATGTGAAAATAAGGAGGTAACGAACAATTTATATTGTCTCTTTCAATGCAAGGAGGCAAGTTTTCCCCATACAGGAAAAATGAAAATGTACACTAATTTCTAAAAGTTGAAAACAAACTGAATTAATTGTTGAAGCTATTGAATTGAGGAAGGAACATTGTAAAGCATTGCAAATGGGGTGTCCATCTAAAATGAGTGAGCACTAGTGCTTACGAGAGAGATTGGAAACACATAAGGAAAAAAATTGGATTGGAAACACATAAGGAAAAAAATTGTGATAATGAAATTTGGTTTGGTATATCTATGTGTGTGTGTGTGTGTGTGTATTTTAGCCTACCTCGGTGCACTTGATATGTATTCGCACTGGGGTGTTACTTGAATTGAACACACCAATGCATTTTTTAAACTTACCTTAGCCTAGTGTGTGAGACACATAGATGCCCATGTGTGTGTGTGTGTGTGTGTGTGTGTGTGTGTGTATTTTAGCCTACTTTGGTGCACTTGATATGTATTCGCACTAGGGTGTTACTTGAATTGAACACACCAATGCATTTTTTAAATTTACCTTAGCCTAGTGTGTGAGACACATAGATGCCCATGTGCATTATTATTGGAATAGACACACCAAAAGGCTATTCTTTATGCAAATAAAAATTCTATGTTTTATAAGTGAAAATCCTTGATCATGTTAAAAATTCTATGTTTTATAAGTGAAAATCCTTGGTCATGTGGTGATTTTTTTTATAAACACACCCATGCCTCTTAGTATTTAGAATGCAACAATTGGAATTTTTATACCATAAAATTATTACACTATAATGGTATTGGGCGTAACGTTAATGTTTACAATGTGTTAATATTTAAAGTGCACTAGGGCATTTGATAGGTAAACACACCATTCAAGTTTTATGGTTTTAAAATTACTTTTTTAACTGAATAGTGAGAAAAAAATGTATCCTAATTCAGTGTTCTATCATATAGTGAATTGGTGCTCTTAGTTCACTTTGGAGCACCATAATGTTATTTTAGTATTTTGTAAATATAATGGATGTTGATGCTCCTTATTATTTAAGCATTGCGTCATTAGATTTTAAAAAGCATTAGGGCATTCTCACTATTAAGGAGCAGAGATAATAAAAACCTCTGCAAAAAACTCCAACCATTCACCTTTGCTAGTGATCTCTGATATAAACAAATAATGCATAAATTTTTAGGGGAGGTCCTCTAAAAACCTCCTATAAGGTGTTCTCCTTGTAATGTGTCATTACTTATATGCTATTGTTGTACAAGAGAGCCTAATGACAATGATGTTGCATTGTATTTCCCTCTAATCTTATCAACATTCAATAGCCATGTTCGATTGTCTCCCTTTGTAATGTTCCTAAACAGGAATTTAAGTGATAAACCAATTAAACAAATAGTGCAATGGTGGAAAATTAAAAACATTTAGCAAACACCCATGAAGCACTGTAATACTGGAATTTTTGAGCCATTTATTATGAAGCATGAGTACAATATATAAATGGAGTAGTGCACCTGGGCTTGTCTCTAGGACAATCTGGACCAAACCCAGGTGGTAGAATAGCTGGAAAGATGGTTGTTCAGCTGCTGCTCTATTATGCTCTGCATTGTCCTATTAAACAACTGATCTGTTGACTTATGCCTGTTGGGAAGTGCCCAAAAATTTCCCATAAAATTGTGCCCTTTTAGCCTTAGACTCCTTGGACAAAACCCAAAAAAACCGAGAAGGGAATTTCTCTGATTTTGACTTTGGATTTTTAGCCTCTTGGGAGCTCCTCTCCAACTACATCTGTTGACTTTCAGCCTACTGGAAAGTGCCCAAAAAATGCCAAGAAAATTTCGTCGTTTTAGCCTTTTACTCCCTAGACAAAACCCAGAAGGGAATTTATCTGATTTTGACTTTGTATTTTCAGCCTCTTGGAAGCTTCTCTCCGACTACTGCTGCCAAATTCGATTTGCAGGAAATAGCCTGCAAATATACCTAGAAACACCCCTCAAATGCTACTTTCCCCTATACTATCTAATCCCTTTCTTCCCGGATGGTCCTTGGTCCTAATGGATGCTCAATCAAGCCCCACAAATTTACTGATGGAGGCCACTACGCAGTCTCTCTACCTAGAAATGTATACTGTTGCATGTACTGGCTGGCTAGCTACAAAACACTAATAAAATACCCTTAGTCCTCCACCTTCCTTACTTCCAAAAACTCCCAGCAAGTGAGGGGCCTCTTGGCTGGCTAAATCAACCTCTGCATATTTCTGGCTACCTAGAAAACATGCAGCACCTTCCTCTGCATGGCTGGCTGAGATGTGAATCGTTGCTGGAAACTCCTGCAATCTCTATTGAACAACCTCCCAAGGGCAGGCACAAATGGTCCCCCAAAGTAGAGGTTGAATATTCCCTGTGGAAGACTCATGGCTAAACAGTCGGCAGACTCGCTAAGCAGTAGAGCGTACAAGAGTGAGTTTGTTTGTCAAATATTCAGAATGAAAACAAAATGAGAGTTGATCTCTCTTTATAACTCCTTGGGCCCCCTTAGCCTCATGTGGGCCCCTCCATCCACCCATTCGATTTTCCCTCCAAGCATATTGAATGGCTAATTCGAACTCCTATGTGGGTGGCCCCCACATTCAACTAGCAGCTAAATAAAATTGATTTGGCCCCTAAGTCCCTAAGTTGAAAGTGTGGGGCCCTCTTCCTTAGTAAAAAATGTTCAAAATTGTGTAGCAGCACCCTGTTACTAATGTGTTTGAGAGGGGACATGACAATCTTCCCCTCCCAAATTTTTCTTGCCCTCAAGCAACCTCAAAGTTGGCTGCTCCAAAATATGCTCACCCTCCCAAGTGGCATCCTCATCTGGAAAGTTCTTCCAATGCACCAAACATTGCTTGTCCTCAAGCAATGCCTAAACAAACACCCTCTCTAACTATGGACCCCCACTATCACTACAAACTTCACCAGGGTCCCAAATATCCCATTGGATAGTCCCTGATCATTCTACTATCTTATATTGAAGGAGTCCCTCGATACCAGGACCAAAACCAACCTGATCAACGTGAAACCCCCCTTGCTCCACTCACTATCCTGCCAGATATGGGCATTAGAACCCCTGTGTCTATAGCTAATAAGTAGATCATCCTGGCGATGTAAAACTCTGCCCAAATCCTCATGAGGTTGTTGTATCGAATATTCCATCTCATGCAGTACAAGAGTAAACTCATGAAGATACAATCCAATCCTGGTGAATTTGAACCCTCGTCTACCCAGGCCTCCCCTGATCTCCTCCTGTCGATCACCCTGCCACACCAGTGAATTTCCCCACACCATCCATGAATCACTAAAACCAAATGGAATATTTGCATGACCCTCCCCTGTAGAAACCAGCTCACCTCTATGGGTAGTTGAACTGCTCAACCTTGTTATGCCAGAATCCCCTTCCCATCACAGAAGGAATCTATCTAGCTGACATCGTAACACTCTAGTCATGAATGACTACCTAGCATGCTTGTACCAGAACCTCCTCTCCCATAAATCTCAGCCATAATCTATGTGATGATCAAGGCTAGGCCAATCTTGCCAAAGTGACTCAACAGTGTGAGTGCCTATCACTCCATGGCTAGCCCAAATCATAAACAACAATCTACCTTGTCCTATAGTGAGGACTTTGATGATCGCCCATGTGTCCACCTCTGAACGAATCAGTCTGCTTGTTATCCCAACCATGCTCACTGAGGAGTGGAGTATCCCACCAATCCATTAGATCCTTGGATCCCATAACCATACTAGAGGTCCACAAACACCAATCCTCTATGTCTGTTGTTGTGATATGCTACTAGTTGTTCGGACCCCTTTGCGCCTCATCTCTGCCTCCTGTAGGTATCCAATAGGTAGGCATTGATCATCAAGAACCTGTGCCGCAAATATATAGCTATTCTATGCCTGCCAAATCACATAGCAAGATCTGCTATCCCAACTCCTGATGATGTGCTCGGGTACTACCAGAAGCCTAGGCATCATCCTGCCAATAAGGACTATTGTCCTCCGCACCTCATGCTCCCCTAATGCCTCAAGTTGTCCAACTGAAAAAGCACCATGTAACTCCCTCTCAGTCACCTCCCCAAGTGTGAACCTAGGCGTGGAACATATGCTACCTCGACAATCAACCATGCCATCCCTAAGTCTGTATATGTCAACTCTTGCACCTGCTAAGTGTCTCAACAAGAGAGTCTCCTCTCGGCCCATGACACGTGGTGTCTCATCCAAGTGCATAGGGTGAGTCCCCCATGTCATTCTACCTGAATGGAGAGTGTCAAAGTGAAACAACCAAACTCTCCGTGATTGTAAGCAACACAAAAGGATGATGGGTGGGTATGTCCCAAAGAGTATGATCAAGAGTCTGCTGGAATGCTCAAGAGTGATCCTACGAACGACCCTCTCTCTCCCTCGGAACTGTTGATAACTCCCTTGAGGCCCTACCTCCACTAAACATGGTGTCCCCAAATGCTCAACAATGTCCTCATCAATCCTAGGTGAGTTGCGTCCAATGCTACACCTATTATCCCTGTACATAAGTCTCCCTAGAGGCAAAGCTCCAAGAGCCCATTGCACCACATCATGTGTCACTACATACCACCAAGTACCACCACACTCCATGAAATTCCATTGTATGTCGCAACTTATCCCTGTACACCACTGGATACCCCCGATTATGGCTATACAATCTTGTACCCTCCTATGTCATACATGTGTCACTGCATACCACCAAGTACCACCACACTCCATGAAATTCCATTGTATGTCGCAACCTATCCATGTACACCACTGGATACCCCCGATTACGGCTATACAATCCTGTACCCTCCTGTGTCCTACCTGTGTCACTGCACCAGTCACTCCTTGCATGTCCTTAATGTGATGCAAGTCACTCCTCCTACCCCACAGTGTAAACCAGCATGCTATGTTATACCACCATGTATCTCCATGCCCCTCTGCAGACCACTGCTCCTCGCTGCATAGCCTTGCACACCACTAGGTGTTATGGCCTAGAATTGGGTCTGTATGCATCAAGCCACATCCCTCTATATAACACTGAACGCTACGACCTGACTTTGTGTAGTCTTGTGTACCATTTCCTACTATCATACCACCCTAAACATATGGTATCTTGCATGTGCCAAATTCTCCGCCACTTTGATATTGACCCCACCATGACACGCGTCATGTCCCCTTGTCCATCCTCGTAGACCTAAGCACCCTAACTCCACTCCTACTAGGGGGGATATCTCTATTGTGTCGATCGTCTGTGACCCCTGAGTCCTAAACCTCAATGGGACAACATCGTCTCCATACAATATTTGGTCTAGTGGCCTACCCATGCCACCTCCTCGAACCAGCTCCTGCCAGAGAATGTTAATCATCCTGTGCCCCCATGCACAACCAACATGCCAAAACAACCAATGGATTTTGCTCACAAACCACTTGGCCACTAGAATCAACTGGAGCTCCCCTAAGGAATGCATGCGCTCATGCATGGGGTTTACTACCTCATCAATCCCATAGTCATCCTGCATGTCTAATATTAGATAGGAAGCCCCACCTGGATCCCAATGCCAACTTGGGCCTCCAACACCCTCAATGTCTGAGAGATCCCACTAAGCTTTACTCTAAACTACGACCATCTCCATGAGTCTAGCCCACTCCATCGGATACCAACTCAGAATCTCTCACCATCCAAACCTAAGAGATGGATCGAATGCACAAACTCTAGCACATAAAACAAGCCTGACATGCGGATGTTACCTCTTGTGCGACTCTGGCTGTATCATCCCACTACTCAGGTCAACACATGAGATCTGACTAGGTAGCTCTGTCACTCTCTCTCTCCAATGGGAAAAGTTGACCCAACAGTGCTGCTAACTTGGTCATCCCCTTTGGTATGTCTAGACAACACTGCCTCTCTCAATCCAATGTGTAAGGATGGCTGATAGCAATGTAGATCCTGTCAGTGTGCCTCTTATGCGAACTGTGCTAAAATCCTGACATGTGGTCTCTATGCTTCCCCTCATCACTAGCTAGCCCAAAGGATGGTTGCACATCCTCCTCCATCATGGGCTCGACATGAGCCTCTAACAACTCCTCCCTAGACAACCCAACATGCAAGACATGCTCATCAGTCAGTTGTAGGTGACTGTCGTCCGGCAACTATGTCATAGATCTGGATGCCTTTGTATCTATTGGCTCCTCATAAATAGTGGGGATGTTTCCTGACACCTCATCAATGGATGGTCCTATGGGTGTATGTTTTACTTTCTCCCTTAAGGTGTTAACTGGTGCTATCAAAGAGGCCTCCAGCAATGGTGACTCTTGTGCCACACTGGGTATACCAATGTGATCCTCACACTCCCGTGTGTCCTCTACCTCATGTTCAATCTCCTCCTCAGGCCCTTGATGTCTAAGACCAGGTCTCCACTAGCAAAATCGTCTCCTTGACTCATCCTCTAACTATCTCTGGCCTGCCTACTCCTTTCCAGGAGATCTGGTGCCCTGATTCTATCGGCTTTCCCCACATAGTGTAGATGGTTGTACTCCCACGGCTTGTGCACCTCTAGTGTCTATGTTGTAAGGACAAGGATGGATATGGTCTGACACCTTCCTCAATTGAGCCAACCTCTCATCACTCCAGTGGATTCCACCCCAGAATCCCTGCACACTAAATCTCCCTTGAGTCATGGGTAGTGTATGGTGTAACTCAACACTGTGCATACATGCCCAAATCTACCATGATCTTACTGGTTACCCACAGTTGGGCCAAGATCATGCTTTGATACCACTGTAATGTTCCTAAACAGGAATTTAAGTGATAAACCAATTAAACAAACAATGCAACAGTGGAAAATTAAAAACATTTAGCAAACACCCATGAAACACTATAATACTGGAACTGCTGAGCCATATATTATGAAATATGAGAGCATGAGTACAATATATAAATGGAGTAGTGCACCTGGGCTTGTCTCAAGGATAAGCTGGACCAAACCCAGGTGGTAGAATAGCTAGAAAGATGGTTGTTTAGCTGTTGCTCTACTATGCTCTGTGTTGTCCTAGTAAACTGTTGATCTGCTGACTTCGGCCTATTGGAAAGTGCCCAAAAACTACCCATAAAATTATGCCCTTTTAGCCTTAGACTCCTTGGACAAAACCCAGAAAATTGGAGAAGGGAATTTCTCTAATTTTGATTTTGGATTTTCAGTCTCTTAGGAGCTGCTCTCCAGCTACATCTACTGACTTTTAGCCTGCTAGAAAGTGCCCAAAAACTACCCAGAAAATTATTCCCTTTTAGCCTTGGACTCCATGGACAAAACCCAGAAAAACCCAAAAGGGAATTTCTCTAATTTTGACTTTGGATTTTTGGCCTCTTGGGAGCTGCTCTCCAGCTACATTTGCTAACTTTCGGCCTGCTGGAAAGTGCCCAAAAATTGCCTTGAAAATTTTTCTCTTCTATTATTAGACTCCTTGGAAAAATCCCAGAAAAACCCAGAAGAGAATTTCTCTGATTTTGACTTTGGATTTTTGATCTTTTGGAAGCTGCTCTCCAGTTACTGCTGCCAAATTTGATTTGCAGGAAACAACTTGCAAATCCACCCTAAAACACCCCTCAAATGTTGCTTTCCCCTATACTATCTGATCCCTTGCTTCCTGGATGGTCCTTGGCCCTCATGGTTGCTCAATCAAGCCCCACGAATTTGCTGTTGGAGGCCACTACACAGTCTCCCTGCCCAGAAATGTATATTGTTGCATGTACTGGCTGGATGGCTACAAAACAATGATAAAATACCCTTAATCCTCCACCTTCTTTGCTCCCAAAAACTCCCAACAAGTGAGGGGCCTATTGGCTGGCTAAATCAACCTCTGTGTATTTCTCGCTGCCCAAAAAACACGCAGTCCCTCCTCTACATGGTTGGCTGAGCTCTGAAGCGCTGCTGGAAACTCCTGCAATCTATGTGGAAGAACCTCCCTAGGGCGGGCACAGATGGTCCCCCGTAGTAGAGGTTGAATCTTCCCTACGGAATACTCGTGGCTAAACAACCGGTATACTCACTAAGCAGCAGAGCATACAAGAGTGAGTTTGTTTGTCAAATATTCATAATGAAAACAAAATGAGAGCTGATCTCTCTTTATAACTCCTTGGGTCCCCTTAGCCTCACGTGGGCCCCTCCATCCACCCATTTGATTTTCCCTCCAAGCATATCGAATGGCTAATTCGAACTCCTATGTAGGTGGTCCCCACATTCCTTTAGAAGCTAAATAAAGTCGATTTGGCCCCTAAGTCCTTAATTCAAAAGTGTGGGGCCCTCTTCCTTAGTAAAAGATGTGAAAAATTGTGTAGCAGCACCCTCTTATAATGTGTTTGAGAAGGGACATGACAGTCCTCCCCTCCCAAATGTTGCTTGCCCTCAATCAACCTCAAAACTGGGTGCTCCAAAATATGCTCACCCTCCCAAGTGGCATCCTCATCTGGCAAGTTCTTCCAATGTACCAAACATCGCTTGTCCTCAAGCAATGCCTGAACAAACACCCTCTCTGACTGTGGACCCCCACTTTTGCTACAAACTTCACCAGGGTCCCAAATATGCCATTGGATCATCCTTGATCGTTCTACTATCCTATATTGAAGGAGTCCCTCGATACCAAGATCCCAAACCAACCTGATCAACGTGAAGCCCCCCTTGCTCCACTCACTATCCTGCTATATATGGGCATTAGAACCCTTGTGTCTATCACTAATAAGTAGATCATCCTAACGATGTAAAACTATGCCCAAATCCTCATGAAGCCGCTCTACCGAATAATTCATCTCATGCACTACAAGAGTAAACTCCTGAAGATGCAATCCAATCTTGGTGAATTTGAACCCTTGTCTACCCAGGCCTCCCTTGATCTCCTCCTGTCGATCACCCTACCACACCGGTGAAGTTCCCCATACCATTAATGAATCACTAACACCAAATGGAAGATCTGCATGACCCTCCCCTGTAGAAACTAGCTCACCTCTACGGGTAGTTGAACTGCTCAAGCCTATTATGCTAGAATCCCCTACCCATTGTAGAAGGAACCTATCCTGCTGACATTGTGACACTCTAGTCATGAATGACTGCCTAGCATGCTCGTACCAGAACCTCCTCTCCCATAACTCTTGCCATAATCTATGCGATAATCGAGGCTAGGCCAATCTTGCCAAAGTGACTCAACAGTGCAAGCGCCTATCACTCCATGGCTAGCCCAAATCCTGAACAACAATCTACCTTTTCCTATACTAAGGACTTTGGTGGTCGCCCATGTGTCCGCCTGTGAATGAATTAGTCTGCTTGTTATTCTGACCATGCTCACTGAGGAGTGTAGTATCCCACCAATCCATTAGATCCTTGGATTCCATAACCATCTGGAGGTCCACAAACCACTAGTACAAAATGACTAATTAGTTACTAAAAAAACAAGTAAAATTTGCATATAAACGACCATTTTTCAGTCGGTGACCAATAGTAGCTAATTTACAGTATCTTATAACGTGACCAAATTTTAGTCATTTTTAGCTTAGTCATTAATTGGTTTCCTCAATTTTACCATCTAGTAGTATATTTAGTTATAAATTTGGTCATTAATTTTTCATTGGTTTAGTTATTAATTGTCGCAATTAATGACCAAATATATAACAAAATATATTACTATATGAATCCTTGAGAAAACCAATTAATGACCAAAGAAATATGACCAAAATGTTGGTCGTGTTATAAGATGCTGTAAATTAGCTACTAATATTCATATATATGCAAATTTTAGTAATCATTTAAAACCAATTAATGACCAAAGAAATATGACTAAATTTTAGTCCTATTATAAGATGTTGTAAATTAGCTACTAATAGTCGTATATATGCAAAATTTAGTCATCATTTAATAATAAAAAATTTATCATTTACAGTAGTCATTTATCTTTTTTTGGTATTTTCATATTCATTATATAAATGATTGATTTAGTAGTTTCTATTCATTTCATTTAATTTCATTCATAATCATTATAAATGACTAATTTAGTCATATATTCATTTTATTCGTGTTCATCATTAACTAATATAAACTATTAATTTAGTAGTTTTAAATTGATTTTATGTGTTTATTATTAATCACCATAAATTAATTAGTATGATTTTGCGACTAAATTTTAAGAAAATGTCATACAATGTGCATGTTTATCTAATATGATAACACAAAGTTACATATGTTAATTACAAGACTAAATAATATCAAGTGCAAATAAAAATAATTTCAACCATATAAATTTTATTATATAAAATATCAAGTATTACAATATGAGTTTCCAACTTAATATGGGTTGGGCTACAATTTACACATGAAATATTGTTTCATCATTTCAAAACATTATCACTGTGTTGCCAAAGCATTGCAAGTGAATTCACCAACTCTGAAGGCTTGACCATCAATCTCTATGAGTGTGTCTTATGCAAGATATTGGCTCTAAGGGTATCACTAGATAGATTCTCTTCTCTCTCTCATTTTGCATTTGTCGCTCTAGTGTTATTGTTCTTCTCTTTCTTCAATTGTTGCTTATTACCATCAATATTGAGTTCCTCTCCTGAAAATGAAAGAAGATACAATGCAGAGTATATGACATGAAAGACAATGAATACTTGAATATAAAATAAAGTAAACTATAAAAGATTCATATGACATATACCTCAACATTCGATAGTGGCCACTATGTGGCTAGATGACCTATATAAACAAAGAAAATAAAATGTCACCATAGAAAATGGAATTGGAGGGGGATTCATCATGCGTGCTAGGATTTTGTGTGTGCACACATCATATTGCTCACTTCTAATTGTATAAAAAAACAAAGAGTATGCACAATGACATGTAGTGACATGTGGGTGCCAATTTGACTCAATGATATGCTTGATTTTTTAACCCATTCCAATCCTACCATAATTAAATTAAGAGAGACAAGGACACAAGAAGGACTATCAATAAAGGAAGTTAGAGACTTTAGAATTCAACTCAATTGTACCTGAATGTAACGATAAGTATTTGTAGCTTCCTGGTCACCGATGAGCATCAAATCACACTGTGAAAAATTCCTTGCATTATGATAATTTGGTTGCACCTGCACTAATCCTCTGTAGTGGTCCCTTAACTTGCCTATAGATATAATTTTAGAAACAATCCTACTCCCGCAATTCTTCCCTATATGGATCATCTTTGTCCCCCCTATTGATAGTTATTTTTCAAGGGAAAAAAAATAGAACTCTCCAATTGCATCATCACCTTTCAAAACAATGCTTGAGTATTTCTAGGTGATTTTTTAACCAGTCTCTACTCAAGTCAATGAAATCCTTGATTTGTCTCCATCGTACAAACCTCTTTTCGTAATAAAATTATAAATCCCACATCTATATTTCTCGTCCCCAACATACCAATTCTCTACATTGGAATACTTTATCATTGCTCCCTCGGTGCAATAGAGATCTACTACTGTGGCATGGAGATGGTTGGTGTCATAAAATGGTACAGTTCATCCTTCAATATATGTCACAGAACTCCTCTCACTTCACATAACTCCTCTCGTCTACAAAAAATAAAAGTCCTCTCAAATGTCTGGTCCCCATCTCATTCATCCTTAAATAAGTGGATATTTCCATGGGTGACAAAGTGTGCTTGGAGATTTAATAGAAGGAGCTATCACTAAAAAAATAAAAATACAATGCAACATAATAGTTATCAGCAGGAGAAACAACCTTGCTAATCTACTTCCTAACTAGAAATAAATACCCCTGAATTACCTCTTATAACAAACGAAAGATAACCTCAACTACCTATAGAGTCTACCTATGCATGGTAGCAATGAAAACACTGTCAAAAACAACATCTACAACAATGTTGGTCAATCTCTTCTTCTAATCAAGGGCATGCCCAACTTTTGAAAAGTATCAAGCAAGTCAGGGTCCACCTCATCCAGGCTCCTCTTCTTCTTCTACTCTCTATGTTTAGGTTCACAATAATACCAAAGGTCTTCGAAATTGAAGAGTGGGTAAAAGTTATCAGACCATTGAGTTCTTCCATTTTTAATCATTGTCTATAAGAATTGAATCTAAATTGCAAAAGTCGTTCAAGTTCCTTATTTTTAGCTAAAATTAACCTAATATTTGGAGAGTTGTAAGTTTTAATGGATCTAAGTATTTTCTACTTAAAATATAGTAACATGGTTTAAAAATGTAGGCATTGAGATCAGAATCTAAGGATAAAACAGAAAATATTTTATGTTCATGATTACAGGAAATTTTAATTTCATGTAACAAAGTTTGAGGAAGGTCTAGCATTTTCATCCTACCAGAAAATTTTCTTGCATCACTTGAGCCCTTTTAATTTGGGCATGGTAGAGTCCATTACACAAACAATCAACCACTAAAAAAAGGTGAAAAGAAAAAATAAAATTTCATGCATTTTGACCCTAGAAAAGTTAGGGAGGATCGAACTGATCTGTACAATAAGGACATGCAAAATGCTTACTTATCCATTGTCTTTTGATGAATTGTTGGCCACAATCAAGATCTTTATCATAACAATTAAACCTTTTGTACAATAAGGACATGAAAAATGCTTACTTGTGCATTGTCTTTTGATGAATTGTTGGCCGCAATCAAGATCTGCATCATAACCATCAAAATCTCAACTCTAGATAAAATTTATGATTTGATCATATAAACCCTCAAAATTATTTACCCATAAGAACAAAATTCCTCTTTAGTAAAAAGGAAGAATAGAGTCCAAATTCATACCCATGTACAAATTACCAAAACATCATAATCATTAAACCCAAGTCTAGATAAAATTTATGCTTTGATAATATAAACCCTCGAAATTATTTACCCATAAGAACAAAAATCCTCTTTAGTAAAAAGGAATAACAGAGTCCAAATTCATACCCATGTACAAATTACCAAAATATCCACGCCCATTAAACCCTCAACCCTAGATAAAATTTATGTTTTGATCATATGAACCCTCAAAATTATTTACCCATACAAACAAAAATCCTCTTTAGTAAAAAGGAAGAACATAGTCCAAATTGATACCCATGTACAAATTATCAAAATATCATAATCATTAAACCCTCAAGTCTAGATAAAATTTATGCTTTGATCATATAAACCCTCGAAATTATTTACCCATAAGAACAAAAATCCTCTTTATTTAAAAGGAAGAATGTAGTCCAAATTCATACCCATGTAGAAATTACCAAAATATCATAGTCATTAAACCCTCAAGTCTAGATAAAATTTATGCTTCGATCATATAAACCCTAGAAATTATTTACCCATAAGAACAAAAATCCTCTTTAGTAAAAAGGAAGAACATAGTCCAAATTCATACCCATGTACAAATTACCAAAATATCCATGCCCAATGACCTTGCCCTTATCAAAATCATTAAACCCTCAACTCTAGATAAAATTTATGCTTTGATCATATAAACCCTCGAAATTATTTACCCATACAAACAAAAATCCTCTTTAGTAAAAAGGAAGAACAGAGTCCAAATTCATACCCATGTACAAATTACCAAAATATCATAATCATTAAACCCTCAACTCTAGATAAAATTTATGCTTTGATCATATAAACCCTTGAAATTATTTACCCATAAGAACAAAAATCCTCCTTAGTAAAAATGAAGAACAGAGTCCAAATTCATACCCATGTACAAATTACCAAAATATCCATGCCAAGTGACCTTGCCCTTCCTCCATCTAATCGTTGGTTGATGCTCTCCATGTTTCCATGCAAACTCCCTCGGGGGTTCGAATCCCATGAGTTGATGGTCTTTCCCATGAAATCCATAGATCACGTTGATGGTCTTCCTTCTTTTGGAATTTCCACGTGCTACATTGTGATGTTGTAATCTGTGAATATTTTATTTGAACCCAACAAAAAATTGGAAATGAAAAAGAAAAGAAATATTTATAATATAAAATAAAATATATAAATTGCAATTGGGTTAAATAATTTGTTTTTAATAAGAATTTGCTAGTTTTGCCTAAGATGCTAAATTAAAAAGAAGAAGAAAAAGTTTAAAATGATATTGGGATGAGTGTAAACATTTAAATATGACCTCAATTAATAATAAAAAGTTAAAATAATAAAAATAATAAAATTTAATTTGTTATATTTTGATTTTGCTATTAACTTGTGAATAGGCTTTGTTACAATACCATGAGCCAATACCATGGCTTATCAATATTACAAGTCTAAAAACATTACTTATTTCACAACCAAAATATTTTACAACAATATGACAAGATTCTTAACCCCACATTACAGTAGATATTTTTAACTTGTAAAAAATAGTCTTTGTTACAATACCATGGATTATCAATACCACATGCCCAAAAAACATAAATTATTTCACAATCAAATATTTTATAATAATATGACAAGATTGTTAACCATAGATATTCACCCTTACTTTACCATGGATATTAACTTGTAAATCCACTTTGTTACAATACCATGGGCCAATAACATGGCTTATCAATACCACATGTCAAAAAACCATAACTTATTTCATAGTAAAAATATTTTATTTTAATTTAATTTTACAATATTTTTTTAATTGAATCTAAAAGGGAAAATGTTACAATTTGAGATATATCTAGACTACTAAAAATATTCCCATAGAAATTAAATTAAGGTTTTAATAAAATTAAGCTAAGATGGATCTATGCCGGTTCTTTATATATATATAAAGAATCGACATAGATCCATCTTAGCTAAGGATCCAAGGTATGAGAGCAAGCAAATTGACTAATTATAATAGATTATTTTTTGAAGTTTTTCATTATTTTATTTTCTTTGACATGATTGATCCAAAATATAGGTTTAATATTTTACAACCAATACCATGGCTTATCAATACTACAAGTCCAAAAACCATAACTTATTTCACAACTAAAATATTTTACAACAATATGACAAGATTGCTAACCATGGATATTCACCCTCACTTTACCATGGATATTAACTTGTAAATCCGTTTTATTACAATACCATGGGCCAATACCATGGCTTATCAATACCACATGGTAAAAAACCATAACTTATTTCATAGTAAAAATATTTTATTTTAATTTAATTTTACAACATTTTTTTAATTGAATCTAAAAGGGAAAATGATACAATTTGAGATATATCTAAACCCTCTATCCTGACTACTAAAAATATTCCCATAGAAATTAAAATAAGATTTAAAAAAAAATAATCTAAGATGGATCATAGCTAAGGATCCAAGGGATGAGACCAAGCAAATTGACTGATCTATGCCGGTTCTCTCTCTCTCTCTCTCTCTCTCTCTCTCTCTCTCTCTCTCTCTCTATATATATATATATATATATATATATATCAAGAACCGGCATCGATCCATCATAGCTAAGGATCCAAGGGATGAGAGAAAGCAAATTGACCAATTATAATAGATCAAATATGGTGCATGATTTTTAAAAGTGTTTCATTATTTTATTTTCTTTGACATGATTGATACAAAATATACGTTTAATATTTTACAACCAATTAAGTTTTTCTAATTTAGATAATTTCTTAAACACAATACAATGTGATCAAATTTAAGAGAGAGTTGGGGAGGGGGTGGAGAGAGGGAGCAAGAGGAAGGAAGAGAGAGAGAGAGATGGAGTTGGAATGGGAGAGAGAGGGAGGAAAGAACAAAGACATAGAGAGATATAGGTGGAGAGAGAGAGGAGTGAGAAGGGAGAGATGGAGAGAGAGTGAGGGAGAGAGGAGAGGAGGGAAGAGAAATAAGAGGAGAGGATAGAGATAGGGAGATAAGGGGAAGGGAGAGAGATGGAGAAGGACAGGGAGGGGGGGAGATAGTGATAGAGTTGGATGGAAGAGAGAGAGAGAGGGAAAGAGGGAGAGTGATTTGGGGGGGAGAGATAGAGAGAGGTGGGAGATAAGGGATAGAGAGGAAGGAAGATAGAGATGAGGAGAGAGAGATGGAATTGGAGGGGGTAGGAGAGGGAGGGGAACAAGAAAAACAGAGGGAGAAAGCTGGAGAGAGAGAGGGGGTGACAAGGGAGTCATGGAGAGAGAGTGAGGAAGAGAGGAGAGTGGGAGGGAATAGAGAGAAGGATATAGATAGACAAGGAGAGAAGGGGAAGAGAGAGATAGAAAAAGAAGGGGAAGAGAGGGAGAGAGAGTGTGTGTATGTTTCGGGGGTGATATAGAGAGAAGGAATAACAAAGAGACACAAATAAAATATAGATATTATATAGTATTATATAACCAACCTAGATCCATATTAACCCTATAACTATCAAGTGCCGAGAGGGATCCAATCTCTCGAGGTGAAAACATTTCCTCAAGTTTTGCACTAGAAAAAAATGTTTGCACCTCGAGAGATTGGACCCCTCTCAATGCTCGATAGATCCGAGGTTAAGATGGATGTAGGTCGGTTAATATGAAATTAAAGTAGTTTTTATTTTATATTATAGTCTTAAAAATTAAACTTTTTCTTTAAATTAATTTCAAATTTGAACTAGACCCAATTAGATTGAATGAATAGATTTTTAAAAAATACATAAAATAATTTTTTTTATTAAAAAATATATTTTTAAAATTACAAATTATTAGAGATACATAGTGCAAATTTGGCTCACCTATACACCATGTGAGGATGAAGAAGTGTTTAAGGAAAGATAACCTTTCAACCAATCTTTAACAACCTTTCAATCCCCTATCACTTGTAAGTTTAGATTGCTTGACACAATTAAGATGACTAACATAAAAAACTAATTCATATTATTGTAGTACTTGTTAGGTAGTTGTATTTTTGTTCTTAGACTAAATTAGTCATTCATGTTAGTCATTTTAATTGTATTACTTATTAGCTAGTCACATATTTTAACCTACAACTAAATTAGTGATTTATGATAGTCGTTTTTAGTTCGGTCACTTAAGATTGCTAATTTTTTGTAGTATTTCACTTGGAAAAGTTGTGGTGACTAACTTTTTTAGTCACTTAGTCACTAATTGCTCATTTTCTACTAGTGAACCCCAATTCTCTCTGTCTGTTGTTGTGATATGCTACTAGTTGTTGGGACCCCTTTGTGCCCCATCTCTGCCTCCTGTAGGTATCCAATAGGTAGGCACTGAGCATCAAGAACCTGTGCCACAAATATCTAGCTATTCTATGCCTACCAAATCACACGGCGAGATTTACTACCCCAGCTCCTGATGACATGCTCTGGTACTGCCAGAAGCCTAGGTATCATCCTACCAACAAGGACTACTGTACTCCGCACCTCATGCTCCCCTAACGCCTCAAGCTATCCTACTGAAAAAGCACCATGTATCTCCCTCTCGGTCACCTCCCCAAGTGTGAACCAAGGGTTGGAACATATGCTAACTCGATAATCAATCATGCCATCCCTAAGTTTGTAACTGTCAACTCATGCACCTACCAAGTGTCTCAACTGGAGAGTCTCCTCTCATCCCATGACACATGGTGTCTCTTCCAAGTGCCTTGGGTGAGTCCTCCATGCCCTACTGTCTGAATGGAGAGTGTTAAAGTGAAACAACCAAAATCTGTCAGAATGCTCAAGACTAATCCTACGAACGACCCTCTCTCCACCTCGGAACTACTGATAACTCCCTCGAGGCCCTGCCTCCACTAAACATGGTGTCTCCAAACGCTTGACAATGTCCTCATTGATCCTAGGTGAGTTGCGTCCAATGCTACACCTACTATCCTTGTCCATAAGTCTCCCTAGAGGCAAAAATCCAAGAGCCTGTTGCACCGCATCATGTGTCACTGCATACCACCAAGTACCATCGCACTCCATGAAATTCCACTGTATGCCGCAACCTATCCCTGTACACCACTGGATACCCCCGACTACGGCTATACCATCATGTACCCTCCTGTGTCCTGCCTATGTCATTGCACCTATCACTCCCTGCACGTCCTCAATGCGATGCGAGTCACTCCTCCTACCCCACAGTGTAAATCGACATGCTATGGTATACCACCATGTATCTCCATGCTCCTCTGTAGACCACTTCTCCTCGCTGCATAGCCCTACACACCACTAGGTGCTATGGCCTAGAATTGGGTATGTATGCATCAGGCCACATCCCTCTATATAACACTGAAAGCTATGACCTGACTCTTTGTAATCTTATGCTCCACTACCTACTATCATACCACCGTGTAACATATGGTATCTTGCATGTGCCAAAGTGTCTGCCACTTTGATAGTGACCCCACCATGACACGCGTCATGTCCCTTCGTCCATCCTGGTAGACATGAGCACCCTAACTCTGCTCCTGCTAAGGGGGATATCTCTACTGTGCCAAACGTCTATGACCCCTAAGTCCGAAAGCTCAATGGGAAAACATTGTCTCCATACAATATCCGGTCTGGTGGCCTACCCATGCCACCTCCTCAAACCAGCTCCTGTCAGAGAATGTTAATCATCTTGTGCCCCCATGTGCAACCAAAATGCGAAAACAACCTATGGATTCTGCTCACAAATCACCTGGCCACTAATGTCAACTGGAGCTCCCCTAAGGAATGCATGCGCTCATGCATGGGGTTGACTACCTCATTAATGCAATAGCCATATTACATGTCTGATATCGGATAGGAAGTCCCACCTGGATCCCAATGCCAACTTGTGCCTCCAACACCCTTAATGTCTGAGAGCTCCCACTAAACTTTACTCTGAACTACGACCATCTCCATAAGTCTAGCCCACTCCACCGGGTACCAACTCAAAATCTCTTGCCATCCAACCCCAAGAGAGGGATCGAATGCACAAACTCTAGCACATAGAACAAGCCCGACATGCGGATGTTGCATCTTGTGCAACTCTGACCATCTCATCCCACTACCTAGGTCAACACATGAGATCTGACTAGGTAGCTCTGTCTCTCTCTCTCCAATGGGCAAAGGTGACCCAATAGTGCTGCTAACCTGGTCATCCCCTTTGGTATGTCTAGACAACTCCACCTCTCTCAATCCAATGCGTAAGGATGGCTGGTAGCAATCTAGATCCTGTCAGTGTGCCTCTAAAGTGAATCGTGCTAAAATCCCAACGTGTGGTCTCTATGCTGCCCCTCATCACTGGCTAGCCCAAAGGATGGTTTCACATCCTCCTCCATCATGGGCTCGACATGAGCCTCCAACTGCTCCTCCCTAGACAACCCAACATGCAAGACATGCTCATCAGTCAAAATTAGGTGACTGTCGTTCGGCAACTGTGTCATAGATCTGGATGCCTCTATATCTATTGGCTCTTCATCAACAGTGGGGATGTTTCCTGACACCTCATCAATGGATGGTCCTATGGGTGTATGCTCTACTTTCTCCCCCAAGGTGTCAACTAGTGCTATCAAAGAGGCCTCCAACAATGGTGACTCTTGTGCCACACTGGGTATACCAATGTGATCCTCACACTCCCGCGTGTCCTCTACCTCATGTTCAATCTCCTCCTTAGAACCCTAATGTCTAAGACAAAGTCTCCACCATAAAAATCGTCTCCTTAACTCATCCGATAATTGTCTCTGGCCTACTGCTCCTTTCTAGGAGATCTGGTGCCCTGATTCTGTCAGCTTTCCCCACATATTGTAGATGGTTGTACTCCCACAACTTGTTCACCTCTAGTGTCTATGTTGTAAGGACAAGGATGGATATGGTATGACACCTTCCTCAACTGAACCAACCTCTCATCACTCTAGTGGATTCCACCCCAGAATCCCTGCATACTGAATCTCCCTTAAGCCATGGGTAGTGTATGGTGTAACTCATCACTATGCATACATGCCCAAATCTACCATGATCTTACTGGTTACCCACAGTTGGGCCAAGATCATGCTCTGATACCACTGTAATGTTCCTAAACAAGAATTTAAGTGATAAACCAATTAAACAAACATTTCAATAGTGGAAAATTAAAAACATTTAGCAAACACCCATGAAACAATGTAACATGGAACTGTTGAGCCATATATTATGAAATATGAGAGGATGTGTACAATATATAAATGGAGTAGTGCACTTGGGCTTGTCTCAAGGACAAGTTGGACCAAACCCAGGTGGTAGAATAGTTGGAAAGATGGTTGTTCAGTTGTTGCTCTTATGCTCTGCGATGTCCTAGTAAACCACTGATCTATTGAATTCGGCCTATTGGAAAGTGCCCAAAAAATTCTTCCCTTTAAGCCTTAGACTCCTTGGAAAAAACCCAGAAAAATCCTGAAGGGAATTTCTCTAATTTTGACTTTGGATTTTTGGCCTCTTAGGAGTCGCTCTCCAACTACATCTACTGAATTTTAGCCTACAGGAAAGTGCCCAAAAACTACCCAGAAAACTCTTCCCTTTCATACTTAGACTCCTTGGACAAAACCCAGAAAAACCCAGAAGGGAATTTCTCTGATTTTGACTTTGGATTTTTGGCCTCTTAGGAGCTGCTCTCCGAATACTTCTACTAACTTTTAGCCAGCTGGAAAGTGCCCAAAAATTTCCTAGAAAATCTTGTCATTTTGGCCTTAGACTCCTTGGACAAACCGAGAAAAACCCAGAAGGGAATTTCTCTGATTTTGACTTTGGATTTTCAGCCTCTTGGGAGCCTCTGGTTACTGCTGCCAAATTCGATTTGCAGGAAACTACCTGCAAATCCACCTGGAAACATGTTATGAAACCAGCTCACAAAAACATAGAAAAGAGAGATCAACGCCTTAGAATTCAGCCTCTTCGAGGGGGCAACCTCCTTTACATTACACAAATGAACAACTCTTGGATGATACAAATGAAAAGACCTCCTTTCTATATATAGGAGTCTAAGGGGTCATAACATAATCAGAGCCGACATAACAATAATAATGTAAGGGCACAATAATAACAATAGTGGGCTTCTATGGGGCACAATAGTAACAATATGGGCACTACATGGGTACAACGATATAATAAGTGGGTTGTACTAATAACAATAAGGGGTTACACTAGTAGTATAGGGGCCTAACATGCCCCTCTCCTTCAAAAAGTGTTGTCCTCAACGCTTGAGTAGTTCTTGATGCTTCTGTATAAAATTCTTGTCCTCCCATGAGGAATTTTCAGTGGGTAAGTTCTTCCACTTGATGAGATACTCTAAAATTGGTCGATTTCGTAGCTGTCGGGTTCTTGTTTCTGTGACTGCTCCAGGTTCCAATATGATTTTTCCTTCCTCTTCAATTTCTAGCAATATTGTTTGAATTGGGATCTTTTGCAACTTTTGAATAAGTGGCCATACTTCTTCGTCCTTCTTCCATTCATTCCTTGCTTCATTTATCCAATCTGGTTGGATAATAGAAATAGCACAAAACAGTGCTTCCACATCCTCATCCTTGAAGAGTCTTCTCATTCGGTAAGGTCGCCATTTTTTAAGTGCATGTAGCGTTGCCAACATTTCCTTCTCATAAATAGCTTGCTTGTAGTAGTAAAAATACCCAATCACCTACATCAAAACATTTTTCACTATGATGTTGATCTACCTGTTGTTTCGTTTGATTTTGCACCGAAATGGCGTTATCCTTTAAAAGTTGGAGAACTTGTTGTTGATGCTCGATGTGATCTTTCACTGCTTGAACCTTTTTCTCCTTGATATGTCCTTCTATATTTAGAGTTTGAGGAGTGGTAATTTCTTCCAATCCTTTACAAGATATGGTCGGATTCATTTCGTGATGCTCGATGTGATCTTTCACTTCTTGAACATTTTTCTTCTTGATATGTCCTTTTATCTTGATAGTTTGAGGGGTGGTAATTCCAACCAATGAATTACAAGATATGGTTGGATTCATTTCTTCTTTCTCGATGTGATCTTTCACTTCTTGCACCTTTTTATTCTTGATATGTCCTTCTATCTTGAGATTTTGAGGAGTGGTAATTCTTGCCAATGCTTTACAAGATATGGCCTGGTTCATTTCTTCTTTCTCTGGGGTTGGGTCCTGGTGTATATCCTCTTCTTTTGATGTTTCTTGATCCTTTTCTTCCTCCTCTTCATACTCTATGTAAAATAATTTCTTCTCAGTACACTTATGACCTTTAGTGCATTTGCTATCACAATTGTAACAAAGCCCTTTTTCTCTTTTTTCTTCCAATTGTTGTGGTGTAACCCTTGTAGGTTGTGGAAGGCTAGGAGAAACAACACTTCCATCTTTATAGTTGTGAGGGGTAGACTTCCTTGTTGCCATAATTTTACTTTCCATTATGTAACAAAGCCCTTTTACTATTTCCAATTGTTGTGGTGTTGCTCTAAAGAAGGTGTTGCTCTTTGTATCCTCATAATGTGCTATCATTTCCTCCGTGAAAATTGACCACGTAACAAGTTGTTTACAAGAAAAAAGCCCTTTATACCATAAAAATTGATCCGGTTCTAAATATGAAGATGCAATACATACCTTTTGTAACAGTGGTACACCATGTAGATCAAAATATTGCTCCATCTGAAGTATCCAATTTACTGGATCCTTGCCATCAAACTTCCTCATCTTGCTTTTTCTTGATTTTAGGAGCTCGATATTGAAATGACTGTAACTCTGTACTTTTGGATCTTTAAGTTTTGAAATTGTGATCTGCAGTAGCCCTCTGCGTCCTCTTTCCAATGCCACAAGTCTGACCCAAATTGGATTCTCCAAGGAAGAGTTATGCCAAATCTCCCACAGTGACCTGATTATAGACTAGTTCAGTAGAGCAAACTTGTACGACGTGCCACGTGTCACTGTTTTGACCTTTGGCTCTGAAAAACATATACAAGAAACTACAGTCCGTCCTCTTTCTATACCTTCTTACGAATTTTCAATCCAATGCCCAGAGACAAAGTTATGACGATTTTCCCCAGGTCACCTATTTGGAATGTAATTTAGGAGTCTGCAAAAATACCAACTTCCTCAGATCATATCTCCACAAATAGCGTGAAAAGATCTAAAATTCAGACCCAAGGTTCAGCGCGATTTCTTCTCAAATGGGTGTTTTTTTTTGCAACTTCTGAAATGTCGCAGAAAAAAAGTTATAGCGAAAATGCCACGATGACCTGTTTGGAGCAGCGAAACCCTAGAATCCAAAGCTCTGATACCAAATGTTATGAAACCAGCTCACAAAAAGATAGAAAAGAGAGATCAACGCCTTAGAATTCAGCCTCTTCGAGGGGGCAACCTCCTTTACATTACACAAATGAACAATTCTTGGATGATACAAATGAAAAGACCTCCTTTCTATATATAGGAGTCTAAGGGGTCATAACATAATCAGAGCCGACATAACAATAATAATGTAAGGGCACAATAATAACAATAGTGGGCTTCTATGGGGCACAATAGTAACAATATGGGCACTACATGGGTACAACGATATAATAAGTGGGTTGTACTCATAACAATAAGGGGTTACACTAGTAGTATAGGGGCCTAACAAAACACCCCTAAAATGCTTCTTTCCCCTGTACTATCTGATCTCTTTCTTCCTTGATGGTTGCTCAATCAAGCTCCATGAATTTGTTGCTGGAGGCCACTGCGCAGTCTCTCTACCTAGAAATGTCTATTGTTGCATGTATTGGCTAGCTGGATGCAAAACACTAATAAAATACCCTCAGTCCTCCACCTTCCTTGCGCCTGAAAACTCCCAGCAATTGAGGGGCCTCTTGGTTGGCTAAATCAACCTCTACATATTTTTGGCTACCCAGAAAACGTGCAGTCCCTTCCTTTGCGTGGCTGGCTAAGCTGTGAATCATTTTTGGACACTCCTGCAATCTCTATGGAACAACCTCCCTAGGGCGGGCACGGATGGCCCCCAGAAGTAGAGGTTCAATCTTCCCTGCGGAAGACTTATGGATAAACAGCCAGTAGACTCGCTAAGTAGCAGAGCGTACAAGAGTGAATTTGCTTGTCAAATATTCAGAATGAAAACAAAATAGAGCTGATCTCTCTTTATAACTCCTTAGGCCCCCTTAGCCTCATGTGGGCCCTGTTGTCGCACAAAGTGTCTAAACACCGCAACAACGCTCAGATCGAGGGTTGTCACCCTGATCTCCGATCTCTCTGTTTAAGCTGCCTCCCTACAACAAGCTAGGGGGGTAGACCCTATGGATAAACGGGATGAAGGAGAACTAGCTGGGATCAACTGGCTCGGGAGACATAGCGATGCAATCGAAAACTTGATTAAGGCTTAGCAAGGGCTTAAAATTTGATTAAATTTTTAATTGATTAATACTAGTGCCTTATGGAGTCAGTGATCCAATTAATTGATTATTTGTTGCTGCTGATGAAAATAATTAACGATTGCATGAAAATATCTGCAAAATATCTAGCATGTAACAAGCATTAAACAATTCAAGCAAAATTTCGTAGATACACAATGTCTTAGCAATTAAATTTCAAGATGAAAATGCTTTAGATAACCACAAAATTTAAATGCTAACCAACTTCAAAAATGATTCACTACTTTCAAATAGTTAATCTTCAAATATAAAATTTTAAGCACATTTAACTATAGAGAATTGACAAATACCGTAAAAATTTACCTTTGGCACAAAAAAGGACGTCAATTTTTTTTTTTTTGTTTTTTTTTTAAGTTTTAGAATTTTTTCTTTTATATATTTTAAATCAAAACAAATGAAATAAAAAAAAAAAAAAATTACTTTTTACTTTATTTATTTATTTATTTTTTAATATTTTAATTTTTTGAAATTTTTAATGTTTTAGATTTTTAAATATAAAATTGAAATCATAATAAAAAAAATGAAACAAAACTAAAAAAATTTCTAAACTAAAATCTAAACACGTAAACTAAAAAAAATAAACAAAACCCAAAGATATCTAACCCTAAATCATGAAACTAAAAATAATATTATGAATATGCTAACCATACAAATAAAAAAAAAAGTCGTAATGTTTTGTTTTGGATGTGAATGCAGGTGCAGGTTTACGGATTCGAGCAACTGGACGACGGCGATGAGGGAGCAAACGCAGAGGGGTTTCAATAGGGAGGATCTTTGCAGGTGCCACGTGAGGAAGATGGACACAATTGCGCGGGTCTGAGGGAGGAAAGACACACGGAGGAAAGCCATGGTCGAGTAGTAAGGAAGAGGACGGATATGATAGTGGAGGAGGGCTTCGACGGTGGTAAAGGAATTTTCATGAGGAGCAGGGCAAGCTTTGAAGGAGCTGGAGCGATGGGTAATGTTGCGATGAAGGAGAGACCAAAACGGAGATGAGATGGAGCTAAAGCTACATAGTAAAGGAAAAGCGCAGGTTTGGATGGCGCTATCAGGCAACGATGGAGCACGATAAATGGTCAAGGGAGATAGGACTGCAACGAGGATGGCAAGGGGATGAATATGCGATGCAGATTTGGCAGCAATCGAGGAGATGGTAGCGTGGATAATGTGCAAGTTTAAGAGAGTACGGGAAGCGTAGAAAGGAAGAGCAGTTGCGGGAGGAAACTGAGATTGCCAAAGGATTTTGCTGGCAGCAATGAAGCAATCACGCGTGAGGAAGAGGAGGATGGATGCAGGTGCATGGGAGAGATGGTTGATGCAGAAACGTAGCATGCAAATGCGTAGAGGAGATGCGTGGAAATGGAGGACAACAAGGGTGAAAGTTTGAGGGCGGAGAGATGGGGCTGCGTGAGGATGCCGATGAGGACAGAATGCATGGATATGAATTGCAGTGAGGGTTTACACAGTTTTCCTTCAAAAAAAAAATCGAAATTTTTCTGCAACAAAAATGAAACTCCAGGCAGCAACAGACAGATGGCCTGGAAAACCCTCAAAATTCTCCAGAAATCTTTAAAAAAAATTTAAATCCTGTTGCTTCAGATTTGCAACCTGTGATGACAAAAACAGAACACCCAAAAATAAGATATATAATGATGAAATTAAAACCCCAAAAACCCAATTAAATAATTACAGTAATTACAAGCTGAAGGCTCTAAGTAGCCAGATCTATCATTATGCCACACATATTTTTTAAAATTTTAAGTTTAAAGTGAGGTGCTTCAAAGAAAACCCTTCATGCATCAATAATGGAAGTTCTAATGACAAGCTTGGGATTCAATCAAGTTGGGCCCTTCAGAAAATGCTGATCGGGAGTTTGTTGGTCCAACTGAAAACTTCCCCGAATGCCCGATGATCTCAAAATCAAGAATTTCTTGCACAACTCAATTCAACCATTAACGTAGAGAGAGAAAACGAAAATAAAATTCAGATTTAATGGAGATACCTGCCATTATATTCAGAATTTAAACTACCATTCAAACCCCAGTGATCAAACAAGATACCTGTGCTTAAATCACTCTTCATAAAGCTATCATCAATGGCTGAAAGGAAATCTATGCATGAAAATAAAACATCTTACAGCATTTCCACGAAGAGTAACACCAACAGAAATTAACCCCAAAGTCTTTCTTTATTGCACATGAAAAACGATTACAAGAGAGCTTTCACTTAGCACACGACTCCAAGATCGAATGATCTCAACTGAAAACTGACCTCCTATTTAAAGACAAATCTTCCAACGGCTAGTTCGAGTGATCCTTGTCAAAGTGATCTCGACCGTTGATGAGATCAAAATTTCTTTTAATCTCATCCATCGAAATTTTAAATTACTGAAGAAATTCGAAATTATCAATTAAGATGCATTTTGATTAATTAAAAAATTAAATTTTTGAATTAATTTCCTCAAAATTTTGACTTCGAATTAACCCTATGTTGGCATTATGGTTCAAGTGTTGTCCTTGATGGCAACTCACTCAGTGGATGGTACAGGTGCTCAGAAGTTGGTACAGGTGATGGCAACTTAATCAGAAGACAGATCTCAGTACAGCATGCCAAGGAAACTCATACACGCTGTTTCGTTAAGCCCAAGTCGCGTGTACACGCAAGTTCGATTCAGAAAAAGCGCGTGTATGTGGAAAGGTTCCTTTGGTTCATGGTGGTTAGACCTTGGAAGTTGTGCCTATGATTTCGGACCATTATGTCTCGACGGGCGTGTCGATCCCTAGTTTTAAAGTTGATGGTATTGTGTTACTATGGTTTTGGCTCTTGGTATTGAGAAAGGCCTAAGGCTATATAAGGAGAAGAAGATCATTAGGCAAAGATCATCTTTCGATAAGGCATGAATATCTAAGAGAGAAAGAGATCTGATATGCAGGTTCTGAGTTGGTTGATCTAAGCCAAGGAGAGATCACATCGGTTAATGGAAGACTAGATCTAAGGATAGATCGGGATCTAATGGTTTGAAATGCACTATCATGATATGGTTGATTATGCGTATTTCTAGATCTGCATATTGTCGCAATGTTACGTTCTGAGTCTAACTAATATCTGGTACAGCTGCAAATTGAGAAAGTTTATTTTTAGATCTGTACGCAGGTTGGCTTCGGTAAAAGAGCGTGTATACGCGGGTTCTGCTCATTAAAGTAGCGTATATCTTTTGAAGCTTGATTTGGGTTTACAGTGGGGTCTGACTGTTATTGCAGAGTTCTGTAGTCTGCTCTGTGTTCTGGTAACTGGTGATTGACAGGGTTCAGTGGTTCAGTGATTCAAAGTTTGGTTGTTTTATGCTTCAATGATCTGTTGTGGAAATTGAATGAATTGTGGTCTTCAGATTGTAATGTTGTGCTTCAGGAATATCCAAGTCTGAAAATGTATGAAAAGTGATACCTGGAAGAAGGAAGATTGTAGGTCAGCACCTACGTACTAGTATCTTGGCTAGTACAAGAGCAAAGGGGGGTTGGAGCTCCCTTCCAAGGAAGTTTGGAGAACGAGAGAAGGTTGAAGCCTTCTGCAGGTTGTAGCCTGCGTACTGGTATAAGGCTGCACCAGTACAAAAGATTGTAAACTGAAGTTTCATATTAAGAAAGATAGAGACAACTTGCAGCAGGTGGTTTTCACCCACATTGGGTTTCCACCTTATATCTTGGTGTTCATGTGTGTGGCTTTTTATCTGTTCTGTTATACTGCACATGTTTACTGTTAATATGATGAATAATGTCCTGATGCACTTAATTGAAGAATAAGCCAACTAAATTGTGAGTTTTCTGCTTATACGCTGTTTTACTTCGTCACAGTAGCGTGTACACGCTGGTTCACTTAACTGAAGTAGCGTATATGTTTTTGGGCATTTAAAAGTTTGATTAATCTGATAATACTGATTCACCCCCCCTCTCAGTATTATTTCCAACAATTGGTATCAGAGCAGGTCCTTCAGAGAAGCTTGATCGCTTGAAGGAAGATCATTCATCATGAGCAACTACGAGAAAGAAGCATCAATCAGGCCACCGGTTTTTGATGGAACAAATTTCAATTATTGGAAGGTAAGAGTTACTGCATATCTTCAATCTCTTGGTACAGAAGTTTGGGACATTGTAGAAAAAGGCTATGCTTTTCCTTCAGCTACTCCTACAGATCCAGATGAAAAAAAGGCATATGAAACAAATGCAAAAGCAGTCGCTACCCTATTAGGAAGTATATCTCAAACAGAATTCATGAAGGTCATGCACTTCAAATCAGCAAAAGAAATATGGGACAAAATGATCACTAGCTATGAAGGAGATGAACAGGTAAAGGAAGCTAAACTTCAAACACTCAGGATTCAATATGAGACTCTCAGGATGTATAATGATGAAAGTGTGGCTAATTATTTTCTCCGGGTAGATGAGATTGTTAATTGTATGAAAAACTTGGGTGAAGAAATAAGAGAAACTATAGTAGTTCAAAAGGTTCTAAGATCTTTATCCCCCAAGTTTGAATCTAAAGTATCTGCAATAGAAGAAAAAGAAAATCTCCGTGTTCTCACTATGTCTCAGCTACATGGAATTCTAACCGCTTATGAAATGAGAAAGGGAGGTCCATCTGACAGAAGGGAAGCTGCTTTTAAGGCATCAGGAAAAGAAGATTACTATGAAGCAAGCCATGTTCCAGAAGAAGAGGAAGAAGAATCAAATTTTGTCAGAAATCTTCAAAGGGGTTCTGGAAGGTTCAGAGGTAAGCTACCTTTCAAATGTTTTGCTTGTGGGAAAGTAGGTCATTATGCTGCAAAATGTCCTTATAAGGATAAAGGAAAAGAACCTGCTAGATGGAACAAGAAACAAAGTGCAAATAGGAAAAGCTACTACACCCATGAAGATAGTGATGGCTTATCAAACAGTGATGAAGATGAACAAGGTAATAAATATAAGCTGTTAATGGCATTTGAAGATGATGATTATGAGGATGCTATAGATGTGGATAATCTCTATAATGAAATCACTAGACTCAAGAGAAGCATAGAAGAAAGGAATGTGATTATTGATACTTTGCAATTTCAGATTGATGAAAAGGAAAAACATCTTGAAAAACTAGAAGGTGAAATTGTTGGTCTCAGAAAAGAAATTGAGAAAACAAAAACTATTAATCTTAAATTTGTCAAAGGATCTGAAACCTTGGATGAGATTATTAGTGTGCAGCGGTCTCCTCTAAACAAAACAGGTTTGGGCTATAATGGAGAAACCTCTCAAGCATCCACCTCAAAAAGTTATCTTGATGCAGCAAGAGGAAATGAGCGGAAGAACAATGAAGATAATCAGGTAAAGCAGGGACGAGTTACAAACAAAAACTATCAGGGACAATCCTCCTTAAGGATGAACAAAAGCTACAACCAACCACAGGTAAAATCTTCTCAGTTTGGCTCAAGAATAGATGAAAATAGAAATTACAATCAGTTGGCTGGTAGATTCAATAACCGCAGAAGCTTCTTCAATGGACAATGCTTTTCTTGCCACAACTTTGGTCACAGAGCAGCTCAATGTGTTGCATATAAAACAATCATGACTAGGGAAGCTCAAAAACAAAGAAGTATGACAGGGATTACAAAAAGGACCTATAACAACTTTTCGGTGCTTGAAAATGAAGTTGAATGTTCTATTTGCAATAATTTTGGTCATAAAGACTCTGAATGCAGGAGCAGGTTTCAGGAGAAAAAGGAACAAGCCACAAGCACCAAAACATGGAGAATAAAGGAACCTCAAACAGAAAGATGTGGGATAGCATTTTATGCAGAAGGACAGGAAAATCTATGGTACATTGACAGTGGATGTTCGAAACATATGACAGGTGATAAAGAAAAACTTGAATCTTATTCTACTTTAGAAAAGGGAAAGAAAGTCTCTTTTGGAAATGATACTCCTGCAACTATAAAAGGAAAAGGTATTGCTCCTTTAAAAGAAAAGGTCAAGGCTGGAAATGTTTTGTATGTTGATGGATTGAAACATAATCTTCTAAGTGTCAGCCAGATGTGTGATCAAAAAACAGAGGTTATTTTCAGATCGAATGGATGTCTTGTTCGTGATCTTGATACAGGTAAAACAGTTCTCAAAGGCAAAAGAACTCCAAATAATCTGTACATATTTGAAGAAGAACAACAACAATGCTATCTTAGCAAGGATGAAGAGCACTGGTTATGGCATCGAAGGTTGGGACATCTAAGCTTCTCACAAATAAGGAAAGCATGCAAATATCAGGCAGTTCGCGATCTTCCAGATATCAAAATTCCAGACAACACCATATGCAAATCTTGTCAGTTTGGAAAGCAGACCAGAACTAACTTTCCAGAGAAGGAAGGATCAGCTAGCTTGCCTCTTGAGCTAGTCCATACAGATGTATGTGGTCCATTTAGGAAAAGGTCACCTCGAGGAGAAGAATATCTGATATTATTCATTGATGATTTCTCAAGGTTTGTTTGGTTAGGGCTTATGAAGCACAAAGATGAAGCATTCGAAAAATTCAAATCCTTCAAAGCATTGGCTGAAAATGAATCAGGACACAAAATCAAGTGCCTCAGATCTGACAGAGGTGGGGAGTTCACATCAAATGAATTTTTTGATTTCTGCGATGAACATGGGATAAGAAGAGAATTCTCTACAGCTAGAACTCCTCAGCAAAATGGGGTTGTGGAAAGAATGAACAGAACTATCCAACAAATGGCTCGTGCTATGCTCGATGAATCAGGTACTCCTGCAACCTTCTGGGGAGAAGCCGCACATGCTGCTGTTATCATTCTTAACAAAACAAATGTCCGAGTAAACAGCACTCAAACACCTCATGAGCTTTGGAGTGGTAAAACTCCTTCCGTGAAGCATTTCAAAATCTTTGGGAGCAAATGTTATATTAAGAACACTGATGAGCAACTTGGCAAACTTGAACCTAGAGCAGATGAGGGCATTCTTCTTGGTTATTCTCCACATAGCAAAGCATACAAGTGCTACAATAAAAGACTTGGCAGAATTGTTGACAGTATTGATATAGTGGTTGATGAGAAGGGATATATTCCTAGGCAAGTTCATCATGAAGAAGATGAAGGTTACTCTCAAAGGCGAAATGATGAAGAAGAAGAACCTCAAGAAGAAGAAGAATCTCAAGAAGAACCAGAGGAGCAGACAAGAATAGAAGAGAAGACTCCATCCAGATATGTCCAAAAGAATCATCCAGAAACTCAGATTGTGGGGCAGAAAGAAGCAGGAGTACAAACAAGAAGGACACTTGCAGAAGCTTCAAGCTACTTGGCTCTACTCTCCTCCATTGAACCACAAAATGTGAAAGAAGCATGCAAAGATGAATGTTGGGTCAAAGCAATGGATGAAGAACTTGAGCAAATCGAAAGGAACAACACTTGGGAATTAGTTCCTAGACCAAAAGATAAGAATGTAATAGGAACAAAATGGGTCTTCAAGAATAAGTTAAATGAAAATGGAGAAGTAATTAGAAACAAGGCCAGACTTGTTTGTAAAGGGTATGCACAGCAAGAAGGAATAGATTTTGAAGAGACCTTTGCTCCTGTGGCAAGACTAGAGGCCATCCGAATGTTCCTTGCTCTCTCAAGCTTTCAAAACTTCAAGGTATTTCAAATGGACGTGAAATCAGCCTTCCTGAATGGAGACTTAGAAGAAGAAGTATATATTGAGCAGCCAGATGGGTTCATTCTTGGGAATGATCCAAACCTTGTATGCAGATTGAAAAAGGCTCTCTATGGGCTCAAACAAGCCCCAAGGGCTTGGTACTATCGGTTGGACAAATATCTTCACCAACAAGGCTTTTCAAAAGGATCAGCAGATAGCAATCTCTATATAAAAGTTGAAAATAACAAATTGCTAATTCTTGTTGTTTATGTAGATGATATTATTTTTGGCAGCAATGAAGAAACTATGAGTCAAAACTTTGCCTTGGTTATGCAGAAAGAATTCGAAATGTCACTTCTTGGAGAATTGACATATTTTCTTGGATTGCAAATCCAACAAAATGAAGGAGGTATCTTCTTGTCTCAAACCAAATACCTCAAGCAGATCTTGAAGAAGTATGGCATGGAAGAGTCAAAACCAGTATGTACACCCATGGTTACAGGATGCAGCCTCAGTGCAAATGATGAATCAGCAGCAGTTCACCAACCCACTTATAGATCCATGATTGGGAGTTTGCTTTATTTGGCAGGTACTCGACCAGATATTACACATGCAGTAGGATGGTTGGAAGATTTCAAGCCAACCCAAAGGAAACTCATCTTCAGGCAGTCAAAAGAATCTTCAAATATCTTCAAGGGACCCAAAACTATGGCTTATGGTATCCTAGAAATACAGATCTCACTCTTCATGCTTACACAGATGCAGATTGGGCTGGAAGTGTGGATGATAGGAAAAGCACAAGTGGAGGTGCTTTCTTCATGGGTTCCAGATTAGTATCTTGGTTCAGCAAGAAACAAAGTTCGATTGCCTTATCTACAGCTGAAGCAGAATATGTGGCTGCAGCATCTTGTTGCACACAACTTCTTTGGATGATGCAGACCTTGCAGGACTTTCAAATCACTTGCACTCCACCTGTCTCTATCTTATGTGATAATACAAGTGCAATCAGCATTTCAAAGAATCCAGTCATGCACTCAAAGACCAAGCACATACCAATCAAGTACCATTTTCTTCGGGAACAAGTGCTTGAGCAGAAGGTCAAATTGGAGTATGTTCCTTCTAAGGAGCAAGTTGCTGATATTCTCACAAAACCACTGCCCAGGGAAACTTTTGAATATCTCAGACAAAAGCTGGGAGTAGTTGATGCTTCATCCTGTTGTTGAAATTTGTTTTGTTCTACAGAAAAGTTGGTATACGCAGGTTACGGAAGGGATATGAGCGTATACACGCGGATTTATGGTGAGTAAGTCGCGTGTATGCTGGACGCTTGTTGCAGAAAGAATATCCGCGTACATACGCTGTTTTATACAGGATAAAACGCGTATATGAAGTTCTGAACAGCAAAGGAAAACTCTGAAGTTCTGAACAGCAATAGGAATGTCAGAATATTCAGGCACAGTTTCAGGGAGTGCAACAGGCACAGGTTCAGGGGGAGCAGCTCAAAAGTCTCATAAAGCATTGTTGGCATTCAGATGTTTTGGTTGTTGGTTTAAGAAGAAGGAGCTCAGAAAGAAATTCTCGTTGCTGATCTAACAAGATGTTTATCAGATGCTGCTGGTGTCTTTTCTAAATCTTGGTCTAGATCTGTTGTCTCTATGTCTTTCTTGTCTCTTTTATGGTGTCAAGGTCATGTAACGGCCTTTGTTGGTTTCCCCACTATGCCTGGGATGAATGATGAAATGTTCATGTATTATCATGTGTCTTCACATGGTTAGGTGGATGAGTCAATATTGGTATATCCCCACTAGATTGGGTGATGAATGTATGTTGAGTCTTTTGGTGATAGGAAGGTCTTCTTTAATGTATAAGTCTTTGTTCTTCTTGAAGAACATCTTTTGCAGATCTTGCCTACAGTCAAGGGGAGCATGAACAACACTTGGATAGATTGGTACACTTTGGCATACACAAAGGGGGAGCACACTTGGAGATTTCAGCATGTACTCAGGGGGAGTATGGACAGCGGTATGGACAGCAGAAGGAATACCAAGGAAGAAAATATTTTGGTCCACCCTTTGCCCTTGATGTCAAAGGGGGAGAGTGACTTGGTGTGGTGGTTGCCATCAAGTCCAAAGGGGGAGATTGTTGGCATTATGGTTCAAGTGTTGTCCTTGATGGCAACTCACTCAGTGGATGGTACAGGTGCTCAGAAGTTGGTACAGGTGATGGCAACTTAATCAGAAGACAGATCTCAGTACAGCATGCCAAGGAAACTCATACACGCTGTTTCGTTAAGCCCAAGTCGCGTGTACACGCAAGTTCGATTCAGAAAAAGCGCGTGTATGTGGAAAGGTTCCTTTGGTTCATGGTGGTTAGACCTTGGAAGTTGTGCCTATGATTTCGGACCATTATGTCTCGACGGGCGTGTCGATCCCTAGTTTTAAAGTTGATGGTATTGTGTTACTATGGTTTTGGCTCTTGGTATTGAGAAAGGCCTAAGGCTATATAAGGAGAAGAAGATCATTAGGCAAAGATCATCTTTCGACAAGGCATGAATATCTAAGAGAGAAAGAGATCTGATATGCAGGTTCTGAGTTGGTTGATCTAAGCCAAGGAGAGATCACATCGGTTAATGGAAGACTAGATCTAAGGATAGATCGGGATCTAATGGTTTGAAATGCACTATCATGATATGGTTGATTATGCGTATTTCTAGATCTGCATATTGTCGCAATGTTACGTTCTGAGTCTAACTAATATCTGGTACAGCTGCAAATTGAGAAAGTTTATTTTTAGATCTGTACGCAGGTTGGCTTCGGTAAAAGAGCGTGTATACGCGGGTTCTGCTCATTAAAGTAGCGTATATCTTTTGAAGCTTGATTTGGGTTTACAGTGGGGTCTGACTGTTATTGCAGAGTTCTGTAGTCTGCTCTGTGTTCTGGTAACTGGTGATTGACAGGGTTCAGTGGTTCAGTGATTCAAAGTTTGGTTGTTTTATGCTTCAATGATCTGTTGTGGAAATTGAATGAATTGTGGTCTTCAGATTGTAATGTTGTGCTTCAGGAATATCCAAGTCTGAAAATGTATGAAAAGTGATACCTGGAAGAAGGAAGATTGTAGGTCAGCACCTACGTACTAGTATCTTGGCTAGTACAAGAGCAAAGGGGGGTTGGAGCTCCCTTCCAAGGAAGTTTGGAGAACGAGAGAAGGTTGAAGCCTTCTGCAGGTTGTAGCCTGCGTACTGGTATAAGGCTGCACCAGTACAAAAGATTGTAAACTGAAGTTTCATATTAAGAAAGATAGAGACAACTTGCAGCAGGTGGTTTTCACCCACATTGGGTTTCCACCTTATATCTTGGTGTTCATGTGTGTGGCTTTTTATCTGTTCTGTTATACTGCACATGTTTACTGTTAATATGATGAATAATGTCCTGATGCACTTAATTGAAGAATAAGCCAACTAAATTGTGAGTTTTCTGCTTATACGCTATTTTACTTCGTCACAGTAGCGTGTACACGCTGGTTCACTTAACTGAAGTAGCGTATATGTTTTTGGGCATTTAAAAGTTTGATTAATCTGATAATACTGATTCACCCCCCCTCTCAGTATTATTTCCAACACCCTAGGGACCAAGGGCATAAAATTTTAGCAAAATAATCAATTAACCTTAGTCCCTGGACCATTTAAAAATTAATTTTTTAAAGGACCCTCGAATTTAGCCTTTGGAAAATTTAAAATTACCTAGGACCTAGGTCTTATGAGGGGATAAATAACCTTCAATACATTTTACACATGATTTTTGACATTTTTACATCTCAAGGGGGAAAACCCATTTGATATAGACCCTCATAGACTACCCAGTTCTGCGACACAAACATAATCTAGCAGATCAAGCAATTTGTAATAAAATAACCTAACCAAATAGTTAGGATTATTCCCAAATCACTTTTACATAGACTCGATCTAACACACTAGGACTCCCCTAAGATTCTAATGACAAAATCCATTCCGGCTTTGGGGTAAGGCTGAAGGAAAACTCTGCTGATCATGGATCGGTGAGACAAAAAACCTTCCGGAATGTAGATCATCACCAGAAAATTAGGTTTACCTAGGCAATTACATACATGACACGGATCTGCTGAGATTATTTACAATTTACACATGCAGACTGGGTTTACAATATAACATGATCAGGCTGATGATGATAGTCAAACGACACGGACACATTGATCAAGCACTATCCCTTTTGTGAAAAAGGGGAGTGTACTGCTATAAGTCATTGACACGTAGTGGTCAACATTTGGCTCTACTTGGGGACACGTTGCTACACTGTAGGAATGTGAGAATCCAGAATCTGCATCCACACAACACACAAAAAAACATAAGTAGCATCCATCCAAAAATCATCATATAACATTAAGCACATGAAAGATATAAGCTCTTCATTTATTAACTATCTAGTAACATGAAAAGTAAATCTAATCCTAAAACAGAAATGAAATGCTAAAAAGACAAGGTGTAGGGTTAGAAATATAATACAGAGGATGCCCCATGGCATCAGATGTCATCTTTGAAGAATAGCTTGAGCATTTGGCCATTTGCAGGTAAGTCAAGTGGTTCGCCATCCAATCTGCTCAAGTGGAATGAGTTTGGTCCAGCAATGTCTCAGATAATGTATGGTCCCAGCCACAAACTGTCAAATTTCTTATGTTTTCCTGGTTTTTCATTCTTGCAATCCCAAAGGAGAACCATATCTCCAACCTGCAAAGATATAGATTGAGATGATTTATCAAAGCTTTTCTTAATGTTAGATTGACTTTTACATATATTATCAAAAGCTTCCCTACGAGTTTCATCCAACTCCACAATTTGATCAATTCTATTTTGAACAACATCTTTATTAGTGGAAAAATGTTGAAGGAGCTGATAAGCTGGCAATTTCAGGTGCACAGGTAAGGTTACATCCAAGCCATAAACCAATTCAAAGGGACTTTTACCAGTAGCTTTCTTTTTAGTGATCCTATCTGCCCATAAAGCATACTTGATTTTGCTATCCCAAGCCCGCTTATTATCTCCTACTATCTTCTTGATAATGGTTATGAGATTTTTATTACTTGATTCAGCAAGACCATTACCCTGAGGATAGTAATTTGATGAATGAGATAAGACAATGCCATACTTGAAACAAAAAGATGAAAATTCTGAAGAACTAAAGGCCTTGGCATTATCAGTAGTGATCTTAGCAGGGACACCAAATCTAGTAATGATATTATTTTCAATGAAATCCATTATTTCAGTGGCATTCTTAGTAGGGATTGCTTCAACCCATTTAGTGAAATAATCGGTAGCAGTCAAAATCCATGAGTAACCATTGCTAGAATTTTCATGAAACTTCCCAATGAAGTCCAGACCCCAATGCTGAAAAGGTGCCTCCACAACGAAAAGTTGTAAGGGCAGGGCAGCAAGCTTCTGTCTTCCAGTGAACAGTTGGCAAGCTTGACAACTTCTAACAAACTTATGCACATCAAAAAAAAATTGAAGGCCAATAATAACCAGTTCTCATAATTTTGTGGGTAGTAGTTCTAGCAGCATAATGACCACCACAAAATCCTGAATGAAACTCAGAAACTAACTTCTTGGACTCAATTTCATCAACACACCTAAGTACAATGCCCTCAAGATTTCTCCATCCAAGGCCATCCTTCATGAGGCAATACTTAGTGGCTTTTAATCTAAGAGCCCTTCTCTTATGAGCGACTAAATGGTTAGGACATGTAAGATTTATCAGGTAATAAACAATGTCCTTGTACCACTCATGCTCTCCTAATCTCTGCAGCTCAGGCGAAGATGAATCATTAAGACAAATCAAACCAAGAGCTTTTTCATTACCTTCGGTCATCATTTGAGCCAAGCCTTGGCCTTTGACTAACTTGGTGGGTCTAATCTCTAAATCATATTCCTGTATTTTAGTAACCCACCTAGCACGAGTCCCTAAGCAATCAGTTTGAGTTAATATATCCTTAACAGCAGAATGTGGGACAAAAGCAATGATTTTGGAATAACCCACATAAGTCTTGAAATGCTTAAGAGATTTGACTAAGGCATAGGCTTTCTTTTCCATGGTATTGTACTTTAATTCAGAATTTTGAAGTGCTCTACTCATGAAAGCAATAAGCTGCTCGTGACTATCCTTGTTCTTCTGTAATAATACACCAGCGATGGTATCTTCAGAAGTGAAAGAGAAAATCATGAAATCCTTAGAGTAATCGGGACTAACTAAAACAGGGGCTCTTGCAATAGCACCTTTGATTTCCTGAAAAGCCCTTTTGCCATCTTCTTGCCAAACAAATTTTACATCTTTCTTTAGAAGACTTTGAATAGGCTTAGCTACTTCTGTGTAATTTGGAATAAATATTCTAAGAAAGTTTGTTTTTCCAAGAAAAGGCTGAAGGGATTTAAGATTATGGGGAAGAGGAATCTTTTGGATTTCCTCAACTCTTTCAGGATCAATCTTGATTCCATCTTTAGAAATAATGTGACCAAGTCATTTCCCTTCAATTACTCCAAAAACAGACTTAGCCGGATTTAAAGAAATCTCGTACTCTCTACATCTATCAAAAACTTGCCTAAGATGACTTATATGAGTAATACCATCCTTAGAAAAAACAGTAAGATCATCTTGATAAATTTCGATAAATTTCCCAATTAAACCCTTGAAGGCATAATCCATAGCCCTTTGAAACATCGCCCTAGCATTGGTTAATCCAAATGGCATTCTAATATATTCGAAAGTACCCCATGGTGTGGTGAACGTAGTTTTGTGATGATCCTCCTTTTTAACCCATACCTTATTATACCCAGAAAAACCATCTAGCAATGACATCATGCCATAACTAGTTACTCTTTGCAACATAGTCTCCATGTTCGGCAAAGGGTAATTATCTTTCTTACATGCTAGATTAAGGTTTCTAAAATCAACACAAAGTCTTATCATACCATTCTCTTTCCTAACAATCACTAGGTTGGAACACCATGTTGAATGCCTCGTCTAAGCAATAATCCCTGCTGCAAGCATCTTTGAAAGCTCCTTTTGAACCAAAGGGGCTAACTTAGGATTAATTTGCATAAGCTTTTGACGAAAGGGTTTAGAATTTTCAGCTTTCAAAGGGATAGTATGCTCCATGATATTTTCCCTATAACATTTCAATTCATCATATGAAAATGCTAAAACATCTCGATATTCACGAAGTAAATTGATTAACTTTTCTCTTTCTTCAACATTAGTACCCTTACCAATTTTAACAATCTTTGGATCCCTAGAAGTACCAATGTTTACCTCGATGTATTCGCCTGGATCCATTTTATTTTCCTCTCTCAACTTTGTGGCATCATGCCGATCAAAGTGCTGCTCTAAAGAAACCACATTCCTAGGAGTAGGATTTATGATATCCTCATGATCATCAGATCCATCCTCCTTAGAATCTATCCGAAAATTTTCAAACTCATCCAAATTGTCAAGAAAACGGATCACCTGTTTCTCATCATCAAAAACTTGCCAATGCTCTGAGTTATCTAGAACAAAAGGCCTAAATATAACTTCCAATTTTATCGTTTCCTTAATCAGCCCATCAAATAAATGCAAAGTAGAAGTAGCTACAGCAAGCTCATCCGCCGAACTAATATGCTCTCTTGGGATTGCCTCAAGGTCAAGGGCATCAAAGTATTCTATAGTATCCCATACAGCATTCTGATAATTCCTTAACCTTTGATTTTTACATGTAAATTTATTTTTAAGCTGCATGATAATTAAGTCAAAATCCCCCTTGATGCTAAGCAACTTAATTCTTAAAGCCTTTGCCAACTCAAGACCCAACAACAAAGCTTCATATTCAGCAATGTTGTTGGTTGCTTCGAATTCCAATTGATAGGAAAACTTGAAAATATGACTAAGGGGAGATCTTAATACTATTCCTGCACCTTTACCATGCGTAGACAATGCACCATCAAAATACATGTACCAAACTTTATCATTGAGATCCCTAATCTTTTTATCAACCTTATTATCGGGAAGAACTATGAAATTAGACATGATAGCATAATTCCCAATGTCAGATTGTTCTTTAATTATCTCATTATGAGGTCTCTTAGGGTCTTCAACATGGAATCTTCTCTCGGGCTCTCTATTAAGTCTCACAAAACCATCACCTCTAGGAGAGGGAATCATAGCATATGACCAATTCATTTGAATACTCCCTCCTAGATCAGAGGCCCACTTTCTAGACAAAGCATACCCCAAGCATCAGGCACATCAACAACAACTATGTCCATAACAATCATAATGTCAGGGTAAAATGATAAATGAACCTGTAAATCCTTGATCAGACTGTGAACTTCAATCTTCTTAGAATCCATGACACATATATTGTAGTAAGGCCTAGAAACTCTTAAATTAAGTTGTTCCATGACACTCTTAGTCATGACACAAGCTGACGCACCGGAATCCAACATGAAATTATTCAATTTATACCCATTAACCATCAAAGTAATAAAGAATGGCTCATGATCCTTGTTATCTGAATCTAAACTTTGCAAGTATATAGGAGCATCTTGATAATCAACCTCTGGTGCCTTCTATTGAGAAACATTCACTTGAGGACCTTCAATAGCTTTTAGTAACTTAGCCCTTTGGGAAGGAATTTTCACAATCTTGGAGACAGGAACCCAGATTTTTGCATTATTAAACCAACTTCCCAAATCGACATCTAATCCAGAGTTTGAACTTGGGTTAAAAATTCGAGGGGGAATTTGATTCCCGCTTTGATCTTTATCCCTTCTTTGATAAGTCAAACCCTTATCTTTAGCGATTTCCATGATTTGCTCTGGAGAAGGTTTTTCACCATATAATTTAATCATAATATCATCTTCATTCTCGAAATTATTTATACTAAAAGCTGATGTGGGATGCATAACATCTCGATTGTTTTCCTTAACTTCCATCCAGTCTCTCATAGACAAAGGAAACTCTTTACCCACTACATTTATTTGATTACCTACCCCAAACATTCCATTATCCAAAATCCTCCTAACTATGGGGCAAGTAGCCTCCTCATGAAGAGCATCACAAGCCCGACAGTAAGGCAGAGCATCATCGACCAAATTAGTATGTTCAAGCGGATTAGGTGGTCTCTGCTCACTAGATTGACCTTTCTTCTGCTAATTATTATTTTGATTATTATTATTATTTCTAGGCTGGAAATTTTGTGTTTGAGCTCTTTCCATTTGGACCAACCTATTCTGCAAAGTAGTGATCTCCTTAGCATGGTTAGAGGTTAATTTCGCTTGGTTAATCTCCATGCTTTCAATTTTTTGCAGTAATTTCTGAACAAGGTCATTATCAGACTCTTGGACCTCTTTTCCTTTAGGTTCTTTCAATTTCGTTGAAGCCCTATCAAAACCTGGGATTTCAGACTTCCCAGATGCTACCTTATCCTTTTCAAGCTCCACTGCTAAAGCTTGACAATCCCTATAATCGGGAAGTTTAGCGCGTCTTAACTCATAAGAAGGATCAAGGCTAAAGGCATCAATATAAAAGTCCCGAAGAGATTTATCAGTAGGTTTATAATCTTGAGGTAATTCCTTAATGATATCATTGAACCTATTTTTAAATTCTTCTGCGGTCTTATTTTCTCTCTTTTTAATGATACTGATAGCTTTTACGAGATGCCTTCCTTCTCTCTTATCTCCATACTTTTCCTTAAAGGCATCAACAATCGATTGCAAAGAAGCAGATGAATTTTGAGGCTTTTCCGTAAACCAGTCTAAAGCATCGCCCTCCAAGGTAAGAATAAAAAGGGTCATTTTTACATCTTCATGATTAAAACAAGCAGCCCTTGAATACTTACCCAGCCATGAACTAAAAGACATTAGATGAGAATTAGCATTGATTGCATTATTGCCTTGAAAGATAGGCAACTTATCCATCCCATGCTTTGGAATATCATTGGGATAACCTTGAATGTTAGCAAAGTTACAAGGGGCGAATATGTCCATGATGTCGTGCTTGACCGGGCTAGTAAAAAGCAAGCGGATATCGGAGAGGGCTTCTTGTCCGAGATTAACAAGAAGTGTACGAGAAGAGAGTTTGTGTAATCGTACTCTGAGAGCCCTTTCAGGATTAGGAGTAGGATTAACCAAACTGCTTGGATGTCTTCTAGTATACACCCTTGCGGAAGATAGATGAAGTGGAGTCGCCACCCGAACAAAAGTGTAGCTTAGAAAAACTCGAAAGGAAGGGGCCAAGGACAAGAAACTTATCCTGGCAAGTGATGAAAGGATGGGAAGAAAGGAATGAGATGAATGTCGAGGAAACCAAGGACAGGAAAAACTCTATCCCTGGCAACGACGCCAAAAAATGTTGTCGCACAAAGTGTCTAAACACCGCGACAACACTCAGATCGGGGGCTGTCACCCTGATCCCCGATCTCTCCGTTTAAGCTGCCTCCCTATAGCAAGCTAAGGGGGGTAGACCCTATGGATAAACGGGATGAAGGAGAACCAGCTGGGATCAACTGGCTCGGGAGACACAACGAGGCAATCGAAAACTTGATTAAGGCTCAGCAAGACTTAAAATTTGATTAAATTTTTAATTGATTAATACCAGTGCCTTATGGAGTCAATGATCCAAGTAATTGATTATCTGCTGCTGCTGATGAAAATAATTAACGATTGCATGAAAATATCTGCAAAATATCTAGCATGTAACAAGCATTAAACAATTCAAGCAAAATTTCGCAAATACACCATGTCTTAGCAATTAAATTTCAAGATGCAAATGCTTTAGATAACAACAAAATTTAAATGATAACGAGCTTCAAAAAATGATTCACTACTTTCAAATAGTTAATCCTCAGATATAAAATTTTAAGCACATTTAACTATAGAGAATTGACAAATACCGTAAAAATTTACCTTTGGCACAAAAAATGACATCAATTTTTTATTTTCTTTTATTTTTTAATATTTTAATTTTTTGAAATTTTTAATGTTTTAGATTTTTAAATATAAAATTGGAATCATAATAATAAAAAAATGAAACAAAACTAAAAAAAATTCTAAACTAAAATCTAAATACGTAAACTAAAAAAAAAAAAAAAACCCAAAGATATCTAACCCTAAATCATGAAACTAAAAATAATATTATGAAAATGCTAGCCATACAAATAAAAAAAAAAGTCGTAATGTTTTGTTTTGGATGTGAATGCAGGTGGTTTACAGTTTTGAGCAACTGGATGGTAGCGATGAGGGAGGAAACACATAGGGGTTTCAACAGGGAGGATCTTTGCAGGTGCCGCATGAGGAAGATGGACACAATTGCGCGGGTCTGAGGGAGGAAAGACACACGGAGGAAAGCCATGGTTGAGTAGTGAGGAAGAGGACGGATATGACAATGGAGGAGGGCTTCGACGGTGGTAAAGGAATTTTTGTGAGGAGCAGGGTAGGCTTTGAAGGAGCTGGAGCAATGGGTAATGTTACGATGAAGGAGAGACCAAAACGAAGATGAGATGGAGCTGGAGCTGCGTAGTAAAGGAAAAGCGCAGGTTTGGATGGAGCTATCAGGCAGTGATGGAGCACGATAAATGGTCAAGGGAGATAGGACTACAACGAGGATGATGAGGGGATGAATATGCAATGCAAATTTGGCAGCAATCGAGGAGATGGCAGCATGGATAACATGCAGGTTTAGGAGGGTACGGGTAGTGTAGAGAGGAAGAGCGGTTGTGGGAGAAAACTGAGATTGCCAGAGGATTTTGCTGGCAGCAATGAAGCAATCATGCGTGAGGAAGAGGAGGATGGACACAGGTGCATGGGAGAGATGGTTGCTATGGACAGGTAGCACGTAGATGCGTGGAAATGGAGGACAACAAGGGTGAAAGTCTGAGGGCGGAGAGACGGGGCTGTGTGAGGATGCCGGTGAGGACAGAATGCATGGATATGAACTGCAACGAGGGTTTACACAGTTTGCCTTAAAAAAAAATCGAAATTTTTCTGCAGCAAAAATGAAACTCCATGCAGTAGCAGACATATGGCCTGGAAAACCCTCAAAATTCTCCAGAAATCTTTAAAAAAAAAATTAATCCTGTTGCTTCAGATTTGCAACCTGTGATGACAAAAACAAAACACCCAGAAACAAAATATACAATGATGAAATTAAAACCCCAAAAACCCAGTTAAATAATTACAGTAATTACAAGCTGAAGGCTCTAAGTAGCCAGATCTATCATTATGCCACACATATTTTTTAAAATTTTAAGTTTAAAGTGAGGTGCTTCAGAGAAAACCCTTCATGCATCAACAATGGAAGTTCTAATGACAAGCCTGGGATTCAATCAAGCTGGGCCCTTCAGAAAATGCTGATCGGGAGTTGGCTGGTCCAACTGAAAACTTCCCCAAACGCCCGATGATCTCAAAATCAAGAATTTCCTGCACAACTCAATTCAACCATTAACGTAGAGAGAGAAAATGACAATAAAATTCAGATTTAATGGAGATACCTGCCATTATATTCAGAATTTAAACTACCATTCAAACCCTAGTGATCAAACAAGATACCTGTGCTTAAATCACTCTTCATAAAGCTATCATCAATGGCTGAAAGGAAATCTATGCATGAAAATAAAACATCTTACAACATTTCCACGAAGAGTAACACTAGCAAAATTAACCCCAAAGTCTTTCTTTATTGCACATGAAAAACGATTACAAGAGAGCTTTCACTTAGCACATGACTCCAAGATCGAATGATCTCCACTGAAAATTGACCTTCTATTTAAAGACAAATCTTCCAAAGGCTAGTTTGAGTGATCCTTGTCAACGTGATCTCGACCGTAGATGAGATCAAAATTTCTTTTAATCTCATCCGTTGAAATTTTAAATTATTGAGGAAATTCAAAATTATCAATTAAATGCATTTTAATTAATTCAAAAGTTAAATTTTTGAACTAATTTCCTCAAAATTTTGACTTTGAATTAACCCTAGGGACCAAGGGCATAAAATTTTAGCAAAATAATCAATTAACATTAGTCCCTGGACCATTTAAAATTTAATTTTTTAAAGGACCCTCGAATTTAGCTTTTGGAAAATTTAAAATTACCTAGGACCTAGGACTTATGAGGGGATAAATAACCCTCAAGACATTTTTACATCTCAAGGGGGAAAACCCATTTGATATAGACTCTCATAGACTACCTAGTTCTGTGACACAAACATAATCTAATAGATCAAGCAATATGTAATAAAATAAACTAACCAAATAGCTAAGATTATTCGCAAATCACTTTTACATAAACTTGATCTAACACACTAGGACTCCCCTAAGATTCTAATGACAAAATCCATTCCAGCTTTGGGGTAAGGCTGAAGGAAAACTTTGCCAATCATGGATCGGTGAGACAAAAAACCTTCCGAAATGTAGATCATCACCAGAAAATTAGGTTTACCTAGGCAATTACATACATGACACGGATCTGCTGAGATTATTTACAATTTACACATGCAAACTGGGTTTACAATATAACATGATCAGGCTGATGATGATAGCCGAACGTCATGGACACATTGATCAAGCGCTATCCCTTTTGCGAAAAAAGGGGTGCATTGCTATGGTTCGTTGACACGTAGTGGTCAACAGGTCCCTTCATCCACCCATTCGATTTTCCCTCCAAGCATATCGAATGGGTAATTCAAACTCCTATGTGGGTGCCAGGGTGGCACCCACATTCCTCTAGCAGCTAAATAAAGTTGATTTGGCCCCTAAGACCCTAAGTCGAAAGTGTGGGGCCCTCTTCCTTTGTAAAAAATGTGCAAAATTGTGTAGCAGCACCCTGTTACTAATGTGTTTGAGAAGGGACATGACACCCTTTCATCTCACCAATGCGCTACACTATGACCCATATGAAATGCAGGAATGGTTGGCACCATGGTGCTATGGCATTTATGTACATGACCCCCCTTAGTATCGGTGGTTTAGTTAGTGTTCCTGAGCCCAAAAGTACATTCCTTGATTGGTTTTTCTTGTTGACACTTATAGTTCCTCCATTCTTAGTCCTCTTCTACATATATTTCCCAAAACACACACATGTAAATAGTTGAAGACCAATGTCTATCTTTGGCAACAAAGGATTGATCTACATCACTTGTTCATCCCAATATTGATCTAGGAAACAAATTCAATGTTGAGTTTCCTCTTAAACTTGGTTAACAAGTTCACTCATATTGAATCCTCACGATTAGGCTACTTTCACTTTGTAAAATACAAAGTATCAACTAGCATACTCCTTAAGGGTGAAAATGAGAATGATAAAGTAATTGAAGGAAAGTTTTTGTATCAATGTTATTAATCGAAATTAAAAAAGAGAAATACGTCATCATAAAATGTACAATTATATATATCAATTTATATCTAGACAATATGTGTAATTGTTAGATATAAAAATTTACATCTTTATTTTTATTATTGATAATAAATTATAAATATGATCAAAATATATTTAAAACATTTATATTTGAATGTTAGATATTAACATGTATTATGCAAATTCTTAAATGTCCTCTCCTTTTGTGTTGAAGGCGTGAGTAGTTTAAAAAATTGGAATGTCAAATGAATGGAGACATTAAGAAATTGCTTAGCAAGAACATGCTTAGGCTTTCTATCCATCTTGATCATTTTACATGGCAAAAAAATCACTGATGAAACCTCCTGATCTCCATACACATGAAATCAAACATGACACTTTGATAAACATTAAAAGCAGCTTACATTGGAAGTTAAGTCTCTGTTTAAACATGGGAAAATGGAAGAAAAGAAACAAGAAGTTAGGTTTTTAATACAAAATTGTAACCTGAGCATGTCTCAAACGACTTTCATAAAACATGTGTGAATCCCAAGTAGTGATGGAAGACATGACATATGTGATTGATGACACTGAAATATTTTGCACTCTAATTGACATCAAGATTCAGACAGGTTGTGGAGACGCTCACATAACTTTGAAGTCAGGCACCATAAGACAAAAATGCATTGCCAACTTGTCACCACTTAAACTCATTTCACATAAATATTTTAAAAGCTCGGAAGAGATGTCAGTCAAGCTCCATGAACAGAAAGCAAAGGAGATAAAATGCCACATTCCATAGTATATTGAATTGTGAGGGAACGGGGGTTGAAGTCAAGACAAGGATAACCGAGGAGGGATGGGTGAGGAGCACCATTATTGGGTTTGGAGCTTTTGGGATAGTCAACCTTGCTATGATCATGTTTAATGGCCAACTCTTGTAAGTCAAATATTCAACCAATTTTAATTTGGCATTGGAAAATGAGTACTAGATTTTGTAGCATTTGGATTCTCCATATTGTTTGCTACCTGGGGCACAATCACAATGTTGAGAATAATGAAAAGGTGTATAGTTTGTTAATGTAGTATATGCCAAGTGGAAGTGTAGTAGATCCCCTGACTAATTTTGGAGAGTGACTCATGAATCCATGATCAAGTTTACACTTATGGCATCTTACATGGAATTCATTACTTCCATAGGCATGGAATTATACACTACACCCCAACAACAAAATTGTGAATTTTATTGATGTAGTGATCAATACTTACATTAGAAATCCATCACTGCAAAGGGCATTTGCAGACAATGGCACATATAGTAACAATCAAAACAAGATGTTACCACAAACATATGACATAGAAAGAAGGTAAAAACAAAATATAAATTATTTTAAAATCCAACCAAATAATAAGTGATATTGATTGATTAACTAGTATTTTTAATGGATAAGGATTGAGCACAAATTATCTCCTAAAAGATGCCTTCAATACAATTGAACAAAAATCCCTTGAGAAAAGTGAAACTTACAACATTGAAGAGAAACTTACTGACTTGCACCGCCCTTACTTTAATTTTTATCACCATATTAGGCTGGCTTGAACATCCACTCACATGATTAGAGATATCAAATTGAAAAAAGGGGCATATAAGATCCACTCACATGATTAGAGATATCAAATTGAGAGAAGGGGGCATATATGTCAAAATTTGCATGTTCCATTCCCACTCATTCCCACTTATTATATTCAAAATATATGCCCTTAGTTTCCAGAGTATATTTCTCTATATAGAGAGACCCCAAGAGATGGAGACAACATATCATGATGAGAAACACCATCGCCAACACTGATAGAGAAGACAATTTGTCATGATGAGGAGCACATGAGTGTCATGTAACCTAAAGACCACTAATTCCTAATGATTAACTTATCCTGTTCCCTCGTGTGAGTCGGCCATACATATGGGAATGATGATTTACCCATCATCATCTCCACCCCTCACATCATGTGATGGTAGCCATGGGCATGATATATAATCATTTGTATTTCCGCTCATCTATACAATATTCATCGTAGTGTTATTTATCTTTAGGAATTTTGATAGGAACCTTCAACATGGTCTACGTACACAATCACTGAAGTTTAGCAGTAAGAGGTAGATGAAAGATGGTATTGGTGTGTACAGTCAACCAGTGTTGCGTGTCGGAGAAATTTTCAGCAATTGATTCGGTTTCACGTGCTCTAGGGATCCACTACAACGTTGCTTGGACCACATCTTCTCCTATACATACCCTTTATCGAGACTACCTCATTATTAGGCACATTTCAACTTACCCTTGCACAGGGAGAGTAAATGTGTTTCACAATGGTCGAGGTTGGATAGCTCTGGGGATAATTTAATTTTTATCATAGTGATTTCTGATTTATTTATAGTTCTAGTTAAGATGTTTTTTGGAGGCGTAGTTTAATTAGCTGGAGGAATTGTCCGGAAAGTTATGGAAATTCTGGTCATATTTAGAGAAAATCTGGCAAAGGATTTTTGTAAATCCAAGTTGAAGTTGTTAAACTTCAAAATTTTAGGTGTCCTAGACGTTTTTGATGGTGTTAAATTCATTTCCACCATCAAAAACATGATTCAAACACTACCTCTACAAGATTTTTTGAAATTTTTTTGCCAGGATTTTGGTCACTTTTGGCCGTCCAGACAATTCCTCACGACTCCTTTTTTGACTAATTTGATTTTTTCATCATAATTTTTAATTTGATAGGGAATTAAATTCTACTCAATTCAATTAATATAAGTCTAATAATTTAAAAAATATAATTTTAAATAATTGGATTGCAAAATATAAATTTTTTTTTTTTATATAAAAAATAAATTTATTTTCATAACAAAAAAAATATAATTTTATAATAATTAAATATTATGATATCAAAATATTAAATCTATTTTTATAATGAAAAATGCAACTTAAATAAGAAAATATTATGTTCATATTCAATATAATAAATTTTTGGGAAATGTTATTTCTTTAAACTCTACCAAAAAATTTTAAGATTTTTTCAACCAAAAAGTCATTTAAGTTTTTTCCTACCCAAAAGTCATTTAAGATTTTTTTTGCTAATTTTTTTGGTAGTTAATCTTTCCAATTATTTATATTTTCTAATTATTTGTTTAAAAAAAATCAATTATAAAGGTTTAGTTTGTAATTTATTATAATCCCAATAGAAACTATCGATGAAAATTATCGGATATTGAGTCCCTGTCCTGTGTTTCTAATTTTATTTTATTTAATTTGAACTTAATTGAATTTATATTTCTTTTTATTTTATTTTTAATTTCTATTATTTTGATTGCATATTTTTATCTTATTCTATTTATTTATTTAGTTATTTTTAACTACTCTATATTTTTTATTTGGTTATTCAAGGGTTTCTACTAAGTTTTATTTTTACATTGTCATATATCTATATATATATATATATATATATTGCATTTTATCTTATTTTATTTATTTATTTATTTATTTTTAACTACATATTTTTTTATTGGTTACTTGAGGGTTTCTACTAATTTTTATTTTTACATTGTCTATTTATGGATTTTTATTATTTCATTGATTTTTCTTGACTCCATTAATTATTTTATAGGGTCTTAGCTCCTTGTATTAAGTCCGACTTTGAATTTTTAATTCAAGGATTTTTACTATTTTTTTATTTGGTTTACATTATTTATTCATAGAATTTTTATTATTCTAATTATGTCATTGATTTTTCAAAAAAATAAAATAATTTATTATTAGGGTGTTACTCCATTATTTTTTTAGGACCTTAACTCCATGTTTTAAGTTTGACTTTGAATTTTTAATTATTATTTTATTCTAATTATTTAAGTATATATTGAACTAGAAATTAATATTTGATTTTAATTAATATAATTTGATCTTAGTAATTGTTGTCATATACTAAAATATTAATTTTCAAAAAGCCTTTAACATTATTAAAGGTCTCTACATTGCTCTTTTTAATTTGATGCCAAGATCTACCTCTTCATCTTGTCCTCACGATGAACTACACTGGATGGTTCAAAATATCTTGGCAAAACTTCTCCTATATGATTACTATAGAAAATAATTTCTTAAAAATAAACTTATTTAAAAAATATAATTTAGTTTAATTTATAGTTATTTAAAAAAAAAACAAATTTATTTAAATAAATAAAATTCATTATATAAAAAATTTGGAAGAGGGTGGAAGGTGAAAAACACTTCCTTGTAGAGTGCCCTGCTCTTACTCACATTCACTCTCAATTTCCTAACATATGTCATACTTCCAATCTTCTTGACTTATTAAGTCAACCCAACTATAGCTATTTTGGAGTTCTTTTTTAACTTTTTTTTTCATAGAAACAAGATTTTGAAGAATCTCAATTACATTCTCATTCTTTTTCTTTTTCTTTTCTTGAGGTCTGATAGACCGCATTGGTCTTTAAAAACATTAATCACCAACATCGTCATTCATTTTATTTTTATTAAATTTACAAAAAAAAATAAAAACTATTATATATATAATTATATAAATTAAAGCTAAAATTGAAATATAATAATATTTTAATTTAATTTTTTATTATACTGAAACATATTTAAAAAAAATATTATTATTAAATAAATAAAAAATTCATATCCTATATATATATATATATATATATATATATATATATATAATATTTAATTAAATATTTTTTAATAAAAATTAATAAAACTATCTATCCCATTCATATTAATCAACCCTTAACAAATTACAATTCCTTTAAGTTTCATTAAATGAGATCCGTAATATCTATCTAAAGAGAAAATGTAGAAAGCTGAAATCCATAATATCTATTTAGAGAAAAGATATAGAATGCAACTAAATCTTTGGTGCTGGATTCAGGTTTTTAATCCTGGTTGGAATGTCGTTTAATATACTTTAAAATTTAATCTTAGGCTTTGGTTTTGCGATCTTTATAATCACTTATAATGATATATTTTACATTAGCATACATCGGAAATGTTTGATGAATGTAAATGTTTTACCATTATGTTATAATTACGATTAAGATAAATAATTAAAAAAAAATAATAATAATAAATAATATTTAGGATGAAAATTTAAAGTTAAAATTTGAAAAAAATATATATATATATATATATCTATATATATATATATATATATAACTTGAAAATCCTTTTTACTCCCACAAAAATCCAAATCTCGAAAAAGTAAGATCATCCCTAAACTAAGAACTAAGCCACATAAGTTGTGTAGCAAAACTTACCCGTGGATCCTATTGAAAACGGAGTTGTCTATAATGCGACTTTTTGAGATTCCGGTGACGGAATCCGGCGGAAGAAATTGAGATGAAATCATGATTTGTTGCAGTTAAAATGGTTTTTTAACTGCATATTCGGATTCAGCACCCTGAAAAACCCCTGGGACGCTTTCATTGTGCAGAAACTAGTTATCAAACTTCGATTTCAATAAATCACTGCCGGATTTTCACCGGAAAAAATCGCCGGAAAGGCTTTCAAAAAGTCGCATTAAAGACTACGGCATTGAAAACTCCTTAAGAAGGAGGACTTTTTATCTAGGCGAACTTAGATGAAACTAAAGACCATGCTCATTTACTTATAAATGTCCTTTATACAATAATATTCGATGGGCCTATATTGACATATTTAATCATTGTTGTAGGAAGTTAGATTGAAATTGTATCCAACCATAACTCCATTATAATTCCAACTTTGCTCCTATATTGTTTTCATGGCATATTGACATATACAATCATATTAAAATTGTTTGCAACCATAGCTCTATTATAACCCGTTGTTTGCATCTATGTTGTTGTTTTCATGGCATTGTAGTGGGAAGGGAGGGTGAGTGAGAATTTCCCTCCTCCCTCTCTTGAGGTCATTACTAATGGTGGTATTTTGCACAATCACTTTTTATTGTGATATGATTTTTTCATAAAATTATAAGGATTTTTTCAATTTTCATTTATGTTATGAATTTTTAATAATTTAACCATTTGTAATTATTTAAATAACAATTTAATCATTTGTAATTATTTAAATTTGATTTTGTCACATTTGTATGAGCTAATTTGTTTTATAATTTTTCAAAAATTTCCAGATATTTTTTTAATGTTTTTTTCTTTTTAGAAATTTATTTGTTTGGCTCAATTATTAAAACTTTGAAAGGAAAATCTATGTTCAAAATAAAGTATAGATCTAATTCATGTTTTTTAAGTAGATGAAGTCAGATACCAAATACCCAAATAAGGGTACTCTGGATCTAGATCAGGAAGAAGTGCACTGCTTTAGGTTTCAAGTATGTCGAATGTGGTGTTAGCATCTACATCTAGATGCATTGCTAACAATTCCTTTAGCAAATGGTGGATGCCAGATTTATTATATCTAAATCTAGAAATAATCCTCAAGATTTTCATTTTTTTTTCTTCGAATCACAAATATTTATTCTAAGTCACTTTTTCCTTTAATTTTCCATTACATATATATATTTGTCATTCTATCATTTGTTGATGTTGTAGCAAGTTACAAGTTTGGTTCTTGACATGGCACTTATGATGTGTCATTCCACTTGGCATATTTTATTGAGATATGTGATGTGGCACTAACAAACATCATATCTGAAATCTGAAATAAATGTTTGGATGCTACATCCGATCTTGGACTTCACATGTAGTGACTCGTTAGAGATAGCCATCATTATAGCACAATAATTTGATATCCTATATGTCCAAATCTCATATGAGTTTTCACATATGAGAGTAATCCCAGATGCCCAAATATTTATCAATGTAATGTATGTAAACCCCTTATTTAGACCATTGTAATGTATTCATATATTTATCAATGTAATGTATCTAAATCCCTTATTTAGTTCGTTGTAATGTATAATCGTTTGTTTATTTATCAATCTAATGTATCTAGATCCCTTATTTAGATCAATGTAATGTATCTAGGCACGCTATGTGCTATAAGTCACAATATGCATTGCATTGGTAAAACTTTATGAACTTAGTGTTTTAACTTCACCAAACAAATGTTGTATAAATGATCATGACTCTAAAAGCCTAAAAACAAATTCCAACTTATTATGTTTGTAACAAATTCCAATTTATTATGAAACCCTAGTTCCTCAAATTGGAAAATAAAAAATATGTCCCATTGTAGTTTTTCACGAGGAATCATATTGTGAATTTTCTAATGATTTTATGAGTTGGAAAATAGAGATTATTATAATAGAAAGTCTTAGGATTCCAAACATATATAGAATTTAGTTTAAATAATAACTCTTATGATGAGTCAAGGGATGGAAAAAAATGTATTGTAGCTATATTTATCAGTGAAATAATAAACTTCGAAGACCAACATATTGTTGGGAAGTTGATTGTATGAACCAACGATCCTATAAAATGTTGCAAGTGTATGATTTAAAATTTATATTGTAAAAACTTTAATTTTTTTCTTGTTTTTATAAATTTTTAATAGGAACGTTATCTATTATTTCAAATAATTATTTATTTGAAATAATTACGATATTGTATCTTAGCTTATTCATTAGTCGTTTTGGCGAACTATTTCCTAAATCCCATAATTAGTCTTTCCTATATGTGTGAAAACACTATAATCGACTCCTAACTATCTAGGAATGCATAATAATATATATTAGTTAGAATCTATAAATACATGTGGTCACTATTTAGGTGATTACTAGAAGAAGTGGTTATACCAGGAGAATAACATGACTTGCCCAACATGCCAAGAAATTTTTGTCAAAATTTGAATGAAACAACAAAGAATCATCAAAATACCATGTAAATCAATTTATGTTAGTGGTTAGTTTGATGAATGTTGAACATGAATATGTTTGTGTAGATTATTTCTTTAACATTTGAAGGTAAAGCATCAACATGTTATTTTTCTCTTCCCCAATGTACTATTTTAAATTGAAATGAGTTTGAAACTATTTTTACTAAAACTTTTGGTGAAGATTAAAAAGTTGCCACTTTAGTTTTAGAGCTTTCCATGATTAAAATGAACCAAGAGTAAAAAAAATTAAAGATTTCAATCAATAGTTTTTAACATTAATGGAAAAAAATTCCTAAAAATTGAAGCCATACTGCAAATGCCATCATACAGTTTTACACTATATATCTTCATTAAGCATTTCCGATTTCATGAAGAGAGATGATAAAAATACCTTAGCTAAAATTATTAAGAAAACTATAACAATTGAAACTCAAATGCTTATCATTGTAAGTAAATATTCATCAAAAGGTAAAAAAGAGTTTCACTAATGTAAAAAAATCATAACTACTAAAACTACTAAAGATAAAAAGGATTCTTTCAATATGGATGGTTTACAAATAATAATAACAAAACCTTAAAATGTCATATTAGATTTCAAGAAAAAATTAGGAGAAGAGTCATCTTATAGGAGACCATGGGGACCATTTATTATACAAAATAATCCACCTCATACAAACCAAAATCCTTCTACTAATGAGATTAATATTGAGGACTTTACTTAGGATAATTTTTGTAATGCACATAATATTTCTCATTTGGAAAATAATTATCAAGTGTTTTGTAAAATTGTGCAAATTGTTTGCTAATATTGAGGGAGATGAAGCAAATCCTTTAGTTAGTGAGGAATAGAAAGAGGAAGAGATCCTTGAACCATCAATCAATGTTATCAGGTACATTTCTGGGGGGTTATTGATGAAGACAAGGATGAGCTAGAGGAAATTTGTGCCGTGCAAACAAGAAGCAAAGGTCCTCCCTCATCCACCGTAGGATCTCCTACTTCCTATCTCATGTATAAAACATATTCTAGTAAATGAATTTAAATATAGGTAAATCCATTGTAATTATATATAGTTTAGAATATGATCTGGTAGAAGGTTTAAAGAAAACTATAGATTTTTTTTTGAATTATCTAAATTAACATAGCAGGAGAACAAGTTGGAGCACACACTAGGTAACAATTTAGAAAGTAATAATATAAATACTGAAGAAAAAGATAAAAGTAAATCTACTCAAATTTATTTATGACAAAATAAATCGAATGTAAATGATGCACTAATCACAGAAAAATCTAGTTCAATTACTCCACAATTCTTGTTAACATTTGAAATTTATAATTCAAATGCACACAATTGCTTGGTTGATTATTGGGCATGTTCTAATTTATGTAATATTGAATTTGTAAAAAGTTGAATGTAGGACCTAGTAAAATAAGCACTCAAATTGTTTAACTAGAATGTTCAAAAGTTAAAGTGCTAATAAGAACATGTACTAATTCATTTTTATATTTAGTAAATTTAGGTGTAAATAAAAATTTATGATTTTTGTTCTTTGATTCCTCCAAGTCAAGTGAGGGTGCAGGGGTTGGATGGATTCTCATAGGTCCTTAGGGGAACAAATATATGACGTCTTGTTGCTTGGATTTCCAATGAAAAAAAATGGAGTTGAGTATGAGGCTTTAATACATGGTTTGAAAAAGGTGATAGGTTTGGATGTTAAACAAATCAAGGTAATAGGTGATTAAGAAATAGTTATCAAACATGTACGAAATTCAACTCATTGTGTTTCGAATGACCTTAAGAATTATATAGATGAGGTATGGAATCTTATTTTTGAATTTGATGCATTCAATATTATTTTTGTAACTATGAATCAAAATGTAGATGCTAATTTTCTTTCAAATGTAACCTCTATATTGACACCATCAAAAAAAAAAATTGATGAAGATTTTTCTGTTGAACTGATTTATAAACCTTCGATACCAAATAATATTACATACTGGGGGATTTTTACGACAGTGTCAATATTTTGGAATTACTTAGATAGGAATATACTTTCAAGATATCAATCATTGATGAAATTGTTAGAAATACACAATGATACTAAGAGGGGGGTGAATCAATATCACTTAGTTTTAAATTATTTTAACTTCATTAATCTTAAAAATAAAATATCATCACATAATCAACAATCAACACAATGCATGAACACATAAATCAAATCGAAAATTAAAACTTGAAGAAGAAACACTTGAACGCTTTTCAATCAATCTTCAATTTATTACAACCTCTTGTGAGTACACAAATGCTTTCTAAGCATTAACTTACAAAAAATTATAGGATCCAACATGTCAAGAAGATGAGGATACAAATCCTTAGTAAGCACCAACTTAGATTTATTCACTATTCAAGAATCAATATTTAGGATTAGTGAAGGAAGATCTACTCTGTTGGTAGCTTGTACCCAACATTTCTCCTCTATCCAAGACTTGGCTTCTAACCAAGACTTGGTCTCTAAGCAGAACTCAAACTTGACCTCCAACAAATCTCGGTCTCCCAAAAAGACTCAAAATCCAAACAAAATTTGACCTCCTCAACAGGACTCAACCTCCTCCAAAACTATATCTCAAAATTCTCTAAAACAGACCTCGATCTCAACAAAAAATGGCTTTAAATAGCCTTAATAGATTGAAAAACCTTCCCAAAATGCGTTCCAAAGATGCTCGTACAACTTGGTCATGGTGGAAAAAATGTCATACAAAGAAACTTCTCCAACTCGACTTCACTTCACTTTAATGATCCATGAGGTATGAACCTTAGACCTACTCCTTCTCTACCCTAAAACATAATAGAATTCCTTGAGTGATAGCTAAAAAATATCCTTCTCGTGCTTGTTTATAGTGATTTTGGAGTCTAGAGTAAGCCCTACTTGTCTATTGGCTAGGCTAACTAGTGTTATACTTTTGAAAATGACAAAATATTTAAATATATATTTACAAATACATTAAAAAATACATTTCTCCTCAAGCATGAGGAGTTTGTAGGCATACCCCCTATTTTCAAAAAGGTCTCAAAATATTCTATTTGAATATGTAACTTTCTCTCTCATTTGGACAAAATTTGATATCAATAACAACCATTTTCAACAACATCCCCCTGTTGCAATGACTACACCAACCTCAATGTTTGACCTATTTCAAAATTTTGGAACCCCACATGCTAGACTCCTGACCTTTGTCTTTGACATTATAGGGCTTCTCATCCTACCTTGCATTCTTAGGTTCTTCTGAGACTTGGGAAAATCTCAAATCACAATGCCTTCTTTAATTTTTCTCTCCTTAGTTGCTAATCACACTTGAAGACCTTAGTTTAACCCTTGATGATGAAATCTTCAATCATCCTCCTCTAGGTCTCATGCAACTGCCTCTCTGCAATAACTGACCTTCACGATTGCACTATCACATAGTCGCATGTGTAGAGTCCAACATTTTCACGACTAGGTCTATTGTGTGATTTTGCGACCTCAATATCAATGGGACTTGCAACCAGGAGCATCCTCACCATTCGATCTTTCCCTATGAAGGTCACATGTGACCCTTATCAGTCACTCGTTCTGCTTTAAACCCCTCTCCTTCCACACATGCAACTTTATTTATAAACAAACCACCCTCTCTCCTTCATTTCATTCCTGCACGATGACCTAGTAGAGCGCTCCTCGACTGGTGACCTTACAACTCCCAGGTATGTGATGCTCTCTCTGTTGCCTTAATAATTGCTTCTGTCAAATTTTCCACATGTTCACACCCTCCCTACTTTGCCTCTGCGAATTCCTAAACTCTCTGATGCCATAGGATTCTAAAACCTTACCACACTCATTCTCTACACCTTATCCATTATTCCTTTATACACTAATCATGCCCCCCTTTGTGCCTTGGCTCCTTGTAACACTACCTTCCTTCCTTACCTATCATATATACGACAAATTCTAGAAACTCGCCCTTAGTTCCTCCCACCTCACCACTCCTCATGCCCTCAGCGATTTTTGGATATGCAAAATCACAAATATCACTCCTCTGGTCAGTTCCTAAACCCTTAGCCAATGATTAATCAATCTCGACAATAACCTCCAATCCCTTAGGTCACTAAGGTCATTCTAAAGGAAATTGAAAATTCGATTGGCAGTTTTGAACCATATGCTCAAACTAAAACCTCTCTTCATGCCTAGGTCACCAATATTCCATGAAATCACAAGTCACAAAAGTAGTCAGGTCATATCTCTATTGCTAATGACCTGCGATTGGACCCTAACATACGATCATTCCTCCTCTCACTTGAATTTCAAGTTGTAATATTGTAATCAACTATCTTGTGACACATTTAACTCTGTGATCTTGCGACCAGTCATTCGTCTTCCTTGATTGCATAGTCGTAAGTCACGATAAACCAAGACAGAGAAAGTCATTATGTGTGACTTGTAACCAATGTGCTCCTGAACTCCTTATATAATAACTCAGTTGCATAGTTTCACCAATGGGAAAAAGAATATGTCGCGACTTGGGACTTGCGTCTACCTTGCTCCAAACACATTTTTCATCGAATAGTCGTGTCAACACATTCCGACAAGTCAAACTCCCTTACAAATTGTGACCATGTGACCTGTTGAAAACTGTAACCTGTCCTTGTGAACATCTATGCGACCTATCTCACAAAATCAAGATCGCGACTTTCTCTGATAACCCAACTCTACCCAAGCAATCTTTTATTTTGTACCTGTCATATTTTATTTGTGATTAGTGATTTTATTCATGTTAACCTTGTTTCCTTGGGATCATATATTTGAAATTCTAGGGAATGTTGATCTCAATTGCATTAGAATTTCATCATTCTCTGGAGAGATGGCACCACCGATAGTCAAGATTTCTCATTGAGGTTCCGGCAGGAGTTAAACTAGAGTGAAAAGCAACATAGAAGGGGTCATTTATATCCCACCTACTCTACCAATCTATGGGGACACAACATGTAATCTCAATAAGAAGACAAAGCTAACATGGTGGTACATCTATTCGATTTTTCTAACCAAGACATCCCTAGAGACAAGGAGGACTTCAGAGTTTACATCAACATAAAAGGATCTTGGTTGCATAAGGTAGCTGCACGCCCACCAATATTCCCTTTAGCTGAAACAATTGATTGGTATTGCAGTGTGAAAATGTCATGCAATGGGCCATCAAAGGACATGATGGAGGTATTCTAGAATCTTTTGTTGTTGTTGACATTTCCAACCACTACAAACTTCCTGAGCGAGAAGAATATTTCAATACTAGGTGGCTGACAGAATTCAATGGAATTTCCAAAGAAAACAAGGATATAATGAAATCATAATGAACCCTCCAAGTTCAAGGTTAAACCTGATCAAATTTAGAGGACAAAAGGCCTAATAAAAATATACTAGTCGATGGCTACTATGATGAAATGGTTGCATGGAAGCGCTGATAGAGATACCATCCTTGGATCATGGGTATCTATAATGCATACAACTACTACTATAGGTACCATATTCAATTGGGAAATCATCTTGGATTCTCAACTTAAGAAAAATATTCAGGCTTCCAAAGATCCAAAAAAGGGTAAGTTATCATAGTTATACATGGCTTCATATCTTCTTGATGCGGTTTGTGCAAAATTCAAATTCAAAGGATGGAGTTTGAGATGGATCCTGGAGGTACCAGCTCTAGTACATATTTATTATAAGTGATTTGGGATCTCATGTTGTAAGCCTTCCTATTAAACTCCTATAGATTCATTCATTTCCCCCTTATTTCAGGTCCTCTTTGGCCATGACCCACCTTGTATGTCAGAGCGAGCTCAGAATACCATTTTTGAGGTGATAGACTAGTTCCCAATTAGATAAACAACATATGTCAGGGTTTTTGGCGTGTATAAGGGCCCCCATGCTCTACCAATGACAATGATCAATAGGGTTCTCTTGTAGGAATATTGTTACCAATTGACCACGAGATTATCCAAAACATCATCCAAAGGAAAGAAGGGACCATGGCTTGTATTCCTATTAATGATTGGGTCATACTCTCTTGATAATTTCAAAGAAATCGAAGTTAAAGCTGAAGAGATAAAAGGTTTATGTTTCATTGATATGATTCTCCAGAAGTATGGTACAATGGGGATTGCAACCTCACTTTGTAAAGCAGGTTTCTTTGGATGCTCCTACATACATCAACAACCAAACAAAGAGGACAAGGTCAAAAAATAATATAATGCATCTAGGGAACTAGGTCCAAATGAGCAACAAGATGAACCAAAACAAGAGGGAGAGCAGTCAGATGACAAGGACATAGAAATTATGAGCCTTGAGAATCAAAATCTTTGCTTAAGAGAAAGAAGGAGCAACAAGATGAAAAATAAAAGAAGAAGAAGTAGAAAGGTGACCGAAAAAAGTGAACCGATACATAATCAAGGAAACAAGGAAATCCATAGGAGAAACAAGAACAAGATAAATAAGGGGAAAGTATGGAAGAAAGGAATGTTGTAATAGCTTGTATAAAATAGGAAATGAAGAGGAAAGGGCAAGAAGAGATATGCAAGAAAATTGATGAAGGTGGAAGGAAGAATGGAGAATAACTCCTGAAGGAGCAACAAGATGAAGAAAGGAGGGAGAAGCTAGAGGAGGAAGAACAAATTAGGAAGGAGGAAGAATAGTGAAAAGTGTAGAAAGTTGGACAAAGAAAGAGACAAGAGGAATGAGAAACAAGGAAGAGAAGAGAAGAGGAGGAAATAAGAAATAAGTAGGAAGAAGAAGAAGAAACAAAAGAAAGGTCCAAGAAAACCAAAGAAGGAAAGTCGAAGAAGAAAGAAAAAAATAGGAAGAGGAGGAGGCTAAAATCCAACAAGACACTCTTACTAAGAAGATGGAACTAGATTGACCCAGGGAACAACAAGGCGACACAACATATGATCAAAAACTTCAAGGATCTTAAATGCAAGTATATTTACCTCCTTTTGATATTCCTCCCTCCAATCCAATTACTGGCAGAAATCTTCCATTAAAAGAGCTAGGTATCCAAAATGAAGAAGAGGAGGAAGTGTTAGATATTACAAGGTGGAGTTTTTATTAGATCTAGTGCAAAATCATGCAGGAAAGGAGAAAGTGTTATGCCAAGAACCTAACTAAGCATATATCAGTGGTTACAAAGAAAGAAATTGTCCTAGATACCATAATGAACCCTAAGATGATCACTTCAGCTGGAACTCTTTTGTCACTATAACAAAATTTAATATGAGTAGATTAAATATACGAGTTGCTAAATTACAGGCCAAGCTTCATGCTACTGAAAAAAGAGCCGCATAGGTAGAAGAGGAAAACCAGGTTTTGTGTTTAGCCCCTTCAAGTAACAAAGGATTGCAAACATCCATTCAAGAGGAGGCAGTGACATTAGAATATGATATGACCTTGATCTCTCAAGAGATGATGAATTTGAATTAGACTATATCACCATTTATAACCATACAAGCAGAATCTAAAGAAAATATGACTTTGCTCAAACAGGCCACCACAACTATCAATAATATACATGATTGGACTACTCAATTTACATATTCACTAGAAATTCTCACAAAGAAGGATTGGATAAATGATTAAAATGACAAGGTTCAAATCTGCATCAAGGTCCATTCACGTGACAAGTTAACAAAATATGTGGATGAAGTATTATATTCATATAAGCATATGTTGAGTGGGATGGAATCTGTGATCGAAGTGCACAAAGTACCTTCTATTGGGCCAATCAGTGAAGTAAGGCCACAATAAGAAGTTCTGCATGAAATTCAAGCATTCCTCAATCCTTACAAACATGATGCTACCATGGAAAGCTTACAGGTTACAAAGGAAATAATTACTCTGTATGTGGTAGAACATGTAAGGATATACACCAAGCTTGTGACCCTATCTAATCAGATCAAGTTTGAGAAGAACACTCTTTTTCTGGATGCCCTAGAATGCTTTCACATACATGGAGACAAGAAACAAGATAAGGTTATTAATATTGAAAATGAATACAATATTTGTCATACATATCTTGTATAGGAATTGCATCTAGATGTCCCAGATCTATCTATAACTAGATTAGCAAATAAGAGAATTTCTTTCTTCAAGTAATATGATAGTGGTAGGATAAAAGACTAGGATAGAGTAGATAGTCTCATAGGAATGTGAAGGGACATGACGTAATTCAAGAGTCACAAGGGTAGAGAAAAAGTCACCCATTTTTTCTATAAATATGTCCTCATGACACAATGTAAAGGACTTTTGGTTTTGGACTCATTTTGTGCATATTGTTTGAGAACTAATAGATCCTTTGGCGAATGCAAGAAGTGATTTCATATTTATACTCATGGATTTGATGGGATTCTCATGTGATGGTGCTATGGATATTCTCAACTTAATGTTTCAAACTTTTTTAACTTTGGCGTGCAGTTCCTTCATGTGTCATCATGCATTGTGGGATTGATATTATTGTGAATGGATGGTATATGATTTATTTACTTTATGTTCATGTTGATGAATTGTTTTATTGACTTGAGCACTACATCATTGTAGGATTGTGCGCTTACTTATGCTCTCATAGCATTATTGATTGCAAACTTATTCATGATTGAAAAAATTATCTTTGTAATGTGTATGTGTCCGATTTGAAGCTTTGCTAACATTGCTTTTCTTGAGATTCATGCTTTGATGTTATGTTTTTTTTATTCATAGTATCTTACATGTTGAATTTCCATGGATTGATTACTTGCATTTGTTGAAGCTTTATTTTTTCTCTAACGATTAGTACATGTTCCATCCAAAGAATATTTCAATCAACAGATGGTAGTTGGGCCCACATACTAGATGGGACTCCTGAACCAAATGATGTAGAATCTAATTGGGACTCTACATCGGGGAGATCCCCTAGATGTTGGTGGTATATTCCAACCTGTCAACATATTTTTGGTGCTAGAAGGAGGGCCATCTTATGAAATGGCTGACACTAACACCCATCCTCTTCATGAAACCTCCCAGCAAGCTAGTAACTAACATACCCTCATTATTTCTTTACCTCCTGATCATCCCTCTTTAGGGTCACCTTTCGGTGACACTCCCTCTATTGACACTCAACTACCCTCACTTGAAGATGCCCATATTAATGAAGTTCCACCTCATTATGAAGTCACATATGCGCAACTAAGATCTCTACGTCCTGTTACTCAACATTTTGCTAAGAGCCTCAAATGTATCCCCACCACAAGGTCCCTTCCTCATGCACATGCAACTCAACCTCACCATACCCGTAAGGGCATCCTGGTAAGTTTAGTATAATATTTGATTAATATGACCTTGGAGGAATATGCAGACACTGTTGAAAGACTTTCAATCTAAGGTTTAGAAAGTCATCCTGGTTTAGAAGAGGAAGGTTGTGGGGAGCAGAATTTAGAAACTAGGAATTGTCACCGACAAGAGAACATCGAGAATGTGAGACCAAGAGGTGAAGGGTCTAATAGGAATCAATAAAACTTATATAACAAGGAGGAACCTTGGAATGAAAGGAATATTAGACTTGATAGAAATTTGAGGAATCTTGAAACCCCAAAAATATCAGAATTCTAAGAAATCATAGGGTCCCTAAAGGGAATCAGGAAGAGCCCCCCCACACTAGTGAATGTTCTAAGTTTGGTTCTGAAAGTGATGAGGAATACAATGTAAACCAAATGGCCTACCATCCACCAAGAGCTAACTGAAAACAACATTTGGCTTAGATGGCTCAATCTCCTTTAGGTATTTAGGTTCAACTTCATGACATGCCCCAACATCCTGAAAAGCATCTCCTGAAATATGATCCGGAGAAAGGAACCACTACTGAAGATGATATTAGTAACTTTTATCTGACTTTGCAAATGATGAGAGTACAATATGATGATGTTTCTTTAGGCTCTTTCCTCATACTCTGGAGAATAAAGCAGTCAGGTGGTATCACTCCCTACATGTAGCTTCTATTCAGAATTGGGATGAATTTCAAAATACTGTTCTCCAAAATTTTGTCGAAGATAAGACACCATCCATGATTCTTATTGAGATAATTTCTCTGAAGATGGATATGAAGGAGAAGGTCAAGGACTTCAATCAGTGATTTACTACTATCCTGAATAAGTTCCCAACCGATGTTGCTCTTGATGATTCCATTAATGTTGATTATTATGCTAAGGCATTACCATGTGACATTTCCATGTTCATGAAGAGGGAAGAAAAGGTCACACTATTAGAGAATTTCACGGAGGCACTTGTTGTTAATAACCACCACCTTTCAATAGGGGCACTCAAACATGACACACACAAAGATTCAAATACTTCTGGTAAGAAAACTCAAGCCTCACCTAGAAAATCTCTTGATAAAGATTCTTTTGATTTTGACACTTTAGATAAATCCTTGAAGCAGTTGACTAATGAATTTTTTGATTTGAAGAGAAAGGATATTGAGAGTTCATCAAGCGACAAACCTTACAAGCCTTTATTCAATAAGAATAACAATCTATCTGCTTTCTCAGAACTCTAATGCCAATTTTATTGTCAAAGAGCTTGGCATGTATAATTATTGTACCTTTCACCAAGCCGCTCATTCATAGAAGACTTGTCCACAATGGATACATAATATGACTATTGTGGTGACTAAGGTGCTCGAGGATGAGACAATTGGTGAAGAAGATGAATAAGCAAAAGATGATGAAGAAAAAGCATCTCCTCCTGATGATAATGAAGGTTCCCCCATCATGGAATTTGAAGTTACTCTGGGAGGTGAAGTTCAGTCTATCCAGGAAGCCTCGATTGGGGAAGCTACTCATCCCAAGACCCCAAAGACGTATAATCTAAGGAGTAAAGGACTGGTTGTTGAGCCTGTGCTGGAAGAAATGAAGGCATTGTTAAGATGTATCTTTGCCCAAAGCAACCTTACCTAGCATTCTATTTTATCTCTTAAAACTTCATACAACCAAGATTTGAAGAGCACTTAGACAAGCAATAAAGGTAATTCCAACACTCCTGAAACCCTTGTTAAGTATTCACAGCCTACTTCTACTACTCAACCATATAAAGAGGAAACTATGTCTTAGGATATTGGATATAACATTATTGAAGACATGAAGAAGACACACGCTAATATTTCACTTTATGAACTGATCAGGCACTCAGTATTTAGCTCAAAAATAAAAGTTCTCAGAATGGTTTGAAACTTGAACAACTACGTCCATCTCGGAGAAATGATCCTAACGCAACTTGTTTCACTGAAAACCGAGTTCGTATGAGGAAGTTATTGAGTTCTTTTCACTTTGCTAAACATGCGAAATTTGGAACAACAAAAAATCTGAGTCACTGCACAGTTAACAGTCTGTACTACTGATGTGGTAAGTGACTAGGCAGGTTCAACTTTGCTCAAAATTCAGTCATGCTTCGCCAAGTGTCACAATATGATTGGTTGCAGTCTGGTGATGTGGCAGGTACGTTGGTGCAGTTTGATTGGTTAGTTTTGGACCAATGAGAGAATGCCACATGGCAAGCCTAGAGGCTGCCACATGGCACCTCCCAACGGCCTAGGCAGAGGGCATGCTTCAACAAAATATTGTATGGAGGTGTCAGGATTCGACCCTACGACCTCCCTTCCGTAGACCAAAGCCTTCAACCAGCTCCACTAAGTTTGTTGCTTAACTGTTATAGCGCACAATGCCTATTTAGATTTTACCGTGTTAAGGGTTGTGGTTAGGGGAGGACCAATCCTCCCCATGTGAACGTGCCCACGGTTACCAAAAAGGGTTAAATGCAAACGGCTCTACAAACAACACCACGTCGGTTAGTGCAGTCCACATGTGAACACACAAAAAGTGACACAATAGTTAATGTTACACCAAATAGTTATGTCAACGGATCCAACGCAAACGAAACCACGATAGTTAAGCCATGTGCCCACTCCTCCAAATCTGTCGAGTCGCAGTTAGTTAACTGCGCGATAATTGCGTGCTAATCCACAGTTAACAACTAATTAACTTCACTTATACTAATTAAACTCAAGTTTAAATCAGTGGAATTTTAGTAGACTCCACTATTTTTGTGCCAACCCCAAATTTAGCAGCCCTAACTGGAGTTCTTCCAGATTTGGAGGAGAAATTGTAGGGAAAAATTGTTTGAGCCATAACTGGAGCATTTTTCGACCAAATTGAGCTCAGGAAAAGGTGTTCCTAGCTAATTTTGACATTTTGAACACATTGGTGCAGGTATCAAGAGCAATAGAGCTTTGTAAACAACATTTTTTTTTCCATATTGAGCTAATACAGAGGCCCAAGCCATGGAAGTTGGACCAAGGAGATGTAGCCTAGGAGGGGTGAACTCCTTCATCAAAACACTGTGTTAAAGTGTTCAATTGATGGTTTTCTGTACTTTTTATAGCTGTTGTTCAACATTATTCTTTTAAGCTATTTTTTTCATGAATGTCACATTAAACTTGATGAAATTTACCTGTTTCAATCACCAAACAACCTAAGGAAATCTATGCACAGGAAGCAATGAACAAGCATGTGTTTATAAATATATAATTGAAATTAGCACAAGAAAAATAACATTCAATAAAAGATCAAGTTGGCATCAGAGCAAAGGTTTATTTGCTTGATTTCCTGAGTTTTGTGCAAGTAGGGTTTTAATGGTTGCAAAATTGTGATGCTTATAAGGTTAAAGTTGTAGAGAGGAGAAGGGAAACTGTTGGTTGCAACTCCTGAGGTTATGCCTAGAAGAAGGAGAGCCACAAGTCCACAATATCTATCACCCAAAGTTCCAATTCCAGCTACACTTGAAACTCCTCAAGTTTTTCCTTCAATTGAGATTGAAGAGGTACAAGCAGTACCAGTTTATGAGCCTGACTCCACAACCATTATGTCTAGAGAAAGAGAGCATGAAGGTCCTTCTTTAGAAGAGGAAGAATTTAAGAAAGCTTTCTACACTTTAACTGAGATGGTTAAAGTCCTCTATGAAGAGAGGAACACTAGAATGGTTGGAGGGAGTTCTAAACCTCCACATGGAGAAGGAAGCTCAGGAGACAAAAAAATATGATAAGAAGGATTCCAAGGGTAATGGAGGGAAGCCACCTCCATCTCCACCATATACATCATCTTCATCATCCTCAACATCTCAAACATCTTCCACTTCCACCACCAAAATTTTCCATACTCATTCTCAAACCCCATAAGGAAAAACTCCCTTACTCAAATTGGACATTAAGTTTGAACTTCCCATGTACAATGGTGAAGTGAATGCATAAAAGTTAGACAATTGGATTCGACAATTAGAGGTATAATGCAAAATTCAGAACCTTCAAGAAGATGACATAAAGATCCAGTTGGCTTCATTGAGGCTAGAGGGAGCAGCATTAGTCTAGTGGGAAGCAAAGACTCAAGAAGAAATTCGAATTCATGGTAAGATATCCATTACTTGGGTTGAATTTGTTTCTGGAATTAAAAGACAGTTTTACCCTTTAGCCTATATGAAAAAAGCCACTATGAGTTGGCATAATTTTAGGCAGCTGAAAGGCCAAACAGTCCAATACTATACCAAGGAGTTTAGAAAAAGGGCTTTGTTGTTAGGAGTAAATTTGAATTCTCGAGATACATTGTTGAAATATATTGGGGGTTTACATTCCCATTTGAAACATATTATCCTTATGTTCAATCCAAGAAATTTGGATGAGGTATGTGTGCAAGCCATGCACCTTGAAGCAAGGGGAAAGAAAATTCAGGAAGAGGGTAGTAAGAAGAATCCATTCAAGGGTAAGGAGAAAGAGAAAGGGGGAAAATGGAAGGGAAAGAATAATGCAAGTGTGAAGAAAGAAGGGGAGAAAACAATATGTCAACATTGTTCTAAAGTTGGGCATGATGAAGCCCATTGTTGGAAATTACATCCCGAACTAAGATCCAAGAAACAAAACAATAAGGTTAAAAAAAAGATGATCGCTATCACACAACATGAACTTGGTTCAGATTCTGGTGATGAGACCAAGATTTCAGCCATGGTTAAAAAAGGGAAAGAAGTTATTGCAAGCACTAGTTCCTCACACAATCAAAACAACACTCCAAATGAAGAATCAAGAATAGAGTTGTTTCATGTAAGGGTAATTTCAAATCATACAAAGATTGATGCATTATTCAATAGTGGGTCACAATCAAACTTAATTTCAGAAGACTTGGTTAAAAAACTAAACCTTGAAACTGTACCTCATCATAGGCCATATCCATTGGGTTGGATAATTAACAATGCAAACTTATAGGTTACAAGGAAGTGTTTGTTCAAGTTTGCCATTACTGAAAAGTTCATTGATGAAGTTGAGTTAGATGTAGTTCCACTTGACATCTCAGGAATCATTTTGGGTAGTCCTTATTTGTATGATAGGAAAGCAGTATTTTATCACCATGAAAACAAATACTTATTGCTCAAGAATGTGGTAGAGTACATTGTGAGAGCCCATCAAAAAAAGCTGAACATTTCTTTGGTTAATGCAGGGCAGATGAAGAGACTAGTAAATGCAAGTAAATTTTTTTTGCTTCTCATGATCAAGAAAAAGAATGATATTGATTATGAATCTTTTGAAGATTGTGATGACAAATTGAAATCTGATTTGTTTGATGTGGTAAACAAGCATTGCAAGATGTTTCAGGAACCAAAGGGGTTACCTCCCAAGAGGGGAATTCAGCATGAGATACAACTGTAGCAGGATGTTCCACTTCCAAACATTGGCATGTATCGCATGTCGATTATGGAGAGCATGGAAATAAAGAAGCATATTCAAGAATTGCTGAACAAAGGTATCATATGCCCATCTACTTCGCCATGTGGTTCTCTAATTGTTTTGGTGCTAAAGAAGGTTGGGACTTGGCGCATGTGTGTGGATTTCCGTTCACTGAACAAAATCACGGTAAAAAATCATTATCCACTCCCAAGAATTGATGATTTTCTTGATCAGTTGAGGTATGAAAAGTATTTCACTAAGTTAGATTTACGAAGTGGTTATCATCAAGTTAGAATAGCTGAAGAGGACATTTGGAAAACCGCATTTAAAACTAAACAAGGATTGTTTTAGTGGCTTTTTCTGCCTTTCGGTCTTAAAAATTCTCCAACTACTTTCATGAGAGTTATGAATGATGTATTGAGACCATTTCTAGATGACTTTGTCATTGTGTACTTAGATGATATACTCATATTTAGCAAATCCAGAGATGAACATGTCATGCATGTAAACAAAGTACTTGATGTCTTGAGAAAATAATAGTTGTTTTTAAAGATGTCAAAGTGTGAATATGGCAAGACTTCTTTAGTGTATTTGGGACACATTGTTGGAGGAGGTGAGGTAAAGATCGACCCCTCTAAGGTTGAGTTCATTCTAAATTGGCCCAAGCCCAATACAGTTACGGAGGTAAGAATTTTTTTTAAGGGAAGCACAATATTGGAGAAAGTTTATTGCTAATTTTTCTTCCATTGCAGCTCCATTACATGCATTTACAAGTGTCATGAAAGTCTTCCATTGGGGAGATGTACAACAAAAATCATTTGATGCTTTGAAGCAAAATATCAGTACAACACCAGTATTGGCTCTTCTGGATCTTAGACAACCATTTGAGATTCAAACGGATGCTAGTGATTATGCCATGGGAGTAGTTCTTATGCAACACGATAAGTCCATTTCATTTCATTCTGAAATTTTTAATGGAGCTATAACTAACTATCCCACTTATGACAAAGAAATTTACGCATTGGTAAAAGGTGTAAAAAAATGGAAACACTACTTGATGGGAAAGGAGACCATTATCCATACCGACCATCAACCATTGCAGTACTTACAATCACAGACAAAGTTGCAGTAGTCACGACATTTCAAGGTAGTTGATATGCTTTCAAGGCCTATTGTAAATTCATCTATTATACTCAAGCAAAATTCTGTTTTACATGAAAGTTACATTGAATAATATGCATATGTTAGTGACTTTCAAGATGTGTATGCAAGATTCAGTCAAGGAAACCAAATTGAAGAGTTGGATTATCATGTACAAAACAATTTGTTGTATCATCTGGGAAAGTTGTGTATTCCACAGGGAGAAAGAAACAATATCATAAAGGAGGCGCACACTTCATTGATTGTTGGACACTTTGGTGTAGGAAAGACAGTAGCGAATCTCCAAAGGTATTTTTATTGGCCACACATGTTTGATAATGTATCTCGTTTCATAAGAGGATGTTCTTTATGTGCAACTAGTAAGCCTAGTAATAGGAAACTAGGATTGTACACTCCACTTCCGGTACCTTCACGTCCATGGGAGAGTATCTCAATGGATTTTGTAGGAGGTCTTCCATTGTCAAGGAAAGGTCATGATTACTTGTATGTAGTTGTAGATAGGTTCAACAAAATGTGTATACTAACACCATGTAAAAAGAAAATTATAGTTGAAAAAACAACTCATCTTTTCTTCCAAAACATTTGGGTTCATTTTGGTCTTCCTACTTCTATTGTAAGTGATCGAGATTCTCGATTTGTTGGGAATTTTTGGTCAAATTTGTGGGACATGATGGACACAAAGTTGAAGAAGAGTACAACCTTTCATCCACAAACAGATGGACAAACCGAGGTGGTCAACAGAACAGTCATTCATCTTCTTAGAGGATATTGCAGCAAACATCCCAAGTTGTGGGATGAACAATTGCATTACATATAACATGCATACAATAGGGCAAAGCATTCTTCCACAAACATATCGCCATTTGAGGCATGTTATGGGTACTTTCCAAGATCGCCATTGGAATTCATCTTTGAGAAAGATGTCGCCATCGATGGTCATAGTGACATCGATAAGGCAAGGAAGTTCATAGAGAAAATTCAGTTGATACATCATACAATACAGGAACAACTTGAGAAAAGTCAAAGCAGCTACAAGGCAAGGCAAGACAAACACCGATTTGATCACAAATTTCAAGTTAGAGATGAAGTTTGGTTATATATTAGCAAAGATAGACTTTAAGGGGAAGGTAAAAATCTTAAGCCAATCCATTATGGTCCTTTTAAAATTTTGGAAAAGATTGGTAGCAATGCATTTAAGTTTGATTTGCCTCCTTATATGCAAATATACTCTGTTGTTAATGTCGAGAATTTGAGATTGTTTGAGCCTCCTTTGATTGATGATCAAAGAGAGCATGTTCAGTTGCCATCAATAGATTATTTGTTACCAGAATGTCTTGATGAACTTCAACAGAATCTCATACTTGACAGAAGAACTAGGACTTCGAAAAGAGGGAATGTCGAATACCTTAGAGTGGGACTCAAGGGACAAAACCCTTCTAAAGCCAAATGGTTGCAGATCAAGAAGGTGAGGGAGTTATACCCTCCCCTGATGAACAATTGATAGTATCTTTTGGGGTCCAAAATGCTTCTAGTGGGGAGGAATGATCAGGCGCGTAGTATTTAGCTCAAAAATCAAAGTTCTCATAATAGCTCGAAACCTAAACAAATGCGTCTGTCTCGGAAAAATGATCATAGTGCAACTTGTTTCACTGAAAACCGAGTTCCTGTGAGGAAGTTATTGAGTTTTGTTTTCTTTGCTAAACATGTGAAATTTGCAACAACAAAAAAATGCCCAGTCACTGCATAGTTAGCAGTCCGTACTCCTGACGTGGAAAGTGACTAGGCAGGGTCAACTTTAGTCAACATTCAATCATGCTTCTCCAAGTGTCACAGTATGACTGATTGCAGTTTGGTGATGTGGCAAATATGTTGGTGCAATTTCATTGGTTAGATTTGGACCAATGCGAGAATGCCACATGGCAAGCCCGGAGGCTACCACGTGGCACCTCCCAACGGCCTAGGCAGAGGGCACAGTTCAACAAAATATTGTATGGAGGCATCGGGGTTTGACCTCGCGACCTCCCTTTCGTAGACCAAAGCCTTCAATGCCTATTTAAATTTTACAATGGTAAGGGTTGGCAGTTAGGGGAGGGCCATCCCGCAGGCCAGCCCTCCCCATGTGAGCGCGCCCACAATGACTGCAAAGGGTTAAATGCAAATGTCTCTACAAAAAACACCGCGACGGTTAGTGTAGTCCACGTGTGAACACACACAACATGACACAACAGTTAATGTTACACCAAACAATTATATCCAACCACTCAAACTCAAATGAAACCACGATAGTTAAGCCATGTGTCCACTCCTCCAAATCCTTCGGGTCGCGGTTAGTTAACTGCGCGATAATTGCACGCTAATCCGCAGTTAACAACTAATTAACTTCACTTATATTAATTAAAATCAAGTTTAAATCGGCATAATTTTAGCGGACTCCACTATTTTGGTGCCAACCCCAAATTTAGTGGCCCTAACCGGAGTTCTTCCAGATTTGGAGGAGAAATTATAGGGAAAAACCATTTGAGCCATAATTGGAGCATTTTTTGACCAAATTGAGCTCAGGAAAAGGTGTTCCTAGCTAATTTTGACATTTTGAACACATTGGTGCAAGTATCAAGAGGAGTGGAGCTTTGCAAACAACATTTTTTCCACATTGAGCTAATACAGAGGCCTAAGCCATGGAAGCTGGACCAAGGAGATGTAGCCCAAGAGGGGTGAGCTCCTTCATCAAAAAACTGTGTTAAAGTGTTCAATTGATGGGTTTTTGTACTTTTTATTGTTGTTGTTCAGCATTGTTCCTTTAAGCTATTTTTCTCATGAATGTCACATTAAACTTGATGAAATTTACCCGTTTCAATCACCAAACAACCTAAGGAAATCTATGCACATGAAGAAATGAACAAGCATGTGTTTATAAATTTGTAATTGAAATTAGCACAACAAACTAACATTCAATAATAGATCAAGTGTTGTTAAGCTAGTTGTTCAACTAGAGCCAATTGTTAAGACCTTTGTTGCCATGTCTTCCACTAGTAAGTCTTCTTCCTTTTTAAAAGATACTTCTTCCAGTTAGTCCAAAACTGTTGTTAATATTTATTCCATTGCCAATGCTTCTAATGGAAACTTTTTGTAGCGCCTACAACCACCCTCCAAAATTTTGCCTATGCTTCGATTTTTGAGCCTTCCTTCTAAACTAAAGCAGCTCATCTTGCACTGATCCAGGTACTTGTGCTTTGACTGAGGCTTATTATTTTCATCTTGGTTTATGTTTTCTCACTTATTTCATTTTATAACCCACAAGCAGATCTCCTGACTTGGTCCCTTAACAATTTTGGGGTTTCCTAAAAGAACTGTGCAATTCTTGAGGGCAACTGGCCTTGTCGTTGGGAATTGCATAGTCCTAACTGCTAGTGAGCCTTGAGCTCAGAAAATGCATAGTAATTAATGACATCTATCCTTGAGCTAGGAAATTACACAGACAAGGGAGGTAGCCCAGATCCATTGAGCCCAAAAATTGCGCAGACCCCAATGTGCTAAAAAAATGTGCATTGCATGACCCAAAGAGTTGCCCAGTCTTCCCCAAAACTGCACAATCTTTCCGAGAAATGCATGGAAGTTTTTCCTGAAAAAGGAAAAAAGGAAAAAGGAAAAAGGCATCCCTACAAAATACGGATCTATTTTTAGTAACCCAAAGGAGGCACTTTTGTTATTTTTAGAAACTGCCACCAAGTGTCGCTTTTTCCCTGATTTTAGGCATGTGTGTCATAAACCCTAACTTGACCAAATCTATTTAATTTACGTTGTTGGAGCTCATTTTCACACTCGATCTTGGAGCTCTAGCATTCCCGAGGAGATCAAGGAGCCTTTGGTGTGATTGTCGCCGCTTTTCTGGGTGAGTTTTTCTTTCCTCATATTTTGCCGCTTTTTCTATCACTTTTTTTTGTTTAGCTCGTGAGAGTGTTGTTTCACTTGTTTCTTTGCATGACTATTGGCGTTTTAACTTGTTTTAGATTGTAGAAGTGTTGTTTCAAGTTTTAGATTGCCTTTCTAAAGTGTCGCATGAGTTTTCCTGTTTTTACACCAATGGTTGTCATTGTGGCGACTCTCCTCACATGCTTCGTTTTCCTTTAGTGTAATCAATTGTTGCACTTATTTTACATGCATGCATCAACACTTAGTCACATCTACACTCAACATCATACTATCTTTTATATCTACTTGTTTTCATGGAAATGGTGATCATTAGGCTTAATGCACTTGCTCCTCTTATTGATCTAGTTTCCCAAGACCCAATTTAGGTCTCAAAATTATCTTAATTTGCTTGGAAGTCATCGCTTTCTTTCACTATGTATCAATCCTCCTCTATTTTAATTTCTATACCTTTTTTTTTCAAGCACTAGCAATCTTACAATGAATAAAGGGCATTATGTAGTATAATCATGCCCAGTTTTGAGGAATGTATATGTTCGTAAAGCTAATTTTATACCTTTTAATAGTTCCCATCTAGTTTTGACCATTAGGAGTGCTAGGGTTTCATGGAATTTCTCTATTCATCAATGGTGGCATTGATAGGCTTTCTCCCATGGTCAAGGTCCATTACATGTAGTTTCCTCATAGGTCTTCATGCTTCTCACTCTGTCTTTGTGATTTATTAATTTAGTTGTCGTTTTAGCATCTTAGTTAACTCAGAAACTTGTAGTGGTGCCTGGGCCAGTTCATTGTCTACCATAGATAATATTACTATTCTACAAGTGGATTTTTTTGTGGTTTTTTCATTGACCTAGTAGTGACATGTCCCTCGGTTATGAGGGATGAGGAAGCCCTTGACTATGAACATAATATGTCATATTTTTAGGATATTTGGGCCCATCTTCCACTGCATGGTCACAAGGCTCTCGATGGTTTTCCTCTCAACCCGGTGGGGATGCCTAGTTCTGCTCCTTTGTGCTCAATGAAACCTTAAATCCATGGATTTCCCACATATGGAGGTTTGGTGCCTAACTCAAATGTAGCTCATACTCTTAATTACTTATTGAATGTGAGAGATCCATCCATAACTGGTTTCTAAGGGTTTCAATCGTCCTCTAGGGGTTTAGTATTTTCTACTCCATCTATGTCTAAATAGTAGCTTCTAGGTATTTTGGACTTATGTTTCAACCCACTCTTTTCAGTGGAAAATGAAATTGCACCTAAGGATTCTGGAATCAATAAGGGCTTTCTATTCCCTGTGGTCACTCCATCTTTTCTTTTCTCCTCATATTCTGTTAGATTTCCTTCGAAAAGAAGTTTATTGAGGGACCTGGTGTCTTTAGAAGAGGATGGGAGGAAAATTAATAATGGTTTAGTAGAGTCATCTCTTGCTTAGGCCAACGTTGTTGAACCTAGTGGATGTTTACCCAATAAATGGAAATGAATAGCTTAGGGAAAGAGGAAGAAAGAGCATTGTATTAAGCTATCTAAGGAAGTGATAATGTCTTTATCCCTTGGTATAGACCTGGCTATTCACCAGGTGGAGGCCTTATGTCAAAATTTGTTGGTCAATAGGGTTTGTGGGAAAACGTTTGGGCTTCCCTTTCTCAAAGAATGTGCAGAGTATGTGGTGTGGCCCTTAACTAAAAACCCTTTGGTAGTTAGGGATATTTTTTAAGGTTTGGGTACATATTATATTCCAGGATGTAGAGGATCCCAAACTTGTTTCCAACTGAACTATGTTGAAAATCGACAATTTACTTGTTGTTTTCAAACCTCGGTTCCCCATTTTTATGCAATAGGTGAAAGGAATGATATGATTCCTGACTGGGTAAGAATTCTAGCTCTCCTCGCACATCTATGGAACAAGCTTAGTTTCTGAGATATTAGAAATCTATTGGGGGCTTACTTGGAACATAATTCATATTACCTCACCATTGGTGTCATGTCCATGGTAAGAATTCTTATCAATGTGGATCTTCAAGCAGGGTTTCTTGGTACTATCAATATGGGTCCTAGGATTCCCCCCCTAGAGTTGGATTATGAAGGTGTACTATTTCATTGCAATAGGTTCCACAAAGATGGGCAGCTCACTAAAGAGTGTGTTCTTCCTTTACTAAAAAAGACTCACAAACCAAGAGCATTTGCTTCAGCCAAGCTTCAGCCAATGGTGAATATATGGGGGTCCAATTGCAGGAGCAACATGTTTCTTCAGCTAGTATGAACTCTCAAGGGCTTGACATAGGAGTATAGGAGTATGAATGTTCAACAATGGGGTCCCAGTCAGCAGTTAAACCTTCTACTCAATCGACACCCAAATGTGAAGGTACCTTATTGATATCTTCCCCTTCTACATCTATGCCTTTTTATCAATGATGCTTTTTTTTTCCATCTCTCATGCATATTATTGTATCTCTTTGGTATCTCTGGACCCTTTTTCTTGTTGGAAAAGTAACTAGATTCAATCTCCATATTACTTTGTATTTTATGTAAATGAAGAAAAAATAATTTTATTTTTTTAAACATGGGTTTCATGCTCAAGTCTAGATTAAGCATGTTGTTCATGCTTTTAGGAATTGTTGCATCAAGGAGAATATTTTCCATTCATTAAAGTACCATTTGGACTCTTTGTAACAAAATAAAAATATTAATTTTTGAGTCATTATGTCCTCCAAACACCAATTTGGCTATGTTGGGGCACATTTTCGCTTTTCTGGTTGACTATATATAGGGAAGAATTCATCCTTATTTGGAGAGATAACATGAAAAGAAAAAAGGTAGAGTGAAGGCCTAGAAGAGAAATGAAACTTGAGGAAGAAGAAAGAAACTTGAACTCTTGACTTATTTTTCTCACATGTGGGAAAAGGCTAGGGTTTGTACAACTGTTGCAGGGTCGAGGATTAAAGGACAAATTGCAAACTTGTAGTTGTAGGGACGATTATTTAAGAACGGGCTGTAGACATATAGTTGCAGAACCAAAATCTTGACTTGGAGCAGATTAACCACCTTTGACTTGACTGAAGAAAGTGTTGGAAGGGTTGACTTGGTACTTGGAGGAGGTCCGTGTCTTTGGGTCTTGAAGGTCTCTTTTTGAATTGATTCTATAAGAAGAGGATTGTTTGGGTTTTCCCTAGTTGTGGGATTTTTCCTTGGCTTAGAGCCTCTACATTGTGTTCTTTGTGTCTTTGCGATCTTCATGTTTTGGTAATTGCTTGATGAAGAAGTAAAAAATACATAATATAATGCCAACAATATCACAAGTAATAATTATAAAAGGAGAATCAACTTTAATATACAAATATCTTGTTTTTCCAACATGGTTCAGAGCCAAGGTCTGTAAAAGGAGGATAAAAGATCACTCTTGTTGGCATAAATGAAGATACCTCTACAACATTTCAACAAGTCATGGTAAATGTGAAGTTTTGTAGATGTTCCTATCTTGAATCTAATTATGTCTATTGAAGGTTCGAGAAAGAACTAAAGCGTAGCCACATGAGTTAAGGTCTGATTTGTGCATGTAACAAGGCTAATCTTCCTTAGAAACAGATTCAAGACTATCTTGATTTGTCACAGGTATGGTCAAGTCTTGTTTGGTTACTAAATAAAGGTTTAGGATAGCTGGAAGGGTGGTCGAGTACACCTAGAATGATAGCGAAGGTGGGACAAAGCTTGTAGAAGAGAGAGTAAGGTAGTTTGAGGTTGTTTAATGGTTGATCTGGTGCCTTAACTAGGCCAAAAATATCAAACCTAAAGTGTGCAGAGGAAAGTGGCATCAAATTAGGGATAATTGTTCTCCTAAGTTGGTGTTTTGCTAGGTGGTTGAAGTTTCCTAGTGTAGGACGAAATTTTGAGCATCTTAAGGATGTTTGGGAGGGTAGAAAATATGTGTCCTTATATGCCCTAGTTTAAGGTTTCTTTAGTTCGTGGATAGTCAAATTAAACCCTAAATTATGCCCTAGAAACTTGGTGAATTTTTCTGTGTACAAGTAGAGATGGTCGATACCCGATATGAGTTGGATCATCCTATCTTGAGGGAAATTGTGCATCAGATTGAGCATACATGTCTACAAGAGATTAAATCTAATTTAGGAGGCATAAATAATCTCCAGGTGTGGATTAAAAAACATGCAAGTGTGGACAAAGGTAGGATGAATTAGTTATGATTGTATGTTTGTAATGACGTACTAAAGGAGACGTAAATAGGTATGTTCATAGGATTTTGAACAATAGTTTTTTGTTGCACAAGTATAATGATGTTTGAGGGACAAAGTCATTGTTACAAAGTAACTGGTCATATGCCTTAAGGACTGATATTTTAAGGAGAAAAAATTAGTTAAGAGGGTTGATTGATGAAGCCCTAAGTACATTGTATGCAGGGGGTCATTTGTATTATGTGGGAAATTGACAAGAAGCCCTAGGTTCTATCAGTAAGGAGATGATTGGTAGGTAGATTCTTGTTACCCTAGTTTAGTAAATTGATGATACAAATCACTGATAGGAGGGAAGATCTAAAATCCGTAAGAGTAATGATGTTGGAGGAGCTATATCAGTGATAGAGGGAAGCTTTGGTGAATACCCTAGATCTAACGACCTTGGAAGAACTATAGAAGAATCTAGATGCAAGAATTACTTAAGTCTATAAAGCTATATTAAAGGTTGATTGAAGGACTATAGTTTGAAAAGGTCAAACAATTTGTGTTCAAGGTTGATTGAACAGTGTATCAGCTAACTTGGTACTATGATTATCAATCAATTGAAGGAACTATGTGATGGACTATCTTCAAAGCAAGTGTAGTGTAGGAAGTAGTTGGACATGGTTAAAAATATAATAGGTGAAGACCTCAAGTATAGGATCATAGATTGTTAGGAGGTAGATTTGGAGACATAGTTCAAGAAGTTGTAAGATGAGAAAAATCAATGATAAGAAGGCTAGTTGAGGAAGCTACAACATAATAGGTAGCTGATGTAAGGGAAGTATGAGTAATTTTGACACAATTTGAGGCTTTTTAATGAGTTCTCCCTATTTGATAGGGAGTGAGCATGGATTTATCCTCTTAGGTTGAGAGGGAGTATGGTTGGACATTAGTTCTCCCTGTGACTAAGAATGATTGTCGTAAGTCTAGTGCATGCATCATGAATAGAGAGAATGGATTGAATAAGCATCATTCTCCTTATGTGAAGTATTGTGATGGATTATGATTGATATCCTAAGTACATGGACATGGATATGAAGAATGGTGTATTGGATAAGCATCTTGGACAAACATTCTTGAGTCAAGTACTTTGATGGATTAGGATGGAGATCCTAAGTAAAGTACATGGACTTGGATAAGAATGGTATAATGGAAAGACATTTCCTTGAGGGAAATGTTCAAGTGAAAAACATACTCTGAGTATCCTAGATGGAGCATGGACCTTGGTGAAGTGGTGTGGTATCCCATGGAATGCCTCCCACCAGTGTGATCTAATCTTGTGAGAGATAGAGAGTACCTGCCAAGGCCTTGGTAATTTAAAAATGTTGGCTATGATGATACTTTGATCCTTATCAATATGGATCCCTTCCTTTGAGAATATTTCAACTTGAGATAGAATTTCTAAGTAACTATTAATACATCCCTAGTTAAGAGGGAGTGTTGGAAATGTAACTAGGTTAAAACTTCATATTAATTTGTATTTTATGTAAATGAAGAAAAATAATTTTATTTGTTCAAGAATGGGTTTCATGCTTAAGTCTAGATTAAGCATATTTTTCATGCTTTTAGGGATTGTTGTGTCAAGAAGAATATTATTCATTCATTAAAATCATAGTTGGACTCTTTGTAACAAGAAAAATATTAATTTTAGATTCATTATGTCCTCCAAAATCCAATCTGGCCTTGCCATGATAAGTCGGCTTTGTTGGGGCAGATTTTCGCTCTTCTAGATGACCATATATAGGGAAAACTTTTTCCTCATTTGGAGAGAGAATAAGAAAGCTCAATATGTGCATATGATAAGAGGAAAAGTAGCGTGAAGGCCTGGAATATAAGTGAAACTTGGGGAAGAAGAAAGAAACTTGAATTGTTGACTTGTTTTTCTCACATGTGGGAAAAGGATAGGGTTTCTATAGCTGTTGTAGGGTATAATATTGATGGACGAGTTGCAGAACTTTAGTTGCAAGGCTGGAAATTGAAGGATGAGTTGCAGACCTGTAGTTGTAGAACCAAAATCTTAATTTTGAGCATATTGGACATCTTTGAATTGCTGAACTTTGACTTGACTGAAGAAAGTTTTGGAAGGGATGACTTGGTGCTTGGAGGAGGTCTAGGTCTTTGGGTCTTAGAGGTCTCATTTTGATCTGATTCTATAAGAAAAAGATTGCTCAAGTTTTCCCCAGTTGTGGAATTTTGCCCTAGCTTGGAGCCTATATCTTGTGTTATTTGTGTCTTTTTGATCTTCATGTTTTAATAATTGCTTGATGAAGAAGTAAAAAATAAATAATATAATGACAACAATATCACAAGTAGTTATCATAAAAGGCGAATAACCTTTAATCTACAAATATCTTGATTTTCGAACAATTGTTTTATCTCATGCAACCCTCCTCGGTCCTCCTCCTTTATTCCTACTTGGTATTTATTCCCTTTTCCAAATGCCCCAAATGATATGTCCTCCCCATCTTCCTCGTTGGCCTTTTCCATTTTTGATCCCCATAACTTAGAGGTTTTTCTATACAATTTGCACTCTCATCTTGTGGTCCCTTAGAAGGGTGGTATTGTTTGAGGCTTGGGTCATATTTCTCTTTCCCGGAGAAAGGCCAAAGTCATGGTATGAAATCCTACCTTTCCAAGGAAAATGAGAAATCCCATCAATATATTTATTTTGGAAAGCACTTTTTTATCATAAGGGTCGTTAGAGCTTGCCCAACCCCATCGACATCCCCTAGATGAAAATTATGTCTTTCAACTGTCGGGGTCTAGCTTGTCCCTCTAAAAACAAGCCTTAAAGAGACTTGTTGAAGTCAATGACCCTGATATCATCTTTCTCCAAGAAAATATTTGATCCAATGTTTAAATATCTTCATGCATTGAATCTCTTTTGAAGGGTTGGAAATTTTCGGTTGTGGATGCTTTTGGACAATCAAGGGTTCATGCGGTGGGTTGGGAATCTTGTTACATTCAGGTTTCTAATATCTAGAGTATGGAGTCAATTTTTGGGATTGAGGTTTCTTCCCTAGTTATGGAACATGAACTTACATTGATCAATGTTTATGGCCCATCCCAAAATTGCATCAAATTACGGGAGTATCTGCTCGACAAATCTCTCACTTGATCAAACAATGTCATAATTGGCAGTGACCTAGATTTCTCTTTAGTTCCTTTTGAATATTGGGTCCCTTAAGCTAGATCGACCTATTTAACATATTTTTTCAGAAGTAGGTTTGCCTGAATTAAGTTGGTGGATGTTGAGCCTATTAAAATATGTTATAACTAGAGGAATCATTGTCTTGGTGGTGATTGGGCGGCTAAGAGAATTGATATATTTCTTCTCATTGAAGATCTTATGGACTATCTTCCCTTGATTAAATAATGGAAATGCGAGGGAGGTATCTTAGATCACTCTCCCATTTTCTTGGAAATAATAAGTACCCATAAGAAACTAGCCAACCCTTTTAAGTTGAATTCAACTTGGTTAAAGGATGAAGAGTTCCTATCTATTGTAAATTCACATTGGTCTTCATTTTCTCATCTCCTAGATTCTTCAGTAGTAGACCATTTCAAAGAAAACCTAAAATTGATCAAACAAAAGACAAAGGAATGGGAAAAAATGAATAAATTATAGGAACTTCGGGAGATAGAAGAGGTTGAAAGGAAACTTATGGTTATCTCATCCTATAAAGCGGAAGGCTTCTCTTCCTAGGAGTCCAGTGAAGCTAGAAGGATCCTCAAAAAGAGAAATATTAACCTTCTTGTAGCCAGAGAGGAGGAATGGAATCTGAAAAGAAAAGCCACCTGGCTAAAAGGTGGCGATGAAAATAAAAAAATTATTCTAGGCCTTTAAAAAGGTTGAAAAATGATGAACATGATTTGGAGTTTGTGGGATGAAAACAGCATTGAGGTTTCATCTTTTGAAGGGATAACTAGATTGGGTAAACAACATTTTGAGGATCGGTTCAAAGCTCCTTTGGAAACATCAATTGTTCAAATTATTCAAATCTCTCAATTCTTCCCTAGAATGGTGGACAAAGAAGAGGTAGGGATATAGTGGAGGAGGTTACTTTGGAGGAACTTTAGGTGATGCTACACAGTTTCCAGAGAGACAAAAGTCTAGGGCCTGATGAATGGGGCGTGGAATTCTATCTAGAGCTCTTCGATATCCTTAGCAATGATCTATTAGAGTTTATTGAAGAATCCATGAAGGGGGGTCACATTTACCCAACTTTTAACTGAACTCTCATTACCCTCATTAAAATCTAATCATCCCCTCTTCTTCTCGGACTTTAGGCCTATTTCCTTATGAAACGTTATTTACAAGATCATAGCAAAGATTATTACATCTAGGCTAAAGCCCTATCTATATATATATATATATATATATATATATATATATATATATTCATGAAGCAATTACGGTGGCTCATGAAGGCATACATAACATTAAAACATAAAATTTTGAAGGGAGTAATCATCAAATCAATTTATTCGAGGAATATGATAGAATAAATTGGATATATATCAAACTCCTTCTTACCCATCTGGGATTTAATCATGACTTTGTAAACTCGATCATGAAATGCATCCAATTGGTCTCTTTTCCAAAGTATGTTGATTGGTTCTTATTAAATCTATATTAGGAGAAATTTTGGTTTATTGGGCATACATAGCTTAGATTCCTAAAAGTGTTTTGGAAAGAAAAAGTAGATTATTCTTTGATTTCTTATGGGATGAGAACAAAGAATTGAAGGTGTTTCCATGGGTTAAATGGGACATCAAAGCTAAACCAAAAGCCCCTGGGTGGTTGGGGTTTAAATAATTTATTCCATTTCTCAAAATCCTTAGCCGTCAAATGTGGTTGGTGTGTGATCTCAACTCAAATTCTTTGGACATTAGTGGTTTTCCAAAAGTATATTTCTCTTAATTCTATAGAATATTGGTTAAGAAGTTTGAACAAACCAGGATCAAATATCTTAATTGTTTGGAGAGTGGTTTAGCCTAGCGGATCGGCAGGGGTCACAAATTTATAATAGGCATTGATCCATGGCCATGTAGTGGCATGAATCACTTGTTTCCCCCTCCCCTAATAAATTTTCTTAGGGACTGGGGTTTCTACAAACTAGCCCACATTGCTAATCCAGATTGTTTTATTATTTAGCAGTGGGAAAGGTTATTGGCTAAGGAGCTTGGCCTAGAAGGGGAGTATAGGGCTTCATGGAAGCTATACTTAAAATATCTATTCAATGGTCATGTTAGATTAATTGACAAATATGATGAAATCATATGGAGTATCTCCCCTTTTGGGCTCTACACCCGTAAGTTGAGTTTCATTTTTGTTATGGATGATAGAGTAGAGGCAGAGCAAAAGTGGTGGCAGAAAGAAGTATGGAAAGAAAAATTCCCCCCAAAAGAAAAATTATTTATGTGGTGCCTTATGATGAAGAAGGCCCCCACCTGGGATGTTTTACAATGTAGGTTCATGCATGGTCCTAGCTAGTGTTCTCTATGCCAAAATGATGGAGAATGAGTTATTCATATGTCCAAGGACTACCCATACACCCAAAAATATGGGAGATTTGTAGCTCTGCGCTGCATCATTCTATTCCATGGGAAGGGGAGGATCTAGAGACTACCTAGTCTACATGGAGTACAAATTGCTATAACCATTCATTTAAATCCCTTCCCCTCAATGTTTGTTAGAGGGTGTTGTTGGCCAAGAATAGGGCAGTCTTCCAAGACAAGATTGTGGACTTGAGGCACACAACTGATGAGGTATTGGCTATTCTAAGTCACTATCCATAAAAAAAAAGGTATTGCTGCTCCAAGACCAATCATCCCTGAAAGAATTGATACATTCAGGTTGTGGGCTTTCTTCAACAATGCTGCTATCAATAATGAACAAAATATTGGAGGAGGATTTATCTTATTCCTCACTAAGGAACACATTTTCAAAGTCAAAATAGGGTTAGGTCTTGGGACAAATAATCAAGTAGAACTTCCTCCATGTAAAAGCTTTACTTCTATTTTCCAAAGAGAAGGGTTGCACACATATACACATTTTTTTGGATTCTCTATTATCCATTAATTGGATCAACAACATAATTGCTCACATGAACACATTTTTATTGCCTATCCTTGGGGAGATTAAATGTATTATCGATTCATTCACAATATTTTCATGCTCTCACATCTATGGGGAAAGGAACCATACAAATGAAAACCTACCAAAATATAGTCTCCTTCTGGAAAAGGATATTTGGGTTATAACTAAAATGGTAAATGATAAGTCCCATGAATATTTCCTCCAACCATACAAGAATCTAGTTGGGGCTTTTGTTTTGGATTGAGGCAGTATCACTCAGGGGACTTTTTTTTCTCCTTCATTTTTCGGGGGATGCTTTATTTTTCCTTTTTTAACACAGTTAATTTTTCCTGGTTACATTCATGAAAACATCCTTTTTTCATTTCATTTGGAAAGGATCAGAATGGTTATGCTACAATTATTTATGGAAAATATTTGCACCAGTCAACATGTAAATACCTATCTATATGGGGTCTATATTTTATGTCTTTTCAGGACTACACATATTCTCAACACCTTTTTGTTATGAAAGTGTATTATTTGTTTCTTTTGATTCCACCAGCAACTCCTTTCGAAGATACAAAATAGTCAAATCTCAAGTTTTGTGGATGATCTTTTTAATGTACTATTTTTTTTTGGAACAATGTGTTTCTTAATGTGTGCCTATAATGATGGCCGCATGATTGAATTTTATATGAATACACTCTCATAGTGTATATGCAAAATGTATTTTCATGATTTAATTATGAATCAATTTAGGTCTCTTTTTTCCTCAGAAAAATATGGTTTTGACTAGTACATTCTAGTTGATCTCCTCTACAATCGTTGGTCTATTTTCCAAGTTAGCAAGCTACAGTAGTAGAGGGAGTTAGTGTTTTTTTATAATGAAAGGAATTTAGTTTACAAAAAAATGAAACTTGTTATGAAATATTTACTTTTAATCTAATTTACATTTAAATTTGATTAAATCTATTAATGCAATGTATTATCATACTTAATGTATAAGAACAAGTTAAGCATCATAGAATATAAGAGGCTTTTTAAAATTAGCTCAAACTCTAGCCAAAACAACATTAATATCAAGTAGGGATGGCATAGGGATGTCCAATATTAATTAAACCATTGGGGAATAAAGGAATATAACATATTGCAAAAAAAGGATAATATTAAAAATATAATTACATCAAAATTTAAGAAGAAATTAAGATGTGATAAAGAGTTAGATCAGAAGTATATCTCTTTCTTAACTAGTGTAAATAATAAAATAAGTATTTCTAAAATAAGAACAAGACACCAGGAGGAAACTATTCCCTGATTTATCAACTACAACTAAAAGGAGCTACAACCCTTAAGTTTACCAACAACTATTGAAAGGAGCTTTAAACCCTATTTTTTTACCAACAACTACTAGAAGGAGCTACAACCCTTTATCTACAAGATACAACTTGCACAACCTCAATGATTATCTTTCATACAATTTTCATACTCAAATCATGAAGCCATTCCCTTTTTCAAAATAAATTAATTTGTCTCTCAAAAACTCACCAAAACCACCATCACTGACACCTTCAACAATATTTCATTACTGAACACACCAACAACATCTCCAACAGACTTGCATACACACTCTCATTCTAATCACCAAATTAAAAATTTAATTCTACTTATAAATATTTTAGAATGATATTTTTAGAATCGAAACTGTAGCTCTCTTTGCATGGATCTTATCTTTTTTCCTTTGTCCTACTTCTATCAAGGTATCTCAATCTGCTCTAAAAGTCTTCAAACTCTCCTTAGCTATTTCTGCTTGAAAAAATGAGCTTAACTTATCAATTTTTCTATTATGGAATTTTTACAGATTTTAGCTCGGACTTTCGAAATCTGGTGTATCACCAAATTTAGTTTAACTGGAAAATATGTCTCTTAATTTGTCTTTTCGCTATATTTTCTTCCAACTCATTCATGCCATCCATTTTCACTTTCAGTGGTGCGCTTTTATAGATTTGGAATAACGCTAATATTCCAAGGTTGCAGACTCATCCATGCCTAAAGCCCAAAAGATTTTTAAATAGACTGCTGACAAATATATTTGTAATATTTGTTGGTGCTTTTTTGTTCTATAGCCTTAAGGGCTAATTTAAAATTGTAAATTATCCATGCCTTTAGTCGCAATGTTGTAATAAAACCAAATCCCGACGCTAAAGGATTTCTATTACTTGACATACCATCACTTGTCATGATCATTTCTGTCTCTTGGCTCTATTATCCTGGCCATTTCTCCCTTTGTACCTTTGGTTTCCCTCTGAGATATGCATTCTGGGATTACCTGCCCATGTGGGTCCTCTTTGTGCCCCATTCTCATTGGTTGTTACTCTGCCATAAAGCTGCTAACTCATCCCGATGCTTAGTCAACCCGATGGCTCCTCATATGCACTCTGTTAATTCCTTCCTAAAGGTCTAAATACCAGAAAAGTTGTCCCAGTGGGTACCACCCGTGTGCTCGTGGACCCATCAACAAGAAGTCGGGTTGATTGTAACTACCACATGTTCCCAATGGAAATTCAGCCTGAAGCTTCTGCCTATGTGCTCTTTAATAGACCTTCCAGGATAAAAGCCTTTGGGATGATGTCATGCTTATGTAATCTCTACCATGTGGCACCTCCGAAGTGTGACATGTGTCACCAATATTTGGCCCGCTAGGGTACTTGAAACTGTCATATATTCCTGCCACGTGTCCTTTGCAACTATGTCATGCTGACATCATCACCACCACTAAAATGATGCCATGTGTCCTCTCAAATAGGAGAGAGAAAGGGTCCCATGCCTTGGTTTTGCGCTAATTTCCTTCGTTAATTTTATAAGGGTCTTCAATTTATTTAACACTGTGCCTGCTTTTCCACATTTTCCCAACTACAATACCATTGGGATTTGTTGTTGTATGCCTTCGCCATGCTAGCCCAACTCTAACTCATCTTGGACCTTTTAAGAATGATCTCCTAGGCCAAGCTTGCATCATCCCACGCTTCCATAATCACATTCTTATTGAAACCTTCTGGGCTACACCCACCAGGATGATGTGTTCAGTGTGGCTCCACCATCGACCAACAATAAATGTTTCCACTATTCCTTTTTTAGGCCACATTTTCCCGTTCTTGCATCATCACATATACTCCTTTGTGCCACTTCTTTATCCTTCTGGGATAACCTTCCGTTGGGATGATGTGTGCAATGGGTCCTGCCATCGACCATTAGAAAATATTCCTATTGAGTTGCTCGGATCCACATCTTCCCGTGCTTGCATCATCCCAGGCAGTCCCCATAGTGCGCTTTTATAAATCCTCAGAGGAAACACCTATCAGGATGAGCTGTTAAGTGGGGCCTACCATGACCAGTAAAAAAAATTGTCACCCATTTTTTGTTGTGCCATGTTTGTTCGGTCCTTTGGATAGTGTCTCCACCAACTTCTCCACTATGTTTGGCAATGTGACTAAACTAGCTTATTCCAAAGAGTCCTTCCAACCACTTGAACTTTGCAACTTTGACTTTGAGGGTCCTGACTCTGACCTTAAATAACTTATTATCTAGGAGGTTATTTCTGATCTTCCTCATACCACTGGAAGGATCTTTTATAACTCTTTCAATTTGAATGGGTTTCAACTACAATTAAAGTGATCTTATAAGCTAGAAATGGCTTCAAATATCTTGTACCATTTCCAACTTTGTCTTCTACATACCCTGAGTTGATCTTCATTCTTCTTGCAATCTTCATTGCTACTGCCTTCATCCTCATCACTTTTTCCATTAATGACAACACATTTATAACAGTCCATCTAGTTCTTCACTGGTAAGGATTGTCTTTCGAATTAATTTCTTGAATATTCAACATTAAATTGTCAACCTAGGGTCTATAGAATTCAAGATGCTATACTATTTGTGCGGAGAGGCTTCCTAAACTACACTACAAGGTGGAAACAAATGACATTCATACATAAAGATATCTAGGGCAATGACACAAAGCCTCCTCACCTAGTCTACACTCTTTTACTCTAAGATAGGGCACTCATACAAACAAGGAGAAGTTGTACTATGTATATAAACTCTTTAGGAAGCTATATCACTTTGATCAAAAAACAATTTAAATGCAAGCATAGAAAGCGAAAAGCAATGAGATATGGTGATCATTCAGATATCAACATAGAGCCTCCTCATGAAAGATTACAATATTTCGTGATCATTAAACATGGTGCTTATGCAACCATGAAGAGTTGCAATGTGTTAACCTCATCTTTCAATGACCAATCCTACTTCTACAACTGTGAATGATGTAGCAAAGCATAAGCAATGAAACTTCAATGATTAAAGCAATAAATACATGACACATTTATACAAGCTACAACCTATCTATTACATTGGAAGGAAAACAACTAAATTGTTCTACAATACCAAAAAGAAAGAGAATGAGGTAGCATGGGATGAGTTAGTGGATCCTTTCTAACTGGTGCCACACTGCCTAAGGAAACTACAAAATTGAAAGAAAACTCACTCTACCATGATCTCTAGACATCAATAATTAACAATTTCATTAAAAAAGAGTCTTTAATAGTACACAACCAAGAAATCCAATGAATGAATAATCAACAATATCATTCTATATTCTTTTAATACCATTACTTCCTTACTACCTATCTCTCTTCCCCTTACCTCTACTCATCGCTTTCATTTTATATAAAGAAGATGGGATGAATTGGAACCAATTCCCCCAATTTTGGACTATCAAATATAGACATGTTTTCAAGATATTACATTGACTTGTTTTTGTGTAATCTTGGTTAGAGGACACCCCAAGTTCTGATTACGTTCAATCATTCTATCACAAAATCATTTAAAAATAGGATGTAGTTTGTTCCCTTGTTGATTGACTACTTTATTTGGGGCGCAACTTGTTAACGACTATAACCATAAATATTACCTTGAAATAACCATGCGTATCTACAAAGTTGCAGACCTTTTGGAGAAATGATCTCATGTCACCTAATTGGGGATGTTTTGAACAAAACCAATGTCTTTGATTTTCCAAATTCTACTTTGTTTGTCTAGAAACCGCACCCAAAGTTGGTTACTCAGTTATGTCTGACACAAGTTGTCCAAATTGTTGATCATAACTTGAAGATCTCTTAAAACGGTATGTGTGTAATGTAAATAACATGAAACCATGCCATTGTTCCTAGAGACAAAACCCATGCCTCCGAATTCCACTTGGAGTTGTGTAAATATGCCAACCTTGGAGGTTGGTTACTGAAACTACATAGGAGCTACAAGAACTGAATTGGTTAATCCATCATTAGCAATAAATTAACTCTTAATCCTTCTATTCATTAAAAATAAAGGAAAATAATGACAATTAAAATTTTGATATACTTGTGAAGAAACACATCAAAATGGGTAATGGATGCGTGATGGGATAAAGTAAAAATGGTTAAAAATAGATATTTTGAATGACAATTTGTTGACTCAGCAAGGCTTGGATGAGGGTTGACCTTATTGTTAGGGAAGCTTCGTAGTCCTTTCACGTCGTCGTTTGTCCTACATATCACAAAAAACTAAAATTATCGGAAGAAGAAGTCAAATATGAGAGAGGCTCCATCCTAATGAGGCTTTCCATACAAAAAATGAGGAGTTCATTCTAGACATGGGTTTGAGTCATACCTACGAGACCAATTCTTTTAGGACTTTAGAATTGTATTGGCACACCAAGCTACTAGTCGTTTATGCATTTACTAGTATGGAGCTAGAATAATGGGAGCATTACATATGCCTAAACAAATTAGAAAAGCAAGGGCAAGTGCCCCTTACCCTCTACAAATGGCTAGATAAGAAACATGGTGGAATTTTAGCCTCAAAATTAGTTGCTAGTTCTAGAGACCACCCCATTGACATTATAACAAATGTACTTTCAAGACTCTATTCCTCCAATAATATAAATTTAGCCTTTTATGCATATTTTGCAAAGTTTTTCTTTTTTATTGGCTTCTATAAATCTATTGGTTTCGAAATTCAAATAGTTTTGGTTTCCATTCTTACTCTTCCGAATAATATGCATATGATAATCAGTGACTTTCTAAACTTTTGGTTTACTTATAAACATGCTTGTAGAACTTCAATTAATCTTTTTATCTGACTTCTTTATATATATCTCAATTCAAAATAGATCTCTTAACTAGAAACAAAACATCATCATCATACCTATCTATTTTATATTAATCTAGATTTCTATTAATAAAAAATATATTACCAACCATAAATATATATAATATACATCTTAAATCGCTCACAATCCAATTATGGTTTCGAGTAATAGAATGACTATATAAATTAAGAAGATAAATTCAAATATAGCACAATATTTTTAATAAAAATAAATGACGAGTTGAAATCGTATATACTTCACGTTACCTAAACACGTTACCTCAACAAATTCAAATGTAATCCAATTTAAAACATTTCTAATTAATATAATTTTTCAAATAAATTAAGAAATAAAGTATCCAAAAATGGATAGTTTCCAATTTCGCTTTTTAAAATAGGGAGTTGTTTTTAAAGAAATTTTTTGGACTTTCCGGTACTAAAATTTGGTGGAAAATTTTTATGTGAAATCTTGATTTGTGTTATTTAAATTAGTTTTTTTATTGAATTTTTTTACGTGAAATTTTAATTTGTGTTATTTACACTGGTTTTTTGACTATATATAAATTCAAAAACTTGAAAAAACCCTAAAACACTTTGATTGTGTAAAGATTACCCATCAAACTTGTAATTTCAATAAATTTCTGTCAAAACTTAATCAAAGAAAAAAATCCACCTCAAAAACTCCAAAAAAAAAATCTCTATCGACCTAAAATATTTGGTGGACATTAATATATCGATTCCCCATTAAAAGTATCGCAAAAGCTCGAGTTTTCAACAAAATTTGTTGAGCATTCCGATTCCCAATCGCAGTTGACGGCGTTTGTATTCTGCGTTGACCTCTAATAGTCGCGCGGCCGACAACTTCGCCGCTAATTTCCTTTATCTTTAATGTGCTTTTTTTAAATGTTGAGGCCGTCTATTCTGTCTGACTGGATTTAGTTGACTTTCGTATATTCCACGTCAGTAAATGCCCACGTATAGATCCTTCCAGAAAGCAGACAACTTCGCCGCTAATTTCCTTTATCTTTAATGTTTTTTTGAAAATGTTGAGGCCGTCTATTCTGTCTGACTGGATTTAGTTGACTTTTGTATATTCCACGTCAGTAAATGCCCACGTATAGATCCTTCCAGAAATTTGGAGAAGCGAGTAGATGACGTGAGCGGGAGTGGTCTTTGGAGTGTGTTGACGGCGCCGACAAAGAAGAAAATGTTGTTTGTGTTTGACACGTAAGTAAATCCCAAGTATACAGACTTCTGGAAATGTGGAGAAGCGTGTAGATGACGTGGACAACGAGTTTGTGGTTTGGTTCGTGTTGACGGCGCCAGCACAGAAGAAGATGAGCAATCGGGATCACACCTAAATGGTAGAGAGTCCATGGGGATCACACCTAAATGACAGAGACTTGGCACTTTTAATGGGTGCATGTTGTTAAGCAAGAGCACGCTGGAAATCCATTGAGGTTCCGAATAGGGGTATATAGGTAAAGAACGAAAGAAAATTATTTTAATGTTTATTAGATTAAAATAATTTATATATAGGAGAAATTAAAATTTTTATAATTTTTTTTGAATTTTTAAATTTTAAGAGAAAATTAATTATTTTAAAATTTTATTGTTTTTAAGATAATGGAGATTTATAATTTTTTCAATGCAATATAGATTTGAAATAGATATATATATAGAAGGATCAAGTATTTTAAGATTTTTAATGTGAACAAATGTTTGTGTAACGACTATATATATATTTTTATGTTTAAGTTGTAACTATGGAATAATGCAACATTAATAGAGTTCGGACTATATTTAACAGTTTACATAGTGGATACAATTTATAAGTTTTAACACCATGTTAATTAATGTATCGGATGCGCTTACAATTCTACACACATAACCTTATCGTTGCATTAAATTTTTATGGTATGATCCCAAGGTTGTATTTGGCTATTAATCGACCTTGAAGGCTATACCACGAGTTGAGGGTACAACCCGTCCTTCTCCCTGTCAGGATTAATGTGATAGGATGGCTAACAACAGATGCCCTACCCTCGACCGTCGATCTGTGGAGGTAATCTGACGGTGTGAGAGGGTTAGGGTTTAACAAACCCAACGGTTAACCCCGTCGGCCGTCTAGCTGATCATTCGAGATGGTATGCGGAAGGGTTCAGCTTCTCTGTAGCGGTTTGGCCTGAAAGCTTCAAACCACCTGAGATTCTTAATGTCGCGAGCTATGGCGGACACTAACCACTGGATAACACCAAGTATTCTCGACTGTTCCTCATTGATCGGTCTAGGTCTCTTATGCGACATAGATAGGGTTTCTGTGATTGTTAGTCAACTGGGTTGGAAGCTAATTGCTGGCTACCTTGCTCAGGAATGGTTTGGGATGCACGACTGCCACGGAAGGCGACCTGTCAAAGAATTCAAAGCGAAGGTATCTGAATATTTATAACCCTTGATTCATAGTTGATTAATTGATGTTTTTACAGTCATGAATCTAAAAAGGAAAGGAAATCATGCTTTCTGTTGCTTTGAAGGTGAGTTTCCAATAGTGGGGATTCTCCACACACAGGTAACTATCTTCCCGCGACCATTCCTTTTGTGCATGTTCTTAGCACATTCTAAACCCTTGGTCATTTGTTAACTGAGGGCGTTATTTTTGCAGGTAAGCTTCCTCCAACATGCTGATTCTAGTCGAGACTATCGTGGACTATGCCGAAGTCCTCATGGTTGTCTGCATTCGATTTGCTTTCAGGTTGGGTGTCTACCCTCTGGTTCCATACTTGCTTCCTTTATGGAGTATTAAGTTTTATAGTGTGCTCAATGACCGATGCTGAGGCCTGGAGTTTGCCTTCTGGTTGTTTTTGTTTAAACTGTTGTATAAATTTTGAGTTGGGGTTTTATAAGACCTATCTGAGGTCCTATTGTAGCAGGAATTCTAGATTTGTAGTTATACTTTTGGATATTTGATTTTTACTGCAAATCTATGCAAGGAGCAGGGTATTTTTATTACTGTTTTTAAAAGCTATTTCTGGGTTGTTAAGGTTGGTTCTGAGATTGTCCGTCGCATACTTAATTGATGTGGTTACTGCCGCGATAGACTTGATTATTTCCGGCTTTAAAGAATGAGAAATTGTTGTTTTAATATAGGCATTACACCGTTAATCTCTCTGTGTATAAATGATTACATTCTTCTCAATCTAGATTTCTTTGTTTTGAACAACGAATATATATCATTGTTTAAATAGTCGTTTCAAGGTTGCTAGACTTGGGTGGCATAGAAATGGTCCGGAAATCTTGTTGTTGTTATGAGCATTAACGCTCTGTTATGATAATATTTCCTTGAGAAACTGTTTTCATTGTTTAGTAACGAGAGTTACTCCCCTTTTTAATTGGTTTGCAGTATCTAAAGAATAGGAACGAAGAATATAATCGTTCTATGATACTCATATCTACTGCGTGATATTTAGGTTTTCACTAAACTTATTCTATCATTTATGCTGGGAATTGTATCTTTTGCTTAGGGTTCGGTTCGAAGATGAAATTCGAGAAGAATTCATTTAATTTAGTTAAGAACTGTATCAATAAAAACCCTATTATATATTCTGGAAACATTACACATTATTTATCTGTCTCCTGCTTTCGAGTATATGATCTTTGAAAGCATGCTTATTTTACTTACTTGTCTACTGCTTGTACATATATATATATATATATATATATATATATATATATATATATATATATATATATATATATATATATATATATATCTTTTGGAAAGCATATTGTTTTACATATCGGTTTTCTTCTTGAGAGTATAAATGAAATCTATTACTTTTTGGAAAGTATATTGTTTACTTCTTGAGAGTATAAATATAATCTATTACTTTCTAGAAAGCCTCTCCTCCTAGCCACGAGTCTGGCGATTAGTCCAGACTCTCCCCTGAGCACTTTCGCTTGTCCTTATAGTCAAGTAAGTGTATATTCAGTTACAGTTGGGTACCCTAGGCCTCAGGAATCCACTGTCCAGCCTCATGTACTGTACCTCTCTAGACCATTCTGGAGTATTCTTCCCACTGGTTTATTCCACCTAGCTCTGGGGAACTCTCTGAATGTTTTTCCCTTCTATATCTTCCTTTCTAGGGCAGATGGGAACTGTTTCTTTCAATAATTGAAAACAACTGTTATTTTACTTAACACATCTGACTTCCTAATTATGCATTAATCAGATAACCAAATGTATATTGGCCTTCCAACCTCAGTCATTATTATATTTAACAACATAATTTAAAAGTTTAAATTCAGTGAAACATAAAATTAACTCAGTAACTGCAGTAATTTTTCCACGTAGCCTGGGGCTGTTACATCTCCCCACTCTTTTGAGGAACACCATCTCTGGTATTCTCCTGCTTCAAGAAAATAATGTTGGGTAAGTTTCCTGCATAAATCCCTCTTCTTCCTAGGTGGCCTCTTTCGGGCCAAAGTGCTTCCACTACACTTTAACCTGGGTGATGGCCCACTTCCGCAAGGTGGTTTCTCTCTGATCGAGAATATGAAGAGGTTATGCCAGGAATTCTCCTTCCGGTTCGACCTGCACATCCAAAATTCACAGTCACAATTTTTATAAAATAATTTATTCAAAGGTTAATTATTCTTCTTAACCGATTACCTGAATGTTTTCCTAGCTAATTATATGTTGTGGATTGTACACATATCTTTTTAGTAACGAGACATGAATTACATTATGGACCGGATATGGCTTGGTAATGAAAGTTTATAGGTGATTGGGCTAATCCATTCTAGAACTTGGAAGGGTCCACAATACCGAGGTGCTAACTTAGCAAAACCCCTCCATTGTAAGGAAAATTTTCGGGGCTTCACTCGTAGATAAACATGATCTCTTGGATGAAATTCTTTGTAGTTTCACTTTTTATCCGTGTACATTTTCTGCCTATCTTGGGCAACCCTTAAATTTTGTCAAACCTTCTTAACTGTCTCTTCCATTTCTGCAAGCATGTTTGGGCTCAAAGCTAACTTATTAATTGGGTTGTTCCAATCTAGGGGTACTCTACACCTTCTCCCATACAACACCTCAAAGGGGCTCATGCCCAGTGATTCATGGTGTTCGTTGTTATAAGAAAATTCCACTAAGTGGAGATAGTCTTCCCACTTATGTGGCTATTGCATCACAAACATATGTAACATGTCCTCTAGCACTTGATTCACTCGTTTGGTTTGTTCGTTCATTTGAGGATGATAAGTTGTACTAAATTGAATCTGGGTGCCCAGTCCTGAGAAGAGGGTCTTCCAAAATGTAGATGTAAAATTTACATCTCTGTTAGAAATCACCACCCTGGGTATTCCATGTAGACAGAATATTTCCTTCATAAATATGTTCGCAATTTCCACTGTTTTATAAGTGGATTTCACAGGGATGAAGTGAGCTGTTTTTCTCAATTGTCCACGATGACCATAATTGAGTCATGCTGCTTCTTGGTGTGAGGTAAACTAGTGATGAAGTCTAGTGATATGGTCTCCCATTTCCATTCCAGAATGGGCAATGACTACAACAGACCAGCAGGGTGCTGATGTTCTGCCTTCACCAACTGGCATTCTAAACATCTGGACAAGTACTCAGTGATGTCCTTCCTTAACCTGGGCCAAAAATATCCTTTCTTAATGGCTGAAAACAACTTTTGGTAACCTGGGTGACCCACACATGGTTTTCTGTGGAATTCATCCAATATCATTTGTCTGACCATGCTTTGGTTAGGAACATATATTCTGTTTTTGAAGGTAAGGAGGTTATCAGGATTTATGTCGAAATCTAATTTCCCCCCCTTAACAGAGCTGCCTCTATTTGCTGTAAAAGATAAGTGTATTCCAGATCCTTGCATGAGGCTTCCTTTATGATTTTGGGGATGTTTGAGCGTACCTGGCTAATCTGGACCTCATAAATACAATGCACTTTTCTGCTCAGTGTCTGCCACTCGATTTTCCTTCCACTTGAGATGTTTCATCTCGAAATCAAATTCACTTAAGAATGTTGTCCACCTGGCCTGTCGGGCATTTAAGCTAGACTGATTGAAGAAATTGGTAAGGTTGCTATGATCTGTTAATAAAAGAAATTTCTTCCCCAGCAGGTAGTGTCGCCACATTTTAAGTGCATGCACTACTGCTATTAATTCAAGATCATACATCGAATATCATTGCTCATAATCCTTCAATTTTCATGATTCATAAGCAATGACTTTCCCTTCTTGTGTTAACACTCCGCCAACACCCTCTTTACTAGCATCCGTGCAAACCACGAAAGATTTTTCTAGATCAAATACCTTTAACACGGGTGTAGTGGTAAGTAGGTGCTTTAATTTTTCAAAGATTTGTTGACATTCGGTTGTCCATGTGAAAGCACACCCCTTTTTCTATAAAGAGGTCATGGGAAAGCGATTTTTGAAAATCCTTCGATGAACCTACGGTAATAACCAGCCAAGCTTAGGAATGATCTAATATCTATGACATTCTTTGGTGCGTTCCATTCCATAATGGTTTTGATATTTTCCGGGTCTACGACTATCCCTTCTGCTGATATAACATGACCTAAGTACTGAATCTGGTCATTAAAGAAGTCACACTTGCTGTACTCAGCATATAACTAGTTTTCCCGTAGCGTTTGCAACAAAATCCTTAGATGCTCTTTATGCTCTTCTTGATTCTTGGAGTATCTTAAAATGTCATCGATAAAAATCAATACGAATTTATCAAGATAAGGCTGAAAAATACCGTGCATCAAACTCATGAAAGTAGCTGGGGAATTTGTGAGACCAAAAGGCAGCACTACGAACTCGTAATGACCATAACAAGTTATGAATGCAGTCTTATAGATGTCCTCATCCTTTATCCTTATTTGGTGGTAGATAGATCTTAAATCAAATTTTTAGAATACTTTTTTTTAACTGTAACGGATATGGTTTTTTTTATTGATTCCAGAGAAAAAAGAGTGGGGCTTTGCCGAAGCAGCCCTGATTACATCCTGCTTGTGCTTCTAAAATAGCATCTATATCTAAACAATTATGGAGGAGTTTCTACAAATCTGTCCTCATTGATGAACAACCACCCTCTGTCCAGAGCGCTCCCTTTGTTAGCCATCAAGTCCGCTTCGGTGTTTGAAGTTCTGAGTATATGATAGAAATTGTAAGATGCAAAGGATGAGAGCACTCTTTTCAGTCTTTCCAGTGTTCTATTGAGACCTGCATTTCTGAATAACTCTCCAGCGTTCAGCTTCTTTATGAGGATCTCCGAATCTCCAAAAATCTGAATGTCCCTGATCCCTTTTTCTCTGGCAATTTGACAAGCTTTAAGAAGGCTGAGCAGTTCTGCTTGATTGTTAGTCTTCAAACCAAGACCCCAGTAGAAAGAATCGCTGGAGCGCCCTTCAGGGGAGAAAATGATCCCACCGGCGCCCGAGGGACCGGGGTTTCCTTTAGAAGCCCCGTCAAAGAAGATTGTATGAGAGTTTTGAGCTCTCCACCAGATCTGGAATGTTTCATTTGCGTCTCTCTTCTTCCAGGATGGGAGCTCTAGATTAGGAGAAAAGAGGATTTTTCTGATTTGTAATTCAAGCTTTCCAATCCACCGCTTCTCTATCTGCTGAAGAGATGCATCCTCTTTATAATACTGTTGCTGCACCGTTTCTAGAAGAAGGGATCTAGCCTTAGCTGCTACTTGCAAGGGAGTTAGATGGTAATCTTTAAAGACCTTCTGGTTACGGGCCAACCAGATCTTCCAGCAGACAAATTTGGGCAAAGCGTTCCAGATTTTATACCAAATCGATTTTTGAGGGATATGCCGAGAGTAACGGTGGCTCCATTTGGCAAAGAGGTCTGGAACTGATATCTGAGCGGGAGAGCTTATAAGCAAATCTTGGAGCGTAAAATTCCATACTTCCTTTGCGTACTGGCAGTCGATGAAGAGGTGTTGAGCTGTCTCGGCGTTGCTTCTACAAAGGGCGCACCAGTGAGGGCCAGCGAAGCTTCTTTTTACTAGATTGTCACCTGTTAGAATCTTATTGTGTATCAATGTCTAGACAAAGAAGTTGACTTTCGGGAGAGCTGTGGGATCCCAAACGTTTTTCCAGAACGCCGGACTATGTTTGCTATTTCCCGATGTCTGAAATGCTTTATAGCCTTCAGCTGCTGTGTAATCTCTAGAATGACCCCAGCCCCATCGGTCTTGCATCGATCTATGAATCGGTGCGGCCTCTTCGATCAGGTCCAGAAATAAATTCAGTTGCTATTGCAGATGTGCTGGAGGAGAAGGAATTGCCCAACCTGCCCAATCACCTCTCTGATCCCAAACAGATATGTCAAATAGACTTAACTTCCCACCTATAATTAACCAGTCCCTTAATCCTGCGATTTCCTCATTTTCGCTTAGAGGATTTCGCCCCATTATCCTGTCCTGCCAGAGTTGAATTTTCTTGCCATTCCCTGGGATTCTGTAGATGTTTCGTTTGAAGATTTTGCTGCTTTTGTAACAGAGCTTCCACAGTAGCGTACTGTTTGCTGTGTAATCCAGATGGAGGTTTCTCAAATCAGTTCTGTTTGTATACTTTGATCGCAGAATGACACTTACAGGAAGACTTGGCTCTTTAAACATTTTCCACAGGATTTTGCTGCCTAAGGCGAGATTGACCAGAGAAGGATCTCGGATTTGCAATCCTCCTTCCTCGATGGGTTTCTTGACTGTTTCCCAATTTACAAGATGGAGTTTCTTATCATTGCCACTGCCTCCTTGCCAGAGGAAATTTCTAAGGAGAGAGGAGATTTGGTCCATGATATTTCTGGGGGCGAGCAGAAAGGTTGCTTGATAAATTATTAAAGAAGAGAGCTGAGATTTGATTAAAATGACCTTACCTCCTTTTGTCAACCAGTATCCTCCCCATTTCAAGATCTTGGATTTGAATTTGCAGATTATGTCGCTCCAAAGCGATCTCTTATTCACTCCTGAGATTATGGGTAGGCCGAGATATCTGATTCTCTCCCATTGTGAATGCCCTTTGAATCCAAGAGAGTTAGCTATGTTGTTGAGCTCCTGTTGATCTGTATTCCAGCTGTAGACTTCGCTTTTGCTTTCATTTACCAGTGCTCCTGAGACTTTGCAGTAGTTCCTAATGACCTTGCCGAAGGCCTTTGCAATTCTGATTGAGGCGCCCCCCAGAAGGATCGAGTCATCTGCAAATAATGCATGGTTCAGGGAGCTTGCTCTGTTGGAGGGTTTGAGGCCCGGAGTGGATCCTGACAGTCTTTCAGCTTCAAGTTTTCGACTTAATGCTTCAGCCAATATGATGTAAAGATAGGGAGAGAGCGGGCATCCCTGCCTGATGCCTCTCTTGGCTTTAAAGAAGTTTGCAGGTCTGCCGTTTATGAGGGGAGCTATCCATGGGTTGTTCATGCAGGCTTTTAGAAGGTTGACAAACTGAATGGAGAAGCCAAAGGAGAGCAAGACTTTACTTAGAAATGTTCTATTGACTCTATCGAACGCATTCGCCATATCTAACTTTATGAGCATACCTTTCTCTTTTCTTTGCTTGCTTGAGTGTATGGTCTCCTGAACTTGAATGACGTTGTCCAGGATGTGTCTACCTTTCACAAAGCCTCCAAATTTTTAGAATACTTTGGCTCCTTGAACTTGATCGAATAGATCATAAATACGTGGAAAGTGGTATTTGTTGATCGTAAGTTTGTTCAACTGACGATAATTGATGCATAAGGTTCCGTCCTTTTTTCGTACAAACAATACAGGAGCTCTCCAAGGAGACACGCTGGGACGGATATACTTTTTATCCAAAAACTCTTGAAGCTGCATTTTGAGTTTTTTTAACTCAGGTATGCTCATTCGATAAGGATCCCTGGACACCGGGGTTTCTCCTTGAATTAATTAAATAGTGAAATCAATATCGCGTTTGGGTGGCAACCCAGGAATGGATTTAGGAAATACATCAGTAAATTCCTGGATGACCGGAATGTTTTCCAAGGAGGTCATTTTATTTTTAGCATTTGTAAATCCCACCTGGAAAACATATATTTGACAACCCTTTCTGATGCATTTTCCTAACTGATTAGCGGTGATAGGGTGTAACATGGTGCTAGTTTTAATTCCTTGGAGTTCCTTCCTCTGGCCCGACTCGACAATAAAACTAACAATTTTCTGTTTGCAATCCACTAGGGACCAACATTTTTCCAGCCAATCCATCCTGATTAGAATGTCATAAGATCCCAAAGGAAGTATATTAAGATCAACATAAATGGGTTTCCCTGAAATTGTGATGGGGCAACATTCTGTTTTTGCAACCACTCTTCTCTTTGTCCTAGTGGCTAGTTGGACTAGCCATGGTTTTGGAAACTTACTGCTCTATAGTTGGCATTTTTCTACCACCTTAGGACTAACATAACTTAGACTGGCACCAGGATCAAACAAAACAGAAACAGATTGCTTAGCGATCGTACCTTCACATTTGATCATGGTAGGCTGGTACTCCACTTGATGATCATCCAACACAGCATTAATTTTGGGCATGCTCCTTGCTACTTCACCAACCGTGGATGCTTCCTGCATGTTTGACAACTGTTATGTTCTTGCTTTATGTGGACAATTCTTGTAATAGTGGGATTCTACGCATCCCCAGCATTGCAGCGACGGTTTGGACTGCTAGTCATTAACCGATTTATTAGCTCCTTCTGATTGTCTATTTTCAGAGTATGTAGCTTTAGGCTGGTTTCTTACTAGGAATTTGCTGAGAGGTTTTTGTTGTACATTTCTGTTGTTAGAAAATTTTGCTTGCCTACTTGGGATCAGGTTCCTTCCTTTTCTGTTCACTCCTCCTTTAGGTCCCTCATTTTTCTGTTTCATTTGCTGGTAGCAGATGCGGGCTTTCCTCACTGCATCATCCATTGACCGTGGGTAATCAAATTCAATTTTTTCTTTCATACAATTGGGTAGACTACTGATGAAACACTGAATTTTGGCCTTTTCCTCTTGCATGTAAGGCACATAGCATAGCAGAGAGGTGAATCGTTTTACATATTCATCCATGGTTAAGGTTCCTAATCTTAACTCATGAAATTATTTTGCCTTTTCGTCATAATAACATTCGTTTAGATACTTATCGTTGAAATGTTTTTGAAACTCTTGCCAAATAACTTGTTCCTCATCAATTTTCCTTACTGTTTCGATTTCCTCCCACCAAAGGGTAGCCTTACCCCTTAACTGGTAGACTGCCAAACGTGCTTTCAGCTTATCAGTGTAATCATAAATCTGGAAGTATTTACCCATATCTATCAACCAAGCCTCAACTGCTTCTTTGGATTCCCCTTCAAAGAGTGACGATTTAATTTTTTTAAATTCTCATTGTAATTTAGACTTCTGTCTTTTAGTTTTCCGTTGGTTAGAGACATTTTCTGAGCATCCTTCTTGATCCTCCCTATCTTTTTTCACTGACTCAACATTCTCTTCGCCATGCTGAGCCATTGGGGTCTTTTCTCTATCTTCAGCACTAGGGTTGGGATCCCTTTGGTTCTGCCGATTGGATAAGCTTCAGAGAATCCTCTCCTGTTCCAGTTGTAATTGTTCATTATTTGTCCTTAAATTGGTCATCTCAGCATGTAGCTGCTGAATGGTCTCGAGTAGAACGACATTTGCTTGACGTGATTCCTCTCCCAGCTATATCCAAATGTCAGGGTTAATATTCACGTAATTTGGTTTTGGTGGGTTTGATGGTCTTGGATCCCTCTGCATCCTGGGCCCTTAGTTTTTGTTGCAGGTCTTTGTGTTCATATACATATTTACTTAATTAATTTTAAGAAATTACATTATTTCCATGTACATCTATCTCCCAAAGAGTCTCAGTGTGTGAACCTGAGCTCTGATACCATTTGTAATGACTACATAAATTTTTTGTTTTTTGTTTAAGCAGTAACTATGGAATAATGCAACATTAATAGGGTTCAAAGTATATTTAACAGTTTATACAGTGGATATGATTTATAAGTTTTCACATCATGTTAATCAATGTATCGGATGAGCTAGAAATATTACACACATAATCCTATCGTTGCATTAAATTTCTATGGTATGATCCCAAGGTTGCATTTGACCATTAATAGACCTTGAAGGCTATACCACGTGTCAAGGGTACAACCGTCCTTCTGCGTGTCAGGATTAATTTGATAGGATGGCTAACAACAGATGCCCTACCCTTGACCATCGATCTGCAGAGGTAATCTGACAGTGTGAGAGGGTTAGGGTTTAAAAACCCAATGGTTCACCCCGTTGACCGTCTGGCTGATCATTTGAGATGGTATGTGGAAGGGTTCAGCTGCTCTATAGCAGTTTGGCCTAAAAGCTTCAAACCACCTAAGATTCTTAATGTCGTGAGCTATGGCGGACACTAACCACTGGATAGCACCAGGTATTCTCGAATGTTCCTCATTGCTCAGTCTAGGTCTCTTATACGACATAGATAGGGTCTCTGCGATTGTCAGTTGACTAGGTTGGAAGCTAATTGCTGGCTACCTTGCTCAGGAATGGTTCAGGATGCACGACTGCCACGGAAGGTGACTTGTCAAAGAATTCAAAATGAAGGTATCTGAATATTTATAACCCTTGATTCATAGTTGATTAATTGATGTTTTTACAGTCACGAATCTAAAGAGGAAAGGAAATCATGCATTCTATTACTTTGCAGGTGAGTTTCCCACAACAGGGATTCTCCACACATAGGTAACTATCTTCCCGTGACCGCTCCTTTTGTGCATTTTCTTATTACATTCTAAACCCTTGGTCATTTGTTAACTGAGGGCGTTATTTTTGCAGGTAAGCTTCCTCCAGCATGCTGATTCTGGTCGAGACTGCCGTGGATTATGCCGAAGTCCTCATGGTTGTCTACATTCGATTTGCTTTCAGGTTGAGATTCTGCCCTTTGGTTCCATACTTGCTTCCTTTACGGAGTATTAAGTTTTATAGTGTGCTCAACGACCAAGGCTGAGGCCCGGAGTTTGCCTTCTGGTTGTTCTTGTTTAAAGTGTTGTATAAATTTTGAGTTGGTGTTTTATAAGGCCTATCCAAGGTCTTATTGTAGCAGGAATTCCAGATTTGTAGTTATACTTTTGGATATTTGATTTTTACTGCAAATCTATGCAAGGAGCAGGGTATTTTACTGTTTTTAAAGGCTATTTTTGGGTTGTTAAGTGATCTGAAAATGGAATGTACTTGTTTAAGGGTGCAAGGTATCCATTTTCATTTATGTAAATGAGTGCACAAATACTACAAGTTTAAAACCACAAATATGTGCACTTCTTATTTCTAATACAGAGATTGACTGTAGGGGCATTTACTGGATATGTCACCTCTAAAGAGAGGATGAGATCTAGAAGCTACCTGGCCCTCTACAGACTCTGCCTAAAGAAATGAAAAGTAAACACTCAGATTCAATTCAAAACAAGACCTTGCTTGAACTTGACATTATGCGGAATTTTAGCTTGAAAGAGGTGTATGTCTTTTCCTCTGTTTATGTGTTTTAACTTGATTTGTTTCAGCTGATATTAAACATATGTATCAGACATATAATGAAGCAAATAAACATCACACATAACAACAAATTTAATAAGGATTTCACCCCAATCTCGTGGGCTACGTCTCCTTTGAGCTCTAGTTAACTAGACTTGGCTCTTTGGGATTATGGCTTGAATTCTTTTACAAGTTCCACACTCAAATCCAAAAGGTTACTGACTGAACCTATGAGTTTGGAAAAGCCATATACATCCCTGTCATGGCTATCCACTTTGTGCAGGCAGATCTAGGCTCCCTTGGACTTGATTCCTTCAGTAGGTGCACTAAGCTTCCCTGAGCTTCTTAATGGCACAAACTCCTTCAGAATGCTTCAAATGTCTCTGAAACCTCTGCTACTGTCTCCAGCACATATCTGACATAAACAAATGATTGTTCATTTGCTCAAAATGAGCACTGCATCCCCAATCTAGGCCTTCTCCCATGGATGGCTCTGGGCTGCCTGAAACTTCTCTTCAGCATCTCGGCCTTTAGAAGTCTCCAAATGCTTCTGAAAATACCTTCATTGGATTCAGAAGGTTCCTTACATTAGAAATAGGCTTTTGTTTCACCTCAAACAGATGAACCTAGCCTAGCATAGCTCAATCACTAAAATGGCCCTGGTGGCTCCTAGAACTTCCACAAAGAAAAAACACCTGAAAACGACCTCAGATGGCTATGAAACCTATTCCAATGGCTTTAGAAGATCAAAGAGACCCAAAATAAAAAAAAAATTCGTCCAAAAAGGACTTTCCTAGCCAAAGTTATGGCTCATTGAATATTTCCTCCAATTTGGCCTCGAATCACTCCAGCTAACTGTAGTTAGAGTCCAGATAGGCCCACCAATTCTACCGCTAACTGACTGCCGGTTATCCATTTGTCATAGCTATGCATGTGAACGGGATTTCGGGGTCGGCGGTTCTGCATAGGATTCCGTGCCCACCTTTAAGAACTGGCGGTTAAACTTACGTGTTAGCCCCCGACTTGCAGGAATGTGACCACGTTCCAAAGGGCGGTGACCGTTGTTTATGGCGCCGACGGTTATGGTAAGGCCCACGATTCGGGGGCTACAGACATATGTGATGGGGGCTAGCCCCCTTTAGGCCCCGCCCAAACGTAATACAACCTTTTAATATTGTTAATTCCGCCAGCAGATCAAGTCAATCACATTGGTGCGTTGGTAAAGCGTTGTAATGTGGTTTGAGTGGTCGTGGGGTCGATTCACAACCCGATTAAATTTTTAAACATATGCACCCATTAATGCTAATGTCACCTTGGGCCATGTGGCGGTCTCCGGGCCTGCCATGTGGCAGCTTGCCATTCGTTGCCCGAAAAAGAAAATTCTCTGGAATATTCTGGGAATATTCTATTTTAAATTTTTTGAAAAAAATTCAAAATTTCAATGTTATTGGGCAATTTTTTTTTTTTGGCATAATTTCCTCATACAGAGATCGTTTTTCGAACCATTCGCAGCGCCGGAATTAGGATGACAAGCTCTATTCACTCGTTTAGGTTCAAACCAGTTCTGAGCACTTTCATTTTTGACCATTTTAGAACACTTGGTCCGGAGCTCCTGATCATTAAGGTCGGTTATGAGATTGTCCACTGCATACTTAACTAATGCGGTCATTGCAGCGATAGACTTGATTATTTTTGGCTTTAAAAAATGAGAAATTGTTGTTTTAATATAAGCATTACGTCATTAATCTCTATGTGTATAAACGATTACATTCTTATCAGTTTAGATTTCTTTGTTTGAAACAGTGAATATATATCATTTTTTAAATAGTCGTTTCAAGGTTGCTAGACTTGGGTGGCATAGAAATGGTCCGGGAATCTTGTTGTTGTTATGAGCATTAACGCTCTGTTCTGATAATATTTCCTCAAGAAATTGTTTTCATTGTTTAGTAACGAGATTTACTCCCCTTTTTAATTGGTTTGCAATATCTAAAGAACACGGAGAATTATAATCGTTCTATGATACTCATATCTACTGGGTGATATTTAGGTTTACACTGAACTTATTCTATCATTTATGCAGAGAATCATATCTTTTTCTTAGGGTTCAGTTCAGAGATCAAATTCGAGAGGAATTCATTTAATTTAGTTAAGAACTGTATCAATAAAAACCCTACTATATATTCTGGAAACATTACACATTATTTATCTGTCTCCTTCTTACGAGTATATGATCTTTGAAAGGATGCTTATTTTACTTACCTGTCTACTGCCTATATATATATATATATATATATATATATATATATATATATATAATCTTTTGGAAAGCATATTGTTTTACTTATCGGTTTTCTGCTTGAGAGTATAAATGAAATCTATTACTTTCTGGAAAGTATACTATTTACTTATCTGTTTACTGCTTGAGAGTATATATATAATCTATTACTTTATGGAAAGTCTCTCCTCCCAGCCACGAGTTTGGCAAGTACATCTAGACTCTCCCCCAAGCATTTTTGCTTGTCCTTATAGTCAAGGAAGTGTATATTCAATTACAGTCGGGTACCCTGGGCCTCAGGACTCCACTGTCCAGCCTCAAGTCCTGTACCTCTCCAGACTGTTCTTGAGTATTCTTCCCACTGGTTTATTCCACCCAACTCTGGGGAACTCCCTGAATGTTTTTCCCTTCTATATCTTCCTTTCTAGGGCAGATGGGAATTGTTTCTTGATAACTATTTCTTTTAATCATTGAAAACAATTATTATTTTACTTAACATATCTAACTTCCTAATTATGTATTAATCAGATAACCAAATGTATATTGGCCTTCCAATCTCAGTCATTGTTATATTTAACAACATAATTTAAAAGTTTAAATGTAATGAAACATAAAATTAACTCAGTAACTGCAATAATTTTTCCACATAGCTTGGGGGTGTTACAGTGTGCACCTTAAGGGAGTTAAGATGGATTTATACTAATTTTTATGATAAAAAAGATAGAGAAAAGCTTTCATAAATATCCATAGTTATGACGAGTTAAATGGTTACAAAGGTTGGTATTGTTAAAAATATTTTGAAATTGAAAAAAAATGTGGACACATACAAGACATTTTAAAAGAAAGGGATTTCCATACTCTAGCTTCTTAATATTACAAGATGACATTCTTTCATCCCATAAAGTTTTAGGAACTGTCCAATGTCATATTTCACTATGAATCTAATGACAGTTTGTTGTTATTTTACCAATGTCAATTTTTTTCTTTACAATTATTATAACAAAAAGATACTTTTAATTTTCTAAATTATAGTTAATGACTTTTTAATTGTATCTTAATTTTCTATGATCCTCTAATTCCTTATCACTTCAAATTTTCTCTTTAAATTTAAATGTGATAATGATTTCATTGGCATCAATATTTGAAAATTGACCCCTTCCTCTATTCTCTAATGATTTACCTAGGTCTTTGTATCTTTATGCTAATATCTCTTAAGCCACAAGTAGCTATGATAGAATTTTGAGGCAATCTTAGAAAGTCTCTTATCTTTGATGTTTTTTGCCTTATGTTTATACATTAGGCACCTATGCTAGAAGTTTTTTGGGAAGTGTACCGAAAAGGTTCACTTAAGATATCGGTGACAAATAGCTCTAACAACAACAAACGTAAGTGAAGAAGCTGCTAACACTCTTCAAATTTGCAAAACACCTGTTAGAAAACCTTGCAAAGTACAATTATGCAAAATAGAAAAGTAAATAACAACAAATAATATAGTGTAAACCTAATGGACATAAAATTATTTTATTATTAAAAATAAAACAGATTACCCCTAGTGAGGAGAATATGTAGACTCAAATCTACAAAATCCCCCTCTGTGGGACGAGTCCTTTGCTACCCTACACTTCAACTTCAACTCTCTTTCTCCCTTAATGGATGCAGTAGGCAAAGAGGAAATGGTGGTGGTTTGAACTCAAAAGTGGGAGCTCAAATGTCACAAGACAATAATCAGGATGATGTAGTGGTTATGTGTAGAATGAGAAGAAAACCTCTCTATTTATAACAAAATATTAGGATAGATCTAGATCTAGAAAAATAATAAAAAATTATTAGACCAAATCAAGATCTAGCCATTAGGAATATTTTATTATATTTTAGAGAGGGAAAAATTATTTGAAATGATCAAATATCTTTATTTAGTAAACGAACTAAAAAAATAATGATTTATTGAGTTAATTAAGGAAAATGGTTAAAGTAATTAATAAATAAAAATGATTTATTACCTACTTTAATAGGATAAAGTCAAAATAAAATATAAATAATTATTAAATAATGATTTTTCAAGTCCCACTAGCACAATTGGTTGAGGTTGGGCCTCGTTAGTAAGACGACCCAGGATCAAACCTCACAAAGGGTGGTTGTGTCCTATGCTAGGGAAGGAGACATGCTAAAAAACCTAGTCAACTTAGAGCTAATATGGCCCAGGCTGGGTGCGATCCCCTGGTGACTTTGACGGATTAGATGCCCTTGGGCCGCGACTCCTCAAGCCACAGTCCAAGCCTAGAGGATCACAAACAACTTGACAAAAAAATAATAAATAATGATTTAATAATTATCTCATGAGAGAAATTAGGGATCAATATGGAGTAATAAATAAATAATGATTTATTTAATTATTCCTAGGTGGTTGAATAAAATATTGGTTAGAAATAATCATTAAATAATGATTTAATAATTATTAACAAAGTACTATTACCTCAAAACGATAACTCTAACAAAAACACCTCAAAAAAACATGAAAAAACAGCCAAAAAATGAAAAGTGTTGATGCTAGAATAATTTTTATTTTAATTTATTTATTGTTCATTTTTCAGAGTAAATTTCAACATTTTTTAAAAATGGAAGTAAAAACCATTTTTTTGGTGAAAAAAACATCCTGAAAATGAAAAGTGTTAATGTTGAAATACCATTTTTTTTTTTTTTTTTTTTTTTGTTTTTCTTTTCCAGGGCAAATTGTTAACATTTTTTAATAATAACGTTAAAGATAAAATATCATGACTCTGAAAAGCCTTAAAATTCCTACTATAAGCATGATATTAAAGATAAAATATCACGTCTCCTTAAAATTCCAACGATTTTTAGGAATGGTATTAAAGACACAATATCATGTCTCTAAAAAACCTTAAAATTCCAAGGACAACATTAAAGATAAAATATCACCTCTATGAAAAACCTTAAAATTCCAACAATTTTCAGCCATGGTGTTAATATTAATTTTAAAAAATATGACCATTTAATTTATATTTATTTATTTTTGTTTTAATTTTATCACATTAATAATTATTAACAAAGTACTATTACCTCAAAATGAGAACTCTAACAAAAACACCTCAAAAAAAAAAACGAAAAAACAACAAGTGTTGATGCTGGAATAATTTTTATTTTTATTTATTTTTTAGGGTAAATTTTCAACATTTTTTAAAAATGGAAGTGAAAACCATTTTTTTTTATGAAAAAAACATCCTGAAAATGAAAAGTGTTGATTATCAAATCCAAGAAGGACACCTACGCTAATTTTATGTATGACAATAATAACTTGGTGGAAGTGTATTCTTACAAGTATCTAGGAATTGATATTTATCACAAGCTCAACTGGAACTATAGCATTGAGAAACTGATTAACGGGGGGTGGAAAGCTTACTTTGGTCTAGAAAATAATTGTAAAATGACAAACCTCGTAATGTGGGATAAAAAGAAGTTCCTCTTTGAAACTTTAGTCACTCCTGTTATCTTATATGGATGTGAGGTTTGGGGTTGTAGCATCTCTAAAGAATCCTGGAGAAAGATTGAGAAAATCCAGAAGCGCTTTATAACGTATAATCTGAAAATTAAAAGCAATACACCCTATCCTATTCTCCTTATAGAAGTAGGTCTTTCCTCTATCAAGAGCCTAGCTATGACTAGGCTTCTGTTGTACAAGCACAAGCTCAATAACCTAAGAGATCACAGACTTCGTAAGCTAGCTTTAAATTCCAACCAAAACCACCTAAGGCTGAAACGGGGGTGGTATAAAGACACAAGGGCCTAGTTAAACCATTGGGTGATCAACGAGAATGATGCATTGCAAAACATTAATAACATTAAAAATATTGTTACTTCTAAGTTCAAAGAAAAAATGTGGTGTGAGAAAGATTTAGCAGCTAAAAGAAAATTAAGTTATTATAAGAAGGCCATCAACCCCACCCTAGAAGATCAAAAGTATCTCTCTATTTTAACTAGCTCAAAGAAGAAAATTAATATAGCGAATATTAGAATGAACTCTCATGAGCTCCATAGTGAAACAGGTCATTGGGCAGTTCCTAAAACACCATGGATGGAAAGGATCTACCATCTCTATGAGAATAGGAACATCGAGGATGAAAACCACTTCCTCTTAGAATGCCCCGTGTATAACCACATTAGATCTCAGTTTCATAATCTATGTCGCAATACTGACCTCCCTAGCCTTCTACGATGTCAAAATCATAGTGAGCTTGGGAGGCTTCTCTCCAAGCTTTTTGAGCATAGGAATAAAATCTTAAATCAAACTAAATAATTTGTTTCTTTAGGTCCGATAGACCAAAGTTTGGCCTCAGTGGACGTTAACCATCATCATCATCAACAATTTACTAAATGTAATGTCTTTTTTGTATAATGTATTGAAGTCATTAGACAGGAAACACTTCAGTTATGATGAATGAACAACTTTAGAAAACAAATGAACTTATATGTGATTTTGGAGTTTCTAATGCTCTCTACATTAAAACATTTGTTTTCTTGGAAATTTGTGTAAATATTTTATTTTTAAATAATTTCAAGATTTTGAAATTTGCAAATTGTTTTTTAAAAACTATATTTCGTTATTGAGAATATATATATTATAATTTTATAATAATAATAATAATAATAATATTTATTTTGAATTTAATAAATCTAAACATATTAGAGATTATGCAAAAAAAAAAATTCATTTCTAGAATCCTATTGACCACTAACACAATACACCATCAACAAAAAATTGTTCTCCTAGATCTATTACTTCTATATATTTTTTATTTTAACATATATATCCATTCAAACATATTGGAAATATCAAAAAATTGAAAAAATAAAAACTAAAATAAAACTAAAAATTAAAAAATAATAACAAGTAAATAAAAATATTTATTAAAACATAAAAAATTAAAATGACATCACCCCAAAAAAATACAATTAAAAAAAAAAAAAAAAAAAAAAAAAAAAACAAAACAAAACTAAACTAAATTAAGATAATAATAAAAAAACAAACAAAATAATATTAAAAAAAAAAAAGAAAAACTAAATTAAGATAATAATAAAAAAAACAAAATAATATTTAAAAAAAAAAAAAAAACATAATTTAAGAAAATAATTTAAAATTTTGCCAAAAAAATAAAAAAATAATAGAATGAAATAAATAAATAAATAATACAATAAAAACCATTAAAATAAAAAATAAAAAACTTTAAAAGAAATAAATAAGAAAAAAAACATTTAATTAAACTTAAAAAAAACAAAAACATTAAAAAAACTATTTTGAAAAATAAAACAATAAAAAAATATAGAAAAAAAACCTCTAAAAAATGTAAAAATAAAAACAAAATTTTTCAATTTAATTTTGTTATTTGAAAATAAAAAAAATAAAAAAAAAAACATAAAAAAATAATAAAAACGAAATACCATTTTTTTTATTGGAGTTAAAAAATAAAAATAATAAAATAAAATAATTAAATTATTGAAATTTAAAATCAAAAAATTAAAAATTAAAATAATAATAATAATAATAATAATAATAATATTAAAAATAGTTATATATATATATATATATATATATATATATATATATATATATATAGATATCTATATATATATCTATATATATATATATATATATAATTATTTTAAAATTGGTTTTAATAATTCCTTTTGTTATTTTAATTTAATTATTATAAAGTAAGTTTTTTTTTTTCGAAGAAAAAGCGAACTTTTTATTAAGAAAATAAAAAGTTACATTGCATATGCTGTAAGCATTTTTGTTAATTCTGATGACTGCTGTTCAATCATTTCAGAGACAAAAACTCTCAGACTTTTTGACTGACTGACTTCTGGAAGTTAATCATAGACTGCTGTTATAAAGTTCAGATTTTATCTAAGTGACCATCCTCCCTTCAGGAGGCATCCAAATTTTGACCAAAAAAATTTTTAGGGTCTCCTTCAAAGAAGGAAAACAACCCTTTACAGATCTGAATGTTCATTGTATCCGGCTGATAAAACATTAAAAGAAGATTTTCTGTTTGTAAATACAAAACTATATATATGCTGATTGTAAAACAGTGATCGCAAGAGCATAAACAAAAAAAGAGATACTAGAGGCCGCTGTCACTGGAGATGCTCAAAAGGAGGCTGATCAGAGGGAAAAGATTGTCCCTGTCGTTCTTCAATTACTTTCCAGATTCCCATAGCTTGCTGTAGACCTTCTTTAGAAAGCTGGTCTGCTGCAGTGTTTTTGTCCCTGTAAACATGACATATGATAAGGCTGATAAATGATGATTTTAGAACCTGAATTTCTTCCAAAAGAATCTTCAAAATTTGATTTTTGCATGAGGTTTTCCCAATGACCCAGTTTATGACATTCAGAGAATCTCCGAAGATCTGAATTGAGAAGATGTTTCTTTGAAGAAGCCAACAGAGGAGAAGACGCAAGGCTGACAGCTCGGCAAAATTGTTAGAGCCTGACCCTAAACCTACGGATGCTTTTAGGGAATGATCAGTGTTTAAATGAATACACATTCCTGCACCAGCCCTGTTATTTTGAGATGCTCCATCGAAAAAAGCCCAGGGGATGCCTTCCTGGATGATTGCAGGCTTGTGATGGGTGTGGGAATTTTTAATTTCTGGGGTAGGAATAGCTGAGTAAATGGCGGCACAGTTAGTTGCAGTGACGATTGCCGGCGTTTCCTTATCTTGAAACAGACTCCTATTCCTAGCTATCCATACCCCCCAACAGAAAATGAGAGGGAGGTTTCTCATGTTCCCCTCAGGATAATTCTGCCACCACCTTCTCCAAGCTTCTTCCAAGGGTTCGATCCCCCATTCTGCCTTGATGCTTAGCAAGCTGTTTGTCTCCCCCCAAATCTTTTTTGTTTCTGAGCAAGAGATAAAAAGGTGACTTATTGATTCCTCTTCTGACTTGCACAAAGGACACCTCCCTGGCCCAACCATATACCTTGCTTGCAGAATATCCCATGTTGGAACTTTTCTTTTTAGCAAACACCAGAAAAAGATCCTAGCCTTGGCTGGACACTTTAACTTCCAGATATGTTTTGACCACCACTCTGGTTCTCCCCAACCTTTTCTTGACATTATGAATTTATATCCACCTTTTGGGGTGTATTCTCCTGATTCTCCATGAGCCCAAATCAGCATGTCTGAATCATCTTTAAGCCTAACATTGGATCGTTTGAGCTCTTGGATGAATGAGTTCCATTCATTCCTCCACCTGATGTTTATTCCTAGCTCTTCACCGTCTTTCCAGGCCTGTCCCCACATAGTAGAGTGACCTACCTTCTCCACCTGATTTAGAGTATAAATGCCCTTACTTTCCAAATGTCTGAGAAAGCCTGGGGATAAAGCAAAGTTTTCATTGCAGCCTACCCATGGATCCAGACCTATCCTCAATTGCCTTCCATTTCCTATCTTCCACGCCAGTCCTTGTTCGATCACTGTGAATGCCTCCACCGTAGCTTTCCAGATGACTGAAACATTCTTCTTATTCTTAACCGAGCTCCTTATCCAGTCTTCCAATGAGGTTGGTTCTATATATTTCTTTTAACCACCCTAGTCCATAAATTTTCCAATGAGATTAATCTCCATCTTGATTTAGCTGCCAGTGAAAGACTAAAATCAGGGAGCCTTTTTAACCCCCAACCTCCCCATTCCTTCGGTCTTGCCAGCTTATCCCAGGCCACCCAGGGAAGCACCGAGCTCTCTTTTGAACCTTCCCACAAGAATCTGCAGCATATCTTTCTGATTTTCTCCAAAACTCCTTTAGGAACCCAGGTTAAGGCTGCCCAATAGACTGGAATGGCCAAAAACACAGATTTGATAAGGGTCAATCTACCAGATCTGGAGAGCCATTTGAAACTCCAATGAGTAATTTTGGATTCTATCTTGGCTATTAGCCAGTTCCAGTCCTCTTTCTTGTAAGCTGCCGGTTTTAACCATAACCCCAAGTATTTGAAGGGGGAGTCCATAGAGCTATGTTGAAAAGGAAACAGATTATGCAACATGTTTCTTTCCCTTCTGTCCATTCCTGCCACAGACAGCTGAGATTTCCTAGAATTTATCTGCATACCAGTTGCTTTCAAAAACAAATCTATGGTGGATTTTAATTCCTTAAGTTCACTAGGAGTTCCATTTGAGAAGATCAATATGTCATCAACAAAAAGGAGATGAGAGATAAAAATATTTATTGCTACCTCAATACCTTTTACCTTCTCTTCCCTTCTAGCTTTTTGTATCAACCTGCTTAAGCCTTCTGCCACTAGAAGAAATAGCAGAGGAGATAAAGGGCAGCCTTGTCTTAAGCCTCTTTGACCTCTGAAGAAAGGTGAAGCTGCTCCGTTGATAAGTACTGCATAGCTGACATTTGAGATGCACCCCATGATCCAACTGATAAAAGAATAATTGAAGCCCAAGTGGGTTAGAAGCAACCGAATGTAAATCCAGTTGATTCGATCATATGCTTTGGATAGATCGATTTTTAGTACCACACCCTTCTTTTTCTTTTGTCTAACACTATGTAATACTTCTTGAGCTACTCCGATGGCCTCATGTATTTGTCTTCCATTTAAGAATCCAAATTGCTCCATTGAGATGTGCCTCGCCAGAATAGGATTAATTCTGTTAGCTATCACCTTGGCTATGATCTTATAAATACAGTTGCATAAGGAGATCGGCCTGAAGTCTTCAAAATTCTCCGGATCTTCCTTCTTTGGGATGAGAGCTAGAAAGGTTGCATTGAAGGGACTGTAGACTTCTCCTTTCTGTCTTGATTCTTCTATTACTTCAGTTATTTCTGCACCTATTAAGTCATAGAAATAGAGGAAGAGCTCTATTGTCCATCCGTCAGGCCCAGGGCTTTTATCCTTGGCCATAGATTTCATGGCAGCCTCGACTTCCTCCTTGGATACAGGAGTTGATAATTCTTCTGCTTCTTCCTCTTCAACAAATCTTGGAAAACATTGCGCTGTTTTTATTACCTCGGCTATGGTAGCCTCTCCCGGGTCTGTGAATAATCTCTGGAAATATCTCTGACCAAAGCCTGAGAGAGCTGAGAAGGTTCGAACCTCCCTCCCTTCTTCATCTTTTAGACTCCATATGGTATTTGCTGATTTCCTTCCTTTGGCGTAATTATGAAAAAAACTGGTATTTTCATCCCCCGCCTTTAACCAAATTGCTCTACTCTTGAGTCTCCATTCCTCTTCCTTGGCCAAGAGAATTTGGTTCTGAAGTTTTTCCAGATGAAGAATCCTTTCCTTTGAGGCCTGAGTAGCATATCCATCCTCCTCTAAACTTTCCAGTTTCCTCAGCTCTTCACTAATCCTGATCTGCTCCTCGTTCTGCTTAAGCTTCCTGTCTTTTGCCCAGATGATAGTCGCTTTCTTCAATCTCTTGAGATTTTCCATGAACAGGAAACTTTTATCCTCTCTTGAGCTCCTGTCCGGATGAATCCAAGTTTCCTTAAAGAGCTTGGTGTATGAAGAATCTTGTAACCAAGAGGAATTAAATTTAAAGGGAGCAGGGGGCTTTGGGGGAGGGAAGGAGAGATCTAAGAAAATAGGGAAGTGATCGGAGGTACCTATCTCATCAACCCATTGTCTGAGAATAGGGACCTTTGAAACTAAATCTTCAGAGATGAGAAAGCGATCCAATCTTTTAGCTACTCAAGCCTCCCCTGCTCTTCTGTTCCTCCAAGTCGGCTTGAGTTTGATCGGGGTAGTATCTATGAGGTTATTTGCCGATAGGAGATTGGTGAAAAAATCCGACAGAGGGTCTTCCCTGGCCGAAGGACCCCAAGCCTCCGCTCTCCCTACTGAGAAATTTAAGTCACCTCCCAGAACCAACAAAGAAGTCTTCATCATGGATTTGGTCATCAAGTCATTCCAGAAAAACTCCCTTCCTTGACAAGGTCCATATACATTGACAATTAATATGGGTAAAGCATATTCAGGGGAAATGATTTCCATGCCCATCACTTGCTTCATCCCCCATTGTTTATTACTTTTATTCTTCCTTCCTTAAAGCCAATAGCCAGTCCCCCTAAATGACCTGATGAGTCCACTGCTGTGAACTTCCAACTTGGAAGGAGTGCGCTTAGAATCATTTCCACTTCAGCTCCTTTACCAAGAGTCTCTTGCAGAAAAAGAATCTCTGATCTAGTGTTTAGAATCCAGTCTCTAAGGGCCAGTTTTTTGGGTTTACTGGCCAAGCCCCTATAGTTCCAAGAAGTCACGATCATTTGATGACATTTTCAGGGGTCTGCACCGCTCTAAGAACCCCAGTAATGGAATGTTGTTTCCCGTCAGCTACATCAAATTTTGCTTTTAATTTGGCCTTAGATAAATCCGATTTTCTTCCTCTTTTGTTTTTGGTGAGACCTTGAGGGGGCAACTGTCCTAAACCTCCTACAGATCCTGACGGCCCAGGCTTACCTCCCAAGGATCTAAGGTTGTAAGGACAGGGAGTGTGAGGGACCGAGGAGACAAGGGGAGGCCAAACATCTTCACAATTCAGATCAAGGGAGGGCATTGCAGCCGAAATGGATTCTATGTCAGTTTCACCCATAGATGCATCAATATTCTCTGATAAACCTTTCTTATGCTTGGGAGAGAGGGTAGAATTTAAATGCTGAGAATCTATATTTTGATCTGGAAAAAGAAGAGGAGATTGTGGGAAAGCTGAACACATACCCTTTTCTTTTTCATTGACTGGAGGATTTTGGGTTGCATTCGTCTCCCCTGCAGTCTCCTCCTTTGCTTTCACAGGTTCTGGGTCCATGTCCTTAATCGGTTCACTGTGCTGGGGTTCTTCCTGAGAAATCCCTTTCTGAATCCCCTCTGTCTCCATTTCTTCAACATTCTGAGCCACAAATCCTTCCTTCTCCTGAAGAACGTGTGGTTGATTAAAGTCCTTTTCCCAATTAGCTGAGGTCCTCTGAAACCTTCTTCTTCTCCTTGTCAACGGACAATCCTTTGCTAGATGACCATAAACATGGCACCTATGGCACCGAAAGGGCAAGTGTTCGTAATCTAGAATCTGTTCAAAAACATAGTCTTTATACTGCAAATTTATTTTTCAAGCTAGGCCTCTGCTAGGGTTTAAGCTCACCAGGATACATGCCATTGCTTTGTTCCTGGTCTCTAGAAATGACATATCGGCTTCCAGGAAGGTACCCAACCTATTCCATATAGCTTTAAAAACTGATTCAACCCATAGGAAGGAGGGAAGACCCGGTGCCCTTACCCAAACCGGAAAGACGTCCGTTTTCTCGTGAATGGCATCGAAGAGAGGGTTCCATTTCTTCAACAGCACCGGTATGTTTTCTATGGTCCAATTCCTTTCAAGAACCCATTCAGCTGCCTCCCTATTTTCAAACCGGAACATGAACCATCCCTTTGCTAGACATGAAGCTTCAAACCCTATGGTTCTATCAGACACAAAATGCTGTTCTCCCCAAGCTTGCAAAAACCCTGAAGAAAGTTTCTTACCTCTCGCCCTGCCGACCAAGGTACATTCTGCCACTCCTAGGGATTCTTCTATTGATACGTCCATACCCAGAACCAAGTTACCTTCCAAATCCTGCAAGCCTATCGGCCTCTGGGTTTTCCGTTTCTCCCCTTTTTTCTTATTCTCGTCAGCTATTTCCCTTGCCTCCTTGGATGCGTCGTTCCACTCTGGTTCTTCCTGGTCCGGCATCGAAGGGTTTTCTAGCTCCGGGTAGGGCTGTTCGAAAAATAAAGAAGAATCATGAAGGGGATCGCCTGAGGGTTGATTGCTGACCTGGGTACCCTCAAGATCTTCAGTGCCACCCGCATGACAGGCGATATGGCCTTCAAACCCTTCCGCCAAATTTCCTTTGGATAAACCCTGGTCTCTTGGAAAAGAAACCCTCGAAACCGCAGAGATCCTTCCTGTGTTCCTTGCACTTCCAAGCCCAGAAAAAAGCCCTAAATTCACTATATCTTCTATACCCCCTGAAGGGATGTTCCGGCCCAAAAATGGTTTACCCCTGCTTCCAAGGTTTTGATAGATAATTGCATTCCGTCCCTCCTCAGTCGTTCTGCCCATCTGCTGTGAGATGCAATGATCCTGGAGCTTAAAGACATTCCCGTCATTTGCCTTGGTGAACTGTAGAAGAGAGGGTTTGGTCTTCGGCGTTTTCTGCAAAAGGGACTCTGATCTTGAAAACTCATAACCCCCAAAATATCGCTCAATATTTTTCGCAGAAGGTTCTTTTCTCCAAACAGATAAAATATCTTCCATTTCCGGGTCCAAATCTACCAGTTCACTTGGATTAACCATGGTTACTATTGCCGCTCCGAGGATGACACCGGAAACAGTCTTGGTGCCAACACAAAACCCTTTGTCCTTTGCTGTCTCAAATGGAAACGGGAAAGACTAACAACGCAAAGTGAATAAACCCCCCAGCTGTCCGCATAAACAGATAGTTTTTTAACCTCTAGCTGCCAGTCTCCTGTCACTGTCCTACCTATGCCTACTCAAGCGCGCTGAAGCCATCTGCTAACAACCTAACCAGCCCCTACTCGTGGTTCCGCCCAGAACCTCTGATTCCAAACCCTCGCCATCCTCCAATTATTATAAAGTTTTTATTTTAGTTTCTTTTGATTTTTTTTTTGGGTTAAATGTTATTTTAATTTTAATTATTTTAAATTTTTTTATTTTAATTATTTTATTATATTATTATTTTTTTAATTTAAAAAAAGAATGTTTAGGATTATAGAGTTCAGGCTTCTGTGATCCATATCAAGTTTGTGAGAGATTTTTCGGCGAAAATCACATGGAACGACACTAGTTGGTTCGAAATGCGTTGACAAATGGTATTCCAATGTTTAGGATGTTTTTTTGTGTTGTTATTTTTTTTTTTTTTTTACTTTACATTATGCGTTTTTTTCATTTATTTTTTATATTTTTTTGTTTTTTTTTTGTTTTTGTTTTTGTTTTTTTTTTTTTAATTTTTAGTTTTTGCAAGTTAATTTTGTCTTTTTTACACATGTTTGTGGGTTTTTTGTTTTTGTTTTTGTTTTTGGTTTTTGTTTTAATTTTTTTTTTTTGTTTTTTCCACCCTTAATACTTTAAAAAATTTAAAGTGCAAAAAATAAGCCCTCTAAATAAAAATGGTTGATGTTGGATCAACACTTTTCAAAATTAGAATGAAAATCACTAATATTTTAAAACAAATGTTCATACTTGATACATAAAAAAATTTAAGTGTAAAAAGTAAGCCATCTAAAACAATGGGTTAATGCTGCATCAACACTTTTCAAAATCAACATGAAAATCATTAACATTTAAAAAAAAATGTTACATAAGAAAATCTAAAATGTGAAAAATACGCTCCAAAAAAAAAGTTATTTTGAATAACCATGTTTTAAAATCAGGAGATTTTTTTGCTACCTCATAAAAATGGGTAGTCGATATTTTTCTCGTTTGATCAATAACTATGTTTATTTCAAAAGAATAATCAATACTAATGATTTATTTAATTATTTGTATGAGTTTTTTTGGATTTTAACCAACATAGATTCATTCTAGCTCTCGATCTACCAAACACCTAGAGGGATCAAATCTCTTTTTGCTCTAAAAGAGGTTTGCATATAAGAGATTTGATGCCTCTCGCTACTTGGTAGATCCGAAGCTAAGATGGATCTATGTTGGTTTATTTTCCCCTTTAAATAGGCTATATTCCACATGAACACCATGGGTCAATACCATGGGTTCTCAATACCATAGGTTAATAATACCATAGGCTATTTTTATTTTATTTTTATAGGGTTATTTCTTTTTGTTATTTTTTTTACTGAGTGAAAATGTTTATATTCCATTACAATAATCTTTTATTTAATTTTTATGTAATTTAACTTAGTCAAAATTTTAAACATTACATTACAACATCTCTACCATACTGTGTTGGAGAGCGTCTCTCCACGCAATTAGAAACAATTTTCGAAAATGGTTCTCTAAATTATTTCCTAATGGTGAAAGTGAGTTTTAATATGTAAAAACTCATCCTACATGGTGTATTTCGATCAACCTAGTAGGGAATATCTAGGTGATCATTTTTTAGGTGATAACAACCTACTGATATCCATACTACAATGGGAGATCAACTTGCTTCAATAAGGAGGACAAGGTATGATAAGCTGTTTTTAATTTTAAAATATAAAAAATCCATAAAAATTTTATAATTGTGCCAAGAGGCGCATTCTACAACCTAGAATGAGGGGATGTGTAAGTATGTCACATCTCCAATAAAATAATAATAAAGATCCATCTAACTCTGGATCTATCATGTGCTGAGAGAGATCAAATCCATCAAGGTGCAAACATTTCCTCAAATTCTACACTCCAAAATGAAGGTTTGTACCCTGAGGGATTTGATCCCTCTTAACTTAGGATAGATCCAGAGTTAGACGGATTTTTAATATTATTTTATTGGAATCATGACATACTTACACATACCCCTCATAATGGGTTGTAGAATGTACCTCCCGACAATTATAAAATGTTTATGGATTTGCTTAATCTTTCTCCATAGTTCTCTAGAGATATTGTAACCCCAAATTTCAAACCATATAGGATAAAGAAGGTGAAGAGAATCTTAAAGAGGAGTTTCATTTTTCCCGCAAATCGAAGTCCAATAATTTAAAATTGTTTTAAAAAACCAAAATAGTCAATTCCACCATTTATTAATTATTTTCTCGATGTTATAGTCTTAATTAAAAGTGTGATTAAAATATTCTAAAATATTGTATTAAGTAATTTCCTCTAATTTATTAGGGTTGTACACAAAAATACTATATGTGATCTTTTTAAATTTAAAATTATAACGTTTGTTTTATTATGGTTTCCTATTACATTTATTTTTGAACAAAAATTCTTAATCATTTATTAAAATTATAAGAATATCTTATCAAAAAGAAAATATGTTTTAATAATAATAATAATAATAGAAAAATTTACATTTAAAATAAACTTGTATAATATTATTCAACATCACTAATATAAAATATTCATTATGTAGAAGCAATATATTAAAATTTATATTTTTATATAAATTTAAAATTAAATCATATACAATGTGATTAATAATATAGAGAATTACATTTAAAACAAGATTAACAGTTGTGATGCAGCATAGTCCCTCCTTCTACCGCCAATTAATTGATTCTCCTTGCACAAAGCTTTCCACACAGTGACATCTCTCTGCACATGAATTTGTTCTCCACATACGCTTCTTCTGAACAACCAATTCTGTACATGCACAACCACCTTATCACAACTTCCTGTGCACAACTACTTCTGTACTCAATAATGAACTTTGATCAAACATAGACATTCGAAGTTGTTATTAATTGATGTGGGTCCAAGATGTTGTGAGGAGGAAGCAATCCTTGCGAAATACGTTCATAAATAATAATTAAAAAAGATATTTGTATATTTGTTATTTTAATAAAACTTGCACAAAGCTTTCGACATAGTCAAAGCTCTGTGCAGATGCATTTGTTCTTTGCACACACTTCCTTTGAACAACCACCTTCGCACATACACAACCATTTCTACACAACTTCCTTCGCACCTGCACAACCACCTACACACAGCTTCCTCCGCACAACTACTTCCATACTCAATAAAGCTTTTGGGCAATCATTGACATTGTGATGGGAAATACGTTCCTAAATAATAATTAAAAAATATTGTATATCTATTATTTTAATAAAAAAACATGCTATATATAAAATTCATTAGATTCAACATTATTAAATAATCATTGTTACAATTGGGTCGTAGGTCAATTCTCTTGCTTAGAAATGAAAACATAGTGGTTTCAAATACGTGCGGAAGGATGGTGTGTGGAACAAGGAGCATAAACCTTCGCACTCACATACCTCCACACTTCAACGTGGCATGACCGTTAAGATATCTCTGTATGGTGAATATTGCTATGTCTACGATATTATTGGTAGTATTTTAATAATAAATAATGCATATCTCTATATTATGAATATCACTTGTCAATCGAGTAAATGTTGTGTGGAGTGTAGACAAAACTATGTACAATCGACAGATGGATATGATATTATTGGTAACATTTTAATAAAAATAATGAATATTATCGTATTCTGAATATCGGTAACCAATTGAGTAAACGTTGCGCGAAGTGCGGATAAATTTTGCATTTGTGACATTTGATGCCATCGTAGATAAATGTGTGACTGAATCTAGGTCCATATGTAATATGCTATTGCAGTTTAGTTCTATAGTTTAAAAACAAAACATCTCTTCCACCTTTGTGGAGCCTTAACATTTCCCACATAAGCACTAGAGAACTAGCAAATCTGAACATGATGGATTTATATTTAGATTGTTGGAGTGACTTTGCAAGCATAGGGTCAAGGATTATAGCCATCATTTGCCTCATATTATATTAAATTCTCTCCATAAGCATTTGTTAATAGTTGTGCTCAATTGCAATTGCATAAAGTTTCAAATACAATTTGTTATTAAATAAATTTTATTTTTTCTAAAGTTAATTTAATTTAAATTATATCTATGAATTTTAGGTTTTAGTTTTTTAAGTGGGGAGCACTAGAGAACTAGCAAATATGAACATGATCAATTGTATATTTGGATAGTTGCGGGCAATTGTGATTGCATAGAGTTGTGAATAAAATTAATTATTAAATAAATTAGATTTTGTTATAAAATTAATTGAATTTAGTTTATATCTATGATTTTTAGGTTTACAGTTTTTTAAATGGGGCATTCCTTGTGCGAAGATTTCACTGTGTGAAAGAAGCTTGCTTTACACAATGAGCTTTTGATTGTAAGATCCACACAATGACAACTATGTACAAGGAAGATCTACACAATGATCCCTACTAAATAAAGCTCCTATGCACCCCCGTTCTTCCACACGTAATTTGTCCTCCACACAACAAACTTTATACAATGAAACATAATAATATTATTTAAAAATTTGTAGAAAACTCTCCACATAAGCACCAATGTTACTAAACACTTCTCGTACTATAGCATAATCAAGTTATTTTGTGCTCAATACTTTGGAAATCAATTGATTAAAGAGTTAAGCATATGTGCATGGTTGTATTATTGGCAATATTTTAATAATAAATAATGCATATCTCCATATTTCGAATATCCATACTCAATTGAGTAATTTGCATAATAAAATGTCTCATCAGAAAACTCTCTGGATAAGCAAAAATGTCAATGTAATCTTCTAAGAGGCTGAGTGATTTTCCTACAACAGAAAACCTCCACATAAACAAAAATGTCATTGAACTTCTCTCAGAAACAAAGTGATTTTTCGTAATGTAGCAGAGGCAATTTCTTCCGTGAATGCCAAAGACAAAGGCTTAAAATCAAGAAAAGTTAGATGGATCATATATTTTGATTATATGAGCGACTTTTCAAGCATAGAGTTAGGGATTAGAGCCATAATTTGCTAAGTTTATTAGCAGGTGTGGCACAAGCTAAAGTTTATGAAACATAAACAAAACTCATATTATATTAAATTATCTCCATAAGCATTTGTTAATAGTTATGTGGAATTGCAGTTGCATAGAGTTGTGAATAAAATTTATTATTAAATAAATTTGATTTGGTTATAAAGTTAATTTAATTTAATTTATACATTATGATTTTTAGGTTTATAGTTTTTAAGTGGGGCATTCCTTGTGCAGAGCTTTCACTATGTAGAAGAAGCTTCCTCTTCACAATGAAACTTTTCATTGTAAGCTCTGGATTATGACAACTCTCGACAAGAAATCTCTTCACAATGATCCCTTCCGAATAAAGTTCTTATGCACCCTCTTTCTCCTTCACATACCTCATCTTCCGCACAGTAAACACTCTGTGCAATGAAACATAATAATATTAATTCAAAATTTGTAGAGAACTCTCCACATAAGCACAAATGTTAGTGAACAAATCTCGTAGGATACCAGAACCAAGTTCTTATGTGTTGAATACTTTACAAATCAATTGATTAAAAAATTAGGCATATGTGCAGGACTATGTAGAAAATCCATTGTGAGGAGGAAGCTTTCAAGACAGAATGAAGGATGTGTGGAGGAAGCTTTCAAGGAGAAATGGAGGATGCATAGAGGGATCTTTTAATTGTAATGTGTTTTAACTCTTTTAGAGTTAGTACATGTGCAATATGATAATAGTAGATTGTGTGGAACATGGAGTGTAGACGTTCGTATAATGAAATCTTAGAGCTTATTCTACACAATGGATTTGCTATGCAGTCCCGCACATATGCATTTGTGTTGGCCATCCCAGTATAGGGATTTCTTATGAGCTTGCTTACATTGGTGGGATGGTTAAAAGGCTATATGTATACCTAACTTCCTAACTCCCTTACTCTTTATAATCTTCCTCACTATGGACAGACCTATGTGGATATAATATTAGTTATTAGTAATCCCTTTGAAAGGATATTGAATAGAAAGTCAGTCAATAATGGATATCAAGCCTTATGTGAGTATTCTACATAGGTGTTATCCTCACCCCTAAAATCCTAAAAATAGAATATTCATCCTCTAGACTGTATGACTGAAAGAAAAGACGCAGGAGCAACTCTAGGACCAACAAAAACAAGTGATTCATTGACATCTTTTCTAGAGACACCAACCAAAGATGCCAACGGGGTAGATTCATAGCTTGTTGATCAAGCTATAAATTTAGTAGTTGAAGTGGTTGTTGATCCCCCAGCATCAGAGCTAGCATCATCAGAGGCATAGCAGAAAGAATATGTATTCTGAATAGCATTAGTCAATTAACTAAAGGTTGTGCGAAGTGCAGACAAAACTCTACAATGAAAGCTCTTCGCAGAATGAAATATATAAACAATACAAGATTTGTTTAGGGTTTTTTTTGTGAAATTAGGCATATTTTCAGGAGTGAAAAGGATGTTTTTAAGCTTTCATTGTGTAGACATCTACACTCCGCACTAAATAATTTTCTAATTAGTTGATTAAAAGTTTCAAATAACACAAAATTAACTAATGAAGCTAATTTGATTAAAAGTTATAATGGCACAATAAAATCTTAACTCAAGTGGTGTTGTATGATTTCACAGGGGCTTCACCAAATAAACCTCAGACATAGAACGTGTGTTCATTGTATACTAAACAATACCCTTAATTTGACTACATATTGGAAAATACCTCTAAAAGTTACATTATTTAACTCCGTACCAATACAAACACAATACGCCTTCCCAATTTAAAAACCCCTAATTTCAATAGACACTGTAAGTATCGATTTTTTTCATTAACATTTTTTATACCCCTTTATATTTTTTCATTAACTTTGAGCTCATTTTTTATACTTGCCAATATAAAAACCCTTTACCCCCTATTATATGCTCAATATATTATATCATTTTCTCCTCAATACATATCCCCCAATATGAATGCATGTGGTATCATATTTCTCCCCCAGTGAAGCCCCCGTGTATGATTTACATGTCTTTCGAGAAATTGAATGCATAAAGAAATTTCTTGTTCAACAAAACTTTCAACAATGATTTGTGTGGAGGAAGCTACGGAGATTTCATTGTGTGGGTGTAAAGGGGTGTGGGGAAAGCAATTTATACAACCGAAACTTTGTTCATTGTGCAGAATGTTTAATCACCATATTAGCTTACCGAGTGAAGATTATTTTTTGTGTGTTTCACAAAGAGCTAATTTCACATCTATGCACCCCCCATTCTCCGACACATATCCTATCCTTCGAACGTTAATACATTATCCAAAGTGGTTAAAGATTGTATGAATTTTTAGTACACTTGAACATAATTAAAGCTTTATTCATTATTTTGTATTCTGCACAACAAAATTATTCAAATCTAAAGATATGAATTATTAAGAGATCTATGTCTCATATCCAAAACTATTGCCAAATGTTGATTTTCATTTTAATCAATAATGCAACATCAGTTATAAAACAAAGTCTCCAAGCATATGTTCAAAAACAAATAAAATGTGTTGTCATAAAATCGACAGAGTTAGATATTTTTAAATGGAAAATAGTTATTGTAGTTCAATATGTAAATAAAAAATACTTCAAAGCATGTTTAGCGAATTAAATTTTATGTCACACTCAAGTAATAAAAGTTCAATGCACTAGAACATATTCAAGACATAGGCATTAAAACAAACTTTCTCAACAAAATCAAAACTATAATACCGAGAGTTATTTTGTTTTATGCAGAAAGGGTGTGTTGGAAACATAATTAATTAATTAATATGCATAGCACAATTAAAGCAAGCATTGATTGTGAAGAATGTGACAGTGTGGATCAACTATAATGAAAATTTTCTCCACATTTACATATTCCGAGGAATGAAATCTATGTAGTTCTGAAGACATTGTGCTAGTATTCCATTTTAAAGAGATATATGTCTAATGTCGAAAACTATTGTTAAATGTTCAACTTCATTTGCAAAAACAACACAACACTGAATATAATAGAAATTTTGAAAGCATATCTTTAGAAATTTATAGAAAACATTATCATAACATTGATACAAATTCAGATTCAGTAACAATTGTATACATAATCAAATGGCAATGACCGTAGCCATAATTAAGATATGTATGAGATCATATTCAAAACATAGTCATAAAAGACAAATTTGTTGAACAGAGTTGGAATTTTCCAACGAAAATTGTAAAGTAAATGTTTTTTTGTTTTGTTTTGTTTTTTGTTTTGTTTTGTTTTTTTTTGTTTTTTGTTTTTTGTTTTTTTTGTTTTTTGTTTTTTGTTTTTTGTTTTTTGTTTTTGTTTTTGTTTTTGTTTTGTTTTGTTTTGTTTTGTTTTTGTTTTTGTTTTTGTTTTTGTTTTTTTGTTTTTGTTTTTGTTTTTGTTTTTGTTTTTGTTTTTGTTTTTGTTTTTTTTTTTTGTTTTTTTTTTTTTTTTTTATAGCGGAAATTGGGATTGCGCTTCTGTAAACTGTAACACTAAAAAAGGCATATGCAACCAAAAAACAAAAATTTGTATATAGTAATTAAAAAAGATCACCATAACATAATCAACAAAGCTAAATTCTCTTATATTAGCTAACAAAAAATTGAATTTTGAACAATTTGAAAATACTTACACTATGCAAAATTGTTTGTCATGACTATGCTTATGTTAGATGTGTTATGAGTTGATGACTCGTTGAAAAAATGCATTCACCATAGTTTTAATGTAATCCTTGTCAGGAGCAACTATAATTTCCATTTTCACGTTTTTAGTGAAAATATATTTTCAATTTTCATAATTTCTTCTTGCACCTAGGAAACCGAGATAGAGTTCTACTTATTGACTTTAGAAAAAGTAATTAGCCATGTGTTAATGTGTTTTACAGTAAAATCAGTGATGCTATCAAAATCTGCTACCATTCGCTGTTTTTTACGATCCATTTTAGCTTGTAACATGTCACTTGAAATTAATTCAGAATCATGCAGGATGCATGGACCATTTAAGCATTCTATAATTTCTATTGCCTTGAGATAGGCATCGCCTGTCCTCTTGCCTAGCTTACCACAATTAGAAGTGATATCCTCAAGTGTACTAATCCTCTCCACTGATTCAGCTTCGAATTTGTTTATTCAATTAGCATATGGGAGTTGTTAGTTTTGCTTTGCGATATCATAGAGTAGTCCAAGCCTTTGGCTAAAAGTAACTAAATCATTGTTAGTAATTTTTCTAACTTCTTCAAGATGAATGTTAACTAAAGTCATAAATATCATCATTTGTTGTTGCAAACACGTTAAATCGAAAATTGCTTTCCATGCATCACCAATAATTTCTAGTCTTTGGCATATGTTATCAATGATATGTGACTTCACTACATTAAGAAGATTGGCAACCTTGATACATGTTTGTCGTGTTGTAGCAACATAAATTAACAATGAAGTTGATCATATTACTGATGGTGTCATTAACAAAGGATCTAGATTTAGAATGCCTTTTAGTTATTTTAACGACTCATTTTTAGTCTGAAATTTTTTGCAATCACTTTAATAACGGACTAAGCAACTACATCAGTTTTAGATTGACACAATACCATGATCTCCTTATTGTCAATGTCAGACAGACCAATGTCACCTTTTCTTCACAAATAATCTTTTTATTTTTAACTTTTACCTTTTCAACTCTCAATTTTTTTGTGGCTTTGTCAAATTTTGCATTTTGGAATGTCACAGGATGTTCATCGAAAATAATGTCCCGTTTTTCAATTTTCTCCATTATCTTTGCATTCTCTGCTAAACAAGTAATAACCCAGTCGGGTGGTACACTCCTATCATTTTCCATGTATATATCCCATTGAATGCTTTCTCTATTTATGACATTTTTGTACTTGGTTGTTTGAACTATATGCATTTTGTCTGGAAAGTATTTGTGAAGATTATATTCATCATCTCGACGACCTAATAGCTCACCATGACCAGTTTTTGAGTACCAAAAGGTTTTCTCTTTCCTAGACTCAAGGACGAGGTTGCACCAATACATGGTGTGGAAGTTGGAGATTGTTGTGTAATATTTAGGTATTTTTGCCTCTGTTTCGTTTCCCTATTAATGTTGGTCTCTTGAGAAACTCTTTCAGCATCCATTGCTGATATTTGATATTTGATTCTCTGCAAATTTTATAAATTATGTGGCATGTTAACATATTTTAAATTAGACAAATATTTAGACACATTAATTGCTTACACATTATGAGATGCAAAAATTTCATTTGTTCTCTGTTTAGATGCAATTTAGGTTATTAGGGAAAAGAAAATGAAAATAACAGAGGGAAAAGATAAAGTAATAATAAATTGATAAAATGGAATGTGTGTTGCATGTGATAGAGTTGATAAGATGTAATGACTATTGCATGTGCTAAAACATTTGCTCGAGTTCATGTGTTCATAAGGTGCGAAAAGAGAAAATAGAAATCCCTAGATAATTGTGCAAAAAAAAGAAATATGTTGGAGAGAAAAATGTGAAAGAACCTTAGCAACTGAAAAAATGAAATGTTGAATGATGGTGACTCCACCCAGTTGTGAGCCCAGGAAAGTATTTTATACTACAACTGTCTTTATTTCTTTTCTCTTATGTTGTCTGATTCAAATACCTCTTGGTTGATTGTATAAGTGAAAATAACCTGTTTCATTTATTTGGTACTTATTTTTTATCCCAATCTCACCTAAATTCGCAATTTACCACTCCAGTGCCAATGACCAACTATTGTTATTTTTCGTGTAGAAAATACTACACACGGCACTCTTAATAAATAGAAACTGAAAATATCAAAACCAACATTTACAGGAAGTAAAAAAAATAAGCATCAATATTCCAAAAACATCTTGTACACTTAATGTGCATTTTGCTCTTGGTTTAATATAATTGAAATTAGTGTCATTACAAATAGAAATTTTCGATACAATATAAGGTTGTTGTCTACCTGTGCTACATTTTGAAAGGTTTTTCGATGCATTTTTTGATTTAAATTACTCAAAATATGGCAAGAATTTTTTGGAATCATGAATTTGGGTTGAAATTTCTGCACAATCCGAGTGTTGCACAGGTTTTTGAAATGGATAAATCCATATATGTAGTAAAAAATATCATTTTAAATAACATAAAATAAGATTTGTGATTATGAAAATTAGCTTTGAAAATGTCAACACTAACTATAAACAAACACAAATAAATATTCTGCATAAACATGCTCAACTACTTCTATCACAAATTGATTTAGTTACTAAGCTACCCCCCACCACTAAATTGTTGGTGATTTATTTTATTTTGATACTAGAGTACAAAAAACTTTGAACATAAACTTGATTTACGAACAATCAGATACATTATTTTCAAGATCACGGTACAAAGCTAATTTCCCTAACACATTCTAGTTGGCCGCCTACACATTTTCCCATGATTTCTAACAAATGTTTTTGTTTACTAATGCTATTAATCATGACTTAATAGTCCAATGCTAGTAGTTCTTACCACCATTTTTCTTATTCATTACTAGATTCAGATCTGATTTATATATTTATCGACATGTTTAACACTTTCAATAAATAGCAATTAAAAATACCAAAGCGAAAATTAATGCTAGGTGGTAAAATTTATCTTAGAAGTAAAAAATTATTTCCTTCTTTTATTTTTCTAATCGTTATTGATTTAATATTGTCGATATATGTGTACTAAGTAGCAGGAATTTATGAAATAAAATAAATATGAATTCATTGTGATCATGTGCATTATTATTGACGAGGCTCATCAATAGGTAAATTATATGGGTCTTAATGCCACTCTCCAGCTTATTAAAATCAACTTTTCTCACATTTACTTACATATTTTATTATATTTTTCTTAGTGAGAAGGGTAAAGGTGAGATGTTATGTCATGTGGCCTAATATGCATTAATTGCAGGAATTGGAGCAGTTTTGGGCTAATTTAAGTGCAGGAACTTGAAGTGGACAAGCAAGAGGGATTTTAGGAGATTTGTCTCCCTCCTTAACTCCTCAAATCATTCGAAGATTCCTCCACCATATCTCATCAGCTCGGAGTTACAAGCAGCCAAGCCAACCGAGTTCATTGGTAGCCAAGCTAGTGACAATGAAGATAAGTCATTCTCGAGTTTGGGAGCCAAGTCTCCCTAATTTTTAGGAAGTTGTTGGTAGCTTCAGTTTGTATAAATAAGAAGGCCAAGGGCCTCATTAGGATTCAATTTTTTTTTGTATCCAATAAGCAATTTAGAGCCGAAACATTATGATTGTTACTCTTATGTTGTATTTGAAATTTTGACGATAATGAGAAGGTTTACCTTGATCCAGCACTGAGTCGACTCAGAGGGTTGAAACTCTTGGGTTAGGGCCCAACCCTAGCAGCAAAGGTTCCTCTTTTTGTACATGTATTCTTAGATTAAAATCATAGTTAGCTGTTGAATTTATTTATGCTTTGTTTAGTTTAACAAGTATTTGAATGATTATTTTTTATTGTTTCCATTAGTTGAAGAAGTAGATTAGTGGTACAATAGTGAGAAATAATACATCAAAAAATATTGTGACAGTGGCCTCTTCCTCATCTCCCTCACGGGATCATGGTTTGAGGGCCCCACTCTCACAACCCCAAAAACAGATTTATCTTTTGATCATTGCATAGCTTAGGGTTCATTGTTGAATAAATCACTATTTATGATTTCTTGGAAGCACCTGTAGTTGTGATTTTGTTTCTTGACTTTGTTGTAGTTTAATAGGGCATTTCATTTCATAGATCTAGTCATTAGCCATCAATAAATCAATTTTCTCAAATTCAACTCATATTTTCCTCATTTATATGAAGTTATGCATAAATGAAGAGAAGAATATGTTTTTATGTAGGGATTGTTGATATGTAGGGAGGAACTCAACCCACCAGCCTCATATAAGTCTTCTCCGCCTTTTTCTAAGGCCTACCAACCCCTAATCCAAATTTGTTTTTTGTAGCCACCATGGACATCCACATTGGGAAAATCCAATGATATTGAAGTGTTGGACTGAGCCTTGGGTAATGTGAACCTTCTCTACACCCTATTTCACCATCATACATCTTTGCAGCACTTCATTTCACCTTCCCTACCTTCATATGGCATTGAGCTAACTTCCTAGAGAAAACTAGGACATCCTATAGCAGCTACATGATTTCTTGTAGCAGCTTGTTTAAACTTGTTTTGAGAAAAAATGATAGTGTGAGTATAGGGGAGGTCCTCCACTTGACTTCCATGCCTCTAAGTACCATTTTAGACCAAATCTTCCATGCCTTTCTCCCCTACAAATAACAGATTGTTTAACTTTACATTTACATTTCTAAATCAAAAATCAAAAGACTCTCTTTCTGCCATCATTAGGGGAGTTTTGAAGTCTAAAATGGGCCTCCTAAGAAAAATGTACAACCAAAATAAACTTTATAAGAACCAATAGAATTCAAGATGATGATGTCAACCATGGGGGATGATTCACCATTTCTGGAGTAAAAAAGTAAAAATAATAAAAATAGTAAAATAATAAAACTACTTTTTCAACTCGTATTTTCAACTTATCTCCCTAACGTTTTACTCAAATTTTGAACCGAAGTACTCAATGGATGCAAAATTTAATTCCTCATCCAAGGAGTACCCATGTTGCATACTTTTGATGGATCCTGCTACATGAAAAATGAGAAATACATGAAAAATGTGATTGCAATCACGTTTTTCATGGATTTCTAATTTTTTGTGTAGCAGGGTCCATTGAAATTATGAAAAATGGGTACTCCTTGTATGGGGAATCAAATTCTACATGCAATGAGTGTTTGTGCTTGAAATTTGAGTAAACCCATAGGGAGATAAGTTGAAAATATGAGTTGAAAAATAGTTTTTTATTTTTTCCCTTTAAAATTTAATGATGTAATATTATTTGATTATTTCCACTATTATTTTATAATTTCCTTAGGAGGCCCATTTTAGACCTCAAAATTCCCCTAATGTTCAACATGATATAGCTAGTGCATGCATACATCAGTCATAGAGTGAAAGGATAACTTCCCATGTCCACTTAGTCCAAATAACCAGATGATAGAATGCAAGGTTAGATTAGTTATTTTCTGCAAGTAATGTGTGTCATTTCTTAGCTAGATTATTTCATGGCATTTCATAGCACTTTCCATTTAGCATTTCATTTCCTAAATAGGAAAGCATTTACTTTATTGCATTAAAGATTAGCTTTACATTCACTGTCATTAGTCAAACTCCTTTTAGTCAATAGAAGTCTGGTTTGAAAACCCTAGTGGTATATCACCCTAATTGAAAAGTGACAAGAGTAGACTGTTTCATCTACTGTGCATATAACATTGTCACCTCCAACTCTATATGAAACCCTGGGTTGATAAAGTAAAGTTGGTAGCCCTAGGAGTTGCAGCATCCTTGTTGCAATACTGAGGCTTATTACTTGATCCATGTGGCTCCAGAGACACACAGGACAAAGACGGCTTATGGAAGCTTGAAAATCAAAGTGATTAGAATAATTTTGAACTAGGACTAAAGCGGAGATCTCGTCATCCTGATCGCAGTGGTGTGAATGGTTCATCAAACCGAGTTCATATGCGAAAGTTAGGAGCAGTCAAAGTTCAGGTTGACTTTGGTGACTGGGAAGGCTTAAGGAGGCCACAATTTGGACAAAATCTGGCCACCGGATTCCAGCCAAACTAGGCCAGATTCCAAGAGAATTTGTGGCTTGATTAATTTGTCTCCTTCGGTCATTTTTTGGATTTTCAAAAATGGCTAGTTTGTTATTAAATAAAACAAAAAAATATATATGAGGTGGTAGGCCACCAACCCCGCCACCCCAAAACTACATAACAAAAAAAAATATTGTTAAAAGGCAGACGGGCCATGACCCCCGCCGGCCCAACCGCAACCTTAACCAAATTAAATTAAAAGTGGCTCGGTGGCCATCACCCCGCTAAGCCCTCCAACCCTCCACACCATATTAAAACATAATGTTAAATAGGGTAGGCCCGGGCCACCTCCGGTGGAACCAGCCAACACCCCCAAAACCTCCTACCACTCTATACGCGTATGCCATCATTTAATGCGAGGTCGACGGGGATTGAACCCATCGGCCCACGTGGGTCGGCCCCCACCGGGCGGCCCCATGTACAACAAACAAAACCAACGCAAACCTTAAACATTAATGCACCGTCCAAACAAAACAACGCATACTATGGAGGATATGGGGTGGGACGCCCAATGTAGACCCGACCCCCCAAAAAACACACATGCATTTTTTCAAAAAAATAATAAAGGATTAAACATGGAGGAGGAGAGGTTTGACCACCCAACCTCCTCCACCAAATTTGACTTTCTATCAATCCACCAAATTCGGAGATCTTAACCACTACACCAAACGAATTCCTTTATTAATCCGCCTAGTAAAACGTATATAAACCTCATTTGCATAGTGTGCCCAAGTAGCATGGAGGAACCAGGAGTGAGCAAGGAAATCAAGATGATAATTTTTTAATTAATTTATTTGCAGGTGGAACCATGATTGGGCCAAATTCTCAAGAGGGTGAAATTTTTGCAGTGTCCAAATTCGACAAACTTTATGTCGATCCTACACCTCTCAACGACATGAACCCGATGGCGCAATCAGTTTCCTGATCTAAGCAACATAATTGCAGAGGACCCGGAGGAGGGAATCTTTAAGGAATCTAGAGGGAATCTAAAAGATTCCTTGAGTCCCAGATTCTCATTTTATCAGAATTCAGAAATTTGACAGTCGATTATGCACTATTCGATGCCACAAATCTGATGGTGTCTGCAAATTTTCCATTTGCTCATTTTATTTTTCATCCACTTTTCAAAGTGGAGTGCAGTTGTCAACATTCATGTGCGAGTAGTCATTTCCATGTGATTCGATGCCACAAGATTGATGGGATGGCCAGCTTCAGCAGCTTGACATCCTTTTCTTCAGATGGCCCCTAGATGTGAGGTATATGCAATATGTTCATGTACTTCTTCTGCTATGCATTATGTGCCACAAATCCCTGTTTGATTTTTGATGAGGGATCTTGTTTCTTACTTGTTTTCATGATTCATGTTTGATGTGACACGGAATCATTTGTCGGATGTACGTGTTGTCATGATTCGTCATGTTTCATTTGAGATCCCTTTGTCATTATGTTCATGGGATACTCATGTGTCGCCATGTATGTTTGCATTGAGATCCTTTTCATGCCATGTCGGTGGGATGCTCATTATCATCATGCATGAGTGTGTATGTCATACTGATAGGAGTCCTTTTGACTGAGAGTTCCTGTAGCAGAACATCTCTTGGAGCCACTCCTGCATGAGGGATTTTTCCTTGTATGATAACGACATCACCTCTTATGTACATCATCACTATTGACATCACTTAATGCAACGACCTACATCATCTTGACATCAGGGCCTGAAGATGTAGTCCCTCCTAGACGAACTCCATTATCAACGACTTATGTTTTCATGTGTTGATGAATGTTATGTTCCTCTTCTTTACAACATGCAGATGTATTCATTGTGTTCTTTTAAAAATGAAATTTAACACATCACGAAATTAAAAGGTCTTGGAAGGGTCCTTTGTCACACCCAGACCTGGATCAAGTGGTATCAGAGTGGTCTTTGCGTGGACGTGAATTGCAAGTGTGAATAATGGAACGTGCAGCGACAAAGGATGAAAAGGCAATGTACAAGACCATGCTCAAAATTTCCAAAAGAGTGGAAATAATGTATGAAAATCTACAGAAAGAGACAGAGGAAAAGGAGCGATTGCAGCTTTAGTTGCGGGACATGGAAGAGGCCATGAAAGAACTAAAGCACAACAAACATAATCTTCAAACAGAGAACGTTGAATTGAAGATGCGTCTACATGAAGAGAAAGAGGAAAAACATAGTTTGCTACGACAAATGCAAGACAAGGATGAGGCCTTGGAAAAGCTATAGCGTGACCCATGTGAGGTAAAAAGTAATTCTCTGAATTCATATATGTTTCCTAATGATGATTTTGCTATTTTTGAAAATCACACCACAGGAATTGGCTCTAAACTGTTGAAGAAAATGGGGTATGAAGGAAAAGGCTTGGGCGTAAATGGCCAAGGAATTGTCAACCCCATCAAAGTAGAGGAATTACCTCGTCAGATAGAACTTGGGTATGTTAGAAAGGAAGTTGGGGAATGCACCGAGACAGCTAGCAAACCAACAATAACAGATGATGAGAAGCCCTCATTAGTCCTTTCCAAGTAAATAGAGGATGTAAAAGATGTTGATTTCCTTTCGGTTTCGTCTTCACATAGTATGATTTCTGTTGGAGATTTGGAGATCCCAGTTATAGGGACACACATGAGGCTCCTTACTAGGATGAGGCACGAGGAGGAAAAAGAACTTGGTGTCAAAAACCAAGGCATAACTCAACCATTGGAGGTTGTGCAGAGACCTCAATTTGCAGGCTTGAGATACACCGAGGGAGAATGCTTGAAGGTGTCATATTCTTTCGAGACATTGTTGAAATTGTCGAGGAAAGAGAATGATGTGAACACATCCCCATCATCCCATGGTAGTTTCCATTGCAAGGAAAGAGCTGAGGCAAGCTCTCATCGCCATACTTACACCAGAGACAGCAAGGAAAGGTATAACCACTCTCAACATTCGAATGCTCATTTCGATTATAATCATGGACATAAATCAAGGCATTAGAAAACATATACCTTTTATGGATTACATAACCATACATTTTCTAAGTGTTGGAAAAGAATGGTAGCACACAAAAGGATGAGTAGTGAAAGACCCTCTCAACAGCAGGTAAAGAAACATGTTAAGCAGATTTGGAGGAAGAAGATGTATTGCAGTCATTGCAACATAAGTGGCCATCAAAGAGCCACATGTTGGAGGTTCCATCCAGAATAGCGTCTTAACGACAAGAGTTGGTGCATGAACCTGATGAAGCAGTTGTTCGACAAGAAAAACCACCATAAGGAGAACCCATTCACCTTGATAAGTGAAAAATGGTTTCTAGATATGTTAGCGTTTCATTGTCGTGCTTTTTAAAATCATTTGTTGCATTTTAAAATGTAAAAGTGATGATGTGTTTTCCATAACCTGTTAAGAAACGATGATGTCTAGCCTTATTTTGAGTTGCATTTTACACTCTGAAAGTGATGATGTGTTTCCATCACTTGTAAAAAAAAAAAAATAGTGTTTGGCCTTATTTTGTAAATCATGTGTTGCAGTGATGATGTGTTTTCCATCACTTGTTGAAGCAACAATTATATGTTGGCCTTGTTTTCGTAGCAAGGATATTGTGTCCATCTTGATGTAAAATTAACCACCGAGTATGTGTTATAAACTCATGTAAAGTGTGGGATGCCTAGGTCATTAGTTGGTCATGAAAGTCAAGCATGTAATTTGCAAAACAATGTAATACAGGTTGTAGAGGTTGCAGGTGTCGGCTCATTGCTTAAGGCTTTGAAGAACAAAGGTGAAGGAGATGGAAGCGAGACCTTTTTAGGACACTTGTGATGCAGACAAGGTACAAAGAAGTTGTAGATTATTTTTCATGCTTTTGGAGGACCAAAAGCTCCTCAGTGGGGAGGATTGATCCAGGTGGCTCCAGAGACACACATAGGACAAAGAGGGCTTATGGAAGCTCGAAAATCAAAGTGATCAAAATGATTTTGAACTAGGACCAGAGTGGAGATCTCGTTGTCCTGATCACAGTGGTGTGAATGGTTCGTCAAACTGAGTCCGTATATGAAAGTTAGGAGCAGTCAAAATTCAGGTTGACTTTAGTGACTGGGCAGGCTTAAGGAGGCTGCAATTTGGAAAAAATCTGGCCATCAGATTCTGGCCAACCTGGGCTAGATTCCGGGCGAATTTGTGGCCTGATTAATTTGTCTCCTTCGGTCATTTTTCAAATTTTCAAAAATGACCACTTTATTATTAAATAAAACATTATATATATATATATATATATATATATATATATATATATATATATATATATATATATATATATATATATATATATATATATATATATATATATATATATATATATATATATATATATATATATATATATATGAGGTGGCAGGCCACCACCCCCGCCATCCAAAAACTACATAAAAAAAAAAGAAATTGTTAAAAGGCCGACAGGCCATGACCCTCACTGGCCCAACCGCAACCTTAACCAAATTAAATTAAAAGTGGCTTGGCGGCCATCACCCCGCCGAGCCCTCCAGCCCTCCAAACCATATTAAAACATAATGTTAAATGGGGTGGGCGCGAGCCACCTTCGGTGGACTCGGCTCGCACCCCCAAAACCTCCTACCACTCTATACACGTATGCCATCATTTAATGCGAGGCCGGCGGGGATTGAACTCGCCCGACCCACGTGGGCTGACCCCCACCGGGCGACCCCATGTACAGCAAACAAAACCAACAAAAACCTTAAACATTAATGTGCCATCCAAACAAAATAGCGCGTACTATGGAGGGTATGGGGTGGGCCGCCCAATGCGGACCCGACCCCCCAAAAAACACACATGCGGTTTTAAAAAATAAATCAATAAAGGCTTAAACATGGAGGAGGTGGGGTTTGACCACCTGACCTCCTCTACCAAATTCAGCGTTATACCAAACCACCAAATTCGAAGATCTTAACCACTACGCCAAATGAATTCCTTGATTAATCCACCTAGTAAAACTTATATAATCCTCATTTTCACAGTGTGCCCAGGAAGTATGGAGGAACTAGGAGCGGGCATGAAAATCAAGACAACAATTTTTTAATTAATTTATTTGTAGGTGGAACCATGATTGGGCAAAATTCTCAAGAGGGTGAAATTTTTACAGTATCCAAATTAGGCAAACTTTATGTCGATCCTACACCTCTCAGTGACACGAACCCGATGGCATAGTCAGTTTCTTGATATGAACAACAGAATTGCAGAGAACCCGGAGGAGGGAATCTTTAAGGAATCTAGGGGAATCTAAAAGATTCCTTAAGCCCTAAATTATCATTTTCTCAGAATTCAGAAATTTGACAGTTAATTCTACACTATTCGACACCACAAATCTAATGGTGTGTTTAGAATTTCCATTTTATCATTTCATTTTTTGGCCACTTTTCAAAGTGGAGTGCAGGTGTCAGCATTCATGTGCGAGCAGTCATTTCCATGCGATTCAACGCCGCAAGATTGATGGGACGACCAACTTCAGCAGATTGACATCCTTTTCTTCAGATGACCCCTAGATGTGAGCTATATGCAGTATGTTCATGTACTTCTTTTGCTATGCATTGTGTTGCATAGATCCCTGTTTGCTGTTTTATGTGGGATCTTGTTTCTTACTTGTTTTCATGATTCCTATTTGATGTGATGCAGAATCATTTGTGGGATGTACTTGTTGTCATGATTCGTCATGTTTCGTTTGAGATCCCTTTGTCGTTATGTTTATGGGATACTCATGTGTCTCCATGTATGTTTGCATTGATATCTCTTTCATGCCATGTCGGCGGGATGCTCATTATCATCATGCATGAGTGTGTATGTCATACTGATAGGAGTCCTTTTAACTGAGAGTTCCTGTAGCGGAACATATCTTGGAGCCACTCCTGCATGAGGGCATTTTCCTTGTATGATAACAACATCACCTCTTATGTACATCATCACTATTGACAACACTTAATGCAGCGGCCTACACCATCTTGACATCGAGGCCTGGAGATGTACTCCCTCCTGGACGAACTCCGTTATCAACAGCTTATGTTTTCATGTGTTGATGAATGTTATGTTCCTCTTATTTACAACATGCAGATGTATTCATTGTGTTCTTTTAAAAATGCAATTTAACACATCATGAAAGTAAAATGTCTTGGAAGGGTCCTTCGTCACACCTGGACCCAGATCATCACTTCTTGGAATCATTGTCAGGGAGGTGTCTAGGTAGATGTAATTTCTGTGTTCCTTTATATTTGGCATTCAGTAAATAGTTGCAATTTATACTTTCTTTCTATTTTGCATTCAATAGATAAGTTGCAATTTTTGCTTTCTTTCTATTTTGCAAGTAATTCTGAAAAAACCTAAAAAAGAAAAAAGAAAAATGTTTTCATTCCTCGTAGGAGTAGAGACAATTTAGGAATTTTTTTTCCAAATACCCCAACACCATTAGATAACCAACCTTCCCTCTTCTTTGGTGGCTGTTAGATTCCATCTTTGACTATAGAGGAGTTGGAGGTCCTATTAGGTGAGCAAAAAGATATCTATGAATAACCTATTAGGGTAGAATAAGAAGAAACCATTCCACACACTTACAACATGGCTGCAAAAAAAAGTGAAGGTGTTTTCCCCATCAGGGAAAATAATGGAGATGCTAGGATGAAAAACATAAGCCCCTCTACCCTTCCTCACTTCCATGTATTAACCTCAGAAGACCCTAAAACCTTTTTTTTTGAGCTTATTGTCATCTACAGAACCTATGACTATACCTCTAATGACCAGAAGCTGAAATTGTTCCCATCCACCCTTAAGGATGTAGCCCTGTGTTGGTTCATGGGTTTACCTGGGGACAACATCACTACTTGAGCTTAGATGCAACAATCATTCAATGACAAGTATAGGGACTATAGAGTTCAGGCTTCTGTGATCCCTATCCACTTGTCCTGATGATGAACCACACTAGTTGGTTTGAAATGCGTTGACAAATGGTTTTCCATGTGATTTATGCCGAACAATCTCTCACAAGTATAGGGACTATTGTGGGTCCAACAATACCAAAGAAGAATTCTTCAAAATGACTCTAGGACATGATGAATCCTTGTAAGATTATGAGGAAAGGTTCCATCTCAGCTACAAAAGGGCCAGACGCACCCTCAATCCTGAATCACTCAAGTTAGTCCTTCTTAGAGAGATCAAGGAAGATATCTTAGAAACCCTAAACATGTTGTTTGGAGGGGACATCTACCAGTTATCTTATGATGATATCAAGATAGTTTTAAAAAATCATTCTAGGGTAGCCAAAAAGAAGGGTAGGGCTAGTCAAGCTTTGGCCAGTTCATCCTCCTCCAATACATCCAGCAAAAGTGAAATTGGGAAGATGTTAGAGGACTTTAAGAGTGAATTGTTGCATACCCTTTCTCTACAAATGGACACCATGCAAATCAAGAGGAAGCAAGAGGAAGAAGAAAGAGCCTTAGCTTTATTTTCCCCTAGATGCACCAGGAGGCACCTTAGAAATGAGTGTCCATTGAATCTTATACGAATCTACTCAGTCTATGAGGAAAAACACTCCACAAACAAGTGCCCTTCTCTGTCTAGATTCAAAGTTGTGTATCAAGGAACTGAAGGTGTGACTGAATAACTCTGCTATATCAACCAAAGGAGGCCTCAAGGACCTCGACCATACCAACAGGGCATGCAAGGGGTGTCCTATTCATATTACAATCCCAATCATGATGCATCCACTCCCCCTTGGTTTCCTCCTGCTCATCCTTCATGGTCCACATCTTCTCCCTGGTCTTATGCACCTGAATACCATTCCCAACCTACCAATTAATCATTTCAGCCATATTCTCCCCCACAACCTTAGTGGAGTACCCCATCACAGGGGTGGAGGTTCCCGTTCAACTAATCTCCAGCCTTACTGCCTCCACCTCCATCTCAACCAAAACTCCTTCACCCTGCTCCACCTAAGCAACCTCATATGCCTGCTTAGCCAAATCCAAACCCGAAAAACAAGCATGTACAATAGGTCTATAGTGGAGAGACATCCTACCCTGACTATGATGTGGAAATTCAAGAAATCAACCTCAGGTCTGGAAGATTGCTTCCAGATAACCAACCTCCATCTACACTTGAGGAGTTTGAAGAGGAAAATGAAGAGAGTGTTCCTCAAGCCAATCCACCTCCTTTTCTTGAGAGACTAATCCATCCTAGTTAGCACACTCCAGAAGAGACTAAACTTCTAGGTGAATTGAAAAACTTGTGTGTTAAAATCCCACTCCTCCAAGCTATCAAGGATGTCCCCATATACAACAAGTTAATCAAGGAGAAATGCTTCAAACATCCTGGGAGGAGAAAGAAAGACACCCCTAACATTAATGTCATTGGGAAACTATCTAACTTAATATTGGGGACAGTGATTTTCCTGAAGTATCTAGACCCTAAAATTCCTTTTGTAGATGTACACATTGATGGCATAATTCCCCCCCATACCTTGATTGATATTGGGGCTTCCACCAATGTGATGACTAAGGATACCATGCTTAAAATGAATCTCCAAGGATCATTAAGGAAGGCCACAACAGTCTTGCAGCTTGTAGACATATCCACAGTAGCTCTTGAGGGAGTTGTTGAGGATGTGATGGTCTCCATTGATTCCTCGGAATACCTTGCTGAATTTTTAGTTCTCCAACCTAAGGTCAAATTCAATGGTTATCCTCTCATCCTTGGAATTCCATGGATATCCATTGTTGATGCTTACATAAGTTGCAAGGTTGGAAATACGACAATTAAAAATGGGAATTTTTCAACCATCTCTAGAGCATGACTTACCCTTATGTTTGGAAGAGGAGGAGGAAGATGAAGTATACCATGCCACATCCTACCCAATATGTACCCTAGATGCTATTATAGGAGGGGGGAAAGTCGATGAAGATGGCCTGATTGATCAAATCCTCCAGAATCAACTCCCCAACACCATGTATCTTTATGAGTTAGTAAAGAAATATGAAGATAACCCTTGGACTGATTTGTGCCTAGCTAACTCAAGTCCTACTCATGTCAGAATGATAGAATTCAGTCCATCTAAAACATTGAAAATCAACCCCACTCTCTACACATAAGGAAAAGGAGTTACGTGACATGCTAAGAGAGCACTTGGATGCCTTTTCTTGGAGTTATAAGGAAATGAAAGGAGTGCACCCTTTGGTGTGTACTCACCACATTTATATCAAGGAAGGCTGCAAGCCATTGCACCAACCTTAGAGGAGAATGAACCCATCCCTTAAAGACATAGTTAAAGAAGAACTGTAGAAGTTGTTGGATGCAGGGTTCATTTACCCCCTCCCAAATAGTGAGTGGGTGTCTCCTCTAGTTTTGGTCCCAAAGAAGAATGGAAAATGGAGGATCTATGTGGACTACAAAAAGTTAAACAAAGCCACTAAAAAATACCATTTCCCTCTACCTTTCATTGATCAAGTCTTGGATGGTCTTGCAGGAAATAAGCTCTTGTATTTCCTAGATGGATTCAGTGGTTATAATCAGATCCAGATCAGCCTAGAGGAACAAGATAAAACCACCTTCACTTGTCCTTGGGGTACCTTTTCTTACAGGGTCCTACCTTTTGGATTATGTAATGCCCCTTCCACCTTTCAAATAGAAGTCTTGAGCATCTTTGTTGAGTTATTCCATGACTCTGTAGAAATCTATATAGATGACTTCAATCCCTATGGGGGTGACTTCCTGAAGGCTCTCTCCAACTTGGGGAAAGTACTGAAGAAATGCATTGAAATTAACCTACCTTTGCCCCGAGAAGTGTGAGTTCTTGATGAAGGCAGGCACTATTCTTTTCACTCAATATCCTATGAAGGACTGCAAGTGGACCCAAATAAAATTGCTATCATAAAGAGGGTCCCTACTCCTCAGAAGCAGAAGGATGTCAGAAGTTTCTTAGGCTTAGCTGGATACTATAGGATATTCATAAAGGATTTCATCAAAGCAACCTCACCATTTTTTGGACTACTAGCCAAGGACTCTGAATTTTGCTGGTCAGAAAGATGCCAAGAGGCCCTAGAAACCTTAAAGGACAAGTTGACTAATGTACCCATACTTCGAGGCAAAAATTGGGCTCTTCCTTTCCACATCCAAGCTAATGCCTATACCAAACCTATAGGAGCATCTCTAGGCTAGATAGATGACAAGTTTCCTTATGCAATTTACTTCATTAGCAAAAATATGTCCAACGTTGAATTGAGCTATACCGTGACTGAAAAAGAGCTCCTAGTTGGTGTCCATTACTTGAAAAAATTTAGAAACTACATCATTGGTTACCAGACCTTTGTACATACTGACCATGCTTCTATCAAATATTTTATGAACAAGTCTGATGTGAATGCCAGAATTATTAGACGACTGATTTTATTACAACTGTTTGATCTAACTATCATTGATAATCCTAGTAGAGAAAATGTAGTTGCAATTTTTTTTGTCTAGAATTGCTTTGCCTGTAGGTGAGGAAGGAATGGTTGATGATCAGCTTCCATTTAAGAATTTATTTTCTATTTTATTTTTCTCTCCATGGTTTTCTGACATATCCAACTACCTAGTGGCTTCATAGCTCCCTCTAAATCTATCCTCCAAGGAAAAAAGAAGAATTGTAGAAAGAGCACTCCATTCACTTGGATTGGGGGCAATCTCTTCAAGCTAGGCCCAGATCAAATTTTGAGGAGATTTGTCAGGGAGGAGGAAGTCTTTGACATCCTTTTGGCCTATCATGATGGGCCTCGTGGAGGTCACTTTGCAACCAAGAGGAAAACCTTCATGGTAGTGCAAGCTGGATACTACTATCCCACTCTCCACCAAGATGCAAGAAGATACACTAGTCAATGTGATCAGTGCCAGAGAATGGGGAAACCTATTCCCAATGATGAAATTCCTTTGCAACCTCAGGTGACTTTAGGGCCATTTGACATGTGGGGCATGGATTTAATTGGGTCCATTGATCCACCATTAGGGGAAAAAAAGTACATAATTGTATGCAATGATTATTTGACAAAGTGGGTTGAGACCAAGGCTGTCAAGGTAGCAATAAAAGAGAAAGTGATTGAGTTGTTAAGGGAGAATGTATTTTACAAGTTTGGGTCCCCTAGAGAACTAGTCACTCATTAGGGAACATAAGATCAAACACATGAAGTCAATTGCTTATCATCCTCAGGCCAATGGACAAGTAGAGGTTACTAACAGAGCATTGGAAAGCATCCTCACCAAGGTTGTGAGAATCAATAGAAAATATTGGGCGACAGACTAGTGGAGGCCACTTGGGCCTATAATACAACTTGGAAGACAACCACTGGCTTCAACCCTTATGACTTGGTTTATGGAAAGAAGGCTCTGCTTTCCATTGATTTTGAGTACAACACTTTGAGAATGGTAGCACAGTTGGATTTGGATGTTAGAAATGCAAAACATGAGAGGCTACTCTAGCTCAATGGTTTGGATGAATTCAGGATGCAGGCCCTCCCACACGCTGAAGTTATTCAACTACAGACAAAGGTTTGGCATGACAAAAACATCAAGGAAAAAGTTTTTCAAGAAGGATATTGGGCTCTGCTATATGACTCCAGGTTTAAGGACTTCAAAGGAAAATTGATGACTAGGTGGTTGGGCCCATATATGATAGAAAAGTTCTATGACGATGGGGTTGTGCAAATCAAGACCATTGATGAAGAAGGTATCCCTTTGCTTGTCAATGGGTATAGATTGAAAGTATATAAAATACCTTTGTTAGGGAGGAGTTCATCAGCACCATCAATAAGGAAGTGAATATGATTGGAAGTGTCTCAGCTTCCAAATCACCCAATTCTTGAAGACTATTTTTATTTTTGAAAAAAGAAGAAAAAAAAGAAAAAAAATAAGGGACCTAGGTGAAAACCTCTATGAGGCAACTGAGACCAACTCTTGGGTTGAAAACCTCCTTGAGGCAACCTAGGAGTGAAAAAAGGAAAATAGAAAGATCCCCCAGTAAAAACCTCCCTTGAGGCGCCTAGCGAAATCATACAGGCCGAAAAAATCCTTTGGGGTGGCTTGTGTGTCTTTGAAAAAAAAAGAAGAAAAAAAACAAAAATGCCATGGCAAGGACCTCAAATCTGCCCACTAATAAATTCTGCGATTTTACAGGTTTTTAAAGACAAAAAAGGACTCAGAGTTATAGGGAAAAAAAGCCAAGAATCACCTCAATTCTTCTTCCATCCACTTCATCTCATGCATGCCTACCATGTCCCCATAATCCATTTCCACTTTCAGGCATAAAAAATTAATTTTTGAGCAGTTTCCTAGCTTTCTACAGGATGTTCTGTAGCTACTACAGGAAGATCATGTAGTACTACACGATGTCCTAAGATACTACAGGAAAGGGTTCCCGATTGGAAAACAATGATGCGGGCCTATTTTAGGTTAAAAAAGGATCCTACACCTCACCATCTCTCACCCAACATCCACACATAACCATACCTATCCGTGTGCCCATAATATATATATATATATATATATATATATATATATATACAAAAAAAATGGGGAGAATCTAGAGGACATGTCATCATTGGCCTCATTCACCCATCATTCCATATTCTTCATCACCATTTATCAACTCCTACACCACCACCCAGCCTTACTCTAAGTGGAAAAAACAAAAAAATGATGAAGAAAAGGCAGCTACATGATCTCTTGTAGCAGCGTACATTATAACTGCAACAAGCCATTGCTGCATTCTCCTTCACCACCAATGCAAATAGGGGGCTCCAGAATCTCTACAAGCCTTGTGCCTCCTATCTAGAGCTCAACAATAGTAGAAACAATGCCAAGCACCTACACACAAGAAAAAACTAGAAGGCAACTACATCAGTAGGAAGAAATCAACAAAAAATGACCAAAGGAGAGAACTCACCTGAACAAGAAGCACATCAAGGTCATCCTCCAACATGCATCGAACAAAAAAGGTAGGCACAGGTATGGAACCTCATCCAAACTCTTCCCCGAGTATGATATGCTAAAAGTGTAAGGAATGTGAAAAAGTTTTTTTATAAGCTGGAGGTGGCCAGTTAACTTGGCCACCCTCAACTCGAAGACAAAAAGTAAACTCCCAGTCAACATGCCACGTTGGAATGTCACATCAAGGAGCATCAATCGAAAAGGCATTCTATTTAGTTATGTTAGAGTGGGTGATAATTATGAGGGGAGGTTGCATGATCACCAACGGTGGGCCAATGGTCCCAATGAGGAAATCTCATACTACTTCCATCCAACACAACGCTTCAAGGAATATACGATAAATAGAAAAAATTCCAAAATTTAATGCACCCATTATTCAATCAAGATTAGGGAGATCGGGACCACCTTGGAGATAAATCAAGGAAGAAAACGTTGTTTTGGCCACCCTACAGGAAATAGAGCTACATGAAACTACAGGAAACACAGGGAGCTATAGGAAGCACAGGAAATTCACAAGAAATCTGCAAGGGTGTTCCTAGAGTCCATTTGGTTAGCAATTCTCATCATTCATAGAATCACAATAAAAGGTAGGTGGCCCATCTCTCCTATGTTTTTGACTTGATAGCTAGGGAGGAAAGAAAGGGATAATTCTGAAATTTTCTAGTAATTATAGTGGCATTGGGATTTAGACAAAGTTTTGTGAATTTTAAAGAAAATTTTGTGGAGATGGGAAAGGGTAAAAATTACAATCAACCACCAAAAATTCTAAACTCTCGGTCACCTTGAACTCACACTGGGGCTAGCCTGCAAAACCTCTTACAATCAGCTAACCAGAGAAGAGAAATGGGAGCATGATTCAATAGAAGGGAAACCAAAGACACATCCAAGATCCACCTTCATCCCCATGTGGTAGATATATTCAGGAAGCATCACTGGTTGGTGTTATTTGAGTTTCTTAGAGGGTATGATGATGATATAGCTCAGGAATTTTCCATGGCACTCAACCCTCAGGCTAGAACCAATGCTACTACTGTGTTAGGTCCCTATACTACTAGTGTAACCCCTTATTGTTATTAATGCAAACCCCTTATTGTATTATTGTGCCCATATAGTCCCCATGTTTTTATTATTATGCCCCATATAAGCCCACTATTGTTACTGTTGTGCCCCTACAATATTATTGTTATGTAGGCTCTGATTGTATTGGGACCCCTTAGACTCCTATATATAGAAAGGAGGCCTTGTTATTTGTATCATCCAAGAATTTTTCATTTTTTAATGTAAATGAGATTTCCCCCTCGAAGAGGCTTATTTTGAAGTCATTGATCTATATTTTCTATCTTTTGTGAGCTGATTTCATAACATTTGGTATTAGAGCTTTGGATTCTAGGGTTTCGCTGTTCCAAATAGGTCATCGTGGAATTTTAGCTATAACTTTTTCTCTACGAAGTTTAAAAAGCTAAAAAGAAAACCCATTTGAGCCTAAAGCGTTTTGAAACTTGGGTCCAAATTTCAAATCTTGTCTCGCAATATGTTTGGAGATATGATCTAAGGAATTTATGGTTTTTGAAAGCTCCAAAATTCCATCTCAAATAGGTCATCATGGAATTTTCGCTACACTTTTGTTTTCTACAAAGGTTCAGACTCTGAAATTAAAACCCACTTGAGTCGAAATATTTGTGAAGCTTGGGCCTGAATTAAAGATCTTGTTTCACTATATTTTCAGAGATATGGTCTAAGACATTTAGGGTTTTTGCAGGATCCCGAATTACAACCCAAATAGGTGACCTTGGGAAAATCATCATACCTTTCTCTCTAAATATCAACTTGAAATTTTGTAAGATGTTATAGAAAGAGGATGGATTGTAATTTTATTTGTATTTTATTCAGGTCTGAAGGTCGAAACAGTGACACATGGCACTTCGTACAAGTTCACTCTACTGAAAAAGTATATAATCAGTTCATCTTGGGAGATTGGGAATAACTCTTTCTTGGAGAATCCAATTCCAATCAAATTGGTGGCATTGGAAAGAGGACATAGAGGGATACCACAAGTCGTAATTTTAGATCTTGGAGATCCGAAATTTTATATATACAACAAATTCAAGATCAAGATGCTAAAAGCAATAAAAAGAATGATTCAAATCAAGAAAATAGAAACACCTAGTCATGAAAATTGGAGGGATGATTTGAAGAATGTGATTGAAGATATGATCAATAAGATAAATGGTATAGAAGAAAAATTGAATGGAAACCTGAAATATTTGAAGAAAGACATGGAAGTTTTGAAGGTAGGTGGGACAAAGTCACTACAAGAAAGGATTCCTAATGCCGAAAAGGTAGTAGAGGAAACTCATGATGAGAAAAAAAGAAATGTTAATCATGATTTCATAGACTCTAACAATGGATTGAAGACCCTCCATATTCCAAATATAGATATGGGGAAATTTGATGGCAAGGATCCAATAACTTTGATACTATAGATGGAGCAATATTTTGATCTACATGATGAGCAACCGCCACAAAAGGTATGTATTGCATCTTTATATTTAGAACCGAATAAGTTTGTATGGTATATAGGGATTTTTTCTCGTAAACAACTTGTCACCCGGTCAATTTTCAAGGAGGAAATGATAGCACATTATGAGGATACAAAGAGCAACACCTTCCTTAGCCAATTTGATAAATCTCAAACAAAAGGGTTCAATGGAAAAACACATTAAGGACTTCCAAAAATTGAATATAAGGGTAAATGATATTCCAGAGAAGCATAGGATTGAATTCTTCATAGGGAATTTAAATGATAACATCCAACATGAGGTTTGACTTTGCGAACTTGATTCATTAGAGAAGGCATACAGGTTGGAAAAAAAAATTGAAAGCAAAATTATGGCAACAATGAAGCCTACCACTCATAACTATAAAGATGGAAGTGTTATTTCTCCTAGCCTTTCACCACCTACAAGGTTGACACCACTACAATTGGAAGAAAAAATAGCAAATGGGATTTTTTACAATTGTGATAGAAAATACACTAAAGGTCATAAGTGTGCTAAGAAGAAATTAATTTACATAGATGGGGAATAGGAGAAAGAAAAGGAACAAGAAATGTCAAAATATGAGGATATACATGAAGAAACAATCCCAGAGAAAGAAGAAATGAATCTGACCATATCTTGTAATGCATTGATAGGAATTACCACTCCTCAATCTCTCAAGATAGAAGGGCATATCGAGAAGAAAAAGGTAATGGTGTTGATTGATTCGTGTAGTGGCCATAATTTTATTCATTGTAAGATAGCCAAGGAATTGAATTGCTTCCTATATCCAGCACCAGAGTGTCAAGTAATGGTTGAAAATGGAGGAACCACAAATTTCTCTGGAAAGTGCCATAATATCAAGCTATCCATGGGAGAATATGTCTTGAATAGTCCAATGCTTTCCATTCTAATGGGTGGTGATGATGTTGTACTAGGAGTCCAATGGCTACAATATTTGGGTACAATAGCTTTTAATTTTCAATAAATCTTCTTGAATTTTTTTTGGGAGGGAAAGGAAGTTGAATTAAGGGGTATCACAGGGAAATCGAGAAAGATAATCAACTCTAACAGCATGAGAAATCTTCTAAAGAAAGAACAGTGGGGCATAATTGGACAATTATGTTCACTAGAGGTTCCCACATCGAAATCATCTATTTCTCCATATCTACAAAATGTTTTGGACAATCATTCCAAATTATTTGAGTCTCCCAAAGACCTCCCACCTATTCATGATCATGATCATGCTATTCATTTGATTCCAGGAAGTGTTGCCCCAAACATTCGGCCTTACAGATATCCATATGCCCAAAAGAGTGAAATTGAACGTATGGTTGTAGAAATGCAAGAGGTTGGTATAATTCAACCTATTCAATGTTCTTTCTCTTATTCAGTGGTATTGGTACACGAGAAGGATGGATCATGGCACATGTGTCCGGATTATAGGGATCTCAACAAGCTTACTATTAAAGATAAATTTCCCTTTCCTATCATTGATGAATTACATGGAGAAATTTACTTCACCAAGTTGAATCTTCGTTTAAGATATCATCAAATCAGAATGAAGAATGAAGACATTCCAGAAATAGAATTTATATCTCAAGAGGGTCATTATACTTTTTGGTCATGCCTTTTGGCCTTACCAATGCACCTTCTACATTTCAAGTTTTGATGAATTCCATTTTCAAACCCTTAGAAAATTTGTGTTAGTATTTTTGGATGATATAATAATCTACAAAAATTCTTGGAACGATCATGTTCAACATGTTGACAGGGTGCTCAAACTATTAGAGGAGAAACAATTATATGCAAAAAGATCCAATGTTTCTTTGGAGTACAAGAGGTGGATTATTTTGGTACTAAGTTAGCTTATAGCTCATCTTATCATCCTCAATCTGATGGGCAAACTGAGATAGTGAACAAATGTTTTGAATGATATCTTCATTTCTTTGTTTCTGATAAACATACACAATGGGTCAAGTGGTTTCCTCTGGCTGTATGGTGGCATAACACTTCCTTAAATACTGCAACAAAAATGACCCCATTTATGGAACTTTATGGATATCATCCACCGTCCAACACATCACATTTAAAAGAAAATTCTAAGGTTCAAGCAGTGGAATATCACATCAAGCATCAAAAACAAGTTCTCAAAATCTTAAAGGATGACCTCACTTTGGCGCATAATAAAAGGAAACAACAGGTAGATCAACATCGTAGTGAAATAAGTTTTGATGTAGGTGACTGGGTATTTCTATGACTACAACCATATAGACAAATGTCCCTCAAGCAAGCTAAGAAGGATAATAATTATCACCAAAGTATTATGGTCTGTAAAAGGTGTTACAAAAGATTGTTACTATGGCATACAAATTGGAGCTTCCTGCATCTTCCCGAGTGCACCCAATTTTCCATGTTTCATGGTTAAAGAAGCTTATAGGTGAGAAGATCCCAGTTCAAACAATATTGACAGAACTTGACGAGGAAGGAAAAATCATATTGGAACCGAAAGCAGTCACAAAAACAAGAAATTGATAGCTATGAAATTGATCAATTTTAGAGTATCTCATTAAGTGGAAGAACTTACTCACTCAAGATTCCACATGGGAGGATGAGAATTTTATACAGAAGAATCCAGAGCTACTCAAGCATTGAGGACAACACTTTTTGAAGGACGAGGGCATGTTAGGTCCCTATACTAATAGTGTAACCCCTTATTGTTATTAGTGCAACCCCCTTATTGTATTATTGTGCCCATATAGTCCCCATGTTGTTATTATTATGCCCCATAGAAGCCCACTATTGTTATTGTTGTGCCCCTACAATATTATTGTTATGTAGGCTCTGATTGTATTGGTACCCATTAGACTCCTATATATAGAAAGGAGGTTTTGTCATTTGTATCATCCAAGAATTGTTCGTTTGTGTAATGTAAAGGAGGTTGCCCCCTCGAAAAGGCTGATTTTGAAGTCATTGATCTATATTTTCTATCTTTCTGTGAGCTAGTTTCATAACATATTATGGTGATTATGGTGAGGGAGATATCAATTACAATCAACCCTGAGGTGATCAGCAGAGTCACCACACTTTCTCAAGGGGTGAAATGGATAAAGGAGGATAAGGCTAGCAACACTTTTGCTAAGAAAATCATTTTTCTAGAAGATGAGCCAATTGAGGAAAAAAATAGGGTTAGAAGGAGGAGCCTTCCCTATCTTTAGAATGAGGTGAGCTATCACATTCTCAAATACATTTCTTGTGAAGGGAGGCTCAATGTAGTCTATGGCTACCAATTTAGACTCCTCCATGAGTTGAGATTTGGAGAGGAGCTACCCATAAACCAAATGCTTAGTCTGCCTTATTTCCTATTGCATTTAATGATAGACATGAGCCAAAAGGTACAAGAAGGGAAACATCAACAATTGACACATCATGGACTCATTAAGATAATACTAGAGGATGCCTTGAGCCAATTAAGAATTCCTATTCTATGGTCCACATTTAGAGACATGGACAGAGAGGCTTTAATTGAAATCAAAACCCTTGAACATGATAGGGACCCAACCTCTAGTGGTGAAGAGGAGGCAGGAGGAAAAGAGAAAGGTGAAGAGGAAGAGCAAAAGGAAGAGGCAAGCCCTACGGAACATACCAAAGAAGGGGAGAAATCTCCAAGGTTGGCCCCCGAGGCCACTAAGAAGGAGGCAGGTGCTATCTTGAATGCCCTAAGCACACCCATAAAGTCAAAAGGGAAAAGACAGAGGCAGGCTCACCTCTATTTCAAAACAAGAAGAAGCACCAGGATCAAGTAGGGGAGGCCACAAACACCCAAAATAAATTTATCTTTTGATCATTGCATAGCTTAGGGTTCATTGTTGAATATATAATTGTTTATGATTTCTTGGAAGTACCTATAGTTTCCATTTTGTTTCTTGAGTTTGTTGTAGTTTAAGAAGGCGTTTCATTTATTAGATCTAGTCATTAGCCATCAATAAATCAGTTTTCTCAAATTCAACTCATATTTCCCCTATTTATACGAAGTTATGCATAAATGAAGAGAAGAATATGTTTTTTTTTGCAATGATTGTTGATCTGTAGGGAGGAACTCATCCCACTAGCCTCATATAAGCCTTCTCCACCTTCTGCCAAGGCCTACCAACCCCTAATCCAACTTTTTGTTTTGTAGCCACCGTGGAAAACCACCTTGGGCAAATCCAACCATCCTGAAGTGTTGGTTGAGCCTTGGATAATGTGCACCTTCCCTACACCCTATTTCACCATAAAACATCTTTCCAACACTTCATTTCACCTTCCCTACCTTCCTATGTTCTTCAGCTAACTTCTTGTAGAAAACTAGGATATCCTGTATCAGTTCCTGTAGTAGCTACAGGATCTCCTGTAGTAGCCTATTTAAACCTGTTTTGAGCAGAAATGATAGTTTCATCATAGGGGAGGTCCTCCACTTGACTTCCATGCCTCTCAGTGCCATTTTATACTAGCTCTTCCATGCCTTTCTCCCCTACAAAGATCAGATTGTTTAACTTAACATTTACATTTCTAAATAAAAAATCAAAAGACACTTTTTCTGCCATTTCAACATGAGATAGCTAGTGCATGCATACATCAGTCATAGAGTGATAGGATAACTTCCCATGTCCACTTAGTCCAAATATCTAGATGATAGAATGTAAGGTTAGATTAGTTATTTTCTGCAAGTAATGTGTGTCATTTCTTATCTAGATTATTTCATGGCATTTCATAGCACTTTCCATTCAACACTTTCATTTCCTAAATAGGAAAGCATTTACTTTATTGCATTAAATATTATCTTTACATTCAATGTTAATAGTCAAACTCCTTCTAGTCAATAAAATACTAGTTTGAAAACCCTAGTCATCTATCGCCCTAGTTGAAAATTGACAAGAGTAGATTGTTGCATCTACAGTGTATATAGCACAATCACCTCCATGTTCGTACGAAACCCCGGGTTGATAAAGTAAAGTTGGTAGCCCTATGGGTTGCAACATCCTTGTTGCAATGCTGAGGCTCAACAATTATATAGGCATTCATTAGAAAAGAACATAAATACCGTGTACAAACGCGATCACTTAACTTTAACATAAAATGATGCCATGGTTCTAGTAATGTTTTATATGTACTATCAGTTATCTCTAACTAATAATCTAATAAATAAAAATGGCTCATACTATTGCTAGCTCAAAAGAAAAGCATGGAAAAATTCCATATCAATCAGCCGAAAAAATTCCAAAATGGTTTACATTTAATCTTGTAATGAAAGAACTTAATTAATTGTTTTACTGATGCTAAAGCATATTGCTAAACATTGGCATCGATTTGTGCTAATAGGAAATGTATGTGGAGCTACAAAACACATGACATAAAGGTTTTTCCCCACATAATCTACTCCACACAATAAATGATCCACAAAAGGAAACATAATAATATTAATTGGAGATTCGTTTAGTCATTTTTACTGGCATGGCTGCATATACCAAAATGTAAATTTGGTTAACCATTATCTATTAGCATAAAGGTGTTTGGATGAAAAATCTGTGAATAGCTTAACATCTACGAAACATGCAAAAGCTACTTGTATTCACATTAATTTATTTATGGAAGATATATGTATTGAAAAAGTCTATGATGATGGAAATTCATATCAAGATGCAAAAAAAAGTTTCACTAGTACGGATATTCAGATGTTCACACAACTAGAAAAGATTTGTAGTCCACACAAATTTGTTTTTATGATTATTTCTATATAATTAGGCACATTTTTTTTAGTAGATTATGCAGTGTGGAGGTCCACACAACGAAAACTTGAAAGCTTCCTTCACACATGGGCATAAGACTAGTGGTTATTTTATAATTAATAGATTGTGGGAAGTGTTGAGGTTCTTACAATGAAAGCTTGAGAGCTTCTTTCATACAATGGATTTCCTCTAGAGTCTTACACACATTCATTTGTGTTATTTTGAAACTATACCTTAGTATTAATATTTTAATCCTTTGAAAATCATGTTTCTAGATTTGATATTTTAATAATTGTGTGGTTTTTTTGCTCCATCTATGCGTGGTTACATTGACTGAATACGTGTGGAGATGCGTAGTTGTTGAATTGAATGTTGAGAGGACTAATATTTACTCACGGTGGCATTTTCTATTAATCATAAGACAAACATAGAAACATTTAAAACATCAATACTAGCAATGGTTGCTTAGTTTAAGATGTTTTAGGAATCGATATGAGCATAGTATTTTATTGTTAGATGATCCAAAAAAAATAATCATAGTTTAAAAGTTAGAATAGAATATTTAATTATTTAGGATATTTAATAAAATATTGGAGAAACTTTAGAAATAGAAATTGTTGTAAAAGATATGACATCTAGAAAGATGTCGTTTCTTAGGCTCCAATATAGGAAAATAGTTAGCAGATTTTTTAGGATGGCATTTAATGTAAATGGACACTTGTTAACTAAATAAGTGATCCATAACTAGAATAGGTTAGGACATTTAGCTTATATATAGCTCATTCTCCTCATTGCAAGTGTGTTGGAGTGTTCAGGTGTAAACTCTTGCAAAATTTCTTATGTAATTTCTTTTCCTGATTAATAAAATTGTGTGTCTAAGGATACTTCTGCCATTATTGTGGTATCAGAGCACCAATAATGTAGTTGATGTGAAGGTGGATATTTTAGCTATCTAGGCTTTTGGAAAATCCTACCAAGAAGTTAATTGGTATGCATTTTGTCTAGTTTTTTTAAAAGGAAAATAAATTTGATTATTATTATTGATTTTAGAATTTTAAATCTAAAAATCAAATTTTTTTATTATAAACAAAAAAAAATTATTTCATTATCAAAATTTCCATGTAAGTGCCATTTCATCACGTCCACGAAGTGAGAGAAGTTGATGGTGCCACTGATTTCTTCACGTTTAATGACCTTTTTAAGTTTCACTTGAGTGATATTCCCTTTTTGGAAAACGTTGCACACAACCTTCACTGCTTAACGTAGCCTTCAAGCACTACATCTTTCACTACTTAATGCAACCTCTGACTCTATCTTAGGCCATATCCTGAAACTTTCCAGTTGATTTGACTGTGGAATTTTCCAGTACTGTTTGCAGTAGCATAAAGCCCCTATTGCCTGGTTGTGTTCTCTAGAAACATAAGCTACCGTTCCAAAGGCTCACACTACTACTAATCATCCTCTTCCTGCTACATTGTTCCCACACAACCTCTTGGGAATTTTATGCCGCCTCCAAAGGCTTCACGCTGCCCCAAATCCCTCAACATTGTGTCCCTTCTTGCACTGCGTTATTCTCAGTCACTTTGTCATCTATAAAAAAACTTTCCCTACTTTTCTTCACCTATTGCTTAATTGAATTTACTAATGAACCAAATTTAATTGGATTTGTTGACATTTATTCACTAAGCCGTGCTACCAACGATCTCCAAGGGTTGCCCGCCCTCAACATTTTGGCACGATCCCCTCTTTCCTCAGTACCTTCGCAGAATCATCAAGTGGCAGCAGATGGATATTGAATACACCTTTTAGAAAATGATTGAGAGGCGACGGGTCATTATCTTTTGAGCAAAACATCCTAAAAAACAAACAAAAAAATCCTAGTTTGTTATAACAGTATAACGAAAACAAGGTTTAAATATTTTGTGCTTGGAGGTGTTTTTGTTGAGTTAGAATAAGCTCAAAGTGCCATATTCCCGGATCGTGAACACCAACTATACACAACGTGGTTGCCACACTTCCTCAGCATCAACACGCCAGATGGAAGAGGCCTGTGGGCAGAATGATGAACAATAACTATTGAAAACCAAAATCTATTGAATGGCATTCAACCTTGCATTATCAGTGGGTACAAATATACGTGGAGAGACATTAGTAGAAGATTCTCACAATTGATATTTCAATGAATATATACAGTTTTAACAGAGTTTCTATTTTTATTTTTATATTTGTTGAAATTGAAACTTGAAAATTTCTGTAATGGAGTAATAAGGTGAACGCATAGAAAGTGGAGTAAAATTTTTCATGAATAATTTTTTTTGTAATATTCAGAGAGATAAGGCGTAATATTGCAATTTGTAATTTGGAGAGATAAGGAATTTTCTTATGTTTGTAATTTGGAGAGGTAAGGAATTTTATATTATTTGTAATATTTTTGGAGAAATGTGGTGTGAGGAGTTATTTTTAAATGTTTGGGGCAGTAAATTTTGTAATTTTGGAGTAATAAGGATATTCTATTTGTAATTTTTTTATTTGGAGAGATAAGAGTGATATTGTAATTCAAAGTAGTGTTTTACTTTGAGGGAGATTTAGAGTATTTTTTCAGGAAAACTTTGCAAGGGAATTGTAAACCAGTGAAATTTTGAATGATTTCATTGTAAATTCTTAAGAGAAATTGACTAGAGCCAAGTGCAAAAGCTCAATCATTTTTCTCCTTCAACGACTATACAAGGGTCAAGGCCAAGCCCCGTAGATCATTTTTTGTGTGGCGTGTTGCATGTGGTGTGTTTCTCACCTTGATATATTTGTGCTTGATTCTTGTTGGTGCAAATATTCAACAATACAATGTCGAAGTTAGTTAATTTGTTTTCTGATTCTGATAAGCTTAAAGGGGCAAAATCATAAAAGACATGGAAACGTCTCATCGAAAGCACTCTAATATATAATGAACTGTGGCAAGGAATATGTGATGGATATGTTAAGCCTAATAAACCCACAGATGCAGCTCTACTTGCAAAATGGAAAGTCAAAAAGGCCAAGGAATTAGCTCTAATAAAGTCTTCAGTTAATGATGAGATGTATATTCATGTTGAAAATGCCTTAGATGCATGGTCTACTTTGCGTACTTTCAAAGATCAATTTGATACACGACCTAAATAAAAAAGGGTTGATCTACAATTAAAGTTGCTTCAACAAAAATTAACTTTTTTTTTTTGTTAACTTTGGCAGTGCTGCTATCTATATTTCAAAATTCAAAATTTACATCCATCAGATGTCCCAGGTGGTTAACCTGTCCGAAGGAAACCAAGCAACCACCTGTCTGCATTAAATCCAGCCCAAAATTTGAAAATGTTCATCTCTATGTTTCTAACATGTCTGCTCTTCCGAGCTCTACTCATTATCCTAGCTTTTATTCTAAGGTAATACATCAGATTTCTATTTATCGCTTAAAACACACTAACAGACTTAACATACTGCATCAGTCCTCATCCGAGGAGATTATCGGGGCAGGCACCTTAGTGCTTGATCCAAGGGTCTCGCTTCTCTGCTCCATTAACCATTTCATTTCCCTCAGCATCTGTTCAATTTTCCCCAAGATGAGGTTGTTGTGAGAGGCCTGGATTTGAACAGCTGCAATTTCCTTAAGAAGCACAGACTTCATGTTTTCCATTTCTTCCTGATTCTGGTTCCATAGCTGCTCGTTCCGCTACCGCATTTCCTCCTCTTCTTCTTCCCGGACAGCCCAGTTCATGTTCATGGCTCTGGCTATCACATGCTTCATTATCCAGTATTGTTGAAGCGTTTTATTGAATAGGGAGTTTTCGCTGTACGAGTTACCGGGGTCTAGTACCATGGCCTCCCATTCTCCCCTGGGGACCTCCTGGTTCAAGCTGATTGACCTCAGCCCTCTCTCCCAACCATTTATCTGCTCCTGAATTTCGGGTGGGTTCCCCACCATGTAAGCATCTATAATGCTCATCATGTTCTCTGCCTCCGATTTTCTACCTCTCCTTTTCAGATTTTTGTTGGTTCCTTCTTCCTATTTTGGAACCCTTTTCGCTTTCTACGGGGCCATGTTCTTCCTGGACTGAATGCTGCACTTTACTGAATATTTCTTACCTATCAAGACATGATAACATAAGTTAGTAACACAGTTTTGAATTTGATTTTTGAACCAGTTACTTACCATCCTTTCCTTGCCAGGATTCTGGTTTCCAGGATGTGAGAAGGGTAAGAAGGTGCAGCATGCACCAAGGTCCGGCCTATGATTCGGCCCATTTCATTTTCTCCACTCGGAGTGGCTACAGGTGCCCCTCACTGCCCAAGTTGTTGGCTTTCTGAGGGTCTGTTCAGGCCGTTTTTTCGCCCCAACTGTCGAAGGGGTTGGCTTTCTCTCCTTTTTTCTAGGGATTTCCTACTCATTCTTCCTTTGGCCTTTTCTACAGAATTATTTGGAACTTGGGTCTAGCTATTTATAGGGTCATCTCTCCTTCCTAATTTTCCTTCCTTCTCCGATCTGAGAACTTTAATGGTTTTGGTCTTTCCTTTCCTCAGGAAACCTTTATTATTTTTCCCCGGATGACCAGTAGTTTTCCTCGGAGCTAGGGCTTTCCGGTTTGCTCCTCTGGTCAAGGGTGGGCACTGCTGCCCGGGTCTGAGGGATCCTACAGACAGGCTATGTCTACCTTCGGATCTAAGCTTCATGGTCCTCCTAGGAATTTTGTTGATACTCCTACTTCTAGCTACAACGATAAAGACCGAGCAGGAGAATGAGATTACATACCACCTTACCTTGTCGTTGCCGTATCCTTTGTCTGTTCGCAACTCTTGTCTACCACCTTTCTTCATTCCAGCTAGCTTCGTGCTCTGCTGCATGCAAATAATTGATGCCACCTCAGGCCCTCTTAGGTTTATTCCTATCCTTCTGTCCCTTCTGACCTCTACCTATCTTGTTTCTTTCCTGGCACTCTTTCCCGAGTCCTCTTCTCGGGATTTGCCTCGACCGTTCTGTCTGCCTTTACTCCCCATCACTCCTACGTCCTCCCAGCTGCTCTAGCCATATACTTGCTTTCCTTTTGCTGCCACTTACCGTCCCTTCTCTGACCCTTTGCCCAGCCTCACACCTGCCCTCCTCCATCTCATTCCTTGATGGCACCTCTGCTGGCATCTCGGGATGCGATCCGTCCCTGTCCTGCTCTGTTAGCTACCCTTTTTTCCATTTACTCCTTTCATTTCTCACGTGTGTCCTATCTGTCATCACCAATTGTGTACTTTCCTCACATCTGCTACTTGTTGCCTTTTCCTAAACATTCCTCTTTGTGTTGCTATTGCCACCATTATCAACTTCTAGGAGTTTCTGCAACTGCTCCTCCTCTAGGTGAGGGAGCTCTGTTCCTCCGAGGTCCATTGACCTTCCCCTGTTTCGGCTTCCCCAATTAGCTAGCCAATCTACCGGTATGTTACCTGTTCGCCTTACATGTGTGGGAATAAGATAGTCTATTCTGTTTATCATTTTCCCTATTTCACTAGTTAACCATGCTATTCTCCAGCTCCTGCTAATATTTTCCGCCGATGTCTTGTTTTGCAGTTGTTTTACCATGTCAATTACCAATTTCGAATCACCTTCAATTTGAAGGTTCTGGTACTTCTCCTGGATGGCAATTTCGAGTCCACATTTTAGCGCGTGTAACTCTACTTCATTGTTCATTGCTTCTCCGCAATCCATCACAAAAATTCTCAGAGTGGTTCCTCCATCAGTCCTGAGTAGCCCCCCTATTCTTGCTTCTCCCGGATTACCTTTTGCTACCCCGTCAAAGTTTAGCTTGACAAAACCTTGCGGTGGATGCCTGTAAGTGCTAATCTCCTCGACCTCTCTAGTTTGAGGTTTACTTTGTGTTCTGTCTATCATGCTCTATTTTAATTGTAAGCGCTGCAAAATTCTCTCCTCTGTTTGGTTAATCTTCTAGTCTTCATCATTCCACCTTTCTATTAAAATAGTTTCTCTGATATTTTGTATTGTTTGCTTCCATATTTCAGCCGAGGTTCTCCTTTCTTCTTTGAATATCACACTGTTTCTTTCCTTCCAGATGTTCCAAAGCATGAACCCTATGGACAACGTCCATGCGCAGTTTAAGATCTGGTTCTGGTAAGGTTTTCTTTGCCAATTTTCCAGAGTATTTTTTATATTATGGTAGTTTCTATGACATATTTCAAACGTTTGCTGGTGATTTCTCCATAGATTGCTACTAACGGTGCAACTGTTTGTTATGTGCTCCATCGTCTCCTCCTGTTCGTGGCATAGTGCGCATCGTGAAGGTCCCTGCATGCCTTTTTTCTGGATTTGATCCCAGGTTAGTGCCCGTCCATGATGTAAAATCCATAAAAAGAAGGCTACTTTAGGCCAAGTCTTGATTTTCCAGATGTTTTTCCATTTTTTTTGTTCTGTCTATCGATTATGCCCTGTCTTTAAATGATAGCCTTTTGCTATAGAGAACGTGCCTTTTATTCGGGTTCCCCATCGGAGTATGTCCTTCCCTGTTTTAACCACCACTTTCCTGGATGCCATTTCTTTGTTGTAATCACCCCAGCTTGTTGTCTCTGGGGCTGCGACCTAGTCATCCTTTTGCTTCCAATTTCGCTAGTATTCCCCTATGCTTGGCTTCCAGAAGTTTCCAACCAATTCCCCCTCTGTTCGGGAGGTAAATTCATGGATTTCTTGGAGGTCTTCTTTATGGAGGAGCTTTTCTCGCTGTTGCCAGGATTCCTCCCAGAACTTGGCTGTGTCCCCCTCTCTTGCTTCCAAAAAGCTATAATCTCTTATCAGATCTTTATTGTTCCTAGCCAAATTCCATATTACTGATCCTTTTTCCTCTGTTTGGCTTCTCATCCTGTCTTCTGGTTTCTCTGCTGCCTCGTATTTCTTCTCCCAAATTGTCTTCCATAGGTCCTACCCACCCTGTGTCCACCTCCACCACAGTTTTTCTCCCATCACTTGGTTAAGGGTATAAGGGTCACGCAGACCTAAGCCTCCATCTTTGATTGGTTTGCTAAGCCATTCCCAGGAGAGCAATGCCCATTTTCATGTTTTACTTGTTCCTTGCCATAAAAATTTCTTGAACATGGCTACTAATTCTTGACAAATAGATTTAGCGACAGCTTGGCTAGACATCTGGTATATTGGGATGGATTGCAGTACTGTTTTTAGTAGGATTATCCAGCTAGGGGTATTCAAAGACCGGAATGTCCAATTGTCTATATTCTTTCTTATCTTGCCTATGAGAGGTCCCCAGTTTGCTACTCTATACTAATACTCATTGAGCATTATGCCAAGATACTTTGCTAGGAAACTTCCTAACCATAATCCCATTGTTCTAGCCAAGAATCTTTAGGATGCTACCTGGGTGTTAAAGAAGAAGATTTTTGATTTCTCACTGTTGATCTCTATCCCTGAGGCTTTCGTAAACTCTGAGAGAATTTTTAGGATCTGTTGGTCTTCCTTGAGGTTGGCTTGTCCGTAGATCATGACATCATCTATGAATTTCTGATGTGTTATAGGAGTTTCATTACCCCAAATTCGCAATCCCTTTATCTGTTCATTGGCTAGGTGCGCTTTCACCAGCCGGCCCAGACCTTCGGTTACTAGAAGGAATAGAAACGGGGAGAGGGGATCTCCCTGTCTAAGCCCTCTCGTAGGGTTAAAGGCTTTCGAAGGGTTCTATTTAGCATAACTGATGTCACCGGGGTACTTACCATTGACATTATCCATTTCACCCATCTCTCGTCAAAGCCATGAGCCTTTAGGATAACCCCCAGGTATTCCCAACTAAGACGATCATAAGCCTTTTCCAGATCCAGTGTTATTAGCATGCCTTTTTTTTTGGAGTTTTTCAGTGAATGTATTACCACTTGAGCAACTACTATACCATCCATTATCTGTCTTCCTTTAACAAATCCAGTTTTCTCCTAAGCTATGAGGTCAGGCAAGATTGGTTTAAGTCTGTTTACCATTATTGTAGCCAATATTTTGTATACTACATTACATAGAGCTATTGGTCTGAAGCCCTGGGGATCTTCCGAGTTCTTCGTTTTCGGAATCAGAGCAAGGAAGGTGGCATTTAGGGCCGGGTGCATGCGCTTCGTGCACCTTGATTCTTCCACAAGTTCCACGAGGTCCTAGCTCATGAAGCTCCAAGAGGCTTGGTAAAATTCTATAGTAAATCCATCAAGCCCCAGGGCCTTGTTCTTCGCCATTTTTTTTACCACTTCCTCCACTTCTTCTATCGTGATCACCCTGAGTATAGCCTGATTTTGATATTTGGTTACTTGTTTGGGGATATATTGGCAAACATTAGTAATTTCCTCCTCCCTTTGTATATTAGGTTCTGTCAAGATCCCTTTGAAGTAATCTACCAGTAACTTCTCCATTTCTTCTTGTTGAAGTACCCAGTTCCCTTGGCTGTCCTTGAGTGAAAAGATTCTATTATGCTGTATGTGGTTCACCATTGCTTTATGAAAGAATTTTGAATTTTTCTCCCCTTCTTTCAACCATTGGACTCGTGATTTTTGTTTCCATATAATTTCTTCTTGCCTTCTTCTTTCTTCGATTTGGGTAATCATTCTCCCTTCCTACTCTGCCAGCTCTGCACTTCTTCCTCCCTCTATGATTTGTTGTTAGATTCTCTCCATTCTTGTTTTTAGTATTTCTTTCACTTTTTAAATGTTACCAAATTCCTCTCTATTCCATTTCTTTATTTTGCAGGTTTTTTAGTCTAATTTGGAAGGTATGCATTTTGTTTCTACCTTCCATGCCATTTTTACTCTCCTGCCACCAAGTTTTCATTTTGTCTAGGAAGTTTGGATCTCTTAGCCAAAAGGCCTCGAATTGGAATGGCCTTTTTTTATTCTAAATATTCATAGCAATCTCCAGTTTAATAGGCCAGTGGTCCGACCCTATAAAAGGGAGAATGGAAGCTTCATAGAATATATCCTTTCCTATTAATTGTTCAAAGGCTAGAAATCTGTCTAGTCTTGACGCTATTTGTTTGTTCCCACCTCTTCTGTTATTCCAGGTAAATTTTCCATTTATAGTTGGAATGTCCACCAACTTTAATTCCATTTGCAAATCTCTGAATCTCTCCATCTCCAGGTCCTCTCTCTGTATTCCTCCTTTCTTCTCTTCTTTGGATGTTGGCATATTGAAGTCTCCTACAATGATCCACATCTGTTCCTAATGCATATTCCCAAGATTTTGCAGATGAGTGAGGAATCTACCTCGATCTACTGGGGTGTGGGGCCCATAGACTACTGAAACTAGAAACCATTCACTTTGCCCTATGAGTCTAAACTTTCCTGTGAGGATTCTGGGCAGTCCTATCCACCAGTCTGTTATGACTTCTGTTGGATTCCAGATGACTGCTATCCCTCCCGCACTTCCTTTAGCATCTAGGGTTACTTGCTCATATTTAGGTTTAATTTTATTTAGAATTTCCTCCATCTTCTGGCTTGAGATTTTAGTTTCCTGGATCAACATTATCTGTGGTTTGTCTTTTCTTAGCCATTCGGCTAGATGTCTTTGCTTCCCTTTACTATTCAGACCTCTTATAATCCATGATGTCATTATCATTGATGGGTTTGATTAAGGTTTTGGAACACCGCCGAAAGCAGAACAACTCTCCCTGTGTTCACTAACATTTCCCCCATTAGATGGATGGAATCCTTAATGTTTTTCCGTCCCCATTTTTCCCTCCTTTACTTTTCCTTGTTGGTCTGGTCGACTGTCCTTCTGACTCTTTTGATGTTCTTCAATCACTGTTTTACCTTTTCCCTGTTTGGCTTGATATTGTTGGAATGTTTCCACATAGAGTCTTTTTTGATCCCCGGGGATAAATCGCTCATCCAAGTTTCTCCATTCATTTAATAACTTTCTCATGACTTCTTCTTCTATGCTTAGGTCTTCTCCCCTGATTATCTCCATTTATGTCTCCATGTTTTCTGTCTGTTCTTCCTGTTCTTTGCCTTTTTCTGGGATATCACTCTATGATTTTCTCTTGGTGTGTGTCCTTTCACTACTGGAGCTAGTGTCTTTCTCCTTGTCTTCCTGGTATTCCATGGTTTGATCCTCATCTTCCCTTTCTTCTTGGAGGATTTCAAAGCTATTTGATTTACCTAGGTGTGTTTTATGTACCTTTTTACCTTTGTTTGAGTTTTCTTTTTTTGGTCTTCTTCTACTCTTCACCTCCTGAAATCCTTCCTGATTTGTTTGTTCTTTTTCTGTTGCTTACTTTTTCTCTCTTCTTCATCTATTGTTAGGGGGCACTCTTTGACCAGGTGTCCATATTCACGACATCTGCGGCATCGAAAGGGTATATGTTTATAGTCTAGGGTTTGTTGCCAAACTTCTTTGTGGTACTCCAACTCTACTGTATCTGGGATTGGGTTAGAAATTTTCATGTATACACATATCCTAGCATATGAAGTATACCTTCCTTTCTTTGTAGTTTCTGCTATTTTCACAAAACTCCCTATCATGTTTCCTATCGCTTCTAGAATTTCCGGGTCCCAAAAATCCATTGGTAACCCAAATAATCTAACCCATACCGGGGTTGCTAAATTTTTTTTCATATCAAGGTTATATTATTCTTTCCAATATCTCATGAATAGACCAACATTATAGTAAAAATAAGGGCCATTCTCAAACACTCTTTCTTTGTCTTGCAGGTTAGAGAAGATTACCGTAAAGAAGCCTTTTGCTCCCAGCTTCAGCTCGATGTGTCCTAGGGGCTGCCATTTTTGCTAAATCCATCTGGTGAGGTCTTTTTTGGATGGCCAAACTCCAACGAACTTGCAGATCATGGTGTGATCCTTCATGTAGCTTATGTACCTTTCCAGTTTATTTGCCAGGATTACGAACTGTGGTTTCTCCTCCGCACATGGCAGACATTTGCCCCTTCTGCTTGCCTGCCAGGTCGCCCCTAGGACAGGGCCTGCGTTCTGCTTTTCTGTTGCCGGATAACTATTATGTCCTTCGCCTACCTTGGCGTCTCAGTAGGAGGGGATCTCTCCCCCTCTGACCTCTTCTGTCATCACTGTTACTCTCAATTTCCCTGCTTGTCTTTTGTTGTTGCTCTCTAGTTTCTACACCGTTGTCTTTCTTGGTTTCTCCTCGCCGTTTTGCCTTAACAAAAATTAACTTAAGGAGCATATGATCTTGAATATATTTCTAGGCTTAAAAATATCAAGCAAGAAATAGTAAATGCAGGATTTCCAACAGTAGATGACAGTTTCATGACCACAATTTTAATTGCTCGATTGCCTTCTTCTTACACATTTTTTGGAAACACTACAAGTTATCGGAAACTTAGATAAATTAAAGTTTGATGAGCTAAGTTAAATGTTGGCTGAAAACGACAAAACATTTGGGAAGAAAAAACAAATTTGGGAAGATGTATTCTTCACAAAGGCCAGTACAAGTAAATCCTCAACTGACAGTTCTAGAGGCAGAGGAAGGGGACATTTCAATCAAAGTCTAGAAACACATAGTGGACAAGGTCGTGGTAGAAGCCAAAGTAGAGGAAACAACTTCAACTGAGGCAACAGTTCAACACGAGGCAAGTTTCAAGGCAGAGGAAACAATCAAGGCAGAGTCTATAATCAAGGAAGAGGACAAAGTTTAAGCAGAGGAAAAACTTAGAACAGAGGTCAAAGCAGAGGCAGAGGACAAAATCAAGGCAGAGGCAGAGATTTAAGTCAAATTGTTTGCAGAAGATGTAACAAAGTTGGCCATTTTGCTGAGGATTGTAGAACTTCCATTGATAAAATTCCAAAGTTTCATCAAAACATAACACAATTTGCAAATGATCAAGATGATCATGATGGCTCAAAATATGTTTTCACTACAATTCAAAGTCTAGAATCAATAGATTTACAGGTCTCCACCTATCTTAGAAGTGATTATGAAGATGCTTGGATTTTGGATACAGGATCAACCCAACACATGACTTTTCATCGTGACTTCTTTTGGAACTTCCAAAAATGCCATCTCAATTCAATCTATCTCATTGATGATACAAAACATACTCCTTATGAAAAATGTGTAGTTAAATTTTATCCACTTGGAATTGGAGAAAGAATGATTTGAAATCTATGGTATGTACCAATATTTAAGAAGAATTTGTTGTCTTTAGTCACGATTCGACAAGCAGGACATCAGGTGATTATGGAGGATGGATTAGTTAAAATTAACTGAGTGAAACAAAGCATGAAAATAGTGATGACATGATATGAAGATGGAAAACTGTTAAGGATGAAATGGACAGTTATTCCAAGGAATTATCACTTTGCAGGGGAAACGAGTAAAAATATTTCACCTATAATATTGTGGTATGTAAGATATGGATATCTAAACTTCAAAAGTCTCTCTCAACTACAAAAACAGGGAATGGTTAAGGGACTTCCAACCTTCAAGAAGGAAAATACAAAATGTGAAGCTAGAATTTATGGAAACAAAGTCGAGAGACTTTTCCAACAAGTTCATGGTGAGAAAACATGTGTTTTTAATTGCTTCACAGTGACATTTTTGGACCCTTACAAACTTCACTAGGAGGATGCATATATTTATTACTCTTTGTTGATGATTTTAGCATGATGACTTGGGATTATTTTTTGAAGAAAAAATCAAAAGCATTTGAAAAGTTAAAAAAAATTCACCAACTTGTTGAAAATGAAGTCAAAGAGAAATTTGCACTCTTAGAACAGACAATGGAGGAGAATTCACTTCTAATGAATTCCAAAAGTATTGTAGGGATAATGGTATATAATGACATATTAAAAAGGTCTACACTTCACAACAAAATGGAGTTGCAGAAAGAATGAATCACACCTTGTTAGGAATGACGAGATATATGCTAACTTTAAAAAATTTAAGTCCTATATATTGGGCAAAAGCAAACCATACAACTATCTACTTAAGGAACAGGTCTCCCATTGCTTATTTGGATGGAATCACACCTTATGAGGCATGTTTTGGTTTCAAACCTCGAGTTAAACATCTCAGGGTTTTTGAAACAGTATGTTATGCCTTAGTTCTAAAAGAAAAACAAACTAAGCTTGACTCACGAAGTTTGAAATACATAATGATTGGGTATTCTGATGAGAAGAAAGGGTATTGACTTTTGTCCAATGGGAAATTTATTTTCAGTAGGGATGTAATTTTTTATGAAACTGACAGTAAGAGTGCTAAAGAAATAGAAAGACTTCTTCAAAAGTTGGAAACAAAAGGTGATAAAAGGAAAGGAAATATGAAAAGTCAACCAAATTGACAAAATTTGTATAAACTTGATTTTCCTTCATCTGACGATGATTCATCCAACCCATTTACTTCACCAACACCATTTGGGTATTCTGTCAGTTCATTACAATCTCCTAGCAGCAACAGTTCATTTGACAGTGGTTCTCCGCCCCAAGAATCTTCATTTGATTGACGAACATTAGTTTACATTAATCCTCTTTACAATGATGGTGATTATTCAGACCCTTAAACAAGTGAACATAAATTACCAAAATGAGTTTTTCAACTTTTGAAAGATGTAAGGCCTAATGAGAAAAATAAAATAGGAACAAGGGGGTCACACAAAAATGAAGGAAAATTTTCCTTGATAACAAATGATTTTGCTGAACCTTCCATATACAAAGAGGGAGTAAAACACAAATAATGGAAATAGGTTATGGTTGAAGAATACCAAGAAGTAATCGATAACAACACTTGGAAACTTGTTGATTGTCCTCAAAATGTTAAACCCATCGGATGCAAATAGGTTTACCGAATTAAGTACAAACAAAATAAAGAGATCGACAAGTACAAATAAAGACTTGTTTCTAATGGTTTTGCGCAGCAGGAAGGGATTGATTATGAGGAAACCTTTTCTCCTACAGCTAAATGGAACACCATCCAATTAACAGTTGCATTAGCAGCTCAGAAAGGATGGAAAGTTCATCAAATGGATGTAAAAAGTGCTTTCCTCAATGGATATATACAGGAAGATGTATATATGACACAACCACCAGGCTTTGAAATTGAAGGGTAGGAACATCAAGTCTGAAAACTGATTAAGGCTTTATATGGGTTAAAAAAAGCTCCACGAGCCTGATATGCCAAAATGGATGAATACCTTCGGAAATTTGGATTTCAATGAAGTGAATCTGATGACGCTTAGTATGTACATCATTAGGGTAAAAATCTGGTGATTATTGTTATGTATGTAGATGATTTTATCATTATTGGTAACAACGATGATCATATTGTATAGGTGAAAAAGGAGTTACATGCAGGTTTTAAGATGACAAATTTAGGACTACTTCACTACTATCTTGGGGTTGAAGTATTCCAATGTCCACATCATATTTTCATTTCTCATAGTAAGTATGCAGCATAAGTTCTTCGGTGATTTTGAATGCAGGATTGCAAGCCCGTTCTTACCCCCATGGAAAAAAACTTGAATCTTTCAAAATTTGAAGGGGGGAACGGTAGACAAAACTAATTATAGACAGTTAATTGGCGGATTAATTTATCTAAACACCATTCGACCATATATATCATATGCAATCAATATTCTTTCACTCTTTATTCAGGAACCACAAGATAACCACTGGAATGTAGCCAAAATGGTTCTTCGATATATCCAAGGAATAAAAGATTTTGGTCTTCTTTACAAAAAGACTAAAAACTTTGTACTTAGTGGATTTTCAGATGCCGACTTTGTTGGAAGTATTGTTGATCGAGCATCAACCCTAGGTTATTTGATGAACATGGGGTCAGTTTCAATGTCTTGGAGTTGCAAGAAACAAGCTACAGTGGCCACTTCCTCAACAGAAGCAGAATACATATCAGCATGGGAAGCAACATGTGAAATTGTTTGGTTGTGTAGAGTTTTGTAGGACTTAGGCATTCCTCAAGAAGAAGATACATCTTTATTCATCGACAACTAGTCAACCATAAATCTTTCCAAAAACCAAGCTTTTCATTAAAAAACAAAGCATGTGGAAAAAAGTATCATAACATCAGATCCCTCATTGCAAAGTATGTCATCAAGCCGATTTATTGTCCTTCAGAAGATCAAATCTCTAATAGTTTTACAAAACCACTTGGCAAGATAAAATTTACTAAGTTCAGAGATAACTTGGTATTTGTTGTAATGTATCTTTGGATCATAGGGGGAATGTTAGATGATCCAAAAATACAAAAAATATAGTTTAAAATTTAGAATAGAATATTTAATTATTTAGGATATTTAATAAAATATTGGAGAAACTTTAGAAGTAGAAATTGTTGTAAAAGATATGAAAGATGTCCTTTCTTAGGCTCCAATATAGGAAAATAGTTAATAGATTTGTTAGGATGGTATTTATGTAAATGGGCACTTGTTAACTAAACAAGTGATCCATAACTAGAATAGGTTAGGCCATTTAACTTATATATAGCTTATTCTCCTAATTGCAAGTGTGTTGGAGTGTTCGGGTATAAACTCTTTCAAATTTTCTTATGTAATTTATTTTCGTAATTAATAAAATTGTGTGTTTGAGGACACTTCTACCATTATTTATTGATATACTAAAACTCATTCTATTTTGGTTAAATAAAACTCTTTTGCTAACACAATGTTAATGTTAAGATTGAAAAGACAGATATGTAGGAGCATGGGAGCATGGACAAGGAAAACCGAGATAAGTAATCTTAACATTACCCTTTATTTTTTGGTTGAATAATTTGACTATTGTTGAATAACTTTTTTGGTTTATTAAATGATTGAAATCTAGTTTAATGTTATAATTGGCAATGTGCAAATGTATATTTGGTTACTGAGTTATCCCCCACCACTAAATCATTGTCAATTCATTTTATTTTTATATTAAAATACAAAAACATTAAACAAAAAATTGATTTACGAATAGTTTGATACACAATTTCAAGATCAAAGTACAAAGCTAATTGTCATAACATGTTCTAGTTGGCCGCCTACACATTTTCCCAAGATTTTTGACAAAGATTTTTGTTTAGTAATTCTACTAATAATGACTTAATAGTCCAATTCTAGTAGTTCATACCACCATTTTTCGTATCTATTACCAGATTCAAATCCAATTTATAGATTTATTGAAACATTTAACACTTTCAATAATTAGCAATTGAAAATACCAAATTCAAAGTTAATGGTAGGTGGTAAAATAAATCTTGAAGGTTGAAAATTATTTCCTTCTTTTATTTCACTAATCATTATTGTTTTAATATTTCTGATATATGTGTACTAAGTAGTAGGATTTTACAAAATAAAATACATACGAATTCATTATGATAATGTGCATTATTATACAAGTATTCAATACAATGGTACAAAAATATCGTGTACATATCAAACCCAAATTCAAACCCATGATACCACTACACCACTGGTCCATATTTAAACAGGAATGCAACAAATTACAAAGATAACCATAGATACAGAGATGCAGCAGAAATAATACTTCATTTCATTAATGTAAAATACTAAAATATGCTTACAAACAGAAATGGAAGTAAACTAGCTAGAGCGATGGTAGCTTATCTCTAAGGAAAGATGTGGTAGCTACATGCCTCTGAACTATCTTACAATGAGGCTCAAAGGCCTATTTATTGTTGAAAAACAATGGAAAACCCTAAACATCCAAAAACCTAACCCTAGGAGATGAAACACCAAACTATGGGCCATGTTTTGGGTAAATTGGTACATCAACTTCCCGGGGACGTAACTTGGCATACGATCTCCGTTTGACGTGCACAATACCTCGTTAGAAACATCTATCTGAGGAATACAACTTTGGGATGACCAACATCGGTCCAAGGACCCATGTTGCTCCCAGGTTTCCCAAAAAACGTCGTTTAGGGCCTCAAAACAACTCTAGAAGTTCAGGTTCCGAAAAAATGCCAAAAATAGTAAATTGTGCTACAAATAAGGAAACTGAAAAACTTAAAGAAACAATGGTGGAGGTCTAGGTGGAATAGGCGGGTGGCCACCAATATCCACCTGGATCATTCCTCCCACCTTGGGAAGCAATGGTCCCCATTGCGTTAAGTTCATCCATGAGATGAGGAAACTTCTGTTGAACTTGGTCCTTGGTGAGCTGTTCTGCAATCTCTGATGTGTCCAGTAATGGTGGGACGCATGGTTGAGGGCTATCCACATTGAAAAATCGGTGCAAAAAAAGGAATGGGGGAATGTTGTGCTCCAAAGCATTGTTTCCCACAACCTTGGTAATGGTGTAAGGATCATATCAGAGTGGTCTGAGCTTCTGATGGGCTCTATTAAGGCGTTCTTTTTGTAGATGCAACCAGAATTTTTTGCCCACTTGAAACTTGTGTGGTACCTGATGCTGATCATGTCACTACTTATACTTGGCATTTTCCAGAATGGAGCGGTGATATATCGACCTGTTGGGTAAAGGTGTTCTATGAGTCAGATCAAATGAATGCTTGACCTGACAGTGCGACGATACCCCTATGGGTGAGGAGAAGATGTCCCTATCTTCTTTCATGACCGTGTCCACTTGTTTCTGTTGCACGGAGGAACCCTTCCTAGGGGCCATGGATGTGGCTACGATCTTCCCCTTACTTTGAGTGAGAACCAGACAAAAAATAAATTTCCTAGTTTGAGAGATGATCTTATTGCCTTTCTTAGCAGAGATCAAAGAAGTGGCAGTAGGTGGGGCTACCTCCGGTATCCTGTATAATGTATTGCACAAAGAAATAATAACAACGTGAGGCCTTGACTCATACACAACATGTCGCCTCCACAAGTATGGTTGGCCTAATAATACATCACAAACATCAAGTGGTGCAACATCACACAATACCTCATCTGTGAAGGGCTTGATGTTGTAGGGAAGGCGACACTGCTAGCGGACTCGGAGATCTCGTCCTTGGTGAAGCCACCTGATGCTATATGGTTGTAGGTGTGGTATTTTTGGTAGTCCCAGCTGCTTCACAACCTTTGCTGAAATGAGGTTCTTTTGGTTGCCACTGTCGACAATGAACTGTAGCGGCGAACCCTTCACCCACATTTGTGATTGGAAAATATGCTCCCCCTCCTCTTGATGTTCGGGCTCAATCTTCTGGACCTTGGCGGTGGAAACAATGGTGCTGGGCTCTGCATCAATGATTTGCTCCCCTTTGTCATTCCCCTTTGTCGGGTTCTGACTCAGGGTTGGAACATGCAACTAATTCTGAAGCCTTCAACTCGGCCACCAGCGACTGGTTGGTCCGAAACTCACTTGTGTTATGAGTGGGGCTCTTATGGAACTCACACCACTTTCATGTGTCCTTCTTTGTATTTGTGGTGTTGTTATTTTCTTGCAGCTTCTACGGGTTGTCTTGGGTCACCTCGCCTTGGCTTTGTCCTTTGTTCGTCGAATTCACAGATCCAAAGTCTTGCTTCTTTTGTTTAAAATTCTGCTCGATATTGACAACGTATCGGTATGCAGTGCCGAGCAAGGAGATGTTAAAGAAATCCATCTCGTCCTAGATGTATCTATGTAGGCAGCTGTGGTATTTGAGTACCAAATGCAGCTCAGAATCCTTGATACCCAACTTTGTGCGAAGGGTATGAAAAATATTCTGAACTCTGGCACATCTTGGTCCCTTCCCTGCCACAACGTGGTCCACTTTATGTATTTATCCTCATAGATTTTGACAGGGTAGTACTGCTCCTTGATGGCATCCCGGAATGAATTCCAAGTGGGTGCGGCTGAAAATAGTGAGCTCGTACTTTCATCCTTCTGCTCGCAGTAGGTTTCCCACCAGTCCTTGACGTGGGGGGCTGCTTTGAGAAGTGAAAAAGTGATATTTTCCTGGCTGGAAAAATCATGAATAGAAAAATAACCTTCTAGCATATTTAACCATTTATCTACGGCATCTACATCTATCTGACCCTCAAATATGGGGATTTCAAAGTTAACTTGTACCTTAAAGGGTGTGGCGTTTCCAGCATAGCTGCTGGAAGTAGATGCGTCGCCCCTGGGTAGCCGCTGAAGGATCTATGCAAAGTTGTCCATCATCGCGTTCCTTTATCGCTCGAGGGCTTCTTCGAGCAAGATTTTGATAGGATCTCCTTCCCCCTCGTCTTTCTTTTCATATGCCATGGGAGGCCATCGAGATTTGCGAGGTTGGTCTTGCAAAGGTTCAACTAGTTCAAGCCCTAACTCCTTATATCCCGACCTCATTTGGGACATGCAAATGAAAACATAGAAAGAGAAGACCACTTTGATACCACTGATCTGGATATAAACATGAACACAATAAATTACAAAGATAACCATAAATATAGAGATACAACAAAAACAACACTTCATTTCATTAATGTAAAATACTAAAATATGCTTACAAATAGAAATGGAAATAAAATAGCTCGGGTGATGGTAGCTTATCTCTGAGGAGAGATGTGGTGGCTACATGCTTAGTTTTTCCACCACCCATCTACCACTACCACCATTGAATTTCCAGAAGAAAAAGAGGAGAATGCCCAATAAAAAAAACCACAAAGCAACCTTTTATTAAAATGGAGAATAATTGTAAAGCTACATTGTAGTGGACCATCTGTCCTTTTACAAAATGTGACTTGTTGCTTATAGTATTTTTCAGAATGAATACCATGGGTGGATATCACAATACCATGGGTGAATGAATACCATGGTGGATGAATACCATGGTGGATGAATAACATGGGTGGATGAATACCATGGGTGGACGCCATTTTCTATTCGGATCATGCGATCACTTAAATATAACACAAAATGATTACATAGTTCTAGTAATATTCTATACATAGCATTAGTTATCTCTAACTAATAATTAGATAAATAGAAATGGCTCATACTACTAATAGCACAGAAGAAAAAGTCGAGAAAAATGCTAAAGCGATCAGCCGAAAAATTGCCAAAGTGGTTTACAGTTAATATTGTAATGAAAGACCTTAATTAATTGTTTTATTGATGCTAAAGCATATCGCTAAAGATTGGTATTGATTTGCTATTAAGAAATGAATGTGGAGTTGTGAAACACATGATGTAAATATTCTTCTGCACATAAAATCCTTTGCACAATAAATGATCCACACAAGGAAACATAATAATATTAATTGGAGATTTTTTTAGTCGTGTTTCATGCTCTGAACGCATATACCAAAATATATAAATTTGGTTAACCATTATCTATTAGCATAAAAGTGTTTTGCGGAACAAATCTACGAATAACTTAACGTTTATGAAACATGCAAAAGTTACTCGTATTCACAATAGTTTCTTTGCGGAAAATAGATGTATTGAAAAATTCTATGATGATGGAAATTCATACGATAATGAAAAACATTTTGTTGCTAGTATGAATATTCAGAAGTTCGCACAACAAGAAAAGCTTTGCAGTCAACAAGCAATTATTATTATGGCTAATTCTGTGTAATTACACACATTTTTTTTGTTTTTAAATAGATTGTGCAAAGTGTGGAGGTTTGCACAATGAAAAATTGAAGTCTTTGTTCACACGTCAACATAAGACCAATGGTTATTTTATAATTAATATATTGTGCGAAGTGTGGAGGTTCTCACAATGAAAGCTTGAGAGCTTCTTTCACACAATGGATTTCCTCTACAGTCTAAAACACATGAATTTGTGTTATTTTGAAACTATACATTAGTATTAATATTTTAATGCTTTGAAAATCATATTTCTATATTTGATATTTTAATGCCTATGTGGTTTTTTTGTTCTGTCTATGCGTGGGTACATTGACTAAATATGTGTGCATGTTCTTAGTCAGTGAATTAGATGCCAAGAGGACTGGTATTTACTCACGGTGGTGTTTTCTATTAATCATAGGACATACATCAAACTATTTATAACATCAATTCTAACAATTATTTCTCGGTTTAAGATTATTTAGAAAAAGATATTAGCATAGTTTATTATTGATATCCCAAGACTCATTCTGTTTTGGTTAATAAAAGCTCTTCTACTAATACAATGTTGATGTCAATATTGGAAAGATGGATATGTAGAAGCACAAAAGCACGCACAAGACAAACCGAGAGAAGCAATCTTAACATTACCCTTTATTTTTTGGTTGAAGAATTTGACTATTGTCAAATAGATTTTTCAATTTATTGAATGATTGAAATCTGGTTTAATGTTATAATTGACAATGTGTGAATGTATGGAAGTGCATAATGTTGGGTTGTGTTATATTCTTTCCACGACTAGCCAACATAGTTAACTGGGTGGTTAGAAGGGGGGCAGAGCCCCCCCTTCGTTGCGCTGATTGTGTGTGGGGGGGGGTCACAAGGGGTTTGAGGGGTGCAGGTAACCCCGCTATATATTAGGTTGGGCAGACCTACCTATGGTTTTGTGCATGATTTTTCGCACATGGTTTTGGATGCGATGGTTTTCAGCCCACGATTTTCGACATGATGGTTTTCGGTCCATGGTATTGGATGCTTCGACATGTATAAATATGTATTGTAGCATTGAAAGGAACATAATGAAAAATCAAGCTAGTAGTCCCGGTTTTGGGATCCAGGGGAAAATCTTTGTGTATATGTGTTTTATGTGTTATTCTCTTGCATTGTTTATTTTCTGTGTTTTAGAAGTCATATGCAGGTAATTTCTGTACGGGGTTAAAACCTACATTTGGTATCAGAGCTGTTTTGGCTTCAAGGGGATGCCTTTGTTATTGAGGGGTTTCGATCGGGCCTGTGGTACACCCTTTTCAGTGGGAGATCTGCGGGATCGATTCTGGTGGTGAAAGAGGATGGCGAGCAGTGGAAAGATAGAGATAGAGAAATTTAATGGTTAGATTTTTGAGTTATGGAAACTCAAGATGGAGGATTTGTTGGTGGATAAAGATCAGTGGGTCGCAGTAGATCTAGGTACAAAACCAACGGGAGTGTCCGATGAAGAATGGAAGAAGTTAGATCGGAAGGCAAAGAGCACAATACGATTGTCTCAAATTCAATATTGCTGAATGTATCGGGGGAAGCTACGACTAAGGCTTTGTGGGAAAAGTTAGGGACTTTGTACCAATCTAAGTCTCTAGTGAATAAACTCTTCCTACGAAAAAAGTTGTATAACGTGAGGATGAAAGATGGAGACTCAGTGACAGAGCATATGAATGCATTTAATACTGTGGTAAGTCAGTTATCGTTTGTTGATATCAAAATTTCAGATGAAGCTAAGTGCATTAGTTTTTTGTGTTCTCTACTAGATTCGTGGGATAGTCTGGTTATTGCAATAGGTAGCAATGCAACTGCCTTGTAGCTTGATGAAATAGTCTCATCCTTGCTGATAGAGGAGATGAGACGAAAAAATATGGAGAGCCAGAATGGTGATGCCATGTCTGTACGAGGACGGTCCCAGAACAGAAACAAAAATAATTCATCAAGTGGAAGATCTAAATCTAGAGAGATATCTAAATCTCTAGGAAAACTTGTAAAGGTGGTGTGCTGGAAATGCGAAAAGGAAGGGCACTACAAAAGGGATTGTAAATCTAAAGCTCCTAACAAAGGAAAGGGATCTGATGATGCTACTTCTGCAGAGGCAAAAACCAGCTCAGATGAAGGTGGGGATGTGTACTTGGCTTCTTCAAGTACACATGTAGATCATGAGGCATGGTTGATTGACTCAGGTGCATCCTTTCACTTCACTCCCATAGAGGGTGGTTCTGCGAGTATGAGAAATATGATGGTGGTGATGTCTTCTTGGGGGATGAAAGGAAGACTAGAATCATTGGTCGTTGAAAAGTAAAGTTGAAGTTACAAGGTGGAAGGGTTAGAACACTTCCGGGTTCTGCATATTACTGCATTGGCCAGAAATCTGATTTCTATAAGCAAGCTAGATGATGCAAGTGTAAAAACAATGTTTGAGAAGGATACTTGCAAGATGGTTCAGGGAGCACTGGTATTGATGCAGGGAGTTCAGATTGGAACTTTGTGCAAGCTGCAAGATAGCACTGTTGTTGATGGTTGCAACAGTTATGTGGTTCCTAAAAGTGGAGCAGAAAATCTAGTGGTCTTTGGAGAGAAGACCATGCTATGGCATCAAAGGCTTGAACATATTGGAGAGAAGGGCCTTCAAATACTTCATGGTAAAGGTATGGTAGAAGGTATGAGTAATAGTTCTCTGGATTTTGATTTCTGTGAAAATTGTGTATATGGGAAGTAGAATCGGGTGAGTTTCCCCTCTGGTGGTAAGAGGGCGAAACAGATATTAGAGCTTGTGCACAGTGATGTGTTTGGAACTATGAAGGTTCCATCATTGGGTAAGTCTATGTACTATGTATCATTTATAGATGACTTCTCAAGGAATACATGGATATATTTCCTTAAGAAGTAATCCGAAGTCTTTGACAGGTTTAATGAATTTAGGGCTCTGGTGGAAAACCAGATAGAGAAGAAGATAAAGGTGTTGAGGACAGATAACGATGGAGAGTTTTGCAGTAAGGAATTTTAAGAACTCTATAAGAAGTGTGGTATAGCACGGCAGAAGACTACTCCATATACACCTCAACAAAATGGAGTTACAGAAAGAATGAAAAAGACGTTAATGGAAAGGGCAAGAAGCATGCTCAGTGGTGCTGAGTTAGGACAGGAATTCTGGGTAGAGGCAGTGGAGACAGCATGTTACCTGGTCAACAGATCACCTTCATTAGCGTTGGAGGATAAAACTCCACAAGAGGTATGGACTGGTAAGAAACCCTCTCTTTCACATCTGAGGGTATTTGGATGTGATGCATATGTACATGTTCAAAAGGAGAAACACACCAAGTTAGATAGTAAATCTCAAAAGTGCATCTTTATTGGGTATAAGGATGGTTTAAAGGGTTATAAGCTTTGGAACCCAGTAACAAGGAAGGTTGTGTACAACTGAGATGTGGTGTTCAGAGAGGTAAAAGATGTTATTAAACATGAAGTCCAACCGAAGGAACCCGAGAAGATAGAGTTTGAGCTAAAGGAGGAAGAATCAAACTCTATAGCAGAGGAGGAATCAGAAGATGAAAAGCCACAAACTCCGGGTGTGAGAAGATCAGTTCGAGAAAGAAGGAAGCCAGAAAGGTATAATCCATCTACTTTTTGCTCAAATTTTTATTTATCTTTTATTGATGATGATCCCAGAACTATGAAGGAAGCAGTAGATTCAAAGGATGTAAAACTCTGGAAAGAGGACAAGGTTGATGAAATGGCATCTTTGCACAAAAATGAGGCTTGGGATCTGGTGGAGTTGCCGGCTGGAAGGAAACCCCTTGGTAGCAAATGGGTGTTCAAGAAGAATACAAATGCAGAAGGAAAGGTGGAGAAGTACAAAGCTCAGTTGGTAGCAAAAGGTTATTCCTAGATGCTGAGAATTGATTTTGGTGATATTTTTTCTCCTTTTTCCAAGGTAGCTTCTATTAGATTACTTTTATCTGTTGCTGCTACTTTTGATTTTGAGGTAGAACAGATGGATGTGAAGACAACATTTCTTCATGGGGATCTGGAAGAGGAGATCTAGATGAAGCAACCTGAAGGCTTTGCAGTGAAGGGTAAGAAAGAACTGGTATGCAAGTTAAATAAGTCTCTGTATGGGTTAAAACAATCACCAAGGACGTCGTATCATAAATTTGATACATTTATAAGGGGACTTGGCTTCACCAAAAGCAAAGCAAATCACTATGTGTATTTTAAATTAATTGGTGACTGTGTTATTTATTTGGCCTTGTATGTGGATGATATGTTGTTGGTTGGAAATGACAAAGAAATTATACAGGATTTGAAGACCCACTTGTCCTCCAAATTCGACATGAAAGATCTTGGTGCTGCAAACTATATTTTGGGCATGGAAATTAAAAGAGATTAGACAAAGAGGAAGCTCTGGTTAAACTAGAGGAAGTATGTTGAGACAATATTGCAGAGGTTTAATATTCAGGATAGTAAACCATTGAAGGTTCCTATTCCTGTAGGTGTAAATTTATCTACTGAACAGTGTCCCAAGACATAAGAAGAGGAAGAGGACATGTCCCGTGTTCCATATGCAAGTGCAGTTGGTAGCCTGATGTATGTGATGGTTTATACTAGACCAAACATTGCACATGCAATGGGAGTATTAAGAAGGTTTATGTCAAAACTAGGGAAGGAGCACTGGACAACAGTGAAGCAGGTTTTCAGGTATTTGCATGGCACTAGTGATTATGGTTTGTGCTAGCAAGGAAGACCGAGATTGGAAAGAGTTTTGGATATTCATGGCTATGTTGATGCAGACTGGGCTAGAGATATGGATCAAAGAAGATCTACAAGTGGGTATGTGTTTAACCTATTTGGAGGTGCAGTCAGTTGGATGAGTAAGAAACAATCTATAGTGGCACTATCAATTACAGAGGTGGAATGCATGGTAGCCACTCATGCAAGCAAGGAAGTAGTTTGGTTGCAGAGATTGTGTTCAAGTATGGAGTTAGAATAGGGAGCTATAAGGATAGATTGTGATAGCCAAAGTGAAATTTTCTTGGCAAAGAACCCTGCATATAATTCAAAGACAAAGCACATTGATGTTCAATATCACTTTGTGAGGGATATGATAGAAGACAAAAAGATGTTGCTGGTAAAGGTGGACACTTTGAAGAATACTGCAGATGCATTGAAAAATCTGTGAGCTCTAAAAAGTTCTCTTGGTGTAGAGAAACAATGGGCATTGTAGGGCTAGATAAATGACTAAGCTCTATTGTGGCCCCCTATGGAAAACAAGTGGGAGAATGTTGGGTTGTGTTATATTCTTTCCATGACTAGCCCATGTAGTTAACTGGGGGCTTAGAAGGTGGGCGGAGCCCCCCCTTCATTGCACTGATTGCATAGCGGGGAGAGTCACAAGGGGTTTGAGTGGTGCAAGTAACCCAACTCTATGGGGTCCGAGGCAACGCCCCTGAAAATTTTGTTTTTGGACCCTATATTAGGTTGGGCAGACCTACCTATGGTTTTGTGCATGATTTTTTGTACATGGTTTTGGACGCAATGGTTTTCGGTCCATGGTATTGGATGCTTCGGCATGTATAAATATGTATTGTAACATCGAAAGGAAAATAATGAAAAATCAAACTGGTAGTCCCGGTTTGGGGATCCAGGGGAAAATATTTGTGTATATGTGTTTGATGTGTTATGCTCTCGCATTGTTTATTTTCTGTGTTTTAGCATTCATATGCAAGCAATTTCTGTATGGGGTTAAAACCTACACATAATAGTGATTTCTCTGCATCCCCGTAAAATCATCTTCTTCCACACCAAATACTCTACACTCTGTATTTTTTCTCAGAACACGTACGAAAGTGTAGAGATTTGCTTGGATGCAGAGAGTAAGTCTGGAAACATAAAAGCCATATACAATACCAAATCTCATTTATCTATTTTAATGTTGCATATTATAGTGGTTTTTATCACAATTTATTATTCATGTTTATAACATATTATATCTCATGATCATTATAATGATAGCAAGCAACATACACATTATTGAAAGAATTGTTTTCATTCCTACAAAATCATTTTCTTTCGAACCAACTACTATTCACTCCATATTTTTTTGTCAGAACACGTACGAAAGTGCAAAGCTTTGTTTGGATGCAGAGAGTAAATGTGGAAAGTTCAAAGCCATATACAATACCAATTCTCATTTATCAATTTTAATGTTGTGTATTGTAGTGGTTTTTACCGCAATTTAATATTCATGTTTATAACATATTATATCATGCAACCATTTTAATGATAATAGAGAATGTAGAAATTGTTCAAAGAATTAATCTAGTATGAAAATGAAGAAACTTGGAATTCACACTTAACATCCAAGAATTAATTAATGCTACGTACTAATATTAATATATATTCAATAAATCCATATGCAATCACGTTATCACAAAAAAATCTTAATAACATTTACTTTGATTCATTATGTAATATTTGCTAGTTGCAAAGATATCGATAAGGCTGTATTTATCGATATTATAAAATACTCTTTTCAATATTTATTTGGGGAATTCATGTATATATACTACTTTTAAAAGAGTGGTATTTATCATTCAACAGAGTAACCCTGTATTAGAGAGAATGTTATGAGTTTTAGCTAGAGGTGTTGCTGGTGTGCATCATGCTAGTGTAGCTAGTGTTGGTGTTATTGGTGCTACTGATGAGTAGTTTGTATCTACATGTGAACAGTGAGAGAAGTTAGTCCTAGATGGAGGACATGTAGAGAAAGTATTGTTAACGAGTTAGATATTAGGATGGAGACCAAATGGTGCTTATGCGAATGGACCTACTTTTGTTCCTTGCATCACAGATTGAGCCTATTTCCCAGACTATTTCTTGACTAAATAGTTTGAGAATCATTTCTATTACGTTGTTCTTATATGAAGGTGCAATATGGATATGAATGGTCATTTTTCTTGAGTTTTCGCTTGCGGAGTACTATTTGGTGTCATATTTATGAAAATGTTCACAGGCAATGTGGTGATGTTGAAAGTTTTTGGCATTCTGAAATGTTTATTAAGTTGTTATCGATATTGTGATATTCCCTTTTTTGTGGCATATACTAATTTTTTTTATTTACAAATTCTTCCAACATTGTTAATTGTTCTTAAAATAAATACTGAAATGCAAAACTAAATTCATAAACACACATTAGTTACAATGTTTATTTTTCAGAATTTCTAATGTTTAAACCATTTGGAATAGTAACCTTTTGCAATTCAATTTTGATACTCATTCTTTTTTATACCATAGCTTCATTCTACAAATATTTCATTATAACCTTTGCAGAATGAAATTATTATTATTGATATAAACTAAGAGTATAATTGATGAATGTGCAATCACCTAATCCAGAATTAGAAAATAAAAAAACAAGCTTACATAGTGAATGTCCTGAATATGCGTTAGTTCGGTGAATAAATGACAAAAAGACATGTATTTATTGGCACAAAAGCTTTATTTAGTCAAAATAGAACATGATCTAGGGTATTAATAAAATAATATCTTGATATTGACTTCTAAAGTGTGTGAAACTTATCAATCATGAAACATAATCATATCAATTGGACTATATAGAATTGGAATTTAAGTAAAACGGATATGATTTAATGTATCTGATTTCACACTGGTATTTTCTTATTATAGATTAGGTAAACCAGTACTAGAAAAACTGATGACGATCACTATTTAATGAATAACATTAAAATCAATAGTAGTTAAACGTCATTTTAGATCTTAGATTTCAATTCACGTGACTTAATCCATAATGATGGAAAGTCCTTTGCATACAAGGGGGAGGGGATAAATAAATATCGAATTAATATCATTATGTTTCCTTGTACGAAGCCTTTACTGTGTAGATGACAAAGGATGTGTGAGAGAATGGAGGTCCTTTTCATAGGTGGTGATGCTTTGACATTGACACTGTTATGCTACTGCTCCTACTTTGGCCAATTATGGTAGAATTAACGTGGTTTCAGGTCCTTTGCAAAAGTGGTTGGGGGCTGAATGCATAGATTTTACTATGTAGAGGACAGAATGATTTCAGAAGTTAGATGTCAATTCTTGTTATTTGTGAAACCAAATTTTTAATGTTCATCTTGTATAGTTAAAATATAAGAGAATAAAGCAATTTTCAATGATTGGCCAAAGCTACATGACAATATTTAACTAAAATCAAACTTTGTTTTATTGAATAATAAGTGCATTAGTAATTTCACATTTGTCATTGAGCTCGTACTATGCAATATTAAATAAATTGTGTTTTCAATTCGTGTGATGAAGAAGTGTTTTGTGGTAAAATAAATATGCAAAACATACTATGAATGAGTCAATTAAGTACCAATTTGTATCATGAAACGTTTAGTCTATGTGTGCATCAGATACTGAATAAGTATAAACAATTAACTTTTCAGAAAAAAAAGCATTATTACAGAGCACTCTATGAAAAGTATTTAATAATAATGAAGAACACAAAGCATATTCTCACAAAGTTTTGCAAAAACATCATTTAATATAATTATAGATAAATGCTAAACATATTCAGGCTTAATACAGAGTAATCACTATTTGTGCCTAAAAAGCCTTCAACAATAGCAAAAAAAAATTACAGTAACAAGAATGGTATCCATATTTAAATGCTAATTACCATAGCTATGATTAAAATAAACATCAAATAAGAAACACATTTCTAACAATAAAAAAATGTTATTGAATATTCATTTTCATTTTGATTAAAAAAAGAGAAATCATCTTCGAATTTTATACAAAATTTTTAACATTGTCAGAATTTGTACAAAGAAATCAATTTTTAATAGTAAGGTATGCAATTGGAGTAACAATAATACTACATAGCTACTCATGATATTTATTCTATCCATAGTAAGAAATTTTTTGATATCCCAATTCACTAGCATATTCATGACGACCATTTTTGTTTTTTGTCTCTTTAACTTTCCGCACATGCATTTTGGAAAAATAGCAACAATTGTTCCGTAATCAATTAAATACATGTAATAAATGATAATGTAACTCTGAAATAAATCTATCTGGAAATGAAAGCCATTTTTAAATGAAATTTTATATGTAAACCACCTAAGAAGTTTTGGGTACATAAAATAGCACTTGATTCCTAAAGCGTTTATTGAAATATGTATACCTAGTTGCAAATGTAAATGAATTAGACTCCTGTGAACCATAATATAAAAAATCCATTTGCAATGAAAAGAAAAACACTACATCCATATATTGACTCAGTTTCGAACCTGCGAGTAGCATGGTAGTGGAGAACCATGAAAAGAACAAACAATGTTGCTACATACCATAAAAGAGCCTCCAATGAGCTAGTAAGAGACAAATTTAGCGGTTGAAATGTTCGGAAAAATTTACTGTATAATATTCCTAACAAGGATGGTAAAATATTGTAATGAATCTTAAGCCACATGTTAGGCTAAGAGAGTAACTCCACAAATCAATCTGTGTTTTTTCATTAAGAGAGAATGTAGATATATACAAGGAGAGGGAGACTATTTGGATTCATCTCCCAGTGTCTCTTCATCTTCCAATTTCCTTTTTTTTCTATTTACAACATTTACATGGATTTTCCTAATCCAAAAGATTAGGTGTTGACATTCCCTCCTTCAATCTAAAGGGATGTTGGTGAGTCCAAGCATCATTCTAAATCTTTCAAACTTTTCTCTTCCAAGCACTTTGGTGAAGATTTCTACAATCTACTCATTTGTGGAACAATTTCATCGGTGGATTTCCTTGGCCTCAACATGATGTTGAATAAGATAATACTTTGTATTGCTGTGCTTGGTTCGATCATGGAACTTTGGGTTCTTGGCCAACTTTATTGCAGAATTGTTTTCAAATCAAAAGAGGAGTTGTATGCACGTGTTTCTCCTGCAAACCTTCTAGAATTTTTCTGAGTCACACAATTTCCTTCATTGCTTCAATTGTTTCCACATATTTTGCCTAATTTTTGGAATTTGCTGGACTGAATTGTTTACGTGACCTCCAGGAGAAAACTCCTAATCCATTACTCATAACATAACCTGGAGTGGATACTCCAGTTTCTTTATCTCCATCAAAATCTAATCAAAGTATCCAATCAAGCTAAAGTCACCCACTTGTGTATATTTGAGTCCAAAGTCTTGAGTTCCCTTCAAGTACTTTAGAACTCATTTTGCAGTAGACCAATTACCCTCAGAATGATTTCGCATAAACCTGGAGAGGATTCCAACAACAAATGAAATGTCTGGTCTAGTAGTAGTCTGGTAGTTGAGACTTCCTACGAGCCGTCTATACTTCATTGCATCCTAAAATTATTTTCCTTCAGTGGATGTAATCTTTATATTTATTCCATTAGAGTATTCAAAGAATTGCACTCAGCCATGCCAAACCTATTCAACATATCTCCAATGTACTTCTTTTGAGAGAGGAATATAAACTTTGGATGTTGGGTTACTTAAATGCCAAGATAGTAGTGAACATAGCCCAAATCTGTCATTTCAAAACATTTCCTTAGTTATTTCTTTATGGATGCAACGTAGTTCTCATTGTTCCCTATCATCTAAAGATCATCTACATACACCACAAGATATACAACTATTTTTCCATCTTTCTTCACAAACAAAGTTGCATCATCAAGATCATAATGTTTGGAATTGAGTTTCAAAAGATGCTCAATCAATTTCTCATACCATGCTCAGAGTGCTTGTTTGATACCATACAAGGATTTGACAAGCCTATATACCTTGTGTTCTTGACCCTTCACAAAAAATCCATATGGTTGGGAAATAAAAAAGTTCTCTTTCATATCTTGATTCAAGAAAGTATTTTTTGCATCCATTTGATGGAATTTCCAACCGTTCTGAGCTGCCAAGGCAAAGACTATCTAGATGGTAGCCCATTTTGATGTGGGGCAAAAATATCCTCATATTCGACCCCTTCCTTATGTGCAAAACGTTTTTCCACAAGCCTAGATTTATGTTTGTCAAATAAGCCTTTTGATTTATACTTGTTCTTGAAGACCCACTTGCAGCCAATTGGTTTGGTTCCCAATGGAGGATCAAACAGCTTCTAGGTGCCATTAATATCAAAAAAACACATTCTTTTTGCATCGCTTCTTTCCATTCATCATGAGAAGTGACTTATTTGAAGGAATTTGGTTAAAATATGTAGACAAATTTAGTTCACAATCATAAGAAACATCGATATCAATAGGTGAAATGGGATCATTTACATCACCTCCAATTTTTTTTTTTTTACCTTCTTGTTTTTGTCTTTCCAACCTCACTAGGATGAAAAATTTCAAGTGTCTTTGTGAGCCATTTTGGAAGACCTTTCTGAGATGGCCCACACTGCTCATTTGATTGAGATGGGGATAAATAAATATTTAGCCTCCCAATTCTCTTAATCACATCATTCAAAGTGTCTTCTTGATCAATGGTTGGAGCTTCATGAGGGGGAGAGAGTGCTTGCAAAGGAGATTCTATAGATTGATCCAATATAGGGATCCCCTCTTCAATATGTGGAATCGCATTATCAAACTCCTGAAAATAATTTGTATGTACAAATCTATCTAAGAAATCAAGTTGTCTCTCAACAAAATTTCCAGTCCTAGAAGATTCAAGAAAGCTCACATCTCTAGATATTATAGACTTATTATTACCTTCATCATAGAGACAGTATGCTTTGGAGGTATCTGAGTACCCCAAGAAGATACATTTGTGACTCCTTACACTGATTTTGTTTCTCTATTCATTAGGTATCAAGACATAACAGGTGGAACCAAAAAGCCTGGGATGCCTCACTAAAGGAATGTGTCCATACCACATTTCATAGGGAGTCTTATTTTTTATAGCATGAGATGGACACCTGTTATTTATATACATAACATATAGAATTAAATCAACTCAAAACATCAGTTTAACATTCTTGAAAAACATCATTGAACGTACCATATTTAAGATTGTCTCATTCATTCTTTCAGCTACTCTATTTTGTTGGGGATGACAAGGCATATAAGTGTTTGATGTTTGATCCCAGGCTGGTGAAGATAGTTTTAAAATTCATTTGAAGTATATTATTTTCCATTATCAATATGGATAGATCCAATATGATATTTTGCATCATTTTCAATCCATGCATGAAAGTTCTTGAATGTTTTAAAGCTTCATATTTGTTCTTCAATAAATAAACCCAACACATTCTGGTGTAGTCACCAATAAATGTCATCATATATTTATTACCATTTGTAGAAGGAACATGCATTGGGCCAAACAAATCATAATAAATTAGTTCAAGTTTACTATGTGCTATGTAATGAGAATCATGGAATGATTGTTTGTTGTGCTTTCCTACGATACAAGCATCACATTGTTTAAGTTTCCTAGTAATTGCAAGAAAACTAGTAACACCATTTTTCTTCAACAAATGAAGGTTCACATAGTTTAGATGTCCAGATATATCATGCCATAAAAGACTTGATGTAAGTGTACCTTCATCATACTAAGAACTCTATGAAAAGTTATGTGCATGAGCATAGGTTCCTTATAGCTTCAGAAGTCTTTCTTTTTCTATCCCAATCATGAAAAGTGAGTGATTAGATGCTTTTCTGACCTCAACCTTGCCATCAAATATGTGAATAGAGTGTCCTTGTTGGAAGATGTGGACCAAATACAACAAGTTTCTCCTCAACTTCGGGAGGTATAGAACATCATGTAGAAGAAAGTCTAGAAGACCAGGGAGTTTGATCCTGATGGTGTCAAGCCCTGATGGCTTGAGTTTTGACTTTTCTGCAAAGTAGACTGCTCCATCAACATTGTCAATGAATTCTTCAAAGAAATATCTTCTGAAATTCATGTGGAAAGTTGCTCCTGAATCAAGCAACCAAGCATCTTTCCATGAAGAAAGTGAAACATTAAATAAGTCTTCAGTTACTCCAATGTTGCAATGTGCCACAACATAATGAGCGGACTCAAGTTATTTTCCTTTCCCTTTACTAGTTGTTTTACCTTTTTCTTCATTTCTTTCTTGCTCAATTTTGTCCCAAGGCAACTTACCTGTGGAAGCATCATGTACATTTTTTTCACATCGTAAAAAATAAAGATCATACCTTTCTCCCTGGAAATTTCTGCCCACCGGCCCCCCCCCCCCCCCCCCACCTCTAAAATTTTTCCTTCCTCTTCCTCTTCGGCCAACTCTTCCTCTAGAAGAATCTTGTGCATGATTCTTTCTCCTTTTGTGCAAGGCATTTAGCTTCTTCAGAATACTGAGGGTTTTTCTTCTTACCAAAATCCTTCTCTCTTTCAACAAAATTCTTCTCAACAGAGTTGAAGGAAACCTCCTTAAGTTTGCCACTTGCTTGCAATGACTCAAGATAATATGAATAAGTGGGATATAGTGCCTTGACGTAGAATGTGAGAGGAACATATATTTCAACACCAATGGATTTTATGTCATGCATAATGGATCTTATATATGATGCTAAGGCAAGAGGGTCATCATTTTTCAACTCAAGATTGAACAGCTTGATCATCAATTGAACAACTTCAAGTTCAGAATGTGAATCATCTAATTCTTTCAACTTCTTTAAGGCATTTGAAAATGGTCAAATATGATGAATGACCTATTCATTTACTGATGTTGCAATCAAGGCATAAGCCCTATTATTCTTTTTTTCCCAAATGACAAGCTCCTTGTTTTAAGTAGGCTTTTCAAATGCATTGTCTCCTTCTCCTTCACAATTCCTTTCCACAACTCATTATATATCACGGTGTGCTTTATATTCCTAGACCACTCATCGTAGTTATGTTTTTTGGATAGAACCACTCTAACTACAGAGATAAGTGAATGCATCATATAATCTGATCTATGCCCCAAATAATTACAATAATTGCAATAAAAAATTTATGCCTTTGCAATAAATCTGACTAGATATGTATTAAAAAAACATCAATTAAAAATATAGGCTCTCAAATATACCTCCATATAATTTAATTAGCATATAAAAGGGAGAAAATGGCACATACCATACTCCAAGAACTTCTTTAAAATTATGAGTCCAACATATAAATAATATGTATAATATATAGTCACCATATTTTACTCAATGTACTCACTTTCTGTATATCCCATCACAACATACACACTTCATATTATACACCATGCATGCCATATCCACTTATAAAACTTGATGCACACTCCATATTATATTCCATACATGTCATTCAACAAATTTTGTATTTCATTCCAAAAAATGAACGACATATAGCCATCACAATACACTCGGCCTTCAAAAATAAACACAATGCATATATGCATTCACAGACACCATCCAAGTAGCGCATATAAAAATAAAAAGTGTTAAAAATTACTCAGGATAGCAATGAATCACGACCATCACAACTTAAAAGGCCAACACTAGGAGTGAAGTTTCTTGCAACATAGGATTGAAATCAGTCATGACAGAGCCACCATATAGGGATTTAATGCACCATTCTTTTTTCCAATGCCCAAAGAAAATATTCATGCACAACATTCAATCAGTACAATAGAGCATATTGTTCCACAACTTCAAATGAACTCTACATACAATGCACTGCAAACATTCAATTAATAGTGAGTCGACCAATGCACAATCCAATGTAGAAAAGGTTAGAGGCCAGTCTCATTCAAACACACGGATGTCAAAGAGAAGATTCATCACAAAGATAATTAAACAACACACTAAACGTAAAGGGTGGTCTTTCCAAACATAGATATTTGATAGAGAACGGAAGAAAATTTTAATGATAGGAAATTGACAAGAGTTACAATGTTGAAAAATAAATTTGGTACCTGTGCTATGATATCATGTCATACCAAGAGAGTAACTCCACGAATTAATTTTTGTTTTTTATTAAGAGAGAACATGGATATATACAAGGAGAGGGAGACTATTGGGATTCATCTCCCAATGTCTCTTTGTCTTCCCATTTCCTTTATTTTGTTATTTACAATATTTTCTTGGATTTTCCTAATCCCAAAGATTAGGTGTCAACACCACATATTGTTAATTATATTATTATACATTTCATAAAGTAAGAAATATTGTAAAGGATTTTTGGTGAATATTTTCATTGTATTAAAGTATTATAAGTTTTGTGTAATGGAAATGAAAATAAAATTATCGAAGATTCTTAGCAGATAACTTGATAAGTTTAAAGTAAGAAGAAATAAGTCCCAACATAACAAAATGGTACTTTGAAATCAATTTAAGATAAGTTTTATAATATATTTTATTATATCGTAATTAGTTTTTTTATTTGAAATGTAAGTGCAGAGCTTTTCGCACACAGAAAGATCCACACAACCAAAGCTCTACAATATTTGTTACTTAGTTGTTGTTGCATTGTTATTAATAGGTATTAATAACATTTTCTCATTAAATTAAAAAATGTGAAATAATAACCAAAAAAAATGTTTCCTTGCATCCCGCTTATAAGTTTTGAACCCACGACAAGCATGGAAGTGGATCACCACGAAAAGAAAAACCGATGCCATCGCATACCATACAAGAGCCTCCAATGATCTAGTAAAAGACAAATTTAGCGGTTGAAACATTCTACAAAGTTTACTATATAATATGAATCACATGACTATTAACAATGGGCTACGTATTCTGTTAAAAAGTTAGTGATCACTTGTGCATTTTCACATCTAGATAATGCAAATGCAATCCATAAAATATGTGATGGAAAGTATCAATGTAATCCATGCGATATGCCATGATAAATCCACTAGCTATTGTTTTCTACAAGTCGATATCATAGTGGACCAATACTGTCGAGCTAGAAGTTGATGTCACAGTGGACTAATATTGTCAAGCTCGAAAGAAACTAGAATTAACCTATGAATATTTTCAGTCATCAATATTCCATATTAATCATTATAAAGATTTGAGATGATTTAAATTGGTGTCATATGCATTTAAATTGGTTTTTTATGCTAGATTATGTTCTGATGATGACCACTTACTATGCATCCCACTATTGAAGCTAGATATATAATATTCTGGTCCATATATGCAGATTTAAAAATGGCATGGGCTATGCTATTAGATGTCAGCCTGGTCCTGTTGGTTGTTGGTTGTCAATCTGGTTTTGTGGGCGGATGGATGTTATTGAACATCAAACAACAAATTTCACCCTTGGGCATGGCTTGTCACTATACTAAAAAAATTGTAAGTACTTCCTCCAAAGAGGTCAACTGTCACACCTCATTTTTTAACACTATAATGAAGGGGCACACATCGATATACAAAGTTTTCACCAAAAATGGAAATTTCTTTATGCATAACTTTGCTTTTCTAATCTAATATAATTCTTTAGTAGTCGGTAGAATATAGGAGGATTTGCAGGGATTCATAAGAGTGTATAGATATGGACCTATGGATATGTTCTCTACTATGTATCCAATGTCACTGATCTGAAAAATTCGATCAAGCCACTCAATAGAAAGGATTTCGTGATCTTTGTTGTTCTTGGTGGGAGTCCCTATAAGCACCTATGTTCATTGGCGAAATCAAATACTTTGACACGAAAGTCATACATGATACTTCTTGTGGCATTCCCCTCAATCATGGTTATAAAAATGAAAATGTTATGTGCAGAGGAACACATGTGTGGAGTGAGAAGGCAGAATTGAGGGGGTGCACCTCCACACACCACACATGAGCTTCCACACTAACTTACCATATATAGATTCCACACGTGGATTTTTGCACTAACTTACCATATAGAGACTCTACACATGTGCTTCCCCTATTACCATATACTTTACGATGGAACCACTACTAGACTCAGACATTCTCTAATGCTACGATTGTTGGAAGAATAGAGCCCAGGCACATTTATCTATACATAATGCACAAATGTCATTGCATATTCAAACAAAGAAGTTGTCTACCTCTATCACAGAAGTCATACACGGCCTCGCTTATGGCATTCCCCTCAATAATGGTTGCAAATACAATATTTTTCTCTATTCAAAATAATATTAATGTTTAATAATAATAATATTTTGTGTTTTCATTGTGCAAAATATCATTGTGTGGAGGTCCTCGACGCAAGGACCTCCGCACAATGAAATTACGCATAAGCTATAAGAATATATAAAATTGATTGAAAGGCCATAAGTAAGCTAAGTTTAAGTTTTAAGCCTTACATGTTTCAAGCATAGCTTCTCATAGACATGTCATGCAGTACAATCTAATTAAATATTTTAGATGACTAAGTGTCATTATCACGGCTGGAGATCTTGCGACAAGGTTTAGAACCAAATAATAAGGCAGTAACCAATATTATTTCATTCCTTACACAAAATTAATATTATGAAATGATATTTAACTGTGTGAAGCTATGTGGAACTCAAGAATTAAAGTGTGAAGTTTAAAGTATGAATTTTTCTTGTGTGCAGAGGCTTGCTTGTGCAATTTTTTTTACTGTGCAGAAAACTTTGCACACTGCTTCTCTATACAAGAAAATATAATTAATGGGATCTTATCAAATTGGTTGTATATATGTCAAATTGAAATTATTATGCCACATTAACGTTAATCATGCTCTTGGTCCCCTTTGTATCTGCTCAAGCATGTAGCTCAAAGCGCAAAGAAAGTCCATGTAGTCCTGCATGCCCATGTCGTAGAATAACCTCGGGTATCATAGTTGCAAACTAATAATAAGAAATGTAAGCTCAGTGTGGGCCACTAGAGTATTGTGATTATTAATATCATTTTCATTTTTCTTTTAAATTAATGGTTTCAGTGCTATATCACATTTTGTCAATTGAAATTATATGTTAGGTCCCTATAATACTAGTGTAGCCCCCTTATTGTTATTGTCATGCCCATGTAGCCCCCATATTGTTATTATTGTGCCCCATAGAAGCCCACTATTGTTATTGGTGTGCCCTTACATTATTATTTTTATGTAGGCTCTGATTATATTGTAACCCTTTAGACTCCTACATATACCAAAGAGGTATTGTCATTTGTATCATCAAATAATTGTTCATTTATGTGATTTAAAGGACGTTTCCCCCTCAAAGAGGCTAATTTTCAAGTCATTGATCTATATTTTCTTCTATTTTTTTATCTGGTTGCGTAATATTTGGTATCAAAGCTTTGGATTTTAGGTTTCCATTGATTTAAACAAGCCATCTTGGAATTCTCACACCACATGGAGCTGAAATCTTGGTGAACTTCATGTAAAATTTTCAGATCTTTGTTCGCTATATTTTATAAGATATGGTATGAATAAGTTAGGGTTTTTGCATGCTCTGGAATTCAACCTCAAAGAGGTAACCTAGGGAAAATCATCATAAATTTCTCTACAAGCATCAGATTTGAATTTTGTAAAGAGTGCCTGAAATTGAATGGACTTTATTTTGTTGCGTATCATTTTAGGGACGAAGGTTGAAACAGTAACATATGTCATTCCATACAAGTTTTCTTTATTAAGCAAGTCCATAATCAGGTCACCGTGGGAGATTGGGCATAATTTTATCTTGAAGAATCTAATCTCAGTTTGAATTATGGTGGTGGAAAGAAGACTCATAGGGCTACCACAAGACAAAATTCAAACCTTGGAGAGCCAAAATTTCAAATATGCAATTGTTTCAATATTGAGCTCCTAAAATAAAGAAAAAGTTGTGTATTTAAAAAAAAAATATTGTTTGAAGTGATTCAAAGAGCATAATGAAGAATAGAAATCATATTTAGTACCAATATGCCTCGTAAGAAGAAAATGGATACACCTAGTAAGGAAACAAAAATTTCTTGTAGGATGCATGAACAAGAGGAAGAAATGCAACATGATATATTAAAATTATGAGACCAAGTGCAACAAATTTCACTCTCACAATGAGTAACCAAAACTAAACTAGAAGCTAAGATGGATGATTTAATGAATGGTTTAAAATGCAATGTGGAAGAAATGATGAATGTAAAGATGGAAGGCTTGATGGATGGTTTAAAAACATAAGTAAAAAGGGACTTGGAAGGTTTGACAAAGTTGCTACAAGAAATTCTTCCTTTTGGTGACAAGGTACTCCATGAAAATCACGATGAGGAAAAAATGAATACAAATTGTGATTTTAGAGAATCCAATAGTGGGTTGAAGACTAACGAAATTCCAAAGATCAATTTGAGGAATTTCGATGGCAAGGATCTGGTAACATGGATACAACAAATGGAGCAATTCTTTGATCTACATGATGTGTCTCACAAACAAAAGGTATACATTGCATCTTTATATTTAGAATAAAATCAGTTTGTGTGGTGTCAATGGATTTGTTCTCATAAATCAATTATCACTTGGAAAAAATTTACATAAGAATTGCTAGTACATTATGAGGATACAAAGAGAAATATCTTCTTTATCCAATTGATAAATCTCAAACAAAAGGGTTCAATGGAAGAACACATTGACGACTTCTAAATATTGAATATCAAGGTAAATGATATTCTATAGGAGCATAGGATTGATGATCTAGGTGGATGTTAGTGGCCACCCACCTATCCCACTTGGAACCCCACAACTGTCTCTTTCATTTTTTTATTTTCCTTAATTGTAGCACAATTTACTATTTTTAGCAGTTTTTCGCGTTGTGAACTTCTGGAGCCGTTTTGAGGCCCTAAACGACGTTTTTTGGGAAAACTAGGAGCAACATGGGTCCATTGAACAATGTTTCTCTTCCCAAAGTTGTATTTCTCGGATAGATCTTTCTAACGGGGTATTGTGTGCATCAAATGAAGATCGTATGCCAAAATTACGACCCCGGGAAGTTATGTACCAATTTACCCAAAACGTGGCCCATAGTTTGGCGCTTCATCTCCCAGGGTTAGATTTTTGGATGTTTAGGGTTTTCCATTATTTCTCAACAATAAAAAGGCGTTCGAGCCTCATTGTAAGACAGTTCAGAGGCATGTAGCCACCACATCACTTCTTAGAGATAAGTTACCATCGCCCTAGCTAGTTTATTTCCTTTTCTATTTGTAAGCGTATTTTAGTATTTTACATTAATGAAATGAAGTATTATTTCTGTTGCATCTCTGTATTTATGGTTATTTCTGTAATTTTTTGCATTCCTGTTTAAATCTGGGATCAGTGGTATCAGAGGAGTTTGCTCTTTCTCTGTTTTTCTTTGCATGTCCCCAACGAGGTCGGGAGTTAGGGCTTGAACTGGTCGAACCTTTGCAAGACCAAACTCAAAAATCCTGATGGCCTCCCATGGCGGATGAAAAGAAAGACGAGGGGGCAGGATATCCTATCAAAATCTTGCTCGAGGAAGCCCTTGAGTGACAAAGGAACGCAATGATGGAAAACTTTTCCTAGATCCTTCAGCAGCTACCCAGGGGTGACACATCTGCTTCCAACAGCTACTATGGAAACACCACACCCTTTAAGGTACAAGTTAACTTTGAAATCCCCATATTTGAGGGTCTAATAGACGCAGATGTCATAGATAAATGGTTAACTCTGTTAGAAGGTTATTTTTCTATTCATGACTTTTCCAGACGGGAAAAAGATCACTTTTGCACTTCTCAAAGCAGCCCCCCACATCAAGGACTGGTGGGAAACCTACTGTGAGCAGAAGGACGAAAGTACGGGCTCACTGTTTTCAGCCACACCCACTTGAAATGCATTCTGGGATGCCATAAAGGAGCAATACTACCCTGTCAAGAGCTATGAGGGAAAATACATCAAGTGGACCATGTTGCGACAGGGAAGGGACCAAGATGTGCCGGAATTCACAAATATTGTTCATACTCTTCACACAAAGTTGGTATCAAGGATTCTGAGCTGCATTTTGTACTCAAATACCACGACTGCCTACAAAGGTACATCCAGGACGAGATGGAGATCCTGAACATCTCCTCAGTCGGCACGGCATACCGATACGTTGTCAAGATCGAGAAAAAGTTTAAACAAAAGAAGCAAGACTTTGGATTTGCGAATCCGAAGAACAAAGGGCAAAGCCAAGGCGGGGTGACCCAAGACAACCCATTGAAGCCACAAGAAAAGAACAACACCACGAAGTCAAATAATGACATAGGAAAGTGGTGTGAGTTCCATAAGAGACCCACTCATAACACAAGTGAGTGTTGGACCAAGCAGTCGCTAGTGGCCGAGTTGAAGGCTTTAGAGTCAGTTGCATGTTCCAACCCTGAGTCAGAACCCGACAAGGGGAATGGCAAATGGAAGCAGATCATTGATGTGGAGCGCAACCCCACTGTTGCCACCACTAAGATCCAGAGGAGGGGGAGCATCTTTTCCACTCACAGATGTGGGTGAAGGGTTCGCTGCTGCAATTCATTGTTGACAACGGGAGCCAAAAGAACCTCATTTCAGCAGAGGTCGTGAATTGGCTGGGACTACCAAACATACCACACCTGCAACCATATAACATCGGGTGGCTTCACCAAGGAAGAGATCTCCGAGTTTGCCAACAGTGTCGCCTTCCCTACAACATCAAGCCCTTCATAGATGAGGTATTGTGTGATGATGTACCTCTGGATGTTTGCGATGTATTATTAGGCCAACCATACTTATGGAGGCGACATGTTGTGTATGAGTCAAGGCCTCGCTCTGTTATTATTTCTTTGTGTAATTCATTATATAGGATACCGATGGTAGCCCCACCTACCGCCACCTCTTTGATGTCTGCTAAGAAATGCATTAAGATTATCTCCTAGACTAGGAAATTTATTTATGTATGGTCCGCTCCCAAAGTAAGGGGAAGATCGTTGCCACACCCATGGCCCCCGGTAAGGGTTCCTCCATGCAGAAGAAGCAGGTGGGTATGGTCATGAAAGAATACAGGGACATCTTCTCCTCACCCACAGGGGTACCATTGCACTCTTAGGTCAAGCATTCATCTGATCTGACTTCCAGAGCACCTCTACCCAATGGGCCAATCTATCGCCACTCCATTCTGGAAAGTGCAAAGTACAAGCAGCGACATGATCAACATCAAGTACCACACAAGTTTCAAGTGGGAGACAAAGTCTAGTTGCATTTGTAGAAAGAACACCTTACAAGATCCCATCAAAAGCTCAGACCACTCCAATATGGTCCTTACACCAGTACCAAGGCTGTGGGAAACAATGCTTTGGAGCACAACTGTCCTCAACCAAGATTCCCACCATTACTAGACACATCAGAGGTTGCAGAACAGCTCACCAGGGACCAAGTTCAGCAGAAGTTTCCTCATCTCATGGAGGAACTCAACACAATGGGGACCATTGCTTCCTGGAGGGGAGGAATGATCTAGGTGGATGTTGGTGGCCACCCACTATCCCACTTGGACCCCCACAACTGTCTCTTTCATTTTTTCAGTTTCCTTTATTGTATCACAAGTTACTATTTTTAGCAGTTTTTCGGGTCCTGAACTTCTGGAGCCGTTTTGAGGCCCTAAACGACGCTTTTTTGGGAACACTAGGATAGACCATGTTTCTCTTCCCAAAGTTGTAGCTCTCGGATAGATATTTCTAGCAAGGTATTGTGTGCGTTAAATGGAGATCGTATGCCAAAGTTATGGCCCCGGGAAGTTGATGTACCAAATGACCCAAAACGGGGCCCATAGTTTGGCGCTTCATCTCCTAGGGTTAGGTTTTTGGATGTTTAGGGTTTTCCATTGTTTCTCAACAATAAATAGGCCTTCGATCCTCATTATAAGACAATTCAGAGGCATGTAGCCACCACATCTCTTCTCAGAGATAAGCTACCATCGCCCTAGCTGGTTTATTTCCTTTTCTGTTTGTAAGCATATTTCAGTATTTTACATTAATGAAACAAAGTATTATTTCTGTTGCATCTCTGTATTTATGGTTATTTCTGTAATTTGTTGCGTTCCTGTTTTTTAAATCTGGATCAATTGATGTCTTCATAGGGACTTTAAAGGATAATATCTAACATGAGGTCTGCCTTTTGGAACCTAATTCATTAGAGAAGTCATTAAAGGTGGCAAGAAAAGTTGAAAGAAAAATTATGGCAACAAGGAAGTTTACCACTCACAACTATAAAGATGGAAGTGTTGTTTATCCTAGTCTTCTACAACCTACAAGGTTGACACCACAACAACTAGAGGGAAAAGGAGAAAAAGGGCTTTGTTATAGTTGTGATAGCAAATACACTAAGGATCATAAGTGTGCTGAGAAGAAATTATTTCATATATATTTTGAAGAGGAAGAAGAAAAGGAACCAGAAACATCAAAAGAAGAGGATATACACCAGGAACCAACCATGGTGAAAGAAGAAATGAATCCAACCATATCTTGTAATGCATTGGTAGGAATTACCACTCCTCAAACTCTCAAGATAGAAGGACATATCAAGAAAAAAAAAGGTAATAGTGTTGATAGATTATGGTAGTACCCATAATTTTATTCATTGTAATATAGCCAAGGAATTGAGTTTCTTTCTATATCCAACACCCGAGTGTCCAGTGGCGGTTGCAAATGGAGGAACTATAAATTTATCAGGGAAGTGCCATATACCAATCTAACCATGGGGGAATATTTAAGAATAGTCAAATGATTTCCATTCCAATGGGTATTGTTGATTTGTATTAGGATTCCAATGGTTATAATCTTTGGGGACAATAGCTTTTAATTTTTAAGAATTTTTCTTGAAATTTTCCTACGAAGGAATGAAAATTGAATTAAGGGGCATCACAAGGAAATTGAGGAAGATAATAATCTCTAATGGCATGAAAAATATTTTGAAGAAAGAACAATGAGGCGTAATTGCACAATTATGCTCACTAGATGTTCAAATATTGAAATCATTTGTTTCTCCAGATCTCTAAAAATTCTTGGACAATCATTCAAAGGTATTTGAGATTCCTAAAGGCTTCCCACCTATTCGTGATCATGATCATGCTATTCACTTGATTCCATGAAGCATTCCTCCAAACATAAGACCTTATAAGTATACCTATGCCCAAAAGAGTGAAATTGAACGTATGGTTGCAGAAATTCTAGAGGCATGTGTAATTCAACCTAGCCAAAGTTCTTTTTTTGCTCCAGTAATATTGGTACACAAGGAGGATGGATCATGGTGTATGTGTCTATATTATAGGGAGATAAAAAAGCTCACTATAAAAAATAAATTTCCCATTCCTTTCATTGATGAATTATTAGATGAATTACATGGAGCAATTTATTTCACCAAGTTGGATCTTCGTTCAGGAAATCATCAAATTAGAATGAAGATTGAAGACATTTCAAAAATACCATTCAGAACTCATGAAGGTCATTATGATTTTTTGGTCATGCCTTTTGGCCTTACTAATGCCCTTTCCACATTTCAAGGTTTGATGAATTCCATTTTCAAACCCTTCCTTAGAAAATTTGTGTTAGTATTTTTTTATGATATACTAATCTACAACAAGTCTTGGAAGGATCATTTTGAACATTTTGACAGGGTGCTCAAACCATTGGAGGAGAAGGACTTGTATGAAAAAATCTTCCAATTTTTATTTGGGCTAAAGAAGGTGGAATTTTTGGGTCATAATGTATCTCATGAGGGTGTTAACGAAAATCCTAAAAAAATTAAATCCATCAAGGAAAGGAAAATCCCCACAATCGTAAAGCATATTTGAGGATTTCTTAGGTTGATAGGGTCTTATCACAAGTTTTTTAAGAATTATGGGAAAATAATATCACCTCTAAAAACAATACTGAAGAAATATGTATTTTTTGGACTCCAGAAGCAACGAAGTCTTTTGAACATATTAAAGAGGCAATGTGCCAAGCTACAGTTTTAGCTAAGCTAGACTTCACAAAAACCTTTATGGTGGAATGTGATGCCTCAAGAAATGGAATTGGTGTTGTTTTAATGCAAGAAGGAAGACCCATTGCTTTTGAAAGTCATCCAATCAAGGGAAAGTATTTACACAAACCTATTTATGAGAAGGAAATGTTGACAATACTACATGCCCTGAAGCAATGGTGCCCTTACCTAATGGGAAGACACTTCAAGGTAAAAACAAATCATGATAGTCTTAAATAATTTTTGGAACAAATATTATATTCAGAAGAGCAACAAAAATGGGTCAATAAGATTTTGGTTTATGACTTTGAAATTATCTACAAAAAAGGGAAGAAAAATGTTGTTGTAGATGCATTCTCGAGAAGGGATGAGGATGTGGAAGCATTTCTATTTTCCATTTCTATTATCGAACCTGATTGGATAACTGAAGCAAGGGAGTAATGGAAGAATGAAGAAGAGGTGTGGACACTCATTCAAAAGTTGTAGCAAGATCCCATTACATATGATACATTCATCTAGAAAAATGACTCATTATGGTACACAAATAACTTATATATATGTAAGAATCCTCAACTCAAACAAAATATTCTTTTGAAATTTCACACCTCTCCTTTAAGAGGGCACTCAAGATTTTAAAAAACTTACCACAGGGTCAAAAGATATTTTTTTGGGATGGCCTTAAATCTGATATTCAAAAATTTGTGGTAGAATATTTGTTTTGCAAACAAAATAAAGTTGATACAATTAAAACCCCAGGTTTGTTACAACCTCTATCCATTCCAAGTTAGTGTTGGGAGGAGGTCTCAATGGATTTTATTATAGGTTTATGCAAGTATGAAGGAAAGAGTGTCATCATGGTGGTAGTTGATAGACTTACCAAGTATGCACACTTTTGTGCATTATCTTGACATCTTTTTAAAGCTAGTACAACTACTACTGCATTTATGGAAATAATTCAAAATCTATCTGGAAACCAAAATATTATTGTTAGTAACATAGATCCCATTTTCATTGGAAATTTTTGGACGAAATTGTTTTCTTGTCCTGGTACTCAATTAGTTCATAACTCATCTTATCATCCTCAATTTGATGGGGAAACTAAGATAGTGAACAAATGTTTGGATGGAAATATTTGTTCTTTTTATCTGGTAAAAAAACACAGTCGGTCAAGTGGTTACCACTGGCTAAATGGCGGTATAACACATCCTTCCATAGTGTAGCAAAAATGACCCCATTTATAGCACTTTATGGATATCATCCACTATCCATCACATCATATTTAAGAGAAAATTCTAAGGTTCAAGCAGTGGAATATCACATCAAGCATCAACAACAAGTTCCCCAATTCTTAAAGTATAGCATCATTCTAGTGCATAATAGAATGAAACAACAAGCAGATCAAAATCACAGTGGAAGAAGTTTTGACGTAGGTGACTAGGTATTTTTACAGCTATAACCATGCAAACAAATGTCCCTCAAACAAGATAAGAAGGATAGTAAATTATCACGCAAGTACTATAGTCTTTACAAGGTTTTGAAAAATATCGGTACTATGGCATACAAATTGGAGCTGACTACATCTTCCCGAGTACATCTAGTTTTCCATGTTTCATGCTTAAATAAGGTTATTTGTGGCAAGCTCCCAATTCAAAAAATGTTGCAAAAACTTGAAGAGGAATGAAAACTCATATTGGAGCCTAGAGAAACCATGAAAACAAGAACCTGATAGCTACAAAATCGATCAATTTAACTATATCTCATTAAGTGGAAGAACTTACGCACTGAAGATTCCACATGGGAGGATGAGAATTTTATACAAAAGCATCCAAAACTACTCAAGTGTTGAGGACAACACTTTTTTTGAAGGAGAGGGGCATGTTAGGTCCCTATAATACTAGTGTATCCCCCTTATAGTTATTATTAGTCTAGCCCCCTTATTTTTATTATTGTGTCCATGTAGCCCCTATATTGTTATTATTGTGCCCTTACATTATTATTTTTATGTAGGATCTAATTATATTGTAACCCCTTAGACTCTTATATACACCAAGGAGGTCTTGTCATTTGTAATACCCAAGAATTGTTCATTTATGTGATGTAAAGAAGGTTTCCCCCTCGAAGAGGCTAATTTTCAAGTCGTTGATCTATATTTTCTTCTATTTTGTAATCTGGTTTCATAAAATTATATTATCTTAATGTGAATAAGTAAATATAAATTTAAGAACAACAAAGTAAATAATATGTAAAACTATATAACAAAACCATAAAAATATGGAAAAATATTTCATTTATAAGATTTGATTATAAAAATAAATTTATCAAGGTAACAACATAACAATAGTCAAATTCTAAGGCATAATGAGCTACTCATCAAGAGCCACAATGAAGGATCAGAATAGTCAACCTCTCAAATCATTGGTCTTTCAATTGAATTGACTAGATAGTTTGAAACTAACACATCACTTGTTCATGAGCTTCATGATATTGCTGTAACAATGAATTACATTCAATCATGAGGTTGATGATCACAATTTAGCCTAGTGGATGGTCTATGCACTAAAAGTCTTCGTGGATGGTAGATAACTATGAAATGAAAAATTATTTGAATGGTGTGCAAATTTATAAAATGGTGGCTAACTTAGAATGAATCACTTATCTATAGTGTTTAATAATAATATGCATACATTAATTTAATTTTTGAATGATTAAATATATTGTTGAATTGAGGCTTCTGTGATCCATAACATTTATAAGAAGAGTTTCGGCGTAAATCACATGTAGAAAACCTTTGTCGACGCATTTCGAACCAACTAGTGTGGTTCATTGTTGGAACAAGTTGAGGAGTCAGATCATGGCTGCAAATTAAATAGGCAGAGCAGATCTTTCAAATGGCTAGGTTGACAAGGTTCACCATCAACGGCTATATAAAACGGCTAGATTATATAATAATATTAAAATGTTGATAAGTCAAAGGTAATAACTTATAATAATAGAATAATAATATAATTATAGTGACTAATTTACTTCTAATAACTAATTATAATATATTATCTATTAGAATGTTATATTTATTTAATTAAAATATTTTTCTTAGGTTATTAAATTAATTTATTTAATTCCTTTTTTAATTTATTTAATCATATAAATACTAGGGAGAAGTAAAAGGGTTTTTTTTTTTTTATATTAGAATGTTATAATATATTAAATTACTTAATTCTAATTTATTTAATCAATTGAATGGCTAGGGATAAGTAAAGGGGGGTTTATATATTAGAATGTTATTCTATTTTATTTTATTTATTTATATATATATTTTTAATTTATTTATTTAATTCCTTGTTAATTTATTTAATCATTTAAATCACTAGGGATAAGTAGAGGGTTTTTAATAATAATGATTTAATGGAATAAATTATTTTTGAGTATTGGTTAAAATTAATTTTTATTTTTATTTTTATATGTTAAAGATAGAAGCTTAATAACAAATAGGATTAATAATATTAAGAAAATTTTGATAAGGAAATAGTAATAAAAACAAAATTCAGAATGAGCGACAAATTTTAAATACAAGAAGGACAAGAATAGGACAATTAGTAAAAAACTTAACCAAAGGAGAAACCCTAGGAGGATGGAAAAGACAGCTATAAGGAGAAGGAACCGGGAAAAAATGGGGAAACCTTGAAAACCAGGAAAGGTAAAAAGGGGGGGAAGGGGGTAGAGGAAGTCAAGACTAAGAAGAAAGGGCAGGGATCCAGCAACTACTGATCTTCCAACCATCATCTCTATTGATATTGTTAGGCCTTTTTTCAATTTCAATCACTTCCCTGAATTTACGGTGATGGAACTACGCAACCTTGGTAATAACCTTGGCCTCCTCAATACAAACATGATGCTTGGTCTTTTCTGCATGCTCTGCTAACACTGAAGACTTGGTTCTCCTATGTCTTAGGTCAGCTGCATGTTCGTTGATCCTTTGATGGATGGAGCGCCCTGTTTCCCCGATATAGGGGGTCCCACAAGAACAAGGGATCAAGTAGACGCCCTTCATGTCCTTAGGGTCAATGGGATCTTTCACCAATCGGAGGGATTTATGAATGGTGTTGAGGGGCCTAAAGGTTGAGGGAATATTGTACTTCTTAAGGATCCGAGCAATCTTGTCCGTGGTTCCCTGGACATAGGGAAGATGGACGCCTAGCAGGCGTTCTTTAGGTTATTTTTTAATTACCGAATTTTTAGAGGCTTTAAGGAAAGCCTTCTGACCTAAGCACCTACTATAGCCATTCTCCACAAAGACATTAAGGAGATGGGATTTCTCCTTATCGAAGCTCTTATTATCAGAAATCCTAAGGGCACGAGTAGCGAGGGTGTTAAGAACACCCAATTTTTGAGCGGGGAAATGATGGGAATCGACATGAAGATACTACTCAATATGCATTTTCTTCTGAAATACTGAGTGGGAGAGGGAACCGTCATTATTCTTAGAAATAAGAATATCTAGGAAGGGGAGGCAACCATTGACTTCTTTTTCCATGGTGAACTTAATGGCAGAGGATTGACAGTTGAGGTGATTGAAGAAGAGATCCAACTCCTCTTGGCCATGGGACCAGATGACATTAGTGTCATCAACATACCTTTTCCATAGCTTGGGAAGGAGATAGGCTGAGGCTAAAGATTTGGCTTCGAAATCTTCCATAAAAAGATTCGCAACAATAGGGGAAAGGGGTGAGCCCATGGCAACACCATAGGTCTGTTCAAAGAACTCACCCTCGAAACAAAAGAAAGTGGAAGTGAGACAAATCTCAACCAGTCGAGCGATATCGGGATCTGTTAGGCAATATATCACTTCCAAGGCCTCCTTTATAGGATACAAGTGTAAAGGGAGACCACATCAAAGCTGAGGAGGATGTCTTCAGGGTCAAGCTTTATGTGCTTAAGCTCATTAATGAAGGACGCCGAGTCTTTAACCAAGGACTCTGTACGGACAACAAGGGGCTTAAGCTTAAGGGCAAGGAACTTAGCTAGAAGGTAGGTTGGACCACCAATGGTGTTGACAATAGGCCTCAGGGGGGGCCCTCCTTTGTGAATCTTTGGCAACCCATAGATCCTAGGAGTAATGGGACTGCTGTCAATGATTTTATGGCAAAGGGAATTCACAGAGCTATTGGACTTGATGGCTAGAGCCACCACCCTAGAAATTCTCTTAAGAGGGTTCTTGGGCAGCTTTTTATAACTGCCACTATTGTAAAGATGATCTAACATCTTCTTGCGATAATCATCCCTGTTAAAGATGACCACAGCTCCCCCTCTTTCAACCTTCAGAACGACAATATATTTGTTTAGGTTTAAGGTTTTGAGGGCAATGAATTCCTCATTGCTGAGGTTCTTCCGAGGGGGCTTATACTTTCTAAGGACGACAGCAAAATCCTGCCTAATAGTCTCCTTGATATTATCCAGAAGATCTCTAATCCCGTATTCCACGTCGCAAATAATGTCATCCACCGAGATTTTTCTAGGTGCTAGGGCAAAGTTTAAACCTTTGCCTAAAAGTTTAAAAACAGAAGGGAAAAAGGAGAAACTAGATAAGTTAACAACTCTATTATTCCGGGAGGGAGGGGGAAGAATATTCTTGTCCAAGTTCATGACCTCATTGTTTTTGCTAAAATAGTTATTATTCTCAAGAGATAAATTAATATCAATGTCATTGCTAATATTAATGTTATTGTTAATAGATTCTTTATCATTATTATTATTAATAATAATATGACTAATATCAACGTGCTTATTATTATCATACAAATTATTAATATTATTACTATTATTATTATTATAATTACATAACTTATTATTGTTATTGTTATATAAATAATCATAATAATAATAATAATAATTATAATTATTATTATTATTATTATTATTATTACTACTACTATGATGTGAAAGATTATTATAAAAATTATGCTACTTACGTGAGGAGCGATGAATGAAACGATGACCATCCACACCGTCCCTCAGGCTAGCAACATCAACACTGTGGGCAGGAGAGAACAAGTGCTTGATAACACGTTGAACAGGTGAAACCGAGGGAGAGAGCAGGCTGCTCGATACCCCAGGAACGCTCAGGAAGACAGGGTATGAAGCGCAGACTTCCGAGTTAGCTGCAGCTGCAATTTGATTAGCTGAAAGGAGTTGCTCGGACAAGAGGTTGACCAGGAGAAATCGAGGGAGAAGCTAGGAAATAACCGCTCAAATAAGGTGTTGAAGCAACGCAAGGGTTGGGTGCATTTGTTGGACACACGGATGAGGACGAAGGCCTACCTCTGCAAAATGAAGGAGAGCAATGGCTTGGAGCAGGCTGTCTGGAAGGGAGCGCAGGATCAGAGGAGCACTGTTCATTATGAACCTCTTGATCGCCCAGATAGGTGAGATCAGAATGGTCCAAAGAAATGGAGGAACCTTCACCTTGAAGGCAGGAACCAGAAATCGCTAAAGAGCTGGCTTCCAAATGCGATCTTACAGAGATCCATTGAACAGCCAAGTTCGGGGGCGAGGAGTTAGAATCATCAGAAGGAATGGAAGATAACCAAGAACGGAGGGCTGACTTTTGAAAAGCAGAAATGCGGTTAAGGGAAACACCATCCACAGATCCAAACCCTGCAGATTTCTGAGCCAATATCTTAAACTTCGCAACTTGCTTTTTACCCTTGATCTCCTCCAAATGCATGGATTTTTAATGAGAGCAAGCATCTATTCTGGCCCATAGGGAGGGGGAGAAAAAGTTCGAAAGCTCTAAGTGAAAACTCAAAAGAATCTGAGAGAGTCGACTCAGGTCTCTCCTGACCCTATTAATTTCAGATCTCAATAGCGCTAAACTGGCTCTTAGGAACACTCCATGGTTAGAAGGAGTGTGGAGGCGATGGTGAGTTCTTTGAACAGACCTGTGGTGTTGCCATGGGCTCACCCCTTTCCCCTATTGTTGTGAATATTTTTATGGAAGATTTCGAAGCCAAAGCTTTAGCCTCAGCCCGTCTCCTTCCTAAGCTATGGAAAAGGTATGTTGATGACACTAGTGTCATCTGGTCCCATGGCCAAGAAGAGTTGGATCTCTTCTTCAATCACCTCAACTGTCAATCCTCTGCCATTAAGTTCACCATGGAAAAAGAAGTCAATGGTTGCCTCCCCTTCCTGGATATTCTTATTTCTAAGAATAATGACGGTTCCCTCTCCCACTCAGTATTCCAGAAGAAAACGCATACTGAGAAGTATCTTCATGCCGATTCCCATCATTTCCCTGCTCAAAAATTGGGTGTTCTTAACACCCTCGCTACTCGTGCCCTTAGGATTTATGATAATAAGAGCTTCAATAAGGAGAAATCCCATCTCCTTATTGTCTTTTTGGAGAATGTCTATAGTAGGCACTTAGGTCAGAAGGTTTTCCTTAAAGCCTCTAAAAATTCGGTAATTAAAAAAGAACCTAAAGAATGCCTGCTAGGAGTCCATCTTCCCTATGTCGAGGGAACCGCAGACAAGATTGCTCAGATCCTTAAGAAGTACAATATTCCCTCAACCTTTAGGCCCCTCAACATCATTCGTAAATCCCTCCGATCGGTGAAAGATCCCATTGACCCTAAGGACATCAAGGGCATCTACTTGATCCCTTGTTCTTGTGGGACCCCCTATATTGGGGAAACAGGGCGCTCCATCCATCGAAGGATCAACGAACATGCAGCCGACCTAAGACATAGGAGAACCAAGTCTTCAGCATTAGCAGAGCATGCGAAAAAGACCAAGCATCATGTTTGTATTGAGGAGGCCAAGGTTATTACTAAGGCTACGCAATTCCATCATCGTAAATTCAGGGAAGCAATTGAAATTGAAAAAAGGCCTAACAATCTCAATAGAGATGACGGCTGGAAGATCAATAGTTGTTGGATCCCTGCCCTTTCTTCTTAGTCTTGCCTTCCTTTCCCCCCTTCCCCCACTTTTTATCTTTTCTGGTTTTCGAGGTTTCCCCATTTTTTCCCGGTTCCTTCTCCTTATAGCTGTCTTTTCCATCCTCCTAGGGTTTCTCCTTTGGTTAAATTTTTTACTAATTGTCCTGTTCTTGTCCTTCTTGTATTTAAAATTTGTCGCTCATTCTAAATTTTATTTTTATTACTATTTCCTTATCAAAATTTTCTTAATATTATTAATCCTATTTGTTATTAAGCTTCTACCTTTAACATATAAAAATAAAAATAAAAATTAATTTTAACCAATACTCAAAAATAATTTATTCCATTAAATCATTATTATTAAAAACCCTCTACTTATCCCTAGTGATTTAAATGATTAAATAAATTAACAAGGAATTAAATTAATTAATTTAAAAAAAATATATATATATATAAATAAAATAAAATTGAATAACATTCTAATATATAACCCCCTTTACTTATCCCTAGCCATTCAATTGATTAAATAAATTAGAATTAAGTAATTTAATATATTATAACATTCTAATATATTAAAAAAAACCCCTTTTACTTATCCCTAGTATTTATATGATTAAATAAATTAAAAAAGGAATTAAATAAATTAATTTAATAACCTAAGAAAAATATTTTAATTAAATAAATATAACATTCTAATAGATAATATATTATAATTAGTTACTAGAAGTAAATTAGTTACTATAATTATATTATTATTCTATTATTATAAGTTATTACCTTTGACTTATCAACATTTTAATATTATTATATAACCTAGCTGTTTTATATAGCCATTGATGGTCAACCTTGTCAACCTAGCTGTTTGAAAGATCTGCTCTCCCTATTTAATTTGCAGCCATGATCTGACTCCTCAACTTGTCTTGACGATGAACCACACTAGTTGGTTCGAAACGCGTCGGCAAAGGTTTTCTACATGTGATTTACGCCGAAACTCTTATAAATAGTTAAATATATTTCATACATGAGATATTTTTCTGACGGGTGACCGCTAGACGTCATCAAAGTGTTTGTCTCTAATCGAGAATGCATCATATGGGTTGGAAGACATGCATAGGTAGGAAATTTCAAATGGGTGGATAGAAAGGATAATATGTTTGGTTGGATGCATGAGGTGTTGGGTTTCGTGGTTACATCCATGGATGGGTGGGTCAGTCCACTCCTGCAAGTTAATATTTCCACCTCCTAGGAACGACACTCCAACATGTATATATTACCAACATCATAGCTTTGAGCACTGCGTTGTTCAATAATGGTTTTAGTTGCAGTGCTTGCTATGAAATCAAGTGCAACGACAACCCGCAATGGTGCCTTCCCAGTTTTATTGTTGTCATTCCTAGTAACTTCTGTCTGCCCAACAATCTGCTTCTTAATAAAAAAAATTTACCCACTGCCCCAAACACCCTTTACAATTTCTTCCCTGGAAGACAAAAAAATCACCTACTAATCTAATTTCAATAAAAACCACAAAACGAACAAATAAATCCTTTCTCGAGTCCACTGCCATTTTGCTTCACTATTAGTGAATGATTGCTTGGCATCCTTCACATCCACAAAAGCACATCAAGAAAATATCAGCCATGACTATAGAAAAAAATTACTAAATTTTCCATCTGGGTCAGTATTTTTATGGTAGAGTAGATAGAAAATAACTAGCAATTGCCCCAGATGTTGCAAAGGAAATGTCGTAAGGCATAACTAACTATTATCTTCCTCCACAAAAACATAACTATTGTCTTTATCATTGTTTACCAGTAACATATTGCTACTACTTAACTATTACCTTCCTCAACAAAAACATAACTATTATCTTTATCATTGTTTACTGTAGAGAAGCATTAGTAGAAAGGAGATTTATTTCAAACAAGGAAGTATAAGAAAATGTAAGCATGTGGATCCCTATCACAAGGAACAACCACACAAAGCAAAAAGGAGATTTATTTCAAACAAGGAAGTATAGGAAAATGTAAGCATGTGGATCCCTATCACAAGGAACAGCCACACAAAGCAAACTATATACATATACTGGAAATTAAAGACCATCATTAGAAAGGTGCTTATAGAACTGTCAAAATTAGCACAATAGGAATCTTTGCTAAATTTAAAAGTCTCCAAGCTAGCAAAGAAGATGGTAGACTTGGAACTGTCCAGCTGAAATGAAGGTCTATAGACCATCATTGGAAAGGTGGTTATAGAACTGTAAAAATTAGCACAATATGAATCTTTGCTAAATTTAAGTCGCCAAGCTAGCAAAGAAGATGGTAGACTTGGAACTCTCCAACTGAAATGAAGGTCTACCATCATTGGAAAGGTGGTTATAGAACTGTCAAAATTAGCACAACAGGAATCTTTGCTAAATTTAAAAGTCTCCAAGCTTGCAAAGAAGATGGTAGACTTGGAACTGTCCAACTAAAATGAAGGTCTACTTTTGCTCCTGAATATGTGCAGGTTGTGTTATTTAACCATATAAATGTTTTAAATATTTCCACCATATCAACTAAAGCTACAAGGTTGATCACTGCTTTAAACAAAACTATAACAAATCTTTCAAAATATTTTATATGACTGCTTTAAACAAAACTATAACAAATCTTTCAAAATATTTTATATATCATGTCATGAGGAATTCACACCCAATGTTGTAGGGGGTAGTTGATATCAGGCCACCTCCATATTCTAGTCCTCAATAAAGTGTAGACAGTATGAGTCAGCTTTCTAGGGAAATACTCCACCTAGGATCACAAGTGGAATCCAAGATGAAAAAAGATAAGCATTAAAAAAAAGGAGATTTATTTCGAACAAGGAAGTATAAGAAAATGTAAGAATGTGGATCCCTATCACAGGAACACCCACACAAAACAAACAATATACATATACTGGAAAATAAAGAGCATCATTGGAAAGGTGCTTATAGAACTGTCAAAATCTAGAATACCTTGATATAATACAGAAACACGATTACAGGATTTCTGCATAGTGAGAATGATCAACATGCTACACTGTCTTTTGGTACAAATTTGGTAAAATGCTTGATAGAGTGGCCCGAAATTTCCTCAAGTATATGTTCTATCTTCCATGTTCCAAACAAGAACGCACTGTTAGCAATCAAAAATCTGCATGAGGCCATCGACTTATGCCAAATTAGGCAAAAAAGGGTTGATATGTGAGGATTTCTTTCTGCATGCTCAGGAATCTGCTTGTGAAGAAGCTCAGGAGTAGCTCCCTTAATTTCTGCAAGAAAGTTCTGGCATAATTTAATAAAAACAATACTATTGATAAGGAAATCATTGAAAAACCAACATCAAGCCAAAAATAATAGAAGCATCATGTCCTTACCCTGTGGTTTGAAGTTGAACAGAAGGGGCAGAGGGTGGCCATTGGGCACTCATACATTATTTTCAACTATTATTGGACATTTTAGTTTTTATGAATATGCACATGGTATATATAATGGACAAAAGTCATCAAACTCTACCAACCATGAGAGATTATTCGATCGAATATTTCTTCCATTTTAGCTTCCTTTTACAAATCAAGTGCTTAAAATTTTGTTTCATATGTCAATACCAAACCAGAATCGTTTGAATAAATAATGGTTTTAAAGTAAATGATTGGTTTAGTTTTATAATTATGAAAAGTATAGAATACTTTTTCCTTTATGGTTCTAAATTTTTTAATGATGATTAACTTTATTTCATTTAAATATTCATTAACTTCAACAATATAATACTGTGGACAGAGAGGAGAGAGAGGCACAATAGTTCAATACCATGTGGACTTAACACTTTCACTAAAGAGAGATGGGGTAACAAGCCAGAGTTTGATAACAATAATTTACATATCGATGTCAAATTGTATGTAGCTTTCACACTAATGATCAGAAGACCTTTTGGTCCACCCCACAGACTGGGTAGTGATGGCTGGGAATGAAATCTGATCCTAGTGGGAGCCTAAGAGAGCCTGTAAAGAGCAAGGAAAACCACAAAACTGTGTGCCTAGAATACCTTGATATAATACATAAACACAATTGCAGGATTTCTGCATAGTGAAAATGATCAGCATGCTACACTGCCTTTTGGTACAAATTTGGTAAAATGCTGGACAGAGTGGCCCGAAATTTCCTCAAGTCTATGTTCTATCTTCCATATTCCAAACAAGAATGCACTGTTAGCAATCAGAAATCTACATGAGGCCACATTGTGCCCTGAACATGAAATGGTGTCAAGAACATCTACAATGCCACAACTCCAAAATTCAATACAAACTATAACAGATCCTTTGAAATGAAATACTAAAAGATCAAAATATTTGGAGCATAAATTAAAGCAACAAACTATATAGTGATTATCAGAGCTGCAACCTATAATAAATATAGTGACGAACGATTCCTTATCAATAAAATGAAAAGAGGGATTATCTTTTGATATGCTACTAGCCTTGGTGCAAGTTAATAATAGCCAAACTTTCTTACCTCATGTTCAATGTTGTCCCGATATTGCTTTGTACTATAATGCCAATCCATATAATATTTTTTTTGGTTTACAATTAAAAAAAAAAATTAAATTGGTTTACAATAAAATTTTGTAAGGTCCCTATAATTTCAAGCTATAGAAAATAGAAAAGAGTTAGCTCTCTTATTTGTGCAAGAAAACATATATATCTAAGAACATTTTTGAACCCCATTCACCATTTTATGCCCATTTATAATGGTGAGATTTAGACATGACTGCGTAAATATACAAAAACATAATAAACATCAAAAATTAACTCCAAGCTCCCTCTGAAAAACCACTTATTCCCCATAGAAAGTTCTCAATCAACATTCCCAATTCATATGTTACAAATTCATATATTTTTAAACCAACCTTGTCACATCCACTTATAATTTCTTTCAACTTGAACATCAAGAAGAGATAGAATAAGTAACAATGTCCTCTCTATGTTTTCACAATTTTAAGAGTTGACTGAGTGAATGGACATTTTTGTTGAGGTTTTCGCAAAATCAAAGGTTCTGATACTTTTTCCATATTAACCTGCATTTGATAGTATTTAATGAAATAATTAGAAAAAAATACAAGTTATTTAATTAAATCCATGTTGATGGTTCACACAGATAATACAATGTCAGAAGTCAAGCAATAAACCAAAAGACTCACTCAGGTATCCAACATAATTGCAATTTTTTAAATTTTCAAATATGTAGTAGAATAAATCTATATGCCAAAAGAAAAACTTCAGCACCCATATATAGTAGTATTTCCTAATCAACGAACCTTTAATTTAAGAGTGTGTCTAGACTAGTGTAGTAGATGACAGAAAAAAAACAATGTGATATATCACTGCTTAGCTGTTAAAGCATGTCTAGACTAATGTAGTAGCTAAGAGAAGAGAAACAGAATGGTGTATTAGTAACTACTGCTTAACTATTCTGAGTCCGTTAAGACTACTGAAATAACTTAGAGAAAAACAAACAATACAATATAACATTGCATAGATAGAAAAAAGAGAGAGAAACAATCTACATCAATTATGTGTTGTAGGAAACAAATTGGAAGTTGATCTGAAAAAAGGATGACTTAGGTGGGAGAAAAAAGGATTTTTTCCGATTTTTCAATGCTCACAAGGTCAAAATTGTATGCAATATGAATAGATAAATTATAACCATGAGGTATTGATAGAAACTGGAAAGTGAATAGAGGAAGATACATCTAGTAGTAAGGGTGGAAGACAACAGAGGCTTTAGGGTTGGCAGGGGAGCAGGAAGATTCTTGGAGGGTTTTTTCCAAGTGAGTTAAAGAGAATAACTGTAATTTACATATCAATGTCAAACTGTATGTAGCTTTCACACTAATGATCAGAAGACCTTTTGGTCAACTCCACAGACGGGGTAGTGATAGTTGGGAATGAAATCTGATCCTAGTGGAAGGCCTAAGAGAGCTTGCAAAGAGCAAGGAAAATCACAAAACGGTGTGCCTAGAATATGTTACTTGATATAATACAGAAACACGATTGCAGGATTTCTGCATAGTGAAAATGATCAGCATGCTACACTGCCTTTTGGTAAAATGCTGGACAAAGTTGGCTGAAATTTCCTCAAGTATATGTTCTATCTTCCATATTCCAAACAAGAACACACTGTTAGCAATCAGAAATTTTCATGAGGCCACATTGTGCCCTGAACAAGAAATGGTATCAAGAACATCTACAATGCCACAACTCCAAAATTCAATACAAGCTATAGCAGATCCTTTGAAATGAAATACTAACAGATCAAAATATTTGGAGCATAAATTAAAGAAACAAACTATATAGTGATTATCAGAGCTGCAACCTATAATAAATATAATAACAAACGATTCCTTATCAATAAAATGAAAAGAAGAATTATCTTTTGATATGCTACTAGTCTTGGTGCAAGTTAATAATAGCCAATCTTCTTACCTCATGTTCAGTGTTGTCCCGATATTGCTTTGCACTACGATGCCAATCCATATAATATTTCTTTTTGGTTTACAATAAAATTAATTGGTTTACAATAAAATTTTGTAAGGTCCCTATACTTTCAAGCTATAGAAAATAGAAACGAGTTAGCTCTCTTATTTGTGCAAGAAAACGTATATATCTAGGGACATTTTTTAACCCCATTCACAATTTTATCCCCATTTATAATGGTAATATTTAGACATGACTGTGTAAATATACAAAAACATAATAAACATCAAATATTAACTCCAAGCTTCCTCTGAAAAAAAACTTATTCCCCATAGAAAGTTCTCAACCAACATTTCCAATTCATATGTTACAAATTCGTATATTTTTTCAACCAACCTTGTCACATCCAGTTATAATTTCTTTCAACTTGTACATCAAGAAGAGATAGAATAAGTAACAATGTCGTGTCTATGTTTTCATAAAATGGAAGAAAATATTTCAAAATATTAGAATGAAAAACTCACAATTTTAAGAGTTCACTGAGTGAATGGACATTTTTGTTGATGTCGTCGCGAAATCAAAGGTTCTGATACTTTTGCCATATTAACCTGCATTTGATAGTATTTAATGAAATCATTAGAAAAAGATACAACGTATTTAATTAAAGCCATGTTGATGGTTCACACAAATAATACAATATGAGAAGTCAAGCAATAAACCAAAAGACTCACTCAGGTATCCAACATAATTGTAATTTTTTTAATTTTGAGATATGTAGTAGAATAAATCTATATTGCAAAGGAAAAACTTCAACACCCATATATAGTAGTACTTCCTAATCAACGAACCTTTAATTTAAGAGTGTGTCTATACTAGTGTAGTATATGAGAGAGAAAAAAAACAATGTGATATATCAGTGCTTAGTTGTTAAAGCATGTGTAGACTAATATAGTAGCTGAGAGAAGAGAAACAAAATGATGTATTAGTAACTACTGATAAACTATTCTGAGTCTGTTAAGGCTACTAAAATAACTTGGAGAAAGACCAACAATACAATATAACATTGCATAGCTAGAACAAAGAGAGAGAAACAATCTACATCAATTACGTGTTGTAGGAAACAAAGAGGAAGTTGATCTGAAAAAGGATGACTTAGCTGGGAGAAAGAAGGAATTTTTCCGATTTTGCAATGCTCACAAGGTCAAAACTGTATGTAGTATGAAATTATGAATAGATGAATTATAACCATGAGGTATTGATAACAACTGGAGAGTGAATAGAGGAAGATACATCTAGTGGTAAGGGTGGAAGACAAAAGAGACTTTAGGGTTGGCAGGGGAGCAGGCAGATTCTTGGAGGGTTTTTTCCAAGTGAGTTAAAGAGAATTCAAGCTAGGCTATGAGAAGATGACAACCACTCAATCATTCGTATGTGAAAGCGGAGGTATTTATGAAGTAAGATTTAGATGCGATTCAATTCAAGTGGGATCAACACAAACCTTTTATTCCAACGATTAGTGCGGGACTCTGTGTAGATTTTTTCGCTTCCTTGTCAAGTAGCAGTCACAACTAAGGTCTACACTGTCTTTTGGTACATTTCGCAAATCTGATCCTTCATATTCCAAATGAATTATTCATACTTCCATGAGGGTAAGTACTAAAATGGTTACATATTTTAATTTTACATTTTAGGCATTCACTGTAAATCCCCACAGCTGACCTTGTTGCCTTGGGATTCTCAAGTATTTGATTTTGCTGATAAGCATAGAGGAGCTTATAGTGACTCACTTAGATCTGGAGTCTGTCCATTCTATTGCTCATACTGTGGATATGAGGTACTGATATTTTTGTCAATGTCCCGTCAATCATTCTAGTTTACATAATATGGTTCATGGGAATATGAGTGTCCAATTTGCATCAGATCAGGAAGAGTTTGATATCTAGGATAGGAAATATACTTGGGGGGAATCTGGTGTGGTAGAGATGTGTAACACGTAGTATAAAGCGCAAGGTATCGGACACAATCATTTAATTTACTGCCCTATGTGTGATAATTGCACAAGTCATATCTATGATGGCTCATGAGACAAGAAAATATGGCCCTGATGAGGATGTGCCTAAAGATGAACTTACCCATGAGACTTATTGGAAGCAAATTAGGTTTGAAGATCCTTGTACTGAAGAAGATCATAAAGAGTTTGCTATGTGTAATCACCTTTTCAAGTCAGAAGAGCATAATGAAATTGATGTTGTTCCATGAGGTCTTATTGCACAGAGAAATTATGGCATGCTCCGGTGAAGAAAACTGCCTCAATGGCATCCTCTACAGGTCACATAATTGCATATGGTCATGTTTTTTACTGTGAGCATTCAAAAAACATACCACATCATGTGGTTTTTGTTATTGACAAGTCTGGTTCAATGTCCAGTCCTAATACAAAACCAACCATGGCCAGATTTATATCTCGACACAATTGTCACATCCACTTATAATTTCTTTCAACTTGTACATCAAGAAGAGATAGAATAAGTAACAATGTCATGTCTATGTTTTCATAAAATGGAAGAAAAGATTTCAAAATATTAGAATGGAAAACTCACAATTTTAAGAGTTGGTTGAGTGAATGGAAATTTTCGTTGAGGTCTTCACAAAATCAAAGGTTGTGATACTTTTTCCATATTAACCTGCATTTGATAGTATTTAATGAAATAATTAGAAAAAGATACAAGTTATTTAATTAAAGCCATGTTGATGGTTCACACAGATAATACAATGTCAGAAGTCAAGCAATAAACCAAAAGACTCACTCAAGTATCCAACATAATTGCAATTTTTTTAATTTCAGTCAGTTATGCAATTTTTTTAATTTTCAGATATGTAGTAGAATAAATCTATATGCCAAAGGAAAAACATCAGCACCCATATATAGTAGTATTTCCTAATCAACGAACCTTTAATTTAGGAGTGTGTCTAGACTAGTGTAGTATATGAGAGAAAGAAAACAATGTGATATATCACTGCTTGGCTGTTAAAGCATGTCTAGACTAATATAGTAGCTAAGAGAAGAGACACATAATGATGTAATAGTAACTACTGCTTAACTATTCTGAGTCCGTTAAGACTACTGAAATAACTTAGAGAAAGACAAACAATACAATATAACATTTCATAGCTAGAACAATGAGAGAGAAACAATCTACATCAGTTATGTGTTGCAAGAAACAAAGTGGAAGTTGATCTGAAAAAGGATGACTTAGCTGGGAGAAAGAAGGAATTTTCCTAATTTTTCAATGCTCATAAGGTCAAAACTGTATGCATTATGAATAGATAGATTATAACCATGAGGTATTGATAACAATGGGAGAGTGAATAGAGGAAGATACATCTAGTGGTAAGGGTGGAAGAGAACAGAGGCTTTAGGCTTGGCAAGGGAGCAGGCAGATTCTTGGAGGGTTTTTTTGAAATGCGTTAAAGAGAATTCAAGCCAGGCTATGAGAAGATGACGACTACTCAATTATTAGTATGTGAAAGCGGAGGTATTTATGACGTACGAGTCAAGATGCGATTCAATTCAAGAGGTCTACACTATATTTTGGTACAAATTTGGTAAAATGCATGATAGAGTGGCCCAAAATTTCCTTAAGTATGTATTATGTCTTCCATATTCCAAACAAGAACGCACTATTAGCAATCAAAAATCAAGAACACACTATTAGCAATCAGAAATTTGCATGAGGCCATCAACTTATGCCAAATTAACAAAAAAAAGGGGGTTGAGATGCGAGCATGCTTCAACAGGAATTTCAAGCATAATCAAAGTTCTCTTATGAAAGAATTTCCATTTTTGACAAGAACACCAAACAAAAGAAAATGAAGAAAATAATTTATACAAAATATGATAAAACATACCTATTTTGCTATCTTTATCAGAGAAAATAACAACATCGATCCCCACTAAAAGTCACCAACAACCTTCTGGTTAACATCATCAGAGAAAGGCGATGGAATTGGGCAATAATACGAGGAAAAGCATGTCGCCATGGACCGCACTGAAAAAAAGGGCATATTGTTACCATATGGCAAAATAACAGTAACAAATTTAGGGAGTTTACCTTTAAAATTAACGAACTATAAAAAGAAATGAGCCCCAATGAAATGGTTGTCTTCCCGTCGCATTTCCAGTAACAAATTTAGGGGGTTTCCCTTTAAAAATTACGCTTTCAAAGAAAGGTCACATTCAATCTCTGCAACAATTATTTCTGGTCATTCTCGAAATGAATCCTTTACAAACCTTTTTCCCTTTGTTTTTCAACTCGAAGATAGAATCAAAGGTAGCAATCTATAGATTTAATGAACTTATATAATCTTTCATGGATTCCTATGCCTGAAATAAAACAAAGAAGAAAGGGAGCCAAATCCCCTTTCCCACAACAACAGCTCCTTTAAGCCTACCTATCCTCCACCACGCTCATGACATTTGACTTTAAGCCTTCAATGCAGAGATTGAATGCAACTAGCGATGATCAATTCCACTCAATGCAAATAGAAGCACCTGGAAGTAGCGCCGAGGGAGGGCAAGGGCAAGGTCGCATTTGTAATTAAATTTCTAACTAATTTAATAATATTGTACCATACCGGTCAAATCAATCAGATGGCTAAAATTATTTTAATCGTCTAACACCTAAATCAAGGGCTCAGAAATGTACACGTAATCTAAAAGGAAAGTTAATTTCAGAGGGAATGCCTTACGGCATAAATATAATGTTGTAGAGTGTGCATAAGTAATTCTAGCAACCAATTTTTAACGCCATTATAATAACAATGACGTTACAATGCAAATAAAATAATTGGGCCTTGGCAAGGATTGAACATGGTTGCATCAAACTACAGTATTTGAATGGATAACCTAATAAAATTCCCTAGAGAACTTTGATCACTCGGAGCCTATTTTCCTGAACATTTCTAAATTCCAAGTGGGTATTACCCATGTTCAATATAGAATATAAATGATGTTACATGTCATTTATAAGTTCTCTTGCTTCACCATTTGGATAGAAGAGACTGTGTACCATTGTATGTCAGTTCCAAGGGATGCAAGCTTAGTTACAACACATAGATTTTCATTGAATACCAACTTTCAAGGGCCTGATTATGATTAATTTTTTTATTGCATACCTAAAAGGTATTATAACTCATAATATATATGGGTTTTTGTTATCTGAATAGACAATTTCCACCAACCAATATGATATTAATATTGTTAAAGTTTAGGCAACTTTTGGATGACGTGTATGATGACTAGGCTAGTGTTATGGCTTTTCTTGACATGGAATAAACAAAATGTTGATGGTGTCATCAAAATCCTCTCTTTCAGTAAATCAAAGTTGTTTTACTCTCATTGCCATTAAATCTTCTTGCTATTTTGTCCACATAGATGTATACAATAAGACGGTACATAGAGGACATAAAGTGTATAGTCCATTCATTCAAGTTCATTCTTTGAAGACCATCGAGAGAAAGAAAAAGGATGCGCAAGCAGAGGGAGAGGAATTAATTAAATTGTAACTTACTGCGAAATGAAATATGCATGAGCCAACACCTCCTATTCACGTGTAACTCACTGCAAAATGAAATGTGCATGAGCCAACACCTCCTATTCACGTTCATGAATCTCTCTCGTCAGTATAACACCTATTTTCAATTTGATTAGTCAGGCATAAGGATTTTGGAGGACCATTATATTAACACTTTGGCATGTATCATTTATTGGACACTAGACTCACAAGTTCTTTTACAATTCCCACGGTTAGGTTTGTCCACCTTATTAGGTTTCTCCATGGATAATTCAAAGTCGGTTAATTTGGAAGTTCAGTGACAAATTCCAACCATGGGAATAGATTCTTCTTTTCAAAAAGACAAACTTTGACTATTGAAGCACTCAATTTGGACAAGGGAAAATGTATTTTTGAAGAAAAACCCACATGTGCACAAAAGGATAGGTTGGCCCTAACATGAAAATGGATACCCTTGGAAGCCTATAAACATAAGTAACCTCAAGCTCATTTGGAAATCACCAAGCATATTTTTCTTCTCTTTTTCATTTCTTGGTTCTCATAGGTCTGAGGTTGGGTCGTGGAGATTGGTTCGTACATGTCCGAAATTGTAGGGTCCAAAGCTCGCACGTGTGTTTAGGATTTTGGTTTCCAACCGCAGGATTGACACAGAAAAATTTCAATTACAACCATAGACACGCAGGCTCATCCATGTAGTTGGAAGCTCTCAACTGCATGCATATATTTTCCTCCATTTGATTAGGATCTAGAGTTACAATTTGACATTTGGCCGCAATTGAGCACAACCAAGAAAAGTTGTCTCTGATCAATATTGATGTTGGGAACATATTTCTAAATGTTGTTGGGTTAATTTTGCTGGATGACTTTGTATTGACTCATAGGAATCTCTATTGAATAGTTTATGACAATCTAATAGAATATGAATTTAAAAGGGTTTTCCTCATAATGGGGTTTTCCCTAGTCATTGACCAAAAATATGGTGTCTCTTGTTAATCTGTTAATTGTCTCCTTTTTAATTGTATTTACTGTTCTATCTTAAATTACTATTGATGGTTGGAAATATTAATTATTTTTGAAAGATTACTAAATGAATAATTGAATTGGGTTAAATTAATTGAATCAGAATAGAGCAGTGTGAAGTTTAACATGGTATCAAAGCTGAGGTGAAGGACAAGCCCAAAAGGAGACAAAAATTGAAGCAATCATCTTTGGAAGGTTTAAGGAGCCTGTCTAATCAAGTCAATATGTCTTCCTGGTTATTCAAGGAAAATGAGAAGTTGGGTGACTCATCTAAATTTTTTGCTTGGAATATTAGGTTAGATATCATAGCTGATAACAATGATGTTTTAGAATACATTCAAGTAAATGTACATGAGCCTCTAGAGAATGCTTCCACTATTTCCAAGAACAAGTACAAGAAAGGTGAGTTAAAAGCAAAGGAAATTATAGTTAGTTTACAAGATAATTTAATTTCTTATGTTGGGAATTTGAAGAATTCTAAGGACATGTATAAGAAGCTAGCTAGCATGTATGAAGTCAACAATTTGAATGAAATCCTTTGCTTGGAAGATCAACTCAAAGATATGAAGACGAATAAATGAGAATTTGTGCAATCTTACATTATGAGGACACCATGCCTTGAAGACCAATTGTAGAGAGTTTGAAAAATTGTGCTTGACAAGGAATTGGTGATTGTAACTCTTAGAGGTATCCCTCCTATTTGGGAAACCTTCATTACTGTTATAAGTAACAACAATAGTTTCTCTTCATTTGATGAGATCATTGGAAAGCTCGCTCAAGAAGAATCAAGGATGATATCAAGAGGTAGGATACAACAGCATGAAGAAGGAGAACCCGCTACATTTTTCACTCATAACAAGAAGAAGAAAGGAAAATAAGGTCCATCAAATTCAAGGAAGCCTCCTCCTCTATATTCAAAAGTAAGAAATGAAAGAGAATCATCACACATTGAATGCTACAATTGTCACAAGAAAGGTCACTATGCTTGAGATTTCCCTAAGAAGAACAATGGTCCAGGCTACAACACAGAAGCAACAATAGCAGGTGAAGAAGAAGAGATGACTGAAGCAATGATCATAATGGAATAGATGAAAGAAGAAGAAGAAGAGATGATCCAAGTGATGATGAAGAAGATCATTGTCCTCAAAAGAAGTCAAGATATTCTAGGTATGAAAGTAATGTTGCTAATCAATCTGAATATATCCTTATTGATGCACTCACTAGCTCCTCTCCTATGGATTCGTGGGATGGTTGGTTGGTTGAAAGTGGGGCTACTCATCATTTCTCTCAGTATGAGGAAGTTCTCTTTAATTTGGTAGACAAGGAGTCAAATTTGGAAATTATTCTTGGAGACAACTCCACTCATCCCATTAAAGATTCTAGGTCTGTCAAATTTCATTTAGATTATGGGGAATCTCTTTTTCTCCATGATGTGTTGTATGTGTCATGGTTGAAGAAGAATTTGGTATCAATATCTACCTTGGAAGACAAAGGTATGAGGGTTTCCTTCATGAAGGGAAAGTTCTTACTTGGCCTATTGGATCCTTTATGAGAGATGTATTCACATTGGGATCAAGATTTGAAGGAATCTGTAGAGTCACCGGTAGACCTATTCTAGAAGTGGTCCATGATACCAATAATATAAGCGAGCCATGGAATCAAATATTGGCCCATATTCATTATCATTCTCTCCCGAAATTGAAGAAATTGGTCTCCAGATTCTTGATGTTCAAGCCCATCATGATGGAGTATGTCGAGGTTGTGCTAGTGGAAAAAGGACAAGGGGACCATTCCCCTCTAGAAAGAATAATAAAAATGGCATCCTCCAACTCATTCATTCTGACATATGTGGACAAATGCCCATACATTCTATTGGTGGCCATCTCTACTATATCACCTGCACTGGTGACTTCTCAAGAAAGATTATGATATGCTATTTGAAGCATAAGGATGAATCCTTAAAAATTTTCAAGGAGTTCAAAGATTTGGTTGAAAATTAAATAGGGAAGAAAATTAACATCTTCAGGTCTGACAATAATGGAGAGTACATTTCTAATGAGTTCATTGATTTTTGCAAGAAGGAAGGTATCAAGAAAGAGATGATTGTGGCCTATAATATCAAACAAAATGGAGTGGTTGAAAGAAAGAATAGGTTTATTGTAGAAGTTGCTCATACCATGCTATGATCAAAAGTTTCCAAATTTCCTTCCGGAGAAGCAAAAATTGTTGTCGTATATATTCAAAATAGGGTGCCTCATCAAGTATTGGACAAAAATACCCCCGAAGAGGTATTGAAATGTGTCAAACCCGATGTTGGCCATCTCCGTATCTTTGGTTGCCCCATATATTTCCATATGTCGAAGAATAAAAGAAACAAGCTGGAAACCACAAGAAGAAAAGGTAAGTTTGTTGGATATTGTGAATATTCTAAAGAATTTAGAATATATATTCCTGGTCAAAGGAAGGTTGAAATTAGCAGCAGTGTAAATTTTGATGAATATTGTGCCCTTAGGAAAGTAAGGGACCTTCCTCTGCCTCCTCCTCCTGAGAAGAAGAATGATAATATGGATATTTTAAATGGCCCTTCCAAGCTTGAATTTGAGAGAGACATTATTGATGATACCATGGAGCCCATGGAATCCCTATATCCTCCTCCATGTGATCCTCTTGCTACGAAGACATCACTTTGGCTTTGTGATACATTACATGATGACGAGAGACGTGTTTTCGTTAGAATATAATTTAGAGAAAGCAAGAAGCCATGCAGGTACCAAGGATATGTTGCAACTATGAGCACTATGATTCAATCCGAACCTACCACCTTTGAATAAGCCATGAAATAACAAGTTTGGAAGGATGCTACAACTGAAGAATATGAATCAATTATGAAGAATGATGTATGGGATGTTGTGCCGAGACTGAAGGGGAAATCTGTTGTGACTTCAAAATGGCTATTCAAGATCAAAACATGGAGTCAATGGAAGCATTGAGAAATATAAGGCAAGGTTTGTGGCCCAAGGATTCTCCCAAAAAGAGGGAGAATATTATGTCGATATATTTTCACCTGTGGCTCGATATATAATCATTCGTTCGATAGTTTCTCTTTTTGCAAGTCAAGGATGGACCCTTAATTAGATGGGCGTGAAGACAACATTCCTTCATGGAATGTTTCAAGAAGAATTCTACATTGAGCAGTCACAAGGATTTGAAGTAGAGGACTAAAAGACACATGTTTGTAGGTTGAAGAAGAAATTGTATGGTTTGAAGCAATTCCCCAAGCACGATACACCTACATAGATAGTTACTTGGTGAAGTTGGGATTCATAAGAATTAATGTCGATCCCAACCTCTACTTAAAGGTAGTCCAAGGTATGCTATTTATTTTGGTTTTACATGTTGACTATCTATTCTTGACATGAAGTGAGCCCCTGACAATTGATTGTAGGAGCGAGTTAGCCTATGAATTTGAGATGAAGGACATTGGATGCATGCACTATTTTCTAGGCCTTGAGGTGTGGCAAAGGCCCAGTGAGATTTTCCTTTCACAAGGAAAATATGTCGTGAAGTTGTTTGAGTGATTTGGAATGATAGAATGCAAGTCCCTATCGACACTAATGGAAATCAATTTCAAGAAGTTATGTGGAGAAGCTCTAGGACTTGATTTGACAAATCCATATAAGTATAGACAGTAGATTAGGGCTCTGATGTTCCTAGTGAAGACTCATCCATACATATGATATGTAGTGAATACGTTGAGTCAGTTCATGAACGGGCCTCTCCATGCACATTGGGTTGTTTCCAAACACATTTTGAGATATTTGCATGGGACGATCACCCTTGGTTTGAGATATTATGCCAGAGATGTTCAACTTCATGGATATACCAATATTGAATGGGCAGGAAACGTTGTTGATAGGAAGAGTACATTTGGATGTTGTTTTAGCCTTGGATCCACCATGTTATATTGGATGAGCAGGAAACAAAATTCCATAACACTTAGTACCACTGAGGTAGAGTACATTGTCGCTAGCAGGGATAACTGTGAAGCAATTTGGTTGAGGAAGCTATTTGGAGAGCTATTTTAGTAGGTCCTAGACACTACAGTGATATATTTCAACAAAAAGAGTGGGATAGGATTGAAAAATAATCTTGTATTACATTTGATACATGGTGCAAAGAGGAGTCATTATACTCCATAATATATTGACATATGAGAAGATTGTAGATATTCTCACCAAGGCTTTACTAAAAGGGAATTTCTTGGTCTTTAGAGAACAACTTGGAGTGATGGATGTGACCCCTCTTGATAAGGGGCATCACTGATCAAGAATGTTGAGCTAACTCTTCCCACCTGTTTGAGCTCCCAAGGTGAGGAATTGAGATGGAGGTCTCCTAGGGTTGAGGGATATTTGGACAATAAGGTATCACCCTTATCTATTACCCATAGAGTGGAAGATGTTTCTCCCCTATCTTTGTCTATGTAGAGTATACCCTAGTTGGCATCATACCCACAAGTCGGGCTTGCTGGGATTATTGCTCCCTTTCTGGCCAAAGGGTTGAGAAAGAGCTTGGGGGTGTGTGATCCTTACATTTGGTAAGTCAATTATCTCACCCAAGTTGATTATTATGTAGGTATATTACCACATGACTCTTAAGGGTCATTGTTGTGAAGATGACAGAGCAATATGATGGATGGGATATTATATTGATCGACAAAGGCTGGAAGATGTTTGCTCCCCTATGATATGACTCCTATTGCTTGACATTAGGTGGAAGATGTTTTCTCCCCTATGAGATTACATGAGGTGAGAGTGTCCCATAGGACCTTCCTCGTTGTCTTGTGAGGGTGGTATTTAATACTTCTTGATAATTCCTCTTATTTATATTCAAGAATGTTTTAGTAGATAGAGTTGAGCAAATATGGAACATGATATGACGATAGGATACATGTGATTATCACATGATGTAGTTGGAATTTATCCCTAGCTGAGAGGGAATGTTAATTTGGTAGCTCAATGACAAACTCCAACCATGGGACTAGATTCCTCTTTTCTAGAGGACCAATTTTGACTATTGAAGCACTCAATTTGGACAAGGGAAAGTGTATTTTTGAAGAAAATACCACATGTGCACAAAAGGACAAGTCGACCCTAACAGGAAAATGGACACCCTTGGAAGCCTATAAATACAAGTGACCTCAATCTCATTTGGAAATCACCAAGAATTTTCTTCTTCTCTTCTTAGTTGATTGGTTTGTACAAGTCTGAGGCTGGGTAGCAGATATTGGTTTGAACATGTCTCAAATTGCAGGGTCCAAAGCTCGCATCTGTGTTTAGGGTTTTCATTTTCAACTGCATGCCTGACATAGGAAAATTTTGGTTACAACCACAATCACAAAGTCTCATTGACGTGATTGGAATATCTCAAGTACACACATATCTCTTCCTTCGTGTAGTTATGATCTAGAGTTACACTTTGACATTTGGCTGCAGTTCACTGTAAGCAAGAAAAGTTGTCTCTAATCAATATTGATGTTGGAAACATATTTCTAAGTGTTGATGGGTTAATTTTGCTGGATGATTTTGCCTTGGCTCATTGTACTCTCTATTGAACATTTTATGAAAATATAACAGAAGAAGAATTTCAAAGGGTTTTCCCCATAGTGGGTTTTTCCCTAGTCATTGACCAAAAATCTGGTGTCTCTTATTGATGTGTTAATTGTCTCATTTTTCATTGCATATACTATTCTATCTTAAATTATTGTTGATGATTGGAAATATTAATTATTTTTGAAATATTACTAATTGAAGAATTGAATTGGGCTAAAGTAATTGAATCAACATAGATAATTGTGAAATTTAACAAAGTGAATTAACATACTCGTGTCGCTCCAACTAGTATGCGTAGGTGAAACTATTGTACTGAGAGGGTGGTATCTAATACTCCCTGACAATTATACTGATGTGCGTAGGTGAAAATATTTTTATACCGGTGAGAATTGTGCGGGGGAGAGAATATATCCCCTCAAATTGATAATGTGAATAATTAATCATATCTTAGCTAACATAATTATGACAATAATGAAGGAGAACGATGGGAAATTTAAATAACCAACGAAATGTTTTCATCAATTGTTTTGTTCATGCATCGATAAAGGAAATTACTAAATGAAAGCAACAAGGTTTTGCAAGTGGTAATGAAGGCATATTTATTTTTTATTAGACCCAACCATGTAATCATAACACTCCAATGAAGATAACCACCACCTCTACACAATGATGATATGTGCAAAGGTGCGGGTATTTTTAGACCAATTGGAATTAAGTGAGGGAGAAAATATAACCCCTTAAAGTGACTATGCCAATAATTCCTCATATCTTAGCTGACATAATGATGATAGTAATAAAGGAGAATGACAGGGAATTTAAATAACTAGTGAAATGTTTTCACCGATCATTCTGTTCACTCCTTGATAAAGGCAGTGACTAAATGAAGGAAGCAAGGTTCTGCAAGTGGTAATGAAAGGCATCTTTATTTTCAATTGGACCTAGCAACATCTAAAGAATTGTGCAGAAGCTTCCACCTTGTGTGGACAAGCAATGTGTGCAACTTTACTTTTGCGGAGATTTCCACATAGTGAAATCTTTGCACAAGAAAAGCTTCACATAAGAGGTATCATAATGAACCACTACATAAGATGTATAGCATGCTAATTGCATATTTGTTTAGAGGCCCCTCCCCCATCACCTATGTAAAGGACCTACAACCCTGAAACATAATAATATTAATATCATATTTGTTTTCTCCCCCTTCCTATGTAAATGATCTGCAACAGTGTTAGTTTTGGGATCATTAGGAAGAGAAGTAGCATAACAATTTTAGTGTTAGTGTTAGTGATAAGAGCATTCACTAATGGAATGACCACTCACAAAATTAGTTTTTTTTTTTTTTAATGAATTGTTAGGGACTGACAAATATTGAAAATAAAACACCCTCCACCAAGGGAATTATGTTCCATCAAAGCTCTCTAAGCCAATAAAAAATTAGAAATAAGATTACCAGAAAATTAGAAAAAATTATTTTTGAATTTCCTGGAAAATAGGAATATTACGCATTCTCTACATACTTTGGTTTAAATTGCAAGAAACGCAGGAAAAATATTGAGAGCCAATGTGCGTTAATGCAAGGCAAGGACTAATATGATCTTATACTAACATTCAACATCACTAATATAAAATATTCATTATAAAGAAGCAATATATTAAAATTATATATATATATATATATATATATATATATATATATATATATATATATATATATATATATATATATATATATATATAGATATATATTCACGTTAGATTATGATAATGTAACAACCTCAGGTTAAGTTTCCATGTAAATAAAAATAAGACCAAGGTCATGGGACACGTATTCCAAGCTGAATGGTGGGGAAACCATCACATTCGGGGTCACTTATGGTTTATTTATGACTATTGAAATTGGAAAAGTTGCATTAGTTGAAATTTACTTATGAAAATAGAAGAAAATTAAGGTGAAGGGACACATATATGCATGCAAGGGAAATTAGAATGAAGATGAAGGAAAATGAAAGGTGTTGTCCCTCACTACTTTACAAGTTATCATTTTCCCAGAATGAAAAATATACAATGAATTTGAAGCCATTTCCCAAGACACAAAAGCTATCAGAGCTTATTCAAACCCTCTCCATTGCATAGTGCTTAGAAATAGCTTTCCAACGGTATATGGAAGTCCAAGAATGGACTTCTAGATCAGGAGATAGAGAAATTTTAAACTGCCCCTTGAGAATCTAGAAAATAAAGAGAAAAGGCCAAAGGAACAACACAGATTGCAAATGGGACTTGGGCACAGTAAATCTCACATTACCAGCCATCGACGAATCAACAAAGCAGAGCGGCTGCCACTTAAGAAAACCTGTGGGGTTTTGGTTCACTGATATAATGTAAATTTGTTGGTGAAGGCCAATTTCATTTAACAAAAGGATTCTACAAAAAAGAAAGGTTGGGTCACCCGTTCTCTCTCCTCCACGTGGCAAAATACAGTAAATCCTGCATTCCCATGTATCAGGCATCCCGCAGTCTCGCAGCTTCACAGTATATCCTTCATATCAATTATGAGTGGGTCTGGACGGAGTTTTTTATCGCATATTGGAGGTCAGGGGCCTTGGGCATAGTGAATCCCGCATATCGGCCTTGTCAAAGCCCTGCATCTCGTAGTCCCACATGGCCCTCGCAATACCTGATGGGCCATCCTTAAGGAATTGCAGGGGGCGATCATGATATAATGTGAAATTGTCGGGGAGGGCCAAAAACGTTCAACAAAGGAATTCCATGAAAAGCAAAGGTCGGGTCGCTCCCTTCTCTCTCCTCCATGTGGCAAAATATGGGAAATCCCGCATCCCTCAGTCTCGCAATATTGGCAATCAATAGAACAAAGGGGCTACTGTTTTAAAAGCCCTGCGAACTACCGATTTCATGATCCAGTGTAAAAGCATCGAGGGAGGCCGAAAACAATTAACAAAGGAAATGCATGGAAAAACCATGGCTGGGCGAACCCTTTCTCTCTCCTCCACATGTCAGTGCAGAAGGTGATGCAATAAGTACAAAGGACACGTGCCACTCAGATTCAATATTTTTAGGGGTCCTATGGGGGCTTTTCTGGGTGACACATGCCACTACTCACAGGGTGACACGTTGCAATGATGACATCACACCCTGGAGATCGGCGATCGCATTGGTTAAAGCGCTCCTACACCAAAATCTCCAGGCTTGCAATTACGATATGGGGGGAATCATCCTAGATGTGATATTTTATTTGACAGATCTCATGAGGACTTCGCGTTCGAACTATTGGCCAGTGATGTAAAAAGACGTAAGGTCCCTCCCTCTCTCGTATTGCGATTGTAATACAGTTGGTGGGTCCAATCCCACAAATTGGTGATCGCAGGTATCACTAGGTGTTATCAAAGGCAGGCACGGGATATTTCCGAGATGCGAGATTCCAATTAACAAAGGAAAATGGCACCGGACATGGGCTAAAGGTCTTAGCACCTGAAGTTTGAGCCCCTAGTCACAGCCCTTGATCATATGAAGAGAACAAAAATATAAGGGGATAAACTAAATGAGGGCTAAGGAACATTGAAACTTTCCATTCTATAGTGTCTGTAAGGGTAAAGGCCCTGATTACAACAAGGCTTCGAGAGTACGATATAGGGCAATAAAGGTGTATGGGTGGATAGCTGGAGCATTGATTAAGAGTATGGTGCAGCCGTGAACTAGTATGGGAGGATTAGTAAGATTTAATGGCTTGTCATGGAGCCTCACTCCTCTACATAGTGAAGGACTGCCGAAACAGGCACTTATAGTGACCCACTCCCTATTCCATAGAATTGGTCGTTCACGCAGAAGTGACAGGAGTCAACTGGGCAGCACGAGACCACACCTTGAGAAAAATATAACCTGAGGTAGAGGCGATCACAAGATGGGCACATAGATATTTCATTTACTTTCTGTCTGATTGCTTAATTGTTTGTGTCTTGTAACATGCCTCCTTCTAGTGAGGCCATTAATTATGTAATGCTTTTGGGCCTAAGAGCCATCCCGATCGAGACAGCTAGTCAACCTAACAAATGAGACTCGGCTGAAGATATTTTTTATTTAATGAATGTCCATGCTTCCCCCTCCAGAATAAATAGGAGGAAGCAAGACTTAACAAAGGTTCAAAAATTCTAAAGAAAACACTACATGTTATTTTCAGACTGTATGGCTTTACAATACATATTTTCCAGAATATGAAGAAATGGTGGTGATTCCCCATTCATGTATTATAGTATGTTCTCCCTTTATTAAAATCCATTTTGTTCACATTTCTTCTCTGAATTCATGTAATTACTATTGTTAGAAATATTTCAATACTTCCTCACAGATTCGTTGGTATCAATATGTTATGCATGTACCTATAAGTTCTTCACAGATTCATTTGTATCGACATTGTTAATGCTAGTGCCTGCATGGATTATTGAAATTATATATTTAACAGTTTCTCTTCATGAATCATAACACACAACCTCTCTTTTTCCCATTATATCTACTTCTTACTCAGATAAGTATAGGAATTCTTAAAGCGACAAGCTCTATGTGTTAAGCATATAATTCTTGGTGTTGTAAGCTCCATATGATGAGTTACTCCTCCTCCTCCTCTATCATTTCTTTGCAAAAGTTTATTAAACTATAAGTTCTTGGACTACTCGGCCTCCACTATTTTATACATATTTCTGAGATTTGTATATGGGAAGAAGTACCAAGAAATCCATGTTTTACTCCTTTAGAGGAACGAACCAACCCATTATATATATATGTATATGTATATGTATATGTATATGTATATGTATATGTATATGTATATGTATATGTATATGTATATGTATATGTATATGTATATGTATATATATATATATATGTACATATACATATATGTATATATATATATATGTACATCTACATATATATATATAGATGTATATATACATATATGTATATGTACATATATATATACTATAAGTGAGGTCTCCCTTTATTGTGAATCATTTGAGACACTCAAAATTTAGATGTTCCCAAACATTGGTCTTGTAAGCAATTTGAGGTTGTCTCTGGGAGCTACAACATCTTTTGGCGTCGTTGCCAGGGAACGTATTGAAAGATTTTTCCCTTGGGATATGACAAATTGAGCACTCTTTGTGTAGGTGAGCGAAGTCTATTCTGATTGCATTCACATCACCTTGGAAACTCCACCACCCCCCATTATCATTCATCACCTTGGCAACTCCACCACCCCCCATTATCATTCATCACCCTGGCAACCCCACTGTCTGAATATTAATTGTAAACACTCTGGCGGCTACATTTGTCAAGAAATGGGAGAGACAATGGAAGAGATGAAAAGATAAATAAAGAACTCCTTATATACAATGATAAAATTGGAGTTAGAAAATATAAACCTTCGACGACAATATTCCTCTTTCTCTGACAAAGAAAAAGAAGTCAGGACGCATGAAGAAGAGGGATGATGATCTTGATGTAATGCTAAATGATGATGAGATGGATGATTGCTACAAGAAGTTCAAGCTTTTGAGGACCCGGTAGGACCCGGTAGGGGGCTCGACTAAAAGGCCCGTTAGGGCCCTTACTTCTTAGGGGTCACTCACTATTCATATGGTGAGGACCGGCAGGATGCGTAAGCATGCTCGACTGTTAAGGCCGCCATCATGCCCCCCGGCAGGGTGAGGTACGTTAGTGACTTTTTTAGTTACTTATTTGCCCCCCAAATTAAGTAAAAAAAAATAAGTCAAATGAATAACGAACGCTCGACTATAAGGCCGCCATCAACGTAGTAACTCGCTTTCATATCCATATATAGTAAGAGGGGCTAATTGCTCAGTTGCCTAAGATAATGCTCTCCGGTCATCTAGAAAGACATCAATGGGACACAACCAAAACAAAGGCACTCCCTCCGAAGAGCCTCCCAGGCCAGCTAACAAGGGGGAGGGACTTTTAGATCCAAATTGATTTAATCCCAAAGTCCTCAAAGAAGAGAAGTCACCCTCCCCTCCCTGACCCATATGTTAAGAAGGAAAAGAACCAAGTAGTGTTTGTGGCTACCCTGATCAAAAGGATATTGGTTAGCATATATTTCATGAAAATAAGGCAACTAGAAATTTTACTGATCAATTCAATGACCCTGTGGCTGATTACGTAATGATATTCTTAAGCCAACAACAAAGGTTGTTTCAAGAGCATGTATCAGGTTCTTTGTTTGAACACTTTTCATGGTGCATGCTTGTTTTAATTTTTATTTTTCAACAGCATGAGGACACTAGGTCCAGTTCCCAAATGTTGGCCTAGCTCCATTGGAGGGTTGAATTCACTTAGGTGAATCAATCCCTATGCATAAGTAGGAATGTACATAAATAAGCTCACCAGCTGAGCATTTTCTTTTCAGTTGTTAGAATTTTTATTTCTGTATTTTTAGATTGATGAGGAAAGTCCCATGGAGATTTTGTTGGTTACAAAGTTCATATATTTCTAACTCCATGACCAATGGTGAAGGATACTGGTCTACAATTTCTCAACACCTTGCCAGTAAGGCATTGTCCCCAGTAGGAGCCAATGTTGTCACCCACTGCTTTACAAGTTATCATTTTCCCAGAATGCAAAAGATACAATGAATGTGAAGCCATTTCCCAAGCCATAGAAGCTATTAGAGCTTGATTGGACCCTATCCATTGCATAGTGCTCGGAAAAGTTTTCCCAATGGTATATGGAAGTCTAAGAATGGACTTCTAGATCAGGAGATAGAGAAATTTTAAACTGCCCCTTGAGAAGCTAGAAAACAAAGAGAAAAGCCCAAAGGACCAAGGTAGATCACAAATCAGGCTCGAGCACAGTAAATCCTACATTACTGGCCATCGACGAAGCAGAGTGGCTGCCACTCAATAAAACTTGCGGGGTTGTGATTTGCTGATATAATGTAAAGTCATCATGGAAGGACGATTTCATTTAACAAAAGGATTCCATGAAAATCAAAGGCTGGGATGCCCCTTCTCTCTCCTCCATGTGGCGGAATATGGTAAATCCCACATTCCTGCATATCAGGCACCCCACAGTCCCACAACTTCATAGTATATCCCGCATATCGGCTATCAGCAGGTCTGGGTAGAGATGTTTATCTCATATTAGAGGTCGGGGGCTCCGGGAACAGTGAATCCCGCATATCGGCTTTGTCAAATACCTGCATACCGCAGTCCTGCATGGCCCTCGCAACACCTAATGGGCCACCCTTAAGGAATTGCGGGGGGAGGGGGGAATTGTCGATATAATGTGAAATATTTAGGGAGTTCCGAAAAAGTTCAACAAAGGAATTCAATTAAAAACAAAGGCTAGGTTGCCCCCTTCTCTCTCCTCCATGTGGGAGAATACGGTAAAAACTACATCTCGCAGTCCTGCAATATCGGCAATCTACGGAACAGAGGGGCTACCACTTTAAAAGCCCTGCGAACTACCGATTTTGCGATCCAGTGTAAAAGTGCCAAGGGAGGCTAAAAAGGATTAACAAAGGAAATGCATGGAAAAACCAAGGTTTGGCGGACCCTTTCTCTATCCTCCACGTGGCAATACAGAAGGTGATGCGGAAATTACGAAGGACACGTATCACTCAAATTCGACATTTTTAGGGATCCTACAGGGGCATTTCTAGGTGATACATGTCACTCCTCACAGGGTGACACATGGTAGTGATGACATCACCCCCCGCAGATCGACAATAGTCGATCACATAGGTTAAAGCACTCTTACACCAAAGTCTCCAGGCTTGCGATTTGCGATATGCGGGGAATCCTCCCAGATGCGATATTTTATTTAACATATCTCATGAGGACTTCGTGTCTGGACTGTCGGTCGGTGATGTAAAAAGACATAAGGTCGCTCCCTCTCCGGTATTGCAATTGCGATAGAGTTGGTGGGCCCAATCCCAGATCTGCGATCGTAGGTATCACTACGTGTTATCAAAGGAAGGCGCGGGGTATCTACAAGATGCGTTATTCCCATTAACAAAGGAAAATGGCCCTTGTACATAGGTCTAAAGGTTTTAACGCCTAAGGCTAAGCCCCTGGTCGTAACCCCTAATCATATGAAGAGAACAACAGTGTAAGGGGATAAACTAAAGGGGGGCTAAGTAACATTTAAACCTGTCATTCTGTAGCATCTTGAAGGGTAAAGGCCCCAATTACAACAAGGCTCTGAGAGAAGGGTACAAGGCAGTAAAGGCGGATGGGTGGGTAGCTGGAGCATTGAATAAGAGTATGGTGCGGTGGTGAACTAGTATGGGAGGCTCAGTAATATTTAATGGCTCGTCATGGAGCCTCACTCCTCTACACAGTGAAGGATCGCCGAAACAAGAACTTACAACGACCCACTCCCTATTCCATAGAATTGGTCATTCACGCAGTAAAGGCAGAAGCGACAGGAGTCAGCTGGGCAGCATAGGAGGCCATACTGTGAGAAAAATACAACCTGAGGCAGAGGCGATCGCAAGATGGGCACAAAGATATTTCATTTACTTTCTGTCTAATTGTTTAATTGTTTGTGTCCTGTAACATGCCTCCTTTCAATGAGGTTATTACTTCTGTAATGTTTTTGGGCCTAAGAGCTAGTCAACCTGACAGCTGAGACTCGGCTGAAGATATTTTTGATGTAATGAATTTCTATGCCCCCCCCTCTAGAATAAATAGGAGGAAGCAAGACTTAATAAAGGTTCATAAATTATAAATAAAACATTACATGTTATTTTAAGAATGTATAGCTTTACAATACAAATTTTCCAGAATATGAAGAAATGATGGTAATTCCCCCTTCAAGTATTACAGTGTGTTCTCCCTTTGTTAAAACCCATTTTGTTCATGCTTCTTCTCTGAATTCATGTAATTACTGTTGTTAGAAATATTTCAAGACTTCCTCACAGATTCACTGGTATCAATATGTTATGCATGTGCATGTAAGTTCCTCACAGATTCATTTTTATCGACATTATTAATGCTAGTGCCTACATTGGTTATTGAAATTATATCTTTAAGAGTTTCTATTCATGAATCATAGCACACAACCTCTCTTTTTCCCATTTTATCTACTTCCTACTCAGATAAATATAGGAATTCTTAAAGCTGCAAGCTCTATGTGTTATGCATAGAATTCTTGATGCTGTAAGCTCCATATGATGAGTTACTCGTCCTCTTCCTCTATGATTTCTCTGCAAAAGTATATTAAACTCTAAGTCCTTGGACTGCTCAACCTCCACTATTTTATACATATTTCTGAGATATGTATATGGGAAGAAGTACCAAGAAATCCATGTTTTATCCTTTATAGGAATGAACCAACCCATTATATATATATATATATATAGATATATATATATATATATATATATATATATATATATATATATATATATATATATATATATATATATATAAGTGAGGTCTCCCTTTACTGTGAATCATTTGAGACACTCCAAATTTAGATGTGCCCAGGCACTAGTCTTGTAAGAAATCTGAGGTTGTCTCTGGGAGCGACAACAAAAGGAATATACCAGACATCAATAATAAAAATCCACCTGAGAAACAGTTGAAAACTTGTGTTCATTCTTTGATTAGGTTCAATAAAGGAAATAGAACAAGCACTTGGGCACGGAAATAAAAGAAAGGGAAAGGACAAGCAAAAGAAAGCAAGGAGAAGGTTGGATCAACAACTTCAGCAGGAAGATCTTGCAGGTAACAGGTTACATGTGTGATTTCCTTGCTGGGATATGAATGCATGGTACATACATTTGTTTATTTGGTTAATTTGTTCTCATTGGAATGAATTTTTCCTAGAGTGACATTGGTTTCAACCTTGCCTTGCCCTTTCTTGGAAAACCATGGTGTGATAGTCGAGCTCATTCTTGGTTGAGCTTTGGATTACTAAAAGGTTTTAGAATCGGGTGAGGTGGTCTCAGGAAAATTCCCAAGGGCTAAGGATGGAGATGGTTTTCTTGGGGAAGCCCTTGAAAAATGGGTGGAGATGGGAAAATTCCTCAAGGTATGGTGAAGAAATTTTGAGGCATCTAAGCTTGGTTTGGTTTTGTGATCTCGAGACCGGTTTAGGTGAGATCACGTTAGGTTGAGGGTGGAGGTGGTTTAACCTCTGGAGTCCTTGATTGATTATGTCTTGGTTTATCCCATGAGGTTCCACAATCATTCTTGGAATACGGTACAGGGGTGATTGGCTGAATGAAAGATTTGGTTTAGCCCAATATATGGTCGGGTGGTACGTGGGAGTCCCTGACTTAGTTGGGTTCTGCATATGTTAATAGGAGATATTTTCCTATTATGATTTATGAGAAATTGTTCTTATTATTATGTGGATTATATGGTTGCTTTGTCATAGTTAATATTCTAGTTATATGTTGGTTATATACTTAGTTATATGATGTGCTCTAGCTATGGCTCTTGTTCATGATTTGATAATCGTTTGAATTGTTTGATGAATGCATGGGATAACAAGTTTTGGTGTAGCTACTTGAGAGGGAATTAAACCTTCTTGGTGATTCTTAGATGAAGTTCAGAGGTTTATGATCACATATGCATTCATGACCTGTAACTTAGATGTTTACCATGTGTTTGACAAAATGTTTGTTGTGTACTAGGCTTGTCTAGGTCAAGATCTTGTTCAAGTTTGAATGTTTGGTGTTATTGTCATCTTAATCATGCTTTTGTAAAGTTTTAGGCAGTTCTGGGCAGGGTCCTGCAGGCTAGGCTGAAAAGGTGGCACAGATCCCAAATCCTCATGCACATAACTAGAAGATTTGGGTCATAACCACTGGGAGCTAGGCTTATGAATGCGATTGGAGCCTCATAATCGCATGCATGCCTTGTTGTGGGTGCGGTTGGGGTTTAGGTAAGAGAAAAAGCAGTTCCAACTCAGGATATGGTCATCATAGGTTGTGGCCTGACTTATGGGTGATCTAGTGCTCCTAAGGGATATTAGTAGGTTGTCGATTTGTAGGCCTCACTTCCATAACTAAAACTTGGAGGTCAGGTTATGTCATAGTATCACTCAGTCTCACATTTACCCTGAGAGCTTGTAAAAACAAGTAAACGCTGAGAAACGTAGTTACAAATAATAAACTTAAAAAAAATGTTTTCCTTTAATTTTATATAGTGATAATACCTCTCAACAAATATAATGGCATAACTTTCCATATTCATTTAAATTGGGATCCCAATATTAATAAAAGAATTATTTGAAAAATTCATTTAAATTGGAATCCCAATATTAACAAAAGAATTATTTGAAAATTTTCAGTGTATCTTGTGAAAATGTCGAACGATGGTTATGATAAAAATGTTGAACGTTGGTTATGGGATACCGAACAAATTGTTTTCAAAAATTTGGTTATGATTTTTTTTATAATTATAATATTTGGAATAAAATTAAATAATTCAAATATGTTTTATTTGTTTTAAAATTAAATGCAATGCTCACCATATTCTTTTAATTTATTTTAGATGTATTTTTTCATATAATCTAAAATTATTATTAAATATTTAAACTATTTTTGTGTAAAATTGTTAAGGATAAATAAAGATAAATTCTTTATTGTATTTGTCGTAGTATGTATGGTATTATAGTTTATTGGTTTGTTTCTAATCAAAAAAAATTGCGGCTTATTTATAATTTAATATTGGGAATTCATTTTTTGTTTTTTTATTATTATTTAAATTTATTTATTTGTAAAGCCATTGGCCGAGGTCTTATTATGGGTAGTTTAGTAACTTTCATTTTTTATTAGTTACTATTTGTTTGTTTTTATTTTTATTTCCTTTCTATTTAACTTTTTGATTTTATTTTTTCTTTTTCCTATTATTTTCATTTTCATGAATTATAACTTGTTCTCCATATTTTAATTTAAGATGACTTATTATTATATTAAAAACATATATTTTAATAAATTTAATTATGAAAATTGTATATATTAATAAAAAATAAAACACATGCACATATATTAAAGTGTATATATGTTAATATAAACAATATTAGTTAATCATATTTCTTAATTTATGGTGATGACATTGAACAATACAATATTTTATTAATTGTTTTATTTTTGTTATTAAATTTTAGTTTTTATTATTTTGTAGTTTAATTAAGCTATATTTAAACTAAACCACACTTAATAGCTACTATATAACCATTATTATTATTTTTAATAAAAAGTAATTAAAAACACAAACTCATAAAATGTTGAGCTAAAAATCCTAATTTTATTTAAAATACTTTTTAAAATAATAATAAAATCATTAATAAATAAAATTTGAAATATTGAACAAATTTTATAAAATATAATGTATTTGATTAAAATGCTTTTATTAAAACATTTTTTTCCCACAAATTGTAATTCCAAATGTAAATATAAGTTATCATCTCTAAAATCCCAAGTGATATCTTCATTGTTTTGACCCTTTCTATTATGATGTACTGCCCAAAAAGGTTGTGGTATCCAATTCCATGAGTTCTCTTGGGTTATCAGATATTGTTATGACTAACCGTAAATGTCACCTCCTATACGAAAATCCCAGAGAGGAAATTTGTAGAAAGTACCATCTTCCTCATTCTAAAGGATAAAATATCAAAGGGTGAGAGGTATATATATATATATATATCTATCGCCAGTGTCATTAATTTGCAACACTAAAGTGACTTGCATCTGACACCATAAATCAATAATAACAACCGTATGGAATCTCAAAACTATGGAGGACCAAAGGAAATTTTCATCTGACACCATAAATCAATAATAACAACCGTATGGAATCTCAAAACTATGGAGGACCAAAGGAAATTTTATATTGGGCCAAAATGGGGAATTGTATAGATCCTTCATTCATGGGATTCACAATTACGTGGGAAATCATTCAAGACACACATAATTCTTTTTTTGATAGCAAAACGCAATAAATTTTGTGGCCTATTGAATGCCATGATCACTTGAGTTCGCTTGATAAAGCATGGCTCGTACCACTCAAATTTCTCCACCCATTGAAGAGCACATAGCTATACTTGAAGTAAATATAAGCACACAAGCACACACGCCAAGATTTTTCATGGCGCTCTCTTTTGCTCCATTTCCTCCTCCAAGTATAAATGAAATCATTTTCCTTCCATTTTCTGTATAAATGAAAGTATTTATTCTATATTTATATAAGTTCAAATTGATCAAAGATTATATTGTTTTTTTTGCTAAGATTTGGGTCCAACTTTATTCAACCTGTGTTGTTGACTTTGATGAGTGATTTATTTGCCTCATTTTCCCCTCCATTGTCCATTGCATGAGGTAAAATGGCTTTCATTCCACTCCAGTTTTAAGAGAAATTGTTTTAAAGAGGATAACACCTCAAAAAAAAATATCTTGATGACCAACTCCACACTCCCTCATGATGAAAACTTCCATTCTATATCTATTTTTTTTTTTTTTACAGTTGATGTTAATACAAAGCATTTAGTCTCTTTCCTGCCAAAAAAAATTCAAAAATGATTTGTTTGTTTTCCCTTGATTTTTTCATTAACCATTTGGTGTACTAATCTCATTGTATATATGTTTCATTGTTTTCATTATGTGCATGTTTATTATGAGAAATATTTTCCACTTATGTATACATCGTAGTACTCCACAGTAAAGGCATTTTTTTAATAAACTTCTCTCAAGGTTTTTATTTGATTAAGGTAGATTCAACCAATTTCTTGCATGTTATATTATATATAATAAGGAATTTATGATGCTTGCTTTTTTGCATTTGGTCATTATGTGTCTAGTAATGGGAACGAATACTTGTATGAGTCCTAGTCCTAAAGCAAGAATCTAATGTACATAAAAGACAAGTTGCATAATAGCTTCTACAAGGTTTTTTTTTTTTTTTTAATCACAAAATAATATTCCATGGGCTAATAAGAATTAAAACAATTCAAGTCCCAAGGGCCTAACAAAACTAGCATTATATGGCTATAAAATAGAATTGAAAGTAATTGAAACTTAATTGATTCCTTGAGGGCCACATTCATGATATAGATTAATACTAAACAATGGTGATGGATCTCATGTTAGGTGGAGGGTCCCAATATTCTAGATTGGTTGGGCCCCGCCCAGTGATAGGTGGATCATCATTTTATGGAGGAGGGTCACATTTATTCTCTACTTATCATTATGGACACTTGCCTACAAATATTTCCAAATCTGATTATGGAATTCAAGGTACATTTCATTCTTAGCTATGGAGAAGGTGGCTAGCTATGGGTTTCTCAACTTTCATTATGATGGGAATTTTTTTCATAGCCCTGGTGGGGGGCTTGATGGTGAGGCCTACTACTAAAATAGTAGGAATGGGTTGGGATAACGGGTGAGATTATTTTTTTTAGGAGACATACCCTAAAACTCCATCAACATAAAAATGTGTGTCATCTCTAGATCCATACTTTCCCATGTTGAGCACACACTTATACTAAGCGAGGTGTGAATCAATATAGGATATTTTTTACTTATTTAAATATTCATGAACCATAATAAAGTAATCACATATGAGATCCATCAATTGTAGAACATGGAACACAAGATTCACAGAGAATCCCTTTCAAGAGAAAACAAAAAAAATCTTTTTATAGTTCTTTGTAGGCGCCAACCTACTAAATATGCTAATCCCAACTAGTAAAAATTGTGGTAGGCACGAACCTACTCTTCTATATATTCATAGACACCAAGCTACTAGAAACACCAATCCCCACTATTATTCACTAACTTAGCAAGAGACACCAATATATTTTTATGCGACACCAAATTGCACATAGTTTTTTAAAAAATGATCTATTCACTAGAACATTAGATTTCCTTGCTACTTATTCGTATATATTTTCTACTTCATCATATCTTCTCATTGATGTTCCAAGTGAAATTTATGGTAACTTTCCCAAAACTTGTTGACTTTTGGCCTCTTCGAAAGAGAAAACTTGTATAGTGTGTCACATGTCCAATTCTTTATATCTAATTTTGAATTTTTTACCTAAGTCACTTCGGTATGTCTCCTCGAATATTTAAGCATTTCATATACTAAAATGTCCCAAAAAAGGAATTACAGTAAAATTTTCCACAATCACTCTTTTGAAATTGATTTCAAGACCATTCACAAACCCTACTTCCACAGGGTATATCTTTGAAATTGTAGTGAACCAGAATATAAATGTTTTACCAAATGTGTTAACTTTCTTTTCTAAATGTGCTTAAAATTTCAAGATATATTTCTTCATGGAAAGTAAATTATAGAAAAATGGCCAAGTTCACTCATTTAAAATTGATTTAAATACCATTCATAGACCCTAAATTCCACAAGCTATATCTACGAAATTATAGTGAACTAGAATATAATATTTTACAAGATGTATCTAGAGTTATTTTCTCAACATTCTACAAATTTCATAGTTTAATTCTTCACAAAAAGTGAATTATAGAAAAAGTTCCAAGTTCGCTCATTTAAAATTTATTGCAATACCATTCAAAAACCCTAATTTCCGTAGGGAATATCTATGAAATTATATCAAACCAAAATATAAATTTTTTTATGGAAAATATGTTGGGATGTAGACTTCTTTATGTGCTCCAAAGTTCATGATCTGAAACATCCTAGAAGATAAATTATAGTGAGAATTCTAAGATGCTTCATTTGAAACATATTTCAAGTCTAATCATAAACACTAACTTCCGTAGGTGTATCTATGAAAGTATAGTAAACCAAATTATGAAATTTTTACTAGATATTCCCCTTGATCTCTCCTCAATATGCTCAAAATTTCGTGAATTGAAGCATCCCAGAAAATGTTATATACAAAATGCCAAGATAAATTGTTCTCTCCACAAATTTCACTTTTACCCCCACACACTTACCTTCCAACACTTTCTCCTTTTATGCATTATCATAACCCACTAAGAAAAACATGTTAATTCAAAAAGACATGTCAATTCATTAATTAAATTATTCTTTTATTTCAACTTTGAAAATACCATGAGCTTGTTGTGATCAAAATCACTCAATCACAAGCATTTGATGCTTTGTAAGTCTTACCTAGGACTCACTAAATCACATGTGAATAAGTATGCTATTATACCCATCACATGTAGACAATAATATAAAATGCAAAGGAATAATGATAGATTGTACCTCTCAATTGAAGAAGTAGATGGTTGGAGAAACCAACTTGAGGGAATACACCAGAACTCCTAGCTCCCAAATTCCAAGCAAATACCTACACAAAGTCAACCAACAAGGCTACCAAAATACTTCATGCAAGGACATGTCAGTGTAATTATATTCGAAAACCAATGAACAAGATACCATAATCAAAGGAAATCAACATGAGGGAAGGGAACTAAATTTAATTATAGAAAAAAGTGGTACATTAACATAATGATATACCATCACATGAAGCCACTCCTCTCCAACTTGCAATCCTAATCTCCACCTCTAGCAAATAAAACCTCAACAAATTAGTAGAGTCATCACACTATATCTAACTCTCCAAAACTACTTTCCCCTTGACATGACTAATTTATATAGGCATTATTCCCTCTTTGGGAAAACATATCTAGACACTTAGGGGCTTGAGAAGTTAGGAAACTTCTATAATAATTAATCCCTAGCCAACTCATAGACAAACCAATCAAGCTTATCTCCTCATAAATGATAAACTCTAGAACCTTTTTTCAATATGAACTTTTTCTCAATTATCTCAAATATGAAATTATTATTATTTCATAATTATGAAATTGTGACAAAATAATTATGATGGGGCCTTAACATAGAAAGTTGAACTTTCAAATTCCTAAAGGTTGATGATACCAAGGAAAATATATAACATTATCGTTATCTGAAATGTGTTGAGGACATACAAGGTGAGTATTCGTGAGCTAGATAAACTCCTTGAAAAGGAATATCAAGACCAAAATGGGGTACAAGACACTCATCAACAAGAGGACATGAGTTGGAAAATTCATTGGAAATTTCAATATCAAAAACCCAAGACTTGATTCGGTACAAGGGTGGCACTTCTAGGGATAACCAAGAAAATTCCCCTTGGTTCGATTCAAGATTTATTTTCCAATCTCTACCTTTTCTGGGCTGGGGAGAATAGATGCATCAAGAGGCATAATATCCCTATCATTATCAATAGTATCCATGACCTCCAAAATGACTTTTTAGGAAGGAGACTTGTCATCGAGAGAGTCACATTGAATAGGGGGAGTGGTAGATCGTGTGGACAAAGCATCTTGGTCATATTCCATATTGGGATGGAATTTCTGACCAACATCAGGAGGTGTTGATGGGACTACCAAAGAGGGAATCTCTTCCACCAAAGGTGACATATGTTGACCATACTGATCTATTTCCAATGGAGAAGGCACCACTCAAGGGTCAGGAGACTGATGGTTTCCACTAGTGGTAGAAGAGACCACATACATAGGAGAAACTAAAGAAGAAGGAATGTTGGGCAAGGGTAAATGACATACACTGATAAATGACAGAATTTTAAATAGAATTGCACCTGAAATCTCATAAGTTGTAGGGTTATCTCCAATGAATGTAATAAAATTTTCCATAGTGATAGACTTGGTCGATGATATTCAGTAATCTAACTGATTGATCACGATAATATTGAATTCATGAGGAAATTGAAGCACACAAAACATTAAAGACACAACAACATACATGGAATAGAACCAACTATGACTAAGGAGCATATTATAGTTTAAGGGAGCATCAACAACTTCAACATCTACATCATTTTTCCCCCTCTAACTCAATGGAAAACGAAGGAAGAACACCGCAAGGAATGAAGGTGTGTCCATCAAATTCCTGTAAAGTTGTACATGAATTAATGAGTGCTAGAGAACCAATAGTCTTCCACTATGACACATACATAATGCAAGTAGAAGACCCTTCATCAACAAGAGTGTGATATATATCTTGATTGAAAATGTGCACTAAGATTTGAAAAGAAACCTGATGAGAGAGTTGAAAAAAGGGGCATCAATGTCAAACATGATCAAAATAAACTCTTAGGGATCCACCCCTCTGAAAGTAGTAAAAAAGGATTTTCATTACATAGGAAATCTCTGCAAAACCTCAAGAGTAGACATGGCACATCACACTTGGGCTGAATCCTCAACAATATAGTAATGTTGGGTATCCCACACTTTAGGAGGAATGTGTGTTGAATTATGGAGAAAACCTTTAGGTGGGTGAAATACCGATTCCAAAGGATTATCTAGCATGATAGGTCTAGTGGATGTAGTAATGGTGGTTGAGTCCTTAGAAGTATAACTCAACTCGGGAGTGTCATAAGATGTCACTCTTGTGGAAAAGCTAACTTTCTTGTTACACATGAGAACATACACATTGCTTCCAGAAGGAAAATAATGTTGCCCCCCATTACCCCCAGGTAAAATAGCCCCTCTGAAGGAAAAGGATCCCCCAAAGAAAGGCATCCTACCTAACATAGAACTATTCCAAGGTTGATATGTACTCCCAAAAATATTGTTTCCCCGAGGCTAGCTAGAGACAAAGGTAGATCTTGCCTGCATGTTCCTCGAAGTAGATATTCCCATGCTAGGTAAAGTGACCATAGGTATAAACAAACTAGGATTAAATATTCCAACGCCCATAGGTTGAATAGGGTTTTCACCAATTCCAAACAAAAAAGGTGGATGAAGGCATATACACAAACATATTTGGAAGACTTGTAGCGTTTACAGAAGTAACTAGTGGAATTCCCCAGGAGATGATATAGGTGTTTTAGGAGGAATAAATCATGTCACAGTAAGTGGTTTTAATGATTTCATGGAAACATAAATTGCTGATATAGAATGGAAATAAGGATCCATCTCCCCCATGGTATAATTTGCACTCTCACCAGACTTATGATTAGCAGACAAAGAAAATGGTTCACTACCTACTATCTCACTTGCACTAAAATAGGGCCAAAAGAGAAAGTCAAATGTGGGTTTACCTGTTGTAATGGTCCCTCATTAATTACTTTGATGGTAACATGATAAATATCCCCCCCACAACTAAGGTTATCCCCCTCAACATGAGTATGGTCTAAGCCCTATTTTACTAGAGTTATCCTACGTCTTCGAGGTGGTGGGCGTTCCTTCTTTATAGAAAGGTTTAAAAGTCTATGAGAATGTCAAATATTTTGTTTAACCACAGTGACTATATTTTATTAACAAGTTAAATTAATTAAGACACCCTTATGGCCAACTCGATTAGGATCAAACAACACACACTAGAAAATCTAAGTCAAGAACACACAAACCAAGAGAGAGATAAAATGATCTTCCTATTATCGGAGTTTGGTTGATTAGGGCCCAATTCGAAAGTGAATGTGTGGTTGGGATAATTATTTTGGCGACCTGCTTAATGGTCCTTTTAATTCGATATAGGTACCCTTATTAGCAGTGGAGTACACCCCGAGAGCTTTAAGTGAGTTTGACCAACATCTTCCTCAAGTATAGAAAGGACATCCCCCTCACTATCACCAGCGTAAGGAACCTAATATTATGGACATTAGATCTAGCACATATAACAACCTGACCTGGGGGAATAGTCATCAGCTAGGTCTACATGTAAGGGTAGGGAAACTACACCCGAAACCCCCTGAGAGATTTTTCAAAGCAAGTCATATGCCTCTTAAGTGAGTCCTCAAATAATACATGTAGACCAATGATACAAAGACATAACGAAGAGGAGTAGATCATTCTATTGGCCCCAATGTGACCTCATGATTGATGCTTGCGTGAGAAGGGATTCCCAGGAAATGTACCACAACAAATGGATTTTTTGTCCCTATCGCAAGATGCTAGGTTTTCCTTTGTGGTCTTGGAGAGTTTACCTCACTCCCATAATCCAAAACCATAGCCTAAGCTATCGTTGGTGTGCTACTATTGAAGAGAAAAAATATTGAATTGATATTATTAAACGTTAATTTTATGGTTGTCATTTACTCAAAAGGAAGTGGTGTGGAACTGTTATGAAAATGAGTTTTTTACTTTTTCATTTGATGAAAACTAGTGAGAAAGGGAAGAGATTCTTTTTTCCTTTTCAAAACAAAGACAACCTCACACACTCAATCTTCACTTCTAAAATTCACTAAATTTATGCAAGAAATAGATCCAAAAAAAAACTCAAGAAAACACTCAAAAAGAGCTAAAATAAAAAAAACAAAACAAGAACACCATGCACTCAAAATCTCAAACTTGGCTTTGTAGTAAAAAATATCACCAAAAGAAATCTACCAAAAGATGATAAAGAGAAAGAGGAACTACAAAGAAAGTTTCATAACTGTAGTTAAATGGAGACAACAAATTCGTATAGCAACAATGATCTACAAAGGTCAAAAAACCAAACCCTAATTCAAGGCCAAGATTATAGAAGTATGGAAACAAAAGAGAATATTTCAAATCTGATCAAGTGAACAAATTTTAAACACTCATCTAGTCCTCTCATATTTTTGTTTGCACAACCACAACAAATAAACGAAAAAATTTCTAATGAAAGCAAGCAAAATGAATAAAATCAACCTTGATGGAAAACAACAAAATTGCAAAACCAATTAGATCCAAAGCAGAGAGAACTTTTCTGAAGAAGATCTAATACATATTGAACCTATACAGAGAGAAGAGAATAGATTTGAGTAGAAAAATAAAGAACTTCTACTAAAAATGAAAAGATAAAATAAAATAAATATAACATAAATATTCTAAGATGATTTGTGAGTGAATAGTGATCATAAACATAACATATAACATATCAAAAGAAAGCTAAGACAAATTGTGATCTAATGGTTTTGGTCTCATCTAAAATAGAGATCCCTATGAAAAGATATGGAAAAACAAAATATGTGCGACCATCTTGAAAAACCCAAAAATAAATTGATTTTTCAATGAGTCATATCCTCCTTTTCCAAACCCCATTTTAGTCAATTATTTATTTATTTAATTTTGGGTAAATTTTGAGAAACAATCATATCTACATTTGTTTCACTCATATTATGTACAAAAAACTATAGAATCTTACGTGAAACCTATGATATGGTATTTTCTATTTTTTTAATAAAAACAAATAAAAATAAAAAAATATATTTGGATCTAATTTAAGGCCAAATATATTCAAATATCAAGCAAATAAGTCTAAAACCCATAGATCAGGTCAAAAAGTAGCAGAGAAAACTCAAAGACCAATATAAAACCAAAATCACAAGGGAAAGAGGAGATTAAGAATACGAGGGTAGCCTGATCCAAGTGGATGTTGGTGGCCATCTGCCTATTCCAGTTGGACCCCCACTGTTGCCTCTTTCAGTTTTTCCAGTTTCCTTAATTGTAGCACAATTTACTATTTTTCGCAGCTTTTTGGGTATTGAACTTCTGGATCCATTTTGAGGCCCTAAACAACGTTTTTCTTTTGTTGGAAAAATGCCTGTAGCAATTAGTAAGGAAATCATGTTTTTGGTTGTAGTCCTTGAAGAGATCTTTCCAACGAGGTATCATACGCATCAAATCGAGATAATATCACCAAGTTATGACCCCAAGAAGTTGGATTCCCAACTAACCCCAACGGGGCCCATAAACTCTTGGTGTTACATCTCCTCGGGTTAGGTTTTTCTCTTTTTGTTCAATAATAAAAAGGCCCTTGAGCTTCATTGTAACTTAGTTCAGAGGCATGTAACCGCCACATCTCTTCTCAGAGATAAGCTACCATCGCCCGAGCTAGTCTTATTTACATTCTGTTTGTAAGCATATTTCAGTATTTGATATTAAAGAAATGAAGTCTTATTTCTATTACATTTATGTATTTATGGTTATCTCTGCAATTTGTTGCGTTCCTATTTAAATCCAGATCATAGACTCCCCAACATAATCGCCAATTCTGTTGTCATCAAAATTACTTAATTACAAGGAGATGATGCTTTGTGAGTCTTTCCCATGACTTACTAGACTGTGTGTGAATATGTGTGCAATTATACCAATCCCATTTCTTGCAGACAACAATATAAAATGCGAAGGAAGAATGATAGATCATACCTCTCAAATGAAGAAGTAGATGGTTGGAGCAACAAGATTCAGGGAATACACCAAAATTCCTAGCTCCCAAATTCCAAACCAAATACCTACATAAAATCTATTGGGAATCACAATTACCATTAAACCAAAACCCGCAGGCATTAGCCAACGATCGCAACGCTGGAGATAAGGACCCATGAGAGGTGGTTAGTCCATGTCACGAAACACACAAGGAGCGTTGGTTTATCCAATGTCCAACAATCTCCCCCCAATGTGAGCCGAGTGTGTATCCAACTCGTGGCCTATGCTATGATACCACTTGTTGGGAATCACGATTGTCGTTAAACCAAAACCCACAGGTGTTAGTCAACGATTGCATCGCTAGAGATAAGGATCCATGAGAGGTAGTTAGTCCATGTCACGAAACACACAGGGAGCGTTGGTTTATCCAATGTCCAACAAAATCAACCAATAAGACTACCAAAATACTTCCTGCAATATCATGTCAGTATAATAATATTCGATAACCAATGAACAAGATACCATAATCAAAGGAAATTAACATGAGGGAAGGGAATTTACTTTCATTATCGAATCAAAATGTTATAATACAATAACATAATTATATACCATCACATGGAGCCAATCCTCTCCAACTTGAAATATTGGTTTCCACCTCTAGCAAGGATAGCCTCAATAAATTAGTAGAGTTGTCACACTATATTTGAGTCTCCATATCTACTTTCCCCTTGACATGACTAGTTTATATAGGCCTTTTGCACTCTCTGGGAGAATGTATCTAGACACCTAGGGGATTGAGAAGTTAGGAAACTTCTACAATAATTCATCTGTAGCCAACTCGTAGACAAATACGCTAAGATGATCTCCTCGAAAATGACAAACTTTAGAATTTTTTTTATCAATTATCTCAAGTATGAAATAATTATTAAATTGTGACAAAATAATTATGATAAGATACTCAATTATGTAATTTCACCCCTTTAACATGTAATAACTCCATTGTAAGACCCATATAAGTAAAATAAAGGGTGAAATCGAATGCATCCTGGCCAACAACTGAGGTATACTGAACTTATGTCTCTCTTATTATATTGGAAAGGAAAATAGCGTTATAACAAGGCTTCCTAAATGATGGGTTTGAAACCACTATTTTACTTTTTGAATTCTTTATGTAAATTCACTTTACACCTTTTTCACGTAGCTTCAGTTTTGATTTTGACTTCACCCTTTTCACAAGCACCTCCCTTTTGATATAAGCCCTTTGACAAAAATGACAACAATTTGTTTAACAATCTCCTCCTTTGTCATTAATGGAAATTTTACAACAAAACACATAATCTGCTAAGAATAGAAATAATTATTCCCCTTTCTACAATATTCCCCCTATCTATAATGAAAGAATTATTCCCTTTGCTACAATACTCCCACTCTCTACAAATATCCCCCTTTAAAATCAATGACAAAGGGATGCCATCCTTGAACTTGTGCTTCTCCTAATTATTGTCCAAAGCAAAGTCTCAGTCGATCAGTCGACTAGAGAATAAGACAACATGGTCCAGTCAATTTGTCAACTATACAAGAGAACATCATTATTTATCAATCCAATAGTATCTATTCTACCAATAGTATCCATCAATCATAGTAGTACACAATCACATTTGTCAACAACATAAGGCAGTCAATCATACAAATCCTAGCTGGCCCATTGACAAATATATTAATAACTCAGTGAAATCAATAACTTCAATAATACTCCCTATATTTGGACGTAATGGTGTTTTCAGTAATTTCAATACCTCCCCCTAGAACTGAGGGAAGAATTAAAGCATAGTTGATGAACCACCCAGTCAAAATTCAATTAATTGATTTCCTTAGTCAATCCTTAGTCAACCACTATCAATTCTTGAGTTTCAAGGAGGACTAGTGTTGTATGATTATATAACCAAGGAGCATTAGAGGAAATTTCATCCTAAAAGTAGCCTCCTAAGGAAAAGTAATAAAATAATAGTTAAAATAATAGAATAAGAGTGATGAAGTTTGGAGGGAAAAGATGAAAACTATTCTTTTAATTGTATTTTTGGCTTATCTCCTTATAGGTTTACCCAAGTTTCAAGTGTAGATACTCATTGGATGCAAAATTAAATTCCAAATCCAATGAATACTCATTATGAATACGTTTGAGAAGACACACATTGATAAAAATTGAAGATACGTTAGAAAAACATGTTCAACATGCTTTTTAATGTATCTTCAATTTTCATCAATGTGGGTTTTCTCAAAAGTATGCATAATGGGTACTCGTTGGATGTGGAATTTAATTCCACATCCAATGAGTGTCTACACTTGAAATTTGGGTAAACCTATAAGGATATAAGCCAAGAATACAATTAAAAAAAAAAAATAGTTTTTCTTCTTTTTCCTCCAAAATATTTAGATGTACGTCTTTTTAAATTTAAAGGATTTTGATTGGTTTACATATTATAACATGGAAATTACATGAAAATTTCATGGGCACGTTTATTCTAAAATTTCCTCTAATGACACATTTATATGAAGTCCTCAAGTATTCTTTCAAACCATTCCACATCCATCCACCAATTCATCCACATTCAATTGGAATAGATGACATTGGTCCATGATTCATTCTTTTGTAGTGCTTTTGCAAAGATATGAAGGCATGATGGTTAGTATTCCAATAAATATGATTCCTGGTCAAATGTCTCTAATTGTTATGATGAGGAGAGATGTAAGGAACATATTCTAGTCTATTGGAGTAGGTACAAGTTGTAATTTAAAAATAGGAGTTGAATGGATCGACATATCAACAATATCACCAATAACATTCACATCTACCAGAATAACCAAATCATCAATACATTCATCATAGTTGACAGGGGGTTTCTCTTCAATCTAAGTCCCACCTACAACAAATATCACTTCTCTAGGTTTAGTAAGGCTAGATGTAGACAATGAGGAAGTAAAAACATTATATCCAAATCCTAGTTTAGATGTCTATATTTGGAGAGAAATAGGAGTAGAAATGCCTTATCTATTCTTTGCAAGTCTACCACTAGTATATCCCATTCTGATCAAAAGTCATGATTCAATACTTGCCATGTGCTTTTCAAAATTGGTAGAAACATCATTAGTGACCAGTAATTCATGAGGTGAATCAAAAGGAGAGACATAAACTATCTCACAAATAGTTGTACTACACAGGTGAATTTGACATCTCATCAACAACGTTATTCTTAGCATGTAGTAGTAAATAAATGGTGTCGTCCTTCTCTGTTAGCTACAACAGTAAGGCGACATGATCTTCCTTTAGAGCTTGATATGCATCAAATATGTGGTTTTTATATTATTGAATTGGAGTAGATTCTTTACAAAGCTCATCAATGGTGGTATGAATTTAGGAAATCTCATTATTTAGCTACAAATATGCCACTTCCACCTAGCAAATGGTAGTCTTCAAGTCATTGGTTTCAACATTCTTTTCAGAATTTGAGCTTCTATTCAACTAAACAATTTTTTTTCTCTAGTTTATTTCGTAAGGATACACTCTCAACTTCCAGAATCTTGCAATTTTCTTCCTTTTTATTTATTTGGATTCTCACCACTTCTTCTATCCTTTTTGCCTCTTCTAGTTGAATCTTTAGATCGATAATAATTTTCTCTATTTCTTCAAGGCTTTGTAACATCTTTTCTTTTGCATCACAGTCCTTCTCTTCATATTTATGCAGCTACTCTTTTTGTTTCAAATTCTTTTTCTCGAGCTTCTTTATTTTGATAAAGGTGCAAATGAGTTATTCTTCAAGCTCAACCTCCCTATTTGTTTTATCATTTTCTCTTCTTATTAATCCATCATTCTTTTCCTTTGTCTTTATTTTCCAATACATTGATATTTTTTTTTGATTTCCATAAAGAGATTTTATTATTTATCATTGTTGTCATTGCTTTGTTGGAAACCTTTGAGCACTACTGAGAGGGGGATTGAATCAATAGTGTGACCTCTTAATGTTTTTTACCAATTATAAACTTCTCTACTGAATTATATATATTAGCTAGTAGCATATTAGATTATCTCATGCAAATAAACCATATAAGCATCTGAAACAAGATAGCCATGAGAGCAACAATAATAAACACATCAAAAACACATCCACACAAAAGACACAAGATATCTCGTGGAAAATTGTTCACTGAGGAAAAAAACACCCTTGCTACTATTGTGCTACTTTGAATCTTCTATTAAGCAAAATATGTCTTTTACATAGATTCACTAACTCCCATTAGCTATGAGACTTGAACTCATATATAATAGGCCAACGCCAATAAGCCAGGACACTTTATTCTACTAATCAGCTCAGAAGATTATGTTCTCACACGGATCTACAGATTACCATCCATTGAAAGCCACCACGATCAGCGATCCTCGCCCAACTCCGATCGGACTATGCAACTTTGATTGGATGGAGAAACCGTTCCTTTCGCTGAAACTTCGTAATCAATTCTCCACACCCATGAAGTCACTGCTCCTCTACTCTATGCAAACCTCATTTCATATATTTTCACATTGGATCCCAATACTTTTTGCTCAACTTGATCAAATCTAAAATACAATCTCTAGCAACAAGACATCATCAACAAATCAAATAAAATCACCACAAAAACATGGTCTTCACTCAGGAAAAATAGTGGCCACAATTAATTTAACAAAAATTGAACAATGATATCACTAGTAGCAAAATTAAACCTCACACATCCATAATATCAAACCCTCACTCCATATTGTAATTTCTGCATAGTACAATTAACAACATACAATGCAATGGCTATGTGCCAAATGCACTAGAAGCACCAGCAAAACAAATGTGAGAGACTCAAATATGGAGCTATACCAAGCTCCCCATCTCTACCAACACCATTGCTACAATTTTATGCTTCTCTAATATGTAGTATGAAGTTTTGTCAATACCTCTTCAACAAATATATATGCTCATTATGCTACAATTAGAGCTCATACACTAAAGCAATCATTCTCACAAATAGGTTTGAATAATACTCACACAATGCAACCTTATTTTACTCACATACACACACCATTAAACCAACCAACAACACTATTTTTTTTCGGATAAGTAAAAGGCAAAATATCCTCAACAATTATCCAAGTGAATACCATAGGAAAATACCATGGTTATGCCAATACCAAGGACACTTTTACCATGGTAATTTCCAAACCAATACCATGGGAAAATACCTTGGTTAGGTCAATACCAAGGGCACATGTACCATGGTACTCTCCAAACCAATACCATGGGAAAATACCATGGTTATGTCAATACTAAGGAATCTTGTACCATTGTAATCTCCAAAACAATACCACAGGAAAATACCTTGGTTATGTCAATACCAAGGACACATGTACCATGGTAATCTCCAAACCAATACCATGGGAAAATACCATGGTTATGTCAATACCAAGGACTCATGTACCATGGTAATATCCAAACCAATACCATGGGAAAATACCATGGTTATGTCAATACCAAGACTATCTACACCAAGGTGATATCATGTTCTAACCTACTCCACAAACACATAGCAATACCATGGTAATGCCAATACCAAGAATACATGTACCATGGTAATACTCCTGCAACATCATCATCAAGCCAACACAAGGAAACACAAGACAATGCCATACTACCATCAAGCTACATCATCAAAGACTCACATCAAGGGTTGACATAAATGTCAACATAACCAAATCAATGCCAACTCAACTAGCTGCAACCATGCTACAAGGAAGGAATTCACACATAAACTAGGCTACATAGGGTTGACATCAATGCCAACATGAGCTAGTTGCCATCATGAACCAATGGAAAAATAAGATAGATGGAACCATTCACACCATAATGCCAATAATCTCCCCCTTTAGCATTGATGGAAACCACACACAAACTCTAGACCAATCTCCTCTATCACTCCCCCTTTGACATCAATGGAAAAGGGTCAACTCCATTTGATAAGGCAACAAAAAGTGAAATATAGCCACTGAAGCATCAGACCTTCATATGGCTGAAAAATAATGTGCATCAATAATCATCCACGCCTCCCATATCAACAACAAATAATCACATATAACCAATCATCATTCAGAGTAGCATATCCAACCAACAACCTCTAACAACATGTAACAATATGGACATGAGGCAACACACAAGCATCTATGAACATCATCATAATAGAAACTATGAGCAACATCAAGTATATGCAACAATATGCACATGAGGCACCAACCAATACTCTTCCACATAGCAACCACATAACAACAAAATCAATGGCCATCATCAACCTCTTTGCTCATATAATGAGGTCAAGAACCCCAATAGTCAAAGCATAGCATGAGGCACATCATGAACACCTCCAAGCAGACCATAATGCCAACAATGGATGGCTGAAGTAAACAAGATAAAATAAGATGTCCCCCCTGAGCACATGCCATCTCCAAAATCAACTCCAACTTGCAATGAACCACTTTCGCTGCAAACAATGCTTCTTTGCCATAAATAGAAGCACCATATGGACATAGACTCCACATGACCATGACTGAATGACATATACATGATAAATACATGGTTGTAGTAGTGACATAAGACCTCATACATAAACCATATGACCATAACATGACATTATGATTCATGACTATATGACCCAATGATAGTACGTCATAAGTACATGGCTTCATGAGAATTTTACATGAATATATAAATAAATACATGGCTGCTATAATCATCTCCTATGGACCACTGAATCAAATACATGATATATCATGATTGTTACTTCATCATTAGCCCATAAATGTGGCTGCAAAAAGACTCCATAAGACTCCTCCATAACAAGCCTATCACCATGATGACTCAACATACTATTGACTAGACTCCCAACCAATACATAATGATGAAACAATGGTAAATACATGGCTGTAATAAAATGCATATAACATCCCATACATGGTTGGTCCATGTCTCATGTCATCTTTATACATATTGTGCCAATGAACTCCTTCTATGCATGGTTGTACCATGTTTTCAACCAACTTGTTAGTGAAACAAAAATCATATATATGGCTAAAAAATGTAATACTTTCACTCATAAATCATATGTAAATAAGCTACAAATAACTGTGTGAAAAAAATGAATAATATGCCAAATAATATAGGAAAATATCATACCATGGATAGCTCCCCCTAAGCTCAATATAACTCCAATATACAAGGTGATTCTGTGGACCTGAATGTGCAAGAGGCTCAATGAACTCATAATATGTTGTTGCAATAACTTGTACTCATCAAACTATCACACTGCTACCATACACTCCCCCTAAGTTTATGCACCTCTCATGAACATTTGCAGTCCTCTATAAGTATGCAAGAAATAATCATGGACTGCAGGAGGGGATGCTCTTCACTACTTGAAGAGTTGTTGCTCCTTCTTCCTCCACACAGTCTTTCGCTACTTCTTTTCTTCCTTCACTAGTTTACTGCTAGGTTCTCTTTATTTTTTCTTCTTTGGTTGATTTTTCCTTAAATAACGGGGCAAAAAACAGTCTCTTGCCATATGGCCAAAGTTATGACATGTGTAGCACTCCACATGGCCAAGATATGAAGCAAGACGATTAAATATCTTGTTTCTCATGTTAGTTCTATACTTTGCAATGTGCTTCTCCTCCATTGGTTATATCTCGAATCAGATGCCTTATAGCCAAACATGTTACATGAATAGAAATAACCAAAAAAAGCATTATTATACCTGATGGCCAATCTCCTTGTATGATGAAACTACTGCAATCCCTGCTGATTGGATCTATACATTCTACGCTTGTAATCGGCTGTAAGTCAAGGCTCATGGCTGTTGTGACACTCAACCTTTCTCATCAAAGGAATGAAGGGGCTTTGATTCCTTTGAAATATTATAGATCTGCCATGATCCTCTCTAGCAGCAAAATATTTTCTGATAGTGGGATCTCCTTGAGGTTTTCTTCTTTTTTGTTTTTGCCTACATGCAAGCTAGACTCACCCTTTTGAAATACAAGACTAGATTTTTTAATGGTGATCTCTGGATTTCAAGCAAACTTTCCAAGGCCACAGTGATCTTCTCCACCTTCACCTACTTTCTCAAGGATACCACTTCATCTTCTAGTCTCTCACATTCGTTTTCTTTTTCTTGGTACTGCTTTCTCATACCTTCCTCTACTTTTTCTAATTCTTCCAATTTAATATTTAAGCTGACAATCTACTCCTTGAGCTTGGCATCCTTATCATCACATATATTCAATAGTGTTTTCTTGATCCTTGCGTGCAAATGTTAGTCTAGAAATCTCAGCTATAAGAACCTTAACATCATTCTCACTTCACTAGGCACTTCAACATGATCAAAATATGAATCATCAAAATTGTAACTCAAAATAAAATCGTTAATGTTTATACCTTTGGGTTCATGATTTTCTGGTTTCTTCTCATCATCAGTTGGATCATTTGCACTAGTAGGATGAGACTCTTGTGGCTGAGATTCTTGAATTTGAAGGCCCTTCTTCTTTTTCTTATTCTTGTTTCTCTTTTTCTCATTCTCCATATTGCTACTAGTACCATCTCCAAATATGGATTCTAGCTTGTCCAACATTTCTTTGGCATATTTCAAACCTACTAGCCTCTTCAAATCATCATCATGAAATTATTGTAGATTATGCATCTTCCTTGCATATCCTGCTATAAAATTTTAGGTGCAATTGGATCCTTACCACATCCTTCACACACTAGTCTCCAAATGTTAGATCCACAAGACAAAAATTGAGATTTAACATTTTTTCTCCAGACATTGAAATTTGCCACAGTGAGGATAACCACTCCTTGAGAAGTCATTCTGAAGAAAATAAATAAATAAAATTCCAATAAACCCCAGATCTAGTATTGTGACCTCTTAATGTTTTTTACTAATTAAAAACTTCTCTATTCAATCACATATATTAGCTAGTAGCACATTATATTATCTCATGCATATAAACCATATAAGCAGCTGAAACAAGATAACATTGAGAGCAACAATAATCCACACATAAAAAAAATCCACATAAAAGACACAAGATATCTAGTGGGAAACACTTCACCAGGAAAAAAACCACCCTTGTTTCTGTTGCGCTGCTCTGAATCTTCTATTCGACAAAATATGTCTTTTACATAGCTTTGTTGACTCCCATTAGCTAGGAGACTTGGAATAATATACAGTAGGCCAACACCAATCAAACAAGATATTCAATTATACTGATCATCTTAGAAGACTATGTTCTCACACGGATCTATGAACTACCATCGATGATCCTCACCCAACTCCGATTCGATTATCCAACTCCAATTGGATGGAGAAACTATTCCTTTCGCTGAAACTTCATAATCACTGCTCCACACCCATGAATTCATTAGACCTCTACTCTAGGTAGGACTCATTTCATATATTTGCACACTAAATCCCAAGAATTTATGCTCAACTTGATTAAGCTCTAGGATATGATCTCCAACAACAATACATCATCAACAAATCAAATAAAATGACCACAATCATATGCTCTCCACTCAAGAAAACTAGTGGCCACAATCCATCCAAAAAAAACTAAACAATAATATCACCAACAACAAAAATAAACCTCACACTCAACCATAATATCAAGCCCTCACTCCAAACTGTAATTTTTACAGAATATAATTAACAACATACAACACAATGGCTATGTTCCAAATGCACTAGAAACACCTGGAAAACAAGAGTGAGAGACTCAAATATGGAACTATATCAATCTCTCCATCTCTACCAACACCTTTGCTACAATTGTTTGCTTCTCTGATCTGCAATATGAAGTTCTGAATCAAAACACTGCTTCAACAAATAGATCTACTCATTTTTCTACCATTAGAGCTCATACAATAAAGCAATTCTTCTCACAAATAGGTCTGAAGCACACTCACAGTTCCACCTTATTTTACTCACATACACACACCATCAAACCAAACAACAACACTATTTTTTTTTTCACATAAGTAAAATACAAAATATCCTAAAAAATTCTCCAAGTGAATACCACAGGAAAATACCATGGTTATGCCAATACCAAGGACACATGTACCATGGTAATCTCCAAACCAATACCATGGGAAAATACCTTGGTTATGTCAATACCAAGGACACATGTACCATGGTAATCTCCAAACCAATACCACAAGAAAATACCATGGTTATGTCAATACCAAGGACTCTTGTACCATGGTAATCTCCAAAACAATACCACAGGAAAATACCTTGGTTATGTCAATACTAAGGACACTTGTACCATGGTAATATCCAAACCAATACCATGGGAAAATACCATGGTTATGTCAATAACAAGGACTCATGTACCATGGTAATCTCCAAAATAATACCATGGGAAAATACTACGGTTATGTCAATACCAAGACTATGTGTACGAAGGTAATATCACGTGCCAACCTACTCCACACACACATGCCAATACCAAGAATACTTGTACCATGGTAATACTCCTGCAAAATCATCATCAAGCCAACACAAGGAAACACAAGGAAACACCATACTACCATCAAGCTACATCATCAAAGATTGACATCAAGGGTTGACATCAATGCCAACATAACCAACTCAATGCCAACTCAACTAGTTGCAACCATGCTACAAGGAAGGCATCCACACATCAACTAGGCTACATGGAGTTGACATCATTGCCAACATGAGCTATCATGAAACAATGCCAACAACAGCTAGCTAGAACCATGCACACCATGATTCCAACATGCTCTCTTTAGATGAGTCACTAACCACTTTTGAGTACAGAACCCTCTTTTTGTGGTTCTTTTTATGTTGATGATGTTTGTTTCCTCTCTTACATTATGGTATTTTTCTTCTTCATCACTACTTTCATCCTTTTCATATGGACACTTAGTTACAAAATGTCCTACTTTCCAACAATTTAAGTATTTAAAGGGAAGCATAACTTTGTATTTGCCAGACTCCTTTTTAGTTCTCTGAAAAAATGTGCTTCCTCTGTAACCAATTCAAAACTATAACTATCGCTTAATTCATGCTCTCTATTCTTCATCTTCTTTTAATCTTTGAAGGTTTCTTCTCACTTTGATGGCCTCTCTTTCAGTACACATTTCATATGTTGTGAGAATCCCATGCAGTTCATCCATTGCTAATTTATCGATTTCCTTCATTTATTCAATAGCAGAAAATTTGGCATCAAATATTAAGGGGAGTAACCTTAAAACTTTTTGTAAAATCATCAATTATTCAACCTTTTCAAGTCCTTTGATGGTGTTGACAATTTTATCCACATGAAGGAGATAGGCTACACCATTTTCATCATATTTCATTTTCAAACTCTCAATCTACCTTCTATGATTTTGGAGATTTTCTTCATTGCCTTCATATATATTTTGAAGTTTGTCCCAAATTTATTTTGTTGATTCATAATGCATAACCTTGACAAACTTTGATTTTGATAGTCCACATATGATAGGATTCATGGAATTTTTGTTGCATTCACTAGCTATATTTCCATCATAATCCATTGGGGGAGTTGTTGGAGATTTATAACCAATCACAAAAAATTTCCAAATGTCAAAGATTAGAGCCATTAAATAAGTTGACATCCTTATACTCCTGAAAGCATAGTTTCATAGTTTCTTCCATTGAAAAATGAGGCCTTTTTTTGGGATAAACATTCTTGACTAGCCATGTGTGTTTCTAAGATCTACCTTCCAATGGTTAGACTATTTCAAAAGGAACCTTCTGTAATGCCAATTTTCAAGAACAAACTTATACTAAGAGGGGGGTTGAATCAATATTAGACCATTTGTACTTATTTATAAATTCATGAACCATAATAAAACAATCAAATATGAGATCTATCAGCTATAGAACATGGAAAACAATATTTACATGGAAACCTTTTTGGGAGAAAACAACAAAACTTTGTTTTATAATTCTTTGTAGGTACCAACCTATTGTTACAAATATTTATAACATCAATCTACTATAAGCACCAATCCCCACTGGTAAAAACCTTGGTAGGCACCAACTTAGTCTTCCCAATCATCATAAAATCCAATCTACTATAGACACCAATCCTCATTATTAAGCACAAACTTAGTAAGATAGACCAATCTCTTTGTTTGTGTGGCACCAACCTACATATAAATTCTTCAAAAATGATCTACCATAAGTTTCAAATAACTTGTTTATGGCACTAAAACGCATTGATGTGCCAAGTGAAAGTTATGGTCACTTTCCCATAACTTGTTCATTTTTGGCCTCTTCCAAGATAAAATTTGTATAGCATGCCACATGTCCAAATATTTATATATGATTCTAAAATTTTTACCTGAGTCACTTTGGTATGTCTCAGATATTTGAAAAATTCACAATTGGATGTGCCCTAGGAAAAAATTATAGTGAAAATGCCATGATCACTCTTTTGAAACTTATTTTAAGACCATTCACAAACCATAAATTCCATAGGGTATATCTCCAAAAATATAGTGAACTAGAATATGAAATTTTTATCAAATATATTATCAGTTATTTTCTTAATATTCTCAAAATTTCACAGTTTGATTCTTCACAAAAAGGGAATTTGGGTATAGTATCAACACCTTTCATATGATATCCATTAGGCCTACCCAAGGGGTGTATATATACCACCTCAAATTGGCTATTTCAGCTAGGTCATGGGATCTTGTAGGTGGGATTTAAGTAGAACTCGTAAACCTCACTTCAAAAAATAACTTTTTATTTATTTTTTCAAATTTTAAAATGTTGTATGCAAATATAGTTCATAGGAACCGCGTATGTACGCATTTTTGTAGTGGGAAGAGTTGCATATGGATTTTGAAAAATAGTTTTTAAGATCAAGTTGATTCTACAAGGTAAAGGGAGTTGCATATGCCATGCAAGAGAATTTGGCCTACGAGAGTGTTGAAAGATGCTATAATAGATGCCCCCTAATGTATGAGGTAAGAAGGGGATTAATGGCCGAAATACATTAATTATAAGAAAGGAATCCTTATACATTAAGTATAAGTAGGACATCACCAGATTCCAGTCCAACAAATACTTGAGGAAGGAGTCAGAAAGAAAACTCATGTCTGAGGCGGGCATGACAATGCTCAGAGATAATAAAGCATGTCTACTGATCAAGTATAAAGTAGATCTATGATGTATACATAAGTGTAATAGTGATAATAAGAATACATAACGGAACATCAGATCATAGCCACGAAAAAACACAACAAAGCTATGTCTCAGTATCATGTAGGAGGATATATGTACAAAATATGTTATATAACTGATCCCCTCAAAAGTACCAAGTCATGTAGATGGAGTAGTGGTACTGCATAAAAATCGGGTGCAAACATATAGGATGTTGCCAAAAGAGTGTGCAACATATAAAGATGGAGGATGTCACTAGTAGAAAATTGAAGGAATTATTAAGTGGACTGAGATGCTGACACAACCTGAGGTCTTCATCAATTGCAAATGGTACATTTCTACACTATGGGAATAAATGATATGAATTCAAGCATGTAATAAATCATTTGATTATCGATCATTGATGTATATCATTAACAAACGGAAGACAACTCATTAATAATGATAATGAGTGTCAAGGTACCTCGGTACAAGCTAACAACTGTGAATAGATGTGTTGAAGTCAAACACTTGAAAGAATCTATCAATCAAGGGACATTAATGTATTCTCACTGTCGATCACAAAGGAGTCTGCAACTGATGACTTCAAACCCTAAGGTACTGAAAGAGAACTCGAGACCTTGTTCCCAGAGAAATGAGTTAGAGTCAATGGGAAAATATATGCTGGAAGGAAGGAATTAAGTCATCCCACATTAGCCAGTGCAAGTGTAACTCACATGCTAATAATTTGGAAGGACTCGGATGAATAAATATGAAGTAACCACCACCAATTACATTTTTGGTGTGGACAATATGTAGCTAACGCACGAAAGAAATCCTTTGAACCAACCAATAATGAAAGATGACATAGAGGCAGGGAATGATCTGGACTTATGCAGTAACACAACAAAATATAGATGTAAACATAAACATCAAGATGCAACAAAAATAAATCTTCATTTCATTAATATCAAAGAACTAAAAGATGCTTACAAACAGAATGGAAATAAACTAGCTCGGGCAATTGTAACTTATCTCTGAGAATAGATGTGGTGGCTACATGCCTTTGAACTGTATTACAATGAGGCTCAAGGGCCTTTTCATTATTAAATAATAAGGGGAAACCATAAACAACCAAAAACCTAATGCTAGGAGATGGAACACCAAGAGTTTGTGGACCTTGTTGGGGTTAGTTGGGCAACCAACTTCTCAGGGTCGTAACTTGGTCATATGATCTTCGGTTGGCACATAAGATACCTCGTTAAAAATGTCTATTTGAGTAATTATGTATTTGCGGCAAGGACTTCCTATGGCTATGGGCCTGCTGCAGACCACCAAAAAACATTGTTTAGGGGGTAAAAAAAGCTTTGGAAGTTCAAGACCCAAAAAACTACTAAAAATAGTAAATTGTGCTATAATCGATGAAACTGATGAAACCAACTGGAGCTATAGGTGGAATAGGCAGGTGGCCACTAATATCCACCTATATCAAGGAATCCACCAATAGGGTCAAATGGAAACCAAGGTATTGCATGAATCCCAATGTGTAATAATGTAAGCTGACATCGAACACAAGGGAAACCATTCAGTGAAAGGCCCATGATACTGATCGATCTTGAGCACAATGTTACTATCAATGATGTAAATAGGGCCAAGGTGCTACTCTGGGGCTCTCAGAGAAATTTTTCAGAGTCGAGAAGAGAAGGCCCATTATTAAGAAGTCAATGGGGACCTTCTTGATTAACATGAGTAAAGGACCAAATAACTGATGTGATAGTGAGAATAACTTGACAGTACGGGTATGGTCGACATAATTTAGTTAAGAGACACCGCAGAATGTTCAACACATAGGCTAACTTCCCTTGAACAAAAGCATGACACTTTTGTGACAGTTAAGGTTGCATAAAATGAAATTTTTATAAGTTTGTGATATAAGAGGCATCAAAAAACTCTCTCTATGATTAGAAGAGTAACCAACTGGAGGGGTACTAACTCTAAGACAAGGCTTTGGTTTTACCTAAAGTCAAACTAAGTCCAAACCTGATCAAGGGAAGAATCATATATTTTAAGTGCTTTATTCAAGGGCGACACAACTGACTCTTGTTGCCAACAATGATGAAGAAATTGTCCCATTCCCATTATTTTTTTGGAATATTTTTTTTTGTCTTTTTCATATTATAAAGCCTGAAAAAGAATTAAATAATGTCTATAGTATAATGGAGGGAACAAGTTTAAAAGGCAGACAAACTATTTCCTGAGATTGGAACATTCTTATGCTCATTGCAAGGTTACATATGTTGGTCATCAACACTCAGGGAGTGTTACCTCTAGGGTAAAAATGGTGTCAAGTTGTAAAGGCTTAATGAATGCATGGCTTGATATTGCAAAAAAATCATGGTCAGAAGTGGCTTATATAAGATTTATATGAGACTGGGTTAAGGCTAAAAGGGGTGTAAGTGGTCAATGTGCAATATAGTAGTGCAACTCAACAGATGGGAACCTCTAAGGTGCGCAGTCAGAATAAGAGCGAGGAACAAGAATGAGGCTTCAATGCAAAGTCATGATGAGACTGAAGAGGATTCCTGAGCCTAATAACAAAACTTTATCATATGTGCCAAGTGAAAACAAGGTACTATCTAGAGTGCCCATGATAAGGTAGGCTCTACCACTTAATTTATGTCACTTTTAAGTAGTTATTAGGATCAATGTTGCAACTTGATGGGGTCTATCCTAAGGTCAACACAAAAAAGGAAATTAATAATACACAATGTAGGTGGATAACCTAACGAATATGCTAGTATCGAGATCCAATATTTTTTAGAGCTGATCAACCATGAAAATACCTAAAGGATAAGTCATCCAAGTTTTGCAGACATAATTAGGAACACCAGGCAAGAAGTTAATACATCCCATTTATAAACTTTAGATAAAATATTTTGTTACAAAATACAAAAATTGAAAGTTCATACGTTGTATGTACAATATGGTACAAGGGACCACACAACCTCGCGGCTTACGTATAATAGTTCTTCGGGACAAGCCCCTTGTGATACTCAGGCTAAGGAATCCTTTGGTAACTAAAACTCATGGCTTCAAGTAGCTCCTCCTGTGAAGGATACTCAACATCCAAGAAATCATGAGAACTAGAAGGATCAAAAGAGGGAAGCAAGGGGTCCCATTCCCCCATAGGAGAAATCACTCGATCAACTGCTGGGATCAAATCCTGAGAAGGAAAATAAGAGTTCAAAGGACCCTTCACAAAATAAATTGAAGATTGACGATATAAGGCCACATAGTTCACTCATGGTGGCGCAGAGACTACTTGAACACTTGGAAGATACCAAGGAGTATTTTGAACTAAGTTCAAATTAGTATGGTTATTATCAGATGCAAGCTAATCAATAGTGACAATACTTCTTTTGAGAATAAAATACATCACTCAAAAGAGTAAAGACACTGCAACATTCATATCATAGACATAATCACGCCAAAGGAGCATACTAAAGTTTAAAGGACAATCAACCACCACCATATTGATTAAGACTATCTTCTCACCTATTGTGATAAGCAATTGAGGAGGAACACCGAAAGATTCACCATGTATTCTGTCATAGGCTAGTAATTGACTACCAGTTGTCAACAAGTTTGGAGAACCCAAATCTTTCCAAGCCAAGGAGGATATAATAGTTTTAGAGGATCCTTCATCCATTATGAATCGATAGACATTTATGGAATTAAGTCTAACCATTATTTGATAAGGTGCAGAAGAAGGAAGACAATGCTATACAAGTTTATCCCAATCAAAGGAAAAACTCCTAGAACTTGGAGGGGGTACACTCGAAGAGACCAAAATGCCTCCTAGTCCACAAGACTATGAACTAGAAATCAAGAAGACTCTATTGGTCGACACTTCTCCCCCCAAAAGAGGAGTGGTATTGGGGAAATATTGCTTTGGCTCGACCACTTCATCAACCAATGGTTGAGTAGGTTTTTGAGAAACCATAACAGGTTTAGGAGTAGAAGAACATTCAGGCTCAGACCACAACCTTTGTACCACCGATATCTCATGGCACAACTAAGTAAGATGATCCCCCTTATATAGCTTACAAGGGAACTTAGGTTTAAATATTCTATGCCTAAGTCTCTAATCAACATATATTCCCCCAACATCACTAGAAGTGGTTGATGGTGAGTCTCCAACATGAATTTTAGGGGTTAGTGACTCTTTCTCACGAGATATGGGATTTGTGCCCCCAACATGACTCACAAAAGTAGGTGATTCATCACCAAATTGACTCGCAGAGGTAGGTGACTCATTGCTAGTATGACTATCAACTACTAGACTAATTCCCTTGGCACGAATTTGTAGCAGTTGAAGGCCCATATCTAACATGACTTGTAGAGGTTGGTGATGATTCATGGAGAGAATTATTCTTCTTATTATTCCTCCTCTTTGTCTTATTTTTAGATTTCTTATTACAAGATGGATAAGAAAGAGGAAGCTCATATTTATCTAGAAAAGAATATGAACAATTAACGCCCATTTGATGCCCTTGAAATAAAGAATTCATCTAAGAAGCTCCAAGAACATTCAGAATATTCAGAGTGGACCACAACCAAACTAGTATTCCAACATTCAATCCAAGAATATTCAAAGTGTCCATCCAAGGGGAACCAATATTTCCAAAGAAATGAAAGGCACAAGGATCCCCTTTTGAAGGGGTCCCTTTGTCAGTATCCACAGGAACATTGGTCATACGCAACTTATGCACAGATCCTTCCCTTATGGGATTGTTAAAATGAATTTTCAAGGAAGAGAGATGCACAATCAAATATTTTCCCTTAAGGAGGCAACTCAACACTTTCAAGAGAAAGATAAAAAGCCTTTCAAGACTAGTGGAGTGGTTGGTTAGTTATTCAGGATCAAAGATCAAAAAGTGGCAAGACAAAATCCAGCTAAAGCCAACTAAATACAAAGAACAACAAGCACTCCACTATAAAGTCCTAAAGATACAGACAAGAAAACAACTTCTAAGTATTTCCACTCCAAGTGATTAAGAACGAACACTAAAATATGAGAAAGTGGATAAAGGGACCTTCTGAAAGCAATTTGGGATGATGAGGGTCAAAGTATTACTAGTGAAGTTATGAGAAATAACTATGTTGACCTCCAAACAATAGCCTTTGTCAATGCATGTACCCTCACTTTGTGGGGCACCCTCTAGAAGTACAATGAAAGTGATACAATGACTGTCTCAAGTACCATAGGCATTCCCCACCGCAATCACCTGTTTGGTCCCTAGGAAAGGAAACTAAGGTTACTATTTCATAAACAAAATTCAGGGGGAACAGACGTGGTCACGTAGTCAGACAATTAGGAGAGGTAGTATCTTTCTTTCCTTATCTTCTTACGTCCTCCTGCTTGACTCCTGTGTTAGAAGAGATTTCTCAGACAACCTATATGATACAAGTTTTCCACTCTTTAACCAACTTCTATACTTTAGATTAAGTGGCCTTGGAGAGTTTACTCTCCATAGACCTATTCCAAGACCCTAAATGCCCCATACTAGTTGATGTTCCTATGAAAAAAGAAAAAATTCTAGCTCATTTTAGTTTACATGTTCATTTTAGTGTATGTTATTTAGGACAAGGGATATGGAAGTGAAACTAATGATGTTCTGACACAAAAAAAAGAAATCAATAATAAGACCTAGGCTACATGCAAATGCAACTCTTATTTTTCTTAGTTGAAAGATATTTCTACACGGTTCTACAAGAATCTAACAAAGCAAAACATTTGCATTCCTTTTTTCAATAGGCACTCACACATTCAAAACCTAACAAAATGACTAAATTCTTGTTCTCAATTCATCTAATCCTATTGCACACTAGTATGCAAATGCAATATTCTGACACAATTCTAAAGAAAAGAAAATGTGACTAGCAAGATAATGGACAATTAAAGAGGCAGGAAGAAGCAAATTTCAAAGTTGATGGAACTTCCCAAAGCAAACAATGTTTGAATTTACCACAAAAACTTGCACGTTTGACAAAACTCAAAGATTACCAAGAAAGAAAACAAAAAGAAAAAAACAAGCAAATTATTATTATTTTTAATCAATTTTAATTCCAAATATTCAAAGAAAGAAGCAATTCAAGGACCTCAAAACCAAATAGGTGAAGTAAACTCAATTTTACCAAGAAAAAATTGCAAGCATAACAATTTAAAAATATTAGTGCAACAAGAGCATAAAACCCTCAAGAATTTGGCAAAGAAAGATGAAAGAGATTCAAAAGATCAGGAAAACCTCAAACAACTGAAATATTAGAGCTATAAAAGAACCTCAAACCCTTTCAAGATCAAACTTTAGGTCAGGAAACAAAGAGATAATTGGGTAATCAAGAGCTTTAAAATAAATATAAATATAAATATAAACGACCACATACTCCACAAAGAAGACCTGGAATGAAATTCCTCATACAATAGGCTTCACCAAATGAAAACCCTAGGTTGACACAATCTTTTCTTCACACAAATGAAAGATATCAAAAAGGATTGTTAACCAAAATATTTCAGACTTCAATAAGACTTCAAAACCATAAAGACACTTGATCAGTCCCTCAGAAGGCTCAGAACATGAAACTTTTTCATTTTTCAAACATAAACGCAATTTTTCAAATGAAATTTTGTGTATATACACAAAAGTGAGTGAAGAAACCTATGTATACATGACATGCAATAGATGCAACTCTGTATGTACATGACTATTCAAAAATGAAATCATGTATAAAAGGTAAAGTGAGGAAAATTAATAGAAGAAGCCAAGATCTAAAATATCAAGTAGAGAGGTCAAGTCAAACAAGATTACAAAAGACTGAAAAAATAGTAAAGTAACATACCAAAGACCCAGATCAATCAAAACAACCCTTTTAGGAAATACTTTAAAAGTATTCCCAGTAGAGTCACCAATTCTATTGGTGGGAAAAATTCCTGAGATCCAAGGTTGAAAGCTCCAAAAGAGTGGAATACAAAAACAATAAAGAACACTCATGCAAGCATGTCAAACATTCAAATTCACAAAATTTTGGATAGGAGACGTACTTGGGGGTCCTACGTTTGAGGTAGATCCCATAGGGTCCAAACCCTCTTCTTCCTCCAAAATGTGTAAACCTGCAAATACATTACAAAAGAATTGACAAATAATAGAAATCAAACTAAACACATATAGATATGTTAGATCATCATAAATAACATGATAAGTTAACATTCATAAGATGACAACATATTTTAGGAACAAGACATGAGCTTCTTTATTAATGAATAAGAATAAGTACATGAAAACTACAACATGATCCAAGCTAAAGTAACTGACAAAACCTTCCTTGGCATCCGTCCAGCCTGAGGCAACATAGAATTCCTCTATAATAAATGCAAAGGAGATGTTAGATAAGAGAACTGAACATCTTTGCAAGGAAACAAGGGTTTCCTATAGACTGGGAGTGCAGGAGGCATAGGAAAAATGCAGACTTGATCTAGGGGAATTGATACCTTTCATATGATATCCATTAGGCCTACCCAAGGGGTGTATATACACCACCTCAAATTGGCTATTTCAGTTAGGCCAAAAGCTCCTGTATGAAGGCTTTCGATAGAACCCATATACCCCACCCGAAAAAATATCTTTTTATTTATTTTTTAAACTCTTAAAATGTTGTATGCAGATATAGTTCATAAGAACCGCGTAGTACATGTTTATGTAGTGGGCAGTGTTGTGTATGGATTTTGAAAAACATTTTTTAAGATCAAGTCAAGTCTGCAAGGGAAAGGGAGCTGCCAAGGCCATACAAGAGCATCTGGTCTACAAGAGTGCTAAAAAACATTTATAGTGAAAATCCAAGATGACTTGTTTAGTGTGTAAATGACATTTTTACCCCTCCACACTTTCCTTCCAATACTTTCTCCTTTTATACTTTATCATGATCCTTCATGAAGAGACATGTTAATTCAAAAATACACGTCAATTAACTAATTAAATATTAATATCCCTTTTATTTCACTTTTCCAAATACTCAAAATACCACGAACTTCCTAAACTGGGGGTTTGAAATAACCCTATCACTTTCTTGACTTCTTTATATAAATTTACTTTACACATTTTTCACATAACTTCATTTTTTATTTTGACTTCACCATTTTCACAAGAACCCCACTTTTGATATACTCAGATACTTACAAATATATATAATATCAATATATAAACCCTTTGACATAAATGACACCAATTTTTTCAACACCCAAGTTGTAATTTAATCTACAAGTACAAGCCAACACTGTAATGGCCCCGGGTTAAAAGTTCATGTAATAAAGTTAATAAAGAAAAAATAAGACCAAAGTCATGGGACACGTATTCCAAGCTAAATGTTGGGAAAAACATCCAAGTGGGTGTTCATTTCGGTTTATTATGGCTAAGGAAATTGGCAAAGGCATTGAAAAAGGCAATGGAAAGGCAAAGAGGCATTAATTTCCATTTATTTGTGAAAATAGGAGAAAACAGAGTTGAAGGGTCACAAAGTTGCACGAGAGGAAAATTGAAGGAAAAATGAACGAAAATGAAGAAAATAGAGGCCTCAATGATTACAAGACTTATGAGGATCAGTTCATGGCTTTTGTCAGTTTTTGTGAGTTTGGATTTAGATTTGGTTTCAAAGAGAGAAGAACACCAAGAGGAGGAAACAAGCAAGCAAGGAAAGGAAGGGCAAGGAAGCAAAGGAAAGCAAGAGACAAGCAATGAAAAGTTGGATCAAGAAGCTTCAACAGGAAAAATTGCATGTAACTGGTTGCATGTGTGATTTCCTAGCTAGTTTATGAATGCAAGGTACATGCATGTGTGTATTTGGTTCTCTTGTTGTCATTGTCATGGGTTTTTCTAGGTGTGACAGTGGTTTCAACCTTTCCTTGTCATTTTTGGATAGCCATGGTGTAATGGGGTTCTTTCATTTGATTGAGATTTTGATTTCCAAATCGTTTTGGAACCGGGTGAGGTGGTCTCAGGAAAATTCCCATAGGGCCTAGGAATCCCTTAACCGATTTTGGCGAGATTGTGGTAAATCTTGAGGGTGGAAACAAGCAAATTCCTCAAGGTATTGGTAAAGAAATTCGGAGGCATCCAAGCTTGTTTTGGGCCTAGTAATCCCTTGACCGGATTTGGCGGGATTGTGGTAAAGCCTGAGGGTGGAGGTTGTTTAATTCGTGGGAAGCCATGGTTCTTTATATATTGGTTTGCATATGTGATCTCCTGACCAATTTGATAAGATTACGGGAGCATGAGGGTGGAGGTGGTTTAATCTCTGGGAAACTCTTGTTTCTCTTGTATTAAGTCTCACATTCATGCTTGGAATATGGCATGGGTGTGGTTCACTAAAAGAAATATTTGGTTCAGCCCAATCTATGGTTGGGTGGTACATGAAATTACTTGACTTGGTTGGCTTTTGCAGATGTTAATAAGAGAATCATATTTTCCTCTTGTATTTCATGAGTACTTGTACTCATTATTATATGGTTTTGATGGTTTTTCTATCATGGTTATTATTCTAGTTATACCGTGGTTATAAGCATGGTTCCATAATAGGTTTTAGTTGTGGCTCTTGACATGTTTTGATTAGTTGATGAATAGTTATTGAATGCATGAGCTAACATATGTTATTGCAACTATTGTGAGATGGAATTATACCTTCTTGATGATTTTCAGATAAGTATCATATCCCTATGTTTAGATATACATTCATGACCTATAGATTACATGTTCTCAATATGTTTTACGAAATGACTGACATGGTTAGGTCTGGTTAGGTCAAGCTGTTGATAAAATTTTGTATGAATGTCATTGTCTTGATGCTACTTATCATTCTAGAAAGTCTCAAAAAGTTTTGGGCAGTGGTATAGAGGCTGACTTGCAATGTAGGCTCATATATCAAGTCAACATGCTCCTAACTAGAAAAATTGGGTTGCAACTGCATGGATGTAGGCTTTTTCATGCGGTTGGAGGATTCCAACCACTTGGAGGCCTTGTTGTGGGTGCAGTTGAGGGCCCAGGGTAGAGAAGGAGGGGTTTAGCTCAGGGTTTTTCCACCTAGGATGCTTTCTCATCCTCTAAGTGTCCTATAGCCCCTGTAGGATGCTGTGAAATGTCATTTTGTTGTCAACAATCAACCCCACTTTCTTAACTGTACTTAGGAGTTTGAGTCATGTCATAATAGCTCTAAAATCATGTTTACCTTGGTGGGCTAGTTAAAGTGGGTAAATGTGGGAGGGGTGGTTACAGATTGGTATTAGAGCATGGTTCAAATACTTGGACTGAATTGTCATAATGTGTTTTTCATGCATGCATGTCAATGTCTATATGGTTTTTATGCATGAATTGTCATGGTTATGGTTATCATGCATGAGGTCATGGTATTAAGTTGGTATAATCATGCATGATGTTGGTATATTGATATGATTATGCATATACATGTATCGTTCTAATCTAGACTGATTTTGTAGATGAGACAATCTCCCCTGAACTTCACTGAGGTATTTTTATTATGTTTATATTTGGTTATATGACATGGTATGTTTGTAGGAGGAAGAAGATCAAATATGACTAGAAAAATGGTGGATTACAATTCACAAGACTCTCCTTAAAAATTATACGAGAATCCATGAGAGGGGTACTCTCCTTTTGAGAAGTTTAAAGGAAAAAATCAGAAGTTGCAAATCAGATAATGACAGAATCATTCAGTCATAGGAAAGGCTTGTCAAGGCACATGATAAACAAGTAGAGGTCAATGTAGTTATCCTTCAGAGTTTGTTAGAGTTTCAGATATAAGGATAGCCATGGATCAGTTATGGACAAGAGGACAAGACTAATGGGGCATATGGTAGCAGGTCTCATGGTGGGCATAAGTTGGAAAAAGATGACACGGTCAAAGATGGCAGGTTCTTGGATACACCCGATAGGAGAGGTAGTGGATATGGGTTCTATTCTAGTTTTGGTTCAAACAGGTTTCATGGTCATCATCACTATCATCCTTATAGGAGGAGTGACATGGAATATTTTCATGATGATTTCAAGAAATCCAAGCCACCTACATTTGATGGAGAGTTAAAGAAGTTGGAGGATGTAGAGGCATGGTTACTTGGGATGAAGAAGTTATTTGAGTTGCATGACTATATAGAGAACATGAAGGTCAGTGCAGTTATTTTCAGCCTCAAAAGGAAAGAAAACATATGGTGGTAAGATGTGAAGCATGTTAGAGACATCATGACAAAGGAGTTGAGTTGTCATGAATTGAAGAGACTCTTCAAGAAGAAATACTTGTTAGAGAGGTACTATAATGGAAAGGCAAAGGAGTTTTATGAGGTGAAGATGGGTTCGATGACATATGAGGAGTACACAACTAAGTTCTTGGAGTTGTTAAGGTATGTGTCATATATTAAGGATGAGAAGAAAAAGGTTCAAACATTTGTTAGTGGACTGCCATTAGCATTTAAGGATCAGATTGAGTATGATGAGCCTCGATCATTGGAAGAAGTCATTGGGAATTTGAAGCACTGCTATGAGAAATCAAAGCATAAGACTAAATCTAAGAAAGGATAGAAAGGGAATGACAAGACTAAAGATAAATGGGCACCATAGTGAACAAGACACTAGGATGCAGGTGAGAAGAAAAATGTTGCTCCTTACAAGAATTTTAATGCAGTTGAGAAGAGACATGGACCTCAGCTTGGAGAGTAAAAGAATAGAGATGATGGTAGAAGACAATTGAAATGTTGGTATGTGGTAAGGATCATATCAAGAAATATTTTCCATTGTATCTGGGTGGTAGGCCTCAGATCTATATTTCTTAGGAGGCATGGATAGTTGGGGATATTGGATAGAGAATTCCTCGAATCTATGCAACATTTGATAACAAACATGTAGTTCACCAAACATCTACTATTGAGATGGAAGGTAAGATTTTTGATTGAGTTGTTTCCATTTTGACTTACCCTGGATCTAATTATAGTTGTGTTAATCCTAACTTGGTCGATAAGTGTGGTTTGATAAAAGAAGTGCATGCAAAGTCTTGGTTGGTGTAGTTGGCTATAGGTATTAAGAAAATAGTTCATCATTGGGTAAGAGCTTGTGCATTTGAGCTAAATGGTATGCCTACATCAACACATTTGAATGTTCTTCCATTGGGATCATACAATATGCGTTTGGGTATGGATTGGTTGTATCTTCATAGGACTAAGGTGGATTGTTATGAGAAGGCTATTGAGTGGTGGGATGATGATAGAGAGAAGAGGATCTTACAAGGTAAGAAGAATCCCACATTGGTGAGAATGGTTATAGGTGTGCAAGATAAGCACAGTTGGAGGAAAGGATGTGTATTTTTTGCAATGCATGTTTCTAGTGATAAAGGTAATGATGTTGAGGATGTGGAAGTATTGAAGAGGTATCCATTTTTACAGTAGTTTTAGGATGTATTTCCAACAGATATTTTGGAGTTACCACCTCATAGGGAAGTAGTTTTTTCTATTGAGTTGGTACCATGAGTACCACCGACATCAAAGGAACCTTACAGGATGAACACTCCAGAGCTAGTGCAATTGAAGTTGCAGTTGAACGAAATGCTTGACAAGGGATACATTAGGTCAAGTGTATCACCTTGGGGTGCACCAATATCATTTTCAAAGAAGAAAGATGGTACTCTCAGGTTATGCATTGATTACATGTAGTTGAATAAGGTGACAATCAAGAACAAGTATCTATTGTCGAGGATCAATGACTTCTTTGATAGGTTGAAGGGAGCAGTGTTGTTCTCAAAGATTGATTTGAGATCAAGATATCATCAAGTACGCATCAAAGTCGAGGATCAATGACTTCTTTCCAGAAAAAGTATGGGCATTATGAGTTTGTTTTGGTTCCTTTTGGTTTGAATAATTCTCCAGCTACTTTCTTGTGTTTGATGAATAGTGTGTTGCATCCTTATCTAGAAACATTAGTGATTGTATTCATTGATGATACATTGATATATTCTAAGAATGAGGAAGAGCATGTTGAACACCTAGAAACAATAATGAGATTGCTAAGAGAGCATCAGTTGTATGCCAAGCTTAGTAAGTGCAGTTTATTGTAGTAGAGGTACATTACTTGGGACATGTTGTTTCCAAGGAAGGCATAGTAGTAGATCCGGAAAAGATCAGAGGTATCATGGAATGGGAAACTCCTAGGAATGTGGATGAGGTAAGATCATTCATAGGGTTAGCAGTTTATTACAAAAGGTTCATCAAGAAATTATCATGGATTTCCTATCCTATTACATCCTTGTAGAGAAAGGGAAATAAAATTGAATGAACAAAGGAATGTGCAGCCAATTTTTAGTAGTTGAAGCAGTTGCTTACAAATGGTCTAGTTCTAAATATTGTGGATCTAGATAAAGAGTTCATGGTGTGTACATATGCTTGTAAGTGAGGACTTGGTGGAGTCCTGATGTAGGAGGGAAAGGTGGTTTTCTACGTGCCAAGGAAACTAAATGAGCACTAGTAGAACTCTATGACGCATGATCTTGAGTTGGTAGCGATCATTCATGCATTAAAGATGTGGAGGCACTATTTTCTTGGCAGGAGGTTTGTCTTGATGAGTGATCATTGTGGATTGAGGTACTTGTTTGACAAACCTAATCTGAATTCTAGGCAAGCTAGATGGTTGTCCATTCTCAATGAGCTTGACATCAAGATCAAATACAACAAGGGAAAGGAGAACTGGGTTGCATATGCTCTTAGTAGAGGAGTGCGGGTAAATCACATAGCAGCTATGAGCTCATATGGGACAAATTTACAAGATCAAATATTATAGGTAGGACAACAAGATGACAGGTACAAGGAGCTTAGGCACATGTTACAACAACAGGGTATAGGTGAATAAGATGTGTATTGTCATCTCATGATAGATGGTTTGGTGAGATTTAGGAACAAGATCTATGCATTGGAAAACAAAAGAACTCCAGAAGCTTATCTTGAGGGAATTTCATGTTAATTTGTATTCAAGTCACCCAAGATATCAAAAGACATTAACAACTGTGAAGAAATTATACTACTAGCTAAATCTGAAGAAAGAGATAGCGAATTTCGATGCCAGGTGTTTGGATTGTCAACAAGTAAAATCAAAGTGCAAGCATATAGGTGGTATATTGCATCCAATTCTAATTCCAAAAGGGAAATGGGAGGTCATTTCCATGGATTTGACAATAGGTTTGCCGAGAATATTTATACAACATGATTCCATCATGGTTGTGATTGACAGGTTGACTAAGGTAGCTCACTTCATAGCGATTAAGTCTACTTATTCAGCCAATGAGGTAGCTCAGGAATTCATAAGGGAGATAGTGAGATTACATGATATTCCTAAGAATATCGTATCTGACAAAGATGACAAGTTCACTTCCAGATTTTGGAAGGAGTTATTTGCAATTTTGGGTACAAAGTTGGCCTTCAATACAACTTATCATCCGCAGACAGATGGACAGAAAAAGAGGCTCAACAAGATTCTAGAGGACATGTTGAGAATGTGTGTCATTCACTAGCAAAGGCGGTGGGAGGAGTATCTTCCATTAGTTGAGTTTTCTTACAACAATGGGTATCAAGAGTCACTTAGGATGAGTCGATTTGAGGTACTTTATAGGCAGAGTTGTAATACTACTATCAACTGGAGTGATCCAGTGAACATGATATTGATTGGACTAGACATGTTGGCATAGATGGAACAAGAAATCCAGGTTATCAAGAAGAATCTAAAGGTAACACGTGATAGACATAAGAGTTATGCAGACCAACACATGGTTTTTAAGGAGCTTCAGGTTGGGGAGCATGTGTATTTATGCATCAATCCCAAGAAGAGATCCTTGAGGATTGGGTCATGTGCTAAGTTGGAACCTATGTATTGCAGTCCTTTCGAGTGTTGAGAAATGGCAACAAGAAATTCTATTTTAATTTGTCCTTGAATTAAACTATGAATTAAATTCAAATTTTATTCTAATAACAAATTAAAATAGTTAAATTAAGTTTATTAAACTTAATTAGCTTAGGAAATTCGAGTTGGAAGTATTTATGTCGTCATGTGTATGTTATCCCTAATTTGTAGGAGTCCAATATGAGATAATTGTGAGTTGTAAAATAGAAGACCCAATTTCATGAGTCAATTCAGTTAAATTAGTTCTCAAACTAATTGAGATAACTAATAGTGAGTTAATTGTCAGTGGTGTCACTAATGAACTCCACCAGTGCTAATCTAGTTAATTGAATATTTACTCATCAGAAACTCATGCATGTTGATTCTGAGAAAGACCCTGTTGAGACTAGAGTGCAAGGACAGTGTGCTATTTGTTTTATATTTTTCTGAGTTACACTGATAGTGCATGTATTCAGGAACTGACCCTTGAGGGATTGCACAATTTTTAGAGGCTTTATGTCCCTTTAAATACAAGTTATCCTCCATAGGAATTATGCATTGGAATAGAGACTTGGAGATGTTGTGAAGAGGCCAAGCTTTGGCCTTGAGATTTCTTATGAATTGGAGATTGAATCTGCTTAGTGCTAGGATTTTTCTAGAGAGAACAAGCATTGTAATTTCATGTTGATTTTTCAGATTAATACAAAACAGATAGTGGGGTTTTGAGTTGTATCTTTCTCAGGATATTTATTGTGTTATGTGCCTTTGATTCTCTTCCTCTATTGATTATTTTTTTCTCAATGTTTATGGGCTTCCGTTGTAAAGAGTAGAAGTACATTCTTGTCTCTTTCTTTAGGAAATTGCATCAGCTTGTGAATCTACATGATTTATACATGGTATCGGAGCTGAGAACAATATAGTAGAGGATATTTCGAAGTTTTGAGTTTCTGGGTTATAGGTGAAAATCGAATTTGTAATACATACTTTAGGATCGGTAGATGGCATTCCATGGGTTGAGGCTTGAGTATGCCTTGGAAGGTAGCTTGAATTTCATAGTCTGGAGGGATAGGAAGGAGGATGTGCTAGAGGAAAATGGCTTGAAGGAATTTGTTGAAAAAGCAATTCCTAAGCCAACAGCTACCGATGCACAAAACATGGCCAAGTGGAAGAAGTGTTGGGTGAAGGAAAGGCGGATAATCCTTGACAGGGTTCGAGATCATATTGTCTTGAGTCTCCATTGAAAGGAAACCCCACATGCTATGTGAAAAACATTGATGGACTTGTATCAGAATAACAATGATCAAAGGAAGTTGGCATTGACAGATAAACTTTATAAAATCAAGATGGACAAAGCCGAGACAATTCCAAAATACTTGACCAAGTTCATTCAATGTCAGGACGAACTTGGAAGTGTTGGAATCATGGTTTCTGAAGAGGATATGGTGAGCCTTTCTCTTCTTGGACTCCCAAAGAGTTGGCATAATTATGAGGACTTTGTTAATGGTCGGGAGAAGCTTCTAGATTGGGAACGACTATGGTCATATTTGATGCAGGATGAGATTAGGAGGAACAAAAGGGATGACTCTTCATCAAAGACTGAGGATGAAGCGAACTGTGCCTTATCGATTAAGGTGAGGAAGGGGAAAGGTAAAATTTCCCATTCCAAAACAAATTCTTGTCATGGAGGTAAGAAGGACATTATGAAAGTGAAATTCTTTCATTGTCACAAGATGGGTCACTTTTCTACAAATTGTCCATTGAAGAAATACAAGGAGAAGTCCTTAGGAGGAGCGAAGGGTAAGGATTTGGCCTCCCAATTTGAATTAGAATTTCCCCTCATTGCATGCATGGTGTCTTCAATGATGGGAAGTGTCTGGTACTTAGACAGTGGAGCTTCATTCCACATGACTGGCAAAAAGGACTTATTCAATTAACTAGAGGAGAAAGATCTCAAGATGCATATCAAGATGGGTGATGACGGTAAGTATAGTGTTACTGGTGTGGGCACTATTACTTTTCATAGGAATCATGCAGCTCCACTCACCTTGAAAAATGTTATGCATGTACCTAGACTGACAAAGAAATTGGTATCCGTTGCCATGCTTGAGGATAGAGGCTATGATGTGATCTTTTCGAAAATAAAGGTGTTCCTTCAACACATAGCCACGGGTCAAGTAAAGAAGATAGGGATTTGAGTTCAGAATATCTATAAGATAGAGGTAGAGGATTGTGTTGCTTTGAGTTCACACGCGGAAAAGATGTTGAGCTGAGACGTCAGTGAGTTGTGGCACAGGCGATTGGGCCAATTTCATCATGCCACTTTAAATATTGCAGAAAATCTCTACTGGTCTTCCCAAAGGCATGCTTGAAAAAGTTGATACATGCAAGGGTTGTACTTTCGGAAAATACATGAAGTCTTCCTTTGGAGACAGAGACAGTCGAGCAAAGTCTATTCTTGAGAGAGTCTATTTAGATGTGTGTGGACCATTCTCAACAGTATCCATGGCCAAACACAGGTATTATGCTATATTTGTTGATGATTATTCTTGTAAATGCTAGGTATTTTTATGCAGAAAAAGGATCAAAATTTCACAAAGTTTTGTGAGTTCAAAGCATTGTTAGAGAAAGAGTCTGGAAAGAAGGTTAAAGCTCTACAAAGTGATGACGGTGGTGAGTATGTATCAAATGAGTTTAAGAACTTCTATGCAGCGGGAGGGATTAAACAAGAGTTGACGACACCCCATAACCCTCAATAGAATGGGGTTTCCAAGAGGAAGAACAGGAGCATAGTAGGGGCAACAAGGGAAATGTTGCATGATCAGGGCCTACCACTACACTTGTTGGTTGAGGCATGCAACACAATGGTTTATGTTCAAAACTATAGCCCACATCAGATATTTGAGATGAAGACACCAAAGGAGGCTTATTCCGGTAAGAGGCCAGATGTTGGTCACCTTAGGATTTTTGGGTCATCGGTTTATTGCCATGTGACCAAATATGCACAGAAGAATCTTGAGCCAACAACAGAGTTAGGGATCTTTGTGGGGTACACTAATACACCCCACAACTATCAGGTGTACATGTCGACTAGTCAAATGACAATGGTTCACAGGCATATCAGGTTTGTTGAGGATAAGGCCATGCGAGTATCCCTTGAGAGGGAGCTTGAGCTATATGTGGATGAGGAGCTTTTAGCTCCTAAGGTTTAGGAACCTAATATTGATGTGGAGTAGCCACATGCAGAGGTTTAGAGAGTGGAGACATTCACTGAGGCAAAGTCTTCCAGAGAGGGAAGAAGGCGCACTAGAGAGGCTGATAGATTGTTGGATGATGCACGAGAGAATGTGGGAGCACTCCCTTCTTAGTGTAGACAGAGGAGGTCACCAGATAGGTACACTGGATACATGGCACTTATGGGTGCATGTGTTGTGACAGAGCCATCTTCCTTTTAGGAAGTAGTGTAGTAGCCGGTTTGGGTTGATGCGATGGTGGAGGAGTATGACTCCATAGTTTGAAACAGTGTTTGGGATGTGATCCTGAGACTGTAGGACAAGTTAGTTGTGAGCTCCCATTGGCTTTACAAGGTAAAGAAAGCTGTAGATGGTAGTGTGGAGAAGCACAAGGCCAGATTTGTCGCCCATGGCTCTTGATAGGTAGAGGGGATTGATTATGATGAGACCTTTTCTCTTGTTGCAAGGTACTCGTCAATCTGATCTATTTTGGCACCATCAGAACAGACGGGTTCGAAGATTCATAAGATGGATGTGAAGACTACCTTCCTCATTGGCATGATTGAGGAAGAGGTGTACATAGAGAAACCCGAAGGCTTTGAAACCTTGGGTCATAAGTTGCATGTGTGCCGACTCAAGAGAGCATTATATGGGTTGAAGCAAGCAACCCGTGCTTGGTGCACCAAGATAGATAGCTACTTCACTAGGCTGGGCTTCACAAAGAGAAGCGGATGCGAACCTGTATCATAGTGGTGGAAGGTAAGTTGTTGATCATTGTAATTTGTGTAGATGATCTTATATTGACTGGTGATGAGAAGCTCATCAAATCTTGCAAGAAGGACCTTGCAAGAGAGTTTGAGATGAAGGACATGGGGCTCATGCATTACTTTATTAGCATGGAGGTATGGTAGGGAGATGGGGATTTATTTGTATCTCAGGGAAAGTATGCCAACGAGATGCTCAGGAGATTCTGCATGGAAAGCAGTAAGCCCAAGGAAACTCCTCTAGCTAGTAACTAGAGGAAGGGGGATGCTACTTCAGAGGAAGTAGTGGAAACTACTGTTTACAGGCAGCTTGTGGGTTCACTCATGTACTTGGTGAATGCACGACCAGATATGTGCTATGCAGTCAACCAACTTAGTCAAGAAATGGTTAGGCTTACCAAGCTATATTGGAAGGTGACAAGCATGCATTGAGATACCTTAGAGGCACTACTCAGTTTGGGTTATGGTACAGACGGACAGAGCGAGTGAATATTTAAGGCTTCATTGATGTAGATTGGGCAAGGAGTCCATTCGACAAGAAGAGCATATTAGGAGGGATCTTCAGTATTGGGTCAGCGACAGTTTCTTGGTACAACAGGAAATAGAGATCAGTTGCACTCAGTTTGGAAGAGGTAGAGTACATGGTTGGAAGTTAGGCAGTATGTGAGGCTATCTAGATGAGGAAGATCTTGGTTGGTTTGTTTGGTCAGCAGATGGATCCGACAATGATTTACTGTGATAATTATAGTTGTATCAAACACTCTAAAAAACCAGTTTTTCATGATCGGTCCAAGCATATTTGTTATGAAACCAACTCACAAAAAGATAGAAAAGATATATCAACGCCCTAGAAATTAGCCTCTTCGAGGGGGCAACCTCCTTTACATTACACAAATGATCAATTCTTGGATGATACAAATGACTAAACCTCATTTCTATATATAGGAGTCTAAGGGGTCATAATATAATCAAAGCCGACATAACAATAATAATATAAGGGCACAACAATAACAATAGTGGGCTTCTATGGGGCACACTAATAACAATATGGGGACAATAGGGGAACAATAATAACAATAAGGGATACAATGAGAATAGTAATGAGGGAATCATTAGTATTGTAGGGACCTAACATTCCCCTCTCCTTCAAAAAAGTTTTGTCCTCAATGCTTGAGTAGTTTTGGATGCTTCTGTATAAAATTCTCATCCTCCCATGTGGAATCTTTAGTGGGTAAGTTCTTCTACTTGATGAGATACTCCCGAATTGATCAATTTCGTAGTTGTCTAGTTCTTATTTCTGTGACTACTTCAGGTTCCAATATGATTTTTCCTTCCTTGTCAAGTTCTCGCAGTATTGTTTGAATTGGGAGCTTGTCACCTATAACCTTCTTTAAACATGAAACATGGAAAACTAGGTGCACTTGGGAAGTTGCAGGAAGCTTCAATTTGTATGCCATAGTACCAATCTTTTGCAACACCTTGTATGGACCATAATACTTTGGTGATAATTTATTATCCTTCTTAGCTTGCTTGAGGGACATTTGTTTATATGGCTATAGCTGTAGGAATACCCAATCACCTACATCAAAACTTCTTTCACTCCGATGTTGATTTGCTTCTTTTTTCATTCTATTTTGCGCTAAAGTGAGGTTATCCTTTAAGAGTTGGAGAACTTGTTGTTGATGCTCGATGTGATATTCCACTGCTTGAACCTTAGAATTTTCTCTTAAATATGATGTGATGGATGGTGGATGATATCCATAAAGTGCCATAAATGGGGTCATCTTTTCTGCAGTATGGAAGGAAGTGTTATACCACCATTCAACGAGAGGCAACCGTTTGACCCATTATGTCTGTTTATTAAAGACAAAGCAACGAAGATATCCTTCCAAATAATTTTTTACTATCTCAATTTTCACACCAGATTGAGGGTGATAAGATGAGCTATGAGCTCACTGAATACCGAGACAAGAAAATAATTATGTCCAAAAATTTCCAGTGAAAATAAGATCTCTATCGCTTACAATAATCTTTGGGTTTCCATGTAACTTTTAAATTGTTTCCATAAATGTAGTACAAATTGTACCAGCTTTAAATGGATGAGATAATGCACAAACGTGTGCATACTTGGTAAGTCTGTGAACTACCACAATTATGACACTCTTTCCTTTGGACTTGGGTAAACCTGTTATAAAATTCATTGAAACCTCCTCCTAACATTGGCTTGGAATGGATAAATGTTGTAATAGAATCGGGGTCTTAATTGTTTCAACTTTATTTTGTTGGCAAACCAAACATTCTGACACAAACTCTTGAATATCTGATTTAAGGTCACCCCGAAAGAATTCCTTCTTAACCCTGTGGTAAGTTTTTAAAAATCCTAAGTTCCCTCCTAAGGGAGAAGTGTGCAATTCCATAAGAATCTTTTGTTTGAGTTGGGAATTCTTACATAGATATAAGCGACCTTTGTACCATAATGAATCATTTTTCTAGATAAATGTATCATATGTACTGGGATCATGTTGTAACTTTTGAATGACTGCCCACATTTCTTCGTCATTCTTCCAATCCTCCCTTGCTTTGTTTATCCAATCCAGTTGGATAATAGAAATGGTGCAAAGAAATGCTTCCATATCCTCATCCTTTCTTAAGAGTGCATCTGCCACAACATTTTGATTCACTTTCTTGTAGATGATTTCAAAGTCATAACCCAACATCTTTGTGACCCATTTTTGCTGCTCTTCTGAAGATAATCTTTGTTCTAAAAAGTATTTAAGACTATCATGATCCATTTTTACCTTGAAGTGTCTTCCCATTAGGTAGGTTCGCCATTTCTTAAGTGCATGTAGTGTTGCCAACGTTTCCTTCTCACAAATATCTTTGTGTAAATACTTTCCTTTGATTAGACGACTTTTGAAAGCAATGGGTCTTTCTTCTTGCATTAAAACAACACCAATTCCATTTCTAGGGGCATCACATTCCACAATAAAGGGTTTTGTGAAGTCTGACGTAGATAAGATCGGTGCTTAGCAAATTGCCTCTTTAAGATGTTCAAAGGCCTTTGTTGCTTCTGGAGTCCATGAAAATGCATCTTTCTTCAATAATGTTGTTAGAGGTGCTACTATTCTCCCACAATTATTAACAAACTTGCGATAATACCATGTAAACCAAAGAAATCCTCGCAGATGCTTTATGGATGTGGGGATTTTCCATTCCTTAATGGATTTAATTTTGCTAGGGTCTACCTAAACACCTTCTTGAGATACAATATGACCCAGATATTCCACCTCTTGTATTCCAAAGAAACATTTGGATCCTTTTGCATATAATTGTTTCTCCTCCAATAGTTTGAGCACCTTGTCAACATGTTGAACATGATCCTTCCAAGACTTGCTGTAGATTAGTATATCATAAAAAATACTAACACAAATTTTCTAAGGAAGGGTTTGAAAATGGAATTCATCAAACCATGAAATGTAGAAGGTGAACTAGCAAGGCCAAAAGGCATGACCAAAAATTCATAATGACCCTCATGAGTTCTAAATGTTGTTTTCGGAATTTCTTCAGTCTTCATTCTAATTTGATGATATCCTGAACGAAGATCCAACTTGGTGAAGTCAATTGATCCATGCAATTCATTCAATAATTCATCAATAACAGGAATGGGAAATTTATCTTTAATAGTGAGCTTGTTGAGCTCCTTATAATTCAGACACATGCGCCATGATCCATCTTTCTTGTGCACCAATACTACTGGAGCAGAGAAAGAACTTTGACTAGGTTGAACTATACCAACCTCTAGCATTTCTGCAACCATACGTTCAATTTCACTCTTTTGGGAATAGGGATATTTGTAAGGCCTGATGTTTGGAGAAACACTTCCTGGAATCAAATGAATAGCATGATCATGATCATGAATAGGTGGTAGGCCTTTGGGAGTCTCAAATACCTTGGAATGATTGTCCAAGACTTTTTGGAGATTTGGAGAAAGAGATGATTTCGATGTGGGAACCTCTAGAGGACATAATTGTGTAATTATGCCTCGTTGTTCTCTCTTTAGAAGCTTTGTGATTCCGTTAGAGCTCATTATCTTTCCTGGTTACCCTGCAATACCCCTTAATTCAACTTCCTTTCATTCCGAAAAAAAATTATGAAACGTTCTTGAAAATTAAAAGCTATTGTACCCAAGGATTGTAGACATTGTACTCCTTGTACAACATCAGCACCACCATTGGAATGGAAAGCATTAGGCTATTCAATAAATATTTTCCCATGGATAGATTGATATTATGGCACTTTCTAGAGAAATTTATGGTTCTTCCACTTGCAACCATCGCTTGACACTCTGGTGATGGATATAGGAAGAAATTCAATTGCTTGGCTATCTTATAATGAATAAAATTATGGGTACTACCAGAATCAATCAAAACTATTACATTTTTCTTCTTTATATGTCCTTCTATCTTGATAGTTTGAGGAGTGGTAATTCCAGCTAATGCATTACAAGATATGGTTAGATACATTTCTTCTTTCTCTAGGGTTTGTTCCTATTGTATATCCTCTTCTTTTAACATTTCCTATTCCATTTCTTCCTCCTCTTCACAATCTGTGTAAAATAATTTCTTCTCAGCACACTTATGACCTTTAGTGTATTTTATATCAAAACTGTAACAAAGCCCTTTTGCTCTTTTTTCTTCCAATTTTTGTGGTGTCAACCTTGTAGGTTGTGGAAGGCTAGGGGAAACAACACTTCCATCTTTATAGTTGTGAGTGGTAGGCTTCCTGGTTGCCATAATTTTGCTTTCCATTTTCTTGCCAACCTAAATGCCTTCTCCAATGAATCAGGTTCTCAAAGGCAAACCTCATGTTGGATGTTATCCTTTAAAGTCCCTATGAACACATCAACCCTATGCTCCTCTGGAATATATTTTAACCTTATATTCAATTTTTGAAAGTCCTCAATGTGCTCCATCATTGAACCCTTTTGTTTGAGATTTATGAATTGGATAAAAAAGGTGTTTCTTTTTGTATCCTCATAATGTGTTATCATTTCTTCCATAAAAATTGCCCAAGTGACAATTTGTTTACAAACTGATTTGGTTCCAAATATAAAGTTGCAATGCATACCTTTTGTGTGTTTTTCACATTATGGAGATCAAAATATTGCCCCATCCATAGTATCCATGTTACGGGATCCTTTCCATCAAACTTCCTCATATTGATATTTGGAACATGGTGGGTCTTCAATCCAACACTAGAGTCTATGAAATCATGATTAACATTTCTTTAGTTCTCATCATGAGTTTCCTTTACTACCCTTTCACCATTAGTAAACATTTCTTGTAGCAACTTTGTCAAATATGTCTTCAATTCTTCCATTTTGCTTTCCATCTTAGTTTCCACGTCATTAATCTTACCTTCCATGTCTTTCTTTAAACCATCCATCTTAGCTTCCACATCATTCATCTTAGCTTCCATTCCTTTCTTTAAACCATCCATATTATCTTCCACGTCTTTCTTTAAACAATCCATCTTAGCTTCTGTTACTTTTTGTGAGAGTGAATTTTGTTGCACTTGGTCTCATAATTTTGATATATCATGCTGCATTTCTTCCTCTTCCTCATGAGTCACGCTAGATCTTTCAGGTTGATTACTAAGTGTTTCCATTTTCTTTCTTCGGGGAATCAATTAATGATAATTATGCTTCACTATTCCCTTTGAATTCCTTCAAACTAATTTTTCAAACCAAACTTACGCAAAATTTAAAAACAAACTACACACCTTTTTTCACTTTGTAGGAGCTCAATATTGAATCTGATGTATATATGAAATTTCGGATCTCCAAGGTCTTAAATTTTGAATTATGGTAGCCCTCAGAGTTATCTTTCCAACACCACCAGTCTTATCAAAATTAGATTCTCCAAGAAAGAGCTATGCCCAAACTCCTACGATGACTTGATTATACATTTTTTCAATAGATCGAACTTGTAAGAAGTGCCATGAAACACCGTTTCAACCTTTGGACCTGAAAACGATGAAAAGAAAACTATAGTCCATCCTCTTTCTGTAACTTCTTACGAAATTTCAATCTGATACTCAGAGAGAAATTTATGACGATTTTCCCAAGGTCACCTGTTTGGGATGTAATTCGAGAGCCTGCAAAATCCCTAACTTCCTTAGATCACATCTTAGAAAATATAGAGAGACAAGTTATGAAATTTAGACCCGAGGATCATCGAGATTTTGGCTCATATTGGTTTTTCTTTTAGCTTCTGAAATGTCCCAGACAAAATGTTATAGAGAAAATTCCATGATGACCTGTTTGGAGCGGCAAAACCCTAGAATCCAAAGCTCTGATACCAAATGTTATGAAACCAGCTCACAAAAAGATAGAAAAGATAGATCAAAGCCTTAGAAATTAGCCTCTTTGAGGGAGAAACATCCTTTACATTACACAAATGAAAAATTCTTGGATGATACAGATGACTAAACCTCCTTTCTATATATAGGAGTCAAAGGGGTCACAATATAATCAAAGTTGACATAACAATAATAATATAAGGGCACAACAATAACAATAGTGGGCTTCTATGGGGCACACTAATAACAATATGGGGACAATAGGGGCACAATAATAACAATAAGGGCTACAATGACAATAGTAATGAGGGAATCACTAGTATTGTAGGGACCTAACAATATTGATATCTGATATCATCATCTCAGAGATTGTGTATTGAGGCATATTACGTTGTTAGATTACATTCCACGGAGGAGCAATATGATGACATATTGAAAAAGGAATTGTCAAGATGTAAATTCGAGTTTCATAGAGATAAGATTGGGGTAGTTGATAATCCCTTTCTTGTTGAGAGGGAGTGTTGAGAAATGGTAAAAAGAAATTCCAGTTTAATTTTTCCTTCAATTAAATCGCGAATTAAATTCAAATTCTATTCTCATAGCAACTTAAAATAGTTAAATTAAGTTTATTAAACTTAATTAGCTTAGGAAATTCTAGTTGGAAGTCTTTCTGTCGTCATGTGTATGTTCTCCCTACTTTGTAGGAGTCTAGTATGAGTTAATTGTGAGTTGTAAAGTAGAAGAATCAGTTTCATGAGTCAATTTAGTTAAATTAGTTCTCAAACTGATTGAGAGAACTAATACTGAGTTAACTGTCAGTGGTGTCACTAATGAGCTCCACCAGTGCTAATCTAGTTAATTGAATATTTACTCATCAGAAACTCATGCATGTTGATTCTGAGAAAGACCCAGTTGAGACTAGAGTGTAGGGACATTGTGCTATTTGTTTTAGATTTTTTTGAGTTGCACTGATAGTGCATGCATTCAGGAACTGACCCTTGAGGGATTTCATAGTTTTTAGAGGTTTTATTTCCCTTTAAATACAAGCTATCCTCCATAGGAATTACACATTGGAATAGAAACTTGGAGATCTTGTGAAGAGGCTAAGCTTTGGCCTTGAGCTTGCTTATGAGTTGGAGATTGAATTTGTTGAGTGTTGAGATTGTTCTAGGGAGAACAAGCATTGTAATTTCATCTTGATTTTCCATATTAATACAAAATAGATAGTGGGTTTTTGAGCTTTGGCTTTCCCCTGATATTTATTGTGTTATGTGCCTTTGATTCTCTTCCTCTATTGATTATTGTTTGCTAGATTTTATGAGCTTACGTTGTAAAGAGTAGAAGTAGATTCTTATCTCTTACTTTAACAAATTACATTTTCTTGTGAATCTATAGGATTTTCTACATGGTATCAGAGATAAGAACAATATACTAGAAGAGATTTCAAAGTTTTTAGTTTCTAGGTTACAGGGGAAAATCGAATTTGCAATACATACTTCAGGATCGGCAGATGGTGTTCCATGGGTTGTGGCTTGAGTATGCCTTAGAAGGTAGCTCAAATTACATAGCCTAGAGGGACAATATGGAGGTTGTGCTAGAGGACAATGGCTTGAAGGAATTTGTTGAACAAGAAATTCCTAAGCAAGAAACTACTGATGCACAGAACTTGGCTGAGTGGAAGAAGTGTGTGGTGAAGGCAAGACGGATAATCCTTGATGGAGTTTGAGATCATATTGTCTCGAGTCTCCATCGAAAGGAAACCCCACATGCTATGTGGAAAACATTGACGAACTTGTATCAGAATAGCAATGATCAAAGGAAGTTGGCACTGAAGGATAAAATTCGTAAAATCAAGATGGAGAAAGGCAAGCTGATTCCAAAAGACTTGACCAAGTTCACTCAATGTCACAATGAACTTGGAAATGTTGGAATCACAGTTGCAAAGGAGGATATGATGAGCCTTGCTCTTCTTGGAGAGAACTAATAGTGACTTAACTATCAGTGGTGTCACTAATGAACTCCACCAGTGCTACTCTAGTTAACTGAATATTTACTCCTAAGAAACTCATGCATGTCGATTCTGAGAAAGACCTAGTTGAGACTAGAGTGCAGGGAGTATGTTATTTGTTTTAGATATTTCTAAGTTGCACTAATAGTGCATGCATTCAGGAACTGACCCTTGAGGGATTGCACAGTTTTTAGAGGCTTTATTTCCCTTTAAATACAAGCTATCTTCCATAGGAATTACACATTGGAATAGAGTCTCGGATAGCTTCTGAAGAGGCTAAGCTTTGGCCTTGAGCTTGCTTATGAGTTGGAGATTGAATTTCCTGAGTGCTGGAATTGTTCTAGAGAGAAAAACCATTGTAATTTCACCTTGATTTTACAGATTAATACAAAACAGATACTGGGGTTTTGAGCTTTGGCTTTCCCTAGATATTTATTGTGTTATGTGCCTTTGATTTTCTTCCTCTACTGATTATTGTTTTCTCAATGTTTATGGGCTTCCATTGTAAAGAGTAGAAGTAGATTCTTATCTCTTGCTTGCATTAGCTTATGAATCTACAGGATTTTCTACATCGAGATCCTTGAGAGGATTGGACCAGTGGCCTACAGACTTGCATTGTCGTTCACAGTGAAAGTCCATAACATTTTCCATATTTCATTGCTTAAAGATATGTGAAGGATGATGATCATGTGATTGACTGGTCTGTATTGCAGGTGGAACTAGAAGGAGAATTCTAGTCAAAACCTTAGTGCATATTGTATGGAAAACAACTCATCCTCCGAAATAGAGTAATCAAGCAAGTTAAATTGCAGTGGAAGAACTTTGGGCCTGATGAAGCTACATGGGAAATGGTTGATTAGATGTGAGCTATGTATCCTTCATTATTTGTCGGTTGAGGCAAATGAGTTTTGGTATATGTAAATATTTATGTATGGATGTTATTGTAAATACCACAATGAGCTATGTTATAAAGCTCTAATAAGCGCTATAGTTGTCATGTTGTCATGTTGTCATGTTTTTCATGTTGGTTTTTCTTTTTAGCAGGTTGTTCATTGTAAATAATGCATCTAGGTAAGTTATAAAGTGCTATGGGCAATATATTTTGGCTTTCAACGGTTTTTTTGGTCATAAGTGTCATAGAACACTGAGGATGGTGTTCCCGTAAGGGGGATGGGTTTGTTTACATCCCTGAGTTAAAATTTCATGTAATAAAGTTAATAAAGGAAAAATAAGACCAAGGTCATGGGACATGTATTCCAAGTTGAATGTTGAGAAAAACATCTTAGTGGGTGTTCATTTCGGTTTATTATGGCTAAGGAAATTGGAAAAAGCATTGGTACAGGAATTGAAAAGGAAAAGAGGCATTAATTGGCATTTATTTATGGAAATAAAAGAAAATAGGAGAAAAGGGAGATGTAGTGTCACATATTTTCACAACAAGAAAATTAAAGGAAAAATGAAGGAAATTGAAGAAAATAGAGGCCTCAATCATAAAAAGCCTTCTGAGAATTAGTTCATGGCTTTTTTCATCTTTTGTCAATTTGGCTTTGGATTTGGTTTCAGAGAGAGAAGAGCACCAAGAGGAGGAAACAATCAAGGAAGCAAATGAAGGACAAAGAAGCAAAGGAAAGCAAGGGACAAGCAAGGAAAAGTTGGATCAAGCAACTTCAACAGAAAAACTTGCAAGTAACAGGTTGCATGTGTAATTTCCTAGATGCTTTGTGAATGCATGGTACATGCATGTGTGTATTTGTTTCTCTTGTTGTCATTGGCATGGGTTTTTCCAAGTATGATAGTGATTTCATCCTTGCCTTGTCATTTTTGGATAGCCATGGTGTGATGGGGTTCTTTCATTCGGTTGAGATTTGGATTTCCAAATGGTTTTGAAACCGAGTGAGGTGGTCTCAGGAAAATTTCCATAGGGCCTAGGAATCCCTTGACCACCTTTGGCGGGATTGCTATAAATCTTGAGGGTGGAGACATGAAAATTCCTCAAGGTATTGGTGAAGAAATTTTGAGGCATCCAAGCTTGTTTTGGGCCTGGTAATCCCTCGATATGTTTTGGTAGGATTGTGGTAAAGCTTGAGGGTGAAGGTGGTTTAATATCCGAGAAGCCCTAGTTTTTTTATGTATTGGTTAGCTTATGTGATCTCTCGACCGATTTGGTGAGATCGCGGGAACATGGCGGTGGAGGTGGTTTAATCTCCGTGAATCCCTAGTTGTTCTTGTCTTGAGTCCCACATTCATGCTTGAAATATGGCATGGGGGTGATTGGATGAAAAAAAGATTTGGTTCATCCCAATTTATGGTGGGGTGGTACGTGGAAGTCCCTGACTTGGTTGGATTTTACATATGTTAATTTTTTGGCTAGATATCATGAGAAATAAATTCAATTTTAAGAGGAAATAGATTTTAGAGAAATTGATGATGCATATTACCTATAATTTTACTAGAACTATCAAGGATGATGGTAGTGTGAAATATAAAATTGTGCTTCCTTCTATCCTTTACCTTGCATAGTTCCTTATTCCAAAATAATGGTAGCGTGAAATATAAAATTGTACTTCCTTCTATCCTTTACCTTGCATAGTTCCTTATTCAAAATAATTTGTGAGATTTGTGGTTAAATTATGTATATATAAACTCTCCCTCTAAAATATACCTACGATTTCACCACCTTTTCATGCAATGCAAGGTGAAGTTTAACCCATTGAGTTGAATGGACTAGTAGGAAAATAATATAAGAGTGATGGAACTTAAAAAAAAAATGGAACTAACATTACTCATATAGTTACTATTCAAGATAAGAAAAAATATATTCCATTGTGTTTTAAACAATATCATGTGGGTATTCCAAATTGAGTTGGGGTGGATGCATTTGTAACATGAAACTAGTTTTAGATTGAATAGAAAGAGAGATTATTGTATATTTTTTGAAATTTTATTTGTATGCTTGAACGTTTCATATGGTGATGAAGGTTAGCTACTTGACCCTGTGTAAACCTATGGTGTTAATTCGAGCCGTTAATGCAATTTTAGAGCTTCAATTGCTCTTATCGTTTGGTTGGAGATTTTTTTTCTTTTATCAGGTTATTTTGAATGATATTATGCATGTATATGATGTGAATATGGTAGTATTCACCACTATTAACACCACTATTTTATTTTCATTGTAATCATATTATATTATTCCAGGAACCTTGAAAATCCCTACATCTTTTTTTTTTAATGCGAGAGTTTGCTTGGTCAAATAACTTAAGCTCTTGTAGCTGTTACATTATCGATGCGAATAAATTTTTATTGAGTGAATTTGTGCTCAAGCATATTAGCTTTGTGGCTCAGGGGAAACACTACATACGATGGCATTCATCATGTCTGTAGATATAGTTTGCTAGATGATAGCTGGACAAGCATAAGTGACATTATATTGCAACATTTTAGTGATGCATGGTAAATGTTGTCTCACATATATAATATAAATATTGCAACATTTTAGTGATGCATGGTAATGTGGGTCTCACATAATAATGTGTTATACTACAGATGAATGAAGCTATAATTGGTAGCAATTCATTTTTCAATGGTTTCCATTTAAATGAGAATTAGACCACCTTGTAATAAAAATTCCATTATGACTAGAATTTATGGCTATATGTTCAATTTTCTGATGTCATCTATATACCTATAGAACAATTGTAAAATGCTCTTCAATTCTAATTATTATGGCTTATTTTATTAAGAAAGGTGCAAATTTGGGGTGAAAATTCCACTTGCTTGTATTAAAGTTACCATTTTGAATAAAATAAACTAGTTGTAATATACATAAATGTCTTTTGGATTAATCACATCCTTAGGATTTGGTCGACGTTTCGATCCAACTAATATGGTTCATCCTCACGATTATTAAAAATTAGATTTAATTTAGTAATAAATTATTAAATAATCTAAATTGGTTGAAAAATACATGTTAAGAGTACTAATAATAGTAATATACTGTTAAGAAAATTAATCAGCGGAGTTAAGAATAATTTATTAATAAAAATAGTGTTTATTAAATAATAATAAAGCTATGAGTTATAAATACTAGAAAAAGTTGTTATGCAATATTAAATAATAATCAAGAATAGTTCTAACATAATCTCTATAAGAATGAATAAGGTGAGAATAGATTAAGAGCAGGGGTCAAAATAATATTAAAGGGATAGGAATTAATTAGTATGATAAATTTAGTTATAAAATAATGGTTAGGATAGGAATTAATTAGTATTATAAATTTAGTTATAATTTTTAATAAAATAAAAATAATAGTAAATAATAAATTTATTTACTTGTCTAACTAATCTCTAATGACTAGTTTTCATCAACTGAACTTGGGCCATGATGCATCCTTGCTATTTATACATGAAGATTGTATGATTTTTTCACCTTGTCCTGAGGATGAACCACATTAGTTGGTTCGAAACGTCGACCAAATCCTAATGATGTGATTAATTTGAAAGACATTTATCAACAATATGGATCACAAAATTCTCATATCTAACATAGTTGTAATATGTTAAATTTTGATGGGGCGGGACCTGAGGCGAATGGAAACTAGGCGATCGACGGGCTAGGGTTTGCAGGTGGAATAGCAGGGAGAGCTGGAAGAAGCGAGCGCAGGGGAAAAGAGCAGGGGAAGTCGGGGCGGAGCGGAGGGAATAACAAGAAACCCCGCGCAGGAGCGTAAATTTCTCAAGCAGCTGGTGCTGAGGGCAAAAATGGAAAACCGACAAGGGAGGGGAGAGATCCCCTCCTATAAAAACATAGTTGCAGGAGAGGCAAGCGGCAGCGGCATCCAGAATGAGGCCAGGGAGAATAATAAAGAAGCACCAGTGATGGGCAAGTCGTGGAAAATGAAGACCGGAGGAAAGTGCTTACCTAGGGCACGGAAGAAACCCAGATACGTCATACCCAACAACAAGCTGGAGGAGTACAACAGTTATATGAAAGATCATGCACTAATCTGCAAGTTCGTAGGGTATTGGCCTACTGAAAAAGAACTATACAGGTGGATTTACCAAAGGTGGAGACCAAAAGGGCATGTAGAGTTAAAACTGGGAGCAAAAGGGTTTTTTACAGCAATATTTGTGAATCTGGGGGATAAAGAAAGGGTTTTTGAGGAAGGGCCATATTTCATGAACAATGCAGGACTGTTCATGAAATACTGGGAAGAAAGATACAATCCTAACAATGAAAAGATGTTGGAAGCCCCGATCTGGGTCAGATTGTTTGGATTACCAGTGGAATTTTGGGACCCTGAGATTATGGAAGGGATAGGTAACACGATCGGTGCCTTTGTCAAGGTAGCGGAAGCAACGAAGAAAGGCAAGTATACATCTTATGCAAGATTGTGTGTATACATGAATATAGCTGAACCTCTGCCGGAATACATAGAACTGGAATACCATGATGAAGTTTGGCAACAACCATTAGATTATGAGCATATCCCCTTTAGATGCAGAAGATGTCATGAGTATGGTCACCTATATAGACAATGCCCTTTAAACAAGGAGGAAGAATACACAAGGAAAAGAGAAGAACAACAAAGGGAAGCAGAGAGAACCGAGGAGACAGACAAGGGTTTCCAACAGGTTACCAGAAAGAAGAAAGCAGGTAAAGAAGGAATAAGAGCGCAGACACAAACGGAATCACGGAGCATTGAAAGTCAGAACAAGTTCAAAATCCTCCAGGAAAACAGCGAAGAGGGCGAGGACAAAGTGGTAGAGGAAGAAGATCCAGAAAATGAACCCATGGAAATAATCAAGGAAACCAGAGAAAAAGATACAGGACCAAGAGAAATGAATGAAAGGCAAACAGCTGAAAAGATAGAAATACTAACGGACCAAACCCAAATGGAGACGGAAAGTCAAAAAGAAAAAGAGGCAGAGGAAGAAAGAATTATGAGACAATTAATTCAGGAATGGAAAAACTTGGATGAAAGATTCATACCAGACAGCCAAAAACAACTATATAAGGAGGCTTTTCAAAAATATAAAGAAAGGAATGGGGAGAATATGGAAAAACAGGATTCCACATCAGGAGAACAGGAAAAAGGTCAGATTGGAATAGGCGGGGCTGGCAAAAGCAGCAGGAAAAGAGGGAGGAAAACAATGAATGAAACGATTCAAACAGTTGGCGAAATATTGATAAACTCAGGTAAAGTGATACCTCTGTCCGAGGTATTTTTCCACTCCTCCAAGAGTTTAAAATGATTATTATCAGCTGGAATATTAGGGGTCTGAATAGTAAGGGTAAGCAGAGATATATGAAAGAGAAATTAAAAAAAGACAGGCCAAGCATCATGATCCTACAAGAGACAAAGATCACCATGCAGCAGATGGAAGGAATAATAAAAAATAGTAAACTCCAATACGAAGTCATGGGACAGGATGCAATCGGTTCAGCGGGAGGCATTGCAATATTGTGGAACCCAAACGAGATAATTTTTGAGAGTTGGACCAGTATGACCAGAATCCTTACAGGCATGGGAAGAATAGCGGGGACGAAGGAAAGGGTCATCATCTCAGGGGTGTATGGACCTCATACTCCGGGAGACAGAGAAAACTTCATTAAAAATTTGCAAGCAACTCGAAGACTACACCCGGAGACAGCATGGATTGTAGGAGGAGATTTCAATGTAATCCGGTCCCTAAAAGAGAAAAAGGGAGGTATAAGGAAAACAGACCAATATATGGAAATGTTCAATGATATGATAGATGGTCTGAGGCTGGTTGATTTACCAACTATCAATGGAGTCTACACATGGAACAATAGGAGAGGGGGAAAGAATCAGATAGCATCCAGATTAGATCGGTTCTTAGTATCAGAAACAATTATGAACAGAGATGTATTCATAGAAGCAAATATCATGCCATCTCTTGGCTCTGATCACTGGCCGATCAGACTGGAAGTGGATATTAAGGCTAATCTTGGCAAGAAGCCCTTCAGATTTGAAGCTTTTTGGCTTAGACACCCGGAATTCTTAGAAAAAATGGAAGAATGGTGGTCGCAAAGCACAGTACAAGGAAAAGGAAAAATGCACACCTTCAAACTTAAACTTAAGGAACTAAAAGGAAGGATAAAGAAATGGAATAAGGAAGAATTTGGAAATATCATGGAGGAAAAGCAGAAGCTGGAAGAAGAAATGGAAGCTTTGCAACAAAGGATAATAAATGAAGGGAGAACATAGGAAAGCAGCAGAAAAGAAGGGATAATTTTAGGAAAGCTGGAGGAGAGGAGAAAGCAGGAAGAAGTCTTATGGAGACAGAAATCTAGAATAAAATGGCTCAGGGAGGGGGAAAGGAACACTAGATTTTTTCATCAAGCAATGGTACAACACAGGTAAAGGAACAGAATATTTTCTATCAAAAACGAGAGTGGAGAGAGGATTGTTGATCAAGAAGGGATTGAAAAAGTGTTGATGAAATATCACAAAGGAATATTGACTGAACCTCAAATAGACAGGTCTGAAGCTATAAAGGAAGTTTGCACGACAATTCCCAGGGTTGTAACTGAAGACCAGAATAGAGCCCTAATGAGAGCAGCTAGTTTGGAAGAGGTGGAGGAAGTAGTGATGAGCATGAAGAAGGGAACAGCGCCAGGACCGGACGGCTTTACGGTCGATTTCTATCAAGCGGGCTGGCACTTTATGGGAAAGGAAATTCTGGATTTGATAGAAGAATCTCGTATAAACCAAAAGGTATGGCCAGCTCTTAACTCCACTTTTTTCACTTTGATTCCTAAAAACGATAATTCAGAGGATGCTAAGGGATTTAGACCCATTTCCCTATGTAATGTTATCTACAAAATAATTGCATCTCTGATGGCCAAAAGACTGAAACCCCTGTTAGACAGTCTGATATCTCCTGAACAAACCGGTTTCGTAGAAGGTAGACAAATTCTAGATGGTCTAGTGGTCACTCAAGAAGTAATTCATTCTCTGAAGGCAAAGAAGCAAAAAGGAATGATGATTAAATTAGACTTGTCGAAAGCTTATGATAGAATCAATTGGCAATACTTGGAAGAAATTTTGGGAAGTTTCGGTTTTGGGAATAGGTGGATAAAGTGGGTTCACAGTCTTATATCAACTCCAAACTTCTCAATATTAGTCAATGGAACCCCCTCGAAAACCTTTAAGGCTTCTAGAGGAATAAGACAAGGCGATCCCCTATCGCCTTTCCTCTTTATTCTTGCAGCAGAAGGTCTGGGCAGATACCTTAAAAAAGAAAGAGCAGCAAATAAAATCAAAGGGCTAAGACTATGGGGTAATGAATTGCCAATAACCCATCAGCAATTCGTTGATGATATCATGTTATTTGGGGAACCAACCGTAAAAGAAGTGAGAAGTCTGAAGAAGGTCTTGGACTTATTTGCGGAAGCATCTGGGATGGAAATCAATAAGGAAAAATCTTGCACCTTTATATTCAATACCATAGAGTCAGTTAAAAGACACTTAACCAGGATGCTAGGTTTTAAGCAAGGGGAACTCCCAACGAAATACTTGGGAAACGTATTGGATTTCAACTCTAAAAGAAAGAAAAACTGGCAAGGAGTCCTAGAGAAATTAAAAAACATAGTGGCTAACTGGGCCTTCAGAACCCTAAACATTGCTGGAAGGATTGTTCTAGTGAAATCAGTGCTGCAGGCAATCCCCATATATCCACTATCGATTATGGCAATGCCTCAAGGGGTTTGCACTAAGATCAGAGAAATCCTGAGGAGTTTCATATGGGGAGGTTCGTCCCAACAGAAGAAGTGGGCCTTAGTATCATGGAAACATCTGACGAAACGAAAGGAGGAGGGAGGCTTGGGTCTGCGCGATCCGGATAAACTCAACAAGGTGCTCGGTGCAAAACTTTGGTGGCGATGGCTGAGAGGGGGCAACGACCTATGGAAGCAACTATGGAGGCACAAGTACAATATGCCAGATACTACGGAGAGTATTTACCGAATGCAGGAAACCCCGAAGGGCTCGGCAATCTGGGATTTAGCCCGTCAAAATCAAGATATAGTAGATAAGAACGTTTTCTGGGAAATTAGAGGAGGAGGGGAGGCCAAATTCTGGGATGAGAAATGGCAACAAAGGGGGAAAATGAGCAGAATACAAAAAATCCAGAACATACAGGATAAGATAGGAGACAACCGTATATACGTCAAAGACTATTGGAAAGAAAACGAACTGGATGGAATATGGCGGAAATGGACAACACCAGAGGAATGGGGCATTGAGATAAATCAAGAACAACAGGAAGCGTTCATGGAAGAGGTAGAGTCCAGGAAAGTAAAAGCGCGAATGGGTAGGGATATCCTCAGATGGGGGAAGTCAATGAAAGGATCCTTTACGGTCAAGGAGGCATACTATCTGGCAGACCAACAGGGAACCACTGAAGAAAACCAAGACTGGAAGGTCATCTGGGGCAAAAACTGGTGGCCGAAAATTACCCTTTTCGCATGGTTAGTAGCTAAGGACAAGATCCTGACGTGGGATAAACTACAAAAGAAAGGTTTCAGTGGGCCTTCAAAATGCTATTTGTGTAATAAGGAAGCGGAAACTCAAGAACACCTGCTAATCAAGTGTGTATATGCCAGGGACCTATGGATGGAAACCGGGAAACTATTCCAGAAACCTGAGAGGTCTCCGAGAGAAACAAAGGAAGTGATTTTCCACTGGCAGAAAGAAAAATTTCAATGTAAAGTAATCCGAAAGGCCTGGGATCTCATTGCCGGTTTTGTGATTTGGATGGTATGGAAAGAAAGGAACCGCAGAGTTTTCCAAGACAAATCTAAAAACACGGTAACAATATGGAACAGAGTAGTGAACCTAACTAGAGAATCAATTCTGGTAGAGAAGTGGGATGCGGAAGACTAGAAAGCAGATCAGGGAGAGGAGCAAATTCTAAAGAACCTAAATTTGAATTATGAAATGGTGCATAACAAAAAAATTGATAGATTTAGTACGAGACCTCCAAGCTATGACAAGTTTGCATACCCCAAAGACAACTTTACGAAGTTAAACTTTGATGGGGCATCGAAGGGGAACCCAGGTAATGCCGGATTCGGAGGAATCTTCTGAGACAGCCAGAGAAACACCAGATGGATCTATGCAGAGTGGGGTGGCGAGATGACAAATAATGAGGCCGAATTATGGGCGATTCACCAAGGTTTGAGAATTGCGATTCGAAACGGCTATAGAAACCTGGAAATAGAAGGAGATTCTCAGATGGCAATTGAAATCCTAAAGAAACTGAATAACGGGAAGAACTGGGAGTATGTCACCAATAGTTGGTGAACGGCAGGGATCGTTCAAGAAATAGTGGATCTTCTTAAAAGAATTGACTATAAAATCTTCAATCATGTGAAAAGGAGTGGAAATCGAGCGGCAGATTTCCTTGCAAATTGGGGTTGCAAGGTTCGAAATGGCAAGATTGACAATCAGTGGAGCACATTGCGGCCCAACAGAGAGTGGGAGGAATTGGCCAGTATTATTAATTATGACCATGAACAAGCAACGAATGAAAATAATGAGCAAGCAACGAACGAGAATCATAGCATTCGTGCGACGGGCAGGTGAGATGGATCGGCAAGCCCAGACATTTAATGAATGTCAGATAAGGCGAAGAAAGGATATAATGGACAGGCATGCTGGAGTACAGCAGAAGTGTGCGACGACAAGAATGAAGAAACCACCTTGCAGCAAAACAATTAACGCAGTTGATCGGAGAGGAGGAAAAAGAGGTATGTCAGAATCCATAAATGGAAATGAGGGAAGACGGATAATTGATAGGAAAGGCAGAGGGCAAAGCAACAGGTGGCAGCGGAAGGCCAAGTTGACAGGTAAGTGGATTAGAGTAAGAAGGATTATAAATGGGCGGCAACAAAGGATTCGACAACGAGAAAATTGCTTAGGAACTCAGAGAGCGAGGAGAGGAAAGGTGGTGGAGAGCTGTTACAAAGCGAGGTTGCGCCGAAAACCTACTGAGATTGCCATGGAAACCAGGAAGAGAGCAAGGGTAGCAGAAGAAATGGAAGCCGAGGTACGCAAAGAAAGGGACAGAAAAGGCAAAGCGGCAGCGAAGGAAGAGACAGCTGAGGATATATATGAAATTTATGATGATTCTGAGGAGGAAGAGGATTGGCGAGATAAGTGCAGGCAGGATAAGGAGCGAAGCCGAACTGTAGAAGGCTGGGAGAACCAGTAAACCAGCGACGAGCAGCTAGGACAACGAGGAGGAAGGGTAAGGCAGAGTGGCAGACAGAGGGGAAGCAGACGTGCGGGAAGCGGGATGGAACCGAGCAGCACGAGAGGCAGAGGAACGAGCAGATACCGAGGAGAAAGGGGAGGACGACGAGGGCAGAGGGGGAGACTGGGCAAAAAGACAAGCCGGTCGCTGGATAGGAAAATTCAGCAAGCAGAGAAGGCATATAACTAGAACACGAACCCCAGAATTAGAAGAATTATTCAGAATATGGAGGAAGACGCCATTCAAGATCAGTCCGACTCCGAGATGGAGGAATGGGAGTTCCTTCTCCACGACCCTGGTAACACTAGGGGTAGAATGTCCTTATTTAAACAGTCCTTACATATATACTGGGTGATGAAAAGATTGCTGGCTAAAGCTCTGGAGCAAGCTGCAACAGAGATGGCTGAACTTGCGCAAGGAGTTCCCAACCTGAGGAGGGAGCTCAGAATTATTCAGATTACCTTGGAGATGCAGGAGAAGAAGCTGGAGGAGATCCAGCAATTGATAAAGGAAGGAAATCAGAATGCAAACAAGGAGACTACCCAGCGTCCAGAGGCAGAAGCTGATTAATTATAGATATGTATTAATTTTGATGAAAGTGCATAGTGTAGATAATTTCAGTCTGTTTCAAGTATTAGATGTAGAAAATTGTTATATGCAAGCAAGTAGGATTAGAAACCTGTAAGACTGTTTAGTGTATTTAGCTTGGATACTCAGACTATGGATCTTTTATTTCTGGTCGGCTATTAAGAACTTTAGGTGGCTTAAATACTCGGTTTCCCCAAGAGGGCGAGTTGAGGGCAACCTTATTTTTGATGTGTATTTTGATTTGAAGTAATAGAAAAAAGAGAGCAACACCTTAGCCTACAAAAAAAAAAAATGTTAAATTTTGATACTATTTTCATCTAAACACACAATGTAAGATTTAAGGCAAGCCAAGAGTCAAGGGTTTGTAAGAGTAGCTAATAGAGATTCAAGTAGTAATATTTATAGGAACCTAATTGGAGAGAATCATGTCCTTACTCTACTGATAAATCCCCCCAAATGAAAGTATATTTTTGTAGAAAGAAAAAATGTGACTTATTTTGTACATAAAACAATGAATGTAGTTTCCCCCATGAATCATGGGAAGCTACTACCAACCACATTCTAATGAACATGATAGAGGCATAAAGACATGGGCCATGATATAAAAATCAACTTTATAGGGCAAGATGAAAACTTAATGCAAGAAGTTAAGAAAATAGGCTAAAATTTGATTTCAAACCACATTATAATTCAAAACTTGTAGGAAGGTGGGTGTTGCAAGGGTAACTAAGAATGAAAGTGTGCACAAATATATATGAATTGTACAACAAGGAATATAAGGTAAACTAATTAGGTGGAATGTTGGCATTATGATGCATGTGTTGTCCTTAATGGAAACTCACTTGTATATGGTAACTAGATGAATCTACATGACAGATATCAGAGGTGACAGAATGATGGAACACAAAGATATCAGAGGTGACATAATGATGGAACACAAAGATATCAAAGGTGACAGAATGATGGAACAAAATAATGGTTAAAGGTTTGATACATGAATATTGTGTTAGTGTTGTCCTTGATAGACAACCTATTTGATGAATGTACTACTTGATAAAGGTATAAACAGGATGTGGCAAAATGCATGGCAGTTGTGTTTACAGATGTGACAAATGCAAGGCAGTTCAGAGGAATCAGTTCAGAAGTGATATATAATGGGAATTCACATTGTAATAGGTCAATTCAGAGGTAACAGAGTAATGGCATAGAAGAATAGGATGATGGAACAAAGGATTACAGATCATAATCAAGCAATTGAAGAAAAAGAATGTTTTAAGTTGTACTAAGTTGTATACGCTGGTTCACCTAGTCCAAGTAACGTATACAAGTGGGTTCACAAAAAAAAAAAAGCGTATACATATGAACGCACTTTCACAAGAGGAAAAGCGCATATGGGATGGGAAATTAAGGTTAAAGAATACCAAGGGTCCATACCATGGTATTAGCACACAATATTGAGCAAAATAATGATTACTTGATCCTGTCTAAGAATACCACAGGTTCTAAGTGTTGTTTTGGTCCGAGGTATTGAAAAAGGCTCTAAGTATATAAGGAGGAGAATATCAAAGGACTAAGTGTGCAAGTAATGAATATCTTATGAAGAGTTAGATCAAAAGCAAATATGCATGTTATGGGTTTCTGATGCTTTGCTTGATTTGAACTAAGTATGCACCTGAGTGTTTGATGATGGATGAGATCTAATCATGGATTAGGATCATAAGACCTGAAATGACTTATAATTATGTGATAGGCTAGATCTGAGTGCTAACAAATGTTTTGTCCTTTAAATGCTATGAGGTATATCTAAAGTCTGGAATAGATACGAAGTTATAAGTTATTATTTGCAGATCTATACGTTGGTTTGCCTTGGTGAAGGCACGTATACATGCTGGTTTGACACTTCGAAGTAGCGTACGCAGAAGAAAATTTTGTTGTCTGATATATCTGATCAGTGTTGTTGTTTTACTATTGTTTGTTAATGATGTCTTCTCTAGATCTGAAAGTAAAATCAATTGTATAAGGAGATTGAGGGTGGTTGATTGATTGATTGAGTTAGAAGGGTGATATTTGCTGCTATTTGTTTAGAACTCTGTCATATGACAGTAGATCTTCATAATGTCTTTTTGCAGTACATTTTATGCTTCAAAAGTTGTATGATTCAGTATATTTAGAGGTATATGTAGGTTGGGTTACAAAAAGTAGGGTATACATGCAGGTTGACTTCATTGAAGTAGCATATACATTCTGACATATGAATTTTGAGGTTGCAGTTGGTTCTTGTTGGTGATGCAGTGTTCTGGGTTCAATTATGTTTTCTGGTTACAATGATCCGACTGTTCCAGTTGATTGGTTGAATTTTGATTAAGTGTCAGTTGATTGGGTTCTTGATTGAATGGTTGATTCAGTTATTGATGATTAGGCGATTCAGTTATGTTTGAGGTTTCAGTGATTATTTGATTCAGTTGTGTCAGAAGTTTCAATGATTTGTTGATTCAGAAAGTGATGATTGGGTTTCAGTGATTGGTTGATACAATTGTATTTGATGGTTGTATTGCAGTGGTGATTGATTATGAACTTCTATGTTACTGATGGGTACAGTATGAAAATTTGATAAAACGTGGCCTACATATTTTGTTGTTGTGTACCAGGAGTATCCAGTCTAAAAATTAATGAAACGTGGTCCATGGAGAACAAGATAAGGTTGTAGCCTTCTGTAGGCCGACGCCTATGTACTGGTAAACATATCAACTAGTACAAGAGCTAGGGGGTTGTAGCTCCCTTCCAATAGAAGCTGGAGAACAAGAGAAGGTTATAGCATTCTGCAGGTGGGTGCCTGCATACTGGTATGATTCTGCGCTAGTATAATATTGTAAACAACTTTTTATATTAAAAAGAAGATAGAGACAGCAACAACATGTGGTTTTCTCCCGCATTGGGTTTCCACCTTAAATCTTGGTGTTCATGTGTGTTTCTTATGTGCGATGGTTTATTTATTATAGAACATGGTTAATATTTATCTAATGGTTAATAAAGTACTAATGCACTAGATGAAGACAAATAGATGATGGATTAACTCAATTGTAAGTTCATTGGATATACACTAGTTGTCTTAAGAATAGTCACATGCACATGCAGGTTTGATTCAGTAAAGTTATGTATCGAAATATGAAGATGAAATGTAAGAAGTTTATTGATTTATGTACCCTAGTTCACCCCCCCCCCCCCTCTCACAATATTTTTCTCAATAATTGGGATCAGAGCAGGTTCTTTGGCAGAAGCTCGATCGCTTAAAGGAGATTTGTCAAGACAATGGGAAAGAAGAAAAAGAAGAAATCACCATAGAAAAAGAAGACATCTCAAAAGAGCAGTGACAATAGGAGAGACAATTGGTTGTTAGGTGGAAGCAAGTATTCAGATTCATAATCACCTCAAATTGAAGATGAACAAGCAAAAGAAGTATCAGGTACTAATTTTTGGTATTCTAATGATGCATTTCCTTGTTCATGCAATATTGAAGATAATGAAAATGATAGTGAAACAACTAAATTTTCTTTTATGGGTGAAAGTGAAAGAAATCTAATATGGACATAAGTTAAAAAGCTCACAGATAGATCTTGTTGATCTCTAATTTTATCTGTGAGCCTTTTAATTTCTATCTCTATTAGATTTCTTTCACTTTCACTCATACGAGAAAATTCAGTTGTTTCACTATCACTTTTATTATCTTCAATATTGCATGAACAGGGAAATGTATCATCGACATGCATGGCAATTTCTTCTTTGTGAAAAACTATACAACATTCATCCAACACACATGAGTGCTACAAGCCTAAAACTTGTTTTTCATTACTAAATTTAGTCAAGTGCTAGTCATCTAAGAATTAAGAGATTAAAATAGATTTTCATTTTCTAGATATGATGCCATATTCTAATCCACCTACATTCTATATCCCAAAAATAACATCCCTTGCCTTGCCCTTGTTTATGTAATATTAGGTTATGATTGTATTGCTAGTGTAGGAGAGCCATGGCTAGCTGAGACATTGATGAAGCCTTTAAAATCAATTATTTAAAATTGATTAACTGGAAAATAAAGGAAGCTTTTACTTCTGGATCCATTATCTAAGGGAAGTTATCTTGCTTGCTTGTGTCCCTTACAAGACCAATTACAAATTGATCCCAAATTCCCTTGGAGGCCATTTGAATCTCCTGACAGGGATAGGGTGACATAAAATGTGGGGGGGGGGGGGGGGGGGGGCTATTGTGTGTCATCAAAAAATCATAGATGGTTGCATTGAATTCCTAAACCGCGTGTTGATCCATCCACCCACCTACATTGACAAAAATTGATGAGATGGGGTCGGGGGATGTGGAAAAAGGACCGCGCCCATCCCATCTTGGAATATTGAGGTTGGGGATGGTTTCCTTAAGCAAAAAGAGGCTCAACTAGAGGAGAAGACAATCAATTGGAAGAGAGTGATTTATTCATTGGGGGTGATAGTTGAGTGGAAAGAGGAGAAGAGAGAAAGAAATCAAATGGAAGGAGGGGAAGATTACTTTTTCTCTAAGGCACAACAGAACACAAAATAAAATTACATAAAAAATACAAAGTTGACCTATTTGAAGTGGATTTTATGAGTGTTTAGGAAGTTTAAATTCCTCAAACCATCTCTCCAAAATTATAGCGATTTGAGATATGAAATTTTAATCATAGGTAAATGAATATCATATATCTATATCCTCTAATTTTCACATTCTGAAACATCCTAGAAGAAACGTTATAGAAAAACTTCCAAGGTGAATCCTTCACCCCATAAATCACATTTTTGCTTCCACCTTTAGACTCCAAGAATTACCAAAAAATGTATTCCTTAGATCCTCTTGCAACCTTATATCTCTTCTTTCTTGGATGGTGTTCAAATGCACTCATATTCTATATATTTATAGTGTTGTATGTTCACCTATGGGGTTGACATGTAAAACTAGTTGGGTTGGCCTGATTGTACTTTGGTTGGGTCATCCTTATGAAATATTCCATACCTTCTCATTCCTATTGAATTAGAGGGAGTGTCATATCTCATTGGAAATTTATTGGAATTTTCTTTCAAACCATATATACTATGCTTCTGTTTGAGCTAGATAGTTGGAGTAAAAATGACTTCAAATATAGGGTATCCAAATGGGGCATCAAAAGTCCAAAAAAAATATTTCCAAAAATCTTCATTTTCAAATCTATATCTTTGAAATAAGTAGTCTCCTGATGTCTTTTACATCAATGACAACAATATTTTCAAAAATTAACACCAAAATTGAAAGCTCGATTGTTGCCAAATAACTTTACCTAGAAAATCCCCTCATTATAATTGTGCAAAACAAAATTCCAATTTTCTTAGCACAATTTATCTTATCAAAAGGACCCAATCATTCACAAAACTTATCTTTTCCTTCAATGTGCATAAAAGATCATAATTAATTAGTGGAAACCATTTCTCTCATATAAGATTATCCAAGGAAAGTTCCATAATAACTTCTTTAGCCATTGGTAGACTATGACATAGGACACCTAACAAGATAATTAAAACACATGGGTGGAAAATAAATTTAAGAGGAAAAAATAAAATCTTGTTATTAGTGACAAAGGGAGAGTAATCCATTTGTTAACCTTATTGACTATGCATTGTAACACAACCTCCCAGAAAACCTTGGGAGGCTTATAAGGCAAAGGGACGTACTATAAAATTAATTATTTTTCCCAATATTGATTAAGGTCAAACCCTACATGACAAGCCAATTGAGATGTCAACTTTGGCGAGCCCATAGCACTAAGTCTTGGCCAATTTGGAGATTGAACCTTGAAGCCTCATTGAAAATGTGAATATAGTCCATTGAATTGTCCATCAACTCTTTTTCTTCGGAAATTGTGAGAAAACATTCATCAGGATTTAAATGTCCTTCAACCATATAGTTACCATTAAGGATAGAAACAAGAATACCATTTTGTTATTCCATAGGAGGTGAGATGGTGAAGAAGTAGCTAGGGACTGTTAATTTCTCATAGGGCTATATTGTTCTTTTCTTTGATAATTGCATTTCTTCATTAATACATTAAGTTCACCCCATAATATTATAACAATATTCAGATTTACACCATTATTCAACAACATATGCAACTATGTAGAAAGAACAATATCATCATCATCAATAATGCAATGGAACATAAAGGAACAAAGAAAAGCATGCACACATAGAGACATCAAGATTGGTTAGAGACCAAGGAAAAACCCACTATGGGGAAAACCTTTGCAAATTTTTCTTCCTAGATTGTCATCAAATGATTCAGCAAAAGAGAGCACAATGATCCATATCTTCATTTAAAAACAACTACAACATCCATGAAATGAACCCAACAATGTATATACTCCAAACCCTGATTCTGAACTCTATAATGCACTATCACTGTCTGCAATAAAGTGTCGAAATTTACGGCCACTAAGCGGAATCTTCAGAAGTTTGAGATTGCATATTTAAGGTCCTAATCGCATGGAGGAGGTGACATGCAAGCAAATATAACTATCCTAGTCACTCCCTTAAGGCTAGCATGTGAGCGACTAGGGTCAAATCTAGACTATAGAAACCCTAAACCCCCAGTCACATGGATAGAGAGTTGCCCATGTGATTGGAATGCTCCAGTTACATGGATGAGATTTTATGTGTGTGACTATAACCAGATCCTTCTTGTTCTATGCCTGCAACTGGGGCCGAAAACCCTAAATGAGAGATGCGAGCCTAAGACCCTGCAATTTCACCTCAGAGCGAACCTGATCCTCCGTGGACAAGCCTCCGACTTGTGCGAGCCAAAAACCAAGATAGAAGAGTGTATCATTGTTATATCTATATGAGATAGAGGTAACTTGTATTTATAGCCATTCAAGGTGGTCCACTTTGCTTTAGGGTTGAGCTTATCAAATATGCACATGTGGGATTTTCTTCATAAGTACACTTTTCCTTATCGGATTTCAATGATCTTTAGGTTGATTGTGGTCCTCTCAAAAAGAGGAATTTAATGCAATCATTATCTCCATCGGGTGAATTGTACAAAGTGGAATTTGGCTGCAGTTGCATATTTTTAACACTCCCTCTTAACCAGGGAAAATTCCACCTGCATCATGTCATGTGTATCCTCTCATCAAATCATATCCAATCTCAAGTATTTCATCATCACTAATCATATCAATTCATCTCTTGCCCATTCCTTATTATGTCTTGATTGTCCTTGCTCATATGCTGAACATTCTCAAAACTAGAAGAAGAATTTGTCATCGAAGGGGAGCCTAAGATACCACCCTCTACTCATTGGGCTACTACCCAGAATCTCTGTCAACGAGCTACTACCTGGAATCTCTGCTAGCATACTACTACCCTAAATTTCTATCAGTGGGCTACTACCTGGGAATATTAATGAGGAGTCAGATCTACGACCCACATCATCATTGAAGAGCATATCATAAAGGAACACATCTCAACCTGGAACCACATCAGGGAGCTACTACTCAAACCATAATCTCATGGGGGAGCTACTTCTACAACTCTATATTGAGAAATAGGTGATATATGGGAACTACTACTCAGTCCATCCTATTGCCTACTGATCTTCCATATAATGACCCTCAATAATCATGTGGTAAAACACTTGCATCATAATTAAAGCTTGGATGAGATACTCGACTTACCAAGAGGTAAGGATCACATGCCTCCAAGCTTCCTCAACCTGTTGGCCAAACGGGGAAGGACAATCCCAACAAGCCCTGCTTGTGGGTATGATGCCAACTAGGGTATACCCCTTAAAAGTCAATATAGGGTGAGCTACTACTCCAACCCTATAGGTAACATATAGGGGTGATACCCTATTATCCAGAGTTCCCTCAACTCCATGAGTCCTCTATCTCAACTCGACACCCTGAGAGCTCATGCAAGGGAGGAAGAGTTGCCTCGGTGCTCTTGATCAGTCCTACTCTTTGTAGATCAAAAACATATCACCATGCTCATATCTAGTAATCATCATGTCTCAATATTAGTTGTCTCTTGTTCATACAGGACATGAAATAAAATATCATATTATAACATAAATAATCATATATATCACAAAAATGATACCATAATCATCATCCCTCTTAAGGAGGTACTAACCACAAGCTTGAGCTTATTTCATATAGCAACACTGACTCAATATATGAAGGTATCTCAGTCCCAGCTATATGTAGGATTCTCTGCCAATAAGTTCCCACTTTTTTTCATCATAATGTATCTATGTCATATTCAGATCCTTCTCAAACGACTCTCCAAGGAGCTTCTTCATCCTACCACGTGTCCAGTCGTGCTGGCAACATTGTTGTTAGAAAATTATATATTGTTGAGCAATGGAACACATAAAATATTGCATAAATATAAACACAAAAAACACATAAAACAAGAGAGACACAAATATACGTGGTTCACCCAGTTTGGGCTACATCCATGGAGAAACATCCAGTGCTTCTTTATTATATTATCCAGCAAACTGAAGAGATACAACCTACATCAGATCTGATGTAACACCCTCTTCGCTCTCAATCTCCTCTCTCTTCCTCACTCAGAATATAGATGTACATAGACGCAATACAATTCCCTAATATATAGTAAGGGGTTGCCTTCTAGGGCAAAAAACCCTAAATTAAACATAACTTCTACCATCAGATCATCCGCCTAATGAACAGCCCAGATTGACTAGAAATTACTAGACTTTTACAAGGCAATTTTACATCTATTTTTAGCTTCGGGGGCACTGCCCTCGAACCCCTGTCGAGGGACCGCTGGCCCCCCGGACCCCCCAGCCGGGGGGGATTAGCCCCTCTGGACCCCTGCGGGGGGGACAAGTCCCCCCCCACACCCCCCTGCATGGAGGGGCATACAGTGTTCCTGGGGTATACATCTAGCTAAAACCTTTACATACAGAAGATAATCAGGCTCCACACCCAACAATCTCCCACTTGGAGATTGATTATAGAAACTCCACCATTGTTTCATTTGCGAGACAATGACTTCACTTTGGACTTGGTTGTTTCTCATCTTCTTCATCATACTTGAAGACCAATTGAAACTGAGTAGATTCTCAGTTTCTCCCTGGTTACAACTTTTGTTAACATATCTACAGGATTATGGCTAGTGTGTATCTTTTCTAGCTTCAACTGTCCATCTTCCAATGCTGATCGTATGAAATGGTACTTGAGCTGTATATGTTTAGTCTTGGAATGAAATGCAGAGTTCTTTGCAAGATGTATGGCACTCTGGCTGTCACTGTATAACCTGCCCAACTCTTGCTTCTTACCCAATTCATCCAGAAACCTTTGTAACCAAATGAATTCTTTACTAGCCTCTGTAGCAGCAACATACTCTACCTCTGTTGTTGAAAGTGCAACAAAACTTTAGATTTTTGAAACCCAACTGACAGTCGTTCCACCTACAGTAAATACATATCCTGTAGTGCTCCTCCTGTTATCTCTGTCACCTACCATATCTGCATCAACATATCCCTGTAGAGCAATGTTTGAACCACCAAATCATAATGCTTGATTTGCGGCACCTCTCAAATACCTGAGAATCCACTTCACTGCCATCCAATGTTCTTTTCCTAGATTTTTCATGTACCTGCTTACAACTCCCACTGCATGTGCAATATCAGGCCTTGTGCAAACCATTGCATGCATTAAGCTTCCAACTGCTGATGCATATGGAACTTTAGACATATGAGCCATTTCTTCCTGAGTCTTGGGACATGCCTCCTTACTTAATTTGAAATGACTAGCCAAAGGTATACTAACTGGTTTTGCATTCTGCATATTAAACCTTTTCAACACCTTTTCTATGTACTCACTTTAAGACAATGTTAATTTGTGATTCTTCCTGTCTCTAGTTATTCTCATACCAAGGATTTGTTTTGCAGCACCCAAATCCTTCATTGCAAATGTGTTTGCCAATTTCCTTTTGAGCACATTTATTTCCTGCATGTTAGAACCTGCAACAAGCATGTCATCTACATACAATAACAATATAATATAGCTACCATCATTTTGCCTTTTGAGATAAACACAATGATCAGAGTGACATCTAGTATAACCTTGTTCAGACATAAACCTGTCAAATTTTAGATACCACTGCCTTGGAGCTTGTTTTAAGCCATACAAGCTCTTCTTCAACCTGCACACTAGTTTCTCCTTCACTTTTACCTCATATCCTTGTGGCAGCTGCATATATATCTCTTCCTCCAAATCCCCATGGAGAAAGGTTTTCTTTACATCTAACTGCTCAAGATGAAAATCTTCAACTGCTACTAGACTTAAAATAGTTCTGATTGAAGTCATTTTAACAACAGGAGAAAATATTTCATCAAAATCAATACCTTTCTTCTGTGAAAGCCCCTTCACCACAAGTATAGCTTTGTACCTCTGTTTTCCTCCATCTTCTTCCTTCAACCTGTAAACCCATTTATTATGCAATGTTGTTTTACCTGTAGGCAACCTGACTAACTCCCAAGTCTGGTTATGTGCTAAGGAGTCCATCTCTTCTTTCATGGCTTGCTCCCACTTCTTCTTGGTTTCTACCTACACTGCTTCTTCATAACATTCTAGTTCACCAGAATCAGTTAGCAATACATAGTATAATGAAGGAGAGTATCATTCAGGGGATCTTCTTATCCTGGTAGATCTTCTAACACCACTTTCAGGTGTTTGAAGTGCTTGTTGCTTTTGTGGTTGTTGTTCTGGCCATTGATCATTATGATTTTTAGGCACCATCACTTTTCCTGTGATATTGTCAAGCACTGTGTATTTTTTTTTTTATTTTTCTTGTTTCTTTTCTTGCAACTGATTCTTATACAAGACCTTTTCATTGAATATTACATCTCTGCTCCTAATGATTTTGTGATTTTCATAATCATATAAGTGATAACCAAAATCATTAACACCATATCCAATAAAGGTACATTTCTTTGATTTTGCCTCAAGATTTGTTCTTTTTTCTTTATTAATGTGGACAAAGGCTTCACAACCAAAAGTCTTTAAAAATGAGTAGTTTACCTTTTTACCTGTCCATGCCTCCTCTGGAATACCACCATCCAAGGAACTTGAAGGTCCTCTGTTTATTAGAAAAACAATAGTATCTACAGCATCTGCCCAAAACTGTAAAGGCAATCCTGCATGCAATCTCATGCACCTTGTACACTCCATGATTGTCCCATTCATCCTTTCTAACACACCATTTTCTTGTGGTGTTCCTGGAACTGTGTTCTCTCTGTGAATTCCATTCTCTGAACAGTACCTATCAAACTCTTTGCTACAATATTCACCTCCATTATCTGATCCGAGACACTTCAACCTTTTCCCTGTCTCATTTTCAACCAAAGCTTTCCATTTCTTGAAAGTATCAAATACATCAAATTTATTTCGAATACAATTAATTTAGGTTTTTCTGGTTGCATCATCAATAAAAGTAACATAATAACAAGAGCCACCAAGAGATGATACCTGAGCAAGTCCCCATACATCTGTATGCACAAGCTCTAATTTTTCGCTCTTCTTTTCTTTCCCAACTCTAAGGAATCTAACTCTCTTTTGTTTTCCATAAACACAATTCTCACAGAATTTTAAATCAACATGCTTCAAACCTAGCAACAAATTTCTTGAGTGAAGAATCTGCATCCCTTTCTCACTCATGTGCCCGAGCCTATGATGCCACAATGCCGTATCTTCTCCTGTAGAGGTTAAAGCATTAACAGAATTAGAAATACCATTGCATAAATACAATGTACCAACCTTTTCTCCTTTTGCTATTACCAGGGATCCTTTAGTGACCTTCCAAGTTTTATCTGTGAAAGTACTTACGCAACCTTCACCTCCCAACTGCCCTGTTGAAATCAGATTTTTCTTTAGATCTGGAACATGCCTTACATTCCTCAATAGCCACTGATTTCCATTTTGTTGTTTTATGAAAACTGTACCCATTGCAATGATCTTATAGGGTTTATCATCACCCAATCGAACTTGTCCAAAATCTCCTTGAACATAATCATGAAAATGTTTCTTTTCAGGTGTGGCATGGAATGAGGCCCCTGAATCTACCACCTAGGCATCAATAATATTTTCTAATGAAAGAATCAAAGCATCTTGCAACACATCACCTGTTACATTTGCTTCATTATTAGCTTCCTGCTGCGCGTCTCCTTCTTTTCCCTTCTAAGACTTGCAGCCTTTCTCCAGGTGTCCTTTCTTCCCGCATTTCCAGCACACTATCCCCGATCTGGACTTGGATCTGCCTTTTCTTGACTTACTGCGATATCCTAGGCTCTTTCCTCTTTCCATTTTTCTTCCCCTAGTCTCTGTAGTCAAAGCATTACCTGATGTCTCACCGGAGCTTTTCCGTCACATTTCCTCGCTAAGGATTGCACCAACAACATCATCAAACTTTAAAGTACTAGATCCAGAGACAGAGTTACTAATGGCCATAACTAAACCATTCCAACTTTCTGGCAATGAGCACAGAAATAACAGAGCCCTAACTTCATCATCAAAATTTACCCTAGAGAACTTAACTGACTTGTAACTATATTAAAATCATTTAAATGATTAGCAATAGATCCACCCTCTGACATCTTCATATTAAACAAACGATTCATAAGAAATACCTTATTTGACGCCAAGGGTTTTTCATATAGTTTGGCTAATGCCGACATTAAACCCTGTGTTGTCATTTCCTTTGAAATATTGAATGCTACCGATGCCGCTAGGCATAGTCGTATTGTTCCAAGTGCCTTTCTGTCGAGAATATCCATTCTGTGTCTATCATACTCGTTGGCTTCTTTGTCTTTCCGCTCAATGGTAGGTACAGATCTCTCTGATACAGATAATCTTCCATCTGCATCTTCCACAGATGGTAGTTTTGGCCGTTGCAATTTTCGACCCTAAACCTACCATCTTCCGCCACTGCTCCCACTCGAACCAGGAACCCTTCTCTCTTTTGAGTTTATCAGCCAAATAGACCTTCGGCTCTGATACCAGTTGTTAGAAAATTATATATTATAGAGCAATGGAACACATAAAATATTGCAGAAATATAAACACAAAAAACACATAAAACAAGAGAGACACAGATATATGTGGTTCACCCAGTTTGGGCTACATCCATGGAGAAATAGCCAGTCCTTCTTTATTATATTACCCAGCAAACTGAAGAGATACAACCTACAGTAGATCTGCTGTAACACCCTCTTCTCTCTCAATCTCCTCTCTCTTCCTCACTCAGAATACAGATGTACATAGACGCAATACAATTCCCTCATATATAGTAAGGAGTTGCCTTCTAGGGAAAAAACCCTAAATTAAACATAACTTCTACCGTCAGATCATCCGCCTAATGAACGACCCAGATTGACTATAAACTACTAGACTTTTACAAGGAAATTTTACATCTATTTTTAGCTTCGAGGGTTGCGGGGGACCGCTGGCCCCTAGACCCCCCAGCCAGGGGGGATTAGCCCCCCCGCACCCCCCTGTGTGGAGGGGTGTACAATCTTCCTGGGGTATACATCTAGCTGAAACCTTTGAATATAGAAGATAATCAGGCTCCACACCCAACAATTGTAATCAACCTCGGTCGTGCTATGGACCTATCATCCAAGATATCATAAAAAATCTCATACCAAGGAAGCATCCAAATGTGCTCATCTCATCAATAACGATCCTAATCATCATCAATACACCCAAGTAGTCACATATCACAAGAGGATCATCCCATGCAAGTAATTTTAAGGATGATAGGCAACAATGCAATGTGAATGAAGCAGCTCAATCATGAATCGACTCAAGTTCTATGCACATCATGTATATATATATAGATGGATGTTTAAAATGAAACATCAATGCTTCAATAAATTGTCTGTTGCCAAGTCAAGTACACCAATATCTCTTCACAACTTCTTGAAATTCAATTGGAGTGTCTGAGGATTTTCAATTTTACTTTCCAATACGTCTTCAATAGATTCGAAATATAGATTTTATTTTCCCAAGTTCATAAATTGATTTGTCATGCCACGATTCAGTATTTTGAGCTTCAGAAGCCATCTCCCTCTTAATTAGATCATCAGAGGCTCATTTCATGTTAAGAGTAGACCATCAATATATAAAACCAAATTCAAAATCAAATTCGTATCTTGGAACACTTCTAAAGTAGAGGTTTGGATCAATACATCATCTTGTCTTCACTAGATAACTATCAATGAAGACATATCTAGATCGAGGAGCTTTCTTTATATAGTGGTCTCTGCAAACACAATACTTTTCCAAACTAATATGATCAAACTCACAATATTGTACAATCAAACTAACTAAGTCAACTTATCAAAGCTTAGATGCTACATTAGAACCGATATCAAGACCATCACAATATCACAGTATCATATTATTTAGACCAGGTGAAAAGTAGAGCCTTTATCAAGTCATGAATTCATCCATTATCATGTCAACAAGTTGTCATAAGAAATATCAATCCAAGTTTCATCAATTCATCCTCATGATCACAATATATGTCACTAGATGAAAATTCATACACCAAGGATAAGTCATGTAGGTTCCAATCATTCATGGAAAGAGCTTCATGTTATATCACAACTATCAATAGTTCAACCAATGTGCTAAGAATGAGAAGGCCAATACAAAACCATTATTGAATACTAATATTAGCCATTGAAAGTTCATATTTCATTCTCATCAAGGTACATCATTAGTCGTCAAATCAAATCATTAGTCATCAAGTAAAATCCCAAATTTTCTATCATAGAGCGATCTATAGTCCAAATCATATCTCAACATCAAGCATCATGTCAAAATTCCAAACATTGTTTATATTAAACAACCAAATCATGTCAAACTCTTTCAACACAAAATTTAAACATAATGACATATATATATATATATATATATATATATATATATATATATATGTATGTATGTCTCGGTCACTTGCACAAACAAGTTCAATCTATATATTCATATTATAGTAAACATTCAGAATTTCCTACTTATAGGTCTTTCTGTTGTCTGCTCCACATCTATAGGAATGACATCCTTTAGGTGAACATTTGATTTCATGCATAAAACTTCACTTTTGTGTCTAGAAGGCATAGTTGCACCCATAGGCCTTCATGCGTGTGGTTGGAAGACTACAGTCATACCTTTGACCTTGATTCCATGCGACTGAAAGGCTACAATCACATTTGTAAACCTACTTCTGTGCGATTGAGAATTAGAGAAAGCTAAAACTCTATCCTTAGATCAAAATTTTGTTGTAGATCAATAATGTCATATGTTTGTCTTATTCATGCCCATAAATCATACTTTATTAGTAAAGAGTATATAATGCAAATAACAATAGTAGAATGGATCTTATGGATAGATTCTCCCTCTGAATGGGAATCCACTTCAGTCGTATTCATTCATGCCATCAACCTGTCTATCATGCTATCATCAATGAGAATATATGTTAGATCATAAAGTCGGACCATATCACATATTCATCATGATTATATATGTTAGCGTCATCTATGACATCATGACATCAATCTTTCATCAAGGGTTAGTGTCAAATAGCTAATAGGAGCATGATCACAACATTACTTCTTTGTCACATAACTCAATCCCTTAAGTTAGGGCATTCAGTCTTACCATATGCCATCATTAGTAATCAAAACATAACCATGCCCAACAAAATATACTGAATATCAATCTCATTGTTAGATTTCTATCATCATGGATATCATGCTTTCACAAACAATACCAATAACATTAAGTTACAATCTATTATAATCAAGGAGCTAACCTTATTTATGGGATCAAGATATCCAAAATGGTAGATGTTAGACAAACATCAAGTATGCCACTATCTCAAAGATAGCCATTAAGTAGCCTAATAGAATCAAGAAGTTGATCATGTTTAAGAAGTAAGATACTTGTTAAATACAAGCGTGCCATTTTATCATAAGAACCAAGAATCCAAATCACTTTCATATATATATGCATGAACCATTTGAGAAGGAGGCATTCTCAACATACCTTAGGGCTTACCTTGCCATCCAAAATTACAGTTGAAACATAACATTGATACCATGCATACCTTGTAGTATTCAAATACTTGTGCACATTTTCATTTGACATAGGCATCTTGTAGTGCTTTGTTCTCTTCTCATCAGGTGCCTCCTTACCTTTTTCCAGCTCTTTCTTTTGTTTCCAGCATCTCAAATGATCCTCAAGTAGGATCCACTTATCACATCTCATCAAGGAGGTTAGAAACATCCATATAATCAAATACACATGTAGGAAGTACAAGTAATGAGCAAAAAAATAATCAAATCTATAAGTCTAAACAAACATAAAAGCATAAAGGAGCATCATAATTCAAGATATACTTATCTACAATGAAAGGTGATCCTCTGCCTCTTGAACCAACCTTCAAGAGTCATCATTGTTCGTTTTCTAAATAACAATGTGGCCTTCAATAAAATTTATCAACAAGACATACTAGAGACTATCCCATCTAGGGCTTCATCAAATCTATCACAAGTTCTTGAGCATCTTCACATTGACCATGTTAGGGCTTCTAGATTTCATATATCAAATATTTTCCATAATCTAGGGTTTCTATCAAACCCTGAGCTCATAATATCTATCAAACCCTAATAAAAAAATTGCTTAAGTTTATCTTCAAACCCTAGAATTATTTTAGGTCTCCTTCATATTCTCTTGCTTCCATCAAAGGTGTCTCCATGGGGGTGATCTCCATGGATATTATTCAGCCCAACTCTGATACCATGTAATTTTTTCATAGGGTTGTATTGTTCTTTGCTTTGATAATTGCATTTCTTCATTAATATATTAAGTTCACCATATAATATTATAACATTATTAAGATTTACACCATTATTCAGCAACATATGCAACTATGTAGAAAGAACAATATCATCATCATCAATAATGTAGCAGAACATGAAGGAACAAAGAAAATCATGCACACATAGAGACACCAAGATTGGTTAGAGACCAGGGGAAAACCCACTATGGGGAAAACCCTTGCAAATTCCTCTTCTTAGATTTTCATCAAATGATTCAGCAAAAGAAAGCACAATGATCCATATATTCATTTAAAAACAACTACAACATTCATGAAATGAAACCAACAATGTATATAATCAAAACCCTAATTTTGAAGTCTGTAATGAACTATCACAGTTTGTAGTCAACTATCGAACCCTATGGTCACTGAGCAAAATCTTCAAAATGTTGAGATGTCATCTTTAAGGTCTCAGGTGCACGGAGGAGGTGACATGAAAAATAATATAGTTGTCCCAGTCGCTTCCTTAAGCCTGGCATGCAAGCATTTGGGATCAGATCTGGACTGTAGAAACCCTAAACCCCTAGTCACATGGATGGAGAGTTGTCCGTGCGACTGGAAGGATCCAATCACACGAATGAGCTTCTGTGCATGCGACTACATTTGAATTGTTCCTGTTTTTTTCCTGTGACTAGGGCCCAAATCCCTAAATCAGAGATGTGAGCCTCAGATCCTGCAATTTCACATCAGAGCAAACTTGATCCTCCACGGATGAGCCTTAGACCCGTTCGAACCAAAAACCAAGATAGAAGAGTGTATCATTTTTATGTCTAGATGAGGTAGAAGGCACTTGTATTTATAGCCTTTAAAAGTTGTCCACTTTTCTTTAGGTCTGACCTTATCAAATATGCACATGTGAGTTTTTCTTCATAAGTGCACTTTCCCTTATCCGATGTGAGTGATCTTTAGGTTGGTTTTGGTCCTCTCGAAAAGAGGAATTAAAGTAAATCATTATCCCCATCAGATGAGCTGTCCAAAGTGGAGTTTGACCCAATTGCATATTTTTAACAAGACTTTGTATGCTAGAACATTCAGGACAGAGCCATGAGGAAATATTTCTAAATCAACTAAAGAAACCCCAAAATTGGCTTAATTGAATAAATATGGGCCAAGGCATCTAAAAATATGTTTTATACCACCTTCATGAAAAGTTGGCCAAACTCTAAGGCCTACAAAATGGCAAGGATAAAGGGCTAATCCATATAATAATGGATTATATTGATTTGATTCACTTGGACATATTTTAATACTTTTTTCTATGTCAATAACTCCATAATATTATTGATTACATTTCATCATTCCAAGCATTAAATAATGCACATCAAAATGGAAACCATACTAAGGATGAGAGTTGAATCTCATCCTTTGTTGCATCTGGGACACTCGTCATTTCATACTTTCTAACTATCAGAATCATAGTTTATATTGTTTCTCTTCCCCAAAACATAGTTGTGAGGCTTGTCATTTTTAGAATTCTTCATTTCTTTCATTCCTATAACACTACCTACCTGTAAAATCTATTTTCACATTTATATATGGTGTATGATTCACACAATCATGTAGTTTAAGAATTAGGAATTACACAGACTACATAGGAACACTCAATATTTTGTTCAATCATATGAAATTTTCCTATAAAAAAAAATTCAATGGTTCTTACTTGGAGGGTGATACATAACAACATATTTTTTTCTAGAATTGTTGAGAGTTTCATCTATATTTTTATTTGCATGAGAAATATCTATATATTCCATATGAGGAATATACATGTTTAAGTCCTTAAGGGATTGTGAGACTCAACATCAACACTTGAAGCCATTACAACAAAGTTCATCATGTCACTTGCAAGAATTGAACCTAGGTGGGGAGGAAAGCAATTATTCCCCAACCACCCAAGATAAACCCAATTGAATACTAATTTCATCTATATTTATATTCTTCACTTTATCACATTTTAATAAGTTAGAATTGATAAAAGATGAATACATTTTTCTATTCCTTTTTCATTAAATTTTTGTATTTATTTTAAGAAATATTTCAGGTTCAAAAATGGCACATCACTCTTCGTAAATAATAGGTTTCCCCATAAGGAAGTAACTTTTAAAATTTACCTTAAATATAAATTGCAATCTAAATTGTAATTGGAAACTGTTCCTTGAGTAAATCATTAGCCTATGACCCTTAGTTTAGATCAACTTGTGATAGGGTGTAACAAAGATAGGGTTAGTAGATATTGTTTAGAACTTCCCATAGTTATATTGGAGTGGGACCGTAATTTAGCCAGGTATCTCGGCAACATATCTAGATAATGAAATTTTGAAATAGAAAAGTTGTTAGGAGAGCTTGAAATCCCCTTCTAGTGAGTGTATTTTATTAGTATAAGGGTCATGTTGTACTTTGGTGTTGATGACTATATTAGATTGGTGTATTCATGGAATTCTCCCAACTCATTCGAATTTGTGTGGTTTCTAAGCTAGAAAGCTATTAATCCCTTGTCCACAACTTATGAAGAGGTGTCTTAGTGGCTAGTCAGGCTTTCTCATGGGTTTGAAAGGAAACCTAAAACAAATAATGGGAGCCCCCTAAAATTACATCACCTTGGGTATAACTAACTATAAGTGCTTATACATGCCTTCGCTTGTGCTACGTAATGGATTTCATCACCTATTTTTGAGATATATCAAAGGAAATTTCAACCATTACGAATTTCTTGAGCCTTGTTAGAGTTTAGGCATGATTTTTTTTACTTTTTATTAGTGTGAAAAATTGTCACCAAATCCACTTTTTCCATTGGAAACAAACTTGAAAACCACATTGTTCACCACTTTATCACTTACACGTGTTTTCTTGAATTTTTTCCTTTAGTGAAAATAAGTAGGAAATGTTTACACATAAGCACACTTCTTTTGGGAAAACATAGATGTTGATTGTAGTTAGATACCAATATTTGAGATTGATGAAACTATTGAAAACCCTTTACACCATAGATTTTCTCTTTGAATTTGTGTCTTCCATCATTGTTTGGTGGTCTTTCACCTATTTCTTGTGTCAGACATTTTAACTGAACTGGGGATATTCCTAATTGATGAACAATGATACTTTTTGTCTTCCATTATTGTTGGGTGGTATCCCACCTATCTTTGTTCATCAACTAGGAACATCTCCACTTCACCTAAAATGCATGACACAAGAAATACCTCACTCGCCTGCCCACCCAACCTAACGCCAATAACATTATAGAAGATTCATTAAGCTTATCTTGTTTTAATGCGCCCACATAGAGTTTAATCTAAAAGGTTTTCCAATAGTCTATGTAGGAGAAGTGGTGATCAAATACTAAGAATGGATTTGAAATGTGGATTATCCCGCCTATCCTCAGTACACACACACATCGTTAAGTGACTTTTATATGTGTCAACCAATATTAGAATTTTTCAAGGATGTGATAAAACTATTGATCCAATGTGTGTACTTTTTGATACCATTTTAATGGATTCAATGCATGGTCTTCTTAACATAAAGCTTTATATGGAAGATATTTTTGTATCTATTATACATTAATTATTGGGCTATATTATGATAAGGATCACCACCAATTGACCATTTTATTTTTATTTTTCTTTCAAGGAAAACACTTTGGAGAACACCCTCCAAGTACTTCTCCATGATCAATGTATGGTAAGCCTAACCCCAAGGGGATCAAGATAATCAAATCCATGACCTCCCCTACTTTAAGGGACATATTTTATATTTGGCTTATAACTACTTAAACTAACCCTCGAATTATGAAATGAATTATGAGTATCATTCATTTGAAGTTTTTTTCATTTAAAATCTTGCACTCTTTTCAATTGAATAGATGGTGATTGGGAGTGTGTCGCCAGTTCAAACTCCAATATGGGTAGTTTGTGGATGATAGGGATTTATCTCCCACGAAATATTCATAAAATATTTTTAGTAGCAATGAGGGTTGATATTTATGCTTATTTTTTGGTTTTTTTTTAATTACAAAAATATCATATTTACATGTGTAAAATTTTATTTTTATTGAGGGCTTACTATGTTTTTCTTGTTACAAGTTTTTCTCATATGCCTATGATTTTAATTCATATATTAAATATTTTTATATTTTTTAATAATAATAATAATAATAAAGTCATTATTTAGTTAATTTTTATGAATTTTTTTAGATTTTGGCAATGTGAAATGTATCATGAGATAAGTATCTTGATATCTATTATAAATTCATATCTATCAGTTTTTGCTAACCATTTAATTTATATGGCTAAGCTAATTTCATATTAGTAACCAACATAGATCCATATAACTCCTGATCTAGGATATACCAAGGGCGAAGAGAGATCAAATCTCTCAAGATGCAAACCTCTTTTTGAGTGCAGAATTAAGGAAAGTTTTGCACCTCTAGATATTTGATTCCTCTAAGCTCTTTGTAGATTCGAAGTTAGATAGATTTATGATGGACATACTAATAAAATGTTTTAACTATAAGAAATTTCTTATTTTCACTAATTTTATAAAAATATATAAATGTAGTTGACATTGAAATATTTTATTTACCATTCACACATTAAAATTTTAAAACATTGCTTTTCACATTAGGAAATAGAAAACACCTCTCTCTCTCTCTCTCGATATATATATATATATATATATAGTATTTTTTAATTAATATTTTCTCCTACATTTAATTTGTTTATTATTAATATTTTTAAAAATGTTATATATCAAATCTAGATTAAACATTGAAAGAATTACAAATCTCCATCATACCTTGAATTAGAAAGCACCTATTAATGGAATAAGAATTCTCTCTCTTTCTCTCTAGAACATCCATATTGAAATATTTTGTGTATAACCCACATTAAAGTTCTCTTTATTATTAATATTTTCAGAATCTTATATATCAACTCCATATGGAGAATGAAATAAATTACGCATATATGTAGTAATGGGAAGTGAAAATATAAGAATTTTTTAATTTAAATGACATTGAAATATTTTATATGGTTGAAATAAAAAAAAAATTGTTATTAATATGTTTTTGCTTTAATGATGATGATGATGGTGGTTAACGTCCACTGAGACCAAACTTTGGTCTATCGGACCTAAAGAAACGAGTTATTTAGTTTGATTTAACATTTTATTCCTATGCTCAAAAAGCTTGGAGAGAAGCCTTCCAAGCTCACTATAATTTTGACATCGTAAAAGGCTAGGAAGGTCAGTATTGCAACAAAGATTTTGAAACTGAGAGCTAATGTGGTTGTACGCGGGGCGCTCTAAGAGGAAGTGATTTTCATTCTCGAGGTTCATATTCTCACAGAGATGGCAGAACCTTTCCATCCATGGTGTTTTAGGAACTGCCCAACGACCTGTTTCACTATGGAGCTCATGAGAGTTTGTTCTAATCTTGGCTATATTAATTTTCTTCTTTGAGCTAGTTAAAACAGAGAGATACTTTTGATCTTCTAGGGTGGGGTTGATGACCTCCTTATAATATCTTAATTTTATTTTAGCTACTAAATCTTTCTCACACCACATTTTTTCTTTGAACTTAGAAGTAACAATATTTTTAATGTTATTAATGTTTTGCAATGCAACATTCTCGTCAATCTCCTAATAGTTTAACCAGGCCCTGGTGTCTTTACAGCAGCCTCGCTTGAGCTGTAGGTGGTTTTGGCTGGAATTTAAAGCTAGTTTAGGAAGTCTATGGTCTCCTATGTTATTGAGTTTGTGCTTGTACAACAGAAGCCTAGTCATAGCTAGGCTCTCAATAGGGGAAAGAACCACTTCTATAAGGAGAATAGGATAGGGTGTGTTGCTTTTAATTTTGAGGTTATACGTTATAAAACACTTCTAGATTTACTCAATCCTTCTCCGGGATTCTGTATAGATGCTACAACCCCAAACCTCACATCCATATAAGATAACCGGAGTGACTAAAGTTTCAAAGAGGAACTTCTTTCTGTCCCACATTACGAGGTTTGCCATTTTACAATTATTTTCAAGACCAAATAAGCTTTCCATCCCCCATTAATCCTTTTCTCAATGCTATAGTTCTAGTTGAGCTTGTGATGAATATCAATTCCTAGGTACTTGTAGGAAGACACTTCCTCCAAGTTACTATTGTCATACATAAAATTAGTGTAAGTATCCTTCTTGGATTTGATAATCATAACTTTTGTTTTGTCAGTATTAACAATCATACCCATGGTAAAGCAGAAATCCTTAAGAAGTCTAAGTTGCTTATCAAGATTAGATGGGCACCTTGCGAGAAGAATGATATCGTCAACGTAGAGAAGAAGGATGATGACTATCTCAGCTAAGATCATGCCAACACATCCTGCTTCCTCTAAACAACCTTCTAGCTTGTCGATGTAAATGCCAAATAGGGTAAGGGAGAGGGGGCAACCTTGTTTAACTCCGATATTACACTTAATATCTTTCGACCACCCCTCATTGCTCTTTATTTTATATTCAATTTACATTATTACATGTAAATTGAACATAAAATAAATTAAACATCATGTAATATCAATAATGTTATTTCCCCTCAACTTCATATTAAGTAGTAAAGAGTCTCCTCATACTAAAAAGATTTTTTCTTTTCTTTTTCAATTACTTTATTTTTTATTATTATCTAAAATCAATGTAAAGTAAGGTTAAAATTGAAGTATCTTATTGTTGAGAGACATTAATTCTTTTAATTATTACTATTTTAATTTTTAAATAAATATTATTTTTATAATGATTTCAATAAAAAATATTAAACAATAAATAAATAAATAAATATATATATATATAATTTTTAAAATGTATATAATGTAATAAAATATATAATATAAATAAAATATTTTAAATAAAATAATAATAACGTTAGAAATAAATAAATTATAATAAAAATTTTAAAATACACAATTATTATTTAAATTTTTAAGTTATTAAAAGAATTTATATTTAAATAATTTAATTTATTGAATTAAAAACTAAAATAAATATATATTATTATTTTAAATAAATTATATTATTTGTTTTTGGTTAGTTTAATTGATTTATAAGAAATTTGAATATTAAATCACATAATTTATATAAAACTTCATAACATAATAATTAATAATTAAATCATTTCTATAAACTAAATAAACTACATCAATATAAATATAAATATAAAATAATTATAATTACATTTTAACAAAATTAATGATGTTATTTGGTGTGCTTCATCATCTATGGCATAATGTAGGGAATATCTAGATTATTATGTAGTGATAATTAAAATTTTAATTGTTTATAAATAACTTCATTTTATGTAATTGGATATAGAAAGTTTTTTTTGTTGACATAGTTCGAGAGAACAAAACCTCTGTATTTACAATAACTTGAAATTCCTTTTAAATTTAGAAAATGCTTTCTTTTTATCAACTAAAAAAATTAAACATAACACATATAATATCAAGCTTCTCAATCCATACTACTACACTGATTTCCCAACAGAGAAACTAATAACACAGAAAGCTAACTATCATTTATAATGTTTTATTTAAATAATAAATTACCAACCCTACACACAAAAAAATATTAAATTACTTCACAAGAGGCATTTTCCATGATTATTTATTAAGTAATGAACGCAACCCTTAGCTTCGAGAAAAACGAAACAAGAAAAACAAGGGAGCCACTGTCGTAGCGGTAGTCCCTGCAGGGGTTGAGAAACTCGAGTTCTTTGAGTTGCCACAATGACTTTGGCAGTAATTTTAACATACTGTTAATGAGAACAGATATAGAAAATGATGTTGACCTCTAAACAAGTGAACTATAATGAAAAAACACATGAAAAAATACCTATTATATGTTCCCCATAAAATATATGCAACTGTTAACGAGAACAGATATATAAAATGATGTTTCCGTCCAATTTGGGACAAAAACTGCAAATAGAACAGGGCAATTCACTGTCATGATGTTAAAAGGCAGCGCAAAAGACTTAACATGTTTTCCTTTGCAGAGATGGAATTATAAGAAATGTAGTATCTCCAAATATGGCTCATTCACCTACAGGTAGAGAGGAAGCTTAACAAAGCAAATGAAATAATGGAATGAGTAATCATAAGGAACTGATTAATTAAAATTTATTTTTTTAAAGAGAGGGTGAGGTAGACACGTCTCATGCATGCAAGGCCATGAGATTCTTTAAATTAAACATAAAAGTTTCCATGAAAAAAATACAATAACTAAAAAGAAATTAAATAAAACAAAAAATGAAGTTAACTGCCAAGTGGAGTTTGCACATATCCAAGTGCCCTAACTCCACATGAAATGATTTTCTTTTGAATAATTGTCCTAGAACTTTTTGTTGCTTGTTTTGAATCATCGTGCTAAAATTTTTTGCTACTTAACTGATTGTTAAATGACTGTTAAAACTGCTCATGCTGGGTTTGGATCTTCGCCTCGAATATCGGACTCTTCATCTGGCTTCATCTAGCTCTCAAGAATCCTCATGAAATGGGTCTCGCTCTGGAACTATCCACAAAGCTTCTGTTGTTTTCCACATTCACCAATGCAGAATCCTTGGGCCTGGACAAAACTTGAATAGGGTCGTTGTTTAAGGCTGGTCTGATAGACAATACAGGAAGACCGACCTCTTGAACTGATTCTATTGCCTCAAAGGTAAGCATCTTAGTAACTATGGGCTAGTAAGCATACTCAGCTAGAAGTTGGCTAAGCATCTGTTAGACCTCTCTATGTTCGTTGTTCGCCTGGATCCTCGATAGTTTGGCCTTTATAAGCTTATACCCTAAACTCATGCATCTATTGCGCTGCAAACATTATATATAGTAAAACCTTGAGTGACAGAAGCAAAACTATGACCATGAATAGTTGAAGGGAACATAGCAAAGTGTTACATGCCATCAAATAACCAGGGACAATGAATGAAAAATACCTCTATGCCTTCTTTCTCCTCCATGGCCAGAGCACAACCACAATGAATTTCTGAAGGTTGGTGGCTTTGTTAATGTTGATGGCGATGAAATTGTGATTTTAAAATTTAGGTAATCTTTATCTTGCTCTGCTACCTTTACCGGTCATCGAGTCTGCTTAAGTATGCTTATCCGTGCTTGTAGATATGCTCCTTGTGCCTTAATCTCGAGTAGCATAATCTCGGTAACAAAGGTATCTCATCTATCTACACTTGTAACAAAGCGTTGCAACTTTGCAGCTCAGCAAAAGCTTGCAAAAGGAGAGACTCACATATGTGTCGAAATCGAAATTGCTGTGAAACAGAGACTCACATGCATAGAGACTCACATGTGTTGAAATCGATGGTTGCATCTTTGGCATCTGAACAAGCTTTCCTGAAATCCAACATCGCCACACATGCAGCATTCTCTTCCCTTCCCTAATTTCTTAGTATTATTTCTAGAACTGCAACATTGGGTTTCATTTGCTTTGAGATCCATACTGCTCGAGCCCCAGCTATTTTTCTCCATGGATGCATGCACTGTTAAGAAGCAGCAGAAGAAATGTTATGCTATAGCATAGTTTGTTTTTTTCAATAGGTCACGGAGGAGCCTCCATGGTCCCAGGTCAAATAGGCAGCACCCCACATAGCAAGTCGAATTTCAGATTTCATATTACAAAATCACTGCAACAAAAAACTACACACCCCTGGAAAGCAAGACCAGCCCACCCATTCCACTAGCAAGCAAGGTTAGTAAGGGAATTTCATGCATGTCATACCTATTTTGCGTTTCTTACATTTGAATTGCCAAATTATTTTGAAAAGTTATTTTTTGATTTGTTTTGTAATTCTAACCTGTAAAGCACTCCTAACATGATGAGTGTATTTTTGCATTCCACTGTCGAATTGTATAATTACAAAACTGCCATCAAAAGTATAATTACAGAACTGCCATTGAATATTGAAAAGAAATAAATCATATTATTGAAAAGAAATAAATCAGTCATATATAAAATAATATTAGTATTACAAATAGTAACATATGATATATTTTGATAATATAAAGGTACAACACATGAAACAAGATTTTCTAAGTGATTTATTGATAGAACATCCACGTGTACCGAAGTTTCTTCACGAGATGCTTAACACATTCATTTCTATGTGTCCATAGGATCTTGGCTTGTTCTTCATGTAAGCTATTAGTACAATAGCGTAGAAAAGACGATAGCTACAGTCCACGAGCACTTGCGCATTAAGTGAGATAAAAAAAGCTGGGAGAAGAGGTGGGCTGGGATAAAGACTTGAAATTTCATTACTTACGTGCTTCTTGTTTGCTCGCTAAACAAACACGACTGTGCAACTCACACGACTGTGCAACTCATTCATTCCCTCCAACCATTCATCTTTCGAATCTACAAAAATTGAATGAAGTCAGGCTCCTGGCAAGGAGCAGTATGTGGTTCATTATGAGCCTTCCATTGGCCTTCCATGGGGTAGTCCACAAGCAAAGCCACCATTGGGTAAGGAATGGTATGCGTTTTCTATAGTCTTGCAGTATATATAGTAATTCACCTCACCACAGTCTTGCAGTATATATAGTAATTCACCTCACCACAGCAGCATCAGCAACATCAGAACTTGTGGCATCAATAAATATCAGATCTTTCGGGGCATCAACACAGCAGCACCAGCAACATCATAACTTGCGGCATCAATAAATATCAGGGCTTTTCCGAAAGCGGACACATCAATTTTTCAAGAACTTAAGTTCAAATTAATCTGTTAACCAATGAAAACATTTATCTTCTGAGAAATTTTCAATAGATATCAATTTGGAAAGCCAATTGATATTTGTTATTTTGCAATTCTGAAAAATAATTTGTAAACGTTTTACAATATGAAAAATGATTTGTAAACACTTTACAATATGATTGTCTGTAGTTTGTTGGTTTCATAGTGAATGCAGCCTAGATTTGTCTACCCAACTCTATTCCCCCACTCTATTCCCCCTGTGGTAACAGTATAGTAATTCAACCATGGACAGTCGAACAAGTAATTCAGTGTCTCACTAGTGATTTCTTGACTTTTCTGTCCCACTAGTGATTTCTCTCAAATACTCTCTTACTCTTTCATAGTCTCTTACTCTTTCAAATTTTGTACCCTTTGAAACTGTGAAACAAGCGAAAGAAAATTTGTGAACGGGATAATTCTGAAACAGTCCAAGCATACTATGCCACTGGTTCTCGTGTTGCTTACCTTGCTTACCTTGTCTTCTGTGGTGTAGGTGCAGATGAAAGGAGTTTCCATTTCTGTCACTCCTCCATTGTTGCCACTCCTGCCATTGCAGACTTCGGCAAGGTTTTCATAATAAATTTATCCATTCTGCTGAATATTACGAGGACATCTTCAGAGCTTCGATGCAGGTTAGTTCATGAAAGTCTTCCACATAATTTCTGAAGCATGCTTCCGTGTGTTTGCTCTAGAATCAATTTATCCAGTCTTCTGAAGGTCAGAACTTCAATTTATCCAGTCTTCTGAAGGTCAGAACTTCAATGCATTAGGACACTTGGAAGAAGTCGTGGCAGTTGTAGGAGAAGTCGTCGCAGCTGTACATGTAGTGACAGTGGTGATGGTTATCTGATGCGTGTCTCTTACCATATACAGCCATACCTCGAGTTGAGCCTGCTAAACTGTTTATCCTAAGTTTTAAGAAAAGTACACAAACGAGCCCCAAATTCCTTATCCTAAGTTTTGAGAAAAGTATACAGTCGAGCCGGCAATAAGAGGTCGAAATAAAAGCATTAGATAAAAATCTGTTGCGCAAGGCATTTTATTTAAAACATTGTTTTAAACCTGAAATATACGGAATATTATTTGGTTAAAACGATTTAATAACTGATCAACACCGGATCGATCACAATAGTCCCTGCTATACGGGAAGCAGGGACTAATAAGGTATCGAGGAAGAAAAACCAAAAAGAAAAACGAGAGACTAATAAGGTATCGAGCAAGAAAAACCAAAAACAAAAACGAGAAACAATAGCATTGATATAATTTAGTTACTTTAGTTTTAAAATAATAATTATTGAAATATACATCATTATATAATCACTTTATCACAAAATCGTGAGTACTAAACGGTTGGTTCTTTTTCGTAAATGTTTTTAAACATTTATTCATCTTATTTTAAGTTTATATATAACTCTATTTATAAAATGAATGGTGGTAATTTATATTTTTTATTTACTATGTAATAGTATATTTTAAGTAAAATTAAATGAATATATTTAGAAATTAAATTTACAAAAATGATTTAAGATATATTGATAGTATTTATAGGCATATAATTAAATTAATATCAATAAAATATAAAAATTATTTTTTTATTTTAGAATAAGTTTTTTATAATTTTAATTTAATTATTAGTAATTATGAAGTAGATGGTAGAGATTTAATCTCTATAAAATATGTTAGAATATTCATATTAGTATTTACAGAAAAGTATTAAGCTTTATCTCTTAGTTATTTTCTTTTAATTAATTTATCTAAAATTAATTAATTAAATAAAATGTCATATGACATTTGTCATATTGAGCATGGGATATTGATGATAAGCCATGGTATTAATATATAATACTTTAACATAATCTGTTTACATGGTTATTTTTAAGAATATTGTTACATGCTTTTTAAATTGTATATGTGTCTAACTTATATATTCATTCTTTTTATTACTAATAAAAATAATAATTTAAAAGAAAGTTATAATCTAGATAGTTTTATGATTTTTGTAAATATGGGCAATGTGAGATGTATCATTGGGTAAGTGTTTTGATTATCATGGATTGATGCCTATTGGGATTTGCCAACTATTTAATTTATATGGTTACACTAGTTTAATACTAGTTAAGACTAGGCTATTGGATGAAAGCGAGGCCGAGCTAAGCCAGAAGGAGGAAATGGCGGACCTGAGACAACTACTCAAAAAGGATAAGGAAGGAAATACGAACAGGAGAGGAAATCTAGAGAGACCGCGGAGGAGAGATCGGGAAGAAGGAAGAGGACAATTGGAGGAAAGGACAGACACAGAGAATGAAGTGAGAAGACAGGCGATCGGGCAGCTGATGGAGTAGGGCAGGGAAGGTACGCACCCTGAGAGTATGAGGGAGAGAAAGAACCAAATTGACAGAGAGGAGGGTAGGACAGAGAACAGAGAGGTGGGCAGAGGAAGGACACCAAGTGGCAGAATGAGGTCAGAAGTGACACGGCAAGAGTAGCCGGGAGAAGGTGGGAATTAATGAAAGACATCGGGAGAAAGGACAGGAGGGCAGCATCTCGAGACAAGCTCAAAGGGATCCGTACCAGTAACCAAGACAGCCAGATGCCGGTAAGGGTCAAGGGTTGGAGTAAGAGAGAGATTAAAACCAAAGAAAACTCGCAAACAACTCTTTGCATGCAGACGAAGATGAGGAAAGGTGGCGAGAAGGGAGGTGGCAGCAGAGTGAAGATGCAGGCAGCAGTAGGAAGAAGCAGCCGCGTGGTAAGCAGGTATGTAGCCCCTTCACCCCCCAACTCTGAAAGCATCATGAGTATCTAAAGCAAGAAGATTGATAATCAGCTTAGCTTCCGGTTTGAGATAGACAAAAACAAGGGTAAAGCCTCTAGAATTCCCAAAGCAGTAGACACCATTCCTGCAGACCATAGGGAATTCCTAAATAGAGAAAAAGGGAGGCAAGAGCTAACACCCAGAAAGAGAGAGGGCCAGCCTGCAAAATCAACCAACAGTATCCCCCGAAGGCTCTCGATCCAGGCCAAGCTCGTAGGAATGGAGGGGATTGTGACAGTAGCTTTTAGGGAAGAAAACTGAGAAGGGAAAAGCCTTAGGACCAAAGGAATGTCGAAATTCATACATCCTAAGGGGGAAGAGAGGAGCTGCACCAGGAACCCTGTAGATATGTCTGAGAAACCTCGGGGAAGGTGGGAAAAGAAAATTACCTTGATCCCATATGAGGAGGAAAACTCGGGACCAAGGAGAAAGGAATGGAAGGGCTTAGAAAGACTTAAAGGGGCGGTTAAGGGAAGAAAAATTAAGAGCAACCTGACCCTGAAAAAGAAATTAACAGTCACAAAACCCAAACCACCTAGAAACAAGGAGGTAGATGGTACACAAACCCTGGCTGGAAACCAGAAGATAGAAGGCACAAACAAAGGAAAGAAAAAGAGAAATTGGGGAATTGAACTCTGTCAAAACCATAAAGCTGATGAATGCATCGATTTTGTGATAGGTAATCCAATACACCAGAGTAAGAACTCTGACCAAGACAGAACACACCAGACGCAAGACAGCAGCACCCAAACAGGGAGCAAAATGGCCCCCAAAAGAGGAAACAGAGGAACCAAGAAGGAGGAGGGAACAAGTGGACAACCAAAAAAAAGAGGCAGGAAACCTGATGGGGAACACATGAAGAAAATCATCGATGCCTACATGGAAGGAAATCTGCCAGAAGTCAGAGCTCAGATTGTGAGTTGGGAGAGAGATTTAAGAGCCAATCTCAAATACCGAGATATCCCCATGGATGAATGGGAAAGCATGGTGCCAGACCCAGGGTCCACTCGAGGGAGGCACTCACTGTTCAAGAAAACCATACAACAATACTGGATTATGAAGAACGTGGTGGCTCAGGCCATGACCCTACACCAAGAGCATGAGCATGCAGCGAGAGAAGAAACAGAGGCACAAAATTAGAACAAATAAAAGGACCTAGTCTGTGCAAAACTATTACAGGAGATAACGGAAATTCAAATCCAGAAATACAGGAATAACCTAGCACTGGGTAGAATTGAACAGACTTTGATAGACCTGAAATGGAGAATTGAGCATCGAAGCAAGATGCCAGGATCCAGTGCAAAGGCACCTGCACCAGTAATATCCTCTGATGAGGAGTGACACAGTGAACTAGTTGGATTCAAAAATGGTTTTGACTATGAACAGTATAATTATGTTTATTTTTATTTTGATAAGTAGAGACAGTAGAATAGACAGCCAATACAATGCTGCTAGATGGATAGCAATGAATTTGTTTAAATTTTGGACAGGCTTTAAAGCTGACAGGTGGATACCTAGTTTCCTTCAGGCAGGAAAACCACCTACAGCAACAAATGGTTGTGAAAAGTTCTTTTGAAACTAGAAATAAATAGAGATCTGCCAAGTTTACAAAAAAAAAAAATACTAGTTAATACTAGTTTTCGTTTTTAGTTTTTTTTTTAAGATTTAGGTTGATTTAAGATTAAACAAAAATTATAGGATCATGGTTTTATCATGTGAGAAGCTTAAAATATGGTGGAATTTTAAAAAATTTATGAAGTTTTTGTGAAATTTATGGCCACAAAAAGTCATTTTATTACAAAATTAGTTTAAACTTTATAAACATATGCTTGATAAAATATTATAAATGTAAATCCACAATAAAATAAAATAAAAGATATACACCTTCATAAACTTGTTTTTACCAATCAAATAAATATATAAAACAATTTAATATTTAAAAATAATTTTAAAATTAAATTATTATTATTATAAAAATAAATATTTTATTAAAATTTCAAAACTTAACTATTAACCAAAATATTATAAACCTAGATTAACTTTATAAATTTCCTTATCATAATAATACAACATATCATTTCTTATATTGCAATTGGTAATAAAAATCATAGTGCACATCACCAACTTGGCACCTTATCATAATAATACAACATATCATTTCTTATATATTGCAATTGGTAATCAAAATCACAGTGCACATCACCAACTTGGCACCATTTCACTCACTCCCTTCATAAAGCATATGTGAGATTCGTTTGAACATTGATCAATAGCAACTAATTGGGCATCGTAGGAGTTGTCATTATCAATGTATTGTATTCTTTGTGCCTTCTCGTCATAGGTAGTGTGTTCAGGATTGATTTTGTGTGAGGAGGTTCATAAAGTTTATTGATTGTATGCTCCTCTAAATCAACTTTGCACGGGAGTTTTTAGAGTGAAAGATAGTTATATCTTTTAAATAAATAAAAAAATGTAATTATATATAGAAAAATTAAGAAAATAGATTATTGAAAAGAAAGTGAAAATTATATATATATATTTTAATTAATCATAATTATACATATTAATATCATTTTTTTAAATATTGTTAATAGATTTTTGTTTTTAAGGTAATATATAATAAAATCTCTGTATTCAAGCTTCTGTGATCCATAATGAATTAAACAATGTCTTTCAGTAGAAATATCAAGTGTGGTTCATCATCAGGACTAGGTGAAGAGGCAGATCATGGCGAATGGTTAAATAGAGAGCAATATAGAGACATAATTTCAAGTAACGGCTATATTTGAACTATAATGTTTAAATTATAATATTAATTTATTAATATATTAAAAACAAATATTATTAAGTAATGGCTATATTAAATGGCTAGTTTTTGAAAAAAAAATAAAAATAATGATATCATTTCATTAATTTATTAAAAATATTAATAGGTAACAGGTATATTAAACATTTAGTTTTTGGAAAATAATATTTAAATTAATTTATTAAAACCAAATATTACTAGTTCTTGAAAAATAATATTTAAATAATGATATTATTTTATTAATTTATTAAAATATTAATATGTAATAGCTATATTAAACGGCTAGTTTTTGAAAAAAATATTTAAATAATAATATTACTTCATCAATTTATTAAAAATATTAATAGGTAACGGCTATATTGAATGGCTAGTTTTTGAAAAATAATATTTAAATTAATTTATTAAAACCAATTATTACAAAATAATATTTAAATAATGATACTAGTTTATTAATTTATTAAAATATTAATATGTAACAGCGAGTTTTTGAAAAATAATATTTAAATTAATTTATTAAAACCAAATATTTAAACTGTGATATTAGTTTATTAATTTATTAAAAGCAAATATTAATAAGTAATCCCTATATAAATAACCAGTTTTTAAAATAAATAAATAAATAATAAAGTCAAACTTTAAAGGAGGGGAGTCAAAAATTATAGAAACGAGTGAAGACCCTAATCCAGACAAGATCATTTGATAAACAAAATAACTAATGGAAATAAAATAAAATAAATTAAAAATAATTAATAGAAGAATAAATAAAATAAAACAAAATATACACAAGTCTAAATAAATAAATATATATATATATATATATATATATATATATATATATATATTATAATAATAATAAAAATAAATAAATAAATAAAAATAAATAAAAAAACAAAAACAAACATATATAGATCCAAAGAAAAATAATCAATAAATAAAAGGAGGTCAACAATAAAATATGAGGCTCAGGTCTATTAAACAAATAACAAAAACACTAAAAGGAGTTAATAACGAATAGGATGATAAGATACATAAAAACCACGAAGGATCAAGAAAATAAACTCTAATGAAGAATAAATCAACAACAAATACTATAAAAAAGATGCCAATACCTATTCATGTTTTCATTTTATTAAAAGTTATATTTAGTGATGATTTTTGCTTTCAATTTTGAAAAATTAGTAATATTATTAACACTACTTTTAAAAAGGATATTTTTTAAATATAAATTATTAATATTTTTTAATGTTAATTTTTCAAATATTTTAAATATTTTTTTCTAAATATTGATTTTTAAAATATTCAAAAATTTCATTTATATATTGAACTATAATTATAAATGAATTGATATGATGACTTTGACAATAGATACCCTAGAAAAGAAATACAAAATAAACTTAAATTTGAAAGTGCTATTCTAAAAAACACCAATTAAAAAAAACTTGCAAAACACCCTTTATAATAAAAATAAATTTTAAAATTTTAAATAATTAAAACAAAAGCATTAAAAACATTTTAAAATTTCTAATTAAAAATAAAAATCATAAAATATTAGTTACATCAATAATTAAAAATGAAAATCATAAAATATTAGTTACATCAATAAATAAATATGGTTTGAAATCATAAAATATTAGTTACATCAATAAATAAATAAATATTGTTTGTTGTTTTAACTAATTTGTTTTAATTTTTAAATTTCGTTTAAAGTTTGTATTGTTATCTTTTTAATGTTTAATCTATTTATTTTTCATTTATTTTATTTTAAAAATTCTATGTTGTGTAGCATTTTTTTTATAAGGGTGTTTTCTTATGATTTGGTTTACATTAGTGATGATTTTCTAGAATATAGTTTTAAAAATAGTAATTTTAATGGTTTATTGATAAGGGGTGTTATTAATTTTATAGTATTAAAAATTGTAATTTTAATGTTTTATTGAAAGGGGTGTTATTAATTTTATAGTACTTGGATTTTAAGTACAAATACAAGATTTAATTATGAAAAATACTAGATTAGTTATTATGTATGGGTATTCTTTATGGTTGGGGAATTGATTACAGTTGGAAAATTTCCTTTGGACATTGCAATACAAGAAAGAAGAGACAATAAAATTTCCAAGAAAATGGACTAAGTAACCAAAGAGATAATTTGAATTCTCATGAAACTTTGATTTGGTACTTTTTTTGAACATGGATACAATAAATATCCTTTCCATAGGAGAAAAATATTTTGAACTAAGTTGGGGTTCTCTTATGCATGTACTCAATTAACTAGGTAGCATTCCTAGGATAATGTCGAAAATGGAGAGGGAAACCCTAAATTAGAAAAATATCTAATAATAGGGTTTATTAAAAGTAACCAAAGTTAAAAATTAATTCAAACTGATGTAACAACCCTTAAATGCAATAACTACTAATGCAAACTCCAAAAAGAATACTGAAAATCAATAATAAAGTTGGTAGGTGAGCGAATAAAGTGGTTAGGTAAGTTACTTCAAGAATAAGTGAGGGAACCTTGGGGATAAGGAAATGCACAATAATGTAGAGAAAATAGGTAATTCATAGCTCAATTAGTACCTAGTCACCCCACATGTCATCCTAGGTGTCAACCCTACTAAAAATAGACTTACTAAAATAAAAAATGCTAAAAATAGTTAATGATCCCAATGGTAGGGAATGTATAGTAGCTAATGATAAATGGTTGTACCTGCTGCTAATGATGTATGAAAAAGGATCAAACGATGGCCTAAGTGAGGTTCCGACGAATTCTTGAGTGCAATGTACCCCAACACTCCCCCTAAAGCACAATTGGGGAATATGTTGTTGAATGAATCTAAAAAAATTTCAGCCATATTAAGTATTCATGTACAACAATAATGTAAAATGATCAATGAGTCCCAATAATTTGCATCCATGTTAGGTACTTATGAAACAACTTTATGTATTCCACAATATGACAAAAATTAGATAAAGAGGGAAACCTAGTGGGAAGAAAACCCCCTCAATGTATAATGCATATTATCTCAACCATGTAGTTGCTATGAAAATGAATATCATTTCTTATCAGCCTCATCATGAATTTATCCTTGGATTTATCCCATACCATTATATGAGAATCATTTTGCTACTAGTTGAGACTTGTACTTACTAATAGTGGTAGAGAGAGTTCATGGAGTACTAAAAAGCTAAAAACTAGTTCTCTGCAACTTGGTTGTTTCTCTCAATAGGTCGATAGATGCCTCTAAAGTATGATGTTCCCTCCATAGCTTGTGATTAAGATCTATAATTGGATGTTAATGGAATTCTAAATTAGATCTAAAATCTGATTAGAAGCATGATCAAAGAATATGTAAATCATCTTGAAGAGCTCCCTCAAAATAGCTGTTGGAGAAGATGATATAGTAGGACTAGTGCAAGATACCAAAGAAGAATTCTTTTATGTAGCTATACAATTAGAAGAACCTATGCTTAAAATCCATTTATCAGACAATGAAGCAATAGGATCCAAAACATGACCCATACCTTGATCCTTTTATGATTAGCTTTTAATGTTCTTCTTTGCATTGTCTAGGATGAAATCATCTAGATTATGCTCCTTATGTACTTTGGCCATAATATAAATTGCATTCAACATACAGGAAATCTCCATATGGAATCCCCCATCACAATAACTGCACCTTGTTTTCTCTTTCATATATTTTCCTCCCTTGGGTATCATAGTCTCCTTACTAGATTCAATTCTTTCTCCGTCATATGTTTTTGCTTGTCTTTCTTGTTATCATCCTCCATTGTGAGTACATATATCTTGGAAGGATTATGAGCCCCAATGTGTATAAGCTTATTCTACTCATGTATCAGGGACTCGATGAAGTCTTTTAATAGTGGCATCTTCCAAATTTTACCCATGGAGAGCTTAACAGTATGGAAAGAAGAGACAAAAGACATAATATTGAGGACCTAGTTTAGAAAGTATATAAAGGATAAGTTTTTCCTCTTTCCTGTGTATCCCACAAACTTTTAATTGTGTCATAAGAGTCTTGAATATTGAAAATAGTTCATATATAGATTTGAATGGTTTAGATATAGATAAATCAACTCATTCTCCAAATGATGTCCTCTCAACTCGTCTTCTTTTCCAAATAATCCATCCAATTTGATCCAAAACTCATGAAGAGTATTACAACTGCATACACAAAATAAAAAATCAAGGGTGATGGAAAAACAAAGAATTCCATAGGTTTCATCCATTTTGTTGAATTAATTTGATTAATCAATGGTTGATGTAGGCTTAATTTTAGCCCCCATTGTGATCCTATAAAGTCCCTTATTGTGAGCATCCATTCAAAGCAATTGAAACGAGTGGGGATAATTATAAGATGATCCATTCTCTTTGGGCTATTATAACTTTATCAAATTTGCATAAAATGTCAATATTCCTCAAAAACTCATTTATGCTCTAATACCATGTTGGATTTTAAGCACAGGCACATGACCAGAGTGTAAAAAAATACTATATTTTCTATTGCAAAACAAGAGGACAAAATAAAACTATTTAGAAAATTGACTAAGTAACCAAAGAGACAATTCAAATTGCTCATGAATATATAATCTAATATTATTGTTTAACATGTATAATATATATCCTCTCTAGTAGTAAAAATAATTTGAACTAAGTCGGGGTTCTCTTGTGCATGCACTTAGTTAACTAGTTAGCATTTCTAGAATAGTTAGTAAGTAAAAAATGGAGTGGGAAACTTTAAGTTAGAAAAATATATAAAGATATGGTTAATTGAAAGTAAGCAGAGTTAAAAAAAAAAATCAACCAGAACTGATGTAATAACCCTCACACGCACCTAGTGATGGGAAATCCAAAAATAACATTGAAAGCCAACATATAAGAAAGTTAGGTGAGTGGATAAGGTGGTTAGACATGATACCTCTATAAATGAGAGAGTAAATTCATATTGGACCTTAAGGATAAGGAATTACATAATAATAGAGAGGAATGGACATGCCATAGCCCAGTTAGTGCCCAATCACCACCACATTTCATTCAAGGTGTCACTCGTTGCTAAAAATTGACTTTTCTAAAAAATAGAAAATGTTAAAAATAGGTGATGATTCCAAATGACAAAGGAAGGTATAGTAGTGAATGAAATTTGTCATATGTGCCACTAATGATATATGGAAGAGGGTCAAATGATGACATAAGTTAGGTCATGATGAGGTCCTATTGAACTCCTAAGTTTAATGTACCCTAACATTGCTAGCCAATACATTTCAATTTGATGGTTGATTTTTAATTTTTGGTTGCAATGTACAAGTTGTTTTAGGCTAAGATTTGAAATGAAGTATAATTTTAAACTAGAAACATCATTACTCTTGGTAGAACCACCTAATTTAGGTGCTAATTTTAAGCTCTTTCATAGTCATGATATTTGGTTTTTAATGTCATGGTTGAAAAATGTTTGACTTTTAACCCTAAAAAATGGGTGCTACTGAAAATATTTAGGAGCAATTTTTATTTTCTTTTAATGTAAAAATATGGATTTTAACTAAATTTCTAGTTTTGAAGTGATAGTTCTTGTTAAGCTGGTAACTTTGTTGCATATCTTTTTGGTACTTATTATTTTCTTGTAAAGCAAGACAAGTAATATGAATAGGGTTATTATATTATCTCTTTTACATATGAGAAGGTAAATTGTTAACTTTATTCCATATCATATGAACAAATCATATGATTAAGGTTATTATATTAGTCTCTTTTTCATAGGACATTGTAGTTGAAAAGTTTTGCATTAGCATGTTTGGGAGTTATATATTATTCTTCAAGAAAGATATATTAGACGTTGGTGATCATTTTTCATTAAGTTTCTTATTAAATTTTTGTTACTTATTTTGATTTCTAAATTACCATGGTTCTATGCCTCTTTAGGGGTTTCAATCTATATGTATTTCAAGGTATATGTTTATGATTTCACTAATGCACCATGCTTTAAAGGACTCTGATGATTTCAAATCCACCCAAAATTAATATCAAATGTATTGAATGATGCCATAATTATTCAAGATTTTCAATAAATAATATGAAAATTAACAAGTAAAGTTTCATTAACATAATTGAACTTGAACTTGAAGAATTTTGTTTTGTAAAATATCAAATTCAAAACTCTTCGTAAATGAAAAGAAACATATATTAATACAACCAAATAATTTTGAAAACTTAAATACTCATCAATTAAATCAACAAATAATAATTTTCTTCTTTCATATAAATATAATTTTAATATAAAAAAACAACCAAAATATATTTAAAAAAAAACAACAACAACAAAACACTCTACATTACTTGAAAAACATTAGTCCCAATCATTTATTTATTAAAACTTTAAACCAAAAAAATTATAAAAAATAAAATAAAATGATTAATTATTTAACAAAAACATAAAATTCAACATAAATAACTAAACAATCGCATTGAGAGATTCGACGTAAATTTTTGTATTACAATTTACTTCCAACTTTCCTCTAAACATATTTAATTTTCAAAATTAATAGTTCAAAAATATTAATAATTCTTATTCATTCATAAAATATATATTTATAATAAATATAAACACTGAAGCAGATCATATAAAGTCAAGGATGGTGCGCCACATTAAATTTTGAAAAACCGCAAAATTTTAAATCTTCAATTTATTTTTTTGAGTATGCAGGTGGAAGATGTTGTGAGTAAAAATAATAGAATAATAATTATACAATAAAAGGATCAATGTTTATTATAAATAATATATCTTAATTTTTATATTAATTTAATTATTTTTTAATAAATAAGAGGTATTTAACAAATGGAGATGATACTTGCAATAACATATAGAGATGATACTGGTCATGTAAAAGTAATATAATTTATTTAGTATTATAAAATAATTTAATTTTTATGAAAAAATAATAAAATTTAATATAAGTAAATATATAATAATGGTTCAAACTAAGAAGTAATTTAGAACTGACTCGAAGGGAGTGATGGAAACGAATAGGGTTTGCGTCTGCAGAGTTATGGTAGCTGCTGTTTCGGTCCAAAAGCCAGCCGCAGGAGCCGAAGGCGATTCAGGGACGGGGATAACAGAGAACGCTGTTGGAAGACTGCCTCTATCGCGATCGCCTACAGTGAAATGGTCTGTCTTGCGCAGTCAACCGCCTCAAATCTATCCAGATCTGCACGGCTACGTATCTGTGGGGGCTGCAGTCAAAAGGAATCAAGTGATTCCGGATCGGGTACGCGATAAAAGATTTCAGCGTGACTGTGAGACGAGGGTAACATCGGAAGCCCTTTCCTCTGCATGGATATATAAGGAGGGCTTTCTTCTGCGAAAGAACGAGACCCTGAACTGTGCATACGAACAAAGAAGATCTTGCGGCGTATGGGGTTTAGAGGAAAGGCCCTGTCAAATCAAGAATGCTCAGAGAAACGGCAGGGGGGGACTGCTCGAAGCAGATCCGCTCTTTCTTTCACCGCATGGACCCAGATACTGCAGTACTGACTTCGATCTACTCGATCAAGCCCTTACCCGAGTACAGTTTATCCCCAGGCCACAGATCGAAGGAAAAAATCACAGATCAAGTAGAGTTTCTGCAGATCCGGGCATGCACAAGGAGGAACAAACAAAAACTTGGCCAGATCTGGAGTATAGCTCGCAACCAGAGCAGGTAAAAACAAATTGTTTTCAGATTCTGATAAAACCCCCTCAGGGGAAATCTCGTCTAGTGTGGGTTCATGCAGGAATTACCTCCAGGCAGCTGAAATATCAAATATGGACAGAAATGGGATACCCTGTTCAGATCCAGCATCTGGTCAGTGGTAGGCGGTCTCTCCAGGATCGCAGATCGATGGGAAGCTACGAGATCGGACCAGGATCGATCATTAACTTAAATCTCAGACTAAGAGGAGGGGCTCTGCCTCAGGGACAGACAAGTTCCTCAGGGGGAGATAAGGGGAAAAAAGCTGCAGCCCAGCATCAACCAAAGGGATCATACAAAAACATCTTACAGGGCAGTAGGAATGCAGGTTTCTCTCCAGATCAAGGTGGACACATGCCCAGGCCATACATAGTAGATCAGTCAGAGCAAACCCCAGCATTAAACCTAGACTCTTCAGGGCTTGATGACTTTGTCAAGTCCTATGAAACGGAAGCCCTAATCTGCCGTTTCAACAGTTTTTGGCCTAAACCTATGGATCTGTTCCATTGGATCTTCAAAAACTGGACCATGGAATGTGACATTCATTTATGTGCAAAGGGTTTCTTCATAGTAAGATTTACATCCAAGGAGGTCAGAGATACAGTCATCAGTAACGGACCATGGTTCTGGGGAACATCGGGGCTGTTTGTGACCCCATGGTTCCCAGATTTCGACCCAAATAAAATGACTGTAACCAAAATGCCAGTTTGGGTTAGACTACACAATCTCCCTTTGCATTTTTGGGATGAACGAGTGCTGGAAGGTATTGGGAACAGCATAGGGAAATACATCAAAACAGACCTGGAAAGGATCGATGAAAGGATCTACACCTTCGCACGAATCTGTGTGGAAGTAGATCTAAGTAAAGGGCTGCCGGAAAGTATAAGGTTGATATACAAACAACAGAACTGGTTGCAGGTACTAGATTATGAAAACACGGCGTTCAGATGCAGGATCTGTAGGCAGACAGGACACTTACAAAGCTCATGCCCAGAAGCCAAGAATAAAAAGAAGCAGCAAGGGAAGCAGAGGAAAGGATGGCACTTTCCTCCTCCAGATTCAGATGACGAAGAATCAGAAGCAGCAGAGGAAGAAATCCCAGCAGAGAAAACCGAGGTAGCTCAAGAAATGGAGAATCAGAAAGAACCCTCATCAGACAACAAGGCAGTGGAGACAAGTATGCAACCGAGTACGGGCGGCATAAAACGGCACCACCACTCAGATACGTCAGATTCAGACAAAGAACCCAGCCCACAGAATACAGAGACACAGTTAGTCATTGCTTCGATCGAGCCATCTCAAGGAGAGTGGCGAAAGGTCGAAAAGAAAAAGGGGCGAAAAACTTGATGCGTGAGTTTTACTCACTGCCGGATTTCAGTTTTTGCCTCTTTTCTCTCTCCTCTCTTCTCTATTCTTATTCTTTGTACACGTTAGTTCTCTAACGTTGCGTGGGGTGCGAAAGCACTCGGGCCCTCGCGGCAGCATACGGAATGCTTCAATGCATCTGCTAGTGTAACTTTTCGTTATCTTTTTAATAAAAAGTTACCGATTTTTTTCCTTGGAAAAAAAAAAAGTAAATATATAATAATGTTTTTTATTAAAGTGTTATTTAGTAGTATTACTTACAATTTAGTTTAAATATAGTTAATTATAGTATGAACTAGTGTCACACTGAGAGCTAGTCTTGATTAAATATATATATATATATATATATATATATATATATATATATGAAAGTATAAATATTGTGTTAAAATGGTGTTTTTTGATGAGCACCCTACTTTATTGGATGTAATGAAGCTTTATAACTTTATTTTTTTGCTGTTGTTTCGTTTAAACTGATATGGAAGAATTTAGTTTCAACTAAATTGCACAACCATTTGTCTCCTACAAAGTTCATGGGAATATGGAACAAAACTTCCATGTTATCTCTCAAATGATGTCTTGTTTTAAAGAGAGTTGCTTTATTTTGCAGAGCATAATGAAGTTGGGGTGATCTATAATTTGTGATTTAGTATTAAATTAATTTTTAAATTAGATTATAAAGACAAGTTAATAAATATTTATGAATAATGCATAATACAGTGGATTTACTATTAATTTAACAACTCAATTATAACTAGCACAATTATATAAATTAAATCAATAATAACTATAGATAGATATCAAAACACTTAGTTTATAATCAAAATATTTAGTTCCTAAAACATTTCATATCTTCAAAATAAAAAATAAAAAAAATAAGAATCATTAAAAACGTTTAAATATTAAAATAGATAAAAATATCATTAGCATTTTCTAGTATTTTCCAATTACTACGTGACACCCTCAGGTGTAAATATTTGTGATTTACTTTTAGTGTGTTGGACCTGGTAACCTATGTAGTTAGTTTGAAGTTATTGCAACTTTAACATTTAGGAATTTGGATTATTTTTAAATTAGCCTGTTAAAAGAAAAAGTTATGTTGAGTCTTAGAATTCATGGGATGAGACCCTAGTAAAATTCTCAATTCCCAGACAGTTAGAGACAATTATCCTTTTCTCTCTTTCCCTGGAGTTAAAACATCTCAGTGGGAAAGGAGGATACCAAGGAAGGTTGGAGAAAAGGATTGGAGGCATTTAAGAGGAAGGAAAAGAAAGACTTGAAAAAGAAACTGGAAGGTGGGGCATGTTGCTGCTTGTGGAGTATTCTTGATTTGGACTAGGAGCCAGTGGAAACTCCAATAAAGACCTAAATCTGTGAAATTATATGTTGGACTGAGAAGTATTGATGCCTGTGAACTGATCTTGATAGGTTACTGTCTAAATTGGTTGTTTTTGAGTTGAGAAGCTCGGTGGGAGAAATTAGACGTAATTTCCAATTCTCTTTGGTAGGGTAGAGCAATCTCGCCTATAAATTTTTGGATAGATAGTATAATAGGTAAGTATGCTGATGAGTTATTTTCTTTACAGAGAAATGAACCTGTGTAAAATCTCTTTAAATTATTTATCTTTATTATGAAAACAATTGCGTGTATGCTTAATAAACTATGTTCTTTATTTTGGAAAGACGAATCTCTATGAATTACTCTCAGAAGAATCGTGTGAATTAGTGTCCAAGATTTTGTGAAAGAAAATATATATATATATATATATATATTCACAGTTTTCGAGGAATACTAGTGTATCTTGTGAAATATGGAACCATGTGCCCTATGAGATTGCATATAAAGATTGTATTACAAAAGTCTTGTAAAGAAGACTATGTAAAAATAGCACATACAACTTTGTGTGATAAAGAAAAGAAAAACCTCCAACTATTTTGTTATCGACCACGATATATTTACAAAGAGTCGTGAGTATGCCTAAGGTTATGTAATATCTACGTATAAAAACACTTAAGTGCACACTTACATAATGATATGGTGGAGTAGAGCTAGGTCAAACCCTAATACACTAATTTAACAGAGTCAAAATTCTGCCTAGTCAATCGGAGAAATTGTTCTTGTCGAACAAATAGTGCTTCTAGATTCATTCCCTGGCCATGTCAGTGAACTGACAACCTAGGAATGATTCTGGGCACCACCAGTTATTTAAACAAAGGTGAGGGTGGACATTATAGAAAAATATTATTAGAGAATACTTATATTCACAAAATAAAAACTAATAACAGACCTGGAAGAAAGGGTTTCTTCCAGATAGGGTTACAATACCTACGAGCCATATTAAGGAATGCAGTAAAATCAGAATAAAGAAATAATCTCATATTTCTCCACAAATTTTAACCGAGCTTCACAAGAATTACCCAAACCCCAGTGCTAATACGACGTGGAAGAGGGTGCAGACAATACATGAAGAGAAACCATGAAAGAAATTATCAGAGAAGGTAAACCTTATTACAGTTCCTAACCATTTAAGCATGCAAAGAGCGATAAATGTAACTATTATTACACATGTATACACCTTAAAAATTAACAGTTGTACACTGAATTTAGAAGAGGAGCATGTCCATTAAAAAGTGATGCATTTACAGTAGATAAAATACCTCCATCTTTCCAAGAGTGCACAAAACAAGAGGAAGTAAAATAACTAAGCAATGATAATTGAATAACCGATTATATGCAACACCAAAATTCAATACCCAAGATGTGGAATCTAAACAGTGGTTAAAATATTTCCAGACCTGTGGCCGCAACTATGACATGATTAGAATCAGATAAAACCCCGAGGTCAGATGTTGAGAGTAGATAGTAAGAATTAGAGGAACTTGTCCAAAGAATGAGAGCTGGCATAAGGGGCAGTATGCTTTGAAAGCAAAATATTTTTTTCTGTCAAGAAATATAACGACCATAAGGGTGAAGGGTTCAAGCCCTAACTTGGGTGTTTCTTGTACAATAACAGAGAGCCAAAACACAGAAAAATTAAGCACATGAATCTAAGATAGAACCCGGTACATTGAAGAAGAAAAAGGTGTTTTTCTTAATCATTACCTTTAGGTGGCCTGGTTCCAAGAAAGGAACCAGCAAACTGCAAAACCACAAGGGAAGGGTCAACCCCACTCTGTGTAAAGGAGAAGTAATATAAACAAATAAAATTGCTAGGCTAGCACCCAACTCATTTTACCTTGTTGGACGCATCCCTGTAGCCGAGTGTTGCTTGGAAGATACAATCCTCTTCGTCCTGGCCAACTGCAACTTGGGTCAAGGAAAAAGAATAGATAAATTTGGTGGAGATAAAAAGATACGGCATGGCTGTAAACAAAAGCTTAATCAGAAGTGTAATAAGACCAAATCTTATCTGTTGCAAGTAGAGAGAAACCTTATTCGAGTGAGGCTTTGGGCCCAGAGCTCTCTCAACATATGGAACAATGCAACTGACTAGCTAACCGAGATAGAAAATGCAATAGTTACCATTAACCGGTTAGGAGCACGTTGAGCTGTCGAATCGAAGGCAAGACCAATCAACAGTGAAGGGAAAGCTCAGGTGTGCCTTGACATGAGTTCCGGAAGGTTCAAAATACTTGGTTAGGCCTACATGCTTTTAGAAGCCTAACTCGCATCAACCCATGCTAGGGAACTTCGCCCTTAATTAATACATGTTAAAATATCTCATTGGTGTCGACACATTAAAACAAGATTAACATGACACGCTAAAAATTGCATCATATATCATAGTTTAACCATGTTATATATATAAGTTTATATGTATCATATTCATATCAAAGTTTAGCTCGAGACATAAAGAAATAACCACCCTTTTGCCAAGGGTTAGTACTATGAACATTGATTCAAAAAAAAAAATTTGGTTGTTAATGGATGTTACAAGTGGTATCAGAATAGCATGGTTGCTGCACGATGGCTTATTTGGGCATTTGTAAAATAAAAAAATTATTCATGATGCATAGAGGAAGAAAAATTATCATGAGACGAGGAGCTTGGATCACCCCACCTAGGAGGCTATCAATAGGAGTTGGAATTGTGCCTCTTATAGAAGCCAATCCATAAATGTGGGTTCAACTGGGAGGAGAAACTCATAACACAAATGCGATGCTATTGGAGATAGTTCAACAACTGCGAGTGTAGATGACGAATTTAAGAGCTGATAATGAGAGGTTGAGGGTGGAATAAGAAAGGATTATGAAAATCCTCTCAGACAAGCAAAATCAAAGGAATCCAAATCTCAGTTTGGATGAAGGGAACAAAGTTGAGTCACATTGACAGAGAGAGGACAACCCATTGGTCGAGGGAGCCCGAGTTGACAATGAGGAATACTCTAAAAATGCTTCTGGTGGAAAGGGGTGTTGAAATTGTCAATTTGATTTTACTTGGATTAAATTAATAAAATTTGAGATTCCACATCAACAAACAACTTGGAGGAGTTAACTGAGGTGACATGGCTCTTGTCACTCAGTTAGCTTATTTAATTCGAGTTAGCGACATGAATTTTAGTTGAATGTAGTGATTCCTAGATTTTAGGAGCATAGGTTGAGTTAATTTCAGTTGTAATCAATTAAACTAGTTTTAACCGTTAATAGAACTAGTTGGTGGTCAGTTAAGTAGTGGGACATGAGTTTAACTCAGAGATCATCTAGTGAATTGATCAATCAACTAATAGTTAGCTCATGCATGAAAATAATACGAGTTGCTTAGTTGTGGTGGAATTTCCAAGGTAGCTAACCAGTAGTTGTAAACTAGTTGAGTGTATAGGTGTTGCATTAGGTTAGGTGATCAACCCTAGGAATTGCACAAGAATTTTGAAGGAAATTCATAATTAATAGGGGCATATTTCCTCATGAATTGCGCAAGAAAATAGGGGCTCAAGTAAAGGAAAAAATTTACCCAGTATGATTCAGATCTTCTCAGGGAGCAGAGAGATAAGTTATGCACTTGTAGGTTGTGCTCAGTTGAGCAAAGAAATTGTAATACATCTCTATTCATTAGATTAATGCATGTAGACATTGGGGTTTCTAGCATTTTTCTTTCCCCAAGAAAATTACTATTTGCATGTGTGTGATTTCTTATTGCATATCTAATATTTTAGTTCTATATTGTGAATTACTTTTCATAGAGCAGTAGAGTAGGTTTGTGTCTTGTGAGTTTGATTGAAACTTCATGAGAAGTTGCAAATCTACATCATAATTTCTACATGTTGATGGGCCTCCAAATTAGACATAAATTAACGCCCATATAACCATCCTTCAGCACATTAAAGCTCTCTTCTTACATTAGATAATGTATTTTTAACTTTAATATGTTCATTAGGAAGGCTTATGGATAATTGCATATTTGTGCCTAATATTATTTATTTGTGTGGAATATTGTGAGAATATTGGGAAGATTATGAAGATTTGGAGGAGGAGATAATTTAGGGACTTGATCCCTACTACAAGAGGATCAATTATAAATAATAAATCAATAAGATATTCTAAGATTATTGCACAAATTCTAGAGCTCCAATGATTGAGAAAATCTAGGAATGTGTTCCCTCCCATTTAATGTAGATTCCTATTATTGGGAACAAGATCCACTATTTGAGGGATTTTGGTGGGGAAATATTCCTCCTTTCATGGGGAATTCTTCCTAATCATTTTGTATAAGTACCAAGTCGAATTTGACTCTAGGGGTTGATTTTTTTTAGTCTTCTTGTGGAGAGAACTCATGTTTTTGCAGCTCCACTGTCATTTCTTGCAAAGATGTAATTGTATTGATGGAAATAATGAAGATTGGTGTCATGTTCAGCTTCTAAATATTGGTCTCCTTCATAAGACTCTGATTCTCCTCAGAATTTGCCATCCCGGGAGCCTCAGAGCCCTTTTGTATCATTTACTTTGCTTCTTTGCACTTCTTATTCGCATGCATCTCTTGTTCTTGTTTTTTCCTATTTCTGCATTTAGTATTGATGATTTCTTGTTGTAAGACTGGGTTAAATGGTTGAAGTAAGTTATTTTGCAGGATCACAAGCATCATTTAATCCTTGTAACAAATTTTCAAGGTCATAGTAATCATTGAGCTACTTAGATTAGTTTGCTTATTCCAAAATCTAGATTTCTGGAAGTCCCTTGTGGTAAATAACAATAAATTTTCTTTATTTTTTAGAACATGCTAACAAGTTTCAATCGATTTGATTCAAATTAAATTAGATAACAAAATAATTCTATTTAATAAAAAAAAAAATCACCCCATTTCATTTGCACTTGATTAGGTTATGCATTTGATAGATTTACTAGCTCACTAGTTCTCGAATTTCTAGATTTTACACTAGTAAGTTTATGATATTTTTTAGCGTGGGTTAACATAGGTATTTTTGAGTGATTCCACTTGGAATGGAGACATAATACATCCTAGTCAACAAAAAAAAATCTCCCATCCAATTTGGATTTGATTTGCTTGTTCATTCGATGAATTATAATTTCCAGTAGTAAATCTGTAACATCATGTAGTTTCTTGCAGTACTCTTCTAGCGTGTATATACTTGCCCAGATTTACTAAAAAAATGGTTTTGGTCCCTTAAGGTTGAACCATGAACCCTAGGATCTAAATCAATGGTTGAGGAGGGATAAAAACCACTTAGGACTTGCCTTTTTACCCATGCAAAACATCTTAGTGATTTGGGTTAATGGACAAATTTATGAATTGGATAATAAAATGATGATTTTCTTGATTGCCACATCTAACGAACTTTGTTAATGGATCTAAACTCTTTGAAATGTAATGGTTTACATTTATTTCATGATATTTACTTCATTCAATTAGAATAGGTTTCTTTTATTGTATTTTATTTCTTGCAATAGGTTAAGGTTTCCATTTCGAGCATTTCATTTTCTGCAATTAGTTTAGGATTTGATTTCATTACATGGACTCCACTACATCATGACAGGAAAGGAAGGACATGTTGTATGCTACACATATGATTCTGATACCTCTTAAGTTTGTATGAACCCCAGGTTGATAATTAAATTTGGTAGCCTTGGGAGTTGTAGCATTCATGTTGCAATATCGAGGCTCATCACATGGTATCAGAGCAAGACTCACACTAGAGCAAAAATTTCAAAGTTGTTTCTCAAGAGGTTCGAATTTGGAGTTCAGTGTAGCAAGATCTCTTCAAAGATGAGAATATGGCCTTCAATGGAATAAGGATAGAGTATGCCTTGGAAGGCACCTCTAATTTTGTTGCATTAAAGGATTGCATGGAGGTGGTATGGATGATAATGGATTACTAGAATACATCAAGATAGACGTTGTAAAACCACTGGAATATGATATCTATAACCTTGCTTAGTGGAATAAATATGTAGCCAAGGTGAGGAAAATAATCTTGGAGGGAGTACGAGAATACATTGTCTCAAATATGCATGGAAAAGAAACATCGTTTGCAATGTGGAAGCTACTAACAGAATTGTTTGAGAATAGTAATGACCACAAAAAGTTGGCACTCAAGGATAAACTTAGAAGTATCAAGATGCAAAATAATGACACTATTTCAGAGTATCTAAGCAAGTTCACATAATTTCATGATGAAATTTTCAAGGTTGGTGTTAATGTCCTTGAATAAGACTTGGTAATCCTAACCCTTTTGGGCCTTCCCAAGAGTTGGCACAACTATAAAGATTCGGTGAATGGGAGGGAGAAACTACTGAATTGGGAGTGATTATGGTATGATTTGGTATAGGAGGAAATAAGGCAGAATACTAGAGATGGAACTCCATCCAAAGAAGAGGAAGAGGACTTTTCTCTAGTCAACAAACGAATGAAGGCCAAGGGAAAGAAGTCCCAAGGTGAGGCTGAATATAGTCAAGAGGGTAAGAAGAAAGACTTGTCCAAAATTAAATTCTTCAATTGTCATGAATACGAGCACTATGATACTGAGTGTCCACACAAAAATTCTAGTAAGAAGGAGTCTGCAGTAGCAGTGACATGTGAATATTTGGCTTCATAGTTTGAGCCAGATTTCACCCTTATGCATGCATGTCCATCACTGTGATGGGGAGTGTGTGGTACTTGGATCCGGGTGCCTTGTTCCACATGACTGGGTGTATAGAGTTTTTCAGTGACTTTGAAGAGAAAAATATCTAGACGAATATTGAGTTTGGAGACTGTTGGAAATACTGAGAGGGGGGGGTGAATCAGTATTTCTTATAATTTTTATTCTAGTGATTGCTAAAATCATATATAGATGTGTATATGTATACACAGAACACAGAAACCAGTAGTTGGAATAAATACTTTTATTAAAAAACTTAAGACAGTACAATAAAATAAATACAATATAAGTATATATCTGACTGTGAATAGTTGCCAAGCTCCAACTTGGACTTCAGTGAGGCTCCAACCTCCAGAGCACCAACTCTGTTTTGTAGTGGTTCTATACTTAGGAGCACCTACCCCTAATGACTTTAGTCCTGTTCAATTCTGAGGCTCCAACCTCTTGGGCTCCAACCCAATCTTAGTATCAACTATTTTGTTGCAGTTTTCTGCACCCAACCTTGCTGAGCTTCTGCCTATCTCCAGTTCTCCTGCTTCTCTTGTCTCTCCTACCTCTTGCTTGTTCTTCGGCTTCCTCTCTTACAGATTATGCATACATTCGCAACACTTCACCTCGTGTTTCTGTTTTTATGTGTTTTAGGCACCTCTGACTGATCATTTCCACTTTCCACTGCCTTTTTGGCTTCCTCCTTGGTCATTGTAGATTCCTCTGCCTTGCTTGATCTTTCAGCTTCCCTCCTTGATCGCTGTGACCAATTCTTCTCATTACTGTCTTTGTCTTCTATTTATCCTTCCAATGAATTTATGGGTACTTGTGGGACTAATCTAGAGTATGAAAGCCACTCTGATGATTGTTTGAGATAGAGATTGTGCTCAAAGAAATAAGTTGGGCCAAAAAGTGACCCACTAGCATTCTCTGGTGAGTGAAGAAGTTTCCTGGCAATATGTCGATGAATGTCGAGCTGTCTTTGAAAGACTTCTGATAATAAAAGATATAAGCCCAAATTTCTAAACGGTCGCAGCAGAACACTTCGGATTTGAGATGGATAGCAATTAGGTTGAATAGTGGTGACAAGGTATTCATATCTTCCAATGCTTCTATACATTCTTTGAGAAAGGGTTTAACAACAGCGCCTGAACTATTCTAGCAGTACAACCAAGTTAATTCATTTGCGGCAGAATCTCTGTCACAATAGTGGGAAACCTCTGTAATTAACCATCCGCCTTGATCTCCACCATCGATCGCCCATGATCCGACGGTCTCCGCTATGTTTACTGCACGATTAAACCCCGCGCACTTTCCTTGTCATCTGACCGTCCGTCGCACGATCGGACGGTAGTCGCAAGCCCCAATCGCATGACTTGTGCACACGTTAACCCGCGAGGGCGGTGTTAAACCTCGCGCACTTTCCTCATTATCTAACCGTCCGTCGCACGATCGGACGGTAGTCGCAAGCCACGATCGTGCGACTTACGCGCACATTAACCCGCGGGGGCGGTGGTTTTTTTCTTCCATGCGTCGTGATCTTACGGGATCATGCCATCGTATACAGATACCTCTGAGCCCCGGTAAGCCGTGCAAGGAAACCGCCTCCTGCCCTAAACTGTTGTTCTCCCGCACGTTAATCTTCATGCATCTTTCGCGTGCGACGACTGTTGGATCCACTTCTCTTTGATCCGACGGCTCACATTCACTCTCCCGCCCGTCCTCCTGCTCATTAACCTGCGGTGGTAGAATCAATAATCAAAACAACACAATCGGCCTGTGATGTACCCGTAATCATGTTCTTGATAAAGTCACGATGGCCTGGTGCATCAATGACGGTACAGTAATACTTGGTTGTCTCAAAATTCCAGAGAGCAATGTCAATAGTAATACCACGCTCGCGCTCAGCCTTAAGCTTGTCAAGAACCTAGGCATACTTGAATGACCTTTTGTTCATTTCCGCAACTTCCTTCTCAAAACGCTCGATCACACGCTTGTCGATATCGCCAAGCTTGTAAATAAGATGACCGGTAGTGGTGGACTTGCCAGAGTCGACATGTCCTATGACCACAATATTGATGTGGATCTTCTCTTTACCCATGGTTTTCTAAAAACTAAGTATTACTAAAAAAAACGCGAATGAGCAACTTCAGCTTCCCACCAAAAAAGAATCACAAAGGTCCCCTGCTTCGCTCTCCACCTGCTCTAATGGCTCTATGTGCTCCTCTTCTTCAGCTCTGTTTGATCCTCTTGTCTCTATCTACTCCTCAAATATTGCCATATTGACATCAATGAAAATTTGTGTCCAACAATCTCCCCCTTTGTTATTGATGGCAATATTCTTCTGCTTTCTCCCCCTTTGACATCAATGGCAAAGGGATGCATATGGACTCCCCTTGTCAAACTGCTCCCCCTGTCCTGCTACATCTTTATGAATGAACTTGAGTGATGATAAAGAAATAACCCCCATCTTTTGACGTAGATGTTCGAATGCTTCTCGAGGAAGAGGTTTTGTGAAAATATCAGCTATCTACTCCTTAGTACTGATATATTCCAGGACGATGTTTTGTTCAGCTACTTGTTCACAGAGGAAATGATACTTGATTGGTATGTGTTTGGTTCTTGAGTGCATCACAGGATTTTTGTTGAGACTGATGGCACTTTTGTTGTCACAATAGACAGAAATTGGTTGATCTGTACATATGTCGAGATCTTTTAGAGCTTCCTTCATCCATAGTATCTGAGAACAACAGTCTTCTGTAGCAATATACTCAGCTTCGGCTGTGGATAATGATATGGATGATTATTTTTTGCTGAGCCAGGATACCAAACAGTCTCCTAGGAAGAATGCATTTCCACTAGTGCTTTTTCGATCATCTATACTTCCAGCCCAATCAGCATCTGTGTATGCAGTTATAGTCAGTGTTGAGTCCTTTGGGTACCAAAGACCGAAATCAGAAGTTCCCTTCAGATATCTGAGAATTCTTTTTACAACTAATAAATGGGATTGTTTGGGAGCAGATTGAAATCTTACCACCATTCCTACTGCTTGCATTATGTCTGGTCATGTAGATGTTAAGTATAGAAGGGCTCCAATCATTGACCTGTAATGAGTTGCATCTACTAGAGGGGAGTCATCATCTTTGCTCAGTTTGCAGTTTGTGGTCATAGGTGTGCTCATGGGTGCACAATCCTCCATTCCATATTTTTTGAGCATGTCTTTTAGATATTTGGTTTGAGATATACACAATCCTGCTCTAGTTTGAGATATTTGAAGTCCAAGGAAGTGGGATAGCTCTCCTATCATTGACATCTCAAACTCTTTTGACATGTTTTGAGAAAATTCATGGCTCATTTCATCATTATTACTAGCAAAAATCAAATCATCGATATAAACAAGAGCAACTAGTAACTTACCTTGATCTGTCTTTATGTACAGATTGCTTCCAGCCACTCCCTTTTTGAAGCCTTGTTGTTGTATATAGTGATCCAGTCTTGCATACCAAGCTCTAGGAGCTTGTTTCAACCCATATAAAGCATTTTTCAACTTACAAACTAAGTCCTTTCCTGTTGTTAGATCAAAACCTTCTGGCTGCTCCATGTAGACTTCCTCCTTGAGTTCCCCATTTAGAAATGCTGATTTCACGTCCATTTTATAGATTTTGAATCCTTTTGAGCAAGCAAATGCCAAGAACATCCTGATAGCTTCCATACGGGCCACTGGTGCAAATGTCTCTTCAAAGTCAATTCCTTCAATTTGTGAATAGCCTTTGCGAACAAGTCTTGCCTTGTTTCTGATAACTTGTCCTTCCTCATTCATTTTATTTTTGAACATCCATTTGGTTCCTATTATGTTTTTGTCCTTTGGACGAGGTACCAGCTCCCATGTCTTGTTCTTCTCAATTTGGGTCATTTCTTCTTCCATGGCTTTTACCCAATGAGGATCCTTACTTGCTTCTGCAAATGTTTCTAGTTCTATCATGGATAGGAGGGTAATGACTTTTCTCTTGGGTGTGATTGTTATCCTTCTTTGGGTCTGCACACCTTCATCTCTATCACCAATGATCTTCTCTTCTAGATGATGGCGTTGGACATACTTCATCTTTGAATGGGTATTAGGTGGTTCTCTTTCCTCTCCTTCTTCTTCTTCTTCCTCTTCTATTTCTTCCTCTTTAGGTTCTTCTTCTTCAATGAGAGAGTCATCTTCATGTTCTTCAATTTCCTTTTCTGGAAGATCTTCATCAATTTTTACATCAATGCTTTCCACTATTTTCTTCAGTCAATAATTGTAGCACTTTTAAGCCTTGGTCCGTGTAGAGTATCCAAGAAATATCCCTTCATCAACCCGAGAATCAAACTTTCCGGGTGAGCCATCATTTATTTTTATGAAGCACTTGCTTCCAAAGATCTTGAAGTACTTCACCGAAGTAGGTCTTCCTTTCCATAGCTCATAAGGATTTTTTTCACAATTTGGTCTTAATTGAGTTCGATTCAGGGTATAGACAGTTGTTCCTACTGCTTCTCTCCAGAATTTAGGTTGTAAATCTGCTGCTAATAGCATAGTTCTTGCCATTTCTTGGACTGTTCGGTTTCTTCTTTCAACTACCCCATTTTGTTGAGGTGTTCTGGCAGCCGAGAATTCCCTTTTAATTCCATGAATATTACAAAACTCACTAAACTCATTTGATGTGAATTCTCCTCCTCTGTCTATTCTGAGGCACTTAATTTTTGAATCTTTTTCATTTTCTACAAGGGTTTTTAGATTCTTAAAACACTCAAAAGTTTCAGATTTATACTTTATGAAATATATCCACATCAGTCTAGTATAATCATCAACAAATAACACAAAGTACCTTTCTCCTTGGAGTGCTTGATTTCTAGTTGGCCCACATACATCAGCGTGGATGATCTCTAAGGGCTTCGATGTAGAGTGTTCCTTTGTCCTGAGGCTGATTCTGGTCTACTTTCCATGTTGACATGGACCACATACTGCTTGATTTGGTTTGAACAGCCTTGGGATGTCTTGTACAGCTTTGATCTTGCTGATATTGATCAGATTATCGAAGCTTGTATGTCCAAGTCGCTTGTGCCACAGCCAACTCTCATCTGTCCGACGCAGGTAGAATTTATTTTCTTGAATCTTGTTCAGAATGTAAATGTTGTCTGGTGTCCTCACCCCTTTTGCCACAAGTTTCCCTAAGGCAGAGTTCCTTATTTCACAGTCTTTGGTGCTAAAAATGACCTTATGTCCTTGATCACAGATTTGGCTGACACTTAAGAGGTTTTGTTTGAGCCCGTCAACTAGCAGAGCATCTTAAGCTTTTCTTTTTCCATTGATCAGAGTAACTGTTCCTTTTCCTACAATTCTGCCAGATCCGCTTCCAAAGGACACATTCCCTTCCTTTTTGCTCAGTGAGATAAACTTCCTTCTGTCTCCTGTCATGTGTCTAGAGCACCCACTATCTATAAACCATTGGTTTCCATTATTTTGAGCATATAGAGCTAGGCCACATTTGTCCATGCTAGAGTTCTTGCTACTCATCTTTCTTCCTTTGAGTGGGCAGTGTTGTTCATAGTGTCCATTATTGTAGCAGAAAGAGCAAATCAGATCAAATTTGGTTAAGGGATCAAATAAATTAAAGGCTTTGATTTGTCCCTGCCTTTTGTGGGCATATGAGTTGATTATTCTATCCTTTAGCTTTGTCTTTTCACTTCTGCGAGCCATACAATGTCTGGCTTGATGACCGAAGTTTTTACGGTGAAAGCAGTGTCCAAGAAAGATGGTTTTGTACTTGTTGAAGCAACCATGGTTTGAGTCAATTTGCTTCCTGGGAATTACTCCTCCCTCGTTCTTTGGATTTGCAATGGGCCCTTGGTGGAGTACAAGTTTCTATTTGTTGTAGTGTCCATGATTCGACTCCACATTCTTCTTTGAAGTAATTCTCTCTTCATTCTTGGGATCTGGGGTGCACTTTTCATCTTTTGGATTGCAGGAAAGTGCATCGGCATAACTTTTCGCATTATTCTTAGTGCTTGAGGATTCTCCTTTGAAACCTATTCCAGACTTGTCATGTTGAGGTTTTTTATTTTTTAGAATAGTCTCAAGTATTTGAGAGCTTTTACAGCCCTTTTTAATTTGCTCCAACTCCTTTCTCATAGACACTATTTCGGTCTCGCGTTCTTCACAAGTCTCTTCCTTTTCTTTAAGCTTTTCTTTCAAGAGATCTTCTCTCCTTCTTATTTCCTCGTTTTCCACTTTGAGAGAAATGATTTTGTTCCGTAGTTTCTCATTTTCTTCAATGGCACTTATTAATAGTTCATCTACATTTTCTTCGAGCCCTGAGTCATCATCATTTGCGAGTGCCATGAATAATGCTTCTTAGCTTTCATCATGATCGCTTTCCTCATCTGATTTCCTTTTGATGACCATAAACTCATCCTCATCAGACTCATCTTGCTTGGAGAAGAAGTTTTTCTTATTGAACCCTTTCTTTTTATGTGCCATTCTTTTAGAATTTCCTTCATCATCACTGTCATGTTTATGAGGACATTTTGCTACATAATGACCTATTTTACCACATTTAAAACAGATAAGAGGATACTTGCCTTTAAGCTTAGATCTTTTCTTCATCTTTCGTACAATTTGAGCTAATTCGGATTCCACATCGGAATCATCACTACATTCATTCCTTTCTTTCCCCTTCTTTGACCTTGAGGCCTTGAATGCTGCATCTTTGGAGCTTGGGCCACCTTTCCTCATTTCATAGGCAGTGGGAATTCCATGGAGTTCATCCATTTTGAGGGTATCTATATCCTTTGCTTCTTCTATAGCGCTTATTTTGGAGTCAAACCAGTCTGGAAGAGACCTTAATACTTTTTGAACAATGGTACTTTCTTCAACTTTTTCGTCTAATCATTTCAGGGAATTTACCACTTCAGCTACTCAGAGGAGGTATGCTGCAATATCTTCTTCATCTTCCATCCTCAAACTTTCAAATTGTCTTCTGTGAGTTTGAAGCTTTGCCTTTTTGACTTTTGAGTCTCCATCATACAAGCCAACAAGCTTCTCCCACATTTCTTTGGCCAAGGTACAGTGCATGATTTTTGTAAACTCAGAATCAGTGATTCCACTAGTGATGGAGTTCATGGCCTTTGCATTTGCGATGTAGGCTTTCCTCTCATCTTGGTCTGTTGGAAGAGTGGAAGTAGTTTTGTATTCATTTTGAACGAAATGCCAGACTTCAAGTCCAAGGGACATTAAGTAGTAAGTCATTCTTTTCTTCCAGAAACCAAAGTTAGTGCCATCGAACAAAGGAGGTATTCTTGATGCTTCGTGGTTTCTCATCATGGCTGCAGATCCTTCTTCAAGTTGTTAGGATAGTATGAAGAAGCCTACTCTGATACCAATTGTTGGAAATACTGAGGGGGTGAATCAGTATTTCTTATAATTTTTATTCTAGTGATTTCCAAAAGCATATATAGATATGTATATGTATACACAGAACACAGAAACCAGTAGCTGGAATAAATTCTTTTATTAAAAACTCAAGACAGTACAATAAAATAAATACAATATAAGTATATATCTGACTGTGAATAGTTGCCAAGCTCCAACTTGGACTTCAGTGAGGCTCCAACCTCCAGAGCACCAACTTTGTTTTGCAGTGGTTCTGCACTTAGGGACACCTACCCCTAATGACTTTAGTCCTATTTAGTTCTGAGGCTCCAACCTCTTAGGCTCCAACCCAATCTTAGTATCAACTATTTTGCTGTAGTTTTCCGCACCCAACCCTACTGAGCTTCTGCCTATCTCTAGTTCTCCTGCTTCTCTAGTCTCTCCTGCCTCTTGCCTGTTCTTTGGCTTCCTCTCTTACAGATTATGCATACATTCGCAACACTTCACCTTGTGTTTCTGTTTTTATGTGTTTTAGGCACCTCTAACTGATCGTTTCCACTTTCCACCGCCTTTTTGGCTTCCTCCTTGGTCGCTGTAGATTCCTCTGCCTCACTTGATCTTTCAGCTTCCCTCCTTGATCACTATGACCAATTCTTCTCATTACTATCTTTGTCTTCTATTTGTCCTTCCGAGGAATTTATGGGTACTTGTGGGACTAATCTGGAGTATGAAAGCCACTCTGATGATTGTTTGAGATAGAGATTGTGCTCAAAGAAATAAGCTGGGCCAAAAAGTGACCCACTAGCATTCTCTGGTGAGTGAAGAAGTTTCCTGGCAATATGCCGATGAATGTCGAGCCGTCTTTGAAAGACTTCTGATAATAAAAGATATAAGCCCAAATTGCGGAATGGTCACAGCAGAACACTTCACATTCGATATGGATAGCAATTAGGTTGAATAGTGGTCACAAGGTATTCATATCATCGAATGGTTCTATACATTCTTTGAGAAAGGGTTTAACAGCAGCGCCTCAACTGTTCTAGCAGTACAACCAAGTTAATTCATTTGCGGCGAAATCTCTATCACAACAGTGGGAAACCTCTGTAATTAACCATCTGCCTTAATCTCCACTGTCGATTGCCCACGATCCGATGGTCTCCGCTATGTTTACCACACGATTAAACCCCGCGCACTTTCCTCGTCATCTGACCGTTCGTCGCACGATCGGACGGTAGTCACAAGCCCCAATCGCGCGACTTGCGTGCACGTTAACCCACGGGGGCGGTGTTAAACCTCATGCACTTTCCTCATTATCTGACCATCCGTCGCATAATCGTTTGGTAGTCGCAAGCCCCGATCGTGCAACTTACACGCACGTTAACCCGCGGGGGGCGGTGGTTTTTGTCTGCCACACATCGTGATCTTACGGGATCGCGCCATCGTATATGGATACCGCTGAGCCCCGGTAAGCGGTGCAGGGAAACCACCTGCTGCCCAAAACCGTTGTTCTCCCACACGTTAATCTCGTGCGCCCTGAGTTAGTGATCCAAAGCAAAGGCGATTTCAAGAAGGTGCGAAGCCGCTTGTCCGCATCTTGAAAGGTTAGTAAGGCCGCTCTATTGCTAACTCTTTCGCATGCGACGACCGTTGGATCCACTGCTCTTTGATCCGATGGCTCACATTCACTCTCCCGCCCATCCTCCCGCTCGTTAACCTACGGTGGTAGAATCAATAATCAAAACAACACAATTGGCCTGTGATGTACCCGTAATCATGTTCTTGATAAAGTCACGATGGCCTGGTGCATCAATGACGGTACAGTAATACTTGGTTGTCTCAAACTTCCAGAGAGCAATGTCAATAGTAATACCATGCTCGCGCTCAGCCTTAAGCTTGTCAAGAACCCAGGCATACTTGAATGACCTTTTGTTCATTTCCGCAGCTTCCTTCTCAAAACGCTCGATCACACGCTTGTCGATACCGCCAAGCTTGTAAATAAGATGATCGGTAGTGGTGGACTTGCCAGAGTCGACATGTCCTATGACCACAATATTGATGTGGGTCTTCTCTTTACCCATGGTTTTCTAAAAACCAAGTATTCCTGAAAAAAATGCGAATAAGCAGCTTCAGCTTCCCACCAAAAAAGAATCGCAGAGCTCCCCTGCTTCGCTCTCCACCTGCTCTGATGGCTCTGTGTGCTCCTCTTCTTCGGCTCTGTCTGCTCCTCTCATCTCTATCTGCTCCTCGAATATTGCCATATTGACATCAATGACAATCTGTGTCCAACAAAGACAACATAAGGTACAATGCGACCAGGATTGGTACAGTCACCTTCCATAGGGAATCGAGATCTCCTCTCATACTCAGGAATGCTATGTTTGTTCCACGCTCGAAGAAAAATCTCATCTTTATTTATTTTTTGGAAGACTCTGCTTATGATGTGATATTCAACAAACGAAAGTAATTCCTAAGACACACAACCACAGGATAGGTGAAGAAGATCGAGGTTCAAGTCAAGAATTTGCATGCACTTAAGATGGATGCATGCACAGCCTTGAGGACCAAGGCATAGATTAGAGATATGGTGTTTGAGAGTGAGTAGGATAGACCTCTCAAAATGGAGCCTTAGAAGTAACCTCAGGAACTTGTGGAGCAGCTACAAATCGAGAGGTAGAGAGGAGGTAGATTGGAGACATCCACTCAAGCGGAAACTGTTGAGAAATGACAACAAGAAATTCTAGTTTAATTTGTCCTTGAATTAAACTGAGAATTAAAATCGAATTACATTCTCATAGAAACTTGTAAATAGTTAATTAAGCTTAATTAACTTAATTAGCTTAGGAATTTAGAGTTGGAATTCTTTCAGTAGTCATGTATATGTTATCCCTAAGTTTTAGGGGTCCAGTATGAGTTTAAATTGAGTTGGAAATTAGATGACTCAGTTTACTGAGTTAAGTTCAGTCAAATTAGTTCTAAATTGTTTTTGGAGCTAATAGAGGACTAACAGTGAGTTGGTGCACTAATTCATCCACTAGTGCTACTCCATTTAACTAAACGTTTCCTCATGATAAACTCATTCATCTCAGTTTAGAGAAATACCAAGTTGAGATTAGAGTGAAGGGACAATGTACTATCAGTTGTATGATTTACTGAGTTGTATAGATCATGCATGCAATCAGGAATTGGACCTAGTTTGGATTGTGTAATTTTGGAAGCACTAGATTCCCATTAATATGGGTTATTCAGCCATAGGAATTTTGCAAGGAAATAGGGGCTTGGAGAGCTGCAGAATAGGCTAAGAATTTAGCTTGAGCTTGCTTGTGAGCTAAGGGAGTTGAGCATAATTGTGTGGAATTGTTCTAGTGAGAAAAATATTTGTATCTTCACTTGTATTTATGATATATGTAATACAAATAGTGGGGTTTTTAGCAATGGCTTTCCCTAGATACATCTTATGTTATGTGCCATTGATTTATCTTCTTCTTGTTCTTATTGTTTTCATCTATTTATTGGCTTTCGCTGGTTGAAAGTAGAAGTATATTCTTATCCTGTGCTTTAGTAAACTGCATGAGCTTGTGAATCTACAAGATTTTCTACATGGTATCAAAGCTAAGAACAGTATACTAGAGGATATTTCGAAGTTTTGAGTTTTGGGTTATAGGTGAAATTCGAATTTTCAATACATACTTCAGGATCGACAAATGTCATTCTACGATTTGTGGCTCGAGTATGCCTTGGAAGGAAACTCAAATTTTATGGCCTGGAGGGAGAGAATGGAGGTTTTGCTAGAGGATAATGGCTTGAAGGAATTTTTTGATCAAGAAATTCCTAAGCCAATAGCATCGGATGCACAGAATTTGGCTGCATGAAAGAAGTGTGTGGCGAAGGCAAGGCGGATAATCCTTGAGGGAGTTCGAGACCACATCGTCTCAAGTCTCCATGGCAAGGAAAATACGTATGCTATGTGGAAAGCATTGATGGACTTGTATCAGAACAACAGTGACCAAAGGAAATTGGCACTGAAGGACAAACTTCGAAAAATCATAATGGAGAAAGGTGAGACTGTTCCAAAATACTTGACCAAGTTCACTCAATGTTGCGATGAACTTGGAAGTGTTGGAATCATGGTTGCCGAGGATGATATGGTGAGTCTTTCTCTTCTAGGATTCCCAAAGAGTTGTAATAGTTATAAGGACTCTATCAATGGTCGGCAGAAGCTGCCAGATTGGGAATGACTATGGTCAGATTTGATGTAGGAGGAAATTAGGAGGAACACCAAGGATGTCTCTTCATCAAAGACTGATGATGAAGAGAATTTTTCCTTAGCGATTAAGGCGAAGAAGGGGAAAGGGAAAGCTTCCCATTCCAAATCAGATTCTTATCATGGAGGTAAGAAGAAAGATATGACAAAAGTTAAGTGCTTTCATTGTCATGATTTGGGCCATTTTGCTACAAATTGTCCACTCAAGAAGTCCAAGAAGAAGTCTTCAAAAGGAGCAGCGGGTGAGGCTTTGGCCTCTCAATTTGAATAGGATTTTTCCCTCATTGCATGAATGGTGTCATCAAGTGTATGGTACTTGGAGAGTGGAGCTTCATTCCACGTGACTGGCAATAAAGATTTATTCAGTTACCAGGAGGAGAAAGATCTCCAGATGCATATCGAGATGGGTGTCAACGGGAAGTATAGTGTTACTTGGGTGGGCACGATTACTTTTCAGAGGGATCATGGGGCTCCACTCACCTTGAAGAATGTATTTTATGTGCCCACGCTTAATAAGAACTTGGTATCCATTTCCATGCTTGATGATAGAGGTTATGATGTGATCTTCTTGAAAGGAAAGGCATTCCTTCGACACAGAGCCACGGGTCAAGTAAAGAAGATAGGGATTCAGGTGAAGAATATCTATAAGTTGGAGGTAAATGAGTGTGTTTATTTGAGCACAAAAGAAAAAAGGGTGCAGATCCAAGACGTTGGTGAGTTGTGGTGCAGGTGATTGGGCCACTTGCATCATGGAACTTTGAAGATATGGGTGCAGATCTCTACCGGTCTTGCCAAAGGTACGCTTGAGAAAGTTGATACATGCAAGGGGTGTGCTTTGGGAAAATACACCAATTCTTCCTTTCACGATAGATACAGTTGAGTAGAGGATATTATAGAGAGAGTCCATTCAGATGTGTGTGGACCATTCTCGATAGTATCCACAACCAAACACAAGTATTATGTTATAATTTCTTATGACTATTCTCATAAATGTTGGATATTTTTCATGCAGAAAAAGGATCGAACTTTCACAAAGTTTTATGAGTTTAAAGAATTGGTGGAGAAAGAGTCAGGAAAGAAGGTTAAAGCTCCATGGAGTGATAACAGTGGTGATTATGTCTCAAACAATTTTAAAAACTTTTGTGTAGCGAAAGGGATTAAATGGGAGTTGACGGCACCCCATAATCCTCAGAAGAATGGGGTGGTCAAGAGGAATAATAGAAGCATAGTAGGGGCGGTGAGGGAATTGTTGCGTGATCAGGGCCTACCACTACACTTGTGGGCTAAGGTATGCAACACAACTGTTTATGTTCAAAATCGTAGCCCACATTAGATACTTGAGATGAAGGCACTAGAGGAGGCTTATTCTGGTAAGAGGCCAGATGTTGGCCACTTCATGATTTTTGTGTCATCGATATATTGCCATGTGACCAAAGATGCATGAAAGAAGATTGAGATAATAACAGAGTTGGGGAGATTTGTGGGTACACTGATATACCTCACAACTATCGGGTGTACTTTCCAACCAATAAGATGACTGTGGTTTGCAGGGATGTCTATTCAATGAGGATAAGGCCATGCGATTTTCCCTTGAGATGGAGCTTGAGCTACATGCAGATGAGGAACTTTTAGCTCCTAAAGTTGAGGAGCCTCAAATTAATGTGGAGAAACCACATGCAGAGGATCCGGGAGTGGATATATCCACTTAGATAGAGTCTTCCAGAGAGGGAAGAAAGTGCACCAGAGAGACTGACAAATTGTTGGATGATGTAGAGGAGATGTGGGAGCACCCACTTCTTAGCGCAAGCAAAGGAGGTCACCTAAGAGGTAAATTGGATACATGGCTCTTATGGGCGAATGTGTTGTGACAGAGCTATATTCCTTTAAAGAAGCAGTGCAACAACCAGTTTTAGTCGATGCCATGGTGGAGGAGTATGACTCCATATTTCATAATAGTGTTTGGTATGTGGTCCCGAGACTGGATGACAAGTCAATGGTGAGCTCTAGTTGGATTTACAAGGTAAATCAAGCTATAGATGGTAGTGTGGAGAAGCATAACACTATATTTGTGGCCCATGCATTTTCATAGGTAGAGGGGATTGACTATGATGAGACCTTTGCTCCTGTTGCAAGGTACTCATCAATCAGATCTATATTGGCACTATCAGCACATATGGGTTGGAAGATCCATCAGATGGATGTGAAGACAACCTTCCTTAATGGCATGATTGAGGAAGAGGTGTACATCGAGCATTGTGAAGGTTTTGAAACCTTTAACTGTGAGTCGCATGTGTGCCAGCTCAAGAGAGCATTGTATGGGCTGAAGCAAGCACCCCATGTTTGGTACACCAAGATAGATAGCTACTTCACTAAGTTGGGCTTCACGAAGAGTGAAGCTGATGCAAACCTATACCACATAGTGGTGGAAGGTAAGATGTTTTGCATTGTACTTTATGTTGATGATCCCATACTGAAAGGTGATGATCAGCTGATCAAACCTTACAAGGAGGAACTTGCAAGAGAGTTTGAGATGAAGGACATCGGTCTCATGCATTACTTTCTTAGCATGGAGGTATGGTAGGGAGATGGGGAGTTGTTTTTGTCTCAAGGAAAGTATGCCAACGAGATACTCAGGAGATTCCACATGGAGAGTAGCAAACCCATGGAGATTCCTCTAGAAGGTAAATGGAGGAGGGAGGATGCTACTTCAGGGGTAGTGGAATCTATTGTTTACAGGGAGCTTTTGGGTTCACTCATGTACTTGGTGAACACATGACTAGATATGTGCTATGCAATTAACTAGCTTAGTCAAGCGATGGTTAGGCCTACCAAGCTGTATTGGAAGGTGGAAAAGCATGTGTTGAGATACCTCAAGGGAACTTATCAATATCGATTATGGTATAGATTGACAGAGGGAGTGAAGCTTGAAGGCTTCACCGATGTAGATTGGGTAGGGACTCCATCCAAAAGGAAGAGAACATTAGAAGGGATGTTCAGTATTGGGTTAGTGAAAGTTTCTTGGTACAACAGGAAATAAAGATTGGTCGCATTTAGTTCAGCAGAGGCAGATTACATGGTTGCATGTCAGGCAATATGTGAGGCCATCTAGATGAGGAAGATCCTGGTTGGTTTATTTGGTCAGCAGATAGATCCAACTATGATTTACTGTTATAATTAGAGTTGTATCAAACTCTCTGAAAATCCAGTTTTTCATGATCGGTCCAAGCATATTTATTTCCGATATCATCATCTCATAGATTGTGTATTGAGGCAGATTATGTTGTTAGAGTACATTCCCACGAAGGAGCAAGATGTTGATATTTTGACAAGGCATTGTCAAGATGTAAATTCAAGTTTCACAGAGACAAGATCAGGGTAGATGATAATCCCTTTCTTGTTGAGAGAGAGTGTTGAGAAATGGCAATAAGAAATTCCAATTTAATTTTTCCTTGAATTAAACTGAGAATTAAAATCGAATTATATTCTCATAGCAACTTGTAAATAGTTAATTAAGTTTAATTAACTTAATTAGCTTAGGAATTTCGAGTTGGAATTCTTTATGTAGTCATGTATATGTTCTCCCTAACTTTTAGGGGTCCAGTATGAGCTTAAATTGGGTTGGAAATTAGATTACTTGGTTTACTAAGTTAAGTTCAGTTAAATTAGTTCTAAATTGTTTTTGGAACTAATAAAGGACTAACAGTCAGTTGGTGCACTAATGCATCCACTAGTGTTACTCCAGTTAACTGAAGATTCCCTCATGAGAAACTCATGCATGTCAATTCAGAGAAAGACCTAGTTGAGACTAGAGTGCAAGGACAATGTACTATCAATTGTATGATTTATTGAGTTGTATAGATCATGCATGCAATCAGGAACTGGACCTAGTTTGGATTGCACAGTTTTGGAAGCACTAGATTCCCATTAATATGGGTTATTCAGCCATAGGAATTGCACAAGGAAATAGGGGCTTGGAGAGTTGCATAATAGGCTAAGGATTTAGCTTGAGATTGCTTGTGAGTTAAGGGAGTTGAGGATAGTTGTGCGGAATTGTTCTAGTGAGAACAAGCTTTGTATATTCAATCATATTTTTGATATATGCAATACAGATAGTGTGGTTTTGAGCGGTGGCTTTCCCCAGATAAATCTTGTGTTATGTGCCATTGATTTATCTTCTTCTTGTTCTTATTGTTTTCATCGATCTATTGGCTTCCGTTTGTTGAAAGTAGAAGTAAATTCTTGTCCTGTGCTTTAGTAAATTGCATGAGCTTGTGAATCTACAGGATTTTTTGTAGAAACCTCCAATAGGGGAATATTTTGAGCTAAGTGGGTAGAGGGAGCACATGCGGCTATACCTCCAAGAGTGAGGTGGACTGATGTAAATCCTTAGTCCAAGAGTTGCAAAAATTTGGGTAGGGTCCATTAAGGCATTCTCCTCATGGATCATTACCTTTCTACGAGGGCCCACAATATTCAATAGCAGGAGGATCAGTGTCAGTAAGATATTGAGGAGTGTAGGGGAGTGTTAATAGCAGAGAAAGTGGCTCAGTAGTAGAGTCAACGACAACAAAGTTTTCCCAATACACAATTATAGACACAATTGATTCAATGTTTTTGTTGATTTTTTTTTATGCTTCTCAGTTGTATATGTTGCAGTAGTAGCAACAACAGTGAGAGGTTTTGAATTTAGTACATTCCATAGGTGAAGGATAGGGGTGGTTGATAATCCATTTCTTGTTGAGAGGGAGCAGCGTTGAAAAGTGTAGCAAGAAAATCTCAATTTGATTTTGCCTTGATTAAATTGAGAAAATTCAAAATTCCACATCAGTAGACAACTTGGAGGAGTTAACTGAGGTGACATGGATCTTGTCACTCAGTTAGCTCAATTAATTCGAGTTAGGGGAATGAAGTTTAGTTGTATGTAGTGATTCCTAAATTTTAGGAGCCTAGGTTGAGTTAATTTTAGTTGTAATTAGCTAAACTAGTCCTAACTATTAATAGAATTAGTTGGTGGTCAGTTAAGTAGTGGGACATCATTCTAACTCAGAGATAATCTAGTTAACTAATCAATCAACTAATAATTATCTCATGCATGAAAAGAATATGAGTTTCCCAGTTGTGGTGGAGTTTCCAAGGTAGTTAACCAGCAATTGTAAACTAGTTGAGTGTACAAGTGTTGCATGAGGCCAGGTGATCATCCCTGAGGAATTTCACAAGCATTTTGGAGGAAATTCCTAATTAATAGGGGCATATTTCCTCAGGAATTCTGAAAGAAAATAAGGGCTCAAGAAGAGGAAAAAATTGAGCAAGTCTGAGTTAGAGCTTCTCAGTGAGCATAGAGATAGGTTGTGCTCAGTTGAGAAAAGAAATTGCAATACATATTTATTCATCATATTAACGCAAGCAAGCATTAGGGTTTTCAGTAGTTTTCTTTCCCCAAGAAAAATACTATTTGCATGTGTGTGATTTCTTATTGCATGTCTAAGATTTTGGTTCTGGATTGTGAATTACTTTCCATAGAGCAGTAGAGTAGGTTTGTGTCTTGTGATTTTGATTAAAAATTGATGAGCAGTTGCAAATCTACATCGTAATTTCTACAAGGGGGCCAAGAGGTAAAAAATTGAATTACAAGGAGAGTTCAAGAAAATCAAACTCCCAATGTTTGATGTAGAAGTGGAGGAAGCTATTGAAACTTGGTTAATCAGTATGAACAAATACTTCTAGATATATAAATATGATGACAGTATAAAAGCCAGATTGGAAATTTATCAATTGCAAGGTAAAGCCACCTTATGGTGGGAAGAAATTAAAATTGTTCGAGGAATTGATTAACATGAAGATACTTGAGACAAATTTCAAAATCATTTCAGAGATAAATATTTAACAGAATCGTTCTATGATGAAAAAGCAAAGGAGTTCCATGATTTAAAATTGGGACAACCGTCCATGGATGAATTTGTAACTAAGTTTACTTCTATATTAAGATATGTTCCCTATATTTGTGAAGAGAAAGCTAAATTACAAGGTTTTATCAATAACTTAATAGCCTTCATGAAAGAAAGGTTGGAATTTGATAATCCAAAGTCAATGGATGAAGCCATTTGAAAATCCCAAATCTGCTACCAAAAAATGAAGCAAAAAGGGGAAGTGGAAGAGGGTGGCTAAACAAAAAAGGGCATAAAATATTTCAGAACACCAAGAATACAAAAACTATTGGATTTAAGACGACACAAAGGAAACAATTGAATAGACCTTCAGAAAATAATCAGCAAAAGTTCAAATCACAATGCAAAGTTAGGCAACTTGAGGCGCTCGGTAATCCAAAGCCTAGCCAATCACAAAAATGCCCTTTGAAGTGTTGGGGCTACGAGTAACTCCACTACTATAAAAATTTCCCTCATTGTGCCCGAGAAGAACCAATTGCTATCATTCAAGAAGCATCTACAATAGGGAGGTGTCAAGAAACATACCAAGGATTAATGTTGATTTGGAGGATCATCAGGCTGAATACAAACCTACAATGGTGGAGTTTGAAGTAAATATAGCTAATCATCATGTCTCTATTTTAATAGATCCAGATGCAAGCCTGAGTTACATCAATCTGAAAATAGTCGAATTTTTTCATTTACAAAGTGCTAAATTTAAAAATCCATGGTTAGTACAACTAGTTATTGGAGCTAAGAGAAGGGTGACAGCTAAGATACAAGGTTGTCTTGTTGAAACAACTGGACAATAGATTAAGGCAAATTTAAACATATTAACTTTAGGGTCCTATGATGTGCTGCTAAGCATGGACTAGCTGGAAGGAAATTGGACCTCGGTAAAATGCAAGGACAAAAACGTCAGTTTTCTTACTCATGAGGGTGTTAGACAAGATATTCAAGGTATTAAAAGAGACATTGATTTACACCCCATCACATCCAACCAATTAATAAAGTGCATTTAGAAAGGTTTTCAAATCTACATTGTGCAAGTGGGATATACTAACTCCAAGGATAAGATAACCAGCCTAGAAAATATACCAGTCATCCAAGACTTTGTTGATGTATTTCCAAAAGAGATTATGGGGTTTCCTTCAAAAAGGGATATCGAATTTACCATAGAACTAATTCTCGAAGCAAACCTAGTGTCAAAAGCTCCTTACTGAATGAGCATTCATGAACTAATAGAACTCAAGATGCAGTTGCAACAGTTGATGGACAAATGGTTCATTCACCCAAGTGTGTCCCCTTGGGGATCTCTAGTGTTTTTCATGAGAAAAAATAATGTCACTCTTCGCTTATGTATTGATTAAAAGAAACTAAATGAGATAACTATCGAGAACAAGTACCTATTGTCGAGAATTGATGACTTGTTAGATCAAGTTAAGGGTGTTACCTTATTTTCTAAAATTTATTTATGATCAGGTTATCACCAGATAAGAATAAAAGAGGAAGGCATATGTAAGGCAACGTTTATGATTCACTACAGTCACTACAAATTTTTTGTTCTGTAATTCGGTCTCAGTAATGCCACAACAACATTTATGAGCCTCATGAATGGTATTTTCCATCCCTATTTAGACAAGTTTGTTTTAATTTTTGTTGATGATATTTTGATTTACTCAAGTAATTTGGAAGAGCATAAGTAATATCTCTGTATAGTATGATGTTTGAGAGGGAGCAGGATAGACCTCTCAAAATGGAGCTTCAGAAGGAGCCTCAAGAACTTGTGGAGCAGCCACAAATGGAGAGGGAGAGAGGAGGTAGAGTGGAGGCATCCGCTCAAGTGGAAACCTCCATTAGGGGGAGAGTTTGAGCCAAGTGAAAAGAGGAATAACATGCAACTATACCTCCAGGAGTGAGGTGGAGTTATGTAGATCATTAATCCAAGAGTTGAAGAAATTTGGGCATGGTCCATTAAGACATTGTCCTCATGGATCATTACCTTTCTATGAGGGCCCATAGTATCCATTAGCAGGAGGATCAATGTCAATCAGATATTGAAGAGTGAAGAGGAGTGTTAACAATAGAGTAAGTGACTTAGTAGTAGAGTCAACATCAACAAATATTTCCCAGTAGACAGTTGCAAACATGATTGATTCAATGTTTTTTTGTTTTGTTTTTTTGGATACCTCTTAGTTGTTTGCACAAGCGAAAAAAACAGTGGGAGGTGTTGCATGCAGGACATTCCATAGGTGAAGGATAGTAGTGGTTTATAATCCATTTCTTGTTGAGAGGGAATGTTGAAAAATGCAGCAAGAAATTCTCAGTTTGATTTTGCCTTGATTAAATTGAGAAAATTCGAAATTCCACATCAGTAGAAAATTGGAGTTAACTCAGGTGACATGGCTCTTATCACTCAGCTATCTTAGTTAATTTTATTGAGGGGCATGAACTTCAGTTGAGTGTAGTGATTCCTAAATTTTAGGAGCCTAGGTTGAGTTAATTTAAATTGTAATCAGTTAAACTAGTTCTAACTATTAATTGAACTAGTTGGTGGTCATTTAAGTAGTGAGACATTAGTCTAACTCAGAGATAATCTAGTTAACTGATTAATCAACTAATAATTATCTCATGCATGCAAATAATACGAGTTTCCTAGTTGTGGTGGAGTTTCCAAGGCAGTTAACCAACAGTTGTAAACTAGTTGAGTGTAGAGGTGTTGTATGAGGTCAGGGGATCAAACCTGAGGAATTGCATTCAGTTCTGCTCATTTGAGAAAATAAATTGTAATACATCTCTATTTAGCAGATTAATGTAAGTAGGCATTGGAGTTTTTAGCAGTTTTCTTTCCCCGGGAAAAATACTATTTGCATGTGTGTGATTTCTTATTGCATGTTTAAGATTTTGGTTCTAGATTGTGAATTACTTTCCGCAGAGCAGTTGAGTAGGTTTGTCTTGTGATTTTGGTTAAAACTTGATGAGCAATTTCAAATACACATCGTAATTTACACAATGGTACCAAGCGGCAAAAAATTGAGTTGCAAGGAGAGTTCAAGAAAATCAAACCTCCGATGTTTGATGTAGAAGTGGAAGAAGTTGTTGAAGCTTGGTTAATCAATATGAACAAATACTTCCAGAACTACGAATATGATGACAATCTAAACTAAAGATTGGAAATTTATCAATTGCAAGGTAAAGCCACCTTATGGTGGGAAGAAATTAAAATTGTTCACGGAATTGATGAACACGAAGTAACTTGGGACAAATTTTAGAAGTATTTCAAAGATAAATATTTAACTGAATGGTTCTATGATGAAAAAAAAGGAGTTCCATGATTTAAAATAGGGACAACAATCCATGGACGAATTTGTAACTAAGTTTACTTCTCTATTAAGATATGTTCCCCATATTCGTGAAGATAAATCTAAAGTAAAATGTTTTATCAATAGCTTACCAACCTTCATGAACAAAAGTTTGGAATTTGATAATCTGAAGTCAATGGATGAAACCATTCAAAAAGCCTGAATCTTCTACCAAAAAATGAAGAAGAAAGGGAAAAGTGGTAGAGGGTGGCTAAACAAAAAAGGGCAAAAAAAGTTTCGGAACACCAAGAATGCAAAAACTAATGGAGTTAAGACTACACAAGAAACAATTGAATGGACCTCCAAAAAAGAATCAACAAAAGTACAAATCACAATGCAAATCTAGGCAAGTTGAGGCGTCTAGTAAGCCAGATCCTATCCAATCACAGAAACCCCCTTTGTAGTGTTGGAGCTGTGGGGAACCCCACTACTATAAAAATTGCCCTCATCATGCCCGAGAAGAACCAACTGCTAACATTCAAGAAGCCTTTGCAGTCAGGGAGGTGGAAAGAAACATACCAAGGATTAACATTGCTTTGGAGGACCATAAGGCTTAATACCAACCTGCGATGATGGAGTTTGAAGGAAATATAACTAATTGTCATGTCTCTATTTTAATAGACTCAGGTGCAAGCCTGAGTTACATCAATCCGCAAATATTTGAAATATGTCATTTAAAAAGTGTTAAATTTAAAAATCCATGGTTAGTACAACTAGCCACTAAGGCTAAGAGAAGGGTGACAGCTAAGATAGATGATTTTCCTATTGAAACAACCAAACACTAGATTAAGGAAAATTTAAACATATTACCTTTAGAGTCCTATGATGTGCTGATAGGTATGGACTAGATGGAAGGAAATTGGACCTTGGTAAAATGAAAGTACAAAACCATCAATTTTCTTACTGGTGAAGGTGTTAGGGAAGAGATTCAAGATGTTAAAAGAGTCATTGAGTTATGCCCCATCACAGCCAACCAATTAATCAAGTGCATTCGGAAAGGTTGTCAAATCTACGTTGTGCAAGTGGGATATACTCACTCCAAGGATAAGGTAGCCACCCTGGAAAACATACCAATCACCCAAGATTTTGTTGATGTATTTCCGGAAGAGATTCTGGGGTTGCCTCCTAAAAGGGATATTGAATTTACCATAGAACTAATTCTCGGAGAAACCATAGTGTCAAAATATCCTTACCAAATGAGCACACCTAAACTAATAGAATTCAAGATGTAGTTGCAAGAGTTGTTGGATAAATGGTACATTCACCCAAGTGTGTCCCCTTGGGGAGTTCTAGTGTTTTTCATGAGAAAAAAGAATGGAACTCTTCACTTATGTATCGATTACAGGAAATTGAATAAGCTAACTATAAAAAACAAGTACCTGTTGCAGAGAATTGAGAATTTGTTTGATTAGGTTAAGGGTGTTACTATATTTTATAAAATCTATTTACGATTAGGTTATCACCAAATAAGAATAAAAGAGGAAGGCATCTATAAGACATTGTTTAGGACTCGCTACAGTCACTATGATTTTTTTGTTCTACCATTCAAGATCACTAGTGCCCCAATAACATTTATGACCCTCATGAATGGTATTTTCCATCCCTATTTAGACAAGTTAGTTTTAATTTTTGTTGATGATATTTTAATTTACTCAAGGAATTTGGAAGAGCATAAGAAATATCTCCGGATAGTATTGCAAACCTTAAGAGAAAACCAACTTTATCCTAAATACAAAAAATGTGATTTTTATAAGGATCAAATCCAATACTTGGGGCACACAATTTCCTCTGAAGGTATAACTGTGGATCCTGAGAAAATTAAAACCATCATAGAATGGCCTACCCCCAAAAATGTTACAGATATTTATTCTTTTATGGGCCTGGCCAAATATTACCGCCATTTCATAGAGGGTTTTTTATAATTTCTCACCCTATAACTTCTTTGCAGAAAAAGGGAAGAACCTTCAAATGGATGACAGAGTGCCAACACGGTTTTGAAAAATTGAAACACTTACTGACTATGGTTCTAGTGCTAAAAGTTGTAGATCTTGAAAATGAATTCACCGTTTGCATGGATGCCTACCAAGAAGGTGTTGGGGGGGTTTTTATGCAAGAGGGTAGATTAATAGCTTATGAATCACATAAGTGAAGGATCATGAGTAGAGGTACTATTCTTATGATTTGGAACTAATTGCAGTAGTTTACACTATAAAGATATGGGGACATTATTTGTTAGGAAAAAGGTTCCTTTTAATGATTTATTATAGTAGTTTAACCAGTTTCTTTAAGCAACCTAATTTAAATGCACACCAAGCTAGGAGGACCAATTTTTAAAGCAAATTTGACTTTGACATAAAGAATATTAAAGGAAAGGGGAACCTTGTATATGACACATTAAGTAGGAAATTGGATTGTGTATATGAAATTTCCTATAGTTAAGTGGAATTTAACTTTTTCGAATAGATCAAAGAAGCTGCTCTAAAGGACCCAGAATACAAATTTTTATGGCAGAAAACTAAATAATCATAGAACTTTGGAAAACAAACTGAATATGGTATAAACTGTGATAATTTGTTGACCTTTAGAGGGAGGATATATGTTCCTAACCAGATAATGATTAAGAAATTTTTGTTGGATGAATTCCACCATAGTCCTTATGTTGCCCATCTCGGATATTAGAAACTATTTTCTGCAATTAAAAAGAACTATTTCTGGCCTGGTGTGAGGAGGGATGTTTTTGAGTATTTAGCCAAATGCCTAGAGTGTCAACAAGTCAAGGCCGAGCACCAACATCCTGCTAGTTTTGTTGACCCATTACACATTCCCAAATGGAAATGGGACACGATTACATTAGATTTTATAACCAACTTACCTAGATCTACGAAGTAGAATGATTCTATCATGGTAGTAGTGGATAAATTGAGCAAAGTAGCCCATTTCATCCTTGTCAAATCCACTTACCAAACTACTCAAATTGTAGATATATTTATGAGAGAAATATTTTGGTTACATGGTATGTCGAGAGTGATAATTTCCAATAGGGACATGAAGTTTACTTCTGCATTTTGGAAGGCCCTCTTTACTGGACTGGTTACTCAAATCCAGTTCAGTAATACTGCATCTCACCCACAAATAGATGGCTAGACTGAATGAGTGAATTGGGTACTAGAGGATATGCTAAGAATGTATGTAATGCAACAACCAACTAAATGGGAAAAATACCTTCACCTAGTGGAGTTTGATTTTAATAATAGCTACCATGAATCATTGAAAATTAGTCCTTTTGAAGTACTATATGGGAAAATATGTAGAACACCTACTAACTGGAGCAATCCCGAGAATAAATTGATTTTAGGACCTAACATACTAGTGGAAATGGAGCACATAGTGAAAAATATTTGACAAAACTTAAAGGCTACTCAAGATAGACAGGAGGATTACATGGACACAAAAAAGAATTTATAGAGAATTCCATGTAGGTGACCATGTATATGTGCGAGTTAAACCAAATATTATCACCCTAAGATGGGGTGGTTATGCAAAATTAGCACCTCAATACTGTGCACCCTTCCAGATTTTGGAAAGGGTGGGACCTATAGCATACCAACTTTCACTACCAAGTCATCTACGAGTCCATAATGTGTTTCATTTTTCACTTTTAAAGAAATATATATATATATATATATATATATATATATATATATATATATATATATATATAGATATAGATATATGATCTCATACATATCATAAATTAGAAAGATATGCAGGTAAAGTATATGTTGGAATTTTACGAATACATGTTTTAATTCAATGAGTAAATAGAACTAATGGTAGTTTCATGAATGTGTAATAGGTCGAATCAAACACAAATTTTATGGTAGAACCTCTACGTATTCTCGAAAAAAGAGAAACAATGTTACGAAGGTGAGCTATCACCTAGGTTAAAGTGAAATGAAGACATTTTAGCCTAGAAAAAGCCACCTGGGAAGATAAGAGATTTATAGAAGAGGAATATCCATTCCAGGAAGAGGAAAAATGCTGAACGCTGAGGACGATGTTTTTCTCAAGTGGGGGTGGAAGATGTGACACCCCTAGGTGTTGTAAATATTTGCTATTTAATTTTACTACATTGGACCCAATATCCTATGTAGTTAGTGTGAAGTTATTGCAACTTTAACATTTAGGAATTTGGATTATTTTTAAATTAGCTTGTTAAAATAAAAATTTATGTTAAGTCTCAGAATTTAGGGGATGAGACCCTAGTAAAATTTTCAATTACCAAATAGTTAGAGATAGTTATCCTTTTCTCTCTTTCCTTGGAGATAAAACATCTCAGTGGGAAAGGAGGATGCCAAGGAAGGTTGGTGAAAAATACTGGAGGCATCTGAGAGGAAGGAAAATAAGACCTAAACATGACAGTGGGAATGTGGGGCAAGACGCTGCCTAGGAGTATTATTGAGCTGGACTGAGAGCCAGTGGAAACTCCAATACAAACCTAATTCTGTGAAATTATAGGTTGAAATTAGAAATTTGGATGCCTATGAATTGATATTGATAGGCTAATGTCTAGATTAGATGTTATGGAGTTGAGAAGCTCAAGGGGAGAAATTGGACATAATTGCCAATTCTCGCTAGTAGGGTGGAGCAGTCTCGCCTATGAATTCTTGTACAGATAGTATAACAGATAAGTATGTTCTCTATTCAAGCTTCTGTGATCCATAATGAATTAAACAAAGTCTTTCGGTAGAAATCACATGAGAGAATTTTTTGGCCAACGCGTTTCGAACCAACAAGTGTGGTTCATCATCAGGACCAGGAGTTATTAGTTATTTTATTTACAGAGAAATGAACTTGTTTAAATTCTCTTTAAATTATTCCTCTTTATTAAGAAAAGGATCTACTTGCATGCTTAATAAACTATGTTCTTTCTTTTGGAAATAAGTGTATGCGTGAATTATTGTGAGAATAATTTATGTGAATTACTTTCCAAGCTTTTGTGAAAGAATAAATAGGAACACACACACATATAGATAATGTCATAGATCTAGAGGAATACTAGTGGTATCTTTTGAAATATGCAACCATATGCCCCATGTGATTGCATATAAAAATTGTATTACAAAATTATTGTAAAGGAGACTCTATAAAAATAGCACATACAACTTTGTGTGATAAAGAAAAGAAAACTTTACAACTATTATGTTATCGACCGAGGTATATTTATAAAGAGGCATGAGTATGCCTAACATTATTTACTATCTACATATAGAAAATATTAAGTGTGCACTTACACAATGATATGGTGGATTAGAGCCGGGTCGAACCCTGACACACTAATTTAGAAGAGTAAAAAATTGGCCTAGTCAACTGAAGAAATTGTTCCTATCGAATAAATAATGATTTTATATTTATTCCATGGCCATGTAAGTTAACTGAAAACCTGGGAATAGTTGTGGGCACCATTCATTCTTTAAACAAAGATTAAGGTGGACATTATAGAAAACTTTTATTAGAGAATACTATTCATAAAAGAAAAAATATTAACAGACCTGCGAAGAAAGGGTTTCTTCTAGATAGGGTTATAATATGTACGAGCCATATTAAGAGATGCAGTAAAATTAGGACAAAGAAATACACTCATATTTTTCCACAATTTTTAATCAAGATTCACATAAATTACCCAAACCCCAGTGGAAATAACATGTGGAAGAGGGTGCAGAAAATACATGAAGAGAAACCATGAGATAAATTATCAGAGAACGTAAACCCTGTTACAATTCCTAACCATTCATGCATGCAAAGAGCAATAAATGTAGCTATTATTACACATGTATACACCCTAAAAATTAACAGTTGTACATTGAATTTAGAATAACAACATGTCCATTAAAGAGTGATGCATTTACAGTAGGTCAAATACCTCCATCATTCCAAGAGTGTACAAAACAAGAGGGAGAAAAATAACTTTGTAATGATAATTGAATAACCGATTATATGCAATACCAAAATTCAATACCCAAGATATGTAATCTAAACAATGGTTAAAATCTTTCTAGGCCTATGGACACAACTATGACATGACCAGAAGAAGACAAAACCCTGAGGTCGAATCTTGAGAGTAGATAGTAAGAATTGGAGGAACCTGTAGGAAGAATGAGAGTTGGCATAAGGGGAGGTATGCTTTGAACTCAAAATCTTGCTTTCCATCAAGAAATATAATGACTAGAAAGGTTGAGGGTTCAAGTCATAACTTGGGTAATGCATGTACAATAAAAGAGAGCCAAAACCCCAAAAAAATAAGCACATGAATTTAAGATAGAACTCGGTACATTGAAGATTTATTTTTCCTCAAGCGTTACCTTGAGGTGGCCTCATGCCAAGCAAGGAACCACGGAACTGTGGAAACCACAAGGGAAGGGTCAACCCCACTGTGCATGAAGGAGAAGTAACAGAAACAAAAAAAAACTTTCTAATATGGCACCTAACTCATTTTACCTCGTTGCAACCATCCCTGAAGCCAAGTGTTGCTTGGAAGATACAATCCTCTTCATCCTAGCCAGCCAAAACCTAGGTCAAGGAAAAAGAAAAGATAAATTTAGTGGAGATAGGAAGAGAAGGCGTGGTTGTAAACAAAAGCTCAATAAGAAGTGTAATAAGACCAAAGCTTACTGGTTACGAGTAGAGAGAAACCCTATCTAGATGAGGGTTTGGGTGCAGAGCTCTCTCGACAGAAGGAATGGTGAAAATCATTGACTAACCAAGACAAAAAATCCAGTAGCTACCCTTAACCGATTAGGAGTATGTTGAGCCATAAAATTGAAGGCCACACCAACTGAAAATGAAGGGAAAACCTAGGTGTGCCTTGACATGAGTGCTAGATGGTTCGAGATACCTGGGAAAGCCTACATGGTGTTAGAGGTATAGATAATATGAACCCATGCTAGGTAATTGTGCCCTTAATTAATACATGTTAAAATATCTCGTTCGTGTCGACACATAAAAACAAGATTAGCATGACAAGCTAAAGATTTCATAATATATCATAGTTTAACTGTGTTATATATACAAGTTTAATTGTATGATATACATATCAAAGTTTAGCTTGAGCCATAAATAAAAGAACCACCCTTAACCAAGGGTTAATACTATGGACATTGATTGCATTTTTGTTTTTTTTAGTTGTTAATGAATGTTACAAGTGGCATCATACGTCATGTTTGCTACACTATGGCTTGTTTGGGCATCTATGAAATAACAAAAGTATTCATGATGCACAGAGGAAGCAGAAGCAGCATGAGATGAGGAGTTGGGATCACCCCACCTGGGAGGCCATTAGTAGGAGCTAGACCTGTGCCTCTTACAAAAGAAAATCCAAAAATGTGGGTTCAACTAGGAGGAGAAACTCATAAAACAAATGTGATGTTGTTGGAGATGGTTCAACAGATGCAAGCTAAGATGACAAATTTAAGAGTTGATAATGAGAGGGTGAGGCTAGAACAGGGAAGGAATATGAGAAGCCTCTTAGATAGAAAAACTCAAAGGAATCCAAATCCTAGTCCGGATGAAGGGAATAGAGATGAGTTGCATCAAAAGAGAGAGGACAAAAAAGAGGTCAAGGGAGCTCCAGTTGACAATGAGGAAGATTCTGAAAATGATTCTGGTGGAAAGGGGACCAAGAGGCAAAAATTTGAATTATAAGGAGATTTCAAGAAAATCAAACCCCTGGCATTTGATGGAGAAGTGGAGGAATTTATTGAAGCTTGGTTAATAAATATGAACAAATACTTTCGAATCTACAAATATGATGACAATAAAAAAGACAGATTAGCAATTTATCAATTGCAAGGTAAAGACACCCTATGGTGGGAAGAAATTAAAATTGTTTGAGAAATTGACGAACAAGAAATAACTTGGGACAAATTTCAAGATAATTTTAAAGATAAATATTTAACCAAATTGTTCTATGATGAAAAAGGAAAGGAGTTCCATGATTTAAAATTGGGACATCAGTCCATGGATGAATTTGTAACCAAGTTTACTTCTCTATTCAGACATGTTCGCTATATTCGTGAAGAGAAAGATAAAGTACAATGTTTTATTAGTAGCTTACCAGCCTTCATGAAAGAAAGGTTAAAACTTGATAATTTGAAGTCAATGAATGGAGCCATTTGAAAATCCTAAATTTTCTACCAGCAAATGAATAAAAAATGGGAAAGTGGCAGAGGGTGGTTAAACAAAAAAGGGCAGAAAAAATTTCAGAACACCAAGAATGCAAAAACCACTGGAGTTAAGACTACACACGGGAAACAATTAAATGGACTTCTAGGAAAGAATCAACAAAAGTTCAGATCACAAAGTGAATTTAGGCAAGCTGAGGCGTCTGGTAAGCCAGAGCCTAGCCAATCACAAAAACCCCCTTTATATTGTTGGGGTTGCGGGGAAACCCACTACTATAAAAATTTCTTTTATCATACTAGAGAAGAACCAACTACTAACATTCAAGAAGCCTCTACAGTCGAGGAGGTGGCAAGAAACATACCAAGGATTAATGCTTCTTTGGAGTATCATTGGATCAAATACCAACCTGTGATGGTGGAGTTTGAAGGTAATATAGCTAACCATCATGTCTCTATTTTAACAGACCCGGGTGCAATCCTGAGTTATGTCAGTCCAAAAATAGTCAAATTATGTCATTTACAAAGCTCTAAATTTGAAAATTCGTGGTTAGTACAACTAGCCAGTTGGGCTAAGAGAAGGGCGGAAACTGAGATAGAAGGTGTTCCTATTGAAGCTGTCGGGAAATAGAATAAGGTGAATTTAAATCTATTACCTTTAGGGTCCTGTGATGTGCTGATAGGTATGGAATGACTAGAAGGGCATTGGACCTTGGTAAACTTCAAGGAAAAAACCATCAATTTTCTTATTGATGAGAGTGTTAGACAAGAGATTCAGGGTATTAAAAGAACCATTAATTTATGCCCTATCACAACCAACCAATTAAGAAAGTGCATCTGGAAAGGCTCTCAAATATATGTTGTGCAAGTGGGATATACTAACTCAAAGGATAAGATAGTCACCCTGGAAAACATACTAGTCATCCAAGACTTTGTTGATTTCTTTCCATAAGAGATTTAGGGGCTTCGTCTTGAAAGGAATATTGACTTTACCGTAGAATTGATTCCCAGAGAAACCCTAGTGTCAAAGCTCCTTACTGAATGAGCATACCTAAACTAATAGAATTCAAGATGTAGTTGCAAGAGTTGTTGGACAAAGGGTACATTCACCCAAGTGTGTCCCCTTGGGGAGCTCCAGTGTTGTTCATGAGAAAAAAAGATGGCACTCTTCGTTTGTATATCGATTACAAGCAACTTAATAAGCTAACTATCAAGAACAAGTACCTGTTGTCAAGAATTGATGACTTGTTTGATCAAGTTACGGGCTTTACCATATTTTCTAAAATTGATTTACGATTAGGTTATCACTAGATAAGAATAAAATAGGAAGACATTTGTAAGAAAACATTTATGACTCGCTATTGTCACTACAAATTTATTGTTCTACCATTTGGGCTCACTAATGCCCCAACAATGTTTATGAGCCTCATGAATGGTATTTTCCATCCCTATTTAGACAAGTTTATTTGAATTTTTGTTGATGATATTCTGATTTACTCAAGGAATTTGGAAGAGCATAAGGAGAATCTTCGGATAGTATTGCAAACCTTAAGAGAAAACCAACTTTATGTTAAATACAACAAATGTGATTTTTATAAGGATCAAATCCAATACTTGGGGCACATAATTTCCTCTGAAGGTACAACTATGGATCGTGAGAAAACTAAAACCATCATGGAACGGCCTACCCCCAAAAACATTGTAGATATTTGTTCTTTTATGGGTCTGGCCTAATATTACTGGCGTTTCATAGATGGGTTTTCTAGAATTTCTCACCATATAACTTCTTTGCAGAAAAAAGGGAAGAGCCTTCAAATGGAAAATATAGTGCAAACACATTTTTAAATAATTGAAACACTTACTGACTATGAGTCCAGTGCTAAAAGTTGCAGATCCAAAAATAAATCCTTCGTTTGCATGGATGCCTACCAAGAAGGTGTTGGGGGGATTTTGATTCAAGAGGGAAGAGCAATAACTTATGAATCACGTATGTTGGAGGACCACGAGAGGAGATATTCTGCTTACTATTTGGAACTAACTACAGTTGTTCACACTTTAAAGGTATGTCGACATTATTTGTTAGGAAAAAGGTTCCTTTTAATGACTAATCATAGTAGTTTAACTAGTTTCCTTAAGCAGCCTAATTTAAATGCATGGTCCTAAGCTAGGTGGACCACTTTTCTAAGCGAATTTGACTTTGACATAAACCATATTAAAGGAAAGGAGAATCGTGCAACTAATGCATTAAGTAGGAAATTGCATTGTGTATATGAAATTTCCTATATTCAAGTGGAATATAACTTTTTCGAACAAATTAAAGAAGCTGCTCTAAAGGATCCATAATACAAATTTTTATCGCAGAAAATTAAACAATCACAGAACTCTAGAAAACAAACTAAATATGGTATAAACAATGATAATTTGTTGACCTTTAGAGGGAGGATATATGTTCCTAAAGAGCTAATGATTAAGAAAAAATTTGGATGGATTCCACTGAAGTCCTTATGTTTCCCATCCTCGATATCAGAAACCATTTTCTACAGTAAAAACAACTATTTCTTTCCTAGGGTGAGGAGGGATATTGTTGAGTATTTAGGAAAATTCTTGGAGTCTCAACAAGTCAAGGTTGAGCACCAATATCATTTTGGTTTGCTTCACCTATTACCCATTCTTGAATGGAAATGGGATATGATTACATTAGATTTTATAACCGACCTACCTATATCTAAGAAGAAAAATGATTCTATCATGGTAGTAGTGGATAAATTGAGCAAAGTATATCATTTCATCCATGTCAAATCCACTTACCAAACTACTCAAATTGCATATATATGCATGAGGGATATATTCTAGTTACATGGTATTCCGAGAGTGATAATTTTCGATAGGGACATGAAGTTTACTTTTGCACTTTGGAATGCCCTCTTTACTGGATTGGGTACTCAAATATAGTTCATACTGCATATCACCCAAAAACAGATGGTCAGACTGAATGGGTGTATCAGGTGCTAGAGGATATGCTATGAATGTATCTAATGCAACAACCAACTAAATGGGAAGAATACCTTTACCTAGTGGAGTTTTCTTATACTAAAAACTACCATGAATCATTGAAAATGAGTCATTTTGAAGTACTATATGGGAAAAGATGTAGAACACCTACTAACTAGAGCAATCCTGAGAATAAATTAATTTTAGGACTTGACATGCTAGTGAAAATGGAGCACACAGTGAAAAAGGTTCAACAAAACTTAAAGGCTTCTCAAGATAGACAGATGGCTTACGCAAGTGACCATGTATATGTGTGATTTAAACATAAGAGGAGCAACCTAAGATGGGGTGGTGTGCAAAATTAGCACCTTGATATTGTGTACCTTTCCATATTTTGGAAAGGGTGGGACCTGTAGCATGCCACCTTGCACTACCAAGTCATATATGAGTCCATAATGTGTTTCATGTTTCACTTTTAAAGATCCCAGACATATCATAAATTGGAAAGATGTGTAGGTAAAGTATATGCTGGAATTTTATGAATACATGTTTTAATTCAATGAGTAAATAAAACTAATGTCAGTATCATGATTGTGTAACAGGTCAAACTAAACGGAGAGTTTCTGGTAGAACCTTTGCGTATTATCGACAAGAGAGAAACAACGTTACAGAGGCGAGCTATCACCTAGGTTAAAGTGCAGTTGAGACACTTTAGCCTGGAAGAAGTCACCTAGGAAGATAAGAGATTTATGCAAGAGGCATATCTTGAGTTTTTACAGGAAGATGAAAAAAGATGGACATCAAGGATGGTGTTTCACTCAATTGGGGAAGATGTGACACCTGCAGGTGTTGTAAATATTTGTTATTTACTTTTACAATGTTGGACCCAGTAACCTATAGAGTTAGTGTGAAGTTATTTCAACTTTAACATTTAGGAATTTGGATTATTTTTAAATTATCTTGTTAAAATAAAAAGTTATGTTAAGCCTCAGAATTGACGAGATGAGACCCTAGTAACATTCTCAATTACTTGACAGTTAGAGACAATTATCCTTTTCTCTCTTTCCTTGGAGATAAAACATCTCCGTGGGAAAGGAGGATGACGAGGAAGGATGGAGGAAAAGACTAGAGGAATTTGAGAGGAAGGAAAAGAAGACCTAAACAGGAAACTCGGAAGGTGGGGCGGGACGTTTCTTGTGAAGTATTCTTGAGCTAGAATGGGAGTTAGTGGAAACTCCAATACAAACCCAAGTTTGTGAAATTCTAGGCTGGACTAAGAAGTCATGATGCTTGTGAATTAATCTTGATAGGTTACTATCTAAATTTGTTGTTATGGAGTTGAAAATCTCGAGGGCAAAAATTGGATGTAATTACCAATTCACGTTGGTAGGGTGGAGCAGTCTCGCATGTGAATTCTTGGACATATAGTATAACAGATAAGTATGCTAATTAGTTATCTTATTTACAATGAAATGAACTTGTGTAAATTCTCTTTAAATTATTCCTCTTTATTAAGAAAAGGATCTGTGTGCATGCTTAATAAACTATGTTCTTTTTTTGGAAAGAAGAATTTGTGTGAATAATTGTTTAAGCTTTTGTGAAAGAATAAATAGGGATACTATATATATATATATATATATATATATATATATATATATATATATATATATATATATAGATATATATATATATATATATAGTGTCACAAGTCTCAAGGAATACTGGTGGTATCTTGTGAAATATGAAACCATATGCACTATGTGATTGCTTATAAAGATTGTATTAGAAAATTCTTGTAAAGGAGACTATGTAAAAATAGCACACACAACTCTGTTTGATAAAGAAAATAAAACTCTGCAACTATTCTCTTATTGACCACAATATATTTACAAAGTGGCGTGAGTATGACTAAGGTTATGTAATATCTACATATAAAAACACTTAAGTGTGCACTTACACAATGATATGGTGGAGTAGAGCCGGGTCGAACCCTGACACACTAATTTAGCAGAGTAAAAAATCAGCCTAATCAACTAGAGAAACTTTTATTGTTTAACATATAGTGCTTCCAGATTTATTCCCTGGTCAGGAATGATTTTGGGCACCATTCGTTCTTTGAACAAAGGTTGGGGTGGAAATTATAGAAAAAAATTATTAGAGAACACTTCTATTCAAAAAAGAAAAACTAATAACAAACATGTGAAGAAACAAATCAAAATAAAGAAATACACTCATCTTTCTCCACAGATTTAAACCGAGCTTCACATAAATTATCCAAATCGTTGTGTTAATATGATAACATAGGTACTGATCAAACAAGAACTATTACCTCAAAACGGGTACTCGAGCCCAAAAACCCAAAAAAACATGAAAAACAACCCAAAATGAAAAAGTGTTGATTCTGCATCACCATTTTTCAGTAAATTTTCAATATTTTTTAAAAATAACAGTAAAAAACAATAAAAGTCATTTTGTTTGGTGCAAAAAACACTTTGAAATCGAAAAGTGTTCATGCCAGAATAACGTCTTTTTTTTTAGGGTACATTTTCAACATTTTGTAATAATGACGTTAAAAATAAAATATCATGACTCTAAAAAAACTTTAAATTTCCAACAATTTTCAAGCATGACATTAAAGATAAAATATCTTGTCTTTGAAAAGCCTTAAAATTCCAACGATTTTTAAGCATGACATTAAATTTAAAATATTACTTCTTTGAAAAAACTTAAAATTCCAACAATTTTCAAGCATGGTGCTAAGAAAAAATACTTGTAATTGTTTTCAACCATAGCATTAAAGATAAAATATTACAACTTAGAAAAACATGAAAATCATGACAATTTTTCAACCATGGAATTAAAACCAAAGATTATGACTGCAAAACACTCTTAAGTTTTCAAAATATTTCAAGCATGACATTATGGAAATATTGTATGACTAAAAAAATTTAAAAATGAACCCCTGAATGAAAGAGTTATTATACGAAGAGTATTTTTTTAAATACTAAATGTATAGTGATTTTAAAATCTTAGCCTAAGACAACTTAATACATTGCAAAAAAATATTAAAAAACAACTATCAAATTGACATGCAGTGTAGGTGAGCTCAACCCATTGTAATGAAAACTTAAAGACCAGCGATGAAATTAACACATTGTGGGGCAAACTCAATTCATTATAATGAAAATTTTAAAATCAATTATCAAATTGCACATAATGGGATCAGGTTGCTACAAGCATCAACACGGACCCTATATATATATATATATATATATATATATATATATATATATATATAGATATATAAGAAAACAAAAATTCAAATATTGAAAAAATTTAAAAATAATAACATGTAATAAAACATAAAAAAAGAACAAAAAATCAAATATAAACAATACATAGAAATTGACATCATAAATAAAATAAAATAAAAAATTAATCATACCATGTAAAATTAAATTAAAAAAAAAGAGTAAAATAAAATAAAAACCAAATAAAAGAATAAAAATTAAAAATTAAAAATTAAGAAAAATAAAAAAAGTTACAAAAAAAAAAAATTAAAAACTTCAAATAAAAAAAAATATCCCAGCAACCTCGAGGCCCAACCGACGAAGGGTGGCAAGGGGAAGATTCATGACAAAAAATAAATCAAATATCAAAATATATATATAGTTCACTTATAAAAATGAAAAAATTAAATAAATAAAACAAAAAATAAATATAAAATATGAAAGAAAAAAAAAATAAGTTAAAAATAAAAAAATAAAATAAAACCCCCATTTAAAAAAAAGGGGTTAAATAATTACCGAAAAAAAATTTAAATAAAAAAAATTAAAATTAAATTAAATTAAATTAAAAATTCAAAACAAAAAACAAAATATATATATATATTTCAAAACAATTAAATAAAAAAATATTTAAATTAAAAATAAATTAATTAATTAATTAAAAAAGAAACTTTCAAAAAATAATTTAAAAAAAAAAAAGCAATATTAAGAAAAAAAAAACAAAAAAAATTACCCCTCTGTCCGCTCCGCCTTACTCCACCTCCTCCTCACCCCCCTAGCTCCCCTTCCCACCCCACTCCAACCCCGCTTCCTTCCCCCTGCTCCCCTCCCCCGTGTTGGCATTATAATACAAGTGTTGTCCTTGATGGCAAATCACATATATGATGTATGATGACAGTTCACAGTGCAGCATGTCAACAACAAAGGATTACAAATCAGGCTCCAGAGATTGAAGAAAGAGAATGATTTAAGAAGTATACACTGGTTCACATAGTCGAAGTAGTGTATACAGGCGGGTACACAGAACAAAAAGAGTGTATATGTATGCACGCACTTTCACAAAAAGAAAAGTGTGTATGGGATGGAAAACTAAGATTAAAGAATACCAGGGTTCCTACCATGGTATTACCCATCGTAATGAGCGCGGCAAAGAATATTGATACCATCAAAGAATACCAGTAGCATAACTATGGTTTTGGTCCAAGGTATTGGAAAAGGATCTAAGTATATAAGAAAGAGAAGATCAAAGGGATAAGAGTGCAAGTAATGAATATCTTATGAAGAGTTAGATCAAAAGCAAATATGCATGTTATGGGTTTTAGATGTTGTGCTTGATCTGAACTAAGTATGCACCTAAGTGTTTGATGATGGATGAGATCTAATGATGGATTAGGATCATAAGACCTTAAATAAATTATCATTATGTGGTCTGATAATGGATAGTCTAGATCTGATTGCTAACACATGTTTTATCCTTTATATGCTATGATCTGAGTATATGTGAGGTCTGGAATAGCTGTGAAGTTATAAGTATTTATCTATAGATCCATACGTTGGTTCGCCTTGGTTGATTTGGATCTTGGGGGGAGGTCCCCAAGATCTAAGAAAAATTGAAATGGATCTTGGGGGGGAGGCCCCCAAGATCTGAGAAAATTGAAATGCCAAAAGAAAAATAGGAGAATGCCCGGTAAATAAAACCACAAAGAAATTTTTATTAAAACAGAGAATAACTATAAAAGCTACATTGTGGCAGAGAAACTGTCCTTTTACAAAATGTGACTTGTTACTTGTAGTATTTTTCAGTTACAATACCACGAGTCAATTCCATGGGTGAATGAATACCATGGGTGGATGTCACAATACCACAGGTCAATTTCATGGGTGAATGAATACCATGGGTGGATGTCACAATACCATGGGCAAATACCATGGGTGGATGTCACTTACAATACCATGGGTGGATGCCACTTATAGTACCATGGGTAAGTTCCATGGGTGGATGAATAACATGGGTGGATGAATACCATGGGTTGATGCCATTTTTCATTTGGATCATTCCTCCCTCCTTAAGAAGCAATGGTCCCCATTGCGTGAAGTTCTCTCCTACGAAGCCTTTGTTGAATATGAAGAGCCACTGAAGAGAAGGGTTTTATGTGGTTAACCCATAACCATGATGAACGAAGATATGAGGATAGAGGTACCCTGTAATGCTTGTGACCAACTGTGATACTAACAGTGTGCGGCCTAGCAAATGGCCTTTGATGAAGTGTGGGTTTGTGGATGACCCATAACCATGACGAACGAAGATTCGAGGATAGAAATACCCTGTAATGCTTGTGACCAACTATGATACTGACAGTGTGTGGCCTAGCAAATGGACTTCGATGAAGTGTGGGTTTGTGAATGGCCCATAACCATGACAAATGAAGATCCGAGGATACAGATACCTTGTAATGCTTTGTGACCAACTGTGATACTAACAGTGTGCGGCCTAGCAAATGGACTTCGATGACAAGGATTTTGTACGGTTGACTCGTAACCGTGATGTTGGTTGTTGATGAAGTAGAAGGTGCCTACATAGCCTGGGGTGGGACAGCACATCTCCAAAGAACCCAAGCTAAATGCTACTATGCTGAAACTAATGAATGTGAAGTAGGTGCCTACTAAAGTAAGGTGGGAGGGCACGTCTCCAAAGAGAACCCGCTTTGAGTGCTTCTCCAGAATTAAAATGGACATAACTCAGTCAATATAACTCAGTCAATATAAATCAGCGATATCTCCCACATCCGAACTCCAATTCGACCCTTTTTTTTTTTAAATGGGTGATTTTTCAAAAGGAGCTTAGATTTACAATAATTGTTCTAAAATTTTGCACCAAAATTGAAAAAAAAGATAGGAGAGCCACTATCCACGAATTGTCATAAGAAACATTTCTGCAACATAGCTGATTTTAAATCAGTGTTATCTCCCTCATGTGGACTCCAATTCGGCCGATTTGTTTTTTGAATTTGGGTATTTTTTCACAAAGAATCTAGATATGTTATTTGGTTTTGTAAATTTTGGACAAAAAAATTCATATCTAATCTGCAAACTCGCCGCCCAAAAACATTCCTGCAAAAAAATGAAAAAAGAAAAACTCTTTCCGCTTGGCCCAAGAAAATGCTCTATGGAGGACATAGAACATGCATGAATTTTGTTGAATATTTCTGCAAAATTTGAAATTGAAATATGCATCAAACCCTCATTCCCATGGAATCATAACTTGCTCTGATACCACTGATCCAGATTTTGGGGGGAGGCCCCCAAGATCTAAAAAATTGAAATGGATCTTGTGGGGGAGGCCCCCAAGATCTGAAGAATTGTAATGCTAGAAAGAAAGTGAGAGAACACAAAGTAAATAAAACCACTAAGAAACTTTTTATTAAAGCCGATAATAACTATAAAGGCTACATTGTGGTGGACAATCTATCCTTTTACAAAATGAAACTTGCTACTTATAGTATTTTTCCATGGGTGGATTCCACTTGCAGTACCATGGGTGGATGAATATCATGGGTTGGTGCCATTTTCCATTTGGATAATTGGTGAAGGCGCATATACACGGTGGTTTGGCACTTCGAAGTAGCATATACACCATGAAATATGATGTTTAAAGTTGCATTTGGTTCTGGTTGTTGATACAACGTTCTAGGTTCTGCTCTGTGTTCTAGTGACAGTGATCTGATTGTTCAGATTGATTGATTCTGATTTGCTTCAGTGTTGATGGGGTTCAATGATTGGTTGTATTATGGTAGTGATTGATTTTGAGCTTCAATGTTACTAATGGGTCTATTATGAAAATTTGATGAAACGTGGCCTTCATATTGTGTTTTTGTGTACCAGGAGTATCCAGTCTGAAAATTTATGAAACGTGGTCCCTGGAGGAAGAGTGAAGGTGGTAGCCTTCTATAGGCCAGCACCTACGTACTGGTAAACATATTCACCAGTACAAGAGCCAGGGGGTTGGAGCTCCCTTCCAGTAGCAGTTGTAGAACGAGTGAAGGTTGGAGCCTTATGTAGGCCGACACCTACATACTGGTAAACATATTGGCTAGTACAAGAGCTAGGGGGTTGTAGCTCCCTTTCAATAGAAGCTGGAGAACAAGAGAATTTTGTAGCCTTCTACAAGTGGGTGTTTTTGTACTGGTATGAGTCTACGTCAGTACAATATTGTAAACATGTTTTTCTTATATTAAAAGAAGACAGAGATGATAGCAGCAAGTGGTTTTTCTCTCACATTCGGTTTCCACCTTAAATCTTGGTGTTCATGTGTGTTGCTTATGTGTGATGGTTTATTTTGTTATTGGATTTGAGAGATCTGTGGTTTTTATCTTTTGAATTGATCGGAGAATCCACAATATAAACATTTTTGTACCAACGTTTCGAATCCCAAGTGGGATCCATCATCAGGGTTGAAGAATGATGATAAAAGAAGAGCAATCGGGCAGAATAAATACTAAGGAGGAAGAAATTTTCAAGGAAGAATCGACTGTCGGCTAGAATCCTTAATTTTATTATTATTATTATTATTTATTATTTATTTTATTATTATTTTTTATTTCAAATTAAATATTATTAATAATTAGCATTTAAAATAAATTAATATAATAACACATACATTAATTAATGTAATATAAATATGATTATATAATAATCAATTATTATATAATAATTAATTAGTTACTATTATATAATAATAATAATTAAATATTATAATAATAATAATTAATTATAAAATTAATATACTATTAATATATTAATTAATATAATAATTCTTATAATAATTATTATATAAAATTAATATATTTATTAAAATTAATATATTTATTAAATTATATTAGTAAACATAAATGGTTAATATTTATAGTTAACTAATATAATAATAAATATATTAATTGATAGTTATAAATAGAAAGAAATTAAATTATTATAGAATAACAGAGGACAACATACCTGAGGACGCATTACCTGGGGATGGGTTGGCGACTTTTAACTTCTTTGATCAAGGGCAGCCAGCTTCCGCTAATTTCTAGCTTACTGCACATGGTTACTGTTTAATGGTTAATAAAGTATTGATTCACTGATTAAAGATCAACATATGATGAATTAACTGAATCATAAGTTCACTAGATATACGCTGGTTTCCTTAAGAACAGTGGCATGCACACACGATTTCCCTTCAATGAAGTAGCATATATAAATTTGATTATGAAATGAAAAAGTATTTGATTTGATAATACTGATTCACTCCCCCTCTCAGTATTATTCCCAACAATTGGCATCAGAGGAGGTCCTTTGGCAGAAGCTTGATCGCTTGAAGGAGATATGTAGAGACAATCAGAAAGAAGCAAAAGAAGAAATAAACTCAAAAGAAGAATACAACTCAAAGCAACAATGACAGTGTTAGAGACGATTCGTTATTAGGTGGAGGAAAATATTCAGATTTAGAATCACCTCAGAATGAAGATGAGCAAGCAAAAGAATTATCAGGTATTGATTCTTTGTCATCTGGTAATACCTTTCCTTGTTATATTGAAGATAGTGAATGTGTGAGAAATCTAATGAAGGCAAAAGTTAAAAGACTCACTGATAAAGTTAGAGATCAACAAGATTTGTTTGACAAAAGGGAATGTTCCTACAAAGAAGAGATTACCAGATTAAAGGGTGTTGTTACCACCCTTTAGAATTATTTTCCAGTAAGCAACCAACAAGGAAGTCAGATACCAACATAGATCTGGACAACCAACAAGGAAGTCACACCCAATATACCAGAATGATGATTCCTACAAGGCATGGTGTTCCTGGGTTTAACGCCATCTGTGGTTGGGTGTCATTTCAGCCCCCTTGGGACCACATTACATTCTCATCTGCTCTAGTAATGTGGCAACCTCCGTTTGGAAGGGTAAAGCTGATTTGTCTATTGACATTCTAACATCATGCGTTAAACTATCCAGCAGGAAGTCACAATCATACATCATAAAATTGGATTCTATGTCGCTTTACGGGTTCCATGAATGATTTATGTCTGACGATGGTAGGCCTGGAAACAAAATAAGGAATCAGTACAAGGAAAAGGAAGGCCAATGTCAAAGGTTGTAGGATGAAGTGACATCATTGAGAAACAAAGAGAATGAAAAGGATACAACAACCAAGGAACTAAAATAAAGAACCAGTTACTGTGAAGTTCTTGAAGCTAAGGTCATCTCTCTAAAAGATCTTGAAAATGCAAATAAGCAAAATGAAGAACTACTTCAAGCATTTGAAGAAAAAGAAAATGAGATTCTCAAATTAAGACAACAAGTGGAAAAAGGAAGAAAAGTTGAAGAAATCATGAAGAAGTGGTATCTTGAAAAGGAAGAGCAATATCAGGTTGAGTAAATATCTTAAAAGGTAAATTAGAAGAAAAGGATAATCTATTATGATTTCAAGACAGTACTAAGATTTTGGATAATATTCCTAGTAGTCAAAGGCCTCCTACCATCAAATCTAGTCTTGGTTTTCATGAAATTGTTGAAGGTAAATCTAGCTCACAAACTGAGGCAAGGAACTCTAATGCAAAATCGGAAATGCTCAATAAAGAGATAAGAGGTCAACCCCATCAACAACCAAGGAAAGAAAGTCTTCAAGGAAATTCATTTACTCCTAATTATGGAAGTGTTAATCGAGTCTTTCCTCTGAATAATGTTGAATGCCATATTTGTCATAATTTTGGACATGTTGCAGCCAGGTGCAGAAGTAGAATGTTTCAAGCTAATAATCGTCACACAGAAACATCATTAGTTTACAGGTACTTTACGGGGTATTGTTTTTCTTGAAATATGTTTGGTCACAAATCCATTGATTGCTATAGAAGGAATATGAAACATATAAGATGTTATGCTTGTAACAAGTTTGGGCATATAACAAAAGAATGTAGGAGCAAATTTCAGCCAACATACCAAAAGGAGCAAACATCATCACACTCCAAGGTATGGAAGAAGAAGGAATTGTTGTCAGAAAGATGTGGCATAGCTCATATACAAACATAACAGACTCAGGGGGAGATGAAAGTGTGAAACTTCAATATTCCAATTCTCATACACAATTATTATGAAGACAAGTCACGTATATACGCGAGTTAGAAGTTGCACAATCATGTATATGTTGGTTTGATGAAGAAGCAGTGGGACAGACTCAGGAAAAGGGGTCTAATATGGTTCAGTCAATTATCAATTATCTTTTATGTTCTGATTGATGATGATTACAGTCTACTGATGATATGTAGAAGTCCTTTTGGCCCTCATAAGTTGTTAATGACTTGATGAATAACTGGTTGATGATGATGCCTTGATGATTCTTACTAACAAATACAATGATCATATCTAACAGTGAATAGTTGGCACATGTTCAGGGGGAGCATATGCTTCTAATAATGCATTGTTGGCATTATATTAGAAGACCTTGGTACATGATGATACTTATATTGCTTGATCCACATAGTTGTTTTGATTTAGATGACTCTTTTGATGATGGACATATATAGGTTGTTGATCTTGATGCTGCTGACAGATGCTTATGGTGCAAATCATATATGGTGTATGATATTTGTTGATGACTATCATAATCTTATTTAGATCGTTGGTCCTTGTTATAAATGTCATGTATATCATTTGATGTAAAGGTCATGTAAAGACCTATGATGTAATTTGTAACCCCACTATGCATGGGAAGGATGATGTAATAATTGCAAATTTCAATCATGTATGAAAATTTGGTTTATCCCCACTTGGTTGGGTGATTGATGTATGTATGAGTCATTGGTGATAGGAAGTTCATACTCACATAGTTGAGTTATAGAGTCATGTTATTCTTTTGAAAAATATCTCTGTAGACTCTGCATGTGCTCAGGGAGCATGGACAACATAGTGCATCTCTAAGGGGGAGAATATCTTGGTCCGCCCTTTGCCCTTGATGTCAAAGGGGGAGAGTATATTGGTGTTATTTGATATATCTAACATGTTCTACAGCTTGACGTAATAAACACCAATATGGTTGCCATCAAGTCCAAACAACATAAATTTATTTATTTGATAATATTGATTCACCCCCCCCACTCTCAATATTATTCCCAACGCCCGCTCCAAAAATGGTGTATTCTGAATCACCATTTTTCAAAATCGAGTGAGTTTTTGCTACCTCAAAAAAATGGGTACTAGGTAATTTTCTTGTTTGATTGGTAACTATGTTTGATGTGGAAAAGGGTGCAAATAATACATGAAGAGAAACCATGAGAGAAATTATCAGAGAACATAAACCTTCTTACAATTCCTAACCATTCATGCATGTATAGAGCGATAAATGTAACTATTATTACACATGTATACACCCTAAAAATTAATGGTTGTACACATAATTTAGGATAACATCATGTCCATTAAAGAGTGATGCATTTACAATAGGTCAAATACCTCCATTGTTCCAAGAGTGTACAAAATAAGAGGGAGCAAAATAACTATGTATTGATAATTGAATAACCGATTATATGCACTAGAAAAATTCAATACCCAAGATATGGAATCTAAACAGTGGTTAAAATATTTCTAGGCCTATGGCCGCAACTATGATGTGACCAAAACCAAACAAAACCTTGAGGTCGAATCTTGAGAGTATATAGTAAGAAAAATTATTTTTTTATTTATTTATGTTTTTCTAATATCTATATATATATATATATATATATATATATATATATATATATATATATATATATATATATATATATTAAATCAAGATGAAAATCACAAACAAACAAAAAATGTTCACACTTGATGCATTAAAAAATTTAAGTGTCAAAAATAAGCCCTCTAAAAAAATGTGCTGATGCTGCATGAACACTTTTCAAAATCAGCATGAAAAACACTAACATTTAAAAAATAAATTCATACTTGATATATAAAAAAAATTGAAGTGCCAAAAATATGCTCCAAAAAAAAAGGTGTATTTTGAATCACCATTTTTCAAAATCGAGTGATTTTTTTATACCTCAAAAAAATAGGTACTAGGTAATTTTCTCGTTTGATCGGTAACTATGTTTGATGTGGAAAAGGGGGAAAATAATACATGAAGAGAAACCATGAGATAAATTATCAGAGAAAGTAAACCTTCTTACAGTTCCTACCCATTCATGCATGTAGAGAGCAATAAATGTAACTATTATTAAACATGTATACACCCTAAAAATTAATGGTTGTACACATAATTTAGAATAACAACATGTCCATTAAACAGTGATGCATTTACAATAGTTCAAATACCTCCATTGTTCTTACGAGGGAGCAAAATAACTATGTATTGATAATTGAATCACTGATTATATGTAGTAACAAAATTCAATACCCAAGATATGGAATCTAAACAGTGGTTAAAATATTTCCAGGCCTGTGGCCGCAACTATGACATGACGAGAAGCAGACAAAACCTTGAGGTCGAATCTTGAGAGTAGATAGTAAGAATTGGAGGAACTTGTAGGAAGAATGATAGCTAGCATAAGGGGCGGCATGCTTTGAACAAAAAAGCTTGCTTTCCGTCAAGAAATATAATGACCAGAAGGGTGGAGGGTTCAAGACCTAACCTGAGTAATTTTTGAGCAATAATAGAGAGCCAAAACCCAGAAAAATTAAGCACATGAATTTAAGATAAAGCTTGGTACATCGAAGAAAAAAATAAAAGGTTTTCCTCAATCGTTATGTTGAGATGGCTTGGTGCCAAGCAAGGAATCAAAAAACTGTGGCAACCATAAGGGAAGGGTCAACCCCACTATGCACGAACGAGAAGTAAAAAAAACAAAGAAAATTGTGAAGGTAGCACCCAACTCATTTTACCTCGTTGTGTGCATCCCTGTAGCTGAGTGTTGCTTGGAAGATACAATCCTCTTCATCGTGGCTAGCTGCAAGCCGGGTAAATGAAAAAGAAAAGAGAAATTTAGTGGAGATAGAAAGAGAAGGTGTGGTTGTAAACAAAAGCTCAATCAAAAGTGTAATAAGACCAAACCTTACCTATTGCAAGTAGAGAGAAACCATATCCGAATGAGGGTTTCAGCGCAGAGCTCTCTTGGTAAAAGGAACAATGCAAATGACCAGCTAACCAAGATAGAAAATTAGATAGTTACCCTTAACCAGTTTGGAGCATATTGAGTTATTGGATCAAAGGCCACACCATTTAACAGTGAAGGGAAAACCCAGGTGTGCCTCAACATGAGTGTCAGAAGGTTCGAGATACCTTAGCAGACCTGCATGGTGTTAGAGGCCTAGCTGGAATCAACTCATGCTAGGGAACCGTGTCCTTAATTAATACATGTTAAAATATCACGTTGGTGTCGACACATTCAAACACGATTAACATGACAAGCTAAAAATTGAATCAAATATGATAGTTTAACCGTGTCACATATATAAGTTGAACTGTATCATATACATATCAAATTTTAGCTCAAGACATAAAGAAAATAACCACCCTTTTACGAAGGGTTAGTACTATGGACATTAATTAATTTTTTGTTGTTGTTGTTAATGGATGTTACATATTACACTTGTGTCTATGATTTGTGATTTAGTATTAAATTGGCTGAATTTGACATATTCACTTTGAATAAAACCAGGAATAACACATTAACTTTTTGCATGTTAATTGAGACCAATCTTCCATGTTTGGTTCGATGAAATAAGGTAAAATAAATTTAACAAACATATTGAAACAGATAAGAAATTGAAGACTAGCCTCACAATAAATGATGAGCAATCTCTCATTCTGTAACAACTTGAAGTGGAATTTGGAACTTCAAAGTGGAATCCTTGTAATACCATTGTTGTTGCACATTGGTCAAATTAGTTTGGATCTCAAACCCCTATGCACCTTAGAATTTGAATCCCCTATTGTGAGATGAAGGGGTCTGATGCATTGCATTGGATTTTCCGCCAGCAAGTGTCCACCTCAATTGGAGTTTCAAATCCTTTGACACAGACATTAATCATAGACACGAAAGGAGAAAAAAAAAACTTTTTGAATTCTTGAATTCAGAAAGGTCAATTTCTTGAATTCTTGAATTCAATTTCTTGTAATAAGATCAATTTCTTGAATTCTTGATATACATTAGAGGCAAGAATTATAAAAACTATGCATAAATAAAACAAATTCAACAAAGTTACCAAAAAAATGCTCACTAGATTTTTTACTAATTTAATTATATTCATTGAAATGGAAGTTTTATTGTATAGTTGTTGTTTTGAGGGAAAGACAAATTAAAAATTAACAAAAAAACCAATGATTAATGGAATTGGAATGGAAAATAGAGAAAAAAAAATCATATAAAAGGCCAAAAAAAGTATTGGAAAAAGTGTTTTTTATTATTTTTTCCTCTTTGAGAAAAAAGTATTTTTCATGAAAATGGAAATAATAGAAAAATGAAAAAATTAAATAAAAAGGACATAAAACTAAAAACAAAAAAAAATAGTAACTAATAGAAAAATAGAAGTTATCAAATAACACCCATAACAAGATCTCACCAATCACCCTACAAATAATAAATATAAATTATAATAAAAAATAACAAAAAATGAATTACCAATGTTAAACTATGGATAAGGGGATGAATTTTTGGTTAAAGATAAATTAATATGCAAAATTGAATTCTTAGTACCATGTATAAAACATTATCTATTCTAAAAATAGAAATAAATATTTAAATATTTTAAAAATTAAGTTCATATAAGAAATTATTAATTATAAATTAGATATTGACACCATGGGAACTGTTAGTGTCGGTATCCTAATCCCTCCATCAGTGATCAAAACTCTCTTTTTGCATGCATTCTAGGTGTCTCGTCCGATCAGCTACGTTCCATTAAGATCATGGATCATTTGATGGTAGGGTCTCATTCTCAAACTCCCTCATGGTAATTACCTGCTGGCTTAGTTGTACATCTTTAAGTTATTTTCAGTCATCTTATGTTTTTACATTTGCAAAAGCCATTTTTAAGGTTTTTATGTCTCATTAGGTCTAGGGTTTGTCAATCCAGTCATGTAAACACTCAATAATAGCCAGCAGGCCCATGAGGAGGTCAAATAAAGTCTCAGCAACAAAAAAAAATTCAATAATCACATGTTCAGTGATTGATTTTTCCTCAAAGCCCTGTTTTGAGGAAAAACTGAGTTTTATTGTTTTATGTATATAAAGTTTCATGTAATTTCATTTTTCCTATATGTAATAATTCTAAGATGCAACCCTAGTCTCAAAGCATGAGTCCATCAAAATCAAAAAGCAAGCAAACTGCCAAAACAAAGTTTTGAAAGACAAAGTGAAATGAGAAAACATTAGAAAAATGGGTTTTTGTAAATAGAAAATCAAAGTCATTTGTATATAAACCATTCATGAGTTATAAACCTCATTTGTGTGCCAAAGAAAGAGTGAGCAACCCAAAAATGCATTTGGGGCAAACAAAGCAAAATTGCAGCAAAATTAGTGACAGTCTCCCTGGCGCGGCGCACCTGGGCGTGGGCGCGGCGCACCAGGCAGTAGTTTATAGTGTATTTTCATAAGGGGCGTGACGCACCAGAGAAGCGCGGTGCACCGGTATTCCAAGCCCAAATTTCATCCAAACTTCATTCAATCAATTTGCTAAGCTTCAAAACATTGAAATCTTCATTCTCCAAGTAAGTTGACATTCATTATGCTATTGCAAGAAATTTGATTGTCTTTGTGTGTTAATAGTTGCAAACTCAAACCCTAAGTGATTCACATTGCATTTATAGTTGTCTAGGGTTTTGGCAGTTTTGTAATATTGTTGTTCACAATCCTATAATCCCTACATCATTTTCACACCCATTTCCCCTTCACTACATTTCCCTTATTTCATTATCCTTCCCCTTTTTCATTCACACTCATTCATTCCCCTATCCCCAAAACTAAAAACCCTAATACCTAATCCCACTACTCCTAAACCCTAATTAGCATCTCTAAACCCTGCCACTTCCTAAAAACCCTACAACCAGCATCACAATTACTCATTCACTGTTCCCCCTCATCAATCCCATTCATCAAACAGCAGTCACCTAAAGAAGCAAGATTTACAAAACAAGAATAAGGACTTTCAAGGCCAAGTTGAGGAAAGCTTTGAGGAAGAGGGAAAAGCAAGACAAGCTTAGGGTTTTGGCTGAGGCTTCCTTATCCCAACATGGCACTTGATGAAGGACACTCAGCCCAAATTTCAAGAAATTTGGGAAATTTTTTGCAAATTTTGAATTTTTGGACTAAAAAAACAGGTTTTTCTGTCTGGTGCGTCGCGCCACCTAGCGCATGCTTTTGCTAGGGACCTCCTTTGGAGGAAAACCCAGCATTTTTGGATTCCTCATGGAAAAATATGAATTCTCTCACATGGCCATGATATTTTGACAAGTTTTGAGCTTCCAAAAGGCTCAAAAACACCTCGAAAATGTCCTTTCTACCCCTTTTGGCCACACAGGAAGAAGTGCTGGGAGAACTCATTTTTGGAGGGGCAAATGGACACCAAATTTAGAAATTCCACTTGTTCTAGAAAGTAGACAGATAGACCTTTCCAACAAGCCCACTTAGAGAAAATTTGGTGCATAGGAAGGCCTCCAAAATAAGCTGCAAAAAGGTGCGACGCACAGGGATAGAGGCGCGGCGCACAGGATGGAAAATTGCCATTTTTGCCAAAAAACTCTGTTTTTTCGCCTAGTTTTTGCTCAATTTGACTTTTCTCTCTCTCATGGTCAAACTCATGATGTAATTTGATGTAACGCGATGGAATTTTATGTAAATATGTTAAAATTTCACTCATGGAGGTAGATACATCATGAAAAGGTAGTTTGAAATTGAATGAATCAGTTTCCTAGGTTTTAGAGGCAAGCTGTTCCACTGCCTACTTTTCAGTGCTTAATTTAGACCTTGTTGAAACAGCTCCTAAACTCATGAATTCGACCCCTAAAGCCTAGCATGAGTTTTCTTTTGCCTATATCTAGTAGTTTTTCAATCATTTGTAAAGGTTGGACTCTTGTGAATGCTTTGAGCATTATTGTACATTCATTTCTGCAGTTTGGCAAAGGAATAGACCAGGGTTTGCAGCACTTTGTCAGATTATTGTGGCAACTTGATTTGGTATTTTTTTTCCTTCTGTAATGCAAGTTTACATGTGTTTATGTATGCCATCATCTCTCTCTGTTCAGCTTAACTAAATGAATCAAGGATAAAGGTAGAATTCATTGATGTTGCAGTGCTCTACCTAGGGTTTGTTTAGTTATTTATGTTTTCAGCTGTTTGAAGAGGATTCCTGAGACTTTCATGCCCTCTCCAACTCCTCACCAGTGTAAAATCTCTCCATCTCACTCAATTTGAAGTACTAAACCATTTTCCTACCTCGCCCCATAGAGATCTCTGCAAGACTGTGTCCATTCCCCGAACCCAAATCTGCCTTTCACATTTGAGCCAGCAAACTAAAATTAAATTCAATCAAACTCCTCTGAGCATATACCTAGCCTAAAATTAGTCTTTACATCAGTCATCTCAAACTTCTTTGATCATATTTTCCTGAGATTAACAAGGAGAGAGCCCTCTCCCTACCTGGTAGGGCTAGTTACCAAGTTAAGCGTGGTTTGATGTTACCCTAGATCCTGCCTTTCTCAGCCTGAGGTAGATTTAGGCCCTAACATATTGGCGACCATACCGGGGAAGAAAAGTTTTTTGTTTTCTTTATAAACTACAGACAGAGCCTGAAGTTAGCCAGGTAGCCTTTGAACTTCTCTTGCTCTGCAAGTGCATAGTAGATGAATGCTACTTCAGTCAATCTCCAGTTTAGTTTATGAACTGAACATCTGGTTTCCTCAGCAAAATGTAATCAAGTTCAGATTTGATTGTTGATGGTGGAAAACAATCACACACTGGAAGGATGAAATCATTCACCTGGTGATTCCAAATTAGTTTCGAGATCAGATCCAAGGACTCCACTGAAGGATGAACCTGGCCAGCAGAAACATGAAAGGACAATATGGAAAGATCAGGTATTCAAGTTGGAATTTCATCTAAGACATTTTGTTCTTTGTTATAAATTATTTCTTCTCTTTTCCCGAGAATGTCAAGAAGGCTTTACAAAGTATATTGTATTTGAGAAGAGATCCTTAGCCTGCATTTGATTCTTTCCCTTTGAAGATTGCAAATACCAAATATTCGCACGCCTTTGATCTTGATCAAGATCCTTTTTCTAAAGTTTGTGATGACCGTCTTCAAACTGATGAGCCTCAAGAGACCAAGAATGATTCTACACCTTCTGTACATACCCCTATACCTTGTAAAATTCCATATCAATACAAGCCTCTGATTTTACCTCCTATATCCCATGCTTTCCCTAAAAATCATGACCTATATCTACCAAGACTTGATGGTGAACGCGACAACATCACTGCTGAGAGATATGTATTGAATTTTGAGTCCTTTCTTGACCTTTTTGAAGTTGATGAAGAAGATGTCAGTATTAGGCTTTTTTCTCTTTCTTTGCAAGGAAAAGTCATGAGTTGATTCAAAACCCTGCCTGATGCGAGCATCTCATATTTCCAGCGATTCGTCAAAGTTTTCCTCGATGGGTGGGTGGTAAGACAAAACCATTTCTTGATTATAGAAGAGTATAACGAGCTGAAAAGACTACCAGGGGAGACAGTACAACAATTTTCTACCAGATTTAACCAAGTTTATTATTCAATGCCGATTAATATAAGACCTCCTCTTGGATCCACTCTCTTGCACTACCTGGGTGCCTTTGATCCGGAAATGGAGTTTCAGCTGAGAGAAAGGAATCTTGCAACACTTGAAGAGATGCAGAACAGTGCAGTAGATGTAGAGGCTCATTTGTTGATCTGAAGGGAAAAGTTGAAGGAAGAAGAGATGAAAAACATAGATCTGGAGGAATCGACATCTCTAGAGGTAAAGCTTGACATTTTGGTAAGTGCAGTGGAAGAGATGATGCAAAGGATCACCACAAGGAATGAGTATAATGTTCAAGCCCATGGCTCGTTGATTGAAGAAGAACAAGTTGCTGATCCAAAACATCTTCTTTCTTATCCCAGTTGTCATAGATCTGATAATGATTGTTTTGTAGATCATCTTGGAGAAGAGAGATCTATTGATATGACATGTATGCTTGATGATGTATTTTTTTTACTGACGATTTGCCTCAGTTTGATTAGTGTGACGATGATTATGTTCTCCAAACTGAAGCTAGTCTTGTAGACAAATCAACAACTAGTTTGTGGGAGGAAGAAGTTCTCTTTCAGCAGCTCGAATACAGTGATCAACTGATGCATATCAGCTATGACAATGAGGAGGAAAGTGCAAAAAATTTTGAAGTAAGTGAAGGATCTTTGCCTTTTTGTTTTGCTTCGTTTCAATTCATCAGAGACAACTTTCATGCAATCAAAAATCAACTGTCAATAAGTCTTGATCTGGACCATCTTGAGAGCAATGAAAACCTTTTTCAAGAATTTTCATATCTAGATTTGCAGCCTCCGAATTCCATTAATTGTCAAGTCGCAGATGAAGACTTGGAAGCGGGCACATATGATCAAATGATGCAAGATGATTCTGTACCTTTCTGTTTTGAATCATTTCAGTTTTTGAAGGAAAATTTGCATAGTACATTTTCAATAAAGGATGGGTAGACTGTAGGAAATCATGTAATCTCATCGGAAACAATAGAAAATGGGTTGCAGCAATCTTCTCAAGTTTTTCACGATCCAATAGTTGATGTGTTGGATGATGTCTGCAGTCAAAGTCCTTATCCTATCTGTGAGCTTGACAAAAGTATTGATACAAACTTGATCCGACAGCCAGTTTCTTTGTCATTTTCGACAGGAGTCTCGTCACAAAGCTCATATCAAAGTTTGCATTCATGGTATGAGGAGAAGAGAAGTAATCCATTGGATAAGCTAAGTCCCAGTGTGCATGAACTTCAATATCCTTATGCAGTGTTTTTGGAGGCGGATAGAGAATCCATATCATTCAATGGGTCTATTTCCAAGTTTTCATGGGAGTTGTCTTTCAGTGTAGGCTTTAACCCCGTACAGAAATTACTTGCATACGAATTCTAAAACACAAAAAATAAACAATGCGAGAGTAGAACACATAAAACACATATACACAGAGATTTTCCCCTGGATCCCAAAACCGGGACTACCAGCTTGATTTTTCATTATGTTACTTTCAATGTTACAATACATATTTATACATGTCAAAGCATCCAATACCATGGACCAAAAACCATTGCATCCAATACCATGGACCGAAAGCCATCGCGTCCAATACCATGGACTGAAAAACCATCGCGTCCAAAAAACATGTGTGAAAATCATGCACAAAACCATAGGTGGATCCGCCCAACCTAACATAGGGTCCAAAACCAAAATTTTCTGGGGCACTGCCCCAGACCCCATAAAGTGGGGTTACGGGTGCCCCTCAAACCCATTATGACCTCCCCCCCTCTAACCCCTGGTTAACTACGTGGGCTAGTCGTGGAAAAAATATAACACAACCCAACATTCTCCCACTTGTTGTTTTCTTTCCACACGGGGCCACAAGAGAGCTTAGTCATTTATCCACCCCTGCAATGCCCATTGTTTCTCTACACCAAGAGAACTTCTCAAAGCTCACAGATTTTGTCAATGCATCTGCAGTATTCTTCAAAGTGTCCACCTTTACCAACAACACCTTTTTGTCTTCTATCATATCCCTCACAAAGTGATACTGAACATCAATGTGCTTTGTCTTTGAATGATATGCAGGGTTCTTTGCCAAGAAAATTGCACTTTGACTGTCACAGTCTATCCTTATAGCTTCCTGTACTAACCCCATACTTGAACACAATCTCTGCAACCAAACTACTTCCTTGCTTGCATGAGTGGCTGCCATGTATTCTGCCTCTGTAGTTGATAGTGCCACTACAGATTGTTTCTTACTCATCCAACTGACTGCACCTCAAAATAGGTTAAACTCATACCCACTTGTAGATCTTCTCTAATCCAGATCTCCAGCCCAGTCTGCATCAACAAAGCCATGAATATCCAACACTCTGTCCAATCCTGGTCTTCCTTGGTAGCACAAACCATAATCACTAGTGCCACGCAAATACCTGAAAACCCACTTCACTGTTGTCCAATGCTCCTTCCCTGGTTTTGACATAAACCTACTCAATACTCCCAATGCATGTGCAATGTCTAGTCTAGTATAGACCATTGCATACATCAAACTACCAACTGCACTTGCATATGGAACACAGGACATGTCCTCTTCCTCTTCTTGTGTCTTGGGACACTGCTCAACAGATAACCTCACACCTACAGGAATAGGAACCTTCACCAGTTTACTATCCTGCATATTAAACCTCTGCAGTATTGTCTCGACATACTTCCTCTGGTTTAACCAGAGCTTCCTCTTTTCCCGATCTCTTTTAATTTCCATGCCCAAAATATAGTTTGCAGCACCAAGATCTTTCATGTCGAATTTGGAGGACAATTGGGTCTTCAAATCCTAGATAATTTCTTTGTCATTTCCAACCAGCAACATATCATCCACATACAAGACCAGATAAATAATAGGGTCTAAGTATTAGGGGTTTACACAGTGCATTATATTAGATATCGTTTTTGGGATTCAACTGCGTTAAGTAAGTCATTAACGTATGACCATTTCCATGAGAGGTAGTCGTAACTGACTAATTTCAAGTAAGTCATTAACGTATGACCATTTCCATGAGAGGTAGTCGTAACTGACTAATTTCTTATGATTTTTGAATTGTTCACTTAGCACTCGTTGCATCGGGTGATGCTCACAGGGGTGAAGAAGTGGGATTGAAACTAGTGAAATGAATCACAGAGCGTCAACCATCACTTCTGGGGCTTGCACCCGATAACCAGGACTTCCCGGGAGGTCACCCATCCCAGATCTCCTCTGGCTCAAGCGCGCTTAACTGTGGAGTTTTCCCCACAATCAAGCCCACTTAGCTTGCTACCCCATTTGCAAAACCTTAGCAAGTATTGTGCCTCATGAACCATTCAAGTAGAGATCCCTTCACTCTTTTTGAATTTAAGTATTAGGGGTTTACGCAGTGCATTATATTAGATATCGTTTTTGGGATTCAACTGCGTTAAGTAAGTCATTAACGTATGACCATTTCCATGAGAGGTAGTCGTAACTGACTAATTTCTCATGATTTTTGAATTGTTCACTTAGCACTCATTGCATCGGGTGATGCTCACAGGGGTGAAGAAGTGGGATTGAAACTAGTGAAATGAATCACATAGCATCAATCGTCACTTCCGGGGCTTGCACCCGGTAACCAGGACTTCCCGAGAGGTCACCCATCCCAGATCTCCTCTGGCTCAAGCGCGCTTAACTGTGGAGTTTTCCCCACAATCAAGCCCACTTAGCTTGCTACCCCATTTGCAAAACCTTAGCAAGTATTGTGCCTCATGAACCATTCAAGTAGAGATCCCTTCACTCTTTTTGAATTTAAGTATTAGGGGTTTACGCAGTGCATTATATTAGATATTGTTTTTGGGATTCAACTGTGTTAAGTAAGTCATTAACGTATGACCATTTCCATAAGAGGTAGTTGTAACTGACTAATTTCTCATGATTTTTGAATTGTTCACTTAGCACTCATTGCATCGGGTGATGCTCACAGGGGTGAAGAAGTGGGATTGAAACTAGTGAAATGAATCACAGAGCATCAATCGTCACTTCCGGGGCTTGCACCCGGTAACCAGGACTTCCCAGGAGGTCACCCATCCCAGATCTCCTCTGGCTCAAGCGCGCTTAACTGTGGAGTTTTCCCCACAATCAAGCCCACTTAACTTGCTACCCCATTTGCAAAACCTTAGCAAGTATTGTGCCTCATGAACCATTCAAGTAGAGATTCCTTCACTCTTTTTGAATTTAAGTATTAGGGGTTTACGCAATGATCTACTTTGCTTCTGGTGAAGCCAAGTCTCCGTATAAATGTATCAAATTTTTGATACCACATCCTTGGTGACTATTTTAACCCATACAAAGACTTTTTTAACTTGCATACTAGTTCTTTCTTACCCTTCACCGCAAAGCCTTCAGGTTGCTTCATGTAGATCTCCTCTTCCAAATCCCCGTGAAGAAATGCTATCTTCACATCCACCTGTTCTACCTCAAAATCAAAAGCAGCAGCAACAGATAAAAGTAATCTAATAGAAGTTACCTTGGCAACAGGAGAAAAAATATCACCAAAATCAATTCCCGGCACCTGGGAATAACCTTTTGCTACCAACCGAGCTTTATATTTCTCCACTTTTCCTTCTACATTTGTCTTCTTTTTGAACACCCATTTGCTGCCAATGGGTTTCCTCCCAGCCGGCAACTCCACCAGATCCCAAGCCTCATTTTTGTGCAAAGATGCCATTTCATCAACCATGGCCTCTTTCCAGAGTTTTCCATCCTCTGAATCTACTGCTTCCTTCACAGTTCTGGGATCATCGTCAGTAATAGATAAAGCATAATTTGAATAGAAAGCAGATGAACTATACCTTTCAGGTTGCCTTCTTTCTTGAACTGATCTTCTCACAGCCGGAGTTTGTGGCTCTTCATCTTCTGATTCCTCCTCTACTGTAGAGTTTGATTCTTCCTCCTTTAGCTCAAACTCTATCTTCTCAGGTTCCTTTTGTTGGACTTCATGTTTAATAACATGTTTCACCTCTCTGAACACCACATCTCAGCTGTACACAACCTTCTGTGTGACTAGGTTCCAAAGCTTGTAACCCTTTAAACCATCCTTATACCCAATAAAGATGCACTTTTAAGATTTACTATCCAACTTGGTTCATTTCTCCTTTGGAACATATACATATGCATCACATCCAAATACCCTCAGATGTAAAAGAGAGGGTTTCTTACCAGTCCATACCTCTTGTGGAGTCTTATCCTCCAACGCTGATGAAGGTGACTTGTTGACCAGGTAACATGCAGTATCCACCGCCTTTGCCCATAATTCCTGTCCTAACCCGGCACCACTGAGCATGCTTCTTGCCCTTTCCATCAACATCTTATTCATTCTTTCTGCAACTCCATTTTGCTGAGGTGTATATGGAGTAGTCTTCTGCTGTGCTATACCACACTTCTTACAGAATTCTTCAAATTCCTTACTGCAAAACTCTCCATCGTTATCTGTCCTCAACACCTTTATCTTCTTCTCTGTCTGGTTTTCCACCAAAGCCTTAAATTCTTTAAACCTGTCAAAGACTTCAGATTTCTTCTTAAGGAAATATATCCATGTATTCCTTGAGAAGTCATCTATAAATGATACATAGTACATAGACTTACCCATTGATGGAACCTTCACAGGTCTAAACACATCACTGTGCACAAGTTCTAATATTTGTTCTGCCCTCTTACTACCAGAGGGGAAACTCACCCGATTGGGTTTCCCATATACACAATTTTCACAGAAATCAAAATCTAGAGAGCTATTATTCATACCTTTACCATGAAGTATTCAAAGGCCTTTCTCTCCAATATTTCCAAGCCTTTGATGCTACAACATGGTCTTCTCTCCAGAGACCACTAGATTTTCTGCTCCACTTTCAGGAACCACAGAACTGTTGCACCCATCAACAACCGTGCTACCTTGCAGCTTGTACAGAGTTCCAATCCGAACTCCCCGCATCAATACCAGTTCTCCCCGAACCATCTTGCAGGTATCCTTCTTGAACACTGTTTTTACACCTGCATCATCTAGCTTGCTTACAAAAATTAGATTTCTGGCCAATGCAGGAATATGTAGAACACTCGGAAGTGTTCTAACTCTTCCACCTTGCAACTTCAACTTTACTTTTCCGCGACCAATGATTTTAGCCTTCCTGTCATCCCCCAAGAATACATCACCACCATCATATTTCTCATACTCGCAGAACCACTCTCTATGGGGAGTGAAGTGAAAGGATGCACCTGAGTCAATCAACCATGCCTCATGATCTACATGTGTACTTGAAGAAGCCAAGTACACATCCCCACCTTCATCTGAGGTGGTTTTCGCCTCTGCAGAAGGAGCCTCATCAGATCCCTTTCCTTTGTCAGGAACTTTAGATTTACAGTCCCTTTTGAAGTGGCCTTCCTTTCCGCATTTCCAGCACACCACCTTTACAGGTTTTCCTGGAGATTTAGCTCTCCCTCTAGATTTAGATCTCCCACTCGATGACTTATTTTTGTTTCTGTTCTAGGACCGTCCTCGTATAGAAAAGGCATCACCATTCTAGCTTTCCATATTTTTCCGTCTCATCTCCTCCATCAACAAGGCTGAGACTATTTCATCAAACTGCAAGGCAGTTGCATTGCTACCTATTACAATAACCAGACTATCCCATGAATCTGGTAGAGAACACAACAAACTGATGCACTTATCTTCATCTGAAATTTTAATATCAACAGATGCTAACTGACTTACCATAGTATTAAATGCATTTAGATGCTCTGTAACTGAGTCTCCGTCTTTCATCCTCAGGTTATACAACTGTTTTCGCAGGAACAGTTTATTCACTAGAGACTTAAATTGGTACAAAGTCCCTAACTTGTCCCACAAAGCCTTAGTCGTAGCTTCCCCTGATACATTCAACAATACTGAATCTGAGACACACAATTGTATCGTGCTCTTTGCCTTCCAATCCAACTTCTTCCATTCGTCATCGAACACTCCCATTGGTTTAGTACTTGGATCTACCGCGATCCACTGATTTTTATCCACCAACAAATCCTCCGTCTTGATTTTCCACAACTCAAAACTCTGACCATTAAATTTCTCGATCTCTATCTTTCCACTGCTTGCCATCTTTTTTCACCACTAGAATCAATCTCGCAGATCTCCCACTGACAGGGTCTACCACAGGCCCGAGCGAAACCCCTCAGCAACAAAGTCGTCCCCTTGAAGCCAAAACTGCTCTGATACCAAATGTAGGTTTTAACCCCGTACAGAAATTACTTGCATACGAATTCTAAAACACAGAAAATAAACAATGCGAGAGCAGAACACATAATACACATATACACAGAGATTTTCCCCTGGATCCCAAAACTAGGACTACTAGCTTGATTTTTCATTATGTTCCCTTCAACGTTACAATACATATTTATACATGCTGAAGCATCCAATACCATGGACCAAAAACCATCGCGTCCAATACCATGGACCAAAAACCATCGTGTCCAATACCATGAACCGAAAAACCATCGTGTCCAAAAAACATGTGCGAAAATCATGCACAAAACCATAGGTGGGTTTGCCGAACCTAACATAGGGTCCAAAACCAAAATTTTCCGGGGCGCTGCCCCAAACACCATAAAGTGGGGTTACGGGTGCCCCTCAAACCCCCTGTGACCTCCCCCCCTCTAACCCCCAGTTAACTACGTGGGCTAGTCGTGGAAAGAATATAACACAACCCAACATTCAGTAGTTCTCTCTTGTTGTTCATAAGCAAGCACTTGTGGAGAATGCAAACAGCAACCATAATGCTTACTTGGTTGCATTGGTTGTTTCATTTCACTTGATCAGGTGATGAATGGAACAACTACAGTAGGTTGTATTGAATAAGCTCCATTTTGAGCACATTTTCCAGTTTGTTAGTTGTGTTTTAGTCTTGAGTCATTTTTTTGTTTCAGTCAGTTTAAATATAGTTTCAGCTGAGTGTCCAGTTTTAGCTTTTGAGAGTCTTGTTTCAATTTTGAATTAGTCAATTCAACTATGAGTCTTGAGTCAAAGTTTTATAGTAATTGGTTTTTGGATGTTTTGAAGTTATTGACTCCATGGCCCAATGGAAGAGGCATTTTCTGCTGGCACTGTCTGCTTTCCAGAGATCTGTAGTTCTTGGCACCTCCAAGGAGCTACCATCCCCATTGGAGCCAATGTTAGTGTCGGTATCCTCATCCCTCCATCAGTGATCAAAACTCTCTTTTTGCATGCATTCTGGGTGTCTCGTCTGATCAGATGCATTCCATTAGGATCATGGATCATCTGATGGTAGGGTCTCATTCTCAAACTCCCTCATGGTCTTTACCTGCTGGCTTAGTTGTACATCTTCAAGTTATTTTCAGTCATCTTGTGTTTTTACATTTGCAAAAGCCATTTTTAGGGTTTTTTAGGTCTCATTAGGTCTAGGGTTTGTCAATCCAGTCATGTAAACACTCAATAATAGCCAGCAGGCCCATGAGGAGGTCAAATAAAGTCTCAGCAACAAAAAAAATTTCAATAATCACATGTTCAGTGATTGATTTTTCCTCAAAACCATGTTTTGAGGAAAAACAGAGTTTTATTGTTTTATGTATATAAAATTTCATGTAATTTCATTTTTCCTATATGTAATAATTCTAAGATGTAGCCCTGGTCACCTTGCCAAGCCCTGCACTCCACCACCTGCAAAAGAGCCAAAATTCAAAGCATGAGTCCATCAAAATCAAAAAGCAAGCAAATTGCCAAAACAGAGTTTTGAAAGACAAAGTGAAATGAGCAAACATTAGAAAAATGGGTTTTTGTAAATAGAAAATCAAAGTCATTTGTATATAAACCATTCATGAGTTATAAACCTCATTTGTATGCTGAAGAAAGAGTGAGCAAGCCAAAAATGCATGTGGGGCAAACAAAGCAAAATTGCAGCAAAATTAGTGACAGTCTCCCTGGCATGGCACACCTGGGCGTGGGCGCGGCACACCTATCCAGCAGTAGTTTACAGTGTATTTTCATAAGTGGCGCGACACACCAGAGAAGTGCGGCGCACTTGTTAGTAGGCACGACGCACCGGTCTTCCAAGCCCGAATTTCATCCAAACTTCACTCAATCAATTTGCTAAGATTCAAAACATTGAAATCTTCATTCTCCAAGTAACTTGACATTCATTATGCCATTGCAAGAGATTTGATTGTCTTTTATGGTGTGGTAATAGTTGCAAAATCAAACCCTAAGTGATTCACATTGCATTTATAGTTGTCTAGGGTTTTGGCAATTTTGTAATATTGCTGTTCACAATCCTATAATCCCTACATCATTTTCACACCCATATCCCCTTCACTACATTTCCCTTATTTCATTATCCTTCCACTTTTTCATTCACACTCATTAATTCCCCTATCCCCAAAACTAAAAACCCTAATACCTAATCCCACTACTCCTAAACCCTAATTAGCATCTCTAAACCCTGCCACTTCCCAAAAACCCTACAACTAGCATCACAATTACTCATTCACTATTCCCCCTCATCAGTCCCATTCATCAAACAGCAGTCACCTAAAGAAGCAAGATTTACAAAACAAGAATAAGGACTTTGAAGGCCAAGTTGAGGAAAGCTTTGAGGAAGAGGAAAGAGCAAGACAAGCTCAAGGTTTTGGCTAAGGCTTACTTAGCCCAACATAGCACTTGATCAAGGACACTCAGCCCAAATTTCAAGAAATTTGGGAAAAATTTTGCAAATTTTGAATTTTTGGACTAAAAAAACAGGTTTTTCTGCCTAGTGCGACGCGCCACCTAGCGCGCACTTTTGCTAGGGACCTCCTTTGGAGGAAAACTCAACATTTTTAGATTCCTCATGGAAAAATATGAATGCCCTCACATGGCCAAGAAATTTTGACAAGTTTTGAGCTTCCAAAAGGGTCAAAAACACCTTAAAAATGCCCTTTCTGCCCCTTTTGGCCACACAGGAATCAGTGTTGGGAGAACTCATTTTTGGAGGGGAAAATGGACACCAAATTCAGAAATTCCACCTGTTTTGGAAAGTAGACAGACAAAAGTTTCCAACAAGCCCACTTAGAGAAAATTTGGTGCACGGGAAGGCCTCAAAATCAGTTTCAAAAAGGCACGATGCACAAGGACAGAGGCGCGGCGCACAGGATGGAAAATTGCCATTTTGGCCAAAAAAACTCTATTTTTTTTGCCTAGTTTTTTCTCAGTTTGACTTTTCTCTCTCTAATGGTCAAAGTCATGATGTAAATTGATGTAACTTGATGTATTTTTATGTAAATATGTTAAAATTTCACTCATGGAGGTAGATACATCATGAAAAGGTAGTTTGAAACTGAATGAATCAGTTTCCTAGGTTTTAGAGGCAAGTTGTTCCACTGCCTACTTTTTAGTTCTTAGTTTAGATCTTGTTGAAACATCTCCTAACTCATGAATTCGACCCCTAAAGCCTAGCATGAGTTTTTTGTTGCCTATATCTAGTAGTTTTCCAGTCATTTGTAAAGGTTGGACTCTTGTGAATGCTTTGAGCATTATTGTACATTCATTTCTGCAGTTTGGAAAAGGAATAGACCAGGGTTTGCAGCACTTTGTCGGATTCTTGTGGAAACTTGATTTGGTATTGTTTTTCCTTCTATAATTCAAGTTTTCATGTGTTTACGTATGCCATCATCTCTCTCTATTAAGCTTAACTAAATGAATCAAGGATAAAGGTAGAATTCATTGATGTTGCAGTGCTCTACCTAGGGTTTGTTTAGTTATTTATGTTTTCAGTTGTTTGAACAAGATTCATGAGACTTTCATACCCTCTCCAACTCCTCACTAGTCTAAAAGCTCTCCATCTCACTCAATTTGAAGTACTAAACCATTTGCCTACCTCGCCCCATAGAGATCTCTGCAAGACTGTGTCCATTCCCTGGACCCAAATCTGCCTTTCACATTTGAGCCAGCAAACCAAAATCAAATTCAATCAAACTCCTCTAAGCATATACCTAGCCTAAAATTAGTCTTTACATCAGTCATCTCAAACCTCATTGATCATATTTTCCTGAGATTGACAAGGAGAGAGCCCTCTCCCGACCTGGTAGGGCTAGCTACCAAGTTAAGCGTGGTTTGATGTTACCCTAGATCCTGCCTTTCTTAGCCTGAGGTAGATTTAGGCCCTAACAGGAACTAAATATATTCATGCTATTTCATATATATATTAATTATTATTTATATTATCTAACTGGTAAAAATTAATATATATATAATTTAATTTAACCATTCTTATTAATATCAGAGTTCTAAGGCTCGGTGAAAGAGTTAAACTAATCTAATAATCACCCTATGAGTGACCACAGTTAAAGATTTATTGAATAAATGTATTACAGACTCATGTGCTGGTGTGTGTGTCTATGTTATTTATGCAATGGATCGATCAGATTTCAAATACACAGACACTTGAAATGGAAAAGACAGCAGAGAAATACAGTAAGCAAATACAAGAACACAAGAAATTAATAAGGAGTTCACCCTATCCTCCAGGGCTACATCTTCGGTCCAACTCTCAGTGGTGGCCTTATTTTATTATTTCTTAAGCAGAGAATTACAATGCAAGAGCTCAATGTGAGTTTCCTGACACAGACTTGCTTGGCAAAGTGGTTCTTGGATTCCCCAAGCCACTGGAGTGCACAGACTCTTCTGCCTACCAGCTCTTTGACCTCTCTAGTTTGACAGATTCTCTCAGGGATGGCTTGAATCTCTCAAGCTCTTTGGTGCTCGGCGCTGCCTTTGGTCAGCTCGGTCCTCTGTCTTCTTTCTACTTTTGCTTCACTGTCTTATTTGCTTCTTGTCTTTTGTCTTCCTCTCTCTTGTTCCTTCCTCCTCTCAGGGTTCCGGTGTGTTTCTGTTTTACTTGTGCATGGCTTTAAGGCCATTCGTTCCCATGGTGGTTCGGTTCCTCTTCCACCTCCGTCGGATCGCCTTCTGCAGCTGCACTTGGAGTCCCTTGTTCGGCGTCATCATTAGGCTCACAGGGAGTGGCCACATGTCCTCCTGTAAACTGCGCCAGCTTGCTTCATCGGTTCAATTCTTCGATTACGTCGTGGAATGAGTCTTCCTCCACCGTGGCGGTCAAAGTGGACCTCAAATTGCTCTAAATCGCCACTTATTCCCTCGTTAAATCCGGTCTTGCCATCGGGTGCGATGTTGACCGTCCGATCTGGATCCCCCAAATCCAACACCATCCGCTCATTTCGTGCAGTTGACTTGGTCGACCGTTAGCGCGCGATGAGCAGTGGTTTTCTCTCTCCTCCGCTTGCCACACGTCGAGCATTGAGTGGAATCACTCTGCTTTCATCCAAAACTACTTACCGTTCAAGGAGCCCCCGATCAATACTGCCGGTTTCGGAGCGGGTCCCGCCTTTTAGCTTTTAGCCTTTCCCCATGGTTCTCCTGGCTCCCATGCAACTAAGCACTCTGGGATTCTCCATTGGGCATCAGAAACCTCCTCTGTTTCCCAATATGGGCCTCCCAGGGGCTAATTTCGGCTCCTGCACAGTCTCCATGGGCTTCGGTCAGCACGCTTTGATCGAGGTCCTCGTCATTCCACGCTAGCTGCCAACTACCACTGGTTTAGAGGTGTTTTTTATCGCTGTTTGGAATTCTTTGATGTCTGTCCCACCCTGATACAACCATGGTTCTTTTGATTATTCTTCATGGATCCAATTCGGATCACGACCTTCCCACTGAAAAAGCTTTTGGACCACCAAAAGTTGGTTTTTAAGCATCAACTAAGTGAGGGTATTGTTTTCTCACTTGCCCAATCTCAATCCACTTTGCACTGCTTGGCTTTGAACCTTTGAGCCCAACTATGAGGTACTCAACATCTCCCCTGCGCATTGTCCTCACCTTCCTATCCAGCACTGTGTCTTCTTGCAATTCATTAAGATATTCAGGTAGCAGGTCATCAATAGAAGGCAATTTACTTTTCTCTTCAGGGTCCTCAATCATCGAAGGTTCAAACAATCTCAAGCATTCTGCATTTACGACTGAGTAGATGTGCATGTAAGCTGGTAGATCAAGGCAGAAAGCATTTTCACCAATCTTCTCAAGTATCCTAAAGGGTCCATACCTGATAGACTTTAGCTTTTTACCTTCACCTTGCATCCTGTCCTTGCTGATATACAGCCAGACCTGGTCACCAACTTGAAAATTATGCTCCATCCGATGCTTGTCATGCCTAGCCTTGTATTTGGCTTGGCTCTTTTCCAATTGTTCTTGTACTGCCTGGTGGATCTCCTGGATCTGTTCAATGAACCTAGTTGCCCTGTCCACATCACTGTGTCCATCAACCATGGTATCTTTACCAAAGACAAAATCCAAAGGAGACCTTGGTGTGAAACCAAAACAGGTCTCAAAAGGAGATCTCTGTGTAGAAGAATGCTTTGCTCTGTTGTAAGCATGCTGCACATAACACAAATGTTCATCCCAAAGCTTAGGATGTTTGCTGCAATAACCTCTCAGTAACTGGATCACTGTCCTATTAACTACTTCTGTCTGGCCATCAGTTTGTGGATGAAAAGTTGTGCTTTTCTTCAGTTTGGTGTCCATCAGTTCCCACAGACTTGACCAAAACTTCCCCACAAATCAGGTGTCTTGATCAGATACAATAGAAGTGGGTAATCTAAAATGAACCCATACATGTTCAAATAACAATTTTGCAATCTGTTCAGCTGTAATCTGTTTATTACAAGGTATCAAAATACACATTTTGCTGAACCTATCCACAACAACATATAAATAGTCATGACCTTTCCTAGATTTAGGCAGTCCTCCAACAAAATCCATGGAAACACTTTCCCAAGGGTGAGAAGGAACTGGCAATGGAGTGTACAAGCCTAGTTTTCTGTTACTGGGCTTGCTTTTAGCACACATAGCACACCCTCTTACATATCTAGAAATTGTCTCATTCATTTTCGGCCAATAACAAAACCTTTGCAGCTGTGAAACTGTTTTACTTACCCCAAAGTGACTTGATATCAGAGAAGTGTGTGCTTCCCTAATTATCTTTATTCTCTCAGTTTGTGGAATGCAGAGTTTCCCACAATGGTATAAGAGTCGGTCCTTCACATGATAATTCAATTCTTCTACTCTTTTGCCTTGACTCAAAGTTGCATATACATCTTTAAAGTCCATATCCTGAGCATATTGTTCAATGTAGCTCTCATGTAGTACAGAATTATGCTTAAGTATGGTAGATGCATTTATAATGGGTCTAGATAACATGTCTGCAACTTTGTTTTGTATGCCCTTTTTATTTCTGATGACTAAATGAAACTGTTGTAGAAAACCCATCAATCTGTAATGTCTTGATTGCTACAACTTAGTTTGGGAGTGAAGATATTGAAGTCGTTGATGATCAGTATGTATTACTATCTCTTTGCCCATTAAGTAATGTTTCCACTTTTTCACACTCTGAACTAATGCATACAATTCTTTATCATATGTAGGATAGTTAACTACTGCAAGATTAAAAGTCTCAGAATGATAGCATATGGGTTTACCGTGTTGTGTCAACACTGCTCCCATGGCATAGTCACTGGCATCAGTTTGGATCTGAAATGGTCTTTGTAGATCTGGCAGTGCTAGTACAGGTGTTGTACTAATCTTTTCTTTCACGGTGTCGAAGGCTTTCTGATGTTTGCCTCCCCACTGAAACACCTTGTTTAATCTTGTTAAATCATGTAAGGGAGCTGTAATTGAGGAAAAGTTAGAAATGAACTTCCTCCAATATTGTGTTGCTCCTAAGAAGCTTCTCACTTCTGTAGTAGACTTGGGTTTAGGCCAGTTTACATTGACTGCCACTTTAGAGGGATCTATTTTCAATTCACCACCCCCTACTATATGACCCAAATAATTCAGAAATGTCTTGCCAAATTCACATTTTGAGAGTTTAACATAAAGTTTTTCTCTTTTCAAAACATCTAGTGTCTGCTTAACATGCTTTAAATGTTCTTCCCACGTTTTACTAAAAATCAGAATGTCATCCAGGTACACAATAACAAAATCATCAAGAAAAGGTCTGAGTACATCATTCATTAATCTCATGAAAGTAGCAGGAGCATTAGTTAAGCCAAAAGGCATAACCAGCCATTCATACAATCCCTGCTTTGTTTTGAAAGCAGTCTTCCATGCATCTTGCTCTGCAACCCTGACCTGATGGTATCCACTGTGCAAGTCTAGCTTGGTGAAATAAACAACTTCCTTTAATTGATCTAAAAGATCATCTATGCGAGGAAGGGGATAACGATTTTTTATTGTTATCTTATTCAGTGCTCGGTAATCAATGCACATTCTCCACGAGCCATCTTTCTTTCTCACCAAAATGATTGGTGACCCACATGGTGATGTGCTAGGCCTGATGAATCCCTTCTCGAGAAACTCCTGCACCTGCTTCTTGATTTCAGCATTCTCTAAAGCAGACAACCTATACATTCCAATGTTTGGCAATGGAACATCTTGCTGCAAAATAATATCATGTACTATTCCCTTTTTGGGCGGCAGACCTTTAGGTTCTTGAAATAATACATCATACTCTGAAACAACCTTTTCTATATCAGCTTGTTGTTCAGCATTACAGCCCTCAAATACATTGGTTTTATCAGATTTCTTTTCCTTTACAACCATCAGTAAGAATTGTTTGCATGAATTTATCATTCTTTTCATCTGCCCTGAGTTTATGAGAGTATAATTATTCTTGAGCTTATGATCTCTTACAAAGTATTCGATTCCATCTTTAACAAGCAGATACTTTTTCTCAGCTCTATAGAAAATAGCCTTTCTATCATACAAGTAAGGACTTCCTAAAACAATTCCACATATATCCAAAGGAATTATGTCTAACTCAACCTCATCTACAAATGTTGACCCAAAATAAAACTTGAGTTTGCACTGTCTAGTCACTTGTAGTTGTGCTTTATCATTCAACCATCCTAATGGGTATGGTTTCTTGTGAGGTGTGGTTGCTAATCCCAATTTCTTTACAATTGCTTCAAAAATTAGATTTACTTGTGAGCCACTATAAAAAAAAAGTATCAATCTTTTGATATTTGGAAGTAACTCGAATATGGAAAAACTCATGTCTTTTTCTCTCATTTTATTCATCAATAACAGATTGAGCAGAATTACTAGTAGATGCTTCAGAATTCTTACCTTTTATACCTGTGGCTGCAATAGTTGTTTCATCTCCTGAGTCTGACCCCAAATATTTCTGAATAGCTGCAGCAGTCTTCTTCTTCTTGCCCTCGAACTTCTTAGGTCTCAGCTCTGGATGCAGAATCCAACAATGTTTATCATCATGCCCATCCTTCTTACAGTGAGTGCATGAAGCTTTGATTTTCTATGCAGTGTTAGCCTTCCTTTCTTTCCACTTCTGCTTTCTTTTCTCCTTGCTCTTGCTTGCAGTGGGTTGGGATGGTCCCCCAACTTCTAGATTTCCATTCTTTCCTCTAGCTTCTAGATGAGTAGCTTGTACAGATACCTCATCTATACTAGTGGGATTGAACATGAGGATGGTATGCCTCATGTAGCTATGCAGACCACCAATGTACTTCAAAAGAGTCTCTGGTGAGTCTAATGAGATCCCTAGAATCAATGCTCTCTTTCTAAATTCTTGAGTGTACCCTTGCACGCTATTCCCTTTCAACTGTCGAAGAGTTTTCCAACTCATCATGGCTTGTTGCATGTAGGCCAATGGATAGAACTTCTTTTTTATTGCAGAAACAAAGTCACTCCAGACAGAGATAGTCTTACCATACCTTTTCATATCAGCTTGGGTTCTGCCTTCCCACCAAACCAAGGCAGTGCCTCCTAGGCGTAGGCTTGCTAGCTGAATCTTGCTCTTGTCTGAGTTTATGTTCTGTACTCTACAATACACATCAATTTGTCTAATCCAATTGTCCAACTTTTCAGCATTTAGCTCTCCATCATATATAGGCAAGTCAATTTTAACATCTAGCTTGATCAAAGATGCTTTCTTGTTATGCACAGGGCTCCTAGGAGGTGTGAGAAAGCTTTCCTCTTTCCCTTTTCCTTTTGAGTGGTCATGGGAATGAGACTCATCTTCTCGTTTATCTTGTTTAGAACCTGATGAATCTTCAGCCTTATGTTTTCTAAAGTCCCTATACATTTCTTCTACCATAAACTTTATAGCTAGGAAACTTTCTATGAATTGAGAGTCTGGCCCCATAGAACCTTCCTTTGACATTGTCTTCCGAGGATAGACTCTCCCAATTTCAGGATTAGTTTTGACCAACTCTCCTTCTCCTAATTTGAGCTTTGATCTAGTGAGCATTCAATAGCTAACCAACACAAGCTTGTCTAACCTTAAAGCCTAAAGCTCTGATACAACTTGATCTGATAATCACCCTATGAGTGACCACAGTTAAATATTTATTGAATAAAGGTATTACAGACTCATGTGCTGGTGTGTGTGTGTCTATGTTATTTATGCAACGGATCGATCAGATTGCAAATACACAGACACTTGTAATGGAAAAGATAGCAGAGAAATATAGTAAGCAAATACAAGAACACAAAAAATTAATAAGGAGTTCACCCTATCCTCTAGGGATACATCTCCGGTCCAGCTCTCAGTGGTGGCCTTATTTTATTGTGTCTTAAGCAGAGAATTACAATGCAGGAGATCAATGTGAGTTTCCTGACACAGACTTGCTTGGCAGAGTGGTTCTTGGATAGTGCACAGACTCTTTTGCCTACCAGCTCTTTGACCTCTCTAGTTTGACAGATCCTCTCGGGGATGGCTTAAATCTCTCAAGCTCTCTGGTGCTCGGTGCTACCTTTGGTTAGCTTGGCCCTCTGTCTTCTTTCTACTTTTGCTTCATTGTCTTCTTTGCTTCTTGTCTTCTGTCTTCCTCTCTCTGTGTTCCATCCTCCTCTAAGGGTTCCAGTGTGTTTCTGTTTTACCTGTGCATGGCTTTAAGGCCATTCGTTCCCATGGTGGTTCGGTTCCTCTTCCACCTCTATCGGATCGCCTTCTGCATCTGCGCTTGGAGTCCCTTGTTTGGCGTCATCATCAGGCTCACAGGGAATGGCCACATGCCCTCCTGTAAACTGCGCCAGCCTGCTTCATCGGTTCAATTCTTCGATTACGTCATGGAATGAGTCTTCCTGCACCGTGGTAGTCAAAGTAGACCTCAAATTCCTCTAAATCATGGCTTATTCCCTCGTTAAATCCGGTCTTGCCATCGGGTGCGATGTCGACCGTCTGATCTGGATCCCCCAAATCCAATGCCATCTGCTCATTTCGCGTGGTTGACTTGGTCAACCGTTAGCACACGATGAGCGGCGGTTTTCTCTCTCCTCTGCTTGCCACGCGTCGAGCATTGAGTGGAATCGCTCTGCTTTCATCCAAAACTGCTTACCGTTCAAGGAGCCCTCGATCAATACTGTCAGTTTCGGAGCGGATGCCGCCTTTTAGCTTTTAGCCTTTCCCCACGGTTCTCCCGGCTCCCACGCGACCGAGCATTCAGGGCTTATAAAAAGCTCCTCTATTTCCCGATCTGGGCCTCCCAAGGGCTAATTTCGCCTCCCACGCAGTCTCCATGGGCCTCGTTCAGCGCTCTTTGACCGAGGTCCTCGTCATTCCATGTTGGCTGCCAATTTCCACTGGTTTAGAGGTGTTTTTGATCACTATTTGGAATTATTTGATGTCTGTCCCGACCTGATACAGCCATGGTTCTTTTGATTATTCTTCATGTATCCAATTCAGATCATAAACATGTACTTTATATATTCTTCGGTGAAATAGTTTTGAGTCTCGGTGAAAGAGATAAAAACATACTCTATATATTCTTCACATATATTCTTCGGTGAAAGAGTTTTGAGGCTCGGTGAAAGAGTTAAACACGTACTTTATATATTCTTCACATATATTCTTCGGTGAAAGAGTTCTGAGGCTCGTGAAAGAGTTAAAAACGTACTCTATATATTCTTCGGTCTGCGGGCTGCGGTGGGCACGGGCGATCTACAGTCAGGGTTGCTGATATCAGGTGCACAAATTCATTATCTTTTTCTTTTTCTAATACTTATTTGCTCATATAATTTCAAGTATGAATATTTCACCACAGTTACCAAAGATTACCAAGGGCAGACCTAGCATAGTTACTCTACAAGGCCTTTATGAGTATATAGAGTCTTTAGAGAAATGTAGAGAAGAAAGAGAAGCCAAGCTACAAAAAGAGTTAGAAGCCATGCTAGAAAATAAATTTGCATCTCTTGAAGACACGATCCAAAAACAAATAGAAAATAAAATAGAACTATTGGAGAATAAAATGGAGGCAATGGAGACTAGATTGCAGGTTATAGAAAATCAAAACCAAGATACTAACCAACCATCCTAGCAAGGAGATGCTGATAATTTAGAGAGTCTTAAAATGAAAGACATTATTAAAGAACTAGAAGAAAAAGTTAATAGCCGCATCACCTTAAATAATGTGGTAGATAAGTTAGATATCAAACCAATTAAAGATGAAATGAAAAAATTAATAGAATTAGACCACAAACGTAACAAAAGGGCTTGAACCTTATAATCTTCGGTTTGAAAGAGGAAGTAGATGAGGATACTTTAGCCTTAGCCCAGACAGAATTACATAATAGATTACAAATTGAAACAGTGTGTCTCACAGAAACAACAAGGTTGGGGAAATTAACTGAGAATAAAGGAAGACTAATCCGCATAAAGGTGAGCTCCACTGATCATAAGTACGACATACTTAGTAAAACCTCAAGTCTAAAAGGAACGGGAATATTCATAAATGAAGATCTCATTCCAGAAGATCAAGCAGAATTAAGAAAGGAGGTTCAAAAGGTAAAAGAAGCTAGAAAGGAAGGAAAATGGGCAATAATTAGAAATATAAAAGCCTTTATTTAAGATAGAAACCAAAAATATAGTAATCAATAGCAATTAAACATGCTCTGGATCCTTTCTTTGAACTGTCAGGGCTTCCCATGGAATAAAGGCCCCAAGCTAAGTTGGATTTCAAATGATGTTGATATTATTTTGCTTGTTGAAAGTTGGGAGCACGAAGAATCTAAGGTCCCTAACTTAGATAGATTTACGCTATGGTCTACCTGGAACAAGTGATCCTCCCATAGAGGCATTGGGGGAATAGCTTGTTACATTAAGAAGAAGATCTCCCCCCATGCTAGGATTTATAAAAACGACCCTCACAACCAATATAGTTGGATAGAGATCAGTGACATTAATAATAAAAAGTCCTACATAGCAATATGTTATTTCCCCCATCAATTCTAACTTCTATAAGAAGAAGAATATATATAAAACTAACCCAAGTTACAATGGTTTAGAGAATGATATTTCTAGCCTAAGGAATGACGGTAATATCCTTTTAATAGGTGACTTTAATGCTCGAACTTCAAAAAACCAAGCTATTATTCTAAGCAATCATTCCAACCCTAATCCTCTTTGGTTAGACGAAGACCCTACTCTGGCTAGTAGGTACTAAAGGAGCTTTGAAGACCTCAGGGAGAATCTATTTAGGTCGGAGCTAGTAAAGCTCTGTAGTGCTCAGGATCTCATAATTTGCAACGGTCTAAAGAAGTGGCCCAATTCCAGCAAGATGACCTACATCCATGGACTTGGTAGCAGCGTGGTAGACTACGTTATTTCTAATCTCCCATTATACAACAAAATAATAAATTTTGACATCTTAAACGACTACAAACCTGACTCTGATCATAGGCCTTTACTGATAACTCTCAATTTTGTCATGCATAGAGTTCCCACAGAAAATAATACTTACAGCCAAAAGAAGTTAATACTTGATCGAAATAAAAATGATCTCTTTCTAAATGAATTAAAAACTAATTTGCTTCCTTTATCTAGTATAGACAACATAGAAGACCTCTATCATAATTTTACTACAACCCTCTCATATTCTATTAACAAGTTCTCAATTGAAGTTTCAAATAATAAAAGAAATAGCAAAACCAATCCATGGTATGACAAAGATTGTAAAAGTGCGAGGAGAGCAATTAAGGAAGCTGTTGATGAATCTCTTAAAATTGACAAGATAAAAATATACAAAGACCTAACTAAAAGGAAAAAGAGGCAGTACATTCATTAAAGACAGGAGAATCTCTTACACCTCTCTAAGGTAGCTCCTAAGAAATTTTGGAGGCAGATTCTGACTAGGAAGACTAAAGATAATAATAAAATTGCTCTTCATGATTGGAATTCCTATCTTAAAAAGCTTTATGAATCTCCAAATGTCATGGATAATTTGGAAACCCTACTCACAACGAAAGAAGTTTTCTCTTTAGAAGACATTAAGTTTGGGGTTAATCGCCTTGCTAATGGGAAAGCTAAGGACATTGAAGGTTACCAGGTGGAAATCTTAAAAATTGGAGGTCCTGTCCTCATCCCCCACATCCACAAGCTTTTCAATCAAGTAGTCAAGCAAGGGTTCCCTAAACCTTGGACTGAGAGCCTCATTATCCCTATTTTTAAAAGTGGGGATACAAATAACCCCTCTAATTATTGGACAATTATGATCAACCCTCTCTTAGCCAAGTTATATGGTAGTATTTTGGAAAAGAAGTTAAGCATATGGCTTGAAAGTGAAGGTAAGCAGGCTAAAGGCGAAGCAGGTTTCAGAAGGCATCACTCAACAATAGACCACCTCGTTACGCTTAGGATCATTGCGGAGGAATGTCATCATGATAAATCCAATTTATTTTGTTGCTTTGTGGACTTTAGAAAGGCTTTTGATATGGTTCCTAGATACAACCTTTGGAATAGATTAGAAGAGCTAAAGGTTCCTCTCGAGTTGAGAGCTGCCGCTATAAGGTTATACGTGAATGTAATTGCCAAGCTAAAGAGCAATGAGGGGTGGTTAAAAGATATTAAGTGTAACATCGGAGTTAAACAAGGTTGCCCCCTCTCCCCTACCCTATTTTGAATTTACATCGATAAGCTCGAAGACTATTTAGAGGAAGCAGGATGTGATGGCACGGTCTTAGCTGGGATAGTCATCATCCTTCTTCTCTATGCTGACGATATTGTCCTTTTCGCAAGGTGCCCATCTGATCTTGATAAGCAACTCAGGCTTCTTAAGGATTTCTGCACTACCATGGGTATGACTGTTAACGCTGACAAAACAAAAGTTATGATTATCAAATCCAAGAAGGACACTTACGCTAATTTTATGTATGACAATAATAACTTGGAGGAAGTGTATTCCTACAAGTACCTAGGAATTGATATTCATCACAAGCTCAACTGGAACCATAGCATTGAGAAAAGGATTAATGGGGGGTAGAAAGCTTATTTTGGTCTTGAAAATAATTTTGAAACAACAAACCTCGTAATGTGGGATAAAAAGAAGTTCCTCCTTGAAACTTTAGTCACTCCTGTTATCTTATATGGTTGTGAAGTTTGGGGTTGCAGCATCTCCAGAGAATCATGGAGAAATATTGAGCAAATCCAGAAGCGTTTTATAACTTATAACCTGAAAATTAAAAGTAATACACCCTATCCTATTCTCCTTATAGAAGCAGGTCTTCCCCCTATTGAGAGCCTAGCTATGATTAGGTGTCTGTTGTACAAGCACAAACTCAATAACATAAATGATCATAGACTTCCTAAGCTAGCTTTCAATTCCAGCCAAAACCACCTAAGGCTCAATCGGGGGTGGCATAAAGACATAAGGGCCTGGTTAAACTATTGGGAGATCAACGAGAATGACGCATTGCAAAACATAAATAACATTAAAAATATTGTTACTTCTAGGTTCAAAGAAAAAATGTGGTGTGAGAAAGATTTAGCGGCTAAAAGAAAATTAAGTTATTATAAGAAGGTCATCAACCCCACCCTAGAAGATCAAAAGTATCTCTCTATTTTAACTAGCTCAAAGAAGAAAATTAATATAGCAAAGATTAGAACGAATTCTCATGAGCTCCATAGTGAAACAGGTCGTTGGGCAGTTCCTGAAACGCCATGGATGGAAAGGATCTGCCATATATGTGAGAATAGGAACATCGAGGATGAAAACCACTTCCTCTTAGAGTGCCCCGCGTACAACCATATCAGATCTCAGTTTCACAATCTTTGTTACAATACTGACCTTCCTAGCCTTTTACAATGTCAAAATTATAGTGAGCTCGGGAGGCTTCTCTCAAGCTTTTTGAGCATAGGATTAAAATCTTAAATCAAAATAAATAATTTGTTTATTTAGGTCCGATAGACCAATGTTTGGTCTCAGCGGACCTTAACCATCATCATCATCATCATAAGATTAAAAATTTTAGGTTAAGAAAAAAGAAAAAATTAGAAAAACTTTTATCTTTTTCTTATATGTTTTGTTTTTGTTTTGTTGTGTTGTTGTTTTTTTTTCCAAATTTATTTTCTTTCAATTTTGATTTTTCTATTTTTTTTGTTTTTTTCATTTGTTTTTCTCTCTCACACAGTCTCCCTCCCACACATATGTACCTACCTAATGTTTTACATTAAGAAATAAATATGTAAATATTTATAACAAAAACATAACTAATACAAAATTAACAATAAATTCCTACAATCATATATATTTATCATGTTTTCAAATTTCATTTCTTTTTAATTTTCAATTTTATTAGTGTAACTTTCCATTATTATAACCATAATTTTTTATAAATAAATATTAAAAAATTATAAAAAATAAATATTAAAAAATTAAATATATATATAAATAAATTGAAGTTACTGAGATGATGTTTAAAATCAAATCTCTAATATATGACTAACACCAAGAATAAATATACTAATAATTTATGATGATCTAGAGATGATGTTTACGATCAAATCTCTAATATATGACTAACACCAACAACAAATATACTAATAATTTATGATGATCTAGACTTTTAGAAACACACTCCTCATACTCCCACTTAGAAAACTATCAAAATAAAAAATAAACTAATATATTATTTTTCAAAAGATAAACTCAAATTAAATTTATATTAATAAAAAAAATAATTGAAATTAAAAAAAAAAAAAAATTATATATATATATATATATATATATATATATATATATATATATATATATATATATACACAATTAAAATTATAACAAATTATTCTCCCTTAAAGACACAATGAACTCCTTATACATACAACAATGCATATATATTTTAAATTAAAAGTACCTTATAAAATGTTCCAAAAAATATCAAAATACTTGAATTTACCAGTAAGCTATTACCCTTCACTATGATTCAATCTGGTTTGCTTATTGTGTACGATAAGACAATGGTCTTAGTTATACATGAGTATTATAATATGTCTCCTTGTTATAACTACGACCCATTCTATGACTTTACGTGTAACCATAGGAGTGTTTGTCACCTTCATTATAGTAGTTTTACATGACTCTAACCTCTTCATCGTTATCTGAACCCTTTGGAAAACGCTGCTGAGTTGTTGGTGGGGCACTAGATCTTCATGGCATTATTTCATCAACTAGTTTTAACCATTTATTTGTTTTTGTTTAATTTACTTGTTTTTATTTGGCCCACACAACTTTGAATTTTAAATTGCATGGTTTACTCAATATTTCATGACAAAGATATTCTAATTTTAAATTTTATGATTTAGTCCATATTTCATAATAGATATATCTTCAACTAAACTAAGCTATTTTTAACCATCCATTTTAATTATCATATAATATTTTTAAACTTGTCATATATTTTTAAATTTAATTATAATTATAATATATTTTTAATATTAATTAAAAAACAAAACTAATCAAAATCCAATCACTTTAAGATATTTTAAATACCATGTTTATTAAAAATCAGAATTTAAATAAATAACATTAATCACGTTCTCAATAAAATAAGCCATCGCATTCCAGTTTCCGACCACTGGAATATACTTTAAATACGATCTTTTGCTCTAATTTTTGGAGACAAACCAATTTCCGTCAAAACACGTGCTCTGCATATAACATTTCCCGTCAAAAACATCTGCACTGCAAATCCCATTTTCCGTCAAAATATGAAGAGGAGCTGCGACCCAATAAGCAGCATTCTAGACCGCATTGACTGGCATGAATGGAAAGAAATAAGAAAGGAATTATTTTAGTTAAAGATAATTTAGGGATTAGGATCGATTATTTAGACATTTGATTTTTGTATTTAATTTTTTTTAATGTAACTTTACCATAAGGGTATATTTTCAATAATTTTTCAGTGGAATAAATTATCATTATAGATTGTAAAAGTGTGAGGAGAGTAATTAAAGAAGTTGTTGATGAATCTCTTAAAATTGGCAAGATAAAAAATATACAAAACCCTAACTAAAAGGAAAAAGAAGTAGTATATTCGTAAAAGACAAGAGAATCTCTTACATCTCTCTAAGGTAGCTCCTAAGAAATTTTGGAGGCAGATTCTAACTAGGAAAACTAAAGATAATAATAAAATTTCTTTACACGACTGGAATTCCTATCTTAAAAAGCTTTATGAATCTCCAAATGTCATGGATAACTTTGAAACCTGCCCACAACGAAAGAAGTTTTCTCATTAGAAGACATTGATTTTGGGGTTAATCGCTTGGCTAATGGGAAAGATAAGGACATTGAAGGATACCAGGTGGAAATCTTAAAAATTGGAGGTCCTGTCCTCATCCCCCACATTCACAAGCTTTTCAATCAAGCGGTCAAGCAAGGGTTCCCTAAACCATGGACTCAAAGCCTCATTATCCCTATTTTTAAAAGTGGGGATACAAATAACCCCTCTAATTATCGGATAATTATGATCAGCCCTCTCCTGGCCAAGTTATATGGTATTATTTTGGAAAGGAAGTTGAGTATATGGCTTGAAAGTGAAGGTAAGTGGGCTAAAGGCCAAGCGGGTTTTAGAAAGCAACACTCAACAACAGACCACCTCGTTACGCTTAGGATCATTATGGAGGAATGCCGCAATGATAAATCCAATCTCTTTTGTTGCTTTGTGGATTTTAGAAAAGCTTTCGATACGGTTCCTAGAAACAACCTTTGGAACAGATTAGAAGAGCTAAAGGTTCCTTTTAAGTTGATAGCTGCCACTATAAGGTTATACGAGAATGTAATTGCCAAGTTAAAGAGAAATGAGGGGTGGTCGAAAGATATTAAGTGTAATATCGGAGTTAAACAAGGTTGCCCCCTCTCCCCTACCCTATTTGGCATTTACATCGACAAGCTAGAAGGTTTTTTAGAGGAAGCAGGATGTGTTGGCACGATCTTTGCTGGGATAGTCATCATCCTTCTTCTCTACGTTGATGATATTGTTCTTCTCGCAAGGTGCCCATCTAATTTTGATAAGCAACTTATACTTCTTAAGGATTTCTTCTCTACGATGGGTATGATTGTTAACCTTGACAAAACAAAATTTATGATTATCAAATCCAAGAAGGACACTTACGCTAATTTTATGTATGACAATAGTAACTTGGGGGAAGTGTCTTCCTACAAGTACTTAGGAATTGGTATTCATCACAAGCTCAACTAGAACTATAGCACTGAGAAAAGGATTAATGGGGGATGGAAAGCTTATTTTGGTCTTGAAAATAATTGTAAAACGGCAAACCTCATAATGTGGGATAGAAAGAAGTTCCTCTTTGAAACTTTAGTCACTTCGGTTATCTTATATGGATGTGAGGTTTGGGGTTGTAGCATCTCTAGAGAATCCTGGAGAAAGATTGAGCAAATCCAGAAGCATTTTATAATGTATAACCTCAAAATTAAAAGTAACACACCCTATCCTATTCTCCTTATAGAAGTGGGTCTTTCCCCTATCGAGAGCCTAGCTATGACCAGGCTTCTGTTGTACAAGCACAAACTCAATAACATAGGAGACCATAGAATTCCTAAGCTAGCTTTAAATTCCAGCCAAAACCACCTAAGGCTCAAACGAGGTTGGTATAAAGACACCAGGGCCAGGTTAAACCATTGGGAGATTGACGAGAATGTTGCATTGCAAAACATTAATAACATTAAAAATATTGTTACTTCTAAGTTCAAAGAAAAATGTGGTGTGAGAAAGATTTAGCAGCTAAAAGAAAATTAAGATATTATAATGAGGTCATCAACCCCACCCTAGAAGATCAAAGGTATCTCTATGTTTTAACTAGCTCAAAGAAGAAAATTAATATAGCCAAGATTAGAACAAACTCTCATGAGCTCCATAGTGAAACGGGTCGTTAGGCAATTCCTAAAACACCATGGATGGAAAGGTTCTGCCATCTGTGTGAGAATACGAACATCAATGATGAAAATGACTTCCTCTTAGAGTGCCCCGCGGACAACAACATTAGATCTCAGTTTCAAAATCTTTGTTGCAATACTGACCTTCCTAGCCTTTTACGTTGCCAAAATTACAATGAGCTCGAGAGGCTTCTCTCCAAGCTTTTTGAGCATAGGAATAAAATCTTAAATCAAATTAAATAATTCGTTTCTTTAGGTCTGATAGACCAAAGTTTGGTGTTAGTGGACATTAACCACCATCACCATCATTTAAATACAGATTTAACATGAGTCGAGAGGGATCAAATTTCTTCAAGTGCAAACTTCTATAGGGTGCAAAATACAATATGTTATTTTTCATTTTTTAAATTGTATTTTGGAATGCTAAATAGAGTATATATAGGACCAAATAAATGTTTTAACCATACAACTTATTTTTTCAGTGATATATACATAATCGTTTTAAAATGATATATGTTTTAAAATGATATATGATATAGTTAATAGACATTAAAAGATTTTCCCTAACATGTAAATCATAAAACTTAATTTTTTAGTGATATATACATAATTGTTTTAAAATGATATATAATATATAGTTAATTGACATGAAAAGTTTTTCCCTCACATGTAAATCATAAAACTTAATTTTTTAAGTGATATATACATTATTGTTTTAAAATGATATATAATATATAGTTAATTGACATTAAAATATCTCACATAACATGTAAATCAAGACATTTTATTCGGCCTGGAGTATGCCGTAAAACTGCTTCTGCTTGGCTAAGAGCTCGTCTTCCTCGGACGTAAGGAAACAGGTTAACGGCCCAAGACCCAGAGGCATCTGGCAGGAGTGAAAGCCTGCTCCCTTACGGACCACCAGCGGGTTATTACAGGTGGCGTGGTTTTCCTTGATAACGGTGATGAGTCAAACCGACATTCGCGGATAGCAGCCAGAGATGGCTGTCCTCACTGTTGGTTTGACACCTGAGTTTGATAGGTTTTGCCACCTTCGGAAAAAAAAAAAAAAAAAATCAAGACATTTTATCATGCTGGTTTTTTATTATTAATATATTTTAAAGTCTATTTCAATATTAATTCTTATTAAAATATTTTATGATGACCGATATTGAATATTTTTTTATACAACATTAAAATATTTTATTTTAACATTTTGTTTTTAACATATAGATATATATGAAGTTTATATGGACATAAATTAGTTAACATAGATCTTCAAATAACTTATTTACATATTTGTGAAAAGTATAAGATTTAAACATCTTATTCACACATCATTTTTACTTCTAATTACTTTAGAGCGTGTTCAATTTTTTTTTAATTACAGTGGACATTATTTTATTTAAAGGGAAACGGACCTTCGGACATACTTATACATCCCTCTCATAATGTGTTGTTTAGCTGTCATACTATTTTACATAATTGTTTTTTGTCTTTCAAAATCTTACATTCTAAAATGAAATGTTTTTCCATTTTAACTTATCTGCAAGTCCAAGAAATACACCTTCTTTCTTCCCAATCCTTTTTGGTCTTTTCTAACACCATGTTTCACAATAAAATTGAGATGAGAATTTTGGCTCTTCATAAAAATATGAGGTTTTTTTCTGATAATGGCTAGGAAAATTAACTCTTTCTCATGGTAATTTCTTTTTCTTCATAACTCTTTATCCGGGTATTGGAAAAAAACTAGATTTAAAATGTCAATTTGATGATGTATACCTTGGTGTGCAACATCATGAATTTTCGCTGGTGGATGGTCAATCTAAACAGTACATCTTAATTTTTATTTCATTAAAGTTAAATACTCCGTTCGATATCACAATGGAAGCTGCGAATTTCTCTCCAACGACTAATAAAAAATGAAAGGAGTTTGACTGATTCGAAATATTATAATTTTTAATAAAATTTTAAAACCATCCAATTTCACTTTACACAGAATTTCAATCATGATCAAATCCCAATCATACTTGGCCATCATAGAATTTGGATCATAATAGAATTCTTTATCGTCCTGCAAATTCATGGCCGTCCATGTCAAATTTATGAGAAGATCACAGATTTCAAAATTCAAATCTCAATCTCCACCCATCAAGTTGATGGAGTGTACACTCTTTTTATCCATCCACGTCTACCTGGTACGTTTCGTCGTCACTCTGTACGCCGCCCGGTACTCTGCCCCCTGCAATTAGCAGCAGCAGAGGGATTCCTTTACGACGAGTACGCTACTTTATTTGATATATAGGCAAAATAGAATGATTGTGGATTTGACGTCCATTACAATGGAGTTAAGGCTGCAGAGTACGTGTGGCTCTGTGGCTCTGTTTGCTGTGGAAATAAATAAATTAGAATTGACTTTGTACGAGAAAAGAATATATATTGAAAATTGAAGTGATGATAACCCTTCGTTTCAACTTTCTCGTCTACGGTCCGTGTGTTTTTTAATAGGCCGGTGAAATACATCACGGTTAAAGATAGTGCTCTGGGGAGACAAAATTATAAAGTCTGGAGATTTTCTTTTGTTGTTGTCAGAGATCAAATCAGTTTGGACGTTCAATTTAACCTGCCATGCCATGCATGGCAATGTATGAATAAGTGAGTGATCGCTTGTGTGTCATGTGCATGGCAGTAGTGATCACATGATCTGATTAGGATTGATGGCTGCACATCCTTTACAAACCAGATAGGGGTAGGCAGGCTTTGGAATCTGAATTTTATCTCCCCTTTGAAGGAAAATTTGATCAATTGCATCTGTTTTTGTTGGGTTTATTGTTTTAGTTTTTTTTTTTTGGTGTGGGGTAGATTTGCAGGGCAATCAATATTTCTAAGTTTATTGAGCCATAAAAGTTAGTTGAATCAATACGGGTATATTATTTAGTGGTGGACATATATGCCTTCGTGTATTAATGACTCAATAACTTACTCTGCATATTAATGACTCAATAGTTTGGTAAATATTGAGCCATAAATACGCTAGTTGAATGTACATTATCTAGTGGTGGACATATACTGCATCTGCATATTAATGACTCAATAGGCTACCCCGCATATTAATGACTGAATAGCCTCATAAATATGTCTTGCCAGATTTGCAAGTGGTTATACCTAGAACAAAAGTATAGTAACTCATTAGTTTAGCTCTATAACACTTTGTTAATGAAATGAAATGCTAGTAATAATCAATTAGAGAATGTGACTACAATAAATTTTTATATTGATCCACCAAAGAATAGTGACAAGAAATATTTGCATTTCCAGCTTATTCACAAAAAAATGGTGACAACAAATAATTGTTGCAACTAAGCATAAGCAGATTAGATTGTCTAAGTTGATCTATGTATAAATCACTTATTAGAATTTATTACGGTCAACTTAAATACCTAAATGTCAAATTCACTGTTTCAATTTCTATTTACTTGTCAATTTTGACATTTCAAAATTTTTCCTCACATGCAACTACTTGTAAAATGCAAAAAATTGTTCTATAGAATGTTAAATTCTAGGCCTGGGTAGGGATAACTTTTTAAGTTGTTTTTGGCATTTTTTGGTATATTTTTTTATTAATCTTGTTTAAAGTTTGGTGAAGATGTATTAGAATTGTGAATTTGAATTGTGTAATCTATACAATTTAGGCGTTTTCTGAGTTTTCCATAGATCTGAATTATCATTGATGTAGTAAATCAATGTATTTAAAATTATAGTTACCAAATTTGTTTCAATATAAGAAAAACACTGAAATTCCACAATTTTATTCAAATACTAAATAATGGGATGAAATTTGATCTGGTTCACAGTGTAAATTATCATTGATGTAGTAAATCAATGTATTTTTATTCAAATACTAAATAATGGGATGAAATTTGATCTGGTTCACAGTGTAAATTATCATTGATGTAGTAAATCAATGTATTTAAAATTATAGTTACCAAATTTGTTTCAATATAAGAAAAAACACTGAAATTCCACAATTTTATTCAAATACCAAATAATGGGATGAAATTTGATCTGGGTCACAGTGTAAGTAGCTAATAGGGTGGATTAGAGGACGAAAAATCCATGGTTCATAGTTTATCCACATGAATTTGTTAATTTGTGGGCATATAATGCTAAGTATAGTGACCCCTAAACACAAAATAGATGACATGGATTTGTTAATTTGCTGGTATAGAATGCTAAGTGCAATGCCCTCTAAACACAAAATAGATGGTGGCAAGATAAGAAATGAAAATGACAACTTATCTCAAAATTTGGAAAAAAACAAATAGAGGCAAGATAAAAAAAGAAAATGACAATTAATAGTGAGTGGGGAATTTTTTCTTTTCAATTTCAGTCTTGTTTCAAAGGTTTTAGAAAGCTGAGAAAACCAAAAATAAAGAATTTGAGCTGAAGCATGGAAGTGTGTAAATTTTGAATTTAAAATATGTTTATATTTAGAAGAAATTCTAGATAAATAATTTTCTAATATTGAATCTTTAAATATACATTAAATAGGATTTTGAATAAGTTTTTGAAAGTACAGGAAATTTTTAGATTTAAGGTTTAAAAGAAGAAAGTTTTTTTAACAAAGAAGTAATTGTGGTAAATTGTAATTCTAAATTTATTATTAAAGTTACTTGTTATTAAAATAACATGAAATTATTTAATGGATGGGAAAGAAAATGTAAGGAAAAAAAATATATGTATTTAAGATTTGAAACGTTAAAAATCACAATCTTACTTATAAATATATCACCAAACTCTACACCAAAAAATCAAAATAATTAATTGTGTCCATACTGTTTAGCTTCATGAGGTCCCCATGGTTACAGATTAGAGTGTGTGGCTCTGTTTGTATCTATATACACAGAAATATCCGTTGCACGTGACAAGGGCCCGTGCTTTTTAATATTCCTTTGCTGCAAAGTCTTAGACTATATTAATTACGTCTCATTCGGAATGGACCTGCAAATTTGGACCCATATGCACCGCTTCTTCCTCTCACCATGGCAATGGATGCAACGTTTGCACAAGAAAACTGTGATAAAACGACAATGAATGACACTTGAAATTAGCAAATCTTCCCTGTCACCGACATGATGGGGCCAGAAAGGTGAGCTCCTTTGGAAATGGCAGGTCTCCGGTGACAGGGAAGGGGACCTCTGCGTCTAATATTTTACCAAAGGACAACATAACGATTCTGTATTTGATATCAAGATCTCTAATGCTACCTTTGAACTTATTTTTGCATTGACATTTCCGTTATCCAACTTGTTTGCATTGACATTTAAGTTATCTATTATTATTAGTGGTGGAATTTCATGGGTAAATTGTTTGTTACGAGGTAATTTATTTAAATTATTTATCAAAAAATTATAAAAATATTAAATTTTTTTATTGAAATTAAACAAACTTAAAAACCATAATCTGTTTTGAAATTCTATAAAATGTAAAAACCATTGCGTCAAAATAAATCTGTTTTGAAATTACATCCATGTACAAATCTGTTTTGAAATTACATCCATGTACATCATTACCTGATTTCCCATCATATATGGTTCCAACATCTAAACCAAAATCCTCCCAACTTGAACATTCAGGATGTCCATCATTACCTCAAGCTTTCCCATATACAGTTGCAATCCAATCTTAGTTTCAACCTAAGAGCCCAGCACTACCCTTTACCTTTCCCATGTACAGTCCCAATCCAATATTATTTCCAACATAAGAGCCGAGCACTGTCCTTTATAAAGAGGGTTGATCTTTTCTATCACACTATTGGGTTTTGATATGGACAGGTTTTAATATCGACAGTTTAGAGGAAGTGATAAAACAGTATAGATGAAGGAACCAGTATAGAGGAAGGAACCAGGGATGTAAGGCATAGTTTTATTAATTTTTTTAAAAATTGGATATGGTTGGGTTAGAATTATAGGTTATACTATTTTGAGTTTTGTTAGATTTAAGATTTTTGTGATCTATATTGATAAAGAGATTGTTTTTGGGACTGACCAAAATTCAATGATATGATTAATCGGGAAGACAATCTCTTTATTAATTTGAGTTTGTTAATGTTTTTTAGGGAATTGAATTCATTATGAATTTAGAGAGATAATTGAATCAACTAAATATTATAATTTGATTAAGGACTGCATTCCTAGAAAAAGCCAAAAGCTTAGGTTTGTCAATTTCTATGTGTTTAGACTACATAGCTCCAAGAACACCTAGGATATTACAAAACTTAAAGAATATTTAGAGGTTTTAAAGTCTTTTTGCCACAAGAGAGGTGGGATCATGGGGCTTCACCTAGTTGACCAATATCTTATCATCTTCTCTCATAAGGAGGGTCTTAAAATTGTGAAAAGTAAAGCCAATATATTGTAGGTAGTGGTGTCATGCTAGGTATGCAAGGATTTATAGGTATTGGGGTATAGAAAAGGTATGCAGTAAAAACATTGTATTTAAAATTGACCAACATTCATAAAGAGAGTTTTAAAATTGTGAAAAGTAAAGTCAATATGTTGTAGGTATTTGGGTGATGAGAGGTATAAGAGTATTTATAGGTATTGTGAGTATAGAAAGGGGTATGTAGTAAAAATAATGTTTTTTTGGGCAAAGATGTATTGTGGGGGTTCAATATAAGGATTTTGTGAGGTATTTATTAATATCTAGTAAATTAATAGTACTATTTAATATCTCGTGAACTCACATACTATGTCACACATTCATAGAGTGAAGACCTCATAGTTAGGATGAGGATGAACACATGAAACTAAAATAATATTCTAATTGTGAAGAAAAATAATGAAACAACCAAGATAATCTTATATTTTCGAAAAAGAATTATAAATAGATAACCTAAAAGTATAAATATTTATCTAACTAGATTTCAACTCGAAGCTTAGATGGGATGCATATCTAGAAAACATTGTTTGGACATAACATGGGGTGAATCCATGCACATGGTTTACACTTTTGTGGAGAATTATGTTGTTGTCCTAATGAAACTTTTCGTAAATAATATTAGTGTCATATAATCTGTTAATTTTTTCATTAAATTAAATGCTTGTCCTTGCAATTTTTCAAGCGTCTTAATAGGTATGCATGTGTTCGTGCATAATAACTTATATATATATATATATATATATATATATATATATATATATATATATATATATATATATATATATATATATGAGAGGATGATCTACACAGAAAACTAAATTATGCATCTTGAAACTTTATTCTTTTATGCAAAATTATATTTTTTTATTATTTTTTGAGGTTGGCGAAGTAATATTTGAACTGAGTTTTTCAAACATATGTTTGTGAATGATTTTTTTCTACTATTTAAATAAATTCAAAAAACAAGAGTACCCAAAGAGGACTCGTAAATGTAGATGATGATATTTTTTGAAAATTTTTCATTTTGTATATTTTATGTTATTGATTTTCATTCAATCCCTTTGAAATTATCCCAAAAAAATTCAAGCATAATATTTAAAAGAAATTATATGAAAAATATCATATGAATTCAAAAATGTCAAACCAATATGCCATTGGATAGATGATTCCTTCATGAATCCAACATGATCAATTTCGCCACCTAAGAACAAAGATTTCCTTAAGTATGTCATGCTACAAGATCGTGTTGCAGAGAAATCCACAGAAGGGGAGATAAAAATCTAATTTTTAGGCCCTCAACAGCTTGATCGAGCACTTAAAAATCTCAATCAAGCGCTTTAGGTAAAATTTGAAATAGCTCGATCGAGGGTTTAGCAAACCATCGATTGAACTTTTGAGATTGTTAAATAAGGGCTCAATTGAGCTATAGCTTGATCAATCCCTTGCAACCATAAACTCCCCACTAACTCAACAACCAAATATTAATGGTATTGATGAGGATCGTTATGGAGCTAGGAGCTTGATTAAGGCCCTTCTTCCACCCAAAAAAAATAAAACTGAATGTGGTTGAATGTTCATTCATGGAAAAATAACACAATGCGGAAATTACATAGATATTGACAACACACATGGGAAATTGGAGAATTCAATCTCAAAAGGGAGCTCAAGTGCCAAACCAAAAGGAAGCACAAGATATTTCTAAAGAAAAGATGATGAAAAGATGACAGAGTGAGAGAACAAGAAGATTATTTAATTCAACAAATTCATGCAAATACAAATAATTCTTTATCTCACTTCTCATATTACCTACTCCATATTGTATGTATTAGGAAATATGATCCAAGAAGAGAAAAAAATGGATAATGAAACAATTGAACCAAGAAAAATAAGGAGTGAAATTAATACAATGTCAATAAATATTGAGATGCAATAGCAACTAAACAAAAATCACTTGGTGTGATTAATGGTTCATTGCAAATCGGAAACCACTTGAGTTCATGCAAATTGTGAACGACCTATGAATTGTAATGGTTGAGGGTAACCCACAAAAATTAAGGATATGATTTAACAAAAAATAAATAAATTCGTGGCAATATTTACAAGAGGGATTAACAAAAAATGTTGTCACATAGGTGCTTCAAAACTTATAAACTTTAGTTTGATTAAAGCTCAATATCCATGTAGGAGTTAAAAGAGAGAAAAGGTGTCAAGATATAGAAGGAGCAAGAGTATCCCTCCTTCCAATGTGCATGTTGAGAATACATTCTTTGTTAAACATATAAAAATATTAAATATTTGTGACATCCATCATCATAACATAATTGTTCCTTGAATCCTAAATGATGATCCCTACCTTTTGAACACCTCATAAGTTTCTTCTTGCTATCCTCATGAAGGTTATGAGAATTTGTTCAATTGTGTTCAAAGACATACAAAGTGTAGTATAGATACATGCTTGCACAAAAAGGATCATCTATTATTGCATATCACTACAATGCTCCATGAAAGGCTCATGATTAATCAATACTATTCATATATTATAAATGCAAATCAAATATAGCATGCACATGTTGGTGATATGCTAAATGTTTACAATGTTGATCTTCTTAAACTGTGGCAATTGTTATCAACCTATTTTGCTCCCCAAGGTTAGTGCCTCTGAGACATCATGTTGATTGACCTTTTACCTCGGTCTCAGACTTTCTTTTTCCATTCATGACACCCAATCGCATGGATGATGACATTATGAGAGTGATCGGAACCTTCTAATCTCTCCTAGCATGACCTTATGGGAGTGACTATAATATTTTTCTCCCTGCCCTGTGCCTAAAACTGGGTAATATTTCTAGAGTCACATGGTTCCTAGGAAATCAATTTGACTTATCACTTGTTCGAGCTAGCTAGGGCTTAGCATTGAGAAGCTTCTATAACATATCATCATCCTGAGAGTCCACATTCATCCTCTTAGGAGCTCTCTTCATACTATTTATACTGGACTACTTGAGAGGGTCAATCTAGTGAGAACTAGAGCTAGAGTCTTGGGCATGCATAGTTTATGATCCAACAACAGATTCCTACTAACATAGACAAAGTTGTGAGGGTCATGTTGTTAGAGTTTATATTTTTCCTATTATAGTGGGGAGATTCTGCTAGATTTTGGAGAGGCGACCTGAGCAAAGGTATATTTGTACTTTGATTTGTATTAATAGAAATTCATGTTCCTTCCCTATATCTACATGTTTGCAGCAATAATTTTTACTATTTCTATGATGTTTTGAGTTAATGATCTTCCGAGGAAGATCGATTTTCGTCCTTGAATGTTTGTGATTATGCGCAGGTATTGAGATAGAGTGTGGATGAAGTAGATCATTCAAGTAGAGTGATGGGATTCTACAAAAAACTCAAAACCCTTCACTGATCTGTGAGGAGGCCAGGTGCATGTTTTTTCCTTATAATATCTATAATTGTTTTTATTCTACATGTGTGAGAATTGGGTTTGGATCAATCTATCTATCCATTAGCCATCTTCCTTTTGTTTTCTGGTGATCCTTCCAGATAGAGTATTGTGGAGAAATAACTCCTTGCATAATTCATTGCATAGTAATTTCTAATGTTGATTTTCAGCTAGGTGTTTCTCAACATGTAATCATGAAACATATTACAAAGTATGCTTCAAAAGTAGAAAAGAGGTTATAAAGTTGTCAAAATTTGATGAAAATAATTGAAACATAAAAGACATGGGATATCCTTCTTTACATGCATGAAAAAGGTTCCTAGTAGAAACATATAGTTTTTTTAATCCTCTTACCCCTCCCTGTGCCCTACTTGATTGTTGTGCTAAAATTTCCATGTACATTATCCCCAAAAAACACTCAAATCACTTGTCCCCCTCTTCACCACAAATGATGAAAATGTATCCATTGTTGATAAGACCAAAGCATCTTCATTTTTCTCTAAATCCACTAAAACCTCTATCTCAAATTTTTTTTGTTTCCTTATCAATAATTTCATTGGTCTTCTCATACTTCTCATCCCACGATTCTTTCACTTTTTGCTTGGAATTTTGGAATTCTCTATAGTTATGATAAGTTCTTCCTTTAAGAAATTTCTTCTTGCTATTGTTTTATGGTAATTCTAGTTACATGTTTAACACTGAATAATATGTTGCCTCTAATGAAGAATTTTTTTTTCTAACTAATTTCATGTTGACTAGTGACTTTCAATTATTAACATACTTAAAAACAATTTGAATAGGTTCCTTCTTGTATGGAGTGTGTATTTATGTATTGTGTGTTTTTTAGTCACAAATTATCTTATAATTATTTGTAGAAATATAGATATAGATTTTTTCTCTCTCTCATCAAATCAACTTGGCCCTTCAATGTTGTAATCAATAGCTTGATTTTTCAAGAATATTCCATTCTCTCAAATTCAAAATATTCTCCATATCGTTAAGTTAGTATTAATTTCCTCAATATGTATTTAAACTTCCTATATAAGAATAAACTTTAATTTTTTATTAGTATTTAGTTCAATGGCCTTGCAAATTATTATATAATATCTTCTTCATCAACTTTTCTATCTTCATCCTCTTCTCATCTTTGAGTTGTGCTCTCTTTGGCTTCTATAGGTTTTTATTTACTCTCCAATTCTTCTAATTTTATTCTTAACACCCATTCTTTTTTAATAATTTTTCCATTTCCTTCTCTTATCACAACCCCTTTTTTTTGGCATTGGATTTTAATTGAATTTTTTGGTGAATGAGATATATGAACAAAATTATAATATCATCCTTGTTGTAGGGATCACTTCTAGTTTAGGATTTATATAGTTTTTTGAAGAAATGAATTTTTTTTGCTAAGAACTAATTTTGAAAAAGGTCAAATGCTTCACTTGGTAAATGTGACTTGTTTTGAAACCAAACAAATCTTCAAACCTATTCACTAGTTAAATTTTGAGGTTATAGATTAATAGATCACCTTTATCACACACCCTTCGATCCTATGCTCAAATGGTTAGGTTTTTTCATTTCTTAAACATGTGTTGGAGGAGAGTGAAGAGAGATTATTTCTTGTGGGATTAGATTACTTAGGAAATAGGTATATTGAATTGTGTATAAAACCCTAATCACTTTAATTTATTCAAATTCGCACTTACTTTATTAGTACACAAAGTAGGATCATTTGAGGTTTTATTTCATACATTTTCATTCTTTACATGTTAAGCATGCAACATTTCATAGATTTGTGTCGTTCACATGTTAAGAACATAACATTGAGGAGAAACAAGATGGGAAGCTACACAACTAAGAAATATTTCCACTATCTATGCCATAAATGTGAACAATAATAATGTTGAAATAAGTGGATCAAAAGCTAAGGGAAATATCAAGTTGATAAATGAAAATTTTCAAGAGGTAATGCTACTATAAAGAGAAAATTTGCAATGTATTTAAACACAAACATAATAATAAAAAATGCTTCCATGGGCTCTTAGACTGTTAATTTTTCTTAGGGATATATTGTTCTTTGCTTCGATAATTGCATTTATTCATTAACACATTAAATTCATCCCATAACATCACAACATTATTCAAATTTACATTATTCAGCAACATATGAAACTATGTAGAAAGAAAAATATCATCATCATCAATGCAACAAAACATAAAGGAACAACAAAAGAAAATAGTTCACACATAGAGACACCAGGATTGGTCGGAGACCAAGGAAAAACCCACTATGGGGAGAACCCTTTCAAACTATTCTTCTTGTCAGATTGTCATTGAATGATCCCGTAAATGAGAGTACAATAATCCATATCTTCAACCATAAACCTATCCCACAATAATCAACTAGGAAATATCCATAAAATGAAACCATCAGTGCTTATACTCAAAAGCCCTAATTTAGAAGTATGTAATGAATTGTCACTGTCTATGGCCAATTGTTGAACCTAGTGGTCAACGAGCGAAAACTTCAGACAACTAAAAAACGAACAATTAGGTCCCAATCGAATGGAAGAGGAATCATGTATGTGACTGGAAAGGTCTAGTCAATCCCTTGAGCCTGTAAGCTAATGACTATGATCAAATTTAGCCTTTGGAGAGCCTACAACTCTGATTCTGAAAACCTAGATGTTAGTCGCATGGAGGACAAGTTTTATGTGTGATTGAGAATATTTGGTTGCACGAATAAGCTGTTTAGCGAGTGATTGTGATCGAGTTCTTCCTATGGTGTGCCTACTACTGAGGCCCAAAACCCTAAAACAAAGATGCGAGCTTCGAACCCTACAATTTCATCTTCGAGCGAACCCATTCCTCCGCGGACGTGCATCATACCTTTGCAAGAAAAAACCAAGAAAGAGAATAAAATAATGTCTCATGATGATGTCCAAATGAGGTAGAGGTCACTTGTATTTATAACCTTCCAAGGGTGTCCACTTTGCTTTAGCGATCATAATTCAAAAACACACTTTCTCTTGTCCAAATTATATGATCTTTAGGTCGATTTTGGTCCTCTCAAAAAGAGAAATTTAATATAATCATCATCTTCATCAAATGAGTTGTCCAAAGTGGAATTTGACCATAGTTTCCTATTTTAACACTCCCTCTCAACTAGGGAGAATTCCACCTATCAATATTTGATCATTGATCAACATGTCACCATATCTTCATATCATATCCAATATCATCATTGTTCATCTCTTGCTTATTTCTACTTATCTCTTGATTGTCTTGGCTCATATGTTGAAAATTCTCGAATAAACAAGAAGAATTTAACATAAGAGGGGAGCCTAATCTACCACCCTCTGTTCATCGGGGAGCCACTACTACCACTCAGAATATTTGCTAGCGGAGAGCCACTGCTACCACTCAGAATCTTTACTAGTGGAGAGCCCAATGCTACCACCCGGGAAACATCAGTGGGGAGCCAAGTTTACGACCTACATCAACATCAGAGAGCACATCTCAAAATCACATCGGTTATCACATCTCAACTTGGAATCTCATGAGGGATCTACACATATATGACCCCATATGGAGCAATAGGTGATATAGGGGAGCACATCTCAACCCATCCTATTGCTTATTGATCTTCCTAACAATGGCCTTGAAGAGTCATGTGGTAGAACACTTGCATCATAATCTGAGCTTGGGCGAGATACCCGACTTACCAAAAGGTAAGGATCACATGCCCCCAAGCCTCCTCAACCTATTGGCCAAACGGGGAGAGGTAATCCCAACAAGCCCGACTTGTGGGTATGATGCCAACTGGGGTATACTCTGCAAAGACCAAGATAGGGGAGTAACATCTCCAAGACTATGGGTAATAGATAGGGGTGATACCCTATTTTCCAGAGATCCCTCAACCCCAAGAGCCTTATATCTCAATTACACACCCTAGGAGTTGAAACCGGGGGGAAGGGATGACTCAGTGTCCTTGATCAATGATCTCTCTGTAGATCAGCAACATATCATCCTGCTCATATCTAGTAATCATCATGTATCAATAGTAGTTATCTCTTGTTCATACAGGACATCAAATCAAATATCATATTAGAACAAAATATACATATCACAGAAAGGATACCATAGTCATCCCCCCTCTTGAGGAGGTGTACAACAACACTGTCTTAATGAAGGTATCTCATTCCCATCTATATATGAGATTTTGTGCCAATCAGTTCCAACTTTTTTTCATCATAATGTATCCATTTCATATCCATAAGCTACTCAAAAATCTCTCCAAAAGGCTTCTTCACCTTGCCTCATAGCTATTCATGCTAACAACCATCGTACTCAACCTTGGTTGTGCTTAAAGCTACAAAGTTTGCATTCAAAACATCATGGAAGATCTCATACTAAGGAAAAACCAAAATGTTCTTGTCAATAACTATCCAAACATCATAAGTACATCCATGGAGTCACATATCATAGGAAGAATGTCAAAGATATATCATCCCATGCAAATATATTGAAGGGTGATTAGAGGCAACTCAATGTGTATGAAGCGACTCAATCATGAATTAACTCTAGTTATGCACAACACACACACACATATATGAATGGGTGTTGGAACATCGTTGCTTCAATAAATTGTCGGTTTCCAAGTCAGGTTCAACAATATCTCTTCACAACTTCTTGAAATTCAATCAAAGTGTCCAAGGATTTGCATTTCCATTTTCCAAAAACTCTTCAATAGCTTTGAAATGCATATTTTCTTTTCCAAACTTCAGGACAAGATACATCATGCCATGATTCTTCATTTCAAACTTTAGAGGCCATCTCCCTCTTACTTTGATCATCAGAGGCTCATTACTTGTCAAGAGTAGATCATTAGTATATATAAAAACCAAAATCAAAGACATACCTTGGGCCTCTTTTTATGTAGAGGTTTAGATGGACAAATCTTCTTGGCTTCACCAAGTAACTATCAATGCGGACATCCCTGACTCGTAGAGCTTGATTCATACAATGATTTCTGCAAACATAACACTTTACCAAACCAATATGCTCAACTTTACATAAGTCAATATTGTGCAATCAAATCAACTAAGTCAACTTATCAAAGTTTAGATGCCAAATCAAAACTAATATCAAAATCATCAATATCATTGTAACAAATTCTTTGGACCAAGTGATAGGTAGAGCTCACATCCAAATATCAAATTATGAATTTATCATGCTAACAAGTTGGCATCTACTAAGAAATATCAATCCAAACTTCATTAAGTCATCCTCATGACCATAATATAAGTCACTAGATGAAAATACATACAACATGAGTAAGTAATGCAGGTTCCATCCATTTATTGTGAGATTACTTCATACTGAATCATAACTGTCAATATTTCAACCATTATGTCAAAGCTAATGATGTTATCACAAAATACCAATATAAGTCATTGAAAGTCACTATGCCCGCATAAAATTGTTATTAAGGAAAATCATCAGTCGGCAAATCAAATCATTAGTCATTAGGTCAAATCCCAAATAGTGAGATCTATAGCCCAAAACATATCTCAATCATCAAGTCAAAGTTCTAAATCATTATCAAGCATCATGTCAAAACTCCATTATCTATATCAATAAGCCAAATCTAGTCAAACCCTTACAATTGTTATCAAATGTTGTCATACACAAGGCTCAATGGTTAAATCACAATGACATATTGATATGCATATCCTGGTCACCTGAAAACACAAGTTTAGTCAATATATTCACGTTATAGTACGTTAAATATTCAAACTTACCTACTCATAGAACTTGTTTTTTGCTCCATATCTATAGGACTAACATCCTTTAGGTGAACTTCTGATTTTATGCACAAAGCTTCACTTTTGTGACATGCAAGAATAATCACACCCATAGGCCTTCCTCTGTGCGGTTGGGCAGATACAATTGTACCCTTAGGCTTGCTTTCGTGCGATGGGCTTAGAGTAAGGGAAAACTCTCTCTTCTCAAATAACATTTTGTGGCAGACCAATAATATCATATATTTGTTTATTCATGCCCATAAATCATATTTCAATAGTAAAGAATATTCTATATATATAATGCAAATTATAATAGGAGTAGGGCTCTTATGGAGAGATTCTCCCTCTAAATGGGAAGCCACTTTAGCCATCTTCATTCAAGTCAGTACCTTGTCTATGATACTATCACACATCAACAAATCTATTAGATCATAAAGTCATACTATATCACATATTTATCATGGTCATATGTTAGCATCAATTACTTTATCATTACATCATGACATCAATATTTCATCAAGGGTTAGTGTCTAATATCTAATAGGAGCATACTTCAAGAATCATGATCACAACATTACATAACTCAATCCATCAAGTCAGGGCATTCAATTTCACCATATGCCATAATTACTAAGCTCATTAAAACTTAACCAAGGTCAACAAGAAGATCATGAATATCAATCTCATTGTTACACTTCTATCATCATCACACTCATTAATAATAGAATCAAGTTACCTTATATAAGAATCAATGAAATAGTCTTCTATATGAAATCCATCATGTTTGTAATGACAGATGCATGCCAAATATCAAGTATACAAATATATAAAAAAACAATGTAGCCTTGCCATGACTAGAATGTAAGATATTTGTCAAATACCAAGTGCGCCATCTCATCATAAGAAGCATGAATCAAACTTGCTTTCATGAGCCATTTGTAAAGGGGACATTCTCATCAAACCTTAGGGATTACCTTGCCATCAACATTGCAGCTGAAACATAACATTGAAACTATATACCATGCATACCTTGTAGTATTCAAATACTTGTGCACCTTCTTATTTTTCATAGGAAAGTTGTAGCACTTTATTACCTTTACTAGCTCCTCTCTTCCTGCATTATCCATGATCCTCAATAAGGATCCAACTATCACAACTCATCAAAAGGTTAGAAGCATCAAAATACTAGAATATACATGCATCAAGTATAGGTAATAATAAAAACAATAATCAGAACTATAAGTCTAAGAAAAATTAAAGACCTAAATGAGCATCATAAATCAAGAAATAATTATATTCAATAAGAGGTGATCATCTCCCATCACTGTTCATAGTCCACTTGTTTCCTGTAATATATATTCATCAACTTCATCATCAATCGGCCCTAATAGAAACTATCACATCTAGGGCTTCATCAAATATGTCAAATTGACCATGCTAGGGTTTCTAGAATTTTTATCTCACATCTTTGCCACAAACCAGGGTTTCTCTCAAACCTTAACCTCATAATATCCATCAAACCCTAATACACAAATTTCCTAGTGTTTCCTTCAAACCCTAGAATTATTTTAGGTCTCCTCCATCCTCTCTCGCTTCCATCAATGGTGTCATCATGGGGGTGATCTTAAATTAATTTGATTCAACCTAGCTCTAATACCATGTTAATTTTTCTTAGGGATATATCGTTCTTTGATTGATAATTGCATTTATTCATTAACACTTTAAATTCACTCCATAACATCATAACGTTATGCAGATTTATATTATTCAACAAGGTATGCAAATATGTAGAAAGAATAATATCAGCATCATCAATGTAGCAAAACATAAAGGAACAATAGAAGAAAAGCATTCACACATAGACACACCCGGATTCGTCGGAGGCCAAGGCAAAACCCACTATGGGGAAAACCCTTTCAAATTATTCTTCTTATTAGATCGTCATTGAATGATTCAGTACATGAGAATACAATAATCCATATCTTCAACCATAAACCTATCCAACAATAATCAACTAAACAATACCCATAAAGTGAACCCATCAATGCTTATACTCAAAAACACTAATTCAGAAGCCTCTAATGAATTTTCATTGTCAGCGGTTAACTACTGAACCCTGCAGTCAACAAGTGAAAACTTTAGAAAACTGAAAAACCAACATTTAGGTCTCAGTCACATGGAGGAGGATTCATGCATGTGACTAGAAAGGTCCAGTCACTCCCTTGAGCTTGTAAGCCAATGACTCTAGTCGAATTTAGCCTTTGGAGAGCTTGCAACTATGATTTTGAAACCCTAGATGCCAATCACATGGAGGACGAGTTGTGTGTGTGACGGAGACGCTTTGGTTGCATGGATAAGTTAGTTAACGAGTGACTATGGTCGAGTTCTTCCCATGTTGGGCCTGCGAATGAGGCCCAAAACCCTAAAATAAAGATGTGAGCTTCAGACCTTGCAATTTCATCTTTGAGAAAACCCATTCCTCCATGGATGTGCCTCATACCTATCCAAGCCAAAAAGAAGAAAAATAATAGAAGAATGTATCACGATGATGTCCAAAAGAGGTATAGGTCACGTGTATTTATAGCCTTCCAAAGTTGTCCACTTTGCTTTAGAGTTGACCTGATCAAATATTCACATGTGGGCTCATAATTCAAAAATGTACTTTCCCTTGTCGAAATTAGATGATCTTTAGGTCGATTTTTGTCCTCTCGAAAAGAGGAATTTAATGCAATCGTCATCTCCATCAAATGAGATGTCCAAAGTATAATTTAACCGTAGTTTCCTATTTTAACATGGAAAACCAATGAATGAATCTCCTTGGATTCTAGTTACACCAATCTCATGGGATGAGGGAATTTAAAAAACAATATATAGTCTAAAAATGAAGATTAGAGGACAAAAGATACCTTAGAGATGGTAATATTTCTAAGACAAGAATTGAAGAATCATGTAAAATAGTTATATTTATATTTGGTAGTTATATTTATCAAGCTCTTTCTAATTTAGTAGTTATTGGTATTATGATTTTTCTTTTGCTCACTTCAATTGGTATTGATTTGTTTAACATACATGGAAAAAAAATACTATACTCTCAAGATTACTCTTAAATATATGAAACAAATGCATGGCCAGTCTCCATAACTATTTCAAGAAGAAATTCAACACATATTGGATATATTTTCATTGAATTATTTGATTGTAAGACATGTTGTAGAGCATAATTTTTTTTTATTAATTATTGGCATTGACTATGATAAATTGGAATATGAATCCTATTGTGTCTTAGCCATGAGTAGGGAGCTTAAAAAAATCCTTCATTGCCAAATGGAAAATAATTATCGGGAGAAGTGACGTTGTCATACCAGGAGGTAAAACTTGAGGTATACTAGTTAGTGTGCTCACTTAATGGCTTCCCGTGACTTTGGTTATGAGTCGATCACATACTATTTGAGGTCCAACTACTTCTCCCCCATCTGGAAAAGGTACCATAGTGATCAATCTTAGGTAAATTATCTTACCCTATTGGTGGTTGTTGTGGGAAGCAACGATACATGGATTATATTTTAGCGGTCATTGGTACCCTCCCTAATCTCCACATTATAATAATATTTTATTGAGTATGTGAGTACCATCCATCTAACAAGCTTAAGCCCCCTGTCGATGGCGGCTTGCAAAAGGTTCTAGTGACTTGCATTGAGTGGGCATGGCACATAGGTGCCTAGGAACATTTTCTTTTCATGTTCTATGGATGTGTGGATTTCAAAGTACCTAACACTTTTTTATAGCATCTTTATTGCATTTCTTGCATAAGTTTTTGCTTTTCATATTACATAAACACGTGTATATAATTTTTGAAAATGAATTGCATCTTCCTAACATCTCCCCGCAACCAATTTAGTAGTCATCATTATGGACCTTGGCCCAAAACATAGGTATCGAAGACTTCAAATTATTCTTCCAATTGAACATGAATTTTCTCCCCTTACAACTCACAAAATGGTAAGAACACAAATTCCCTCTCAAGCATTGGTAACCAAGTTTGATTTATTCGCAACATCCCTGCTTCGATTCGTTCAATTGATCCCCCTCAATCAACTTCTACTATTAAATACTTATGATTCACTCACTTGTATATTTTGTATTCCACTACGCAGAGATGGAAATTGATCAACCACATGAGGAACAAGATGTGCCCTATCAATTTGGTTAACCACTAGAGGAACAAGATGCACCCTATTACGCTGATCAACCACCAGAAAAGAAGGTTGTGCCCTTTTAAGTTGATAAGATAGTAGGGAGCTGCAGTGGTTTGGAAAGTGGTGGAAGCTTTGTAGAAAATTTGGATGCAAGCAAAAGAGAGGATCTTGGGGAGCCTATCCTTGGTCACGCTATTAGAGAGCATGTCAGTATCATCATTCGATAGTATTTTGGGAAACATTCAATTTTTGCACAAACTCAGATACTGCATGGGTTGATCAAACATAAGAAACTAAAACATGCCATAAAGATTTTGGGTATCTGAGATGCTAAAGGCAAGAAGACACGTGTGAATGTCACTAAAAATATATCAAAGGCATTCTCTATGTTTGGGAAATCAAGAAAACCTATTGTTTGACCTACTTATAAGGAAATTACAACTACTATTGTTGAACCAAGTACATCAAGACAATTGATGTTGGGAAAAATGTCGAAATTGTTGCATGTATCGAGAAAAATATTGCATAAGCATACCAAATTCAAGGTTCAAATAAATGAAAATGATGAAGCTACTTGTTGGGCTCTTATCACTATGAAACCCTACCAATACAAGCTTACAACAGGAATCAAACCACTTGTGGTAGAGTTTTGGAGAGTCATTCCCATGTTATTCTAGACAAACAGTATGTCGTATGAAATCACCTATCTAAAGGTGAGTATGTAGATCACACTAAGAATGTTGTATAAATGACATAACTTGCATTATTCAAGGAATTTCAAGAAATAAATCTCCATGTCAAGATATCCATAAGCATGTTTCAAAAATTGCAACCATGGTTTATTATGCCTAATATAATTTGTGACACGTGTTGTTGTTAATACTATGTTGAATTACAACTTCATTATGACACTTTCCTGGAATTTTGTAAGAAGAAATATCATGCCAACCCTCTTGCTCTTATAGTGCACAATTTCGTTTCGTTAATATTGTGTAGAAGGGAGCCATAAGATTTGTTTTACAAGAAAAGTTGTATAGGTGGGAGGAGATGCACTGAATGTGGCGATTTGGTATTGTTCCATAGGAACTTTCCTATTGATCCCAACTAGTATGGGATGTCAAATGTCATGGTCACATGTAAGAAATATGAGTATGTCATGGTAAATCAACCATATTCTTTAACTATGGTGCTTAGGGGGGCCAATTATTATTATAGGCCATTTTGTCACATCCGATCAATAGGCTTCCTAATGGGATCAATCAACATCCTATTCCCCCTTTACATCATCATTGCACAAAGCCTTATAAATGACTCTATCATTCCCGAGAGTTTCTACCCTAAACTGCATTATCTAAGCTAGTTTTAGGACCAACGCACCTTGGCCTCTTATTGCAAAACATTCACATATAGATTTCTCCGCTGTGGCCTGTGTTGATCACCTACAGGTTGCTCCCTCCCCTTTTCACCTATGTTGGTTCTAGGAATTTGGGAAAAAGAGAGAGAATCCTCAAGCCTCCATTTCCAGAAGCTTTCAGGATTTGTTGTAGCAATTTACCTCAGATAAAACATTTGGATCCTATCATACCTTGGAGTTTCCATCCCTTATCCTTAGATTTCATCCTCCCACAAAGAGTGGATATCAATCCTAATATTGGTAAAAGGATAAAAAACCCCAAATTACCCCACTCCCCTATATATTAATCTGTCTTCTAATTCTAATTGCAGATTTGTACTTGCAGTGAAGGAAAGGTGGGTCTAGAGTGGTCTTTGGTCCACCACAATCATGGATTCAGAGCCCGGGGGTCATTATTCTGTCCCAAAGGGAAAATATAAATCTCCTAGGGAAAATATGGTAAATTTTTGGCAATGTTATAGGATGTTACAAGACTGCTAAATGATGCTACAAGATTGCCTTGTTTTGCTACAGGATTGGATCTGTGAGTATCTTGAGGGTATAAAAGGTGTTATGATGGCGGAGAAAGGTAGATGGAGGTGTATGAAGGATATGTAAGGCATTTTCCAATCTTATCACCCCTCAAATGCCCATATTGCACAAAATAAAATTCTTACAATGTCCTTCAATGACCCAAAATTGTAGTCTTGATGGCAGAGTTTTAAGCGCAATGTGAGATGTCAAGGAAGAGGTTGATGATGAAAAAATAGATGTAGGATGAGTGTTCCAACCCTGAAATCCACTGGTAGTAACTTCATACCAACAATAATTGCCTTCTTATTATTAAAAAGAGTGCCAAACTAATGATCAAATTGTAGCAAAACAAGCTAAGCAAGAAAGGATGACTCAAATTTTATGAAAGCAAATAAAGAAGGATTTTATTTCATTAAGAACTAATTCACCTTAAAACATGCATCTAACCTACATACATGAAAACTTGATAAAGATTATTTTAACTCCTAAATTGCAAAAAAAAGAGTATGCAAGAGACAATGAGCTAAAGCCTAGCAATTTGCAAAGGAAAGAAACCACATGCTTTTGGCTTGCTGTTGTAGACTCCTCAGCCACAATTTTTCTAGAAAATAATTTTATACTCAAACAAGGAAGAAAATGTTGCTACTAAAATAATGTATAAATAGGATGCATAAAGAGAGATTGGATCCTTTGGGTTGGGCCCTAACCCAAGATCACTCAACCCTCTACAATAAACTCATATGTGAAGCAACAATAGAACTTTCATTCACATAAAATGGAGTTCAAATACGTCATGCAAATAAAAATGGAAAGGACAATATTAAGCACTTGACTCTTAGTAGCTCTCCTTTCTCTAAAATTTTAAATCCTAATGAAATCTTGGGTTTGTTGATTTATACAAACATGATTGAGGGGAAACCTCCTTGGAAAGAGGGTTGCTTCCCTCCAAAATATCGAGAAAATTTGATCTAGATCCCCTAGATCCTTGTAATTAATTGAGTTCATTGGATGCCAGTAGACCTCATGTTGTTGATGAGTGATTCTAGGGATCAAGTCAAGTTGAAGGAGAGTAAATGTAGGGGAAAAGCCTACTACATCTCCTCTATATGCCTCCAATGTGCCTCTGCATAGTAACTGCACTCAAAACTGCTCTTTTTATTGCACATTAACAACATTAGGCCACGAAGTATGACAAACACCCTTTATTTTTCCTACTAAGATCATTATAGCCAAAGAGATGTTAATTAATGTGAGAAAAGAAGAATTTATAGGTTGGAGGATGGAGAATTGGCCTTAAAATATACATATTGATTGGACCCATCAATCCTCTCCTGATTGTGAGGGTTTTAAGATACCATGTTAGTTGAAGGGAAGCGTAATAACCTTTCTTATACCAATAGGATATTGATCTAAAAAGGGATTTCCTTCAACAATATTCCTCTCAACCCAAACCTGAAAAATTATTTTACTTTCAAGAATACTGATGGTTTTCTACAACAAATTCAATAATATACCCTTCCAATGTAGCTTTCACCCAAAAATCAATAGCTCTGGTAAGTTTGTGATCCATACGATGTAATGTAACTAGATTTGATGAACTCTAGGTCTGATAGATCTAACCAAACCCTTGATCTCTTAAAGACTCCTGCAACCTTCACAACCATTGATATATATTTTTAGGGAATTTGGCCCAAAATATTTCGTGTTGATTGTGGTAGGCTCAGAGTAAAATATATCTTCGCAAACCCAGTCAAGGTTCTTTTGTCATAAATCTTCTTGTTTATGAACAAAAGTGTTACATTTTTTCTCACACCATGTCTGAATACCACTCTTTAAGATCCTAGTCACCATTATTAGAAAACCCCAATTAAATTTCAAGCTCTTGATAATGCAACCATTTGTTGGAAAATAATAGTGCAGAGACTAGGGTTCGACTTTAGGGGCCAATAAAGAGGTTTTATTGTAGGCTAGCTTTGGCTGAATTTTTCAATCTTTTGCAAGGGAAAAATGTCTCACCCAAAGCATTCTCAGGACTTTAAGTATGTTGACGGAGTTTTGTGAATGTGGGTTGGTTCATTAATCATTTACATAAACAATCAGGCATTACAAGACAATAATCCATTACATATGAAAATAATTAGAAACTTTAGAGAAAATTTTAAGAAAATAATAGATAATACACATAACACTAGAGATATCCCTCCAAACTTACTCATTTCATTAATATTTGAGAATAACATAGATTACAACTTCCACCAATCCACATAATTAGAACTATGCTCAACACATCAAATATTATCAGATCCAAAACTATAAATACAAAGAGCATGATCATACCATAAATATAATTCCTGAATGCATGTCAGTTCTCTCTTTTGGATTCTCTTCTCTCTATCCCGGTCGAATCTGTACGTGTGTGTGTCCCACAAGTCAAGCTTGCATCTTTTTTATATATTTTCCCTATTGGCATTTTCAATCAACTAACTCCTTTGATATTGTCAAACTTAACACTCATGATTTCAAAAGATAAATCTAAATGCACTTTGAAAAAATAAATATAACTACTGCTAGCTTGACATTAGTAACTCTTTCCACACTCGCTTGACAATTTCCAACAACTCTATCCTTTTTTCAGTTCTCACTTTCTTCTTTCTGTTAGCAATTTCTGATCAAAATTGATTAATCAAAAAATGAAGGACCCAATATGTAGTATTAATTGATTATTAAAAAGTTGTATGTTAATTTTCTTTTACAGGTCACCGAGTAATGCAAACCATACTTGTAGGAGTTGAAATGTTCACACTTACATAAATTGAAATAACACATATGCACACTTGCAAGAATTGAAATGTCACACCTGCAAACTTGTCAGAATTGAAATATCAACTACAAAACTCTTCCATAAATGTAAATCACTCTTTCTATAAATTAAACACACTAACAGGATGGTAAATCACTCTTGCTCAAAAGTAAACACACTGATAAGAAAGTAAATTAGTGGCTCGATCAAGCTATCTTACTAATCCTAAACTATGTAACAAGAAAACACACAAATTTATTAAATACTAAAATGTTGGCAAACTATAATACAAAATGGCTAACTCAACAAGTTAAATTATAGCTAATACTACAAGTTAACACTGCTTAATTCAATCAACAAACAAAATTAGTAAATAAAGTAAATTACCTAATGATTTGTAGGAATATTAATAATTAGAAAATGAAATAATTAATCAAATCAATTGAATTGCGAATGGAAATAGAAGCTACCCTAACTAGAATATATATAGTAATTGACTAAGGAGGGGGGCCTACCTCCTTAGATGAGGCATGGGTGAAGTATGTAGAAGAACTCCTACATTATCAGCACATCGATGCACAAAACAAAAACGAAATAGGAATCCATGATATTTTGTATTAACAACAATCAAAATGTAATTACAATACTCCCCCCTTGGCTCAAATAGAGTAGGCTATTATATAATTCTTGAATCTCTTAATTTGGTTATAGAATTAGAGGATAGCCATGAGAATCTAATATTCTTAGTCTTTTTTCACTTTGTTACAACAATATCACCAAAGATGGAAACATCAGATATATAGTGACTCACTCAAACACCGTGAAAGGTAGACAATTGGATCAAATTGGCTGCAATCAAGCTCTCCATGATGGATGGCCAACCAACCTTGTCCTTTCCATCACTGGATATTTAAGTGGTTGATCCTTCTGCTAGGCAACTAATAGTGACAACTATGCATATGGTAGTTGACTTGCACTATAGTGTTATAGTTGTCTTTGGAGTTGTAACATTGTAGATTAGGAGTTGTAGTAGTTTCTTCCAATGGTTGGTGTGCCAAGGTGTTGCAACATCAATACTCTAGACGTGTTGTAGCAGTTGCTTCCAGCGGTTAATGTGCCAAGGTGTTGCAACATTAATACTCTTGACATGTTGCAAAATCATTAGGATATGGATGCAACTTAAAGGTGTTGCAATAACATAAATATTTCTTAGTAATTACACGCTAGAGGTATGTAGTAAGAAATGTTGGAGTGTTGCATCAACGTAAGATGCTGGTGTTGCAACAACATAAAGGTGTAACAAAAAATAAAAGGTGTTGTAGCAACACAAAGGTGTTACAACAACTAAAATTTGCCAAATATTTTATTGATGCCTCAGGGGTACCTCTATAAGCTTGTTTGGAGTATTTCTCCAAAATTATCATTAGTTAGCATAAAAAGGAAGATTATTTCCTTGAGATATATGGATGAAAATTAGAAATGACATAATTATAGAAATATTGTACTTTGGTAAAAAAAATGCATAATTGTGAGCGAAATGAGCCACAGGATGGGAAAATGTGTTCAAAAACGTGGTGAATGGGTGCTAAAAGGATGCAAAATTGTGTGGGCCTATCAAAGTGTATTCATACATGGGCCATAGCCATTATATCTCTAGAATGTGAGGACATATATAAGTAAGGTGATCTCCCTTGCAAACTTGATAAGGGAACTTAGGATTGTACCTTTTGTAGGTTTTAAACTTGCACAATTAATTGTTGCAAATAGATTCTTAATACAAGATAAATTAAAATATAAAAGACACACAAGTATTTTATCTTGGAAACCCAAATCGAGAAAAACAAACAAGACTCTATTTCTTAAATATATTCTTTTGTATAATGTAACAATGCAATGTATATCTCGTGGAATCCATAAAATTCGAACCCATTTACTATGGATTAGAACACAATCACAGGTCCTTAACCAAAATTACCAAACCATGGGAAAATCCACCATGCACCACAAAATATTTAAATATGAAATCTATTTGGTGAAAACTACAAAAAACAGATGCAAAAAACTACCCAAATATTTCTTTAGGGGAATTTCCCTTGAACCCTTGTGTAGGGGAGATTCTTCGCCTCTACATTTTGAGTAGGGGGGGATTTCTTCCCCCCAAGACCCCCCTACTACACTTAGTGCAACATACAATGAGTGGGGATAGTCATGAAAAAACTATTACACATACCCAACATTCTCTCCCTTTTTGTTTTCTTTACATACATGATATCCTAGGAGTAAAAAATTAGTAATCCATGATGCCAATTTATTCTCTATACTAAGAGAAATTATTGGTGCTCATCTATTTTTTTAATGAATCTGCAACATTCTTCAAAGTTTCGACTTTCACTAGAAACACTTTTTTTTCTTCAACCAAATCCCTCACAAAATGATACTTAACATTTATATGCTTTGTATTACAATGGTATGCTAGGTTGTTCACTAGGAATATTTCACTCTGACTATCACAATCTATCCTCATAGCTTTCCAGATCAACACAATAGTTGAACACAATATTTGAAACCATATTGCTTCCTTGCTTGCATGAGAGTTTGTGATGTATTCAAATTCAGTTGAGAGTGCCCATATAGATTGTCTCTTGCTCATATAACTGATTACTTGTCTAAACAGGTTAAGCACATTCCCAATTTTAGATATTTTGTGATCTAGATCTCCATCTTGGTCTGCATCAAAAAAATCATTTATGTCCAACATTTTGTCTACTCCTAGTCTTCCATAGTAGAATATTCCATAGCCAATAGTGTAATGAAAATACCAGAAAACCCTCTTTACTACTATCTAATTCTACTTCCCTAGTTTTGACATATACTTGCTCAATACTCCGACTACATGTTCAATGTATGATCTAGTAAAGAACATTACATGGATCAAACTTGCAACCATACTAGAAAATGGTGTTAGAAACTAGGATAATACTAAGATGGGAGGTGAATAAATATTATGAAAACTAAAAAAAATTCTTTCACAAAGAAAATAATACTTAGCACCAGTGACGACAATCAACGGCACATCAAAATCATAAATCAAGACACAAGATATAACGTGGAAATAAAACTTGGAAAACCACCAATTATTTCATTATGATGCAGTCAAAGCTATAAATTTAAGTACATTAACTTGTAGCCTACAACCCACTAAAATGCTTCAACCCTCTTTCTTGTTACAAGCACCAACTTGTTGGTTTCTCAGGTTCCAACCTAAAGGAACCTCCAATTCCCTGATTTATCAACATCCACTTAAAGGAAGCTCCAACTCCATGTTGTGCAAGCACCAACTTGCAAAACCCTCTTGATCCTTAATCCATACAATTTTCATACTTATACCATGAAGGCTTTCCTTCAAAAATATAATTCTCTATCTTGTTCACAACATCACATCAATCACCAAATTACTTCTTTGTAACCTATCTTATATATTTGATACATATACATTACATATTCTAAGTTTTGATCTTCTTCTGCTTCTTATAAATATTTTATAGCTTCTAATTTTAGTTTTAATAAATAGCTTAACTTCAACTCTATTATTAAATCTTCTTTTGATTAACTAGTTGTTTACTTTCCTTAATCCTTATGTTCTCTTCTTGGTCACTTTTCAGAGTTTTACGTATGAACAATCCAAATTTATACCTTGCATGGTATTTTGAGGTGTTCTCTATGTTTAACTATCAATTTAAAAATATTTGGTAAGTTTCACAGAGTTTTGTAGGAATTCCAAATTTGGTTGGTTGCCTAATATGGAAATATTGCCAAATTGTGTGGAAATTCAGCCTTATAGTTTCTACTTCACTATCACCCACATGGAATAGCTTTTGAGTTCTGAAATCAGTATTTAGTGGAGAACTGCCAAATATGCATGGAGAATGGATTGGGGGCATAGAATCATGACTATACAATGGTTTTCATAAGTTCCATTTACCTTGAGTGTCTGCTCCTTATAGCTTAATAACAATCAATACTATAGATCAGCTTGCAAAAGCTCAAAGGCCCAAACACATAAAACCTCAGGTCCTTGTATTGTGGGCTAATCATTTTATATCAGGGGTTAAATTCCTCAAATAAAAATTTCAGATTGATTGAGCCTCCTATGCCCTTATCATGTGCCAACAACACATTGCGAATGGCTTGAAGGTCCAATTATATTCCATAGCCCTCGGTTCTTTGTATCGTGGGATAAACATATTGAAATCAAGACTATAGACCAGTTTTTGCCTTTGTCATATGTCCTCATTGCTTTGTTAATCCCTAGGGACCAAAGTGATTAATAAAATGCATGTATGCTCTAGTCCCATACTACTCACAAAACCATTGCAAAAATGGCCCTTAACACTCATTCAAAGGATTGAAAAAAGTCGGTTGACAAGAATTTTTCCGTCCCTCAGTCGTAATCTTAAACCCTTCGTCATATATAGCTTCTACAATGTCTCCAGGGCTAGACATATGTCTGTCGGTAAATAAATTTCCATATTTGCCTCCATCTATCGGTCTTGGCCATTTACACCATTTAGTACTACTGGGACCATCGCGGGTGACATCACCATGCGACCACATGTCACTTGTTGGGTGGTCCATGTGTCATCCATATTTGGCCCAGTTGGGCACTTGAAAGTGCCAAATATGCATGTCATATGTCATTCACCTGGACTTCCACGTCATCTCATGTTGACATCATTTTGATGTCATCTCAGTCTCTGTCTCAATCACGGTCTCAGCCTACTCTACCCCATAACACATTCCACTAATCTCAAGGAGAGACATGATTTTTACATGGCAACTACCAAGTGAAAATTCCATCTCTCAGTACTATTAACCTCGGGACCCTTGCCACATTACAATGATGGGAACAGGATGGGGTGAGACACCAAAATCCATGGCAGTTAATGAATAATATTCCTATCTCTTGACATGAATTTTACATTGACTTGCATTTATCCCTATTGAACCTAAAAATTAGAAATTTGTTTAGAAAAGAGACTTGTTACCAAACACATGTTTTGTGGGGAACCTTGAAGATTAAAACCCTATGTTGTTTGACCTAATATATGTCAACTTTGATTTCTCATAACTTTTTGGTTGTGGGGAGTGTTTCAAGCTATCATATCCCATTAGAAAGGTCTTTCTAAGGCCTAACCAACTATTCAATTTACAAGAGCATATAAGATGATATTCTATACCAGAAATTGATCCAAATATAGGCTTTATTGTAGCTAGAACATGCACACTTTTAATTTGGATTTTATTGAATACTTTTATGCTCTCAACATTTTATATAGGGAGTGTTGTCACTCACTGCATTTTTAGTCACCAATGGCTTCAAAAGGAAAATAGCAGTGATGTTTGATGCCAAATTTTTTGCCATAGAAGCTATGAGAACTAGATGGGACCCTCTCCATTATGTAGTGCTCGAAAATAGCTTTCTGGTGGTATATAGAAATCCAAAAAAGGGTTCCTGGATCAGTAGTTAGGGCTTGTTGAAGAATCCATTTAGAAAGCTCAAAAAACCCAAAAATGGCTAAGTGTTGAAGAAAAATTGCAATCGGGACTTGGGATAGCTCATCGAAATCTCATATTGGTATCAGTGGGGACCAGGAGGCAAAGAACATTGCCGACTGAAAAAACTGTGATCTACCAATGGCCGATATCATATATCGGCGTCGACGGGTCAGGGCACCACGTTTATCAGTAGATCGGCGGGATTTAAGTCCTGAAGGCTATGCCAGGTGGGGGGGCAATTACGATACAGTGTAATATCATCGGGGGGTGCGATTGTGATACAGTGTAATATCGTTGGGGGGCTGATTGTGATATAGTGTAAGATTGTCGGGGGGCTGATTGCGATACAGTGTAATATCACATGGGGACCAAGAAATTCATTAACAAATAAAAGCATGGCGAAACCAAAGCCTCACCAGCCCTTTTCTCTCTCCTTCACGTGGAATAATCCTGCATCCTGACAACCCCGCACCACAGTAGTCCTGCAGTTCGGCATATCGACGTGTTCTAAAACTTTAAAGGCCTGTAAACCGCCAATTTGCGATTTTTGTGGAACATCGCCGGGGGGTCAAGAAAACATTTTACAAAGGAAAAGACCACCAAACCAAGACCCAGGCCACTCATTCTCTCCCCTCCATGTGGCGCAATCCCGCATTATCACATATCGACAAGGTTTGAGTCCCAAAACAGCGAAGGGGGGTCGATATTGTGATATGGACCAAAATGGTTGAGCAAGACTTTTTCTCTCTTCGCCAGGGGGCCACATGGCACATGTGATTGGTTCTCGGTGCTAACATGACAACTGACATCATCAATAACGTGGTAGTATATATGCTGACATGGTGAGTGGATATGTGTCACTCAGTTTCAACATTTTCAGGGGTCTTATGGGGCCATTTCCGGGTGACACGTGGCAGTGATGATGTCACCCATCGCAATTGAAAATCGTGCAATGTAAAGCTTTCTCTTTGGCCAAAATTCCTCCCCGACTGCAATTGCAATAAGAAAAGCCCCCCCCCCGTGCAGTTATTGAGAGCTTTAGCGCCAAACACATGGGCCTTTGGTTCCAGCCCCTGGTCGTATAAGGAAACTCATAAAAGGGGCTATTAATAAAGGGGGCCTAAGAGTTAATTGAAAATTCCCACTCGTTCATCTATTTTAAATAATTTAAAGGCCCACGAAATGGTACACCGATAGCATTGTACAAAGATTTAAATGGGTGGATGGGTTGGCAATGGTGATATTAAATAAGACATGGCGTGACTACAGATCGATATGGGGAGGATTCAGGAAGTTTTAATGGAACGACATGGTGCTCTACTTCATCACGCAACAAAGGACCACTTGGGCACATGCCTTTCCCACTCCACTCCCTACTCCACTGAACATGTCACTCAGGAATTTAAAGGAGAATTGACAGAAGTCGGTCGAGCAGCAGTGAACCACATCAAGTAGCTGAAAAGAGCCCGATGATAGCAAAGACGTGGTTCTATCCAAGGCTTCCAATGAAGTAGCAAGGAGACACCTCCTCTTTCCTCTCTTGATTTTCTTTCTCTGTGCATTTATTTCTGCATTTTTTCGAAGAAAGGGATTCAATCCCTATTATATTCTTTAGGTAGGTGGTAGTAGAGCCTTACAGAGCCAAGACAACTAGTATAGCGTGAAATTTTGGGCTCGGGCTCAGATATTTTGTAAACTTTAATTCCATCTCCTCCTCTTATAAATAGGGGGAAGCAATATTATACAATGGTTCCAGAATTTCTCACCCACAAGGGCTGAACTCTGTGATACCAATTTGGCTCACAACTATGTAAGTGAATGACTATTATCTGAGGTTGTACTAATTTACATAGGAAGATCTTCAGAATATCACCAAAATGGTGGTGATTCCTCCTTCTTAGCATTAAAGTATGCTTTTCCTTTTGTTAATTCCATTATGTTCATATTCTTCTCTACATGTGTGCTACAATAGCTGTTAGAAATTATTTCATGCTTCCTTACATATCCATGTGTGTTGATTTATTAATGCATAATGCATGCATGAAGGGCTGAAGTATATAATTAAACTTCTATATGAGAATCATAGCACCCATCCTCTCTTAAGTCCATTATTTCTGCTTGTAACTCGAACAAGTGTAGAACTTCCTATTTCTTGCGGCTCTATGTTTTCAACACAAAATTCTGGATGTTTTGGGCTCTATATGATGAGTTATGCGCTCTCCTAATCCTCTCTCATTTACTCAAAAAATCCTATTAAGTTGTAATCCCCTTTGAAGTAATCAACCTCCGTTGTTCTATGTGATACTACTGAGCACTATGAGTGTGAGGCAATACCTGAAATGCATAACACATACCTTTGGAGGAACGAACCAACCCCCTTCATACCTTTTTTTATGTGATAATTGGAATGTTGCAACCCCTTCACATATAACCTTACAAGCACTCCTCTATTTAAGATTTCCTAGGCACTGGTCTACAATCAACCCAATGGTTGTCTCTAGGGAGCTTTCCTTGCCTCTTGCGGCACTTGTGCTGCAGGTGCAAGATTTAGCGACAACATATTTATGGTGCTATTTCCAGGGAATGAATTAGAATATGTTTCCCTGGGTATGTAAAACTCTTACATTTCCCCTGTTAGGTGAGCTAGGGAAGTGTGGGTTGAAGATCTCTCACCTTGGTGACTCCACTAATTAATTTGATGGTAAACATCCTGGTGAATCGACTGTCCATATCACTATTTTGATCATCCTGGATTTTAATTATCCCCATACTCACTCTGATGCTACAGTAGTTGAAAACTCTCCCTACTTTTGAACTGAAATCGCTCACATAGGGAGTTTTTCGAGATGGCCCTTCCTGCATTTCTGGCCAACCGATTTGCCCCACTAGATTTCTCTTCTATTTTTGGTTATCCCAATCATGTCCCTGCATATCATGAGTGGGATACCTATTTTCCTAGATTCAGTGGGAACACGAGAGGAGACTTGACCAACACCTTAAAGACTTTCATGAATGCATGGAGTAACAAGGTACTTTTCTTGAAGACGTACAAAGGAAGTTGTTCAAACAATCTTTACAAGGGGATGTTAGAGTCTGGTATGGAACAATACCTCATGGCAGCATATCTTCCCTAAAATGTTTTCATATAACATTATATCAATATTTGAAAAGATTTTATCCATCGAATGATTTATTTGAAGATTGTTGCACACCTCTTAATGATGAAGAAATTCTCGAGGTTAATTACCATGTTGAATATGTATGTGAGATCCCATCCCAAAAATATATCCACTCACATCCAGATGCATCACCACATGAGAAAGAAAGAGAATAAGGAAACACCGTTGAGCTGCAAATAAACTCTCAAGGGGTTTGTTTAGTGGATTCTGATGCTTCTCCTTCTTTTGATGAATATGACTCTGGTGGAGAGTCAAGTGATGTAGAGACTCCACAACGCTTCTAGTTAGGGGAAACTACGCAAGAAGAGGAGGCTGATCAGGAGGTCAGCAAAGAGGCTTCGATTCACCTTGCACACCCTTCACATGGAGAACAAGACCAAGACCCTCCAATTTGTGATTCAAATTATTCAGAGGAGGAAGAGATTGTCGTAGAAGCTCACAATGAGCCGTTTGCCAGAAAGTGGAGAAAAAGCTCATAGCAACAGGCTTTTCTTGAAAAGGCCAAAGTTGAAGAGCTGGATAATGTTTGTGGCTGCCATGACCAAAGAGGCATCATCCAACAGACTGTATGTGAAGAAGAGGCTGTTGCAAACATTCATTTTCTATTTCATGACCTTGTGGATGAATACATGAACCTATTCATAAGCCAGCAACAGAGGTCATTTCAAGAGCATGTATCAGGTTCCATATTTGCATATTTTTCATGTTGCATGCATGTTTTAATTTTTCTTTTTCAACAGTATGAAGGCATGTGGTCCAGTACTCTTATGCTAGCCTGGTTCTATTGGAAAATTGAACATACTTAGCTGAATTAAGTTCGGTGCATAAGTAGGATTGTACATAAATAAGCTCACTAGCTGATCATTTACTTTTCAGTTGTTAGAATTTTTATTTTCTGTATTCTAGATTGAGGAGGAAAGTCCCATGGAGATTTTGTTGATTATAAAGTACATATATTACTAAATCCATGCCCAATGGTGAAGGATGTTGGTCTGCAGGTTCTCAGCACCTTTCCAGCAAGCAACTGTCCCCAGTAGGAGCCAATTTTGTCGCTCACTACTTTTTCAGTCACCAATGGCTTCATAAGCCAAATAGAAGTGATATTTGATGCCAAATTTTGAGCCACAAAATCTATCAAAATTATATGGGACCCTCTTCAGTGTGTAGTTATCGAAAAGAGCTTTCCGGTGGTATATAGAAATCCAAAAAAAGGTTTTTGGATCAGTAGTTAGGGCTTGTTGAAGAATCCCTTTAGAAAGATTAGAAGACCCAAATGGCTAAGTGTTGAAGAAAAATTGCAATTGGGACTTGGGATAGTTCATCGCAATTTCATATTAGTATCGGTGAGGACCAGGAGGCAAGGAACATTGACGATTACAGAAACTACCATCCGCCAATCGCCGATATCATATATTGGTGTCGATAGGTCAAGGCACCACGTTTATCGGCCTATTGATGGGATTTAAGTCCTAAAGACTGCTCGGGGGAGGCTAATTTCAATATAGTGTAATATCCTCGCGGAGTCAATTGCGATACTGTGTAATATCATTGGGGGGTTGATTGTGATATAGTGTAATATCGTCGCGGGCCCAAGAAATTCATTAACAAAGAAAAGCATGGAAACAAGGACCCATTGACCCTTTTCTCTCTCCTCCATGTGATGCAATCCCGCATCACAGCGACCCTGCAACACAATAGTCCCGAAGTTCAGCATATCAGCGAGTTCTAAAACTTTAAAGGCTTGCAAACCGTCGATTTGCAATTTTTGTGTAACATCGTCGGGTGGGGGGAGAAAACAGTTTACAAATGAAAAGACTGCCAAACCAAGGGCTGGGCCGCCCCTCTTCTGTCCTCCATGTGGCGCAATCTCATATTATCACATATCAGGGAGGTTTGAGTCCCAAAACAACGAAGGGGGGTCGATATTGTGATATGGACCAAAATGGATGGGCAGGCCTTTTTCTCTCTCCTCCAGGGGGCCACGTGGAGGCATGTGATTGGTTCTCGATGCTAACATGGTGAGTGGACACGTGTCACTCAGTTTCAAAATTTTCAGGGGTCTTATGGGGCAATTTCTAGGTGACATGTGTCAGTGATGACATCACCCATCGTAATCGGCGATCACGCAATGTAAAGCTTTATTTTCTGCTGAAATTCCTCCCCGGCTGCGATTGTGATAAGAAAAGGGGCCCCCAGATGTGATGTTCCATAGGCCATATTTCATGAATTTTTTGCGTCTGGGAAATCAACTAATGTGGGACTTCTGTGATATAAAGAAAAATATTCCCCCCCTCCCCCCATGTAGTTATTGAGAGATTTAGCACCAAACACATGGGCCTTTGGTTCTAGCCCCCGATCGTATAAGGAAACAAATAAAAGGGGCTATAAATAAAGGGGGCCTAAGAGTTAATTGAAAATGCCTGCATGTTCATTTGTTTGAAATAATTTAAAGGCCCTTTGCATGGTACACTGATAGCACTATACAGAGATTTAAATGGGTGGATGGGCCGACAGTGGTGACATTAAATAATACATGACACGACTACATATTGATATAAGGAGGATTCAAGAAGTTTTAATGGCACGACGTGGTGCTCTACTTTTTCACGCAGCAAAGGACCACTTGGGCACATTCCTTTCCCACTCCACTCCCTACTCCATTGAACAAATCACTCAGGCATTTAAAGGAGTATTGACAGAAGCTGGCCGAACAGTAGTGAACTACCTCAAGCAGTCGAAAATAGCTTGATGACAATAGGGATGTGGCTCTATCGAAGGCCTCCAATGAAGCAGCAAGGGGACACCTCCTCTTTCCTCTCTCAATTTTCTTTCTCTTTGCATTTATTTCTGATTTTTTTTCCAAGAACGGGATTCGATCCCTGTTGTAATCTTTAGGTAGGTGGTAGTAGAGCCTTACAAAGCTGAGACAGCTAGTCTAGCATGACAGCTGGGGCTCAGGCTAAGATATTTTGTAAACTGTGATTCCAGCTCCCCTCCTCTTATGAATAGAGGGAAGCAATATTATACAATGGTTCTAGAATTTCTCACCCGCGAGGGTTGAGCTCTGTGATACCAATTTGGCTCATAACTCTGTAAGTGAATGACTGTTATATGAGATTGTATTACTTTACATAGGTAGCTCTTCATAATATTACAAAAATGGTGGTGATTCCTCCTTAGCATTACAATATATTTTTCCTTTTGTTAATTCCATTATGTTCATATTCTTCTCTGCATGTGCGCTACAATAGTTGTTAGAAATTATTTCATGCTTCCTTATAGATCCATGTGTGTTGATTTATTAATGCATAATTCCTGTATGAAGGGCTGAAGTATATCTTTAAACTACTCTATAAGAATCATAGCACCCATCCTCTCTTCAGTCCATTATTTCTTCTTGTAACTCAAACAAGTGTAGAATTTCTCATTTCTTGCGGGTCTTTGTTTTCAACATAGAATTCTAGATGTTTTGGGCTCTATATGATGAGTCATGCTCTCTCCTAATCCTCTCTCATTTAATCAACAAAGTATATTAAGCTATAATCCCTTTTGAAGTAATCGTCCTTCGTTGTTCTATGTGTTATTACTGGGAACTGTGAGTGTGAGGTAATACCTGAAATGCATAACTCATACCTTTGGAGGAACGAACCAACCCCCCTTATACCATTTTTTACGTGAAAATTGGAGTGTTGCAACCCCCTCACATATAACCTTACAAGCACTCCTATATTTAAGATGTCCTAGGCACTGCTCTACAATCAACCCAGAGGCTATCTCTAGGGAGCTTTCCTTGCCTCCTACTACACTTGTGCTGCAGGTGCAAGATTTAGCGACAACAGGGAGAATATTTTTATGTTGAAGACATTTTCTCTATGGTTTTTGATTTGCAAACAATGTTCATTGCAGCGAATCAGAATACCTATTTTTCGTCCTCCTTTGTCGAGTAATAAAATTACACATGGAAGCCATATATTCCCACAACGACCATGTGATAATTCGTTATCACGTTTGGATGACACAAGATGTTTCTGTGACCGACATTCTTCAAATATTCAATCTCGTGCATCAAATTGTGATATCCATTATCGTCTGTGAAGCATGATTACTTCTCCAAGGAGTTGCAGGTAGTGTAGAATCCCTTTAGGACCTATCTTCAAAACATGTTGGATTTGGTTATAGTAGAGAGGAAAGAACCTACCAGATATTATATAGATTTTCCTTCCTATAATGTCCTTTTATCTTCTCTAGCTTCATTTGGATTTTATGAATTGATGTCACTCTAGTATAGGGTATCCATGTGCTCTGATTCCCTTATTTTCTATCCTATTCTGCTGAGCCCAGGTTTGCAAGTTAACTTATACTTTTCACTCTTCCCAATAATGTTTCTTTCAATTTTTTCTTTCCCTCATACTATATTTTTGTAGTTGGGTTTTACAGAAAGCCATGTAAATATATATGTTTTATCTGAGGTTTTCCATGTTGAGTCTCCCTTTGAAGTTTATTGGCTCGTGACAGTTACAGAACTAGAAGGATATTCACCCTATGGTTTCATTATTCATAAATCTATTGTATTGTATTTGTGTTGGATCCATGGATTTCTACAAGAAACCCAAAAGATTGCTGGAGTTGGAATCATGTACTTTGGGTCAAAATGAGTACTCACACATTGAAATAGGTCGAGTGCAGACCAAACACCAGAGAACACAATCACTAGAGAATTTTGGGGATGATTTCAAGGAATTTGTTTCTTTAATGGAGAGACTTCAATATATGAAAACTTAGTGCATGAGTTTGGTATTTGGGAGAAAATACTTAGGGTAGAAGATGTGGATTTCAAAGTTATGAAACCCAAACGACCTTGTCTTCCATCGTTCTAGTGGGAAGACTCTTGTGTAGGTAACGATACCATGTATGTAGAACGTGATGTTTGTGGATTTTCTACAAAATATAATCCGAGCAGTTATGAAGAAAAGGGAAAACCAAATATCCATCCTGATCAATATCTTAAAATGAGGTTCTTCTTCATCTCCTGAAAGCTTCGATCTGAACATAGAGGCCTCATCGAATGTTTTAATGGTCTGACTTAAAATAAGTTGTTTTCTTAAAATCAAGGGATGTGTCTTTAACAAATGCTTGTTCTGATTTGAATGTAGACGCTCCCCCCCCTTATCCAAATGCTACCGATAAAAGGTTTGTGTAACTAAGTATTGGAAAGGTGAAAGGTGTACGTTTTTTCGTGCGGTGAGGGATATCCCTTGCAGTAAAACTCATCACTCTAACAACAAAAAGTAACTCCCTGCATGTATCCTCAAAGCGTATGTGTGAAGGGAGGAACGTTCAGGACCAACAAAGATGAAAAATCAATACCACCCAGTTCTTTCATTTTTTCTATTAACCAGATTTGAAGGAAGTATGACAAAGGATAAAGCGATGGAACAACAAATGATGCTTGAATTGTATATGTCATTTTATTATGTAAAACTTGGATTGTTTTACTTGCATTTTTTCACTGCGCTTAATGCTTGTTTTGTTTTTTTTAATGAGGGCTAATGTTTGTTTGTTTTCTTAATGAGGTGTAGATTATTTGGTTTGCTTGGGTTTAGTTTCTAGGTTTAGGGTTCAAATCTCATGGGAAGGGTTGAGGATATAAGTCATTTTGGGGATTAAAACTATCAAAGATGTGTCCACACTTGACCAAGCTTCACATAATCCCGGTGATAAACATCCCATTGTGGGTTGTGTTAGCACTCTATATTTCCTAAGACTGTGAAAGAAATACAAAGGTAACCACAAAACCACTTTGGAAGTTGGGATCTAGCCCTGCTAGCTTCATACAGGGATCTCTTTTTCATATTTAGATTTGTTTATATTGAGATATTAGGCTAGTTATGAAAGTTCAATAGTTTGGTTTTTTATTTGTTTTGGTTATTTGGTTAATAATGTAACAATATGCCATAGGGCAATGGAGTCAATTTACTTCGAATGGATTTATTTCAACATCGACAGACAAATCTAGCAGGGCAAGGTACACAGATTTATTGGATATTATATATTTGATGAGATGGAAAAATTAGGAATGATCAAGTGTCCATTAAGTAGAGATAAATTAAGAATTCTATTGCTTAACTTCAATAGAAAACATTGAAATTGTTCAAAAGACAGAACTGAGTGTACTTGAACAAATTCAAATTCGTAATTTTCTTTGAACAAAATATATTAGAAAACACATATGAAATTACAGAGAAAGGAAAACGCAACAACAAAGGAGAATATCACTTCACCAAAAATCTAACAGAGGAACCATGTAAGAGCTTCTTTATTACTAAAATATGTCCATTGGAACTTTGTGGAACAACTTTACATCAATGGTCCTTTTCTTTTACATAGACATCAACCTCTCCTACTTCAAATTATGAAGTACTTATAGAAATAATTTAAAAATATCTTGATTTCAAAAGATCAATACAAAATCCTAAAATATCTAAAACTAATTACACAAATAGTACAAAAATTTAGGAATTTTGACCTACTGGAGCAGATGACACTATTGTTGGGGATGGTTGTTGATGACTAGTCCCAAAAAGGTGTTGCCTCATTTTCTTAGATGAAACATGTTTCACTCAAGTAATTCACACAATTGATCCCATTGATCTTCACCAGGGATACAAAGTTATATGTTTCATCAACTTCAATATATTTCTCAAATGTAGGCTTGTTGACGAAATTGTGTTTGATTTCATGTTTAATGATCAAATCAAAATCTAAAGCCTCTAGGAAATATTTTCTTGTAATACTTCCTTTTGCCCCTGCAAACTTAGAATTATCTTTGGATTTAGTAAAAATTTTGTGGTTGTAGTCACTCAAACTGATCAATTTATCATTCATTTCTACGAACCCTGGTAGCCCTCTCTGATTCAGTAAATTGAACCTGGTATGAAACCTTTGAACAATAGTTTCCAAAGTCTGACACTTATTCTCTAGTTGTATCATAAGGTTCCTCTTGTGTAAAACTCTCTTTATCTCCAAAATTGTTTATGTTTTGTCTACAATTTGAAGCTCCTCCAGTTATTCCTTAGTTTTAGAATTCAAAACTTTGATTAAGGTTGTTGCTTCACTCGGTTTCTCTCCCAAAATTTCTCTTACCTCCACTATACTTTTTTTTAATCTCTGCATCAATTCTTTCTATTCAAAGATGATTTGAATGGATGGCCAAATTTTTATTATGGCCTGATTTATATCCACCCATATGTTTTCTTTGGCTTGTGCTAAAGTTTGAGCCATTACCGACTCACTCTCTAAAAACTTTATTCTCTTAGCAAGCCTATGATATTTTTTTAATTCTACTACATAGGAGTTGTCTATCTTCAATTTCTGTTCCTGTATACTCTTTATCTCATCTTTTAACTTCTCAATTTCTTTTCCCTGAAGGGACATATCTTGCATGGCTTTAATCAATTCTTTGGAAGAATCTGAGGTTTGTGTTGGTGCCATTGTCAATGTAGAAGCCTTTGTTGTTCTTGCGACTAAAATAGGCACTGCAGTCAGTGGAACTATAGCCAACTGTGAGGACTGCTCTTTCTCCTTAAGCAATTTTTCCAATTGCACATCCATTTCTCTTATCTAGACATTTTATTCAATTATTATCTTGAACATGTCTTCATTTTGCTTTTCCCATTTTCCCATTTCCTTGTTTTGTGGATCCTTTGTTAATGGCAGCTTGAGATTTTTCTTTAGAGTTGTTATATCTGCATTCTTTTTTCTCACAATCACCTCTACTTCCTTTACATTACTAGGGTCATAACCTAGCTTAATGACTAAGTCCTATAGTGATTTAATTCTAGAATCCTTTGCCAAAGATGAGACCTTCTCCAGCTTACACTGTGATTTTATGTTGTTGATGGAGGTCTCCATTTTTGAATTTGTCGTGGCAGTATTATTCAATGTGGTGTATAACATCGCTCTAGTTTGTTTGTGCATATCCATATGATCAATCAGACGGATTTGATTAGTGTCATAGGAGAAAATTGTCTTCTTGTAGTCCACTTGTGATTTTAGAAATGGAACATGTGCCTGTAGAAAATCCATTTGCATTCTTCCCTTTTCAGTCTCAAAGGTTGTGTTGGGATGGGGTCCCCTGGGTTAATTTTTGTGCAAAAAGCCCAAGTTTTGTTATATACAATGTAAAATCTCTGCAAATTGTGGTTGTGGAATGCGTAGATAGTAGAGTCAAAATGGGTTTTACTCTTCTTTTATGTAAGTTGAGTCGACTTTTGAAGATCTACCATGGTCCGCAGACCATGGGATTGTATAAATAGATGTGTCCTAGGGATGTATAAGGGAATTAAGTAATAAGTCTATGGAAATAGTCTAAAGGGTTAGCACATGAGAGTAATAAGGAAGGCTCTGCAGCTATGTGTGCAAAGGCCTATAGTAGAGTCTGCAGCTGAGTGCATGAACCCCTGTAGTTTAGTGCGCAAGGGAGTCTTGAGTCTGTAAGCTAAACGGATTATCAATAAAGAAGATTATTATTGAAATTCCTGTGTTTACCCATTTACTTCTGTTATGTATGAATGCGCTTTATGATGTGATAAATAATGCTTGTATGAAATAATGATGTATTGATGCGCGCCTTTACATGGTTTATATTGTTATATGAACACAATTGACATTAAGTGTTTATGTGAAGATTACACTATTTCATGTTAGAGTTATCGACACTTAAACAAATCTGAGTAATTGTTGGGTTAAGAATAGTCTTGGATGCGCGTAAGTGGTTGATTAGCCTATTCAGGGTCCGCAAAAGCCAGTCATAGACCTTCGTGGAGGTCTAGAGGTCAGTTCAAGGGATTTATATCGATAAGCCTTAAAAGCTTATTGATTTGCGTGAAGGAAGATTTAGGGTATAAAATGACATCACGGTGATCTCTAGGTGCAAAAACTTGGTTCTAGAATCCCCCCATACTGCTTTGGGTGAGACTTCAGTTTGCACTCCACGGATTGATGTTGAAAGGGCTAGTAGTGTATGGATTTGTTTGGCACAACTAACTCTGAACCTGGGTTAGGACCCACTAAGCCAAGAAATGGTTCCATTTCCGAGACTGGGATCTGCATAAAGAGATGTGTGACGTCGCATCATTGGAATCCAACAAAGAAATAAATTGAGAAGTGGTTGGATAAAAAGATCCATGAATTCATGGCGCAAGAGAACAAAAATATGCACCTGACACAAGAGCAGTGGTTGGACAGGTATCTATACACATCAATACATGAAATTTTCTTTTGCACCTTCCTGATCAAACTATATGAGTGGATTTCTAAATTGGCAGATGGACAAGGAAGGTGGAGGCTTGACGGTCCAATAGTATGGACCTCTGAGCTAGTGTGAAGGTTGGAAGCTTCTGAAGATAAGATCGCACGTGCTGTCGATCACTGGCTAGACTGACTCATAGGAGGATTTGTGATAGAATTCTCAGTCGATATCTCAGTCAGCTACAATGAAGCAAAGAGATTCTTTTTCAAGGGACCACAAGGTAAGTATTTGAGATCTTTGAATACTTGGATTAAAATGCTCTTGTAAGAAAATCAAGTTATGCCACTGCTTTGATGTTTGGATCTATGTGAAGTGGACGATTCTTTAGAAATTAGGAGAGAGCAGGTTCTGAATACAGCCCATTGATACAATGTCCTTTGAGTGATGACGACAGAGTGGTGTAGGCCTCACCACGAAGCCTTGCAAAATCTATAAAGCAAGGTTTTCTGTGAATACCTCATCTTCCCACACCACCTCCACCTTCACCTCCACAACATACACCTTCACCCACACCACTACTTGCTCTGCCACCATTCAATATGTCAAATACCATGAAGTTTCCCATTTTCAAGGGCTTGGGAAGTGAGGACCCGGATCAATTTTGGTTTGTTGTGAAGGTTTTATGGACGGCACATAATATTACAAATGATCATATAAAGAAGGCATAGTTGGTTATTTCTCTACAAGATCACATGTTGACATGGTACATTAAGTACTGCACCAATAATCGGTTGGCATCATTAGCGCGCACTTAGACTGCTCTAAATAAGGAATTTGGTAGGCCTAAGTCTTAATCACAATCAGTTGTTGGATTCAAGGAAATCATGATGAGGCCCGATGAAATGCCCTAGGAATTAGACCAAAGATTGAAGTGCCAGATCCACAAAGCTAACATGAATCTCACGGATAGCCAACATCATGAATGGTTTGTAGCCTCGCTCTTGCCCCACCTAAGGGTTGCTTTATTGCAGAAAATTATAGGGACCCAGGCAAAAGCCATGGAAATTGAGATGAGATTGCATGAAACACCTATTCAGGACACTGCTTTGGGAGTTCAACAGATTCATGTGGAGTTGCAGAAACTCTGCTTAGAATTACAGAGCTTGAAAAAGGAGAAAGAAGCTTGGCCAAAGGTGAGTGAAAATGTTTGGTGCCTCAAATGTAAAATCTAGGGGCATGGTAAATATCATTGCCTTGTCCTCACGAATTATATTACAGGAGGAGGGCCAATGCTCTGAGGCAGGAGGCTGTCGCAGGAACAAGTACAGGGCCTGCGCTATGGTGTGCTATCTGTCAGGTCGCTGGAAAACATGTAATGGACAATTGCCACTTGCTACAAAAATTTGTACAGACGTCGCAATAGTTATTATGCAATTTCTGTAAATTGGTGGGCCACTATGAGCATAACTGTCGTAGCTATGAATTAATGATGGAAAGGACGCATGGGTATCGAACGAAATAGAAAATCGGCCTTCAGATCAAGGCACTGGGGGAGTGCATGGAGGAAATCAGGGGTGTGGACAAGGTAGAGGAGGAGGACGACCTGGTAGAGGTCAGGGACAATTTATATTCTATAATTGCGAAATGCTAGGACACTACGCGTGGGAGTGTACAAACCATACACGCCCGTCATGTCGGTATTGTACTTAGTTTGACCACGTGATAGAAGAATTCCCTATATTAATAGCTAATATGTAGGAGAAGAAGGTGCAACTTCAACAACCTACCCAAAATCTACAGATGATGAGGGTCGAGCCTCGCGAGGAAGCTCCCAATGTGAATATTATGATGCGAAGTGGAATTATGACTTGTGATGATAAAGGGAAACTGCCTGACGAAAGTGAATGGGTCCCCAAGGCTGCAGAAAAAGAAGTTGGGTTTGACGTGGAACACGTGAAGGAAATGTTCATGGAAGAAAAGAAAAGCTTCGCTAAGGCCTCTACCTCAGGGATTCAGGACAAGCTATCCAAAGAGGTTGACCCCTCCATGCTTAATACTTTCTTATAGACTTGTATGAAGTTGTTGTGTGATAGAAAAGCCATGAAAGGGCTACAAGAATTGATAAATAAGTGTGCTGGTATGGAAGGTGCTCCTGAAGG